>CM028137.1:167470000-168940000 GCA_016271365.2 Neoceratodus forsteri
CGAGGAGATTGAAGCCTTTCAATCCCTTCACCACTGACGGGATCAGTCTTGAAGAAAACTCCACATCTTGGCCAACCTCCAACTCTGAGCCAGTGCTGCCTCCAGCACCAGAGTCCGGGTCAAAGACTGGCCTAGATATAGGGCTTTCCCATCCCTGTAGGCAGCACCATCCTCAGTGCCGGGCACGTTGCTGGTTTCAATGCTGATCTTGGGCCCATCCCCTCCCCTGACACTGCGAGCAGTGTCAGAGGTCAGTTTGGTGTCACAAAAGACACTGGGACTAGGGACTGACTTGGAGGTGGCACCACTGCCAGCACAACACCTGGTGTCAGGCCTAGAACTGGCACCACAGCCTGTACCTTGTCCATTGTTGGGGCTGACATCAATCTCACCCCCGAAGCTGTGAGGAGTACACAGTGGAGAGACCAACACCAGCATCTCATCAATCAATGCTGCACAGCCTTGGTAGCAGTCCCTCTCCAGGAACCATTAACAGCTGCAGGAGGGGACTGGACCTCAGAGCCAGCATCACTCTGCTCACTGACATGGTGGATGGTGTCTGGAGTCAAGGTGGCACCAGGCCATGACACCAAGATGTCAACTGGTATAGACCAAGCATATAGCATATAGGTCATCCACCGGGACATCTGCTGCCAAGGGCAGTCAGACTGAGGAAGTATGAAGCCAGCTGCACAGAAGGATCTGGCTGTCCACCAGACTCATCCCCAGGGTCTCTAATGCCTCAGCAAGGTGAGGTCAAGGAAAACCCTGTACTTTCTCAGTACCAGACTTACTGGGAAGGGACCCAAGGGAAGATCCTGGAGACCAGACCTTGGCTACATGGGTTCATTTCCTGCCTCTGAAAATGGGGATCAAGCAACCCCACTTTACTGTGTGAAACTCCAGGGTGCAGTGGTTCATAGAGAAACAGGCATTACACAAATCTATATCATTTGTTCACTTGGGAGCTTAAGCAACAGGTTGGTAGAAAAGAGGCCAGGAGTTATATTTTGTTTTAAACTGAAATATTTGAATAGTTGTAAGTGAAATTAGTTCTATGTGTTAAAAATTATTACCTTGAATTTGAACTGATACTTGGGCTGTGATATTGTAGGTTTGGGGATAGATGTTTGGCAGGGTAAATTAGAAGGTAATTTAAATGTGTTGTTTGCCTGGTGTTTGGAGGAGGGGACATTAGCTGCAATTAACTTGTCTTTAAACAGGAATTACTGTGGCTTTCATTGTTCACTTGGGAGCTTAAGCAACAGGTTGGTAGAAAAGAGGCCAGGAGTTATATTTTGTTTTAAACTGAAATATTTGAATAGTTGTATGAAATTAGTTCTATGTGTTAAAAATTATTACCTTGAATTTGAACTGATACTTGGGCTGTGATATTGTAGGTTTGGGGATAGATGTTTGGCAGGGTAAATTAGAAGGTAATTTAAATGTGTTGTTTGCCTGGTGTTTGGAGGAGGGGACATTAGCTGCAATTAACTTGTCTTTAAACAGGAATTACTGTGGCTTTCATTGTTCACTTGGGAGCTTAAGCAACAGGTTGGTAGAAAAGAGGCCAGGAGTTATATTTTGTTTTAAACTGAAATATTTGAATAGTTGTAAGTGAAATTAGTTCTATGTGTTAAAAATTATTACCTTGAATTTGAACTGATACTTGGGCTGTGATATTGTAGGTTTGGGGATAGATGTTTGTAGGAGTAAATTAGAAGGTAATTTAAATGTGTTGTTTGCCTGGTGTTTGGAGGAGGGGACATTAGCTGCAATTAACTTGTCTTTAAACAGGAATTACTGTGGCTTTCATTGTTCACTTGGGAGCTTAAGCAACAGGTTGGTAGAAAAGAGGCCAGGAGTTATATTTTTTTTAAACTGAAATATTTGAATAGTTGTAGTGAAATTAGTTCTATGTGTTAAAAATTATTACCTTGAATTTGAACTGATACTTGGGCTGTGATATTGTAGGTTTGGGGATAGATGTTTGGCAGGGTAAATTAGAAGGTAATTTAAATGTGTTGTTTGCCTGGTGTTTGGAGGAGGACATTAGCTGCAATTAACTTGTCTTTAAACAGGAATTACTGTGGCTTTCATTGTTCACTTGGGAGCTTAAGCAACAGGTTGGTAGAAAAGAGGCCAGGAGTTATATTTTGTTTTAAACTGAAATATTTGAATAGTTGTAAGTGAAATTAGTTCTATGTGTTAAAAATTATTACCTTGAATTTGAACTGATACTTGGGCTGTGATATTGTAGGTTTGGGGATAGATGTTTGGCAGGGTAAATTAGAAGGTAATTTAAATGTGTTGTTTGCCTGATTGTTTGGAGGAGGGACATTAGCTGCAATTAACTTGTCTTTAAACAGGAATTACTGTGGCTTTCATTGTTCACTTGGGAGCTTAAGCAACAGGTTGGTAGAAAAGAGGCCAGGAGTTATATTTTGTTTTAAACTGAAATATTTGAATAGTTGTAAGTGAAATTAGTTCTATGTGTTAAAAATTATTACCTTGAATTTGAACTGATACTTGGGCTGTGATATTGTAGGTTTGGGGATAGATGTTTGGCAGGGTAAATTAGAAGGTAATTTAAATGTGTTGTTTGCCTGGTGTTTGGAGGAGGGGACATTAGCTGCAATTAACTTGTCTTTAAACAGGAATTACTGTGGCTTTCATTGTTCACTTGGGAGCTTAAGCAACAGGTTGGTAGAAAAGAGGCCAGAAGTTATATTTTGTTTTAAACTGAAATATTTGAATAGTTGTAAGTGAAATTAGTTCTATGTGTTAAAAATTATTACCTTGAATTTGAACTGATACTTGGGCTGTGATATTGTAGGTTTGGGGATAGATGTTTGGCAGGGTAAATTAGAAGGTAATTTAAATGTGTTGTTTGCCTGGTGTTTGGAGGAGGGGACATTAGCTGCAATTAACTTGTCTTTAAACAGGAATTACTGTGGCTTTCATTGTTCCTTGGGAGCTTAAGCAACAGGTTGGTAGAAAAGAGGCCAGGAGTTATATTTTGTTTTAAACTGAAATATTTGAATAGTTGTAAGTGAAATTAGTTCTATGTGTTAAAAATTATTACCTTGAATTTGAACTGATACTTGGGCTGTGATATTGTAGGTTTGGGGATAGATGTTTGGCAGGGTAAATTAGAAGGTAATTTAAATGTGTTGTTTGCCTGGTGTAGAGCCCTCCCACCCACCCTGTTTTGTATGCCTTCTAAATACTGAAAAGCCACTGGGGGTTGGGATTGAAGGGCTGAGTATTTCTGTTTGGGACTGAAATTTGAAGCAACAGGAGTTAGTGGGCCTGTGACATCATCACGGTACCTGGTGTCTGCTTACACACACTGTTAGTGGGACTGAACACATACTGGACTGTATGTGTTTGTGAGACTTGGGAACTTTGTTGGTGGGATTGAAATTGGGTTTGTAAATAACTATAGTCAGTATAGAGAGAAACTGTACTCCAGGGGAAAGGGACTGAGAAAAGGGGGTGTGCTATTATAAACAGAGGGGGATAATCAGGGTGGCCATATTCCACCATGGCAGGCATCTTCGGAAGGGTTGTAGGCTGCACAGGCTGTGGGATGGCAATAATTAAATTGGGCCTGGAGAGGAGGCTGCCCACTCTGTAGACAGCTATCTTGTATCAGGAGTGAGGTATATTGGTTAGAGATAGCTGTGGGAGCTGGGGGTGTCCAGGATAAGGGGCGTGGATGGGCAGCAGAAGGGTGGGGCTGAGGGAGGCTGGGGCAATGCTCTGAAATTACAGGACATTATGCTACAGCAAGCAGAAGAGGATATTAGGGACAGAGGACCCTTAGATAGGAAGTTGATGCTAAGGAAAAGCGTAGAGAATTGAAAATTCTGAATTCAAGGAGACTGGAGGAGAAGAGTCAGGAGGGGCTGTTGTAAAGGAAGCCAAAACAGCAGACTGTGGGAAGGAGCTCTCAAGGTGAACAGTGCAAGAGAGGAAGAGAGGTCAGGTTAGAGATGCAGTCAGGGAAACTCAGGGTTACTTGATGGAGGCTGACATAGAGTGTCACAATAAATTTGAGATACTAAGCATCCTAGAGGGAGAAGAGGTTGGTGGAAATGAGAAAACTTATACAGAGGCCGGGAGGCAGTCAGATACCCATAGGGCATCACAGAACAGCTATGGAAAGGATAGACATAGTCCCAGAGGAGAGAAACATATATGTTAAGCAAATGGGAGATGCAACATATTCCAGACATGAGGGAGGAGAGCATGATTGGAGAGAAACTGGGAGACAAGGAGGTGGGAAGAACCCTCAGCAGGAAGGTCAGTACCAAGGATGGGGCCCTAGCTAAAGGGACCCACAGAGGCCTCTGGAGACAGGGGTACTATTACAAGGGGGGATGGGGTGGGGAAGGGGAAACCATCAGGGCCAGGATAAATGGTTCAGATAAGAGAGGTTAAAGGGACACCTATTCAGAAGGGTTTGAGTTAAGTGGGCAAAATAGCAAGGGAGGCAGAAAGGGAGGTGACAAGGGGTCTCTAATAAGGCAGGAAGACTCCCATGAAGTGCGATCATGAATAAAGTGGGGGAGGGGGGCTGAGTGGGCATAGTGGAGGTAACCATAAGGATGATGGCGGTGTTAAGGTTCTGTTACTGGAGACTCGATGATTAAGGGTATCCATTGGGAGGGACAGGGGATGGATGCCATAGCCAGGTGAAGGCAGTGAGTATCTCTGGGCTGACAGTGCACAGAGCAAAGTTCATGGTGTATGAAATGGTTAGGGATTGTGAGGAAACCAGATTTCCTGGTGCATTTGGGAACTAATGATCTAGAGGAAATAGCATTATGGAAATCAAGCAAGGTTCCAAGAACTTGCCAGAGTCTGTCGGGATAATGGATGCAACATTTCCTTTTCGGAGATATTGCCAGTACCAAAGGCCTCAGTGGAGAAAAAAATGAGGCCACAGAGGTGTCAATAAAGGCTCAGGAAGTGGGGTGAGAATGGGTTGGGGGTGTTAGGAAACTGGAATGGGTTTGGGAGGATAAGGGACATATGCCAAGGACAGGTTTCATCTTGCCCTATTAGGGAAGAAGTCCCAAACAGGGATGGCTGACTACATACAAGAAAGGGTGGGGTTTAAAACTTGTAAGGGGGAAGGATAAGGAGGGCTGACGAGAGCCCTCCCTCCAGATGAGAGGGAGTAGCCTCTGCTCCAAGGGGAGGGGGGAAACAGACTGGAGGTGGAGGTTTCAGGAGGAGCAGGGGAGGATGGAAGCATAAGGAATCTGGGTGGGGTTCAAGAAAAGGATCAGGGATAAGGGGGTTAGTGTTAGTAAATGCAGGAGCTTGGGAAACAAGTTGCCAGAGTTCCAGGCCATGCTGTTCGAGGTGGATGTAAGCGGCAGTCACGAGCGACGGACCAACAAAAACCATGACTGGGACCCTAAATGTACAGGGGGGACACTTTGCTAGGAAGGATAGAAAGGAGGGCAGAGGGGTGGAGTGGCTATGTTCATTAGAGATGACATAGAAATTGCTAGGAAGGAAGAGGCAGAGGAAATGGAGGCCTTATGGGTCCTGTACGATCCCAGCAGGAGATAAGGTCAAGCTGGGGTAGCATATAGGCCCCAGGATGAGTGATGTTCTAGAGGATGGTTTGCTGGACAACATCATTGCCCAGTGTGGTCCAAAAAGGAAGGAGTGGTGTTGATGGGGACCTTAATATGCCAGGTACAAACTGGGGAACCATGTCCTCTAAGGTGCCAAGGAGCAGAGGCTGCTGGATGGCTTCCAGGATGTGTTCTTAACACAGCATGTGATGGAGCCCCACAAGGAGGGCATGTCTGGATGTGGTTCTGGCAGATGGGGATCTGGTAAGGGACATGGATGTACAGGACCCCTGACTGGGAGTGACACAACACTGTCTGGTTTCAAATAAGCATTGGGGAGGGGGGTGAGATCAGGACACTGGCAGTGGACTTCAGGGGGCAGACTTTATGGGCATGGGAAATATTCTCAAGGATCACTTGAAAGTTACCTCAACGACAAGTGTGGAAAGGAGATGGGAGGTCATAAAGCGGGGACTTCAAGGGAGGCAGTCAGGATCTGGCGCTAAGTTGAAATGAAGGGCAAGGTCACATAAACCATGCTGGTGGTCCAGTGAGGTCCAGGTGGTGCAGTCAGAGAAAAGAAGGCGGCTACAAAAAATAAAACAACAAGAGGGATAGGATAAGGAAATGTACCAGCTTGCATCTAGAAAAAGTCACCCGTATGGTGAGGGAGCAAAGTCCAGTAAAGAGCAAACGGCTGGCAATAGGGACACATGGAGGGAAAAGGGTTCTTCCGGCACATTGGGGAGCGGAGAAAACCAAGGGCCATCCCAGCAGATTGAGATCGAAGAAGGGTGGGTGGAAGAGGCGAGGACCAGGCAGAGGTATTTAACAGTACTTTGCCTCTGTGTTCACTAGGGAGGGGATGGATATCTACAAAGCAAGGCACAAAGGGGTTAGAAGCGGCAGGGAGTGGGATCAGGGGAGCAACAGAAATGGAGCAAAAGGGAGGGAAAGGTACCCCCGGTGTCACATCTGGATAAGGATAAAAGACCAGTAAGGTGGAGGGACAGATGATGCCATCCCCACCATAAAAAGTGGTGTGGTTGCCCCTCAAGGCCCTAAAGAAAGACAACATCCTGGGCCGGATGAGTACCATCCAGAGTACTATGGGAATTATGGACATACTGGCTGCATTTCATGGAGCTTTTCAACAGGTCACTTGAGACAGGGAGGGTACCTAGGGATTGGAGAGGCACATGTGGTACCAATCCATAAAGGGGGTCGAAGGAAGTACCAGGAAACTATAGACCCATCAGTTTAACCTCGCGGTGGGAAAATTAATGGAGAGTATACTAAAGGAACGATTGGGGGTTTACTTGGGGAGGTGGGAGGTCTGGATAGTCGGCAGCATGGGTTTGTGCTAGGTAGATCATGTCAAACCAACCTTGTGGAGTTCTATGAATGGGTAACATCAGAACTGGACAGGGTGTTCTGTGGATGTATTATTCTTGGACTTCAGCAAGGCTTGACTCTGTTCCCACAATGGTCTGGTGGAGAAACTGATGAGGTTAGGAGTAGGCCCTTTGATGGTCAGATGGATTGAAAACTGGATAGCTGGACGTACTCAGAGAGTAGTGGTCTGTGGGGAGCTCTCGAACCCTACAGAGGTTGGTAGTGGGGTACCACAGGGCTCGGTCCTGGGTCCAATCCTGTTTAATGCATACATATCGGACATCAGGGATGGTATAGGGTGTGAAATGAGTCTCTTTGTGGATGACTCCAAGATGGGAGCAGTAGTTGAGGGAGAAGAGGGGAGGTTGGCCCTGCAAGGGGACCTGGACACCCTGGAAAGCTGGGCTCACACATGAAATTAAATTTCAATATCACCAAGTGCAAGGTGTTGCATCTTGGTCGGGGAAACCCAAACACAGGTACACCCTGGGAGGGAGGTGCTGGAAGCCTCAACAGGGAAAAAGACCTGGGGTCATGGTGGATACATGTATGAATAACTCTGAGCAGTGCAGGAGAGCAGCTAGCAAGGCAAACAGGATGTTGGGATGCATCGCAAGGGGATCACCTCTAGGAGCAAGGAAGTGATTCTGCCACTGTACAATGGACTGGTTAGACCACACCTTGAGTACTGTGTACAGTACTGGAGACCACACTTGAAGAGGGACATACAGCTCCTGGAGAGGGTTCAGAGGAGGGCAACAAAGATGATACGAGGGCTAGGGATATGACTTACGAGGACAGACTTGAGGAGCTCTGCCTGTTTTCATTGGAGGAGAGGAGAGACAGGGGACATGATTGAGGCCTCAAGCACCTCAAGGGAATAAATAGGTAAACATGGAGGGATCTTTAGACTAAAGCAGGGAGGCATCACCAGAGGGCATGGTTTGAAGTTGGAAGGTGGAAGGGTGAGGGGGGAAAAGAGGAGGAGGTTTTTCACTGAGAGGGTGGTGGACCCTTGGAATGCTCTACCTGGTGAGCTGGTTCAGAGATCCACAGTGGAGGGCTTTAAGAGAGGGTGGGACAGACACAGAAAGTGGATGTATCAGATGATGGCCTGTCCCGGGGGGGTGGGGATGGATGATAGGGGTTTCTGGAGCACAAGGGATGGGAGGGTCTCTGCACCCAACTAAGGATCTAGGTTCGAGCAGACTTGATAGACCATAAGGCCTAATCTGCTGGCAAATAGTATGTTAGTATGTTAGTATCATGTGAAGGCACAAGGCAGGTTCAGCAGATGTGATGTCAATCCTTTGCTACGGTCAGGGATCCTGTTTAGTCTCCTTTTTCTTTTTCTCAGACTTTGACATCACAAAAAAATAATAAAACGGAGACAGCACCACAAAAAAAAGACTTATCAGCAATGACACAGAAGAAATTTTGATGACGATCAAACTGAGGAGCTGTCGCACGACCAGTGTGTACTCAATGGTGGGAAGAATTAAGGTGCATGAGGTAGTTGATGACGGTTATTGGCTAGCATGTCCAGCACCATGTCAAGTGCATGTGTGACATTAGTAGCCAATGTCAGCTCCCTCCCTGCAGAAAAAATAAACTTCCTCATGGTCCAAGTGCCTCCAGCTCTAGACCCATAAGTATGAATGAATAGTGAAGACTGATTCTTGGAAGATCTGATATTGTCAATTCCATGCTGAGTAGATGATCAAAAGTCTGATCCTGCTGGGCCCTTCCACAGAATTTTTGACACTAGATACTAGAAAAAAAAAACTTCACTGGATGGCATTGTAGAGAACACTGTCACATATCCTGAGACACGATCTCCAGCAGTGAGGCATCTGATATGATCTGGGTCCAACTGTAGTATAGCTTCTGAAGATCCTACCAAAGCTCAACAAAGGATGGGTCTGCCAAGCTTTAAGATGGTTAGCATCACTGGGCAACATTAAGCAATCCTTTCTGACAGTTTGCTTGTCATCACTCAATGACACTAGGCAGGACATGCCCCTCCTCCCTGTGCCTGAGACTGATCAATTTATCAGTTAAGCTGAAGCTGCTGCAGAACAGCAGAACAAATGAGTGACAAGAATTGGCTTGTACCCATTCCCCTGCTCATCATGTAAGGGTAAGGAGGCACAACCAGCAAAATGAGTTTCTTAGCTACAGGTGGCAGAGGCAGCTCGGGTTTGGGAGAAGGAGTAAGTCAGGTTAGGCAGTAGGGGTATGGGTTTAAAGACAATGTTGGGCAGGGAAAGGGAGACCCAACTGAGAGCCTTTGATTTGCCTACACTGCTCTTTTTCCAAATTATAAACGTGGGGTCAGAGGGCACACTAACTATTCTTTTCCCCAGAGCAGAAGTTTAGGGAGGAAGGTGGATTGTAAAAGACAGTGTTGGGGGTGGGGAAATCAATGGGATGTCAGATTTTTTTTTCTTTATTGCCACTGAAGGAACACAGACAGGGTAGGGTGGCTATGGGACAAGCTTAGGCCAATTTTAATTTCCTGTTATTCAAAACTATATAAATGTATGAAGCAACTACTCCCTGAATGTCTAAAAAGCAAAGCAGTATCCTGGCTCTCAGTACCCAATAGCTGCAGGGTAGAGCATATAACTCACTCTAAGATTTAAAACAGCAATATCTATCTTAATCTTACTGCTGTTTCTACAAAACCACATTTAGAGAGGCATACTGTACCTTTAGATATGAAATATCAAAACAGTGCTGATCTCTATTCATATAAAATAACGCTTTGAAAGAATGTGTGTGATCATGTTTTTTTCTATTGTTTCAGTAACAACAATAAAAGGCAAGTCAAAGGTAGGATCATTCCATGCTGCAAAATTGTATGTAGCCATATGTGGCTTCAAGCCAATCATCTACAGCTAGAGCCAGTATCTGTTAAAGGGACAGTTTACAGAGTCAAAGCTCATATTTATTCTGTGCGTTAAGCCAAACGTGCATACTGTAAAAACTATAAATCAGTACCCATCATTGAAATAAAAAAAGTGTCCCACTGGGGATGATAAATACCCCCATATTATCTATTTACATCAAAAGCATCCTTCTTCAATGTTATGTGTTTGATCTTCTCTGCCTGACAAAATCTCATTTCCATGCTCCACCACTGCTCCCTGGTTGGAGTGAATTTATTTTATTTATTTATTTATCCATCCATCCATCCATTCATCCATCCAGTACAGGGTCAGGGATATTATCCCCTTAGACAAAGTCGGTTTTATAGTGGGGTCCACTGGCAAGATGCAGTAGATCACAGCCATGACAATAACATATCAAGACAAAAATAAGCACAGTATGTGTCATTATTTGTATAATCCAGAGCTGCAGAACAAGGAAATACAGTACAATATAGTTTAAGCCATACCATAGTTCTAATGCAAACACCAACAGAAAATGTACCCTGTTTAATGTGAACATGGAAGATTGTTTCTAAAAGAAAAGTCTCAACACTCTGTTTAAAAAGCATAAGGTATTCATTTGCGTTTGAAGGGAATTTTATTCCAGCATCTGTGTGTCAAATTATGCTCTGAAACTAGTCTTAGTCCTATTTCTTGATATTACCAGTAGGGTCTGATCTTCACTTGCATGAGTACAAGATGAAATCTGAGAAACAAATAGACAATTTAAATAATGTAGATGTTCATCCTTTAGAACTGTTATACAGGTATTTACAAAATGGGGTATAAAACACTGACCAAATCGAACAACTTCAGTGGTTAAAACACAGAGCATGACCGTTGATTATTTACCTAGAAACTGCACAGTTAATAACTGACCTATCTACCTATCAACAACATAACTAAATGAATATAAAACCTTTTTCCATTAAAATATATTTTTTCCACTTTTTAAACACCAAAACCCACAACAGGGTGTAGGTTTCTTCAAAATAAATGGAGTTCCTGGGTTCATTCAAAGGCACACAGCTTTTGTTACTAAACTCATCTATTTTTATTTATTTAGCTAGTTTTTGTTAACCGGGTACGTGCACTAGACAAAGTCTACCTTTTGCTATTCTACCTCGCAACAACCTAACTAAGGGAAAATTAAACATTTTTGTATAAAACAAAACTTCAGTTTTATAAGCGTGCATTTCTGAAGAATTAATGCACTTCCCTGATGGGTTGAAAGGCACTGGGCCATTTACTTCATGCATTCCAATTCAGCCAGGGCATGCATTAATTCTCTTCAAAGGCATGCCCTGTTGTAGGTTATTGCTTACATACATCATAAAAGGCATGAAGTTAGCAACTGTATGAAAAAATTACTCACCTGTAGCAATGTTGTCTCTGCAAGGGATCCCTCATTAGGTTTAACAACTGCACCTTCAGTCCCGTCGCTGGAGTTCACCTTGGAGCTTTAGAATTTTATGCAAATTAAGGAACTCAGAAGGAAATTCAAAACTCTGCTGTGTGGTCATGTTCACCTCTGTCCTGTAATGGCAGATTTATTTCTCCAGTTGAGGTGAGCAGTGACCCCTAAAGCTAGCTAAATGACTAATAAGAAGTAACCATGAGGGGTAACAGTTTTGGAAAAAAATTACACTATAGCAGAAAAAAATAATAAACTGTAAAACCTCAGAATATCAGTTGTAAAACAATGGGACAAGTAATGCTCAAGCAATCAAAAGAAACAGATCTTTGTGTGAACCTTTTTCTAAGTTTTGGAAGGGGAGGAAGGAATGGGATTGTTAAACCTAGTGAGGGATCCCTTGGAAGAAACAATATTACTACAGGTGAGTATTTTTTTTCTTCAAACCCTAGGAATCCCTCACTAGTCGTTTAACAACTGCAGACTTCATAGCAGTACCTTGGGAGGCTGGGTACAGAATCTATTTAGGAAAAAGGGGAGGGAGTAATTCCATGAAATGGGGGTAACAATGTGCCAAATGCTTTGAACATTGATTTTAAAAAAATTATCAACAGCCACTGTAGTCATGATAAGTGAATTTAAAAGGTAGCCACAAGTACAGATACATTTCATAGTTCAAGAAACCCAGGTGTACCCATTTTATTTTTATTCAATGTCCAGCTCCAAAATGTCACAGATTTTTCCCAGCAAAATGTGTCATGGAAAACCACAGTATATTCCACTGTGTCTATGCAGACTTTATTTTAGTTGCACTTCTGTAAAGTTACAGTAGTAGCCACATACACTGCCAGCTATTTCCTGAAATGTCTGTGATATTTCCAGAAATATCTGATGCTTTTTGCATTTAAACAGTAGGGGCAGCAGAAAGAAACTCTTCAGAAATTTTGGGAAATATCTGGAAATAGCTGGCAATGTCTGTGGCTACCACTGCATGTTGAAACTTCCTTTGATGTCATCTTTTGTTAATGAAGACATTTATACTCTAGTTTTTCAATGCATATAAAATTTCTGGTTCACTCAATATATTGTGTGGTGCGGGCAACTGTGGTGTCTAAGCAGATTGCATTTTTACATGTTTCCCAAAATTTCAGCAAAAGCATCCAGCTTTTTATGTGTGCTGATTTTCTTTTGGGATGGGGTCTTAAAAGTACTGCATGACTTTGGTGAGAGAGGGGGGTGCAGACAATGCTTTTTTTAGCTTAAATAGTTGTGTGGTGTCCACTGTAGCACACACAATGCTGAAGGTGATTTTTTTCTCAAGTCTGATATGGAGTTATCCCACAACATAGTCCCTTTTTCATGCTTGTGTCAGGGTGTCTTGAAATGCTTAGTAAAATAAAGAACAGAAAAGCAAAGGTTTTTTTCCAAGTTAAATACCTGTTGCATCGACTGTTGCACATGCAACGTTTGGTGACCACAGTTACACGCACAACACTGCAGGTGATTTTTTATCAAATCTCTGCTAGGGAGTTATCTCACAGACTGGTCCCTTTTTCTCTCTTGGGTCACAGTGTCTTGACAAGCTTATTAAAATTGATCTATCGTAAATTGGAAAAATTTACCCTCATGTCACACTTAGGTAACCCTTTTTCATGGATCACTCTAGAAACAGAGAAGTCACACTAGGATGGAGTGCTTCAGATAAAAACGACAATGCATACAAAAAACAATCCAGCACTCACCACCACTATAAATAATAGACACTACCCTCCAAGATAGTGAAGAAGTGTCCAAATTTATTAAAGCACCACAAATTTGTGGCACTTTAATAAATTTGGGAACTTCTTCACTATCTTGGAGAGCTGCGTCTATTATTTATATTGGTGGTGAGTGCCAGATTGTTTTTTGTATGCACTATCTCTTTTCATGGACTTAACTGGTTCTGAAAGACAGCAGTGCCAAAACTGGCAACTCTTCTTGACTGAATGTCCAAACAGCAGTATTTTGTAAAGATGTGTACTGTCTTCCAGGTATCTGCTTTACATATCTCCTGTATGGAGACACCTCTGGATGCTGCCACAGAAGTGCAGGTGCCTTTTGTAGAATGGGTCCTCAGCCCTTCTGGTGGAAGCTTGCTAGCTTTGCCATAACAGAACTGAATAAAGGCTACCATCCAGAGAGAAATGGTTCTCCTGGATGCCAGTTTACCTTGTCCTACCACACCGTAGATGACAAATAACAGAGCATTTGTGGACCTGACATCCTTTCTGTGGTCCATGTAGTACTCCAGAGCTCTTTTAACATCCAGACTGTGAAGTGTCTGCTCCCCTGGAGTGGAGTGCTCTATATAAAACACAGGAAGAGTGATCAACTGATTTAGGTGAAATTCAGACACCACCTTGGGGAGGAATTTTCTACTCGTCCTCAGTTCTGCCTTGTCTCTGTGAAATATGATGTAGTTGGGATCTGTACAAAGGGCTGGGAGTTTGCTCACCCTCCTAGCCGAGGTAAGTGCTACCAGTAAAACTGTTTTCCAGGGGACATATTTCAGAGCAGAAGATGCCATAGGCTCGAATGGAGCCTCCATTAGCTGTGAAATACAGAGATTCACGTCCCAAGGAGGGACTGGATCATTAAAAGGAGGGTTCAGGTGAATTAGACCTTTAAAGAACCTCTTAAAAATAGCCTGTGAGGCTAGGGATCCATCCTTAACAGCCAAAACATATGCCAACACTGCTGCCAAATTTACCTTTAGGGTTGAGGACCGGAGGCCAGGGCCTGCAGGTGGCTCAAATAGTCCAAAACAGTGGAGAAGTCTGCCTGAAGGGGGCTGAGTTGGCTGGATGAACACCACAGGGAAAATCTTTTCCACTTGGAAGCATGGGTTTTCCTAGCTACTGGCTTCCTGAAAACCTTGAGCACATGTAAGACCTCTTCTGACAGGTTTAGTCCAGAGAACTCTAGCTCTTCAAGTACCATGCTTTGGGATGCAGGGTTCTTGGTTCTGTGAATGTTATCCTGCCCTAAGACAGAGTCAGGGGACTGTGACTCTGGGAAAGGAGGATTGGTGATCTGGAGGAGAGGGACAGGAGCAGAAAGTACCACACCTTTTTCACTGCAATACAGCACACAAATGTTTTTTTCAGTTACCATACAGAGTGATAAGATTTTGAACTGTTAAGTAACCAGGTAGCCAGCTGGCAGTGTTGAGTAGTTGCAAGGTAATAGCATGTTCTCACAGGAGGGCACTGAACTTTGGCAGTAGTGTCTTTGCGAGTGGTAGCTCTCTCCCCCCCCATTTTGGTGCACTCCCTCTTTGTGTATTCACAGTTATTCTGTTGGACTGGAGTACCATGCCCGCCTGACCCAGTGTGGTGCAATCAGAATCAGTTGCCAGCTCTCTCCTGAGTTTCAGTAGCACTCTCAGCAGAAGTGGGAAAAGAGGGAATGCATAAAGAAATGTTCCTGTCCATGAGAGGACTAGTGTGTCCTCTGAGACTGCTCCCACTGTGGGAGGCCTGCAACAGAAGCTGGGGAGCTGGTAGTTTTCCCAAGATATGAACAGGTCCAGTTCTGGTGTGCCCCACCTTCTGAACACCGCAGAGAGCACCTGCTTGTTCAGAACCCATTCATTTTTTTTAACCTATTACACTTTATTGAAGGTTTCAAAAATACAAATGCAAGTTCAGAACCCATTTATGATTTCCTTGACTGATTCTGCTTAGGGAGTCTGCCAGGGTGTTGTCCATGCCTGGCAAATGGACAACAGAAAACTGTACTTGCAGATATTAAGCCAGACTCCAGACCTTCATTGCTTCTATGCACAGTCTGGAAGGTCTTGTTCCTCCCTGTTTGTTGACATAGTAAATAGTTGTGGTATTATCTGTCCTTATCTGGACTGACTGGCCTCAGATATTTCAACAAAAGGTATTAAAAACCCATCCCTTAATAAAGAGGCTGCTGTTAAAATGTCAGCTTCAGGAAACCAAGAAGTTTGAAGTTATAGTTATTAATAAGGGGTTGATTTATATCATTAGAGAAATGTATGTCTAAGAATTTGCCCACTTGATTATGTACTTTAGAGGAAATACCTATAACTGTATTTTTAAGTGCTGAATGTAAATTAGTTGCTTTCATATACAACATGGCCAAGGGAGATATTTTACATTTTTAGAGAAGAAATAACTCTATATCAAGCCGAACTGGTTTATAGCTGCAAACATTAATGCCAGGGGAGATCCATTTAAGGTATTTATTGATGTGAGTACACATATAATAAACTATAAAATCAGGGATTTTTATACCACCCTGAGATTTGTATAGCATTAATTTATTTAAAGCAATTCTAGAAGGTTTTTTCCCCATAAAAACTCATTTATCAAACCCTGTTTGGGGATAGCCTATTTTAATGGAATAAATACATTTTAACACATTTATGGGGGTGAAAAACTCTGGGGAAAAAATATTTATTTTTAGTATGCTTACCCTACCCCAACTTAAAAGAGGGAGCAATTTTCATCTACTAATATCCTGTCTAAATGAAAATTTTATAACAGCAGATATATTGTTATAGCCTTTTCAGAAACAAAAGTGATGTTTACCAGGTTCTGGCATTTTAATGCTCTATATCCTTCTAATGAACAACCCATTAAGAAGTTTTGATAATGAAGACAAGATGGCAAGGTGTCATCGAGGCACAGGTCAGGAAGCATAGGAAAACCAGGAACACTTGTAAGAGTTTTATTATTAATAACAGTAAAATATAAAAAAATTGTTCAGAATAACTATTTACAATGGCAGCAGAAACATAGAAAAACAGAGTCCTTCGGAGTTTTTCTTCTCAATTTTCACTCTCAGTCACTCATTCTCTGTCTCTCCCTTTTGCAAAACATTGCAGCTGCTTTTTATAAGTCTGTGCAGGGGCTCGTTAAAAAAATAGCATGCTTCTCACACAGTGTTCTTGTAAGTTTCCAATGTTCTTACCAGTTTCAGCAGGTGCAGCAAAAAGAACACTGTGACCCAGAACAGACCTCTTGTTTACATCTTCTGCAAAAGGCTTAAAACTTGCATCTCAGGTTAACCCCTTGAGTTCTTAATAGCTTTGCATTCGTTATAACAGTATAACTATTTACAGTTTTAACTTTGCAATCATTTCAACAGTATAACTATATACAGTTTTAAACAAAGGGATCCCAGTATCAATTACATTTCCATAAAAAGATTCACATATATTTTTGCAGGGATTTATTTAACTCTAAAAATTGATTAGCGTTTTGATCATAAAAGTGCTAAATCTTTGTGAAAATGCATAGCTCTTGCCTCACTGTGTTTAACAAACACAGCACTTCTAGAAAATCTATATAAATACTTTCTGTACAGTTAGTATCGTCCCAAGAAAAAAACTGCTAATCAATTATTTAAAACCCTGTTTTTATATCTGCAGATATGCAAGGTGGAAGAAATTACAGAACAGCAAGTGAGGGTACAGAGATAGCGAGAGGCAGAGAATTGCAAGACCATCAGGGTGATCAAGTCCTAGGTCTCACAAGAAAATTTGGTTGCACAACCAGACAGAGAAGTGACAGAAAAAGAGAATAGGACAGCTCCTTGCATTAAAACTCTTTCTGCATAACAACTGGGGCAGGGCCTTCAACAACCCTGTCACATACCCCCCCATCCTTAAGAGGGAGCCTGTTTTACAAAAACAGGTTTCCAATACTTTCTAGTAATTCTCATCTAATATAAGCATATAAACTTTACAATTCTATGCATATGCAGTATCCTTTTTTCCATAACAACAGTACAGCAAATGGTGAAGTTTAAACTGACACATTTGTTTTTTCCGCCTTCAGAATTCTCAATTCCAGATCCATATCTAGACAGAAAATCAGCATTGCTATTCTCTTTCTGAGATTTGTGTATCACTTTAAACCTAAATGGCTGCAGTGCCAGGTACCACTGTGTGATTCTGGAAATTTTGTCCTTCATTTGGTTAAGCCAACAGAGAGGATTGTGATCTCTTAGAAGTACAAAGTCAGCTCCTAGTAAGTAAAACTTAAGGGACTCCATGGCCCACTTTGCTGCAAGGCATTCCTTTCCAATGGTGGAGTATCTTTTCCCTCTGTTGTGCAACTTCCTACTTATGTACAGAATAAGATGTTCTTTCCCATCCATATGCTGACTCAAGACTGCACCTAGGCCTACCTCTGATACATCAGTTTGTAACAGAAATTGTTTCTCAAAGTCTGGGCTTCTTAAAACAGGGGCTGAACATAATGCAGCCTTAAAGGCTCGAAATGCCTTGTCACATATTGGGGTCCATTTCACATTATTCGGGAACTGGTTCTTTGTAAGTTTAGTGAGGGGAGTAGCTAACTCTGCAAAGCTGGGAAAAAAATCTCAGAGAATAACCAACCAACCCTAAAAATGAACCTGACATGTTTCTTGGTTTTGGCAACAAGGCTGTTAGCTACAGCTTCTATCTTTGAAACCTCTGGCTTGACTTCTTAATTTCCCAAAACATAGCCCAAATATCTGGTTTCCTGCATGTCCAATGCACACTTGGTAGGATTAATTGTCAGACCTGCCTTTTTGATCAACTGGATAACTGCTCGTAGGTGTTCCAGGTGGCTTGTCCAGTTTGGACTATACACCATGACATCATCCAGGTATGCAGCACAATAACCAGTATGAGGAGATAGAATTGCATCCATGTACCGCTGGAATGTAGCAGGAGTACCATGTAAACCAAATGGCATGGTGGAGAACTAATAGAATCCTATAGGAGTGGCAAATGCAGTTTTGTCTCTGGATTCTTTAGCTAGGGGGATTTGCCAGTAACCCTTGGTGAGATTGAGGGTACTGACATACTTGCCACTCCCCAGTCTGTACACCAAATCATCCATTCTGGGCATAGGATAACTGTCAAAGTCTGACACTTGATTAAGTTTCCTGAAATCAAGGCAGATTCTTATATCCCCTTCTTTTTGTTTACAGTCACCATTGGTGATGACCAAGCACTCTTCTATGATACCCAATTCTTTCATTTTTTTGTATTTCCTTAACCATGTCTGAGCTTAACTACTCTGGTAATCTGTATGTCATTTGTCTAATAGGGTGAGCATTCCTTGTCACTGTTACATGCGTGACCCCTTTTGCTTGGCCTGGTACTGTAGTAAAAGTACTGTTAAATGTCTGTAGCAAGTTACAAATGTCTGCGGTTTGTTTGGAGGTTAAGGAAATATTCACCTTTACAGCATCAGCAGTAACAATTTGTTCCAGTCTGTCATAAGCTACATCAATATCTTCTTTATCAGTTTCTAGTAAAACTAGCAAAACAGCTTTTGGTGTTTTTTCAACCCATTTCTTGAGGAGGTTACATGGTATATCTTAGAAGGATTTTTCCTATCAGGGTCTCAAGCTCATAGTTAACTGTGCTAGTATGTCTAAGCACTTTATAAGGCCATTGACACTTCATTAACAATTTATTTTTTGTAGTAGGTAACAGTAGCAAGATCTTTTCACCTGGCTCGAAAACTTTTTCTTTTACCTCATAGTCATAATACACCTTCTGCTGGTTTTGGACCTCTTCCAGATTACTATGGGTGATTTCAATATATTTTGCCAGCTTCTTTCTCTGGGCACACATATAAGATGTAATAGATTGTTTCTGATTGGGGTTATCTTCCCATGTTTCTTTTATTACATCTAGTGGCTCTCTAGGCTGTCTACCATACAGCATTTCAAATGGTGAAAAACCTGTTGATGCCTGTGGCACTTCTCTGTAAGCAAAAAGCAGGTACGGTAAGTATTGGTCTCAGTCTTTCCCTTCCCCTTTTACAAACCTTTTTATGTTGCTTGCACGCATGGGCAAGAAATATAGTGCCATCATCCGAGTTTTCAGAGGTGTGGCACCCGTCTTCCAATTCAGTCAGTGTGTTTGCAGGCAAGGCCCCAGTTCCCCAATCACTGCTGCAGCTGTCTATGACAGCAGTTGAAAATGCAGTGGTCGTACAGTTGAAAGGGAGAGCTCCACTTCAGTGAGCAGAGCTCCCCCCACACACACACACACACACACACACATGCACACAAGCATACTGCGTTCTCATGCGCTTCCCCCTCCCCCATGCACATATTGCTACGGCCGACGGGGCACAATCCTCGCCGGCTCCACGCCCCCAAAGCTTCCAGGTGCCACGCTGGGAGCCCACCCCAGTGTGGAAAAATTTGTTATGTATGGGATGGGGTGCCCAATCCCCAGTCGCTCCAGCCCCCCAAATATCCTTCCAGCTGCCATGCTGGGAGCCCACCCCAACATGGCAAACGTCCCTCATCGTCTTATTAAAAAAAATAAACCTGTAAATACAAAAACTGTCCCTCGGTGCTTCTCTCTGCCCCCCTCCCACAACCCGCACCCACCCATTGCGCACTCTGCCTCCCCACACCCCCCTCACCCCATACTTACCTATGGACCTCGGCGCAATGATCTTCTGTGGACCGGAAACACGTCTGCACTCTTCAAAGCCGACCGCAAACTGAGGAAATGCCGGTAAGCTGTATAATGGGATAGATAGGGTTTTTTCAACTTTGTTGCATGTCTCAGGCATTTTTTTGAATTTTGGCACTAAATTTTCAACATAGGGTTTTTGAGACCCCTCCTCATGAATTCTGTCACTGTCATGGCGTTAATCGGGCCCGAAGGGTGATTTTGTGCTTACTGCATGAAATCACCTTTCAGGACTGATTAACAAAACGACAGTGCCAGTGTTCATAAGGTGGGCTCTCAAAAAGCCTATGTTGCAAATTTGTCAAATAATTCCTAAAAATGACTGTTTTACGAGCGTGCGTTGCGCAGTTCCTACGCACGCTCGTAAGTTAGAAAATGTTTAATATTTGCACTCTGGATTTTCAACATTGCCATTTTACCACACCTCCTTGTGAGCATTACAGCTGTCATTTTTCACATCTCGCCCAAAATGTGTTTCCGCGCATGTAGCGCACAATGGCGGAGTCGGTTTGCGAAATCAATGTATGGGATACATTAAGAAAATCACAGTAACACTGTTCATGAGCAGAGGTCTTAAAATGGCTATGTTGAAAATTTGGTGAAAAAATTCCTAAAAATGACTGTTTTAGGCTTGCACATTGCGCAGTTCCTACGCATGCTCGCAAGTTTAAAAATTTTCAATATTTTCACTCCACATTTTCAACATTGCCATTTTACCACACCTCCTTACGAGCAGTACAGTTGTCACTTTTTTCATCTCACCCAAAATGTGTTTCCGCGCATGTAGCGCACAATGGCACAGTCGGTGTGCGAATTCAATGTTTGGGACAGATTAAGAAAATCACAGTCATGCTGTTCATGAACAGAAGTGATAAAATGGCTATGTTAAAATTTGGTGAAAAAAATTCCCAAAAATGACTGTTTTACCAGCATTTGTTGCGCTGATCCTACGCACGAGCGTAAGTTTGCGAATTTTCAATATTTTCAATCTAGATTTTCAACATTGCCATTTTACCACACCTCCTTATAAGCAATACAGCTGTTATTTTTCACATCTCGCCCAAAACATGTTTCCACCCATGTAGCGCACAATGGCGCAGTCGGTGTGTGAAATCAATGTGTGGGACACATTAAGAAAATCACAGTGACACTGTTCATGATCAAAAGTCTTAAAATGGCTATTTTGAAAAGTTGGTGGAAAAATTCCAAAAAATGACTGTTTTACGAGCGAGCGTTGCGCAGTTGCTACACACGCTCATAAGTTCACAAATTTTTTAACATTTGCACTCCAGATTTTCAACATTGCCATTTTACTACACCTCCTTATGAGCAGTACTGATGTCATTTTTCACATGTCACCCAAAATGTGTTTCTGTGCATGTAGTGCACAATGGCACATTCGGTGTGCGTAATCAATGTTTGGGACAGATTAAGAAAATCACAGTGACACTGTTCATGCGCAGAGGTCTTAAAATGGCTATGTTGAAAATTTGGTGAAAAAATTCCCTTCAGATGTTCTGCAATGTTACTAATGAAGACATTGAACAGGACTGGCCCCATCCCTGCAGCACCACACTGGTCACCACCCCTCCCTAGACTACACACCACTTACCACCACTCTCTGCCTCCTGTCTGTTAGCCAGTTTCTAACCCAGTTTACCACCCTTTCCCCCATGCCCAGCCTACCCAGCTAGTTTATCAGCCTCCTATATGGAATGATGTCAAAGCCTTTGCTGAAATCAAGGTAAGCGTTGTCCACTGCCCCACCCTGATTCACTTCCTTTGTCACCCAGTCAAAGAAATCAACCAGATGTGTCTGACATGATGTCCCCACTGTGAATCCATGTTGTCTATGGTCCTGGGCACCAATGGCTTCTAGATGCCCCACTATCCTTTCTTTAAGCAATGTCTCCATGATCTTCCCTACTACTGAGGTGAGGCTGAACGGCCTATTGCTCCCTGCCTCCTCCCAGCAGCCGGACTTGTGTAGAGGGACCACATGTGCCCTCCTCCAATTCACTCATGTTGAATGACTCAGTGAACATGGCTGCCAGAGGTACTGCTATCTCACTTCACAGTTTTCTTAAAATTCTTGGGTGTATGCCATCTGGTTCCATCGCTTTGTCCACCTTCAATTTAGTGAGCTCCTGCAGGACTCTATTGCCTTTGAATGGACTATTGTCCACCTCTTCACACCCTTGGCAACTGCTGTACTGCTGTGGCCATTGCCCCTCCCACTCTTCTCTGAATACTGAATGGAAAGACACAGTGGATATCTTGGGAGGAAGGCATGGAACTATCACTTTCAAATATCTAAACAGCACATACAAGCAAGCGACATTCGGCATTGACAAATGCTTGTTAACATGTGTTTTAGAGTTTGATTAAAATGCTTAACAAGACTGAATGTCTGTCTGAGGGTGATAAGGGGAGGTTCTTATGGCAGTGATACTTAGTAGTTGGTGTCACAAACCCACTCAACAGGTCAGGCCCTCTACTCCTAAAGTGCCAACCTCCGACTGCAGTCTTATGAACAGTTTAACAGAACAAGGTAACCCTCTTGTCAGTTTTGTGAGTTCAGATCATAGAAACATAGAAACATAGAAGTTGATGGCAGATAAGGACCGCAAGGCCCATCCAGTCTGCCCATTTCTTTTTCTACCTTATAAATGTGCCATCGGCCTTTGCTCTGTCAGTGGCCTATCTATTCATACTCATTTGTATTGCTCCCTTATGCCTATCCCATGCCTGTTTGAAGCCCTGCACTGTATTCATAGCCACCACTTTGAGGTAAGCCATTCCATGCATCCACCACCCTTTCTGTGAAAGAATTTCCTCACATTCCCCTTAATCGCCCCTCTAATCTCATGCTGTGTCCTCTTGTCCTGCTATTTTTCTTATATTTAAACATGTTAGACTCCTTCACCTTGTTAATGCCCTTAAGGTGTTTGAATGTCTCGATCATATCACCTCTCTCCCTCCTTTGCTCAAGGGTATACATATTGAGCTCTGTTAATCTGTCCTCATATGTCTTCTGATGCAGTCCCTGCACCATTTTGGTTGCCCTTCTCTGGACTGCGTCAATTTGGTTTATGTCCTTGTGAAGGTGTGGCCTCCAATAATGCACTCAGTACTCCAGATGGGGCCTAACCAGTGTCTTGTAAAGAGGGATTATTACCTCCCTCTTACGACTTGTGATACCCCTACTAATACACCCTAACACCCCCCTAGCCTTACCTACCGCTTTAGAGGTCTGCTTGGATGATTTCAGGTCATCAGTGATGATGATGCCCAAGTCTCTTTCTTCCTTTGTGACTGCTAGCAACTCCCCTCCCAGCCTATAGGTGGCTTCAGGATTCCTCTTCCCTATGTGCATGATCTTGCACTTCTTTGCATTAAATCCCAGTTGCCACTCTTCTGACCATTTTGCTAGTTTATCCAGATCTCTTCTCATTCTGCCCACCCCATCTGGATCATCTACTCTGTTGCAGATCTTGGCGTCATCTGCAAACAGACAAGCCTTACCCTCTAGTCCATCTGCAAGGTCACTAATGAAGATGTTGAAGAGGACTGACCCAGGACTGATCCCTGAGGTACCCCACTTGTGACTTGCATCTCTTCTGACTGTATACCATTTACCACCACTCTCTGTTTTCTGCCCGTCAACCAGTTTGCCACCCAGTTGACCAACTTCTGACCCACCCCGAGCCTACCCAGCTTATTTATCAATCTTCTATGTGGAACAGTGTCAAAAGCTTTGCTGAAGTCAAGGTAGGCGACATCAACTGCTCCCCCTTGGTCCACCACTCTGGTTACCCAGTCAAAGAAATCTATGAGATTAGTTTGACAGGACCTTCCTTTTGTAAACCCATGCTGTCTTGGATCCTGTGCCCCTATGGATTCCAGATCAACCTTTGGTCTCAAGTCTTGGAGGGATTCAAACTGTGAACCTCTTGCTAGCATACCCAATGCACAGACTCAGATATTTCTGTCTTCGGGGGCCAGATATCTTTGCCTATGAGCACCTGATCAGGTATACAGAGATGAACCCTTAAAAACTTTAATAAAGACCTCAGATTTAAAACGCTTCTCTTTCCAGTTTGGTATCACCATTCAAGCTATGCCTAGTGTCTGCTATAACCATATATACTTTTCTTACAAATGAAAAGAAATCAAAGACAGACCAAATATGCTCTAAAAAGAGTTTTACTAAAGTAGATAAAAATATGTAAAACACAAAATACAGAACTCATATCACAAGACATACAAATCTTTTAAAAGAACAAGGTTTAAACAGTGCAAATTTCCTACAACAATATTTAGATTTATCTCTCTTTCTAAATACCTGTTTAAAGTGCTCACAGATGTTTCATTGTCAGAGTCTAGATAAAAGCGTCTTGAAGGAAAACAGAATATTCCTTAAAGCAAACTATATTTGCCAACCCCTTTTTGTATGAGGTCACCTAGCTCCTCCTCTGTCAGAATATATAACAAATATATATACAGTATCTAATAAAAAAACAGGATGTCTTTTTCAAGAATTAAATTCTGCAATCCTCAGCATGACTCATGTCCTTCAAATGACATTTCTTTGATCTCATGATAAGCTTCCCCCTTCCAGGACATGAAAGCAACTTTATGATTTTACACTAATACATCACAACCTGCTTTTCTTTCTCTGGAAACATCATAAAATGGATATGCTCAACTCAAGCTTCTTCCACCCTGTAATTAGCTTCAGGCCTTCCACGCAACACCTGGTATCTAAAATCTGTGTGTGTATGATCTCACATGCTGTTTCAGCATTTTCTCATGGCTTTCATCTTTCAGGTGGGGGGCATGAGGTCATCTCAAGAGTACCATATTTCTCAGCAGAGACAATCAGTAATATATTTTTATATTTAAAAAAAATGATACAGTACTCAGAACTGGCTGTCCACATCACAGTCGGTACAGCTCCTTTAGTAATGTAGCACCAAAATTACTAACCCGATCAGTAATAATCTTTTCTGGTATGCCCACCCTGCTGAAGATTTTGGCAAGCTCTGCTGCAAATTTTGGGGCTGTGACAGTATGCATAGGAACAGCCTCTGGATATCGAGTAGCATAGCCACATACTACCAAAATTAATCGATTTCTCTTTTTACTTTTGTGTAAGGGGCCAACCACATCCATTGCAATTCTCTCAAAAGGCACATCTATGAAAGGTATGGGCACCAGGGGCAACTTGTCTTTTTTAGTCACTGGGGCTACTTTCTCGCACTCAGCATAAGAACTGCAATAAGTACCAACATCTTCATAAATTCCAGGCCAGTAAAATCTGTACAGCAATCTGGCAAGGGTACGATCCCTCCCTGAGTGACCAGCCATAGGACTATTATGTGCTATCTGTAACAACTCAGATCTATACTTTTGTGGTATAACCAATGGTTCTATCCGGTCCTGTATCTGAGGTTTAACCCATACATATTCCGTACAGTAACTCATTAAATTTTTTAAACATAAGCTCACCCTGTTTTGGTTTCAACCCCAGCTGCTTAAACTAAGCCTGGAGAGAAAAATCGTTAGCTTGTTCTGAAAAAAATCAAAATAAGTGATCAGTTTAGTTTCAGCATTTTCATATGTTAACCCCTTATGTCCATCAGTCTTTTGTTGCCACTGTTTCTTCAGGCATCGTCATTCTTTCCTGGACTTCTGTATCTTGGAGCTGTGGTCAAACAAGTCAGACTCAAAATCGGCTAAAGTAAACCAGTCCTCACTATCTGAGATTTTCTTTGTCTTCGCTCTTGTCACCACAGCTGCTGAAACATCAGGATTTACTCACTCTTTGATTAACTCAGTAAATCATGGAAAGTCATTTTCAATAATCACAGGTACTTAAGTGTTATCCCCACTTTCATTTGGTGCGACACCCCATTAATGGTCACAGTCACTTGGCTGGTAGGATAGTATTGAGTGTCCCCATGGATGCAGATGACACCAGTACCTGGTCCTTTTTGACATTGTTTTCCTAGCACTTCAGTATGTACTATGGTCTGTCTGCTTCCCGAATCTATAAGTCCCTTCACAGTCTTATCTCCCACCCTCACATCTATTAAGTACTTGCCCCAATTTTCTAAAGACAAATCTGCTCCAGTGTCACTCTTCTTACTACAGCAATTTCTCTCAATATAACCCGGCTTATTAAAGTTATAGCAAATAAAGAGTGGGAGCAGATTTGTTATCATAGACTTTGATGGCAAACAGCCTATTTCTTCCTACCCCCCACAAGAATTGCCTTATGTCTGTCCCATGCATTTTTGAATTCTCCCACAGTTTTAGACCCCACAACCTCCTCAGGAAGGCTGTTCCATGCATCCACTACCCTCTATGTGAAATAATACTTCCTCACATTGCTCCTGAACCTCCCCCCCTCTATCTTTAAAGTGTGTCCCCTTGTTCTTGTACATCTCTTTTTCTGAAAGATGCTACCTTCTTGGACTTTGTTGATTCCACTGAGGTACTTAAAAGTTTCTATCATGTCCCCCCTCTCCCTTCTTTCCTCAAGGGTATACATATTAAGCTCCTTTAGTCTCTCCTCATACGGCTTCTCTTGCAGACCCTGCACCATTTTAGTTGCCCTTCTCTGGACTGCCTCTATCCTGTCTATGTCCTTGTGGAGATGGAGTCTCCAGAACTTCATCTACTGTGGCCAAGGTGCTAGTGGAAAATTTCTTCATCCACTATGGTGCCCCCCAGCGAATTCACTCTGATCAGGGCTGGGACTTTGAGAGTCAGCTAATCAAAGAAAAGATCTCTCTATGGGGGGGTACAAAAGTCAAGAACCACCCCTTATCCCCCGCAGGGGGATCCTCAACCTGAATGCTTTAACTGCACCCTACTAGACATGCTAGGCACCCTTCACCCAAAAGATAAGCATAAATGGAGCCAGCAGATTAGCACCTTGGTACACGCATACAGTTGCACAAAGAATGATGCTACCGGGTTCTCTCCCTACTGCCTCATGTTTAGGAGAGAGGCCCAGCTGCCTGTTGATGTCTGTTTTGGGGTTTCTCCCGATGGGGTCTGAGCCAAAGATTACCTGCAATATGTACAAAAACTTAAAGCTCAATTGAACCATGCCTATCAACTGGCCCAGACAATGGCCACCAAAAGAAATCTAGCCAACAAAGAGAGACATGGTAGAAAGGTAAAGACCCAAGAGCTTAGGCCTGGAGACCGTGTGTTGTTGCGAAATTTAGGATTGCATGGTAAACACAAAATTGCTGATCAATGGCAACATCTTCCCCATGTCATAGTTGGAAAGCTGGATGATTTGCCAGTGTACAAAGTGCACCCAGAGAATAACTCCAAAGCTGTCAAGACCATGCACCGTAACCACTTGCTACCTATTGGTCAAGTTATAATTGAGGCTGAACCCACCGAGATTGATTCCCCTGGACCAGTGACTCGTGCTGCTGCAAGAAAGAAACAGAGTCAGCCTGCCCCCGTGGTTGCCAATACAAGACTTTCCCTGCAGCAGGCCCAGAATGATAGTGACTGCCAGTCTAACTCGGATGACAGTGAGTGTGATAATGCCTATTACCCCTCATATGAACTGAGTCAGTTGTTTCGTGAAAATCTTATGTTGAATTATGGGGATGAATCTGGGCCTTCTGGACTGCCTAACACCCCGGCATCATCCTTGGAGCCAATGCTCCCTGAAGGTGAAGTGCAAAGTATCACATCTGAGGATGCTGAGTCTTTGTGTATCATGGAACTGCATGATTTGCCTGAAGGAGAGGCTGATGGTATGAGTCTTTTTGGTGACATGTCAGAACTTGAGGAACACTATGAGAGTGCTAACAACCCCCCTCCAGTGCCAGAGTCTCTTCAAAATTAGCCAAGTGTTGTAGAAACAGAAACTACAGAGCAAGGGGCAGACAGTGCTCCCAGCTTGGACATTCCCCTTCATGCAGAGGCACCCGTCACAAGTGATGAAAGCTCCAAGACCATTGCTGAAAGTACAGAGACTGTGGTTGTTCACCCCAGAAAGACCGGCCGAGCTGTCAAGCCAGTGGTGCGCTTCAGTTACACTTCCCCCGCGAGGCCAGTGGATTTGCCTCTCAATGTAGTCCACAAAGATGTTTATGTCTCTCAGAGCTCACTGCCTAAATTGAGCTTGATGGCCCATTCCAGGTTACTTGTCCTGTCCTCTCACCAAGGTGCCCCTGCCCCATCCAGCCCCAAGTTAGCTGTTAGGGAAGGGTCCCCTATTGCATTGTTTAGAGTACAAGAAGTTATTATAGGATTCTTTATAGTAATGTTCAATTTACCTGTGTGAAATATGTATAATGTATTGTCAGAATGAAAATGATATAATGGAGTACATTGAAATGTATAGTAAAGTGACAAGTTATGCCAATTGATGAATCAGATAGTACTTGTATAGCATGCTAATGGTATAAATATCTTGTATATGTTGCATTTTCAATGTTACGATGGTACAGACTTGATGTGGATGCCAAGTTTTCTCAGGCAGGGAAGGGTGTAACCCCCCTACAAATGGGGGTTCCCAAAAAGTCTTCATTGAGCTTGCCTAAATGCTCACTGCCAGGCTGGTGTCCTGTGTTTCAGCAGTTTAAATATAATTGCCAGAGCTTGTATAGCCTCTGTGTACTGTCTCTTTAAGAGCTGCCTAATTACAGCTTAAGTAATCTGAGAGGGAGCTCTGTTGAAAGATGTAACTATTTACTGAAAATCATTTAGAGTGATAATGATAATGTAGTTTGTCTAACCTGCTTCTTTGTAGCAAGGACTGTTTTGTTTGTCTCCACTATCTTGGTCCTGACTGCAAATTGGACCAAACAGTACTGGTGGGACCTAAAATGTAGCGACTACAGGAGCTGTCTGAATTCAAAATCTGTAGGAACTTTAGTTTGGAGTTTTTTTGCACCTTTTTTGCAACAGAAGGGGGCACTCTTGCTTTGACTGACAGCCAAATCAGCCAACCAAATCTTTTGGATCTTGGGGAAGTCCTGGGATGCTTGCAGTTTTCAGTTAGAACTAAGCTGGAAGCTGAGCAAGAAGGAGCTGAAGTGTTTCTAAGCAGCAATCCTGAGTGGATTCACATGTGAGAACTCTGAAAATGCTAAGTTTTTGGCCTGCATGCCAGTGTGCTGCTCCTGAGAGGGAGAGAAGAGAATTATTTTGGACTAAATCCAAGTTTGTGTGACCAAAGTAAGCTACTGAAGTGGGCTAGGCTCAACCTGAAGAAGACTGGATATTTTTGCTGAATGCCATCAGCCTGTCAGGAGTTCCAGCTACCCCTAAGCTCCTGGTGTGTGCAGAGACTTTACGATTGTGCCCGGGGAGCGCTTTGCCTGGTACAGTAGAATTCCCGTACATGTAAATGTGCTATGAGCTGCTAGTGGGTTGTGAGTTAGTTCCCCACTGTATGAACTGTGTTCTGCTTGCTGGAAGCTGTATCCAGCCCAAAATGGACTGCTTCCGAACTTGTCTCCATGCTGTCTGGGCTTTGTCAGACTGGCCCAGCCAGACTACCCACTGCACAGAGAAGCCATTGACGAGAGACCTGCCTGGGGATCAGCCCCCTGCTCCACGCTTGAACAGGAATGACGCCTCTGTGACTTGTGTGGGCCCTGCTTCTCCTGGCATTCCAGATCAACCACCTGCAGTCTTGATTTTTGTCCAGCCTGTGTCCAGTCTTGGGTATCAAGAGTAAATAACAGGGTAGCTCCCTACAACAGCTTAATCTGAGTGTGTCATCTGATTGTCTTTTTGTTTCGTTTCCTTTACGAACTGAGCCCTCTGGCTCCAGATTACAAATATTGTGTACTGTGCATGTTGTGTTTTCCATCACTGGGCCCCAACCAGCTGCAACCCCGTCAACTGTCTCTGGTTAGCCCATCTCTTCTACCTGGGTACCCAGATGTGGACTGTGGGGGACTCAAAGCGCATGCATAACTGCTTGATTGATATAACCTTTAGCTAATTGACCTGATTTTGCCCTCCTTTGTTCAAGTCCCCTGAATAAATCAGATCTAACTTTTTCCTCCATGTAATCTGACTGTGGTTCCAGTTTGTGCTCAAAGTACTGTACTGTTGCTATTTGCTGTGCTTAACCTTGTTTTACAGGGGGTCCCCAGGGTTGAGCCAGAGGAACCAGCCATGGTAGTAAGTGCAAACAGTGTGGGTACTTGTGTGGTGTACCAGAGGTATTGTGAAAGTGATTATTGTACAGTGTTCCAGCCACTAGAATGGAAAGGGGGGGGTTTCAGTGTCCTGGAGGGCTGTGCCTCGGTTAGCTTGACCACTACCAACCCTGACCTCTGGGTGGAGGCACCTGTTTCAGAACTCAGGCCCCTTAACCTGTTACTAGCCAAGCAGGCAGGGATAGCGCCACCTAGGGGTTACAGTGGGATGAAGGTTTATGTGTAAATGGGGGCTGTTTTGTGTTGGGGGTGTCTGGCTGTCCAGGGTTGGTGAGATCAGGGAATGAAGGGGGGATAGCACACAGAGGGAGGGACCGAGTGGGAGAGAGGGAGGAAGAGAGGTTTACATGTGTGGCAGGACAGTCAGGATTGGGGAATGAACTACAAGGTGGAGAAGATCCACTGGAAGGCCACAGTGTTGCAGCAGGAAGCCAGCAGCCGATGGTGTGGGTGAGAGAACTCTGATCAGACAGACACCACTCAGCTGCTTGCCAGGTGGCTTCATGTAAATTAAAGGACTGTGTGCTCTCTCATAGGAGCAGTTCAGTCCTTTGAACTACACAAGGTTTCCTCCCAGCAAGCACTGAATAGTGTCATGACCAGACTGTGGGGCCATTGGTCTGGACTGTCAAGCCCCTTGCAGTTTCAGCTGAAGTAGATTCTTCAGTGACACACCTCTGAAATGTCCTTAATGTAACAATACATTTCTTGCACAAGCAAACATAAAACCTAGCAGAGCCTACTTGTTTTAGGCAAAGGCTGTCTTAAAATCGAGTAGTATAGCTATACGATACTTAGCAGGAGCAGCAGTGATAAGCAATTACCACTGAGTTAGGTAAAAACTCAGAAGTAGGCAGACCATATAGAGTATAAGTCAGTCACTGAAAATAACCAGGCTGGACTAACACAACAAGGTTGTGGCAAATATACAGAGGGCAAATACAGGCAAGAAGGTTAGCTCTGTAAGCAGTTTTGTGCTTGGACCCCAGTTACTGATATCCAATACTCAAGACATAGGCTACATAACCCAAATGACTATTCAGATGGGGTGGGGGAGCACTCTTATTAGCATATATTAGAGGCTACAATACAACAGTACTGCATAAGCTAAACTCCAGTCATGAAAGCAAGTCAGTGACTGCAGTAACATTGCAGGAAACTGAATCAACAGCTGTAAGTAAGAGCAGTTAGGAGTTGGCTAGAGCACGCATAGTCATGGAATGCTTGTAGGGATTCAACTGAAGCAGCACGCCTGGCCTCCGGCTGTCGGCGTAGGCTGACTCCTAGGTAAACTCCTGCGATGTCCTTCGCACTACAGTCCTTAACAGAAGTGCTGATCGAGTGTAGAGTCTTCTGAGTTAAACCGTAAGAATGGTGGCCTTTGCAGGGTGTCTTCTGATTGGTGGAGCAGGGTTCGGAGGGTGTGGCTTCAGAAACAGCAGGTGTGGATTGAATGGCTGTAGCAGCCATTGGAGTTGGCCCAGGATGGCTTTTCCCCAGGTGAGAATCTGGAACCCTGAGGTAGCAATCTGTTGCAGGGAGGAGGGCTGTGACTTCCAGGGGCGCCTCACAATCACAGGAGAGTAGAGTGGTGGTGCTGGCGGAGGGCTGACTGGAAGGAGAAAACAACTCTTGTATGTCCACAGCAGCTCTAGGCTGGGAACGGATGGCTTTACACGGCACCTTCTAATTGGTGGAGTATGGCTAAGAGGGATTCAGCTTCAGGAACATCAGGCATGGACTGGATGTCTGTAGGAGCTGTAGAAGGTGGCCCAGGAGGGCTTTCCTCCAACAAGAATCTGGACCCCCAAGGTGGCGACCTCTTGCAGATGGGAGCACCATGAGTTCCATTGTGTAGTATCGGTGTCCGGTTGGAACAGGGAGCTTACAATAAAAGAAAGAGATGACAGAAAAGATTCAGAAAACAGCAGTAAGGGTCATTTTGAGGACAGAGATTCGTTATGTTGAGGCTTTGAAAATGTTTAAGCTGGAGATGCTAAATCACAGGAGAGAAAAGATGGCAGTGAAACAGTTTGAAATTTGCAATCCCAGTAGTAAATTATCCCATTTATTACAAAAGAAAATGTGGGGTGTTGTGAAACAAAACTGTGTAAGTGGCACAAACCAATAGATAGAACAGTGATATACAGTACAAACAATCAGGAGAGTAAAGATGGCGACTGGTGTGCTTCTACTTAAACAGCTGCTGCAGTAGCTCAGTTTTTAACTTTTTTATCTGTTTATGCTTGTTTATTTCATTTACTTTTTTAGCTAGCTGGATAGTAAGGGTTTATTACTGAGTTAGATTAGAGAGGGTACGTTTATTTTTCGGGGCTTGTTGATAATTGTGGCTGTTTGTGGTTTTGTTTAAGTCATACAGAGGATTAAAGCATTTTGCATTATAAGTTGGCCTTTTATGTGCGTAGTGGTGACCCGATTCTGCTGATTGTTATCGGGGGCACAACCGCTTTGTAAAAATTTCATAAAGCAACCTTTCCACCAGTTTATGCACGTTTGAACAACGCTTTAGATCTAGGGCATTGGGATATCATCCTGGAAGTGAAGATGCCACTTTAGTTTTTGCTACCAGAAAAACTGAGAGAGGTTGGACTGCTGAGATGAATGCAAAATCTGTTCCTTAACTGTAGGAGTTGGTGCGTTTACTTGTCCAAGCGTTTTTACAGGATTGAATTAACTTAGGGGCTTTGCTCCTCTGGCGTTTTGGTTATTTGGTCCGCCGCTAAAAGACCCCTTACCTTCTCTGTGGTCTGCCAGACCCTTCGGTTGCTGCTGGTGAGGACCCCATCTGGACCGTGCGAATAACTAGACAGACGCATAAAATAATAATAAGGCAGGTTTATTCTGTGCTGCAGATGTTCTCTTCATGAGGACAAGCCCCAGACTGACAAAATCTATGACTGACAGGCATAAATGGCACCGCTAGGCAGTGCAACAAATTGTTACATGCAAGTTCTACGTGCTCTTAAAGGGGCGGCAGCTTAACATTAAGCCCCATGCTTAATGTGTGCTTCACATCACCGCTGAACAGTGAATGTGAGCACCACTAACAAGCAATAAATCTATAACAGTTTCTAAGAAATATTTTAAGTAAATTTTAAGGCAAAACAAATTTTCATGCATTACAAGGCATTAGTTTCACTAAACAGAATTCCAGTGCAGGAAGGGGAGGAAAGAACCTGGACTACACTGGGGACCAGTCAGAGTAGCACCGGGGGGGGGGACACAATAGTACTTGAGACTTGGTCATGCTACAAGTGCTAAGGTGTGGGGGAAGGAAAAGGGAAGAGAGGGAAGGGTAGCAGCAGGAGGAAACCCAGAATGCAGGCCAAACTTTTAACAACAGTTGCATAACAAACAGATGGACTGCCCATGTAAAGAGACATTCCTAAGGGGAAAAAGTGTTAATGCAGGTAAATAGTACCATAGAAACATTTGCATAAGATAGGTACAAGAACATTTACTGCAAAATAATTAAACATAGAGACTATCATCAGAGAAAGAAAATTCAGTCCCAAAACACACTGAGTCCGGTAACAAAAGTTCAAGACCTCCGTCGACTTTTCCGGTCAGTGGGAATGGAGGCATGCATGGATTGCACTAGTTCCTGACAGGAGGGGGACAGGTCGTTAAAAGCGACCCAGGAGTTCTGCCCACTATCGAATCCACACCACTTTACTGTGTAAGTCCAGGATCCATTGTCAGACTTCTTCCTTAAGATCTTCTCGATCTAGTACACTGGTGTGTAGAAGAGAGTCCTGAGAAGAAGAAGAAGGTTGAGAAGAAGAGGAAGTCCCAGCAAATCATCTGGTAAAACAGAATCTGGCTGGAGAGTGTCAGGAGTGGGAAGAGCTGTAGGAACTAGCTGCAAGTTGTCCGGAGGGATCTCCGCTTCAGAGAGGATGGCAGTCTCAAGGGCAGCTTCATTTCTGGGAGGACTGGGGTCATCCGGAAGGTTTGTTATTCAGGTACCCATGCTTTAGTCAGTTTATATGGACTTTGTTGTGTACCAGCTTGCCATCCGACTTGCGTTGCAGACGAATGTGGACTAGAGGAAGCTTTTCTACAATGTAGAAGGGACCAGTCCAGGGGTGAAGCAGTTTCTTGGTGGCGCCCTGAACAAAAACAGGTCGGTACAAATAAACAATGCCCCCAACAGAGAATGAAGGCTCATGCACTTTGGCTGCAGACATTTTTTGCATTGCCAATTTTCTCTGGCCCAACGTGGTGATTGCAACTTGTCGGGCAAGTTCCAGCTGTTCCAGAAGAGGGATAATGAAAGAAGAAGAAGCTGACTTAAAGAGCTAGTGTACTGCCTGGAAACTGCCTGCAATTAATAACTTTCAGATGTAGTCAGCTATTACTTCTTATATCCCAAGTATTTATTATTTTCTGTTTGCTAATTAGAAGCTTTTCCACCTGGCTGTACTATGGTGATGTGTGGAGCAGCACTCTGTCTGGAGGGGGAAAAAAATCAGTTCTGTTCCTCCCATTACATCAACATTGAAACCACACTGACTATGACATCACTAGCAACCAATGAGAAACATTTCTCACTGTCAGGTTTCACTTTCACATGAAGCAGCAGGAACTGGCTTTCCCTGGTTACTAGTGATGTCACAATTTCCTGCATTTAGATTGGTAGCTTGTGACAGTCACTGCTCAGGCTGCAATGATTGTGGTGCCTCAAGGTGTTTGGTCTCATTTCTGACAATGTAGTGGGACAGACAGAGTTCTGCTTCACACATCACCCCAGTTCTGCCAGGTGGAAAATCTTCTAATTAGCAAACAGAAAATAAAAAATACTTCGGATACTGGAAGTGACAGCTGACTGCATCTGAAAATTACTATTAATTCCAAGCAGTACACTAGCTCTTTAAGAACCTCTAGCAGTGAGAGATCCCTGTCCAGTGGAGTTCTTGGATGACATCCATGGACTAAGAAGAAGGGGGTGTATTCTGTGCTGTCAACACAAGGGCTGGTATTGTATGCAAACTCCACAAAAGGAACAAAACGGTCTCAGGTGTCGTGAGTTTCATCCAGATACTTGGACAGTGTGCCAAGAATGGTGGACATCATTCTTTCACTCTGTCCGTTGCATTGTGGATGGTAACTTGTGGTATGTGTTTTTTTATGTTGAGAAGTTTACAAGTTTCTCGGACAATGGTGAACAGGTAGTTAGTGCCTCTATCTGAATGTAGGTACAATGGGGTACCGTGACGACAAATGACTGTAGTGAGAAAGGCACTTGCCACAGTGGCGGCTTTAATGTCTCTTAGGGGGACGAGCTCCAAATACTTCATCAGGTAGTCCACAAAGACAAGAATGTATTAGTTGCCAGAGTTACAGCACGTTGGTAAGGGCCCAAGAATGTCAGTGCTGACTCTTTAGAACAGTTTAGTGGCTACAGGCATTGGGATGGTGTGTGCCTTTGTTGGTTTGGCAGGAGGCTTTCTTTGGAAGCAGGGCTGGCAGGATTTTACGAACTGGACAATGTCCCTGTTCATGTGTGGCCAGAAGAAGTGAAGCCTTGTCTTTTCCAGAGTTCTGTGTATTCCCATATAACCTCCCAAAAGTGGAGAGGCATGAGTGGAGAGAAGAACCTGAGGGATGAGAGAGGCTGGCACAACTAGCTGCACGTGAGTTCTATCTGTGCGATGACCCTTGCCTTCCTTTTTCCAAATGTGAAAGAGATTTTGTTTTTCACCAGGTCATAGTTTTTTGACTGTGCAGTGTCCATATTGCTGCAGGCAAGTTGGGCTTTCCCTGTCAGGTAAAGTATCAGTCTTGATTGCCCATTACTGCTTTGGCCACTGGCGTGCTGTGGCAATCCTTTCAAAAGTTGTACGGTATGCTTTGATATCATCGGAGGGACACAAATTTGTAAGTTTAATGTATTTCAAGTTACCTGTGTCCTGTTGCTCATCTGGATCTGTGCTAGATCCTCTGCCTTTGATAGCCTGTAAGGCATCCAGCCACTGCTGCACCTGTCACTGCATCTCTTCTCTCCTCTGCTGCATCTCTTCTCTCCCCTCTGCTGCTCCTGTCGCTGCATCTCCTCTTTGCTCTACTGCTCCTGTCACTGCATCTCCTTTTTTTTCTGCCGTTCCAGTTGTTGCATTTCTTCTTTTCTCTGTTTCTCCATACCTTTTTGTTGCATAGCCCACCATTTGAAAAAGGCAACCAGGCTTTCAGGTTCTGTCATTGCCTGTTCTTTTTCTGTAACTGGTGCTAGTTGTACAGTCTCAGCTTGGACTTCTGTCCCTGCTAGTCTGACTGTCATTCTCCTGGTAACCACTTTCTAGATCTGCTGCTGCAGAATCCATACCTTTCTTCTATGACTACCTGGTACCAAGTCTAGTACCCATGCACAAAACCCCTGGCTTAGAGTATGCACGGCATAAATCCCAGTTAGGCTGACACCATCTGTCATCAAGGCACATGTCAGGAAGCATAGGAAAACCAGGAGCACTTGTAAAATTCACACAAGAGTATTATTATTAACAGTAAAATAAAAAAATTAAAAATTGTTTAGAATAACTATTTACAATGGCAGTAGAAACATAGAAAAACAGAGTCCTTCTGAGTTTTTCTTCTCAATTTCCAATCTCAGTCTCTCAGTCTCTGTCTCTCCCTTTTGTAAAACATTGCAGCTCCTTTTTATAAGTCTGTGCAGGAGCTCGTTAAGAAAATAGCGTGCTTCTCACACAGTGTTTTTGTAAGTTTCCAATGTTCGTGGCAGTTTCAGCAGGTGCAGCAAAAAGAACATTGCGACTCAGAACTGACCTCTTGTTTACATCTTCTGCAAAAGGCTTACAATTGCATCTCAGGTTAACCCCTTGAGTTCCAAATAGCTTTGCAATCATTTCAACAGTATAACTATATACAAGTGTTGCTTTGCAATAATTTCAACAGTATAATTATATGCAGTTTTAAACATAGGGATCCCAGTATCAATTACATTTCCACAAAAAGATTCACATATATTTTTATACCTGCCGATATGCAAGGGGAAGAAAATAAAAAATTACTTACCATAGTAATCTTGTTTCTTCTAATGGAGTCGTGCTGTATTCTGACTATATGCAGTTAGTCCTTCCAGTTCAACTGCCTCAGAGATGAAGGAGTTAACTCTATGCAAATGCACAGAACGTTGAGCTCGAGCTCAGTTTTCAAACCCCTATCCCTGGTTCATTCTATGTAACCACCAGATTCTTTCAAACACTAAAATAGTGGCTACTAACTATTCTAATAGCCTTGAACATTAATAAAAATCATAGTCACATGACTAATAACCCAACAATAGAGCATATAAAGAAGACTCAAGTCATAGATGTCCAAGAAAGAATGCTACCCCACTGGAGCAGCACTTAAAAAGAACAGCTGGAGTGCAGTGCCCCCTTCAGATTCTGGTAGGGAAGGCAGAGAGGGAAGTCAGAATACAGCAATACCTCATTAGAAGAAACAAGATTACTATGGTAAGCATTTTTTTCTTCAAAGAACATGAAGTCTTGCTGTATTCTGACTATATACAGACTACCAAGCAGTGACCCATGAAGGTGGGCACAGAACCTACTTAGGAAATAGGCTATGCAATACTGCTGTGCCAAACCTGGCATCACTCCTGTCCTGGGTGTACATGTAGTAATGTTTAGTGAATGTGTGAACAGTTTTCCAGGTAGCTGCTTTGCAAATTTTGAGTAGGGGAATATATCTGGCAGCTGCTATAGAAACAGCTGCCCCCCTGGTAGAGTGACCCCTAAGGCCCCTTGGTGGCTCTTTTCCCAGTTTGCCATAGCAGAACTGAATGCAAGACACACTCCACCAAGCAGTGGTCCAGCTGGTGACTGGCTTGCCCTTTCTCACTTCTCCATAGGAGAGGAACAGCTGAGTACACTCATTCCTATGGGCCTTTGTCTAATCCAGATAGTAGCTAATAGCCCTCTTAACATCCAGGCTATGCAGACTGCATTCTCCTGAACTTGAATGTTCAGTAAAGAAGACTGGTAATGTCATGAACAGATTCAGGTGGAAGTCAGAGACCACATTTGGAAGAAATTTCCTGTTTGTCCTAAGGATGACCTTGTCCCTATGGAGTACTATGTAGTTGGGTTTCACTGACAAGGCCTGTAGCTCACTGTTCCTCCTTGCAGAGGTTATGGCTACCAAAAAGACAGTTTTCCATGTTAGATACTCGAGTTCAGCAGAAGATATGGGTTCAAATGGGGGCTGCATTAGCTGTGCTATGCAGATATTCAGATTCCAAGAAGGGGTAGGCTCCCTGTGAGGGGGGTGTAGGTGGAGCAACCCCTTAAAGAACTTCTTGAAAACTGCATGAGAGGCCAGGGAAGGTCCCTTCCCTGCCAAGAGATAGGCAGAAACAGCTGCAAAATGCACCTTCAAAGTGGAGGGCTAAAGGACTAGAGCATGAAGATGGGCTAAATAGTCCAACAGGACTGCCAAACTGGCTGCCTGTGGATCTGTTTCCTTTTGTGTACACCAGATAGTAAATCTCTTCCATTTGGAAGTATAAATCTTTCTGGTGGCAGGTTTTCTGAAAACCCTCAAAATATCCAGGATCTCTTCAGAGAGATGCAAGCCTGCATAATCTAGGTCCACAAGAGCCAGGCCTTGAGCCTGAGGGGACTTGAGGGTGGGGTATAGGAGGCTCCCTTAAGAGGAGGTCAGAAGCTTGTGCCTTCTGGGGAGGCAGATTGGACTGGTTACTGCCAGAGACAGCAGCATGGGATACCAGGGCTGTCTGGCTCAATTCAGAGCAATCAGACTCATTGATGATGACTGGCTCCTGAGTTTAATTGGTACTGTGAAGATCAGAGGGAATGGGGGAAAGGCATATGGGGAATTTGCCTGTCCAGTCCAGTATCAGTGCATCCAGAGGCACTGAACCCAGAGCTGGAGGCCTGCAACAGAACTGGGGTAGCTGATGAATCTCTGGGGCTGCAAACAGATGTATGTCTGGTGTGCCCCATCTCCTGAACACTGCATGCAGTATTTCCCTGTTCAGAGCCCACTCATGGTGACTCTGATTTATTCTGCTGAGGGCATCTGTCGGGACATTGTCCTTGCCCAGGAAGTGCACCGCTGAGAGGGAGGTCTGGAGAGAATAAGCCAGACTCCAGATCTTCATTGCTTCCATATACAGGGCAGAGGACCTTGTCCCTCCCTGCTTGTTGATGTAGTACATAGTGGTGGTATTGTCTGTCTTCACCTGAACCACCTTCCCCGTACTATTTTTACAAATGACTGAAGTGCCAGGAACACTGCCCTGAGCTCCAACAGGTTGATGTGGAGAACATACTCCTGGTGAGACCATGTCCCATGAGCAGTGTGGTCCCCTAAATGAGCTCCCCACCTTAGATAGGAAGCATCCATGGTCTGAACCACTGTAGGAGATTGCTTGAGGAATGATACACCCTCCCTGAGGTTGTCCTTGTCCTTCCACCACTGTAATGCCTGTATCAAGGTGGCTGTCACTGGGATCAGCTTGGACAGGGAATCCCTTCTCTGGGACCAGAAGGACCTGAGGTGAAACTGAATATCCCTCATCTGAAACCTAGCTGCTGGAACCACCACTGTGGATGCTGCCATGTGTCCCAGGAGCTGGAGAAAGTGTCTTGCCGGACGACACACATGTAGTTGAAAAGAGTTTGCCAGTTGAATGAGGTTGTCTGCCCTTCCAATTGGAAGGGCAGCCTTTGCCTGAACTGTGTCCAGCTCTGCTCCTATGAAATCTAGGATCTGGACAGGTTCCAGCACTGACTTCTTTAGATTTACCAGGAATCCTAAGGATGCTAGGTATCCTGCACCAGACGCAAGGCATCCCTTACCTGTTGAGGGGATTGTCCCACAACTACCCAGTTGTCCAGGTCGGGAAACACAGTCACTCCTTGCTTTCTCAGGTGAGCTACATGCATTTTGTGAATGCTCTGGGGACCGATGTAAGGCCAAAGAGTATTGCCCTGAACTGTTAGTGGCCTGAAGGCAATTCAAACCTTGGGTACTTTCTGTGAGAGTGTCTGACTGAAATATGAAAATAAGCATCTTTGAGATCCAAGGATGCTATCCAATCTCCTTGCCCAAGGGTAGGAAGGATCTTGGTTAGAGTCACCATCTTGAATTTGGGTTTTGTCAGATGCTTGTTGAGATACCTCAGATCAAGAATGGGCCGTCACTCCCCAGTTTTCTTTAGGGTAAGGAAATTTCTTGAGTACAATCCTTTTCTCCTTGTGAAGAGAAGGAACAGGTTACACAGCTTTGTGTTCCAGAAGTGTGGTAACCTCTGCCTCCAACAGAGTTGTCTCTGAACTGCTGGCTGGTTTGAAAGACCTTGCTCTTGTTCTTGGAAATTGTTTGAAACTTAGAGCAAGTCCCTGGCTCACTACTTCCAGGAACCACTTGTCTGTGGTAATGGCTTGCCAGGCCTGGATGAAGTGAGCCAGCCTGCCCCCTACTGGCAATGGGGAGGCGGCCCTGGCTGACACATCAGAGTGACTGCTTGGCAGGAGTCCTAGACTGAGAGGCGGATGCAGCTCTGCTTACACCTTTCCTGCCTCTACCCCTGAAACACCCTCTTTGCTGCTGGTAAGCAGGGAACACCTGGGGCTGGTAGAAAGGTCTCTGATAAGGCCTGCCTCTGCCCAGCTTAGCCTGCTGTTTCTGGGGCGCTGAAGCTTTTTCCTTAGCAGCTGCACTCCTGTAAGTCACCCTGTACTCGTCCATTTTCTTCATGTATATCTCTGTCTGTTCCCCATGAATTCTGGACAATAGGGAAATCCATAGCTTTTGACTGGGTATTCTAGAAAAGACTGGTACATCTAAGCCAAGAAAATCTTCTTAGGAAGACTGTAGTAGCCATAACCCTAGAGGATACATCATTTGAATCTGCAGCTGAATGAAACTGAACTTTGGAAGCTTTAATGCCATCCTTGATTACTTGCTCCAGATCCTTGGCTAACTGAGGTGGAGCGGTCTTAGACAGCTCCAAAACACACTCCCACTTGAATTTCTGATATCTAGATATATATGCCATGTAAGAAGCTTGCCTAATACCCAGTGAAGCAGCCAAATACTGCTTCTTGGCCATGGCATCAATCTTTCGAGAGTCCTTTTCAGGAGAGTGTGCAGCCAGGGGAATGCCAGCCTTACCACAGGCAGCAGCCTGAACTACCCCATATGGCTACAGTGATTGCACAAGAACTCTGTACCATTGCCAGACAGCATATACTGTAAAACTGTTAATAAATAATGAAATAAAATCTTGCTATGTTCGCGCTCTTATCACAAGCGTGAACTTTGTTTTGCTGCAAACAACAAATAACCCTCATATTACTAAGCACTGAACTTTATTAAGCTATTGAGCTAAAAGATAAAATACAACTAAGCAACAGCAACTGGCCAGAAATACTCTCAGACAGCCGCCCGTGCTCTTGCTCCCCCCTTCTTCAGTTGCCCACCCACTCGCTCCCGAAAATGAAACTGCTTTTCTGTACCACCAAAGCAAAGAACCAGTCATTCCCAGACTGCCACCTCCTAAGTGACAGCATTACCTTGACCAGAAGATTGGTTAAATCCTGAGGGATTTTCAAAATACACAGCAGCAGAGCAGATAACTGCTTTTCCTCTTTTGTTTTGGGAGTCTGTGAGACATGGTAGGTAATAGTGAGAAGGCACCTGGGGAGGAGGGAGGAGGATGGTAGCACTGAAGCAAACATGGAATCACACATTTTTTTAAAACCAATGATCCAGCTCCTCTGAGTGGCCACAACTGACAGCTGACATGTTTCTACTTGCAGGATTACTAAAGTTTAAAAAATACAGCGGTCTGATTGTAATTGCAACTGGTTGCCGCTTGACAGATGACTGGGGCGGGGTTATTGAAGTTTACTCATTGGGCAGAGCACAAACTCAATTTTGCGTTTTGAAAATCCTAAAGCCATGACCACGAAATTTGCTTTGCGTTTCAACTACCCGTTTTACAGTACCTCTTGTCCATCATTTTATCCACAGGGGGCATGGAGGCTGGCATCTGCAGAATTTTGTTTGTCTGCTTCTTAAGAGACTTGTGCAAAGGTATTGAAAGTCTCTTAGTGTCAGGGACAGCCATCATTTCTATGAAGTCTGGCTCCTCCTCTTCCTCAGCTGCCTCCAGAGTAGGCAGCTGTAAGGTATCAGCAACCTTTTTTAAAGAATAAATAATGAGAGGAGGATTCCCCAGGCTGCCTAGGAGGAGAAACAAACTCTGGTCTATCAGGGAAAACATCTGGCTCAATGGGTTCACCCAGATATTCCTCTTCCTCCTCCTTCTCTTCTTCTTCTCCCTCCCGCTCCAGCTCATAGTAAGCCTCCAGATCATATGAACCGGTGGGAAGTGAACTGGCAGATGACCGAACCGGAGTATGTGCCTTATGACTTGGTGTTGGTTTGCTTGATCCGGTTTGTAAAGATTGTACAATTCGTATAGCTTTAGCAATCTCTTCTGTGGTTGGAGCTGCACACAAAAAGAAAACAAGCTTCCTTGGTTTTCTGTCGGTTACGCAAACCAAAAGGAAAGCCGAAAAAACTTACCGAAATTGAAGTAAACCTAGTTCTAGTCTAACCTGTACTGAGGAACAGAGGCTTGAAGAACCGTAAATTAAAACCCGGTTTGAAGAAACTGTCGAAAAACCAACACTTTAACCGAAGCAAGTGAGGAGAAATCTCCGGAGCACCTTCACAGGCAGGTGGAGTACAGAATCTGGCAGTTACATAGAATGAACCAGGGACAGGGGTTTGAAAACCGAGCTCAAGCTCACCGTTCTATGCATTTGCATAGAGTTAACCCTCTCATCTCTGGGGTAGTTGAACTGGAAAGGCTAACTGCATATAGTCAGAATACAGCAAAATTTCATGTTGTTTGAATATAGAACAGCAAGTGAGGGTAGAGACCATCGGGGTGATCAAGTCCTAGGTCTCACGAGAAAATCTGGTTGTGCAATCAGACAGAGAAGAGACAGAAAAAGAGAATAGAATAGATACTTGCATTAAAACCCTTTTTGCATAATGACTGGGACAGGGCCTTGTTCAACTCTTTGACACAAGGGCACCTTTTCCTGCTCTCCTATTCCCACCTCAGACCTCTATGGTCTTTAATCCTATCTTTTAGCTACTGGTCTCCTAGGGGCCAGGACCTGTCATTTTTGCTTGTTGCTGGTGACATCGACCCTAACCCAGGACCCCCAATGTCTCACATACTGACCCATTATGGTCGGGTACCAAGGGACTAAAACTGGTGCTATACAACCCTGATGTCCTAGCAGTATCCAAAACTTGGCTAAAACCTTTCATTCTCCCTCATGAAGCTGTCTTTCCATGGTATTCTACAAGTAGTCTTTCCATGGTATTCTACATTTCAGAAGGATTAGTGTGGGATAAAAGGAGGTGGGGTCCTTTTATACATAAGGGATACCATCAGGACAACAAAAAATTCCCTTGCCTGTACTGAAACATTCCCCCTGTGAATGACTTCATGAAATTTATGTTGGTGTACACTGAGCCCTTACATATTGGCTGTGTATACAACCCTCCCTCTGTGACTAGACCAGCTTTTGACAATTTAATCACCTGCTTGGTGTCCCTGTCTCTTGGTGAGACAATAATCCTAGGTGATTTCAACCTCGGTTGGCTTAGTGATGGCCCCTGCAGTGTCAAGGCACCACTACATGACCTGAATCTCCGACAAATCATTACTGCCCCCACCCGCCACAGTACTAAGTTGGATAATCACTCCCTCCCTCCTAGATTGGCTCTTAGTAAACAGAACAGATCGTATTAAAACACGTGGAAAGCTTGGTGATTCTCTCAGTGATGATTCTCCAATTTTTTTGTACCTGGAGTAATGGCTTTACTAAGACCCCTCCAACAACTATCAGTCAGGGATTATTCCTGCCTTAATGAAGGTGTCTTCCTGAGGACCTTGATGCACTCAACTGGGATGAGGCTGGGAGATCTGAAAATATAAATACTGCTCCTGACTTTTTTTACAATCAGTCTGCTCAGCATAGTTAATAGGCATGCTGCACAAATCCAAAGAAGGGTCAAGGGTTTCTTCTCTAAATGGCTGACACCTGATCTTCGTAAACTTATGAAGAAAAGGGAAAGAGCTTGGGAAACCTTCCGAGCATCTGACCTATACCTAAAGTGGCAAAATTACAGGGCTTTGCATAATATCTGTAAGACCAGTATGAGAAAAGCCAGGGCACAGTACTTAAGAAATTATAATCCAAAAACCTGCAAAATCCCAAACAGTTTTGTTCACATATACAGTAAATAGCTTTCTCAAAGACACCAAACACCCCCCCCATGGACAAACTGTACAAAACAACTTCCTCTGGTGACTCTGGCCTAGCGGCTGATGCCTTTAAAACATTTTTTTGCTGATCTTACTTTAAGGCACAGCTTGGCAGTCCCCCAATGAATACCTCCTGTCCAACCCTCCACTATCCTGGCCTGAATTTCATTTTAAGTTACTAACACTCTAGGAGGTACTAACCCAGCTTTTGAGAATAAAAGTAGAAGGGTCTGCATGCCATGATAAACTAGAGCCCAGACTGCTTAAACTGGGTGCCCATATTCTAGCTGCTCCCATTACGCCAATTTTTAATAGGTCTCTACTGCAGAGTGAATTTCCCAGCATATGGAAAGTGACTCATGTAGTGCCCCTACACAAAGGGGGATTTAAGGAAGAGAAAGAGCAATAGTGGCCCATCTCCATCCTTTGCACCCTCTCCAAAATCCTAGAAAGACTGGTTTATAATCAGCTCCAGTCCTAGAAGAAAACCCATACCCTAACTGCCAATGCTCAACATGGCTTTCAGAAAAACCATGGCATGGACACAGCTCTTGTGCGGTTCTCGTCAGACCTACTTGAAGCCCAGGATGCCGGAATACAGACTGGTGCTATTTTTATAGACCTGACTAAGGTATTCGACCTAGTCAACCATGATTTGCTTCTACATAAGCTCAAGGGACTAGACCTTGCTAATTTGTCCCGCTCCTGGTTTGTTAGCTATCTAACAGGCCGTAAGCAATGAGTGAAATGGAGAGACAGCCACTCCGCACTGAGACAAATAACCCTCATGGCTCTATCATGGGGACCCTGTTCTTCCTGTTTATAAAAGACCTACTAAAGCATTGTGGGAGTACCAAAGCTCTGCTCTATGCAGACGATGCAGTGATTTTAAAAGGGGTCTAAAGACTCACCTCTTTTGCATGGCCTTCCCGGATAAATCGGAGACATCACACTAAATTATGTTTTAAGTCTGCACTTTAACATAAGTTTGTATGTAAATATTGGTGTATTTTTATTTTATTTGTATTTCCCTCCCTGCTTGCTTTTATGTAAGGTGCCCAGAGCCTCCGGGATTGTGCACCATAGAAATAAATTTGTCTTGCCTTGCTATACAGAAACCATTCAGATGCTGCCTCAAATGATATAGGTCTCACGGGTGTCTTTCACCTACTGGTCGAATGGTTTAAGGATAACAAGCTGCTATCAAATTAAAAGAAAACTAAATTCGGCCATCACTGACTTGAACCTGACAGGAGTAAATTACTAAAAATCTGCTCACTAAATGGGGATCCCATTGAGACTGTACACTCCCTCAAATACCTGGGAATTATACTGGATCAGGACACCTCATTCAAGCCACTAGTGGATCGAGTGACTAAACAGTTAAACCCAAAACTTGGGCTCCTGTATAAATTAAACCCCTATCTCACAGCTGAGGCCAGATAATCCATTACTAAAGTATCCTACTATCCACAATCCTGTACAGTGCCCCCTGTCCTATCATCACTCAAAATTACTGAGCTAACAAAACTTAAAACCTTGTAACACCATGTAGCCAAGTTTGCTGTCGGAGCTGGTAACAGGGACACCACTGCAATACACTGTCTGCACTAAATAACCCCCTCCCCCCCCAAAAAAAATAAAATTCATTATTCTGCACTCTGCCTAACACACACACACAACTGCACATGCTCCTCTCCTCAAACCTAGCCACGATGCTTGAATTAAAACCCCTTAGGAGAGTCCTCAGGTCCTCCTCCCAATTACTCCTCAGTGTCCCCAGAACAGCGCAAGATGCTGGCAAAAAAGTTATTTGCCTCTGTGACTGCTAGGCTAAGGAACGACCTTCCAACTAATGTTCTGGAATGCATCAACCACAGTTCCTTCAAATCCTCCCTCAGGATCACTCTACTTGCATGCTGCCCATGTACCTGTCCCAGCTGTGTCCACCTGTGACTCTGATGTTATTACTCAGTGTGCTCCTACTTATGTTACCATATAGATGTCTGTATATTATAAGCCTGTTTGTGTGCCTGCACCTTGTAACTAATGGCAGTTGTCCTCAAACCAGTATTATTCTTAATTCTATGCCTTGTCACTGTAACAATTGTAACATATTCTCTAATCACTGCTTGTATCATAATGTACAGTATTATTGTGAGCTGTTAACTAAATTTGTATGTAATCATTGTATGAAATTAATTCCGGGTCGCTCCTGAAAAAAGAGACCTCTAGTCACTGTAAGCCTACCCAGTTACCAAAACCCAAATAAATAAATAACTATAGGGAATACTGGATGGGCAACTATGCACAGCCAGTGTGTTCTGCCACAGAGGGGTTCTGATTCCCTCTGACCTCGAGAGCGAAGCTCAAGAATTCCGTGGGAATCAGAACCCCCCGAGGTGGCAGAATACACTGGTTGTACATAAAATTACTCATCCTGTATTTTTTATACTGCAAAGTATTATGTGAAATGTACGCACAGTAGTTCTTTGGCTTTCAGAATGAAACTGAATTGTGCAGTCTCTAGAGGTTCCAGAATGCTATTGTACCACAGAAGGGTACAATCACATTCCATAACCTTTGAACGGTGGTACAATAGCATCTTGAAAGGCATGGAATTCTATATAGAACAATGATATAGTGTATACAAGAACATTGTTCTGTATAGAAATCCATCCTTTTCAAAATGCTGTTGTACCAGAGTTGAAAGGTCGTGGAATGTGATTGTAACCTTCTGTGGTAGATCAGCATTCTAGAACATCTAGAGACTGTCAGTTTCATTGTGAAAGAGAAAAAAACCCACAATGCACACATTTCACATAATACTATACATTATATAAAATACAGGATGAGCAACTTTATGCATAACCAGTGTGTTCTGCCACCTCGGGGTTCAGATTCCCATGGACCACTCGAGCCTCGCTCTTGAGGTTAGAGGGAATCAGAAACCCTCTGTGGCAGAAAAACACTGCTTGTGCATAGTTGCCCATCCAGTATTCTCTCTCTACTATATACTATAAGTAAATAAATGGTACAGTAATTGTTCTTATTTGTTTTGAGCCCAATTTAAAAAACAGTAATTACTGGGGTTATTTTACAGTTATCAGGAGTTGAGTAGGAAGCAAATGATACGAAAGGTTAATACTAGAGGTGTAACAGTAATAATTATTCAACTTGTCTTTAATTTTGGAGTGTTATTTATACCCAAACTTTTAGTTCAGAGTTTATATGATCAAGAGAAATTTGGAAAACAAAATATATAAACATTATGTTCTAGAGGAAGCTGAAAGAGAAAAAAACAAACTCACTGCTATAGATACAAAGAATACATAAGGATTAAGCCACGAGAAAGCATGGGTCTACTGTGGAATTAATCCATGGTTGGGGGGGGGGGGTTGGACCACAAGGCCGAAGGCCGAGTGGGTCCAACTAACCAACCATGGATTAATTCCACTGTAGACCCATCCTTTTTGAGTGGCTTAATCCGCTTGTAACATGCCAATAAGTGTATGACTAATGGTCTTTGAATAAATGAGTACAATCACAATGATTTACTTTCAGAATACTGTATGTTGACCTGTTAAACATGATGTACATATACTTGAAAACAACTGGAACACACCTATTGGAAATATTGTGGCTGCTATTTCACTTTTGTTAAAATAACTTTCATTACAAGCTTTAAGCTTTCTAACATCAAAACATATTTTACAACTTTTTAAAAACTTGCAATTCACTTTCTATTCTAGGTGTTTTGATTTTCCTCTCTGTGTATTAGAAGATATGGGCTGCACTGCATGATGGGAGTGTGCTATGGTACATTTTAGTTTTCTTCCTGCAGTTCCTTTGTAGACCAATAGGTGGCTAGTAGTACAAGCACATAGTACAATCCTACAGTACAGTAGTACAATCTTAGTAGTACAAGCACCATTTCTCCAAATGTACTGAATTACGACAATCTGAAAAACACTTTATTGAACAACTACTATTTTGCAGAATATTATTTTCACTTTTTTTCCCCTCTAAACTATCTAACTCAGCAGGACATAGAACAACATAACACTGGGGTGTCAAACAGACGAGGCATACTGATGAGTCCTGGTAGGACGAAACACGTGTCTATGTCTTCTGTTAGCACCCTTTGCAAACTGTGTGAGAGGCCTTTCGGGCACCATGCAATTCTGCTTAAAGTTGGACCAGCATAACATTCTGTGGTGATTTGCATATGCAGCCCATGATGCTTTGCATTGTGGGGGCATGTGTGATTTTGTATTTTCTTGAAACTTGGCTTCCCCAGCCAAATGCCCTTTGGGGTAACCCTTGTCTCAGTGTTTACGCACAGAGGTTCTTTGTCTTCAACATAACGTTTACTGCTTTCACCTTTCAAATACTTGTTTTGACTACTATTGTTAGTCTGTTTCTTTGATTTCTTTTTATTTCTCTCAATTTACTTTTAATCTCACCCATTGAAGTATCATCTCTCTTTAATTTTGCTTTGTTTATCTCAGTGTCTGTTATTTTTGCTTTTGGTTATAGAAGCTGCATGCTCATCTTTACCACTGTGTATTTACCAAGAAAAGGCTAGGCCAGATAATGTTATTCAGTCATCCACAATGCATTGCACCCACAGTTGCTTAGAAAGCAGTAGATCAGAAGGGATGGTAACAAAATTAACAGTACATGTGGAGTTTAAATGTACAATCTTAGTAACCATGAACTTCTGTCGCAGTTACAATATAGAACAATCTTGAAAATGTCAAAAATCCTGTGCCAAGAAAAATCTTAGCATATACAAGCTGGGACAACTACACACTGCAAACTATTTGCATATTGTTTTTTGTTTGTATACTGCTTCTTGCCTGTAGTGGATTGCCAAGGTATTACATCACAAACCATGATCTACATTGAAGTAATTAGCATTTAAGTTATTAAATGTTTGCTGTTAAAATAATTAAATTGTTTCCAGAAAATCCTGGAATTTTTGCTTGAGCCTTGAAGTTTAGCATTACAAAATTTGAATGAGGTGACTTAAATGTGGGATATGTTCAGTTTCTAATCTCCCTGCCTTTTAGTCAGAGCTGTTTAACTTTGGATTTTGTGGTTATTTTAAAAATCTACTTAAGTTTACTTTAGATTGAACAGTGATACTTTTAACCATGACATACCGCTACCTTTAATTTTTATTTTCTTAAGATGTGCACGGATGTTCCAAATAAATGTTAACACTGAGCAAAAATCAGAATGTTCACTGTTTAAATCTAGCACCAATTTAATTTTGATACTATGGTAAGTTTTTCTAATTATAATGAAAAGCCTGAGCATCAAAGCTTCTGAAACAACATCTAATTATTTTCTTAGGGGTGAGTCTGGGGATTCTTACTTTACAAATGCAACAGACAGAACTATAACAATGAATCCTTGAGGAAATCAGTCGTGATTTCTAGATCAGGGAGAGGAAATTCACACAAATATAATCCAACAGACAGCTACTGTACATCTACTCTGACTTTTTTCTTCCATCTAGTTGGGTTATCAGTCAACTGGCATAGAGCTAGGGGGTGTAATAATCCCTTTGGTAATCTTCCGGTTAGGCCAGCCCTGTGTTGCAGAGAGCTGAGGCACTGGCTGCCACACCTCTGCCCCTGCAGGTGACCCGCATTCCTTGCAAACTGCCAGGTCAGGGGAGAAAACTGAAAAGAGCAAGCAGATGACATTGGGCTTGGCCCTTGACCCGCATCATCATCTTGGGCTTCCATTAGGATCTGGAAAAGTGTGCTCGGGGGGACGGGGGTTATTTATTTACATACTTATTTATTTATTGAACCATATTTTAATCAGGTAAACAAGCAGAGCCCAGAAGTCATGATTCCCATTGCAACCTGAGGGATGGGGAGGGGGTGGGACGGTAATAGGTAGAGGTAACAAGTTGCAAAAAGATACAGGAATGCATTTTCCCACAAGTGTTCTTATAAACAGCAGCAGTAAGTAACATAAGAAGACAAGACAAATACATACAACATGCACTATTTAGGCAGTGCAATTGCAATCTTGCAAAAGAGACTCAATGTATTTATGGATCATGTAACAAACATATCATACAACCGGCGGAGCACTAAGTAGGCTTGGATCACGGGGGATTTTGTGACTCATCATGCCCTCCATGATGTATCAGGCCTGTGATTTCACCCAGAGGGTTATATACATGGCTGGGGCAGCTGGGAGCATACAGGAGCCATGATGAGCCTTTATTTGTTGGTTACATGACAGAAAGAAATTAGCAACGGTGATTTTGGCAGGTTAGCTATTCCGAACAGAGGGAAGTCTTTAAGTGATTGAGGCTTGCCTTAAATTTCTTCCGCATTTAGGGGTATGGAAATGTTGCCTGTCCACAGACCTGAGGGAATAAGTGTGATTTGAAGGTGATTTAAAAGATCCAAGAGGCAGTGAGGGAATTTACTTGACCAGTACCTAGTTGTAAAGAATGCCTCTTTGGAGTGGTAGCCATCTGAGTTCATTATACATTATGAGTTCTTCGGGAACAGGTCAATATGAATCTGAATAGTGTACTGAACAGTGTTGTGAGTTTGAATGGGGTGGCAGAGCTGGTTCCTGCATAGACCATGTCCCCGTAGTCAAATAGAGGGAATGTGGAGCATTCAGCCAGCAGTTTCTTGATGTGCGTCAGCCATCTGGAGGCAGCTTTTCACCTTGAAAGGGCACCTAGCTTTGCGTAGCACTTGGCTGTTACTTTGGCTATGTGGCCAGAATAATCGAGCTGCTGATCCAGAGGCATCCCTAGATATTTGTATGACGACACCGAGTCAAGGCAATCCCGTGGATGGAGTGTAGGTTTAGCAAGTCAGCAGCTGTACTTATTTTTTCGGTACTCTTTATTTCTGTGCTGGAGATTAGGGCATCTCTCAGGAGTGCCCTCTCAGCCACTACCTCTACTCCCAGCCTGAAACCTCTGCACCACTGGGAAACATGTTGCTGAGCACCCCCTCTGGACCCAGGGTCCCATCCAGCCCCTGGAACACTCCCAAGGGGAGGGCCCACCTCGCCTACCTGGCAGCCTATCTGTAATTAGAGGGATGGTCCAAGTCGGGGGGGGCATGGCAGCGCTGGTGGTTGGCAGGTCTGGTGAAAGGAAGACTGGACGTCCTGTGACAAACCTGCAATACTGAGCCAAGAAAGGTGTCAGTTGTAGATCCCCGTGGCTGCTGCCCTAGCCACTGAGTCTATGGAATCATAGGTAGCTCGCAGAGCATGATGACATGAAGACTTGCCCATGTGGACTTTGTCCAGCAGCTTGTTTCTGAGTGTCTCATCCTGGACCTCCTGAAGGTCCCTCTCCAGCTCCAAGAGGGAAGCCTTCTGGAAGGCCACCATGTGTGAAACATAGTTCAGGGACCAGATGGTGCAGGAGGAAGAAAAATAAACCTTCCTGCCAAACTGATCCAATTGCCTTGAGTCCTTGTCAGGAGGCGAGGAGCTCAAATGCTTTGGTTGTGCCGACCGGTCATGAGCGACCGTGATGACCACTGAGTCAGCCTTCGGATGAGAAGTAAGATGTTGTATCCCTTCTGGGGGTAATAGGTGTGATCGGCCTTTCTGGAAAGAGCAGGGATAGAGGTCGGCTGCTGCCAGATGGTAGTGACCAGATCCTCATGAGGACCCATCCAGGGAGGAATGGGTAGGGGATCTGTGGTGGCCAGATCTAAGTGCTCCACCAGTCTCTTACACTGGGGATCCACTTCTTTAGAAGGCCAGCCTCCTGCTGCCTGAATAGTATGTAGAAGGTCCCTGAAGGAGGGATCTTCTGGTGGGGATTTTGGGGATTCCTTGGGTGGGACCTCGACTGGGGACCAAGGGTCCGAATGGTCGGAATCAATGTCCGAGTTGGAAGGTTCTGAACTGCTGGGGGTGGAAGGGTCCACCCCAGAGGAACCCACTGGTAGAGCACCCGAAGCTCAACTGTAGGGTATTGGTGGGGGAGGTGCCCTAGGTAGGGGGATATTACCCACTGATTGCCGTAACTCCATGTTGAGCTGGGTCCTGGCATCCTGCCACCAAGGTGGGATCGTATCTCGGTTGGGTGGTGGAGGAGGAGGAGGCTGGTAGCCTGGGTAACCTGGGTACTGCGGGAGCTGCCAAGAAGGATACTGGAATCCTAGCAATCCCAGATTGTAGCCATGGGGGGGTAACCAGGGTATCCCGGCGTCGGAAGCATAGAGCCTGGCGTCAGGTAAAGAGGTGCCGAAGGCGGGCCGCCCGGTGGCAGAAAATGGGGGTCTGGCCCTGGAAGACTGCCTGAAGGTTTGACTGGACCTACCAGGGGAGCTGCCTGAGGGCCACAAGGTGGCATGGGATTCAGGCAGGCCCCCGAAGGTCCCAAGGGAGGAGGCTCCATGATAGGATCCCTGGCCGGTGACAGACTCCTGTCCAGAGGCGGCAAAGACCAGGCAATGGGGGTAATTCAGGTAGTGACCCCAGTGAAAGGTCCAAGAATGACCCTGACGGCAAGGATAAAGCAGGATCGGGTGGCGAATCCCTGGGGAGAAGGACCCGAAGGGATGAAGGGTCTCCCGGCAGCACACTCAAGCCGGAGTCAGGGGCCTCAAGGGAGCCCGATGGGTGATAAGAAGGGTCTAGGTGGGTGACAGAAGATCCGCCACCCGACTTATCGGACCTGACCGGGCTAGCACTAGCCGAGAGGCCGCTGCAAGGCTTACTGGTCAAGGCTGTGCACCCGTCGACGGGGTCGAGGGGTGACTTATCGGCAGTGCTGGAAGATGGAGACACCATGGAAACCTCTATAGAAGCTACCCCCGGCTACCTGCTCACCTTGGCAGGAGGGGAAGAAGGTGCCCAGCCCAAAGAAGTGGACAGGGTGCCTGAAGAACTACTCATAGTTTTAGGAGCAGGCCTCCCACGTGGCGACACCCTCTTCTCCCGGAGCTTCTCCTTATTTTTCTTCTTTTTCTTTGGGGCCGGCGACGATGACCTTTCCCTTACCTCCTGGAGCTCCTTTTCTATCGACGCCAGCCATCGGGTAAGGAGGTGGGCCTTAAAGATCCACTTGCATCTGGTCCAGGTAGCTTGATTGAAGGCCTGACAAAATAGACATTCGTCAGAGTTGTGCTTGGGGCCTAGACACAGAAGGCAGTGGGAATGGTGGTCCCCATGCGGGATTTGGGCTCCACACTTAGAGCACTTCTTTCCTGGGTGAGTCGACATATAATCGGTTGAATCCAAGAGAACAAAAACATAGTAGAGGAGAGAAAACTTCTACTGACTCGCGGGCATTAGATCGCTGTTCTGACACGAAAGCCAAAGGAACTGAGGCGACGGCGGGAAAGAACTGGAGGGCAGGCGCGGGACCACCCCTTTTATAGTCAGTCTGATGTCGCATCACCTGACGTCGGGGGCGGTCCCCGTTGATGATTGCCAGATACAAGTTTGCCGTTGGAACCTGATGCCTGGGGGCATAGTCCTATATGTGAAGACCTACTGCAAGAACCCTCTTGAAATAAGATCTATGGCTGTAACCTGGCATTCTACAGGAAGTCTGTCACGGTAACAGATCAAGGATAAGACAGAGAATCTTTGACGTAGTAAAGTAGACCACTTCCTCTTCTTTTTCTGTTCTTATGGTACAGAATGTCCTAGAAGGGCAATCTAGGTCCTGAATGGATGAGTCGACCATGTACTAGAGATAGTCATATCATGGGATGCGTAATGGTCCATCCAAAGTTGTAGATTTTCAGGGTTTGCAAGCAGATTCCGTATACTAATGTGAACAATGTTAAGTGCTTCTCCTTACTGATACTGAACATATTTAAAGCAATGTGGGGATGGATACTAGTCCCAGTTTGATTTTACTGTCCCTGGACATTAATAAGAGTAACATACTATAAAATTTAAATGATTTAACTCTATAGTTTTGAATCATTTAAATCTTTATAGTTTTGCTTTAGAAACACCCTTTTGCTGGTGAAGGAGAATGTTCACAAACTGGACAACACTTTCAACAGTTCTAACTAGTGTAAATGAGAGGACTGTGACAAAGAAAATGCCATGCTTACTGATGTCCCAGAAGTAGTGGAGTACAAAAATGGCAAGTAGAGTTTAATAGCCATATGACATATAAACAAAGCAAAAAATGTAAATTGAAGATATGAATACAGTATGCCATTTTGTGGGAAAATAGCTAAAACATCAAAGAGAAAGCAATGAGAATTGGGCCAGACCAGTGGTGCTGAGGGTTGAGGCGCTGAACGCCACACCTCGTGCCACGCCGGGTGACCCGTGTTTGGGAACAGCACGGGCCACCAGGGGTTGGCAGGGAAGGGGAAGGATTGAGCATCCAGGGGACTGCTCTCCTTCTCCAGGGAGGGGGGACATGCAGCACCAGTGCCTGGTTGCCCCATGATAGAGGCTGGGGAGCAAGGCACCAAGCAAGAGCATGGGGGAGCCGAGTGCAGATGCAGTGAGGGGAGAGCGCGTGGAAGCGTGCGGGTTCCTCCTCGACTTGCGTCATTACGCACTTGGCTCCAGAGGAGCAATCACAGAAAAATGCGGCTTCCACGTGTGAACCTCTCCTGGTGCCTGTCCCTCTGGCCATGACAATGGCCCGGCCCCTTTTCGGGGGCGTGCCGAGTCACGGAGACAAGCGGAAGCCAGTTCGGCGGGGCTAGGGAGCCCGGCGCCAAAAAGAAAACAATGAGAATGTTTCAGAAAATGCTTAAATAAAAGAGATTAAGGTCCATACTGTAGTTTAGATCAGCTGTAGGTTGAAAGCAGTTATAAGCAGAAGGGGGGGGGGGGTTTGATTGAAACTTTTAAGCTCCTGAAGGGCATAAATAGAGTGCCCTACACAGAGCTATTCAATAGGAGCATAAGCATGACAAGTGGGCATGAATAGAAACTGTGAATGGAGGGAGCTTCAGGAAGGATGTGAGGGGGCTGGCCCCCTGGTGTAGTGGTAGCGCTACTGCTCATGACACCAACGACCCAGGTTCGGAAGCGAGCCTGGGGGTAGGAGGGCCAGCCAGGGGGAGGAGGACTGGGCATCAGATGGCTGATGCTCCTCCTCTGGTGGGGGGAGCTTCCAGCAATCATCCAACCCCTGGTGGTGACCAGGGTCTGACAGCCGCACTTGCATCTACTGGAGGCGGGGCAGACATCGGCATGCATGCCCCTGACATTGCATGTCCCACCTCCCAGGGCAAGAAAAGAGGAAAAAAAACTCCGCTGTGCAGGATGCCATCCGTTGCTTGTTTCAGGCTCTGCACTGCTGACTTGGCTCTATGCTTCACCGACCAAATACCCAAACTCTGCCAGGAGTTTAAAGGACCAGGCTGTCAGTGGCCTTTCCCCCGGGGGTCATCCATGGGGGAACATGCAAGGTGCAGGTAAGTCCCAGAGATGGCGGCTGATGGGGCTGGCTGGGTGGCCGGACTGATCCGGGTCAGGGGAGGGTAAAAAGAAAAATTAGAAAAAAAGGAGGGATGTGGGGAATTACTACTTTGCTGAAACAGCGGTTGAGCTATGGAAAGGTCTGCCTGCTGAGGTGATGGGCGCAGTGACCATGGAGGGTTTCAGATATGGGTGGGATACAGTAAAGGCACAAAAAGTGACCTACACTCCCAGTACAGGATTTGGGATGAGCTGAAGGGGAAAGGGTAGGTCCCCATACCAACACTAGGTCCTGGGAAACTTTTTGGACAGACTCGATGGACCCACAGTCTTTTTCTAACGTTACATTCTATATTTCTATAAATGTCTGGAAGATACACAAATGTGAAAAAATGAACTTTAAACAAAGATACTATTAATTCCAAAGTCAGATATCATTAGAATATTCATGAAACAAGTCCAGTTGCCACCTGAGAGACTGCAATTCATGTATGATTCCATTAATCTTTTGCTGGGGGTGACATCACGCAGTGCAATGTGAAGGTGAGGCCCTTGCCTCCAGGGAATAAAAGCACAGGCTGCCTAATATATAGCCTAGAGGTTAGAGGAATGAGGTGTGAACGAGCTTGATACATCCAACAGACCAGACCTGAATATGATTCTCACAACCTCCACTTGCATACTGTGTGACTCTGAGCAAGTTACTTAACCGCACAGTGCTCCCAGGTTGCCCCTGAAAACAGGCACTTGTGCCTAGTGGGCCTTACCCGGTTACCAAAGAATAAAAAAATATATATATATATGTCTGAAGCCTTACCATCTTGGAAACTGATCTTGTCAAATCTCAAATGCGATGCAGGGTCCAGCTGGGTCAGTAGTAGGATGGGACACCTCCAATGAATGCCAAATGATGTAGAAAGTTGTTTTGGTAACTCTGAGGGAGCACTCTCACCTTGATTAAAAGTAGCCATACTCGTGCACCAACTTGGTGTTGGGAGGGGGCACTGTACTGTTAGTGGTGCTGTCCCGGGGTACTGTCTTTTGGATGAAACACAGAAACATAGAATTTGATGGCAAATAAGGACCGCTTGGCCCACTTAGTCTGCCCATTTCCCTACCTAATGGATAAGCTGCAGATTCTACTTAACCAACAGCGTACTTCCTCCAACTCCGCTTCTCGAATTGCCTTATGTCTGTCCCATGCACTGTTGAATTCCCCCACTGTTTTTACTCCACAACCTCCTCAGGAAGGCTGTTCCATGCATCTACAACCCTCTCCATGAAGAAATACTTCCTTGCATTACCTCTGAGCTGTTCCCCCTCTATCTTCAAATTATGCCCCCTTGTTCTTGCACATCTCTTTTTCTGAAAGATGCTACCCTCTTGGACTTTGTTGATTCCCTTGAGGTACTTGAAAGATTCTATCATGTCCCCCCTCTCCCTCCTTTTCTCGAGGCTATACATATTGAGCTCCTTTAGTCTTTCTTCATATGAAATGAAATGAAACTTTATTTATATGGCGCCTTTCTTAAACCAAGGCGCCTTACAATAATTTAAAACAACGAGCAACAAATAATAAACACAAATCCATAAATAATTTATACTATACTAAATCTGAGCTCCATCAAAATCAATTAATTGAAAATTAATCTTTGACCATAGATAGGTCTTGAGGGCCTTTTTAAACTCTGTCTTCTGGTGCAGGCCCTGCACTATTCTGGTTGCCCTCCTGTGGACAACCTCCACCCTGTCTATGTCTTTGCAGAGATGGGGTCTCCAGAACTGCACGCAGTACTCCAGATGTGGTCATACCAACTGTACAGAGGGATAACAACTTACTGTTTTCTACTGGTGATGTGATGTCTCTCCGTATGCATCCCAGTATCCCCCCAGCCCTCCTTATTGCCTTCTCACATTGCTTGCCCACCTTTAGGTCATCTGATATGACTACCCCCAGGGCCCTTTCCATTTTTGTCATTGTCAGTATCTCACCCCCCCCTTGTGTACTCTTCCCCTGGGTTTTTGTTTCCCAGGTGCATTACTTTGCACTTCTTTGCGTTGAATCTAAGCTGCCATACATCTGACCATTCCTCCAACCTTGCCAAGTCCCTTCTCATCCTTTCCACCCCACCTTGTGTATCAACCCTGTTGCAGATCTTTGTGTCGTCTGCAAAGAGACATGCTTTTCCTTCCAATCCCTCTGCAATGTCACTTATAAAGACATTAAAAAGGACCAGCCCCAGTACTGAACCCTGTGGTACCCCCACAAGTAACCCCCCTTTCTTCACTGTGGACTCTATTTATTATTACCCTCTGTGTCCTGTTGCCCAGCCAATGTTTTACCCAGGCTACCAACCTAGGACCCACTCCCAGGCTGGCTAATTTGTTTATTAATCTTTATGTTAATTCTAGTGGGGGGGGGGTAGGAGGAAGTAGGCTGTTGGTTAACTAGGATCTGCAGCTTATCCATTAGGTAGGGAAATGGGCAGACTAGGTGGGCCAAGCGGTCCTTATCTGCCATCAAATTCTATGTTTCAGTTTCTATATTTCTATGTTTGTGCGGGACTGTGACAAATGCCTTGCTAAAGTCTAGGTAGGCCATGTCCACAGCCCCTCCCTGGTCTACTACTTTGGTCACCCAGTCAAAGAAATCAGTTAGATTCATCTAACATGACCTTTCTGCTGTGAATCCATGCTGCCTTGGGTCCTGTGCCCCACTGACCTGTAGGTACTCAACAATTCTTTCCTTCAGAAGTTATTCCATTATTTTCCCTAGCACTGAGATCAAACTGACAGGCCTGTAGTTTGCTGCCTCTGTCTTGCTCCCACTTTTGTGAAGGGGGAATCACACCTGCCCTCCTCCAGTTCTCAGGTACCACACCATCCTCACATGATTTGTTAAAAAGGGTAGTCAGTGGTGTTACTAGTTCTCCCCTTAGTTCTTTTAGAATTCTGGGGTGAATCCCGTCAGGCCCCATTGCTTTATCCACCTTCAGTTTTAAGAGTTCTTTCAGAACCCTTTCTTCTGTGTAAGGACTGATATCAACCCCCCTATCCAGAGTGCTTCTATTGACTGGATTAGGTACCCCCCCTCCTCTTCCTTTGTGAATACTGAGCAGAAGTATTCATTCAGTATCCCCGCTTTTTCACTGTCCCTCTCTGCTTAACCATCCTCCTCTTTATTCAGCCTCAGTAGCCCTGCCTTAGTCTTTCTCTGCTCCCTAATGTACCTATAAAAGGGTTTATCCCCCTTCTTAACTGAGTTGGCTATCTTTTCCTCGGTTTGGGCCTTTGCTATTCTGACTGCCTTCCCCGCTTTCTTCTGCTTTAACTGGTAAAGTTCTCTGTCCTGCTCCTTCTGCGCTTCCTTATACTTCCTGAATGCTATCTTTTTCTCCCTAACCTTCTCTGCCACTTTTGAGAACCATAGTGTTTTTTTCTTTCATTTTCATTTGTTTATTTGCTTCACACAAAGGCTTGTTGCCTCTGTGATGGCAGTTTTGAAGTTTCCCCATTGTTGCTCCACCCCTCCTTCTTGACTGTTTGCTAGTGCTTTTCTGAAGCACTCTCCCATTTTTACAAAATCAGCCCTCCTGAAGTCCAGTACCTTCACTTTTGTGTGGCTTGACTCTACATCTAAGTTTATCATGAACCATGTTTGGTGGTCGCTTGTTCCCAGATGGCTACCCACTTCTAGATCTGAGATCCTCTCTCCATCCCCATTTGAGCGCAGCAGGTCTAAGATTGCTCCCTCCCGAGTGGGTTCCAAAACTAGCTGTCTGAGGGATGCCCCCTGTATGGCATCGAGAATGGCCCTGCTTTTGGATGTGGCTGCAGCAAAGGTGCTCCAGTTAACATCTGGCATATTCGGGTCCCTATCAGCAATATCTCCCCTTTCTCTGCCATCCTAAGGATGCCTTCTATCATTTCCTTGTCCATTTCCTCCCCCTGAGATGGGGGTCTGTATACAACCCCTGTGCAAACTGTGGTTCCATTTCCATTCTCCAGGGTGACCCACGGTGCCTCCTCTCCTCCCTATTTACCCTTTAGTTCCATAGCTTCGATCCCTTCCTTTACATAGACAGCTACTCCTCCTCCTCTTCTACCCTCCCTGTCACTCCTGTAGATTGTGTACCCTGGTATGCTGACATCCCAGTCATGGTTCTCTGTGTACCATGTTTCTGTGACTGCCACGATATCCAGACATCCCTCTTTCATCAAGGCCACCAGATCAGGGAGCTTGTTGCCTAGACTACGGGCATTGGTACTCATTACCCTCCATTTTTTGATGGCCTTATTCCTTTTTTCCCCATCCCTGTCCTTACTGCCTTTGTCTATTTCTCCATTTAACCCTGCCCTTCTCCCTATCGACTGCTCTATCTTGGTGTTTACCTCACTAACTACCCTGATTTTTTTGTGGAGGATGCTAGGATTTCCCTTCTCCTTTTCACTCCTGTAGAATTGTATAATATACATATTTCTATATAACAAACCAATCACACACACACACACACACACACACACAAAAGTAGATAAATATGTGGGGAGTAGTGCAGTGTAATGGCTGTGGGGAAGCAGTCTTCCAGGAGTCTTTCTGGAGGCTGAGATGCTGCCCTATTTGCAGACAACTCTCTGCCCTGAGGGAGGAAGTTGCCCATCTTCAGGCCACACTGGACAGTAGTAAGGGAACCTTCCCCCAGACCACACTGGACAGTAGGAAGGGAACCTCCCCCATGCAGGGAGCACCAGAGCCACCACCACTACCTCAGAGGTTGCGAAGAAAGCACAGCAGTTGGACCACAGTGGGCTCAGGGAGGGTGAGGATGGTGGAACAGAGGCACACCCAGTCAGTTGTTCCACTCCACAATCCATACACCATTCTGGAGGAGCATAGTTCCCCTATGGATGCACCCGCAGAGGAGACTAAGGAGGTTGAGGACAACTGTCACAAGGGAGGCCTACAGTAAGGAGGCAGAGGACACCACAGGGAAAGGAAGCAGCTCCTGGTGGGGGACTCAATTATTAGGGGGATAGAACTGGGGGGAGCAGGGAAAACTGAAGTAAGGTGCCTGCCTAGTGCCATGACTTGGAGGGACAGGAAGCGCATCCTCAGGATCACAAGAACAGCTGCACGGGAGTCTGAGCTGGACGTCATTGTCCACCTAGGGACAAATGACTTGGCTCATCATGAGATTAGAGCAGTGCAGGAGGACTTTGTAGAGTTGAGGAGGGGCCTAAGACAAGTAGCACACACAGTATCCTTCTCAGAGGTGCTGCCTGTCAATGGCATGGGTGAGGCGAGGGTACTTTGCACCATGCAGTTTAATGAATGGTTGAAAAAATGGTGTGGAGCACAGGGGTTTGACTTCACTGGGGACTGGGGTTCCACCTGGAGGGACACCAGCCTGCACTGGCAGGATGGTCTGCATCTGTCCAGGAAGGGAACAAGTCTTTTGAGCAATCAGTTTAAATGCTTCATTGGCAAGCTTTTAAACTAGTTAAGGGGAGGCACTGATAAGCAGCAGAAAAATCCCAGCCTCTCCCTACAAAACAGGGTACTAAATGAGAAAAAGACTGAGGTAGAAAGGTCAGTGGGGGATGCTGCAACAGAAGGTAAAGCCATCAAAAAATTGAGAGCAATGAGTACCAATGCCCGTAGTCTGGGTAACAAGCTTCCTGAATTAGTGGCCTTGATGGAGGAGGAACATCTGGATATCGTGGCAGTCACAGAAACATGGTACATACAAAATCATGACTGGGGCGTAAATATACCAGGATACACTATCTACAGGAGGGAGGGAGGGTAAAAGAGGAGGAGGAGTAGCTCTTTAGATAAGGGAAGGAATCAAAGCAACAGAACAAAAGGGTAAACAGGAGGAAAAGAAGCACTGTGGGTCAATTTGGAGAGAAGGCAATGGCACCACAATCCCATTTGAGGTTGTATACAGACCCCCTCTCAGGGAGAAATGTACAAGGAAATGATAGAAAGTACTTAGAATGGCAGAAAAAGGGGAGATATTGCTGATGGGGTGATATGAATATGCCAGATGTTAACTGGAGTGCAGTTGCAGCAGCCACTTCTAAGAGTGGGGTTATTCTAGATGCCCTACAGGGGGCATGCCTTAGACAACTAGTATTGGAACCCACTCGAGAGGGAGCAATCTTAGACCTGGTTCTCTCAAATGGAGATGGAGAGAGGGTCACAGATGTAGAAGTGGGTAGCCATCTGGGAACTAGCGACCATCGAACAGTATGGTTCACAATGAACACAGCAATAGAGTCAAGCCATACAAAGGCAAAAGTACTGGACTTTAGGAGGGCTGACTTTGCCAAAATGGGTGAGTGCCTAAGGAATGCACTAGCAAATGGACAGGAAGGAGGGGTGGAAGAACAATGGGGAATAATAAAAACTGCCATCACAGAGGTAACAAGCCTTTGTGTGAAGCAAATAAACAAAACAAAACGATGTATGAAACCACTATGGTTCTCAAATGAAGTGGCAGTGAAGGTTCAAGAGAAAAAGAAAGCATTCAGGAAGTTCAAGGAATCACAGAAGGAGTAGGACAGAGAACTGTATCAGTTAAAGCAAAAGGAAGCTGGGAAGACAGTCAGAACAGCAAAGGCCCAAACCGAGGAAAGATAGCCAACTCAGTTAAGAAGGGGGATAAAACCTTTTATAGGTACATCAGGCAGCAAGGAAGACCAAGGGAGGATAGTGAGGCTTAATAAAGGGGGGCAGAGGGTGACTGTGAAAAGGCAGAGATACTAAACAAATATTTTTGCTCAGTATTTACAAATGAAGAGGGGAGGTACCTAAAACAAACAATAGAAACACTCTGGATACAGAAGTTGATACCAGCCCATTTACAGAAGAAAGGGTTCTGAAAGAACTCTTAAAACTGAAGGTGGACAAAGCAATGGGGCCTGATGGGATTCATCCCAGAATTCTAAAAGAACTAAGGGTAGAACTAGTGACACCAATGACTACCCTCTTTAACAAATCATGGGAGGATGGGGTGGTACCTGAGGACTGGAGGAGGGCAGATGTGATTCCCCTTCACAAAAGTGGGAGCAAGGCAGAAGCAGGAAACTACAGACCTGTTAGTTTAACCTCAGTGATAGGGAAATGATGGAATCCTTCTGAAGGAAAGAATTGTCAGTATCTAGAGGCCAGAGGGGCACAGGACCCAAGGCAGCATGGATTCACAGCGGGAAGGTCATGCCAGATGAATCTAATAGATTTCTTTGTCTGGGTGACCAAAGTAGTAGATCAGGGAGGGGCTCTGGACATGGTCTACCTAGACTTTAGCAAGGCATTTGACACAGTCACACACAAAAGATTAATATACAAGTTAGCCAGTCTGGGAGTGGGTCCCAAGATGACAGCCTGGGTAAAGAATTGGCTGGAGAATAGGACACAGAGAGTAATAGTAAATGGAGTCCACTTTGAAGAGAGGGGTGTTACTAGGGGGGTACCACAGGGTTCAGTATTAGGATCGGTCCTCTTCAATGTCTTTATAAGCGACATTGCAGAGGGACTGGAAGGAAAAGTATGTCTCTTTGCAGATGACACAAAGATCTGCAACAGAGTTACTGCACAAGGTGGGGGTGGAAAGGATGAGAAGGGACTTTGCAAAGTTAGAGGAATGGTGAAATGTATGGCAGCTTAGATTCAATGCTAAGAAGTGCAAGGTAATGCACTTGGAAAACAAAGACCCAGGGGAAGAGTACACAGTGGGGGGTGAGATACTAACAACAACAAAAATGGAAAGGGACCTGGGGGTAATCATATCAGATGACCTAAAGGTGGGCAAGCAATGTGAGAGGGCAGCAAGGAGGGCTGGGGTTATACTGGGATGCATGCGGAGAGGCATCACCAGTAGAAAACAGGAAGTTATTATCCCTCTGTACAGACAGCTGGTGAGACCCCATCTGGAGTACTGCGGCAGTTCTGGAGAACCAATCTCCGTAAAGACATAGACAGGATGGAAGCTGTCCAGAGGAGGGCAACTAAAATGGTGCAGGGTCTGCACCGGAAGACATATGAAGAGAGACTAAAGGAGCTTAATATGTATCGCCTCAAGGAAAGGAGGGAGAGGGGGGACATGATAGAAACTTTCAAGTACCTCAAGGGAATCAGCAAAGTCCAAGAGGATAGCATCTTTCAAAAAAAGAGGTGTACAAGAACAAGGGGTACATTTTGAAGATGGGGGGCAGCTCAGAGGTAATTTAAGGAAGTATTTTTTCACAGAGAGGGTTATGGATGCATGGAGCGGCCTTCGGAGGAGGTTGTGGAGTCAAAACAGTGGTGGAATTCAAGCATGCATGGGACAGTCATAAGGCAATTCTAGGGGTGGGGTAGGAAGAAGTAGGCTGTTGGTTAACTAGGATCTGCAGCTTATCCATTAGGTAGGGAAATGGGCAGACTAGGTGGGCAAGCTGTCCTTATCTGCCATCAATTTCTACCGTATGTTGACATCCCAGTCATGGTTCTCTGTGTACCATGTTTCTGTGACTGCCACGATATCCAGGCATCCCTCTTCCATCAAGGCCACCAGTTCAGGGAGCTTGTTGCCTAGACTATGGGCATTGGTACTCATTATCCTCCATTTTTATGGCCTTATTCCTTTTTGCCCCATCCCTGTCCTTACTGCCTTTGTCTATTTCTCCATTTACCCCTGCCCTTTTCCCTATCGACTACTCTATCTTGGTGTTTACCTCACTAACTACCCTAATTTTTTGTGGGGGATGCTAGGATTTCCCTTCTCCTTTTCAGTGCCTCCCCCCTTGGCTAGTTTAAATGCTTGCCAATGAAGCATTTAAACCTATCACCTAAGATCCTGGTTCCCCTCCTGGACAGGTGCAGACCATCATGCCAGTGTTGGCCTGTATCCCTCCAGGTGGAGCCCCAGTCCCCAGTGAAGCCAAAACCCTGAGCTCTGCACCAGTTTTTCAACCACTGATTGAATCCCATGGTGTGGAGTACCCTAGCCTCACCCATAGCATAGACAGGCAGCACCTCCAAGAAAGTTACCGTGCATGCTACTTGTCTAAGGCCCCTCCCCAACTCCTTCTGCATTGCTCTGATCCCTTTCCCAGCCAGGTCATTTGTCCCTAGGTGGACAATGACATCCAGCTCCCTCTCCTGTGCAGCTGTTCCCACAATCCTGAGGATTCGCTCCCTGTCCCTCCAAGCCATGGCACCAGGCAGGCACCTACCTCCCTCTCCCCTCTCTCCCCCAGTTCTACCCTCCTAATAATGGAGTCTCCCACCAGGAGCTGTTTCCTTCCCCTGTGGGGTCCCATGTCACCCTCCTGTGGGTCTCCTCTGTGGAGGTTCCCAGCATCCTCCTTGGTCTCCACTGCGGGTGCCTCCATAGAGGAACCACACTCTGCCAGAATAGCATACGAATTGTGGAGAGGTACAACTGGAGGGATACGCCTTTGTTCCACCACCCTCATCCTCCCTGAGCCCACTGTAGTCCAATCGCTCCTCTTTCTTGGCAACCTCTGAGGCAGCGGCAGTGGCACTGGTGGTCCCTGGGTGGGAAAGTAGGTCTCCCGAATCCTGGCCAGCTCAGCCTAGAGATGAGCAACCTCCTCCCTCAGCCCAGAGAGGTGCCTGCAGCTGAGAACACTGCATCCTCCAGAATGTCTCCCGGAAGACTGCTGCTCCACAGCTACTGCACTGCACCACTCCCATCACGTCTTTATTTGTGGTCCCTTAACTGTTGTTTTGTATACTTACTCTTTCCTCTCTCTCTCTATTTATTTATTTCTTTTATATATCAGTTTTTTTCCCTACTTTCCTATTGCCTCAGTGCCCTTAAAGCTCCTGATCTACCTGTTCTGGAGATGTTAAACCAAGGTCCTGTCTGCCTGTTCTTGTTTTTTTTTTTTTTTTTAATCGAAGTTTATTAAAGATTTTTCTTTATCAAGCGCGGGACGAAACAAGGCAGGAACACTATTTGATCTGTCCCAAGTAAATTATAGGTCCTAGACATCTCTAACGATGTTGACACAATTTATTGTGGGTTATATACCCTGCAACCCTAGAGACAGGCAGTAGTAAAGGAAGAAGGGGTCTGAGACTCTCATTCTATTGGGAGAGAGCGTGGACCTGTGTAAGCAGACATCTGTAAGCCCTGAGTATGGCAGCTCCCTAGGTAATGGGGGTTCATATGGAAAGACCCCTACCTCCACCACCTTTCCATTGCCATTACTGAAAAAACAGAGGACTGGACCTTTTGTCTTTCCATTAGAAACTATAAGAAAGGAACTATGTACACTTGGTGAAAGTAAAGCTCTAAGAGTTGGTATCTTTAAACAAAGATACTATTAATTCCAAAGTCAGATATCTTTAGAATCTTGATGAGACAAATCCAGCTGTTACCTGAGAGACTGCCATTTATGTGTGATTCCATTAATCTTTTGCTGGGGGTGGCATCAGGCAGTGCATTGTGGGGGAGAGGCCCTTGTCTCCCAGGGAATAAAAGCAGTGGCTGCCCAATATGTCTGCAGCCTTACCATCCTGAAATCTGATCTCGTCAAATCTCAGAAGCTAAGCAGGGTTCAGCCTGGTGAGTAGTAAGATGGGACACCTCTAATGAACACCAGATGGTGTAGAACATTGTGTTGGTAGCTCTGAGGGAGCACTCGCCCCTTGGTTAAAAGTAACCATACTCGTGCACCAGCTTAGTGTTGGGGGGGGGGAGCACCGTACAGTTAGCGGTGCTGTCTTTTGGATGAGATGCTAAACCAAGGTCCTGTCTGCCTATTCTTGCTTTTTTATAAAAGTTTATTAAAGGAAAGCAGCCCAAAATGTGGGTTCCCTCCCCCAGACAGCTTATCCTCTGGTTTAGCTCTGACCAGCAAGAGTGGCATTTTCGTATGCCGCAATTTGCTGTATTTTAATTTTTTAAACTCGGGAACCGGAAAGTATGAAGGAGGCAGGGGACGCTCCATTTGCTGAAAAGGTGCAGCGATGCACTGCTCACTTCAAGTTTCCTTTAAAGATTTTTCCTTATCAAGTACAAGGCAAAACAAGATAGTAACAATGGGACCTATTTACAAATGCTGTGGATGGGCTACGTGCTGTGTAACCCAGGTACATAGCCCACCCGTACCTGTGCATGCCCACTGTAGACATTACGAATCAGTACCACCCCCCCTGCACCAAATCCCCAACTTGAGTGTGGAGCTCCACACGTGGGCAGGCTGGGGTCTCTGCAGGGAGGTATTCCAGCACTCTGCACTATACACTAACGTGTGGAATGCCGTACATAGGTACCGGCGGCTGCATGTCTGGAGGGCAGCCATACTGGCTATGTGCTCCCTCCAGTTGCCGCTGTCAGACCCGCAGGTGCAAGCGGGGGGGTCAGCTGACCCCTGCAGGATGTTGCCCCTTACATCGGGGGACAGTGATCAAGCCAGCACATGCCCCCCCAGCAGCTGTATCAGCACTCTATGTGCCCCCTCCATGATGGCACCAGTCTGGTGCAAGGGATCCACTGCAGACTCGGGTAGGACAGCTGAGTGGCCACGGACCCAGGTCCGCACACTCGCCTCGTGTACCTGCACGCTTGGGGGCAGGGACGTGGCAGGGAGCCAGGTGGGGACTGCTGCTTCGTAAATGTGGTCTCTACATGGCTCTCCTGCGGGTTCGGAGTTGCATGCGCCTTTACGCACTAGCACCGTGCAGGTTCATGAATAAGGGCCATTATTTGATCCATCCCAAGTAAATTCAAGGTCCCAGACATCTTTAGGAGGTAAGTAAGTAAGAAAGATTTATTTATATGGCACCCAATCCCAGAGGCTCTGGGCACCTTACAGTCAAACACAGGTAGGGTAGTAATAACAGTAGAATAAAACTCTATAGGGTTATACAACTTTTAAAATACAAGCATAAATAAGCTAATTTTACAAACAGTTTTTAAATAATAAAACAATAAAGCAGATTTAAAACATTATGGGTAGTCTGGAAATGCCATTTTAAATAGATGTGTCTTTAGGTCCCTCTTGAATACCTCCACTGATGGGGCCTCCCTTACAGATCTAGGTAGCGAGTCCCAGAGGGCCAGGCCATCCACTTTAAACACTCAATTGCCAGAGGCTTTCAGCCTGGTAATTGGAACCACAAGGAGGCCCCTGGTGGAGGAGCGGAGGGAGTGGACCGGAGTGGCAGGAGTAAGAAGATCCATCAGGTAACCAGGGCCCGATCCATACAGGGCCTTACTGGTGAGCAAGCCCACCTTGAAGATGATCCACCACTTAACAAGCAGCCATTGCAGATCTCACAGGACCAGGATCATGTGACATGACAAAGACAGGCCTGTCAGCAACCTGGCTGCTGTGTTCTGCACCAACTGTAGCCAGTGGAGGGTCCCTCCACAGACCCTGAATTATAGAGCATTGCAGTAGTCAAGCCTGGAAGTAACAAAGGTGTGTACTAGTGATGGCAGGTCCTAGGGCAGAACTAGTGGTTTAATCCGGGTGATATTCCTTAGTGGTAAAAACCACTTTGGACAGCAGATGACACCTGAGCATCAAGTGCCAATCTGTCATCCAGGAAGATGCCCAGACTTCTCACCCTAGTCGAAGCCATCAACAAAGTGGTTCCCAAGACCAATCCTGTTGCCACTCCGGAGGCACTCCCATCATGCCCATGTCCAAGCTCAATCACCAGGAAGAAAAAAATTACTCACTATAGTAGTCTTGTTTCTTCCCAGTGATACTTCAGTATTCATAGGTAATACAGAGCTTAGTAGACTAATGCCCATAATGCCAGCCGATATCAATTATAACCCATTATGGAATTTTGTCCTAAATAATTATCCAAGTGTATTTTAAAGGTGTCCATGTTTTCGCATGACACAACATCCAGTGGTAGATTATTCCATATTTTGCATACTGTAATTGAAAACCATGTACTCCTTTTTTTTGTTTTATAATGGTCTACTGTAAGTTGAAGAGGATGTGCCCTAGTATTATAAATTAATTTCTTGAGCCCCAAACCAAGCAGCTCCCATAATGGATCATCGTGCAGGGCTTTAAATACCAAACATAAATCTCCTCTCATTCTACGGTATTCCAATGTATACAATCCGAGTTTCTTCAGTCTTGCTGCATAATCCAAACCCTTTAACCCATCAATTTTTCTAGTGGCCCTTTTCTGAATTTTTTCTAGAGCAGTTATAGAGCCCTTATCGCCTGGTGCCCAAAACTGGGTGCAATATTCCAAGTGGGGCCTCACCAAGGATGAGTACAGAGGCAGCAAGACTTCACTACTTCTACTACTGATATGTTTATTCATACAATGCAATATACCTGCAGCCTTCTTAATTACCATATGACAATGAAGTTTAGGGCGTAGGTCATTTGAGTATTCATAACTTTCTGCTGAAAGCCTTCTAGGCAGGACTACCCAGAGAGAGAACAGAACACATGTAAATGATGGAATTCTTGGCATGATGCGACAGCTTTTCAAATGCTGCCCTATACTAACTACCACTGTTCTAAACTCCTCAGATTTCCTAGAAGCCTGGAAAGGCAGGCCCATGGAAGCAGAATACCACAAATATTAAAAATTAGGATAATTTTAGAATTTGGAAAGTCCCCAACCGTATAATAAAAAAACACCAACTACAGGGAGAACACATCAATGAAAGAAAAAAAAAATGTCAGAAACTCCTGAAAAGAGGGTTAAAACACCAAGAACCCTATTTGCTAACAACTGTATGAATGTGTTTTATATATATATATATATATACACACATATATATATATATATACACATATATATATATATATATACACACATATATATATAGATATATATGGAAGCGGTATAGTGCAGTGGTTTAAGGCTCTGAGCTGCAGATCTGGAGACCTGGGTTTGAATCCCACAGCCACCTAAGTGCATACTGTGTGATCCTGAGCAAGTCACTTAACTTCCTTATGCTCCCAGGTCGCACCTGTAAACAAGCTTTCTGCTGCCCTCCAGTGCTGGGTCATTCAACATCAACCTGACATAATTGCACTGGTAGAGACTTGGCTCTCCAAATCCACCCCTGACTCTGCTATCACCCTCCCTGGATATACCATCTACAGGGAAGACAGAATAGGCAAACGCGGTGGTGGTTGCGCACTACTCGTATGGGACTCCCTTATAGGTCGGGCTCTCCCAGCTCCTAAACTTGATTATGGAGCCCAAACCCTCACCTTAAAAATCACACCAGACCCTGCCCGAGGCCCTCTCTTCCTCACAGTCTCCTACGTACCCTGAGGAATCAAAACCAAGTGGTCCAGTCCCTCATTGACTATCTCACATCTGTCCCTCACAAAGTGGAGCAAGTCATCCTAGGTGATCTCAGTGTTAGCTGGCTTGCCTCCACTGCCTCCCATATAAGGGACTCCTTTGCTGCCCTGGATATGTCCCAGTTAGTCACCCAGCCCACCAGATTCAGCCACTCTACTGGCACCAGCACTCTCCTAGATGTTGTTATATCTAACCACCCCTACAAAATCCGGGATGTCACTGTCCTCCCTGACTCTCTTAGCAATCACTCCGCAGTCCTCTGTCTCTGGTCATCCTCCACTCTGAAGCCAGTGTCCTAGGTCACTCTATGCCACCGTTTATGCCCCGGCGGCCTCAGAAAATTAAAACAATACCTAGCCCAGCTAGACTGGTCCCCTATCCAGCATGCTTCTGACACTGACTCAGCTCTTGACCACTTCACAAATGCCTTCTGTAAGGCTTGTGACCTTTTCGCCCCCCTCACCAGGTTCCGCTCCAAAAATGCAATGCCCCATGGATCACCCCCTCCTCCAGAGACTCAAAAACAGAGATAATCTGGCACATTGCTGTAGAATCTGAAGGCATCTGATAGACAGGCCTACAATGCAGAACGCAATAAGTGCACTTGGGCCATTAGGGTCGCCAAGGCAGAGCACTACCAGGACTCACCCTCACTCCCACTTGGGGTTCAGCCTAGACCTTCTGGGATAATATGAAAGAGCTAAATGGGAAGTCCCGGTCCCCCCCACCATCTCAGCTCTCCATCAATGGCACCCCCACCACAGATCCACTCCTCATAGCCGATTGTCTTAACACTGTCTTCTCTGACCTAAGCTCGGTCCTTCCCAGCAGCTTCTTTGACCCAATCCCTGCCTCTCTCCCTCTGGTCCTACATCGCCCACCATTCTACCTGTGCACCCTATCCTCCCAAGAAGCCAGGCCGCACCTGCTAAAAGCCTTAGGCAGCAATAACTCCAGCAGTGACCCCCTCGACTCCAGGATCCTCCGTATGGTCTTGGACGAAGTCCTAGTCCCCGACTGACCTTCTAAACCAGTCTCTATGCCTGGGTCAGTTCCCAAGTGCTTGGAAAACTGCTGAAATCATACCCATACATAAGAGTGGGAACCGGTCCACCCCCAACAATTACTGGCCGATCTCCATCCTCCCCTCATTCTCTATAGCCCTTGAAAAAGTGGTGTTGATCCAGCTTTCTAAATACCTAACCAAGTATGACATTATGTGCCCATAGCAGCATGGTTTCCACCCAGTACAACCATGGCTCTCCTGGAATTCTCCCAACACCTGCATGTTGCTCTTGACTCTGGCAGCCTAGCAGGAGCAGTGTTCATTGGAGAGGTCAAGGCCTTTGACACTGTCTGTCATCCCCATCTACTCGACTCTCTCCACCATTTGGCTTCTCTGGCAGTCCCATTTCCTGGTTCTCTAGCTATCTCTCTGCTAGATCCCAGCATGTCAAGATCTGCGGCTCCCTCTCCAGCACTCTTCCCGTTTGCTCCGGGGTCCCTCAGGGCTCCATCCTGGGTCCAATACTTTTTAGCCTCTACCGCAACCACCCTCCCCAGCTCATGTACCAGTAAAATGCTCCTCTACACTGATGATGCAGTCCTCATTGCCTCACATCCCAATGCCACCTCCCTCCAATTATCCTTCCAGCAAGCTTACAACCAAGCCGAAAGGTGGTTTGGTGACCGCAGACTGGTCATTAACCTAAAGAAAACCAAATCAATGCTCTTCTCCCACCACCAAAATAAAGCTAAAAATAGCCCCCTCTTGATTATCCCCAGCACTCTGCACCCACTAGCACAAGTGACCATATACAAGTACCTTGGTATCACATTCGATACTGCCCTCTCCTTCCACACCCACATTAATACCCTGTCAGCCACCATTAACTCTCAGATTGGCCTGCTGTACTGGCACAGGGACTGCCTGCCTCAGGCTGCCCTCAGGCTGGCCATCACCTCCTCTGTCTTGTCCCTCACGGACTATGGCTTGCCCATCCACGCCACAGCTGACAACACTGCCCTCTCCAAAATCCAACTCTCTATCAATAAAGCCTGTAGACTCCTGACCGGTGCCCCCTGCCGAACTCACACCTGCCGTCTCTATACTACCACCAATCTGCTCAACTTTGAGGAGTGACTGCACTACCAGACCTGCCTTCACGCTAAGAAATCACTGCTAGGACTCTTCCCCCCCCCCCCGGGGGTCTCCACCTCCCTACAGCAGTCATCATCGTCCATCACCACCCATAGCTCTGTTAAGGCCACTTTCAAGGTGCCCAGAACCAAGACCTCTCTTGCCCAGAGATCCTTCCTCTACCTAGCCCTCACCTGGTTCAACTCCCTCCCTAGCTGCATCTCCAACTTGCCAAAAATTGGCTCCTTCAAAACAGCCCTTTGGAACCATATCTTTAATACCCGCTGTTGTAGGTGCAACTAACCCCCTGTTGTAACCTGTGGTACCCGCCCGCCTTGCCCCCTGGCTCGACAACTTCCACTGGATAGCCTCTCCCTCCCCCAGACCCACTCCCTCCCTACTAGGTCCAAACAGGAATGTAACCCGCTGTCTTCTCTGAGGACCTACTATATCCATGAGTGTAACTCACAATTTTGTAACATTATGTAACCTAAGTAACATACAAACTACTACATTATGTAACCTAAGTGTATCTATGTTAAATGTTCCTTTTACTGCAACTGTAATGTTATCCTCTGTTTTAATCTGCACTGTAATAACTGTCTTGATGTCTGCCCCCCCACGAAGAGGTGCCTTTGTAAATGAGTCTCTGACTCAAAGGTTGTAAACCTGATTTGTAATGAATAAATAAACAGAATAAATTAGTGTGCCTCTCCTGGTTAAACAAAACAAAACAAAACAAACAAACAAAAAAATATATATATATATATGCGCTCTTGGTTCTGGTAGAACAGCATGTGGGAGTGCAGAGGCTAAGGTTCTGGAAGGGGAGGCAGAGTGGGAAGTTATGAATACCTGAGTATTACTGGGAAGAAACAAGATTGCTATGGTAAGTAATGTTTTCTTCTAACCCCAGTAATACTCAGGTATTCATAACTTTCTGCATACTACAAAGCAGTACCACTGGAGGTGGGCACAGAACTGTATTTTGGGAAACAGACTTTGCAGGACTGCTGTGCCAAACCTAGCATTACTCCTGGACTGAATATCCAGGTTGTAGTGCTTTGTAAAGGTGTGTACTGTTTTCCAGGTAGCTGCTTTACAGATATCCACCAGTGGAAGATCTCTAGCAGCTGCTAAGGTAGCAGCTGTTCCTCTCCTGGAGTGGGCCCTCAATCCTGTTGGGGGCTCCCTACCAGCTTTAATGTAACAGAATTGAATACAATGAACTATCCATTGAGAAATGGACCTTTTAGACACTGGATTACCTTTTCCCACATCCCCATAAGTTAGGAACAGCTGTTTTCTGTCCTGCCTATGGTTCTTAGTGGATGTCATGTAGTTGCCGAGAGCTCTTTTGATATCCAGGCTGTGAAGTCTTCTTTCACCAGAAGTGGAGTGCTAAGTGAAAAAGACAGGTAAGGTAATGGATTGGTTAAAGTGGAAATCAGAAACCACCTTGGGGAGGAATTTTCTGTTTGTCCTCAGGACTACCTTATCCCTATGAAATGAGATGTAGTCCTGTTTGATGCATAGAGCCTGGAGCTCACTGATTCTTCTTGCAGAGGTCATTGCCACTAGGGAAACTGTTTTCCATGTGATGTATTTTAGGTGAGCTGAAGACATGGGCTCAAAAGGAGGCCCCATGAGCTTGGCTATGCATTCATTAAGGTCCCATGCTGGCACAGTTCCATATGAGGGAGATGCAAATGGGCCAAACCCTTAAAGAACCTCCTAAATATGGGTTCTGAGGCCATTGTCGTCTTTGCTCCAGCAGAAACATAAGCAGACACTGCTGACAGATGAACCTTTAAGGTGCTGGGCTGCAGTCACAGGGAAAGTAAATGAGGGAGGCAGTCAAGAACAGCTGATACCCCAGCTTGTATTGGCACCAAGTCTCTAGTTGCACACCAGATAGAAAACCTTTTCCATTTTGAAGAATAGGTTTTCTTAGTGGAGGGCTTCCTGTACCCTCTCAGAATGTCAAGCACAGCTTCAGAGAGGTGTAACTCAGCATATTCTAAGTCATCATGAGCCAAGCTTTGAGATTGAGAGACCTGAGGTTCGGGTATAACAAAGTCCCCTGGTTGGAGGTTAACAGATTGTGCCTCTGAGAGAGATGTATTGGTTTGGTCACAGGCATTGAGAGCAGAAGAGAATACCATGGCTGCCTGGGCCAATCTGGAGCTATCAAGATTAAAGATGCTGAATGGGATCTGAGCTTGAGCAATACCTTGTATACCAGGGGAAAGGGAGAAAAGGCATACAGGTGCCTCCCTGACCAAACAGAGCCAGGGCATCCAGAGGTAGTGTACTCTCATCTGGTGGTCTGCAGCAGTACTGTGGCAAGTGGTGGTTCTGGTGGGATGCAAACAAGTCTAGCTCTGGAGTGCCCCACCTCCTGAAAATTACTTGCACCACTTGCCTGTTCAGGGTCCATTTGTGATGGGCCTGGTTGATTTGACTTAAGGCATTTTCCAGGGTATTGTCTTTTCCTGGCAGATGGATTGCCTGCAGGGATACTCCCAAAGAGTAAGCTACAGTCCAGATTTTCATGGCTTCTGTACAGAGAAATCCAAACTCAAAGTTAGCTGCCTCTTCCAGCCAGGTGTGCGTGGAATATACTCAACTCAAACCTCAAAAGATCCAGCACCATCCACCACAAAAGAGCCGGCAAGTGTGATAAAACTCACAGCATTTATTAAAGGCAAAAGGCAAAATATGTAACAAGGTATATAAAGGAGTACAAACCTCACAAAGTGCTAATGCACCAGAGCTGGATAGTACAGGCAGAGCACTCACAAAACACTCCAACTGGTTTTGCCCAAAGGGCTTCCTCAGGAAGTGACAAACACCCTCTAACTCACACTTATATAAGTATCATTCTTAAAGGAACAGTTCCCAATTTCTAATTAAACTATTAAAAAATAAAATACAATATTAAATATCATATAGAACATAACTACATAACCCTATATACATGTATAATGTGAAAAAACCCAAAATAAACATAAAAATCAATTCTGCAACAAATTCATAAAATTACGCTGGAGTGTCACATCTTCATTATAAAATGAGAGTAGACACCCAGCTACATATTGCAGAAAAATACTTAACTTAATTATTAGAGAGGTGAAAACTCAGTTCTAGCCACATAACAACATGGAATGATGCAAAAGAATATATATATATATATATATATATATATATATATATATATATATATATACACATACACACACACACACACATATAATACAGTAAAATATACATATTATAAATACCAGCAAAAGCCAGCCTATCCATGTAAATACAAATACAAGTGCAGATATACTTGATTCACTATAACTAAAATAATGAATTAGAAAAGTACATCAGACAAAGAAGTGATCATAATTAAAGCACTGAAACATTAAGGAAGTTCAGTATTATTTTATAACTCCATAGGACGCTACTTTAAAGGACACTTTAAATACTAATGCACTATCTGGATCACTGCTCCATACATATATACAAATATACATGTACTGTATCTCTTTATTTGTGTAAGTGAACTGAGAGGTCAATCTCATCAATAAGGCTAGGCAATTTTATTTATTTATTTTTTTTATTTAGTTGTTTAACCAGGTATAGCACACTAAGCTGGAAGCTTTTTTACAGGAGCGACCTGGGAGCACAAGGAGGTTAAGTGACTTGCTCAGGGCCACACAGTATGGAAGTGGAAGCTGTGGGATTCAAACCCAGGTCTGGTCTGCTGGATGTCACCAAATTTGCAGCTCAGAGCCTTAGACCACTGCGCTATACTGCCTCCTGCCCTCCTTTAGGGCACCCAATGTGTATATCCAGAAAGTTTCCTTCTCTGCCAAGATCTGCTTGACACTGCCCCCTCTAGGGCCAACAAAAGGTAAACTTGTGCATCTTAATGTCTCTCTGTGAGAGAACATGGGAGCACAATGCACTCTTTTCATCTCTGAGTCTAACAGAGCTAAGATGCTCACACATGCTGGTCCTGAGGGGTCGTGTGGTCATTCCCACATAGAAAGCTCCACAAGAGCATGTTGCTAAGTAAATGACATAACTAGTGCTGCAATTAATAAAGTGCCTGATCTCAAATGATTTAGGATTATTACTTGTAGTGAAGGTTTTAGTTTTAAACATCACTGAACACTGGGTACATCTACCACAGCAGAAACTCCCCTTAGGTTTGTTAGGAAGCCAGTTATTATTCTTTGGAACTGGCAAATAACTATGAATAAGTAGATCTCTCAGATTAGTGCCCTGTTTATACACAATTTTTGGTGGTATAGATGCCACAGATTTAAGTTCTGTTTCTGTGCTCAAAATGAGCATATATTTATTAATAGAATGGTTAACCAACTGACTATCCCTTCCATGTCTAGTAATAAACAAAACCTCACCATGACTATCTTTACTTTTAGTCCTATATTGTAATAACTGATCCCGTGGCGTGTCTGCCACTTGTGCTTGTGTGGTCTTAAGTAGAACTGGGGAATATCCCCTGTCCCTAAATCACTGAAACAACTCCTTACTTCTAACTTCACATGTTTTGGGGTCTGAACAATTTCATTTCACCCTTAGAAACTGGGATTTTGGGATATTGTTGATGGTGTAACTGGGGTGGCAGCTGCTGAACTGTAATAAAGCATTCCTATCAGTGGTTTTATGAAAAATATCAGTGGTAATGGTACCATCTTGCCCCCTTGAGATTATCAAATCAAAAAAATTGACCTGGAATCCATAGGGGCACAGGATCCAAGACAGCATGGGTTTACAAAAGGAAGGTCCTGTCAAACTAATCTCATAGATTTCTTTGACTGGGTAACCAGAGTGGTGGACCAAGGGGGAGCAGTTGATGTCGCCTACCTTGACTTCAGCAAAGCTTTTGACACTGTTCCACATAGAAGATTGATAAATAAGCTAGGTAGGCTCGGGTGGGTCAAAGTTGGTCAACTGGGGCAAACTGGTTGACTGGCAGAAAACAGAGAGTGGTGGTAAATGGTATACAGTCAGAAGAGATGCAAGTCACAAGTGGGTACTCAGGATCAGTCCTGGGGCCAGTCCTATTCAACATCTTCATTAGTGACCTAGCAGATGGACTAGAGGGTAAGGCTTGTCTGTTTGCAGATGACACCAAGATCTGCAACAGAGTAGATGATCCAGATGGGGTGGGCAGAATGAGAAGAGATCTGGATAAACTAGCAGAATGGTCAGAAGAGTGGCAACTGGGATTTAATGCAAGAATGCAAAATCATGCACATAGGAAGAGAAACCTGCAAGCCACTTATAGGCTGGGAGGGAGTTGCTAGCAGTCACAAAGGAAGAAAGAGACTTGGGCATCATCATCACTGATGACCTGAAATCATCAAGCAGACCTCTAAAGCAGTAGGTAGGCTAGGGGGTGTTAGGGTGTATTAGTAGGGTATCACAAGTCGTAAGAGGGAGGTAATAATCCTCTGTACAAGACATTGGTTAGGCCCCCATCTGGAGTACTGCGTGCAGTATTGGAGGCCACACCTTCACAAGGACATTAACCAAATTGAGGCAGTCCAGAGAAGGGCAACCAAAATGGTGCATGGACTGCATCAGAAGACATATGAGGACAGATTAACGGAGCTCAATATGTATACCCTTGAGCAAGGAGGGAGAGAGGTGATATGATCGAGACATTTAAACACCTTAAGGGCATAAACAAGGTGAAAGAGTCTAACATGTTTAAATATAAGAAAAATAGCAGGACAAGAGGACACAGCATGAGATTAGAGGAGGCCGATTAAGGGGAATGTGAGGAAATTCTTTTCACAGAAAGGGTGGTAGATGCATGGAATGGCTTACCACAAGAAGTAGTGGCTATGAATACAGTGCAGGGCTTCAAACAGGCATGGGATAGGCATAAGGGAGCAATACAAATGACTATGAATAGATAGGTCACTGACATAGCAAAGGCCGATGGCACATTTATAAGGTAGAAAAAGAAATGGGCAGACTGGATGGGCCTTGCGGTCCTTATCTGCCGTCAACTTCTATGTTTCTATGTTTCTATGTTTCTATGTAAATTAATGCTGTATAATGAGTAGTGTACACTAAATCATAAATTCGGATTTGATTCTTCTAGGAATTCTATAAAAGCATGTAACTGCACAAGATCACCCCGCCACACCATCAATACATCATCAATAAATCTGTGCCACAAATTAATATAATCATAGTATGGATTATTTTCTCTGTCATAAATATATCCGAGCTCCCATAGTCCTAGATATAAATAGGCATATGTGGGGGCAAATGTAGCCCCCATAGCCATACCTCTGACTTGGAGAAAATGTCACTGAAAGATAAAGTGATTCATGGTAAGCACAAAAGTGGTTAAATCACATAAAATATCAATAAATGCTGTGATGTACTCTGTCCCAGTTTCCAGCCAATATCATAGGGCAGAAATACCCCCATCATGCGGGATGTTGGAATAGAGAGACTCCACATCCAAGGTAACCAGATAGCAATGGGATTCTCGTTGCATATCCTCCAGGACGCCCAATATGCGGGTGGTGTCTCTCACATATGATTGCAATAAAGGAACCAGATGTTTACACTGTGAATCAACAAATTTGGATAATGGTTCAGTGAGGGACCCAATACCTGATACTATTGGGCGTCCTGGGGGATCAACCAAAGACTTACGTACTATTGGAAGGACATAAATTGTCTGACGAACAGGGAACATAACGGTAAGGCTGGACCTGAGGGCCTCAGAAATTACACCTCCAGCATATGCAGTATCCAGATAAGCATCAATCTGCTGTTTGAACTGCAAAGTTGAATCTGTTTTTTACCAACATAAAAATTATCTGTCAACTGTCTAAATATCTCTTGCATGTGCTGGTGCAGATACATGAGGACGACAGATCCGCCCTTATCTACAGGCTTAAAAATCACATCCTGATTATTTCTAAGTTCCATTAAAGCATTACGTTCAATATTAGACAAGTTGTTAAACCCAACCCCCTGAATCTCACGTAAACCCTGTTCCAAGTCCGACACCACTGCCTTCTCAAATGACAGCACTGCAGGTGAATACGCCGGAATGAACCTAGAAGGTTTCCTAAAGAGCTATAAATCTGGACAACAGAAACATAAAAAAGTAGACTTTGACAGCTGATAAGGACCGCGAGGCCCATCCAGTCTGCCCATTTTTTTTTCTACCTTAAGAATGTGCCATCAGCATTTACTCTGTCAATTGCCTATCTACTCATACTTATCTGTATTGCTCCTTTATGCCTATCCCATGCCTGTTTGAAGCCCTGCACTGTATTCATATCCACCACTTCCTGAGGTAGGTCATTCCATGCATCCACCACCCTTTCTGTGAAAAATAACTTCCTCACATTACCCCTTAATCGGCCCCCCTCTAAGCTCATGCTGTGTTCTCTTGTCCTGCTATTTTTCTTATATTGAAACATGTTAGACTCTTTCACCTTGTTAATGCCCTTAAGGTGTTTGAATGTTTCAATCATATCAGCTCTCTCCCCCTTTGCTCTAGAGTATACATATTTAGTTCCGTTAATCTGTCCTTATATGTTTTCTGATGCAGTCCCTGCACTATTTTGGTTGCCCTTCCCTGGACTGCCTCAATTTGGTTAATGTCCTTGTGAAGGTGTGGCCTCCAGTACTGCAGACAGTACTCCAGAGGGGACCTAACCAGTGTCTTGTAAAGAGGGATTATTACTTCACTCTTATGACTTATGATACCCCTACAAATACACCCCAACATCCTCCTAGCCTTACCTACTAGTTTAGTGGTCTGCTTGGATATTTTCAGGTCATCTGTGATGATGATGCCCAAATTTCTTTCTTCCCTTGTGATTGCCAGCAACTCTCCTTCCAACCTATAGGTGGCGTCAGGGTTTCTCTTCCCTATGTGCATGATTTTGCACTTCATTGTGTTAAACCCCAGTTGCCACTCTTCTGACCATTTTGCCAGTTTATCCAGATCTTTTCTCATTCTGTCCACCCCATCTGGATCAACTACTCTGTTGCAGATCTTGGTGTCATCTGCAAACAGACAAACCTTACCCTCCAGTCCATCTTCGATGTCACTGATGAAGATATTGAAGAAGACTGACCCCAGGATGGATCCCTGCGGTACCCTGCTTGTGACTTGCATGTCTTCTGACTGAATACCATTTACCACCACTTTCTGTCTTCTGCCCATCAACCAGTTTGCCACCCAGTTTACCAACTTCTGACCCACCCCGTGCCTACCCAGCTTATTAGTCAATCTTCTATGTGGAACAGTATTGAAAGCTTTGCTGATGTCAAGGTAGGCGACATCAACTGCTCCCCCTTGGTCCACCGCTCTGGTTACCCAGTCAAATAAATCTATGAGATTAGTTTGACAGGACCTTCCTGTTGTAAACCCATGCTGTCTTGGATCCTGTGCACCTCTGGATTCTAAGTGTTGCACTATCTTTTCCTTAAGGAGTGCCTCCATAATATTGCCCACTACTGAGGTAAGACTGACTGGTCTGTAGTTCCCTGCCTCCTCCCTGGTACCACTCTTGTGGAGCAGGATCACATAAGCCCTTCTCCAGTGTTCTGGGACCTCTCCTGTGCTCAAAGACTCACTAAACAGTTCTGATAATGGCTCTGTTAGTTCCACCCTTAGGTCCCTTAGTACCCTGGGATGTATGCCATCAGGTCCCTTTGCTTTGTCCACCCTGAGCTTATCGAGCTCTTGTAGGACCCTTTCTTTTGTGAAGGGACTAGTGCACACCTCCTCCCCGTGTCCATGATGCTGAGCAGTAGGCCCTGCCCTTCCTTCTCCTCAGTAAATATTGAGCAGCAGTATCTATTTAGGATAGATGCTTTTACATGGTCCTTCTCCTCGCACGCCCCCTTATCCCCTTTGATCTTAACAATACCCCATCTGGACTTTCTTCTTTCACTAATATATCTATTGAAAGTCTTGTCACCTTCTTTTACTGTTCGTGCTAGTGTTTCCTCGGTCTGGGCCTTTGCCTGCCTTATTGTCTTCCCTGATTCCTTTAGGGAAGGTTGGTATGCCTCCCTATCTTCATCCCCCTGCTTTCCCTTATATTTCCTGAAGGCCAGCCTTTTGGCTCTGACCTTTTCTGCTACCGTTTTTGAAAACCAAAGTGGTTTCCTTCTTCTTCTGCACTTCCTTTTTTCTCTAACACAATGGGATGTTGCTTCAAGTACTACATCCTTAATACTTGCCGACTTTTCCTGTACCCCTCACCTGTATTTCTTGTTGCCAGGGCTAGCTTAACTCTGTTGGCCATCTTATCAAAGTCAGCTCCTCTGAAGTCCCATATTTTTGCCTTGGAATGGGATGATTTAGTTCTAGTGGCCAAATTGAACCATACCATGTGATGGTCACTGGCCCCCAATTGACCTTCCACCTGGAGATCTATGGTCCTGTCCCTGTTAATCAGTAATAGATCTAGGATAGCCCTGCCTCTTGTGGGTTGTTGTACCAGTTGTTTGAGGCCCTCTCCCTTCAGGGAATTCCCTATGTGTCTTGTTCTGGCAGATGTTCCTGCTGGTATTGACCAATCTGTATCTAGCATGTTGAAGTCTCCCATTATCAGAACTTCCCCCTTAGCTGTCATGTTTTGTACATCTTCTAACAGTAATGCATCTATGTCCTCCCCCTGGTCTGGAGGCCTGTAGACAACCCCAGTTCGTATGGCTGTCCCATTTCCTGTTTCCAGAGTGACACACAGTTCTTCTGGCTCCTTATGTGTATTCTGAATTTCTGTAGCTTTGATATTTTCATTGACATAAAGGGCCACTCCACCCCCCTTTTGCACCTTGGTCTCTTCTGAACAGTACATAGCCAGGTACTGAAGTCTCTCAAGTGTGGTTACTGGTGAACCATGTCTCGCTAATGGCTACTATGTCCAGTTTAGCCTCTGTCATTATTGCCTGCAGGTCTGGGATCTTGTTTCCCAGATTGTGAGCATTTGTGTACATGATTTTCCACTGGCCAGATTTTGGTGTGTTGGTTGTTAGGTGAGGTCTGGCATTTCCCCTGTGTGTCGTATCGAGAGCTAGACCGTTTTCCTTACCTGGTGATGCAAATGAACTACAAACATGCTGAACTCCTGTTTGATCACTAGCTGAGGGGGGAGGAGTGTTCTTCCCATTTGACATATAGGGTGCTGCACCCCTCTGCCCATTTGCTAATTTAAAAATTCTGCAAAGACATCAAACTTCTGCCCCAATGCACCGACCCCTCCTTAGTCAGATACAGTCCATCAAATTTAAAGAACTTGCGCTCCCAGAACTGTTGCCAGTAACCTACAAATTTGTGTCCTTTTCCTTGGCACCAGCCCTTGAGCCACATGTTTAGCTCCCCTATCGCTCCTTCTTTGACCTTCCGTCCATCTGCCCCCCTCTCCCAGACCGGCAGGATCTCAGAGAAGGAGATGCCAGATGAAATAGATGATAGCTTGTCACCCAGCCTAATCAGGTGTTCCTTGGTCTCCACAACTGACCTGCTGGCAAGATTGTTAGTCCCTATGTGTACCAGGACATCAATGTTTTCTCCTGCTTCCTGTAGAATTTTAGCAATGCGGTCAGTGTCTGTCCACGCTGATGTACCTGGGAGACATTGGACCATTACCCCTGGCTGAAGATAAGTATCAACTCCCCGAATCATGAAGTTTCCTATGATTAGAAGTGTTTTGGATTTCCTTTTTGCTTCTTTTGTTTTGGTTCCTGTTTTGGGCAAGTTTTGTTGTGCTAGCTCCTGTGCTGCAGCGTCCTGCTCTGCAGTGTCCTCTGCCATTTTGTTTGATTTCGGAGATAGAGGCAGATACCTGTTTGTAGTTTTTATATGGTTTGTGGAGGTGATATTTTGGAGAGCACTGAATGATGGGGCACCCGATGTGCCCCTCCTAACCACCTGCCAACCTCCCAGACCAACTACCCTCTGTGGTTGAGTTGCTACTGCTGGATGTTGGGGAAATAGCAAGAGGTTCTTATATGTTAATTCCTCCTGAATATGCGATTTGAGATGAGCAATCTCTGCCCATGCTGCCTGGAGCTGAGACCTTAGATCTCCAATGGCCTGCCATATAGGACAGTGTCCTAAATCCTCTATAACTGCCCTTTTGAAAAGTGTCCCGCAGTACCTGCAGTTAATAAGATCCATTCCAGATAAGTTGCTGGGTTTATAACTTGGTCAGAGTAATTAGAAGGAGGAAAATTAAAGCAAAAGTTTGATTTTGTGTTTTGTTTGTTTTTGTATAACTTGTTATAACAAGTTAAATTACTTGTGCCCCTGCAAATGAGGTCACTGTGTGGATACCTTTCTGATCTGCCCTTTCCTGCTTTGCAACAGGAACTGTCATGACTGTGCTACCCTATAAAAGGAGTGTAGTGTGGGGTGGTTGGGGATGGGGTGGGTGGCTGGGCCCTTCTCCTGCCGAAAAGGAAGAACCACAAACGATAGAAACAAGGAGGTAAGAGCAGAAACAATCAGTCAGCAAAAAATGCAGTAGCCCTGAAAGCTTAGCCTAATGATAGATAAAACAATGGGTCGATAAATCCAACAATGAGACAATATCTTGTGATGACCCTTCTAGCAGTGTCCCATTATTAGTAACCACATAAGTCCCATGTTTGGAGAAAAAAACTTTTAAGTTTAACTTTCTAGTAAACTTTTTTTATATCCACAAACAGATCAAAAGCATGATTCACAAATGCTGGAACAAAGTTTAAACCCCGGGACAGTACCTTGAGATGTCCTGCTTTCAAATCCAAAGATGAAAGATTGATCACATTCCCTACTTCTGATGGTATGTTCTGTGGATTCCCCTCCATGCATTTGTTTTGTGTCTGTCATTGATTTCCTACCCCCGCATTTCTGTTTTTTCTGGCCCCCTCGTCTGGTCTTTTTGGTTCCTGCCGATCCAACCAGAAGTGAATTGTCCATGAACTGCACCGTGGGAGTCAACACTGCAGGATGTAAATTGTATTCCGGTTCCTCGTTCAGTCCCTCCTCCTCTAAAAAATCATCTGAGGTTTCTGATTCCGAGTTCGAGGTAAAATGGTTGAAGGTTCTGTCAAACTGTGAATTCTTCAGAACAGATTTCAAAGAGGAAGGATTGTCTGTATGTTTACTGGTATGTCCAGTGTTCCTATTAAAGTTTCTTTGTTTCCTACATTTACGATTGTTTCCACATGATTTTGCAGCCCCAGGTGTAGACGTTTGTTTTTTAGATTGTTGATTGGACCATGTAAAGACTCTGTCAAGGGCATAGCCCTGATGGTCTCTTTCAAATTTGTGCATTTTTTGCTGTCTCAGGCGCTCCTCTTGTTTTAATACAGCTTGTTTTAATACTATCTTAGAGTCCAGAAAATCTGGATGTGTTTTAAATGCCATAACTTTGAAGCTCTAAGACTTCCATTTTAGGTAATATTTCATTTTGTTGTCGTTTATAGTTTCTAATTAGGCAATGAATCAGGAGCATTGATGCTGCCAATAACTGGTCCTTCCAATCATTAATAAATATTTCACAATCATGTCCGTATCCAGGCCATTGCAAAATTCTAAGGCCCCTTGGAACCCTGCTGACTCTTTCATAGGCCTCCAAGGTAGTACAGTGCCAAAAAACTCTTCTTGCTTTAAGTGTAGCTGCTTCCAATTCACGAAATGCTAAAACTATGTCTGGTACAGTTGTGGAGATGTTTTCCACAGGTGAAACATCTTGTGTGGTTAAATCCTGAACCCCTTCTGACTCGAAGGGGTCACCAACACCAGTGTTTGAAAAAGAACTGAGAAGTGGGCTCCACCAGTACCACCCAGCTGGATGTCTATAAATATATTATTAGACATCCCAGTTCTGTAAGACAAGGCAACCAGAACTGAGGAAGTACTCCTATGCCAAACAATTGCTATGTGTCACACATACACCCCAGTGAGATCAAAAAATGGTTGCTGGGAGCTGGCTACAAACTGTTTTTATTTATTTATTTATTTATTTAACAAATCAGAAAGACCTTTGAGCCAAGGGCTCTTTTATGGAGGTTCCACGTCAAGCCACAAGAACTGCAAATTAAATTGGTTTCAGTAAGTAGTACAACATGAGGAAAGTAATTACATAAACAAAAGAACAATATGGCAAGATAAATAGTATGTCAAGTGCAGCCAGTGGCCTTGTCTGAAGAGGGGTGAAAGGGCTTACAAGGAGAGAAAGTACAGGGGGTGAATTGGGGGGTGGAAGGAGCAAAAAAAGAGCAAGGAGGGAGATTCCACAATGAAGCTTGAGCAGGAGAGACCCACGGGGCGTGGGGTAGAGGGAGAGAATAAGGTGAGGAAACAGAGCAGAGAGGGGGGAAGTGGGAGTGGAGGGGTAAAGGAAGGGGGGATGAGGTAGGATGAAAAGAGGGCAGGAAATGGAAAGGGATAAGGGAGGAAGTGCTGTAAGTGGAATAGTGCAGCAGCAGCAGCACAGGGCTATACAGGGGCAAATGGTAAAAGAGGAGGTCCCAGTGAATTTAGTTGTCAGCAGATATTAGGTATAGCAGTCACAAGATGCTCTGGAAATTAGGAACTGATGCAGCTTCCGCTTAAATGGTCCCAAGGCTGCAGTTGTTGTAATCTCAGGAGGAAGGGAATTAAATAAATTAGCAGCTCTAACTGCAATGGATCGCTGTTGGAACGAGGTTCAACAGCAAGGGACAGTAAAAGTTTTGCTCACAGAACTTTGTTTGCTGAGAGTGCCCCGGAAGGGACTGAAAAGCTGAAGGGAACCTGGTGGTAGGAGACCAAGATCTGCCTTCTTAGCCAGAAGGCAGGCTTGATATTCAATGCGAGCCTGGAGTTGAAGCCAGTTTGCTTGTTTGTAAAGGTCACAAGTGTGAGTACGATACGCTGCACCAGTTAGTAGACAGCATGCCTTATTCAGAGCTGCGGTGAGCCAACAAAGGGTTTTGTCTGTGGTGGAACCATAAATGACCAAACCATAGTCAATAATAGACACAATTGAACTTTGGATTACCAATCTGAGGGCTTCAATAGTAAGGCAGTGTTTATGCCTCTGTAGAAGGCCTAGGCGAATGTTAACTACCATGGCAACATTCTCAACATGGCTGGAGTTGGAGAGCGTACTATCCAGAGTAACTCCTAGGTATTTAAAAGATTGAGTCTGACCAAGAATAACACCCGCACTGTTTTTAATCACCAGTTGTTTGGCTTTGTGCTTGCTGTGGGTACCATGGAAGAGCATGACCTTAGTTTTTTTGCAGTTAAGCACCAACTTATGAGAGATGAGCCAGGACTCAGCTTCAGTAAAACTTTTCTGAAGTTGGGCCTGAAGGAGGGTAGGGTCAGCAGCCTTTGAGAAAATGACCGCATCATCCACGTAGAGGAGTACTGGTTCAGAACAGAATGCTGGAAGATTATTGAGGAAGGTGCTAAATAGAAGGGGTCCCTCTATCGATTCTTGAGGAACCCCAGAGCAGACAGGCAGTTTAGCAGAAAGGACAGACCCTATTCTCACCTGCTGTGTGCGGTTTGCTAGATAGCTGGTGAACCACTTTAGGGCTTCTGAAGATATAGCAAGCCCAGCAAGTTGATGTATCAGCAAATGGTGATTGACTCTGTCAAATGCTTTAGAGAGGTCAATAAAGGTTGCACCAACAAGTTGACCCTGATCAAGAGTATGGTGAATGAAACCTGTGAATTCCAGTAGGGCTGTAGATGTGCTGCGCCCTTTCCGAAAACCATGTTGTTGGACACATTGTAGGTTGTATTTTTCCAGGTACTCCACAAACTGGTCAGCAACAATCCTTTCAAGTGCTTTGGACAGCGGGGGAAGATTAGATATTGGGCTATAATTCCCAGGTAGTAATCTGTCCCCACTCTTAAAAACTGGTGTAACCAGAGCAGATTTTCAGATCTGGGGGAATTGTGAAAGTATGAGGGAATGATTGAGAAGCTTGGTGAGGGGGGATAGGACTTCATCTAGCGTTAGGGTAAGACGTTTAAGGTCGAAGGAATCACTGCTTGTCCTAGTTCCTGCTAGAACTTTACGTAGGTAGGTCTTGGTCTCGCTTTCCGAGATGGCTCTGAAGTAGAAACATGTGTGGGTAGAGGCCTCTTCTGATTTGGTCGATGTAGGAGCTGTGCTGGGTGGTTCAAAGAAATTTTGGGGCAGAGTTTGGCTAAGATCTGTGAAGGATGAATTAAATGTGTTGACAATTAACGTGGGGTCATGGGTAATAGACCCATCAACATTTAACATAGTTGGAGCCTGTTTGGATGCTTTTTCAGTGATTTCCGAGAGGTTTTCCCAGAATGTTTTCCCATCAGCCCAGGTCTTGGCAAGGATGTCCTCATAGTAACGTGCTTTGTGCTCATGGATAGCCTTAGTACATGCGTTTCTGGCCATCTTATAGGCCTGTATGTCAGGTTGACTGCCAGAGGTCCTGGCCCTTTGCCAAAGGTGGTCACAATTTTTAATTTGAGCCAGAAGGCTAAAAGAGATCCAGGGATTATCAAGTCCCCTGATCCTACATGTCCTAAAAGGGGCGTGGATGTCACAGGCTTCATTGAAACGTTCAATGAAGTATTGTAGAGCAGAGTCAATGTCAGGTGTGGTTTCAATGTAAGACTAGTCTTGTTGTCAGAGGAGAGACTTTAGTGGCTGCAGGTGGTCATGGAAGAGCACTCTACTTGTGATTGTTCTGGCAGAGGGCTTGATAAATTTGTTAGACCAATAACACAATAATTAAATCCAAACTCAAAGTTAGCTGCCGCTTCCAGCCAGGTGTGCGTGGAATATACTCAAATCAAACCTCAAAAGGTCCAGCACCATCCACCACAAAAGAGCCGACAAGTGTGATAAAACTCACAGCATTTATTAAAGGCAAAATATGTGACAAGGCATATAAAGGAGTGCAAACCTCATAAAAGTGCTAATGCACCAGAGCTGGATAGTACAGGCAGAGCCCTCACAAAACATTCCAACCAGTTTCGCCCAAAGGGCTTCCTCAGGAAGTGACAAACACCCTCTAATACACACTTATATATGTATCTGTCTTAAAGGGACAGTGCCCAATTTCTAATAAAACTATTGAAAAATAAAAAATAAACCACAAGATTAAATATCATATAGAATGCAATAATCCCCTCCTGAGTCACAGTATGTGATGTCCATAAACCTTAAGAGCTCTGTAAAGTTGATTCATACATTACAAGAAGGAGTACAAAAAATGAATTGCCACTATATCCTGACCTACACTTTCACTTAATTTTTTATGTTGATTGCGCGCATGCTCAAGAAATATATTGCACCAGCTTTTCAGAAGCAGGTTGTGGAGGCGTGGCACTGTTGTGGCCAATGCTCCCACAGCCTGTAAAGGCTTGGCCTGCTTTCCCCAATGCCATGGCACACTGCTGCTGACACTAGTTCAGCCAGCATGCCACAACCTTGAAATGTTTCAGCTGCTGCAATCAGGGGCCACCTTGTCATTGCAGCATCAGCGATTCTCTGCAATGAGGGAGTGACCTGTCATTGCTGGGCAGAACATTGCTACTGTAATATTGTTTGTGAACATGGCAGCGCCTTGCCACTTTGTTCACAAACAATATTAATCTGACCCCATTGCCGAGGGGGTGCCCAATCCCCCCTCGGCAGCATGTGCCCCTCTCCACAGCAGCGTGTTTTTGACGACGGGGGCCCCAATCCCCATTGGCTTCCATCCCCGGTGCTAGATGACTTGCCGATGGGGGGAGCCCACTCCGCTGGCATTATGTCCCTCCCTGTTTGATGTGCCAACAGGGAAGCCCACCCGCTGGCATCAGGTCCCCTGAAAGAGTAGTGGAGAGTTGTGCAGAGGGGTGCCCAATCCCCTCTTTTGTGCCGCTAGGTGCCCAATCCCCCATCGGCTGCACACACCCCCCAAACATTCAGGTGGTACGCTGAGAGCCCACCCCAGTGTGCCCAATGCCCGTAAAGAGAAAACCATCCCGCGATGTTTTTTTTTAAACCTGTAAAAAAAACTGTCCCTTACGGACTCTCTGCGCCCCCCCTACAACTCACACCCACCCACTGCGCACCCTGCCTCCCCACACATCCCCCCTCACCCCATACTTACCTCTGGAGTCCGGTGCGATAATCTTCGGTGGACCGAGATCATGTCTGCACTCTTCAAAGCCGACCGCGAAGTGAGGAAATGCCGGTAAGCTGTATAGTGGAATGAATAGGGCTTTTTCAACTTTGTTGCATATCTGAGGCATTTTTTGGAATTTTGACACCAGATTTTCAGCACGGGGTTTTTGAGACCTCTCCCCATGAATTCTGCCAATGTCATGGCATTATTCGGCTCAAAAGATGATTTCGCGGTCACTGCACGGAATCCCCTTTCGGGACCAATTAACGAAATGACAGTGCCAGTGTTCATGTGGTGGGCTCTGAAAAAGCCTATGTTGCAAATTTGGTGGAAAAAATCCAAAAGATGACTGTTTTACGAGCGTGCATTGCACAGTTGCTAAGCACGCTTGTAACTTTGCGAATTTGCAATATTTTCACCCCAGATTTTCAACATTGGCATTTTTTCACATGTTCTTGTGAACAGTACAGCTGTCATTTTTCACATCCTGGCCAAAATGTGTTTTTGCCCTTCCGGCGCAGAATAGCGCAGTCGCTGTGAGAAATCAGTGTTCAGGATAGATTAAGAAAATGACAGTGACACTGTTCATAAGCAGAGGTCCTAAAATGCCTATGTTGAAAATTTGGTGACGATACTCCATAAAATGACTGTGTTATGAGCATGCGTTGCGCAGTTTGCACGCACTCTCGTAACTTCGTGAATTAATAATATTTTCACTCCAGATTTTCAACATTGCCATTCTTCTGCACCTCATTATGAACAGTACAGCTGTCATTTTTCACATCCTGGCCGAAATGTGTTTTCGCAGTTCCGGAGCAGAATTTATTTATTTCATTTTTGTTGACCGGGTAAGTGCACTAGACAAATCCTGCCTATTTTCAGGCACGACCCGGGGGGAGGGGGATACAGATGAATGCCAGCTGACCTTGAACCAGAGTAAGCTGTTGGTGGTAATTTTAGTGAATGAAGGAAATTTGGCCAGGACACCGGGAAAATTCCCCTACTAGGTCAGCAGGGGGAGCCTTTGTCCCGCTGTCCAAGATGGCCGACGTTCCTGCTGTGGAAGGTAGAGGAGGTGGTGGTGGAGGCCCTGCTCTGCCTTTGGATCCTATCTTGGTGTCTGACCCTGTTTGTGTTCCTGCTTCTGGGGCTTTTCAAGTTCACATTGACGGTGTGTTTCCTTCTGCTTCTGCTGTTGATGAGGATTCTACTGTTCCTTCTGGTTTATCTGACATGGAGACTTCTGCTAAACAGGACAGCCATGATGTTGCTGCTGTGATTCCTGATGCTATGTTGTGACAGATGTTCTCTCAGAATAAACAGTTCATTCTACAGTTGATATGTGATGATGCTTCTACACAAGACACTTTGCCTAACACCGATTATTCTGTCTCTTCTGCTCCTCAGACACCACTTCAACAGGCCCCCGAAGCCCTCCCTGATCATTTGGCAGTTGCTTTGCTCTGCTCTCCTAGTGCTGGACCTTATCCGTTTGCTTCTTGTATTTGTTGGAAGTTGAATAGTTCTTTGTTGACTGATTCTTTTACCTCTCAGGGTTGTCTGGATTTGTTATGAGCTAGGGTTTTTGTGTTGGATGCTTATTCTTCTCCTATCCTTTGGTGGGAGGATACTAAAACTGTTCTTCGTTGTTTTTTTATCAAATCCGCCGGCTCTTGGTCCTGCTCTTTGTATTTTCGGTATTCCTGACTCCATAAGCAGCTTTTGGATACTTATTCTAGAGCTTCTGAATTCCATCTTGATCTCTTCAACCAAATTCAGGCTTTGAAGTCTGTTATGGAATGCTATCAGTATGTTGTGCCCTCTCTTTGAAGGTTGAAGCTCAGTGCGGCACGCAAGCTTCTAAGGCTGCATTTGATCCTTTTAGGAGTTGTTCTAATAGGATCTCTTCCACGATTATTGATGGTCTGGTTGAACCCCTTACAGGAGTGCACCATACTACTCTTCCATTTTTGAAGCGCATTGTACAATCCCATGTGGAAGGGATGTTTGGTATTGTCTCGTCTGTTTTGGATCCGACTGAGTATCTTTCGGATTTGGTCATTCCTGAGGTTTCTGAGGATCTGCTTCTTGCTCTTGTGCATCCCATTTCTGTTTTGGACATGATGACTGTTATTAAGAAACAGAAACAGCGTACTTCTCCGGGGTTGGATGGTTTGACGGCTGAGCTTTATCACTCTTTCACTGATTTTTTTGCCCCTGCTCTGACTATTGTTTTTAATGATGTCTTGGCTTCATTTTCAGTCCCTCAACATTTTTCAGACGCTATTTTGCTTTTGATTTATAAAAAAGGTGACCGTTCTGACTTACGGAACTGGAGACCTTTGAGCCTCCTTAATGTGGATTATAAGATTCTGGCTGTCATTCTTTTGGTGAGGCTCCTGCCTATAGTGGACATCGTTATTTCCAGAGCTCAGACTTGTGCTATCCTGGGTCGTTCCATGCTACATACTTTGTCTCATTTTAGGGACATGGTGTATTCTTGAATTGATGTAAGTAGGGCTGTAGTGTTTTCTTTGGATCAAGCAAAGGCTTTTGATCAGGTGAAGCATTCCTTTTTGTTTTCTGTTTTGTCACACTACCATATTCCTTCTGGTTTTATCTCTTGGCTTAAGCTTTTATATAACACTGCCTGCATCACCCCCATGTCAATCATTCTTCTGGTGCTGCATTTCTGAGTAAACGAGGAGTGCAGCACGGTTGTCATTTGAGTCCCCTTTTGTATTTGTTCCAGATCAACCCTTTGTTACATAAGTTGAGCTCCTGTCCTGCTATCCCTCCCTTGTTCCTTCCAGGTGGTCACTCCTTAAGGAGGCTTGGCAGATGTTTGGCTTTTGCTGACATTGTTAAAAAGTAAGGCAATTAATTTTTCATGCATTTATATTGGTGGCATCTAGTTGGGCAAAATGTATAAGAATTTTATGACTGTTAATGAATGTAAAGGATAACCAGGTGATTAAAATATAATTTTGGTTTTAATATTGCTTTAATAACTATAATAGAAAGGTGGTACACCCAGTCATTTTTGACTAGCATGGTCTAATATGGAAAGATATTAAAAATTGAAAATAAAAAAATTGAATATTATTTTCAAAAGTGAAATATAGTAAATATTTGTTTATAAATCTTTTTACAGTTCCCCAGAAGAAGCCTAATACTAGGCAAAACATTGGGACTTTATAAATAAAATAACAAACTTTAAAAAGACTTCATGTGTAGTAACATTCATTGCTCAAGCAGGCCAGAATTTTGTTGTTGGATTTGAATGTACCGGAAACTTGGCAAGCTCCACCAGATACCTTACTGAATCGTTTGCACATGACTGGTGATTTCCCTGGGCACACAAACTTTTTGCACTTGTTACAGGAATAAAACAATTAGAAGAGAAAAAGAAAAGAAAGGAAATTAGAGATGAGCATGAGAAGAAGAGGGGAGAGGAAAGAGAAAAAAAGAAGCGAGACTACAATAGCAAAAAATTAAGAACTTTAATGCTGCAAGAAGTGCAAAGTGTGTCAATCCATACATTAGCTAACAGGAGGCTTAGATGTATCCAGGTAAATAAAATAGTCCTGCCAACATTTATTACATCTATTGAGTCGATCAGAAGAAATATGTAACATACGGTCTAAAGAAGCATATTGAGATAATTGTTTGAGGGTGCCTGGGAGATTGGGGATTGAACTAGACTTCCAATTCATAAGAATAAGGTGCTTAACTTGAAGGAATAATATGGTCAACTATCTATTCTGAAAATGGGATATTTTATAAGAGCAAAAATTGAAAATGCCAATTATACAATGCATAGGGTCTAATGGAAAAGACTGACCAATAACTTGTATTGCAAAATGATGACTATTACGCCAAAGGTTATATATGGGGAGACAATACCATAAAATATGTAATAGATCTCCGTTGGGAGAGTTACAGCCCCAACAGTTGTTATTGTTCATTAAGCCCATATTATGCAGCACAGCTGGAGTTCTATACCATAAATGGAGAATTTTTGTCTGTATTAGAGAACTACACTAATTTTTGAAAGTTTTGTGACAAGAGAGCCAACAACTGTGCCATTGAGCATTGAATATATTGAAGTTTAAGTTTACCCCATTTGTTTTTTTCGTTGATGGACTGATCTGGAAAAGAGTCACGGATTTCTTTGTAGACAATACTGTTTAGATTTGTAGTTGATTTGATCGACTTAGAGATAAATTGGTTATGTAAGGGCAGGGTGGACAAGTGTAAAAATAAGAGTTACATGCAGTGCAGAGCTGTAGATATTTCCAGAAATCATGATGGGGGATGTTCCAGAGGATACAGAGTTCTGAGAAGGATTTGAGTTTGAATTTGTGAGTTTCAAGTATGTCGTTCATGAAGAAGATACTTGAGTTCTTCCAGGTTCGGCAAAAGATTGGGCGATTGTCAAGAGAGATGAATTGGTTACCCCAAACTGGGGCATATGTGAGTGGAGTTGGATTTGATTTAAGATACTTATGTATTATTTTCCAATAAAATAATGAGGATGCTATAGTGGGGTGAGATTTTAATTTTGGGGGGAGAGGGTTATAGATGAAGGAGGTAGAAACATTACCAGGACATAAGGAGGTTTCCATACTGATCCATACCAGAGATTTATTGTTGGGTTTACAAAACCATTTGATAGTTTGAGCTGTGCGGAAAGCCCAGAAGTAGGCCTGAAACCAGTGAAGCCCAAAATCACCTCTAGACCAATAGGAACGAAGTTTCTTGTGACTAAATCTAGGGATTTGCCCTCCCAAATAAAATTACTAATTATTTTGTCAATTTTGATGAGAAAACTAGAAGGGAGAATTAGGGGAATGTTAGCAAATAAGTATAAAATCATTGGTGATACTGACATTTTGATACCAGATATTTTGCCATTGAGGGAGAGATTGAGGAGTTTCCATCTGTCGAGTGTAGCTTTAATGTTGGATAATAAAGGTGAAAGATTAGTGTCCCATATTTTGTCTAAATTTGGAATGATACAGATACCAAGATAAGAGATACCGTGTGGTGCCCAGCGGAAGCCCAAAGAGTTATTCATAGAGGGTTTGCATAAGTTATTCAGTGGCATCATTTCAGATTTATTAAAGTTTAATGCTAGTCCGGAAAGGGAGGTAAATTCATTAAGTAATTTTATTAGTGGTTGTCCTGATTATTCTAGATTTTCTAATAAAATTAAGAGATTGTCTGCATAAGAGAGTGAGGTGTAGCGAGAGTTGCCAATGGGGATACCACGGATATTACTTAATTGACTAATGGAAGCAGATAGGGGTTCCATGGCAAGGATAAATAAAGAAGGTGATAAGGGGCAGCCTTGCCTAGTTCTTCTAGCCAGTTGAAAGGAGGGAGATAGGATAGAATTAGTAAGAACTCACGCCGAAGGCAAAGTATACAGTAGTTTAATCCATGAACAAAATTTATTAGAGAAGCCAAAATGAGATAATACTTGATATAAATAATTCCAATTTAGGGAGTCGAAGGCTTTTTCGAAATCAATAGCAATGACAGCTGTAGGTGATTTAAGTGATTTTGCCTTCTACGTTAAATTAAATAAAGAACGAAGGTGGTCCAAACCAGATCTATTCTTAATGAAGCCAGTTTGGGAGGTATGTACAAGCTTCAAAATTAATAATTTAAAATGAAGGGTTAATAATTTAGCAAAGATTTTGCCATCTGTGTTTAGAAGTGAGATCAGCCTATAACTAGAGGGAAGAGAAGGGTCTTTATCTTTTTTTGGTAAAACAGTGATAATAGCTTCTGTCATTGTGGGAGGGAGTTTGTCCTTAGAGGTTGTTTCTAGGAAAATGTTAAAAAGTAAAGGGCAAATGATTTCTGAGAGAGATTTGTAGAAGTCTACAGGGAAATCATCACTCCCTGGGGACTTACCTGATTTTAAAGAAGACAGCGCTGCTTGGATCTCTTGAAGAGTGAAAGGTTCACCTGATTTTGTTACCTCATGTTGAGAAAGATGTGGAAGCTGTAAATTCTCCAAGAAGTGTTGTATATGATGAGTTTGCGAGGTGTTTTGTTGTGAGTATAACTGTTGGTAAAAAGAACACATAATGCGGTTAATTGAGGGGTTGTCAGAATAGATTTAGTCTGAGAAATCTTGCAAGCCTGCAATATGTCTGTCTGATTGTTGAGACTTGAGTTGGTATGAAAGCAATTTTCCGCATTTGTCCCCTTGTTCCCAATAGTTATGTTTAAGCCTTAAGAGGGCGAGTTCGGCTTTTTAATTCTTAACTGATGGAGTTCAAAGTGAAGTTGTGAATCGGGGTTAGGTTTATTTGTTTTATAATAGAGGATCTCTTCATCTTTAACAGATTTTTCTAGATTGGCCAGTTGGTGTTCTCTTGACTTCTTCCTATGAGCTGCAAAGCTTATAATTTTACCTCTGATCATAGCTTTCAATGCTTCCCAGAAAGTGCCTTGAAAGACATCAGTGGTATTGTTGAAGGAGAGAAAGTCCTGAATATGGTTTTTAATCCAGGGTAAGAATTCTGGGTCCCTCAGTAAGAGTAAGTCCAGATGCCAGGAGGGAGATTTAAGAGAAGGAGGGCCCGATAATAGGTATAGTTTTATAGGAGAATGATCTGAAATAGTGATCGGAAGAATGGAAGTCTCGATGGTTTTATCAGTGATGAGAGAAGAGAAGAACCAATAATCAATTCTGCTATAGGACTTGTGGAGTGAGGAGTAAAAAGTGTAATCACGATGTCTAGGATGATATAACCTCCAAGTGTCAGAAAGTCCAAAATCTTTCATTAACATTGAAAGCGCAGTGATACTTCTAGGGTGAGCATCACAAAGGGAGTTACTTCTGTCTAACTGTGCTTGTAGTGCAAGATTAAAGTCCCCCCATTAAAATAGGAGAATTGTTATTGTTAATGATCCTAATTTGGTGAGCTAGATTATGGAAAAAAATCAGGGGAATCAGAGTTAGGGACATAAACATTGACAAGTATAAGCAGACCCGAGGTGGTATTTAGGTGGGCTATAATCCATCTACCATCTGAGTCAGTAATAGTTTTAATTAGGGACCATTGAGGCATTTATGTAATAAAATAGCCACCCCCCTTTTTTTTTGAAGAAGAGGAAGAAGCGTATATTTGACCGACCCAGTCCCTTTTGAGTCTGTCAACATCCTTAGCTAAAAGTTTGGTTTCCTGTAAGAAAGCAATATGGGTTTTATGTTTCTTGAGATAGGTGAAAATTTGCTTATGCTTACAAGGAGAGTTGAGCCCCTTAACATTCCAAAAGTATAAAATTTAATCACTCATTTTGTTAAGAAAAAAGGTATGATAATACTAAATGGAGTAAGGGACTGTAATGTGTTAGAAGCTAAGGATGTCGAATAATCAGAAGGGGAAATGTTGATAGTACACAAATGTATGCAGGACTACTAAGTTGTATGGATTGAAAAGATTTAAAAGTTTGTAGTTATTAAGTCTCGCAGAAAAATAATATAGGGTAAAGAATACAAAAGCCATAAACAGTAGAAATAAGAAACTTTAAATCTTACAGTGTACTAAGTTTAAACACTAATGAAGACCACAGAGATAAGAGTTGGTATACAACCAGAGGCTCTCTCACTACTCCACTGAACGTGTAGAGAAGTAAATAATCTTAAGAAAAATCTACACGTTGTAGTCTTGAGATACAAACTATATGTAACAATATACTATAGAAATGTTTATTATAACTAGTACTGAGAAACTTGTGATAATAACCTGGGTAGAACAAAAATCATCATACCCATATATAAAGGAGTATAACAAAAATAACTGGACCCGGATATGCTAGTATAAACTGAACTAGAAATTCTAAGTTCAGTAATGAGGAAATGAGTGTGCAATAAATTATGGCTGAATTATGAGATAAAGTGCGCTGCAGTATCGGACCATGCTACCAGATAATTTCCACATGATTATATAATAAAGTTACTCAAATTATGTGTGGAGACTGAAAAAATACACACAGGGAATGAAAAAGGTTGCTATATTATGGAGTGAAAGGCAACAGGGTATTGTAGAACCTGAAGTGGAAAAGGGGTAATATGTTGCTGATTACATAACGAAATAGGTAGCTATAATGGGAAACCATCACCTTATAATAGTTATAATATGGATTAGATGATTCAGCTTCAAAGGCTCCAGGTGCCTGAGATATAAGTGCTGGAATGATTGAGATAAAGCACATAACTTGAACGTAGCCGGATGTGATCTTGTGTTATAGTGGGGTAACTAGGTCTACAAAAAGGCCAAGTCAGCCCCAACTATATAAGTGATCCCAAAAAAAAAATTTGCTACCTTACAAACTAAAGGGCTTTGAGCAATAATGTGCTATAAGTTATCATTGTGGTTACGTTTATGTTTATAAAGCATAGGAGCCTCAAAAATGGCCTGCTGTATAATGTGTTGAATCATGAAGATAATGAGTAAAGCAGTATTAGATTTAATGCATATTGACAGTATAACTAGGTAGGTGACGGAAGGGTGGGGGAATAGGATAGTTGAAACTAGGAATATAGAGAAATAAACTCCAAAGGAGCAAAATTATGAAATTATTATATTATTCCATAATGAAGAATGGGGTCTGAATAATAAAAGCAGTAGTCAAATACCACTGTAGCCTTCACTACATATAACAATAAAGATTGATGCCCTGTGTGTGTATTTAAGCAGTGTCAACACACAAAAAGGTAGTTATATTAAGTTATATACGAATAAATAATAAGGGTAACTGGTCCATGGAGCTTATCAGTTAAAATAATAAAAAAAAGAATCGCAATAAAAGAAACAACATAAACATACCAGGATACACTATCTACAGGAGGGACAGGGAGGGTAAAAGAGGAGGAGGAGTAGCTCTCTACATAAGAGAAGAAATCAAAGCAACAGAACAAAAGGGTAAACAGGGAGAAGAAGAAGCACTGTGGGTCAATTTGGAGGCAGGCAATGGCACCACAATCCGCACAGGGGTTGTATACAGACCCCCCTCACAGGGGGAGGAAATGGACAAGGAAATGATAGAAAGTATACTTAGAATGGCAGATAAAGGGGAGATATTGCTGATGGGTGATCTGAATATGCCAGATGTTAACTGGAGTGCAGTTGCAGCAGCCACTTCTAAGAGTGGGGTTATTCTAGATGCCCTACAGGGGGCATGCCTTAGACAACTAGTATTGGAGCCCACTCGAGAGGGAGCAATCTTAGACCTGGTTCTCTCAAATGGAGATGAAGAGAGGATCACAGATGTAGAAGTGGGTAGCCATCTGGGAACTACTGACCATCGAACAGTATGGTTCACAATAAACACAGCAATAGAGTCAAGCCATACAAAGGCAGAGGTACTGGATTTTAGGAGGGCTGAGTTTGCCAAAATGGGTGAGTGCCTAAGGAATGCACTAGCAAATGGGCAGGAAGGAGGGGTGGAAGAACAATGGGGAATAATAAAAACTGCCATCACAGAGGTAACAAGCCTTTGTGTAAAGCAAATAAACAAAACGAAACGAGGTAAGAAACCACTATGGTTCTCAAAGGAAGTGGCAGTGAAGGTTCAAGAGAAAAAGAAAGCATTCAGGAAGTACAAGGAATCACAGAAGGAACAGGACAGAGAACTGTATCAGTTAAAGCAAAAGGAAGCTGGAAAGGCAGTCAGAACAGCAAAGGCCCAAACCGAGGAAAAGATAGCCAACTCAGTTAAGAAGGGGGATAAAACCTTTTATAGGTACATCAGGGAGCGAAGGAAGACCAAGGGAGGGATAGCGAGGCTTAATAAAGGGGAGGAGGGTGGGCAGAGGGTGACTGTGAAAAGGCAGAGATACTAAACAAATATTTTTGCTCAGTATTTACAAAGGAAGAGGGGGAGGTACCTAAAACAAACAGTAGAAACACTCTGGATACAGAAGTTGATACCAGCCCATTTACAGAAGAAAGGGTTCTGAAAGAGCTCTTAAAACTGAAGGTGGACAAAGCAATGGGGCCTGATGGGATTCATCCCAGAATTCTAAAGAACTAAAGGTAGAACTAGTGACACCACTGACTACCCTCTTTAACAAATCATGGGAGGATGGGGTGGTACCTGAGGACTGGAGGAGGGCAGATGTGATTCCCCTTCACAAAAGTGGGAGCAAGGGAGAAGCAGGAAACTACAGACCTGTTAGTTTAACCTCAGTGGTAGGGAAAATGATGGAATCACTTCTGAAGGAAAGAATTGTTGAGTATCTAGAGGCCAGAGGGGCACAGGACCCAAGGCAGCATGGATTCACAGCGGGAAGGTCATGCCAGACAAATCTGATAGATTTCTTTGACTGGGTGACCAAAGTAGTTGATCAGGAGGGCTGTGGACATGGTCTACCTAGACTTAGCAAGGCATTTGACACAGTCCCACACAAAAGATTAATATACAGTTAGCCAGCCTGGGAGTGGGTCCCAAGATGACAGCCTGGGTAAAGAATTGGATGGAGAATAGGACACAGAGAGTAATAGTAAATGGAGTCCACTCTGAAAAAGGGGGTTAGTAGTGGGGTACCGAGGTTCAGTATTAGATCGGTCCTCTTCAATGTCTTTATGTTTACATTGCAGAGGGACTGAAGGAAAAGTATGTCTCTTGCAGATGACACAAAGATCTGCAACAGAGTTGATGCACAAGGTGGGTGGAAAGGATGAGAAGGGACTTGGCAAGGTTAGAGGAATGGTCAAATGTATGGCAGCTTAGATTCAATGCTAAGAAGTGCAGGTAATGCACCTGGGAAACAAAACCCAGGGAAGAGTACACAATGGGAGGTGAGATACGAACAACAAAAATGGAAAGGGACCTGGGGGTAGTCATATCAGATGACCTAAAGGTGGGCAAGCAATGTGAGAGGGCAGCAAGGAGGGCTGGGGAATACTGGGATGCATGGGAGAGGCATCACCAGTAGAAAACAAGAAGTTATTATCCCTCTGTACAGACAGCTGGTGAGACCACATCTGGAGTACTGCGTGCAGTTCTGGAGACCCAATCTCCGCAAAGACATAGACAGGATGGAAGCTGTCCGGAGGAGGGCAACTAAAATGGTGCAAGGTCTGCACCGGAAGACATATGAAGAGAGACTTAAGGAGCTTAATATGTATAGCCACGAGGAAAGGAGGGAGAGGGGGGACATGATAGAAACTTTCAAGTACCTCAAGGGAATCAACAAAGTCCAAGAGGGTAGCATCTTTCAAAAAAAGAGGTGTGCAAGAACAAGGGGGCACAATTTGAAGATAGAAGGGGCGGCTCAGAGGTAATTTAAGGAAGTATTTTTTCACAGAGAGGGTTGTGGATGTATGGAACGGCCTTCCAGAGGAGGTTGTGGAGTCAAAAACAGTGGTGGAATTCAAGCATGCATGGGACAGTCATAAGGCAATTCTAGGGGTTGGGGGTAGGAAGAAGTAGGCTGCTGGTTAACTAGGATCTGCAGCTTATCCATCAGGTAGGGAAATGGGCAGACTGGGTGGGCCAAGCGGTCCTTATCTGCCGTCAAATTCTATGTTTCTATGTTTCTATGCAATGTACAGGTAGATAGCCAGATCATATACATTATGTGTTGATATAGCTTTAAGAGGACTGTATGTCACGATTTTTGTAAGCTCCATTACTGATGTCATTCCGGATAAACAAAAAAATATGATCTTTAAATTCTAACGTGTACATAGGAGACATAATGATCAGAATAAACACAGATATATATTCTGCAGTAATTAGACCAACCAGTAATATCAGCTACCCCAGATTAGGCAACATGAAGTACCACACTACGTAACCCATGCTGGTTGCATGCGGAAGTAAAGCGCACCATGGAAATTGTATAGTGTGGTATAGGGAAAATAAATATCATGCCACAAGCAAGACCAATGGGGTAGGGTCTCCCTTTAAGCTACCTTGCAAGGACAGGAACGCTCTCAAGGTATCCGCATGGCATTTCACTTGTATGTCCCGGTAATAGCAGGAGATGATTTGTTTTTAAACTTCCCTTTATGTCTTTTCTTCGGAGGTTCAGTTGCTTTAAGTGGAGAGCTGGTGGCCAGATCAGCCCACGAGGAGTCTGCAGAGACATTACTCGGTGCAGCACCACTAGAGGCAATGGGAGGAAGGTCTGGCTCATCCCTGTGAAGATCCTCCTGGGAGGAATACGAATCCTCTTGTAGCAAGGAGAACTTGTTAAACAAGGTAAGAGGGGAGGAAATGTTTAATTGACTAACAGGTTGCAAGGGAGAAACTGTAGATTTGCCATTATCACAGCAGGTATGCTTTGTGGAGTGCGAGCTAGTGGTTTTCTTTTCTTGGATCCATGCCGAGAGTTGGGTAGGAAGATTTGAGGTGATGCAGGTCGGGGGTAGCTTATCCGCCGCAGTACTTTGATTTTCTGCCAGAGGAACTTGTTTAGATGATTGAGGAGATTCTGAGTTGTTGGCTGATTGAGACGCAGCATTATCGCTGGGCAAGGAGTGGAAGGAATGAGATTCATTGACGGACATAGACAAGGCTTCAGAGGAACTGAAATCCTTTGTAGAGTCATCTAGGAAAAGACGCATAGTAGCAGGATATCTAAGTGCAAATTTGATTCCACGCTGATGTAGAAACGTTTTTATTGGGTTGAAAGCTTTGCATTTGTTGGCAAGTTCCCTGGAAAAGTCTCTAAAAATTGAAATTCTGTGATCCTGCCACATGAGTACCCCCAATTGTCTAGCTCTATTTAGAACTGATTCAGTGTGAGAGTAATTGAGAAATCTGGCTATGATTGGCCTCAGTTTCTGGTCTGAGGCAGGCCTTGGGCTTAAAGCATGATGCGATCTCTCGATGGTAATTTCTTGATCAGGAGGAAGTTTAAGTAATGTGGGAAGCACATGAGAAAGAAATGCATTGGTATTGCCGAGCTCTGTACCTTCTGGAAAACCAAGAAATCTAAGGTTGTTCCTTCTGTTTCTATTTTCGATGTCATCTGTTTTATCTTGGAGATTCCTTATGGTTCTATCTTGCTCTCTGATTGTAGCTTTCAGGTCATGGATCGAGCATTCATTTTGGGTTGATTTTGCATCAGTACCATTGATTTTTTGGACGAGTATATGCAGGTTAGTATTGTTTTGCTGCAAGGTTATTTTTAGCTCATTGATCTCAGACATTAATTGCTGAAACATTGTCTCCACTCTATTAAGTGAGCTAGCATGTAAAGAATGGTCGGCCATGTTTGCAGGCCCCACACAGGATAGATAGACTTAATATTGAAAATTCTTGTATAGGGTTAAGACATAATAAAAAGACTGTAGCAGGGTTCTTCAGAGAAGTTGGATGAATGATGTCTCCTTTTTTGGCACACGATAGTTATCTGGGAAGAGGAAGATGGATGATGATAGCTGTAGGTCCCAGGGAGAGAGAGAGATTTAGGCAGCCATCTTCAGTACAGCCAGGCCCTACGCTGATGATTTATGTGTTTGTACCACATCCTCTCTTTCTGTTTCGGGTTTCACACATCTATTTTCTGACTTTAGTTCTCTTTCTGGTTCTCAATTGAATTTTCATAAAAGTATGGTTAAGATCGTTCCCTGCTCTGTGCCCTCCTCTACTACTACTTCTGTGGCTGGGATTCCTGTTATTTTTGGTCCACTTAAAATTTTGGGTCTGTATTTTGGCAGTCTTGACGATTCTCTGTATAACTGGAATTTGGCTATTGGTAAAGGTCTACAGCTTGCTACCTCTTGGAAGGGTCGGCCTACTGCCAAGAAGAAACGTGTTTTGCTTTTGAAGACTTTAGTTCTTCCTTTATTTCTACATGTGGCTACTATTTTTCCTCTTCCTTTTGTTTTGGAAGCCAAAGTCAATAGTGTTTTTTCTCAAGGTTTTTGGGGTTCTCGTTTAAATACTGTCTGGTGTTTTTTTTTTTATATCATGATTATTGTCAGGGTGGTGTTCAGATGTTGAATCCTGTGGGTTTTTTTCATTGCCTGTTTTTGAAGTTTTTGTTTCCTTTTGTGTTGCAGCCTTTCCCCCCTTCTTGGATTTCTATTTTGGATGCCTGGGTGACACCTTTGTGCGCAAAATGGCTTGGTCCTCCTCCGGAAGTCCCTCAGGACTTTAGGGCTTTTGGTTTCCCCTCCTTCTTATTTCCCACTTTTCTTAAAATCCAGCAATGGCACTTGGCCCCTCAGGTTCTGTGATCTCAGTCTAGGAAGCAATTGTACCATACTGTTTTGCTTTCCTCTTTTTCAGATACCCCTAGACTGTTGAATGCTCTTGGTACTGAATTGAATACTGCAATGATTTTTCACCAGCTTACTGACCTCAGACTTCCTGCAAAGTTATGGGATGTTACTTGGTTGAGGATTTCTGGACTCTTTGGCTCCATAAATGGAAGGAAAAGCGTCTTATGTCGATTTCGTATTACATTCTTGTGTACGGGCTGTATCCTGCCTCCCTTTCTCATTATTATCCTAGAACACTCCGCCTTGTCTTTGCCCTCTGTAGGTTTTTCCTATGGCAGACCCATTGTGCTCAGTTGTTGCAATGGAAATCTTATATGACCACTCATATTATGGATCAGATTTTTGCAGAGCTCCGCTCTATTCAAGATAGGGAGCGTTCTTCTCTGCCCTGTGATACATACCGACTCTACTGGGCTTCGTGTGAGTGGCTTTCTGCTGCTTGATTTTGTTTTGGGCCCCTCATTTTTAGTCTATGTTGCAGTTTTTCTGTTCTTGTGTTCTTTATTGTGCTTTGTTTCGACTTGAGTCTTCTTTGGAGTGGTTGCTTTGCTGCTTTTGTTTTCTTTTCTGTTTCTTTCTCTACTATTCATATCTCTTTTTCCAGTTTTATTTTCTTTTTGGGTTTCTTTTCCCCTCTGCTTAGTCTGTTCTTTTTTGCGTCTTATCACTGTTTGTTATTCTTTGTTCTGTTGTTGATTTGTTGCATTGTCTCCCTGACTTTTCTGTTTAGGAGATGGGGAGGACTTTTTGTTCTTACTTTCATTTTTTTTACTGTTTTTACTGAGAATTTGACCTTATATACTCTTTTCTGTTTCTTTTCTCTTTGGTTATGAAATTTGCTTTTCATTTCTTTGTTTCTCATGGTTTCCCTTATAATCTCCCTTGCTTTTCTAGGGGAGGAGGGGGAAGGAGTTTCCTTTTTGTATTCTGTACAAATTGTTGTTCTAGATTTTTTCTTTCGGTTGTTAGGATCTGTATTCATGTCCTACTCCTTTGCTTTCCTTTTGATTTGTGTAATTTTTGTGTGACTTAACACTGTTTTGTATTTTTTTGGATTTCTCTTGATCTCTGATTTGTTAATTGTTTTGTGGCTTCACATTGTTTGTATTTTTTTTGTTTTTGCTGTCATTCTGTTATGATTCCCTCTACTCGGTCTGTAGGAAGGAGAAGAGGGTTGGGTTATGTTGTTTTCTTTCGGGTTGGGGCTACTGTGTGACCTAATACTTTTTATATTCTTGATTTTTTTTCTTTTTTTCTAGATTTGCATGATGTAATGCTGCTTTATGTCTGTTTTGATATGAAGTCACCAAACATTTCTCCTCAAACTTTTATATGAGGGGATGGGGGGGTGTTTGTTTCTTTTTTGGGGGTTTGCAGCTCTTTACCAACTGTTTTATTGGGTATACGATGTTAACTATTGGTTTATGTCATTCTTTTCTTTTATTCTAGGTAGACATACTCTGTTTTGTTTACTTTTTGTTTACATGTATGATGTAATACATATTTTCATTTCTTTCCTGTTTTTTATGCTTTCATGTGCCATATTACTGTTTGGTTGTATCATGCTTTTATATTTTGTCAATAATAAATTCCCCTACTCTTTTCGATAAGTGCCATGGAATCTTTAACATCCACCTGAACTACCATCAATCCAGCCAGATGGGACATCGGTTTCACTTCTCATCCAAAAGATGGCACCTCAGAAGTGCAGCACCCCTTTCATGCTGCACTACAGTGTCAGTACTGCGATATTAACCCAAGCGCCAGATTTGGGAACTGAACCCACTAGCATGGTCACTGAGGGAAATCTATATTTGGGACATGTTATGGAAATGACAGTGATGCTGTTCATTAGCAGAGGTCCTAAAATGCCTAAGTTGAAAATTTGGTGATGAACGTTCATAAAATGAGTGTGTTACGAACATGTGCTGTGCAGTTTCCACACACGTTCGTACCTTCGCAACTCTGCAATATTTTGATTCCAGATTTTCAACATTGCCATTTTCCCACACCTACTTATGATCAGTGCAGCTGTCATTTTTCACATCCTGGCCGAAATGTGTTTTCGCTCTTCCAGTGCACAACAGCGTGGTAACTGTGGGAAATCAGTGTTCGGGACACATTATGAAAATCAGACTGATACTGTTCATGAGCAGAGGTCCTAAAATGCCTATGTTGAAAATTGTGTGATGAAACTCCATAAAATGACTGTGTTACGAGTATGCGTTATGCAGTTTCCACGTACCCTTGTTAGTTCGCAAATTAGTAATATTTTCATGCCAGATTTTCAACACTGTCATTTTTTCACACCTCCTTATAAACAGTACAACTGTCATTTTTCACATCCTGGCTGAAATGTGTTTTCGTGCTTCTGGCGAAGAATACCACAGTCGTTGTCGGAAATCAGTCTTTGGGACAGATTAGGATCAAGCGAGTGAAACAGGGGAGGAGTGACTAAGCTCAACTGAGCTCTGTCGGGACTGCTGTGGAATTCTTTGTGGGCAGGACAAGGTGCCAATGCAGGCAGGAGCCCAGTCCAAAAAGGCAGCCTGCAGTGCCAGGAGACACAGAACGAGTGAGTGAGGGAGGGGGAGTGAGCTCAACGGTGCTCTGCTGGGACTGCTGCGGATTTCTTTGTCGGCACAAAAGAAAAAATTACTCACCTTAGTAATTGCTTTTCTTCTCATGGAGTCTTGCTATATTATAACAATAGCAGTCAGCCACTGCAGCTGAACTGCCCCGGAGAGGAAGGAGTTAACTCCAGAAGATCTGAGTTCTACAGCGAGGGCGCTAGTCTAAAGTTTCTATCTGGCAGTTTCAAATGAAACTGTCAGATCTTTACGGCCAACATCAAAGGACTGAAAAAGTCTGTGTGGAAAACTACACTAGCCTATGGCTACCTACTAGTAGTAATAACAACAATATAAACAACAAAGAAACACCAGAACCATAATAACAAAGATTGATGGTATTATGGTTCGTTTTACCACCCTTGACAAGCACATATGAACCCCTTCCCCAAGACTCAAGTCCAACAAGGGCAATAAAAAAAAAAAAAAAAAATAACCTAAATGAACATCTAGATCCCAACCCAAAGGAAAAAAGGGTTAGGGAAAACTAAAATGGCATGACACAGTGCTTGCAACCAATTTGCCACCCTACCCAAGTAGGAGTTCTGAGAGGGGCAGGAGGGAGGGTGGAAAGACATAGCAAGACTCCATGAGAAGAAAAGCAATTACTAAGGTGAGTAATTTTTCTTCAAACACCATGAAGTCTTGCTATATTATAACAATAGCAGATTACACAGCAGTACCTCCATGGAGGAGGGTCAGAACCTACTTAGGAAATAGGCTCTGAAGCACAGCTGGGCCAAACTGAGCATCTCTCCTGGACTGGACATCCAGGAATAATGCTTGGTAAAGGTGTGAACTGTCTTCCAGGTAGCAGCTTGACAAATCTCCAGAATAGGAATGTCTCTAGCAGCTGCTAGAGACGCAGCTGTGCCCCTGGTGGAGTGGGCCCTCAATCCTGAGGGGGGTACTCTACCCAGTTTCTGATAACAAAATTGGATACAAGAGACAATCCACCTTGCAATTGTTCTCTTAGTGGCAGGTTTCCCTTTGCCAACCTCGCCATAGGTAAGAAACAGTTTTAGGGATTCGGAACTCTATGACCTCTGGTGCCTAGATAGTAACTTAATGCCCTTTGACATCCAAGCTGTGCAGTCTCCTCACCCTGAGGAAGAATGCTCAGTGAAAAATACTGGGAGGGAGATAGATTGATTCAGGTGGAAATCAGAAACCACCTTAGGCAAAAACTTTCTATTAGTCCTAAGGACTATCTTATCTCTGTGGAAAGAGATAAAATCTTCTTCCACCGACAGGGCCTGTAACTCACTTATGCGTCTGGCAGAGGTGATAGCTACTAGGAAAACGGTTTTCCAAGTTAAATACTTGAGCTCTGCTGAAGACAGAGGCTCAAAGGGGTTGCATTAACTGAGCAATGCAAATATTCAGGTCCCAGGCGGAGCTGGTTCCTAAAAGGAGGGTTAGTATGAAGTAACCCTTTAAAAACTTGGAGAACACAGGGTGAGAAGAAAGGGAGGCAGGCTTCCTGCTGACACAAAAGCAGAGACAGCTGCCAGATGAACCTTCAGGGTAGCTGGTCTAAGGCCAAGGAATTCAGATGGACCAAATATTCCAGAAGAATGGAAGATCAGCAGATTCTGGGATAATCTGCCTCTAGAGCACCAGATGGAAAACCCTTCCACTTAGAATTATAAGTGGCTTCTAGTGGAAGGCTTCCTAGAAGCTTTAAAATATCCATGACACCTTGAGAAAGGTGTAAGTCAGCAAATTCTAGCTCCTCAAGAGCCAAGCCTTGAGGTGGAGGGACTTGAGGTCCGGATACCACACTCTCCCTGCACAGGCCAGTAAGTCGTGAACTCTGGGCAGGCTCAAGGCAGGGTGGACTGCCAGGACAGGAGCAGAGGGTACCAGGGCTGTCTGGCCCAATCTGGGGCAACTGAATCACTCTGCAAGGTTGAGATCTGATTTTCACTAGTACCCTGAAAAGGAGAGGAAAGGGGGGGAAGGCATACAGGAACTTCCCTTTCCAATCCAACAGAAAGGCATCCAGAGGGACTGAGCCCAGTACTGGAGGCCTGCAGCAAAAAAGAGGAAGTTGGTGGTTGTCTGGGGCCGTGAAAAGATCTATCTGTGGAGTGCCCCAACTGGCAAAGACAGACCCCAGTACTTGTGGATTCAGAGCCCATTCGTGATGGCCCTGAGAAATTCTGCTGAGGGCGTCCGCCAGCACATTGTCCTTCCCTGGAGATGAACCGCTATCAGGGAGGTGTTCAGGGAATAAGCCAGAGACCACAACTTATTGCTTCGTGCACAAGGCTGAAGACCGAGTGCCCTTTGTTTGTTGATGTACCACATTGTGGTGGTATTGTCTGTCCTGACTTGAACCACTTTGTTCTGGACAGAATCTGAAAAGACCCAAGAGCTAAAAAGACAGCTCTGAGTTCCAGAAGATTGATGTGGAGCAGAGATTCCTGAGGAGACCACACTCCCTGAGTGGTAAGGTGCTAGGTGAGCCCCCACCCTAACAGGGAGGCATCCGTGGTGAGGGTGAGGGAGGGAGAAATGGGAATGAAGGGAACCCCTTGTTTCAGATTGCTTTGATCCTGCCACCAGTGTAAGGCCAGGATCAGGGTTTGAGTAACTGGGACCAATTTGCAGGTCCTTCCTCTGAGACCAATAGGGCCCTCAAATGGAACTGAATGTCCCTCATCTGAATCTTGCTCCTGCACAACAGCTGTGGAAGCAGCCATGTGCCCGAGGAGTTGCAGAAAATGCCTTGCTGGTCGAGAGACCCCAGAGGGTAAAGGAGGATGCCAGGGCGATGAGTCTGTCCACCCTTTCCGAGGGAAGAAAGGCCCTGGCTAACCTCGTGTTCAATTCTGCGCCTATGAAAGTTAGGGCCTGAACTGGTTCCAGAACTGACTTTGGTAAGTTTAGCAGGAATCCCAGAGAAGTGAGAAGCTGTTGTGACTTGCAAGTGGATTACCTGACCTGGAGACTGACCCACAATGAGCCAGTCGTCCAGGTAGGGAAACACAGCAACCCCTTGCTCTTCTTAAATGAGCCACTACTACAGCGAGACATTTTGTGAATACCCTTGGTGCAGAGGTAAGGCACAAGGGCATTGCCCTGAACTGGTAGTGGCCTGAGGGCAGTTCGAACCTGAGGTACTTTTGGTGGGAAGGCCTGATCAGAACATGAAAATAGGCATCCTTGAGGTCCAGGGAAGCTAGCCAGTCCCCTGGCCTTAGGGAAGGCAATATCACTGCCAGAGTTAACATTTTGAACTTTGGTTTCAACAGATGCTTGTTCAAGTATCTTAAATCCAGAATGGGCCGCCATTCTCCTGTCTTTTTTGGGGTAAGAAAGTATCTTGAATAAAGCCCCTTGCCCTGATGGCAAGGAGGAACCCTTCCACTGCTTTGCAGACCAGAAGAGAAGAAACCTCTGCTTCCAAAGCAAGGGCTTCGAAGGATTTGCATGTGGAAATGCCTGGCTCTCATCTTTGGAAAATATTTGAAGCTGAGGACCAGACCCTGGCCTATTACCTCCAGAACCCATCTGTCCAGGTTAGGGCCAGCTCTGGCTGAAATAGGCCAACCTGCCCCCCACTGGTACAGGAGAATCGGCCCTGGGCACCCCATCAGGGTGCCTGCTTAGCAGCAGCCTTAGGCTGAGGGAGGAGACGGTCTACTTGCGCCACGCCTCACCCCTGCCTCTGAAGAAACCCTCTGCGAGACAGCAGAGGAGGCTTGAAATTGGTAAAAGGCCTGAAAAGGGTCTGCCCCTACCTCTGGGAGCATGCCTTTGTGGCATGGCATGCTTCTCCTTAGCCTGGGCACTTTTGTAGGTAGTTCTGTATTCATCCATCTTTTCATAATTTTCTGTTTGCTCCCCAAACAGAGAATTTCCCACTACAGGAAAATCCATAGCCTTGGACTGAGTATCTTGGGACAGATTAGTGCATCTGAGCCATGCCAACCACGGAAAGCTACAGAAGTGGCCATGACCCTGGAGGAAACATCATTAACATCAACAGCAGTATGAAATTGAACTTTAGAGGCTTCAATGCCATCAGCAGCCACCTGTTCCAACTCACTAGCCAGCTGGCCATGGGGCCTGCTTGGCTAACTGCAATACTGTGTCCCACCTAGATTTCTGATATCTAGCCACATGCTCATATAATTTGCCTGCCTGAGTCCCAAAAGAAGCTGCCAATACTGTTTCTTCGGCCATGGCATCAATCTTCCTAGAATCCTTGTCAGGAGGATGTGAGGCCAGAGGAATATTAGCCTTGTCACAGGCTGCAGCTTGTACCACACCCCTACATGACTACACTGCTCAATAAGGAAGTCTGTATCCGAGCCTGACAAAGTATACCTTCTGTCCATTTTTTATCTACAGGAGGGACAGAATGAGGATTTTTAAAATCTTTGTTGTTTGCTTCCTAAATGACTTATGCAAAGGAATAGACAACTTCCTAGACTCTGAATATCCATCATTTCCACATAATCAGGCTCCTCTTGCTCATCCACAGCCTCCTCTAAAGGAAGCTGGAGGGTTTCTGCAACCTTTTGTAAAAATAAAGAAAGAAGGGACTCAGACAGAATAGGGGAGATTCTAAAGGTCTGTCTGGAGAAATGCCCGTTCAATGGGCACGCCCAGACCCTCCCAGCCACACATATATTGATCAAATTCCTCCTCCCTCCTGTGGTTCATAAAAACTCAACTTCAAAATCCTGAACCACTGGGACTGAACGAACCAACCTTTTATCAACTGTTGGTGGTTCTACAGATCCCTGAGACAGTGACTGGACAATCTGAATGGCTTTAGCTATCTCTGCAGCAGTTGGAGACACAATTCTGGACTCCAAACCTCCTGATTTCTTTGTCTTTTACTTGGGACTGGTTCCTCTGAACCAGTCTTCCTTTCTGAGGAAGTCTCGCCCTGGTCAGAGGGCACTCCTCTGGTCCAGTGGGTACTGAACCGGCTGGCCATCCGGGTCAGCGGACTTTTTGCTCTCGCTCCTGAGCCGCCCAATCTCTTCTCCAGGGTGGCTGCAGGGAAATTTTACACACCTGGCAGTCTGACAGGAGGTGGTCAGCCTCAGACAATAGACACAAGTGGTGTGTGGGTCAGCCTTGGCAAAGGCGCCCCACAGACATCACAGTGTTGAAACCCAGTGGGCCCGGTTTTTCTTTTGGGTTTCTCAGACATAATGCCAGCCTAACCAAAAACTTGCCCTTTGATGGCAGTGCCAGGCAAGACACCCTTATCGGTTCCTAACCGTGTCACGGGTATTTGAAAAACGTATAATTTCGGTTTTTAGAACCAATAAGAACCGGAACCGCACTCTAAAACCCACAGTACAGTTTTAAAAGGCAGAAAACCAAGCGTCGGTTCAAAACCGAACCGATAATTAATTTTCCACACAGACTTGAATTTTTGTACTTACGGTTACCAGATAGAGCTTTAGAACCGAAATGCGGTAAAATAATGACTTTGCCGGTTCAAATGAACGAAAACTACCGAGAATGAACCGAGCTGAAGGAGCTGATCTCCGGAGCGACTGTTCAGTGAAGCGGAGTAAAGAATCTGACAGTTTCATTTGAAACTGCCAGATAGAGCTTTGGGCACAGCGCCCTCGCGCTGTAGAACTCCAGATCTTCTGGAGTTAACTCCTTCCTCTCCGGGGCAGTTCAGCTGCAGTGGCTGACTGCTATTGTTATAATATAGCAAGACTTCATGGTGTTTGAAAGTCAGCAATGCAGGCGGGAGCCCAATACAAAAGGCCAGCCTGCAGCGTCAACACAGACGAATGAGCGAGTGAGAGAGGGGGCAGTGAGTAAGCTCAATGGACCTGTGTCGAGACTGCTGCAGATTTCTTTGTGGGCAGAAAAAGCTGCCAGCAGAGGCAGGAGCCCAGTACAAAAGGGCAGCATGCAGCACCAGGAGAAACAGAATGAGCGAGTGAGAAAGGGGGAGTGAGCCACCTCAACGGAGCTCTGTCGGGACTGCTGCAGATTTCTCTGTGGGCAGAAAAACATGTCAACGCAGGCAGGAGCTCAGTACAAAAGAGCAGCCTGCAGCACTGGGAGAAACAGAACGAGCGAGTGACAGAGGGGCAGTGAGCGAGCTCAACGGACCAACGCAATCAACATTCGGCATTGACAAATGCTTGTTATAATTCCTGGTTTCACATATTATACTTTGGCCTTTTTTCACAAAGAGGCTGACAAGATTTTTGTCGACAGAGAATGCAGACAATAAGTGGGAAATTAAGCCCAACAAAGCTAAGTAAGCCTGAAGCCCCACTCCCCCCAAAACAAAACTTTGTTTAGTCAGGGCAAGGTGTGCCGGGACCAATGCCCTGCCACCCCTCAGGTTTCAATCTGGACCCCATTCCTTTAGGCAATGCAATTTTTGGACTAATGACTAGACTGACTGGTCATCATCACAACAAATCATTCACACACTGTCACCCGGTGCCAGTGTGACCCAGTCTCATCACCCACCACCTCAGGTCTGGTCTGGTCTCTCCTCTCATTCATCCCTGAAGGCTGAATCTGTGTGATCAGAGATAGATGATGGCACTGAGCTCTCGAGTCTCGCCAGTTGGCCATGGCAGCTGTTCAGAATGGATGTGGGAACACACGCAATGCCTACTCCTCTGAGAACCTGAACTAGCAGCTCGCAGCTGCAAGCCAGCGAACCCAAACCAACAAGGTCACTTGTCATGACAGAGGTCCTCTGGGACTATACCCACTGTACTCCATCCTCCACCCAGCTAAGAGTGCTCTTTCTAGTGTGTCAGACACTGGCGCTGCTAGTAGTCAGTGTCGACCGACCATCAAAGTCCGTGACTCGTGCGGCATGTACCACACCTTACGTCCTCCCCTGTCCAGCAAGCATTCCCTGGCCATGTTCTTTTCATCAATTTGGCATGGGTGGTAGATGCACTGGGGTAGTACGCACACACTGGATTTTAAAATCAACGGCAACACTGATTGAACTGCTCTGGTCTGCGGGGGGTGGCACAACAGACTGAGTTGCCGGGAGGGCACAGACTGACACTGAGTTCCGGGGGGGGGGTGGCGGGGCATTATGAATGACACCCAGAGCCACTGAGCCAGACAATTTTCTTTTAGTGCCTGTGCCTCTCATTTCTCAGGTGCCCCGTAACAGCTGGCACCCCTAGGCAGCAGCCTACTTAGCCTATTGATAAAAAACTGCACTGCTCCTTCCACCACTGGAATGCTTGTAACAAAGTCTTTGTTACTGGAATGGGCTTTGAAAGGGGGTCTTTTCTTTGTCTTCAATGAGCCCTGAGGTAAAACTGGATGTCCCTCATTTGGAACCTGGAGCCCAAGACTGTGCCTGTGGCTGCGGCCACATGCTCCAGTAGCTGTAGAAACTGCCTTGCAGTTTTGTATTTGTGCAAACTGAATGAATTTGCAATCAGCTGGAGACTTCTGACTCTGTCCAGAGGCAGGTAGGCCCTGATTTGCAGAGTACTGATCTCTGCCCCTATGAACTGCAGGACTTGTGCAGAAATGAGAACTGATTTTTTGTGACTGATCAGGAACCCTAAGGACTCCAAGAGCCCTTGGGTGGTCTGTAGATATTGTCTGACTTGATCTGGTGATTTCCCTACCACCAACCAGTCATCCAAGTATGGTAAAACTGTGACCCCCTGTCTTCGAAGGTGTGCCACTACTGCTGACAGGCACTTTGTGAACACCTCTGAGGCTGAAAAAAGGCCAAAAGACAGGGCTGAAAACTGGTAATGGCCTGAAGGGAGTCTGAACCTGAGATATTTTCTGTAGGACTCCCTTATGGGGATGTGGAAATAGACATCTTTTAAGTCCAGTAATGCCAACCAATCTCCCATCTGGAGAGTTGGCAGAATCAATGCCAAAGTTACCATTTTGAACTTAGTTTTTTTCAGATGCTTGTTCAGAGCTCTGAGGTTCAATATAGGCCGCCACTCTACACTTTTCTATGTGGTGAGAAAGTACCCAGAATAAAAACCCATTCCTCTTAGGGGGGTTGGGACAGGTTATACTGCCCTTAACAGTAGCAGGTTTCGAACCTCTGCCTCCAGCAGTTTCTTTTCTGCTAAGGAGGGTGAACTGAAAAACCTGTTCTTTTGAGGAGGAAGGGATCTGAAGTCCAGAGACAGACCTTAGCCCACTACCTCCAGGGCCCACTTGTCTGTGCTGATGTTTAGCCAAGCCTGGAGGAAGTGGGACAGTCTGCCTCCAACAGGAAGGGAGGAGGTGGCCCATTCATCAGGGTGTCTGCTTAGCTTGAGGTTGAGACTAGGCCTGTGACCCTCACCTAGAACCCCTTCTACCCCTGCCCCTTAAGTACCCCTGATGTGGATACTGCTGGTACTGGGGTGTGGCAACTAGTTGGAAAAGGGGCCTGGTGTGGAAGGACCTGCCCCGGCCCCCCTTCCATAAGGCCAGGTGGATGGTGAAGCCCTCTTTTTATTAGAGTTGTTCCTATATGTGGCCTTGTACTCATCCACCTTTTTCATATAGGCCACTGCTGATTCCCTGAATAGAGCATTTCCTTCTAAAGTGAAATCAGGAGTCTTTGACTGGGTATCTTGAGTGATATTTGTTGCCCTGAGCCAAGCAAATCTCCTCTGGGCTACCGTGTTTGCCATCCATCTGGTTGTAGTGTCATTTATATCAGCAGCCATCTGGAACTGGTACTGGTACTGTCTCTAGCCCAAACCTAGCAGTTTCAGCTAGGTCAACAGACAGGGGTGAGGAGGCTTTCTGAGACATGGCCAAAACCGACTGCCACAGGGACTTTTGATACTGGGCAGTGAAGACCTGAAAATTTGCCTGTTGTATGGCTAAAGAAGCCGACAGGAATCCCTTCTTAGCTATATTGTCTATTTTTCTAAAGTCCTTGCCTGGTGGGTGAGAAGCCAGAGGGACTCTAGCCTCATCACAGGCAGCTTCCTGAATAACCCCTTGATGATCTGGGTGGGAAAAAAGGAGCTCAGCCCCTTCCCTCTGCATCTGATATTTTGTATCCATTCTCTTGTCTGGGGCGGGGATAGAATTAGGGGTTTGAAGCAACTTAAGAGCACCCTTTTTAAAAAATGTATTTACAGGGAGGAAGAGGGCTCTGGTAGGGTTAACCCCATCATTTACAAATACTCCATCTCCTCTTCATCCTCAATCTCCTCTCTTGTGATGATGTCTAGAGCATCAGCCTTCTTTCTCACGAAAGTGAAATGTGAGGAGTAACCCTCAGATGTTATAATAATAATAATAATAATAATAATAAAACCTCATTTTTATGGTGCCTTGCCAGAAACCAAGGCGCTTCACAGTTTTAAAAACACATCAAATGACACACAATTAACTAAGTAAAACAATACATATTAAATTGAAACAGATATCTCAATCACTGAAAACTTGGATCCATAAATAGGTTTTTAAGGCTTTTTTCTAGGAGGAGAGCCAAATTCCTGCTCAGGGGATACCTCAGGTTCAATGGGTTCCCCTTCCTCCTCCTCACACCCACTGTATTCTTTCTCTTCAGTAAAGGAAGATTTGCCTGTTCTGCCAGGCTGTCCTACTGGATTTGAGACAGGTGGTTGCTGATCAGAAGGCACTAAGCCTTGTAATGCCCGAATTACTCTAAAAGCTTGGACAATTTTTTGAGGAGAAGGCATAGTGGAGGCAGGCACTAAAGTCCCCTTTTTAGGAGTCGGGGGTTCTGTGTGTTTTAATTTGCTTGATTTTTTTGAGGGAACCAGGAAGTCAGCCGGTTCAGTAGCCCCCTTAGTGCCTTTGTCACCCATCTCAGGGGTAGAGGCAACAGTAGATGTGGTTTCACCCACATTAACAAGGTGTATCGGCTGGTCAGAGCCAGAGGGACCCCTGGGAGGAGGAAGTTTCTTTTTCAGCCTTTCTAGGCAATTTTCTATAGTTTTACAAATATCACATTCCTCTTTCAGATGCTCATATCCAAGGCAAGCCACACACAAACTGTGTTTGTCTGCCTTGGCAAATCTTCTCCACATTGTGTACAATTCTTAAAACCATGTTTACCAGTCTTTTTCTTCAGTTTTTCTGTCATTTAACCAATAAAAAAGGTAATCGCTAAGTCAGAATCATTTTTAAAATAAAACTTAGCAGTTGCGGTTGGTTCCGGAATGATAGGAACCGAAGGAACCGAACCGAAAGCAAAAAGAGGAACCGGGGTTAACAGTTCAGTAACTGATATAGATGGTTACAAAAAATAAGTTTTTAAATTAAAAACTAAGAAAACTAACAGGGTTTTTTACTCGGAAAACCCCGACTAACTAAAAACTATCCCGGTTCACTCTTGGTTATACCTAACCGAGAGGAATCAGCAAAAAACTAAATAACAACACTAAACTAAGTTTAAATAACAGTAAAACAATAAGTATAAGACAGCAAATGAAATAAAAAGATACTTACATATATTTATAAGTTTCTTCATGTCAAAGCAGAAAGTTGAAGAGCGACACTCCGAGCAACCAGACTTTATAGGCGGAGAGTGAAATCTGAGGAGTTTAGAACACTGGCAGTTAGTAAAGGGCAGCATCTGAAAAGTTGTCACGTGCAAAGAATTCCATCATTTGCATGTGTTCTATTCTCTCTGGGCAGTCCTACCTAGAAGGCTTACTGCAGAAAGTTATGAATACCTGAATATTACTGGGGTTAGAACTCAGTTTTATCGGGATTAAGCCTCAGCCAGTTGGAGGCCATCCAGTCCTGGATTTCGGCCAGACAGCTGTTTTGCACTTCCACTGTGTCATTTGTTCTAGGGCCAAAAGAAATGTACAGCTGGGTATCATCTGCATGGCAGTGAAAACCCAAACTGTACTGTCTAATGAGCTTTTCAAGGGGTAGCATGTACACCACGAACAGCATCGGCGATAAGCTCGACCCCTGAGGCACTCCACATGGCAGGAGCTTCGGGGAGGAGGAAAAATTCCCCATCACCACCAGTTGCTTTCTGCCTGAGAGATAGGACTCAAACCAGTAGATGATAGTACCGGTGAGTCCACAGTATTCTTTAAAGTGATCCAAAAGCACAATGTGGTCCACAGTGTCAAATGATGAGGAGAGATCGAGGAGAATGAGAATTGACCAGTCTCCTCTATCACTCGCCCTGAGGAAGTCATTTTGCACCCTGACCAATGCCGTTTCAGTGCTATGCCTAGCCCTGAAACTGGACTGGAATGGCTCATAGATGTCATAGGCCATGAGGTGTGCCTCAAGCAGCAATGCCACTATTTTCTCAACAACCTTCCCCAGGCATAGGAGGTTGTAGATAGGTTGATAATTTGCCTGGACATCAGGGTCAAGGGTTTAGTACTGTTAACACAGTTCATGGTGGGTTATACACCCTGCAGCCCTAGGGACAGGCAATAGTAAAGGAGGAAGGGGAGCTGTGACAGTCATAATGGGGGCCCCTATAGAAAGAACTCCCTTGCCTTTTCTTTGGCCCTTATTGAAAAACCAAAGATCTGGAATGTGGTGATCTTTTGTCTTTCCATTAAAAACTGTACCAAAAGAACTATGTACACTTGGTGAAAGTAAACCTCTAAAAGGTGGCATCTTCAAACATTCATAGGGGTTTCCTCAGGGGGACTGGACTAGGGGTGGCTCAGAAATGTCTAAGATAACAAAGAACACGTTAAGAGCCATAGGCACTGAAGGGTTGTATTTTAGGGTACACAACCTTGGTCTATTTCTATGACATTTTGGACCCAATGGACTCCTGTGTGTGCTCCTGTACCTTGTGCAGTGGAGGGTTCAGTGTCTACTGAGGGTGACTGTGTGTCCAGGGAGTGATGTGCTACACTGTTTTAAGATGGCGGCTACTATGAGCCAGCCAGTATCAGCATTTTAGCTTGTGTGCTTTGTTTATTTTAATATTGTTTCAGTTCTATTTTATTTACTTATATTGTTTATTTTATTATTTGTTTTATTTCAGAATAGTTAGGGGCTAAGAAGTGATGTAGATCAGGGCTAAAACAAGCCAATTTCGAAAAAGGCTTATTGTCGGCGTTGTTGTTGAATCGCTACGCTTTCTTTTTGCATTTGAAAACCTCTGTGCGAGCTCAGTTATGAGGTAGGCTCACAGATACTCCAAGAGTAAGCAGAGAAGAGTGGGCTTGTATCGCCCTGCCTGATACCCCAGAAGCCGGTGCATGGATATTTGTTTGCTCCAGACGTGCATCCGGTGGATAACTGGCACTGGTCTCTTGGTGTGGAGCTTTGTTTCTTTTTGTCCAGCGAGTTGTTCATTCGGTCGGTCTGGCCATAAGAGTTTGGAGTTGGAGTTGTGGGAAGTGGATTGTGGAAGCATGGACCGTGGAGCTGCTGTAAACTGTTTCGCTATCATTTGCAGATGATGGACTCTTTCCGATCCTGTCTCCTACAGATTAAGGGTATTCTTTGGTGGGAGTCGTACTGGACGATTAAGGAGGATGGACTTTGTCGATTCTAGCAAGCTGTTGACCTGACCCATCGGGTGTGCTAGGTGGTGGGGTGCACAGCTACATGGAGGACCTTGGCCTGATTCCGCTGGGTAGCCAGCAGGCTAGGCCTTGTGTCCTCTAGTTTCCCCACAGGGCTGTCCGGTGGGTCGGCCTTGTGGAGTTTCGTGGTGGGGGCCGTGGATCCTTTCTCTTGGTCCCTGGTTGGGGATTTCTGGGGTCAAGCTTGCCGAGAACTGGAGTGTAATGATGTGGTTGACACCAGTGAAGAGGATTTTCATTAAATCTATTCTCCTGATTATGGTCAGACAATTCACTTTATTTTCCGTTTGCTTTGTATAACCTCTTTCATCGTGAGAGGGTTTGAAAGGTCGACAAACGCTCTGGTTCAGATTCTTTTATTTTTCATTGGGAGTGAGAGTCCCTTGCTGAACATATTTAGTCCCTGGTTGTGTGAGGACCTGGGGGACTGAAGATGTGTTTAATTTTTGTTTAGCCTGACTGTAGTCTCTGTATCCTCTCCAATGAACTCTCTACTTGGAGGCCTGGTCTCCTCATTTTCCTAAAACTGTTCATAGCATTTATATTGGGATTTGATTTAGTATTTAAGAGTCCAAGGGTTTTGGATTGGGTGGGTAGGGTTTTTTTCTCCCACTAGTGTTACCAGAGGGAGTTTTTTATTTATCAGTTATTGTGTTTATGGTGCATTTAATTGTTGCTGATTGGTTATAGGAATACTTTTGACAGCATGTGTTGGGGCCGACTTTCTGTGGGCAGGCACTACTCCTCCTCTAGGCTGAGGGACCTGCGCCCCTTCAATTGCCCCCCGTTGCGGCCTGAGGTCTATTGGTGTTATTGGGCTCTGGGGATTGCTCGGAGGAGGCAGAGGGTGAGGCTGGTCCCCGGGGGGGGGGAATGTAGTGGGTGGATTGAGGTGGTGAGGCTAGGAAGACACCCTGGGGCGAAATGGGTCCAGGATAGGGGTTCCCGATGCCTGGTTCCCATACCGAAGGGCTCCGCTGATGGTGGGCAAGTGGCTTGCTCCTCCAAGACTTCTCATCCAACTTGGGTGGTGTTATGCAATGCCAGGTCTATAAAAAAAATAAGACAGTAATTATTGCTGATCTTGTTGAGTCATCTCACCTGGCTTGCATCACCAAGACCTGGCTGAACGAGAATGCTGGTCCCATTTTGGCGTCAGCTGTTCCAGCCGAGTATTCAATGATACACCGCCTGAGATTGGATCGCGGGGGGGGGGGTCGCTATCTGTTTTACATCAAAATTGGACCTTGTGGAGGTTCCAGTGGCGTCCCCCAGATCCTTTGAATGTATCATGGGAGCAGGTGTGAGCTGCAAAATTCTACTCGTCTACTGTCCACCCGGTGATGAGAACGTTTTTCTGCAGGAAGTAGCATACTTCATTGTCAACCTGGTATTGGAGCCCTCCAGGTGGTTGGTCCTGGGGGACTTCAATGCCTGGATTGACGATGAACTCTCACATTTTGGTCAAAACTTCCTCCAACTAATGAATTTGTTGGGCTTCACACAGGTTGTTACCCCTGCTACCCATATTCAGGGTCATTCACTGGATCTGGTGTTCACCCTGGGGATGGAGATCACCAGATTGGTGGTGGAACCAGTTGGGTAGTCCGACCATCACTCCATAGGGTTCAATTTTATGGACCCCCTATGAGACTAGCCCCTTTGGAGATGGTCCAGTACAGCCCTTTAAGTGGTGTTACCTCCGAAGGTCTGATGGCAGTGCTGGACCTATCGAGTTGACCTATAGAGTGCTTGGATCCAAATGCCTTAGTTATTCACTATAATAGTGCGGTGCTGAGGGCTTTGGATTCTATAGCTCCTATCTGTGTTCGCCCCCTCTCCCTTTGCCCTTGGTCCCCTTGGTTTGATGGGACTTTGAGGGAGTTGAAGAGAGTAGAGCAAAGATTGGAACGCTGCTGACGGAAGTCCGTCCTTGAGAGTGACGGGCCTAGATTGATCGCCCATTATTCGGGCTATCAATCAGAAATCTCCCATAAGAAGTCAGAGTTCCTGTCCAGGGAGACTGCTGCATCAAGGAATCAACCAGCTCTGCTCTTCCGGACTGTCAATAGGCTGTGCAGTCCAACCTGTCTGCAGGGCTGGAGAGCTTTGTCACAATTAAAGTGTGAGGAGTTTGCTCGGTTCTTTGATGATAAGGTGTCAACGATCAGATGTGACATCCGCAGAACGCGTTCACATGAGCATGGCGGAGATCGATGCATGGTTACAGGCCCTCGATCTGTCTGGATGAACTTCGACCAGCCGGCAATCACGGATGTCATGAAGATTGTCCAGAATTTGCAGCCGACTTACTGTAGTTTGGATCCTGGTCCTACGCGCCTCCTTATGGGTTGTGCGGATGTGATCGGACCAGTCCTTGCTGAGACTGTCTGGTGCTCATTGGACCAAGGGGTGTTTCTGGAGTCCTTGAAAGAGGCTGTCCTGGCACCCCTTTTGAAGAAATCTTCCCTTGACCTGGACTGTCTGGCAAACTACAGACCGATCTCTAACCTGCCCTTTTTGGGTAAGGTTATTGAGAAAGTAATCGAACTACAACTTGATGACTTTCTTACCACAAATGGTATCTATGATTCTCTCCAGTCTGGTTTCAGAAAGAGGCATAGTACTGAGACGGCGTTGGTTCAGGTACTTAATGATGTCCTAACCGCGAGAGCTTGGAGGAGCCATTCGATCTTGGTTCTCCTTGATCTCTCTGCTGCGTTTGACACCGTGGACCATGGGATATTGTTGGAACGCCTGTGGACTGTCAGGGACAGCCATTAGATGGTTTCACTTCTTCCTCACAGGCAGATTTCAGAGGGTAGTATCAGGAATTTTTTCCTCTGCTCCCTTTGTGCTGCCTTGTGGGGTACGGCAGGGTTCTGTGCTCTCTCCCATGTTGTTCACGGTGTATATGCTACCGTTGGAAGACATTATAAGGCATTATGGGTTCAGTTTTCACTGCTATGCAGATGACCCTCAGCTCTACATGTCCTTTGTACCCGAACAGAATGATGCCCTTACGGTCTTTAACAACTGCCTCGCTGAGATCCAGGACTGGATGAGTGCCAACTGGCTGAGGTTAAATCCAGACAAGACTGAGGTGTTGGTGGTGGACCCTGGTCATCGTGCAGAGAAGTTGACTCCTGGATTTCCTCCTGGCCTTGTGTTAGGGAGTAACCAGTAGAGACCTTCTGAGCAGGTGCAGAATCTGGGCGTAATATTTGATTGCGAGCTGACACTTAGGTCTCAGGTGTTGGCTGTTGTCAAGTCCTCGTTTTACCATCTGAGGAATATAGCCCAGATAAAGCACCTTGTTTCACATGATGACCTTCCGGTATTGGCTGGTGCAGAACGCTGCAGCAAGGTTGTTGACTGGGCTACCTAGAACTTGCCATATCACACCTGTTCTGCGTGATCTGCACTGGCTGCCGGTATATTGGAGGATTACCTTCAAGGCCGCATTGCTGACCTATAAGACCCTACACGGACAGGGACTGAGCTACTTGCAAGATCTCCTGCGGCCTTACCGCCCTCCCCGGTCACTCCATTCCACCGATGAGGGATTGCTAGAGATTCCTAGGGTTCATCTTCAATCTTCTGGCTCCAGAGCTTTTTCTTTTGTGGCTCCAACCCTGTGGAATTCTCTACCTCATCGGATTAGAGCGTGCCCATCCGCAGAATCCTTCAAGGCTTCTTTGAAGAGCTTTTTGTTTACTTCAGCCTTTGATTAGCCCCCTTTTCTGCTGCCTTTTAATTGTGTTAATATTTTAAATTTTATTTATTGTTGATGTATGTTTTTATGTGCTGCACTTTGGAATTTGAAAAGCTCAATAGAAATAAATCATGAGTGACTGATTGATTGATTGACTCAGGTGTCATGTCATAAGACTACTTCTCAAGAAGCCTTCTCTGAACCCAGATGTTTTGGCAAATTACAGGCCTATCTCTAACCCTCCCTTTTTAGCAAAAGTTATTGAGAGGGTGGTGGTGACCCAGCTGGAGATGCACCTGGAGGTTTTATCTATGAGACATTCCAATCTGGATTCACAGGTTGTCATAGCATGCCGACTACACTTACTAGGGTGCACAATGATCTTTTTCTGGCTAGAGATGGTGAGAGTGTTCCATTTTGCTTCTCCTCGATCTCTCATCAATGTCTGACACCATGGATCTTGGGATTTTGAGAGCTCAACTGACAGACTTGGTGGGGCTCAGTGTGGTTGTATTGAGGTGGTTCGAGTACTTCTTTTCCAGTCAGGTGCAGCAGGTAGTGTGGGAGAATTTTCTCTCTTGACCAGCTCCCATGATCTGTGGAGTCCCTCAGTGTTCAAGTTTGTCTCCCATGCCTTTTTGTGGTGTACATGCCACCACTGGGAGAAGTGATATGGAGGTACAGTCTGCAGTTTCACTAGTATGCAGATGATATGCAGCTGTACCTTTCATTTGTCCCTGATGAGATAAATGCAGTGGGAGTACTTAATGACTGCCTATCTGTGATCAATGACTGGATGGCATCCAGCTGGCTAAGGATGAACTCGGACAAGGCTGAAGTAATACTGATGGACTCAAGTATCCAGAGGGCAGCTGGACTGAGTGGTGGGGTGGCTGGATTACATTAACTCCCCTCAAAAAAATCATGTATCCCTTCTACACCCAAATACCTGCATCACTCATTACACCATCTACCGTCCCAAAGCAAATAATAAATCTGGTTGATCATGCCTTCCTCAAACAAAAATATCTGGTTGATTACCATTGTGGTGATGTGACAGGAAGCTCCTGCCACTCTTTAGGACCACTCTTTTCTTAAATCTGTTGCCACCTATGGGCACCCCCTTCCCTTTCTTGACTATGCTACAGTATCCTCTTTAATTTTCCTTTTACCACTTAGGTCCTTGTACGGGGAGGTTATTGTTGTGACCTCCGAGCTGATGTAAAATAACAGGCTCTGTTCCTCATTGTTGGATTTAGTATGCAATGGCACTATGTCATAAAATACTTTAATGTATATACCCTATGGCCCAGATATTCAAACTGCACCAGGCTGTGGCGCAAGCCTGGGGTGCAGTGCAACTTGGCTGCGCAGGGGCGTTGACTGGGCAATATTCAACGGAGCTGTGCCATGGCACAGCATCGTTGAATATCACAACCTGACCACCTGTAGTGTGCATGGCGCAGTGGCACTGCACCAGCGCAAGTGGCCAGAGTGAAGCGGGGGATGCGCTAGCGCAAGTTCCATTGCGCTATGCGCAACAAATGCGATATTCAAAAGTGCACTTGCAAATGGGGCCATAATGTATGCAAGGTGCAAATAGGGCCATTTGCATGTCATTATGGCCTCATTTGCATGCAGGTGTGCTGATCCACGGCGACTTGCGCCTGGCGCCCTGCCAGGCAGCAGCCGTCGGGGATCGACGCCCCCTGCACAGTGCAGCAATGTGCCCCTCTACCCGATTGCGGGCATAAGTAGATTAAAAAAAATCGTCCAATATCCCTGGTGGTCCAGTGGACCGCTCGCAGCCTGACTGCGGGCTGAAGTACAACATAATACAGTCCAATATCCCTGGTGGTCCAGTGGACCCTCGCAGACCGATCATGGGCTGAAGTATAACACAATACAGTCCTATATCCCTGGTGGTCTAGTGGACCACTGTCAGCCTGATCGCGGGCATATGTTTAAATAATAGGAGTCCAATGTCCCTGGTGGTACAGTGGACCGCTCTCAGCCCAGTCGCGGGCATATGTTTAAATAATAGGATTCCAATATCCCTGGTGGTCCAGTGGAACTCTCACAGACCAACCGCGGGCATATGTCATAAAATGTAGAGTTCCCAACAACCCTGGTGGTCCAGCGATACTCCCCCCCATCCACCCACTGAGCCGCACTGCCCTGCTCCCCCCCCCAGTCAGCGGAAGGGCTGTACACCCATTGGTTCACAGCATGAGCCAACGGGCATGCAGAGCTCAGATTGTACTCATATTCCAGATATGTGAATGATCCATTCACATATCTGGACTGTAGTAGGTATAGGCTGCATGCCCATTGGCTCACGCTATGGACCAATGGGCATACAGCCCTTCTGTACGGTGTCAGTCTGTGGGCGGCAGGGTGGCAGGTGGTTGGGGTGCTGCCACCAGCCGCTGACCGGGAGAGGAGCAGGCCGGTGGGGCTCAGTGGGTGGGGGGGGAGTACTGCTGGACCACCAGGGTTATTGGATCGCTACATTTTATGACATATGCCCACGATCAGGCTGTGAGCAGTCCACTGGACCACCAGGGATATTGGAATCCTATTATTTAAACATATGCCCATGATCGGGCTGCGAGTGGTCCACTGGACCACCAGGGATACTGCAATCCTATTATTTAAACATATGCCCGCGATCGGGCTGTGAGCGGTCCACTGGACCACCAGGGATAATGGAATCCTATTATTTAAACATATGCCCGTGATTGGGCTGAGAGCGGTCCACTGGACCACCAGGGATTTAGGAGGATCATTTTACTATGTATGCCCACGATCGGGCATGGGGGGCGCCGCTAGGTGCAGCCACAGTTCGGGTGGCCACCCACAGGTGGCAGCTGCCGTGTTGCGCCCTGCAATACGGCAGCTCACCTGTGGGTGGCCAGCCATTGTTCCTTTTTTTGGCTCACCTGTGTGCAGCGCAGGTTAGGGTTGCACATGTACGGGCTCAGCACATCCTGGGCTGAATATCGGGATGTGCAGAGTATGCATGGGCACGCCTCACCAAGCGCCATATTACATTACTGATGTGTTCCGCACATCAGGATTTGTGCCAGGTACAATCCTGCTTGAATATCGCTACTGGGGTGCATCAGTGGGCTACGATGATGTAACACTGTTGCGCCATGCGCAACCCTTTTGAATATCCGGGCCTATGTGTATAAAATCTGTAAATGTTGAAAATACCATGGCACTAGGTGTTTTTGATGAAGGTAAAAAGTTTCTAGGGGACAGTTCGATAAAAATTAAGTTACCTGTGTTATTTAAAATGCATGTAAATTGCTGTAAACTGAACAAGTCTGACATGACATGGTGATTTTCATATATCCCATGATGCTTTGTATTATGGAAGTATGTGTGATGTTGTGTTTCTTCGCAACTTGGCTTATTGTCAGTGCCCTTTGGGGTATCCCTCATTTCAGTGCTTCTGCCCTGAAGTTCTTTGTCTTTAGCTTGTTTTGTTTTCTTATTTCAGCCCCAACCACCCAAACAAACAGGGCCCACATAGGGGAGGCTAAATCTCAACAGATAAGCTAGATCAGCGATCAGTAGGTGTTGACTGAGTGTAGAGGAAAGACTTGCATAGTCTGTTGCTACACACTGATGTACTGAAGAAGGGATATGCCATTGCTGAAGGAAATCTACTGCATTTTGCATAAACATCACACAGAGATTGTGTGTTGAACTTGAAGTTCGGAGTCTGGTCCATCTGTTATCGCACAACCCTTTCACAGACTTGGTGGGATAACTTGCTGGAAATGTCTGGACTGGCCTAAGAGGGATGTTTTCCGGTGGATATCGCCCAGGTATCCCAGGTGGACTGATGCAGCAGGAGTTGCCAGAGAAGAACCCAGAGAAGAAAGTCCATGGAGTTCTGACCAGAACCATGGCTGACAGACGGAGAGAAGCTGCTGCCTGGACTGGACCTGGGAGCTCAGAGGAAGGCCAAGCCTGAAGATGATGAACAGATGCAAAGGGATGAGGAACTGCTGTGGGGTCGAGGCAGACAGACTATGCAGAGAGGTGGAACATTGGTGCCAGGTGCTTGAGAGGTCTCTGCCAGAGAGTTTGGATAAAGAATTGAAGGAAGATTTTTCATGGGCTCAGCTGGAGGAGGACTCCCCGACTGAGCAGGATATTCCTTTGTTGCCTGTGTTCCCAGGATGTTATCTGTTGGAGGTCGGAGATGCAAGTACGGAACTTGAATGTGAGACTCCAGGTAAGACTGTGCCTAGTGATATTGTGCTGGGGTTGAAGACTTCAAGCAAGCAAGAAAAAGCTAATGAAGCTGAAGGGACTTTTTCTTGTATTGATACAGCTAAGTCTATTAACAGCACTGAATGGAGTATACTGTAGGCTAAAGATGCTAATGTTGCCAAACTGTTACAGTATGTTAAGGTCAAGGAGGGTATGCAGATTAATGGTGGTGTGGTGGCAAAACAATGTTGGTGGTATGAACTGAAGAAGGGTGTTCTGTACCACATGAGGCCCAACCCCTGTACAAAAAGTGTGAATGTCCAGATAGTGGTGCCTGAGGCCTACAGACAATGGGTGATGGAGGCTGAGCACTCCAGTCCCTGTGGGCAGCTGAGCCATAGTGGTGTCTTGACTCAGCTAACCCTTCTTATTGCTGGCCTGGTATGTACAGAAAGGTGGCAGCCTATATTAGGACCTGTCCAATGTGCAGCGTAGTGGAGGTTCCTGCTGGGAACAGAAGACATTCGTTCCGCTGAGATCTGGTTCATGGGAAGTGGGAAGAGTGTCCCAAAGGGAAGGGGTCATTATGGAGAAGAAATAGCACCCTTGGAATAGGGGAAATCTCTCAGTCAGGCACAAGGTACCAGATGGTAACAGACAGCTGAAATAAACACAAATAGTTAAAAAGGATTAGAACCTGTGTTGGGGTAACACCTAGAGTGTCTACCCTCAGATGTCTGTATCAGTAGCAAGTGAAATGAATGAATCAAGAGATATAGTGAGTTTATGTAGAGGGGTTGAACCTAGGACTGGGCCCCTGCTTAAAACTGACATGTCTGGTAGGGTTGAAGCAGGCATTTACTCAACCCAGAGAAAGTCTTTCTATGGTACTGGACTTTACAGCCATCCAGATTTTCAGTCAGTAAAACATGACAGACTTTCCGTAACATGAGCTAGTACAGAGACTGGTACCGTTTATCTCTGTTGAGAAACGTATTAATGCCTCAGGATAAAAATGATGATATCCACTATGTTTATGATGGAATGTTTATCATTAATGGGAACCCCGAGATGGAGCTTATGAAGATGGATGGGTGGAGGCTCCATCCCTTCCTGGGACAGGAAGGTGGTAAGCAGTCTGCAATAATTGCTTCCCTCTTAAGGTGGGGAATACATGACAGGGAGCTCTTTTCTTAAATCTGTTGCAACAATTCTTCTATATCTTAGCTTAATCTATTCTTTACAATTTCTAGTCCATAAGGTTGGCCGCCTATGGGCACCCCCTTCCCTTTCTTGACTATGCTATAGAGTTCTCTTTAATTTTCCTTTTCCCTCTCAGGTCCTTGTACAGGGAGGTTACTGTTGTGACCTCCAAGCTGATATAAAACAGGCTGTGTTCCTCGTTGTTGGATTTAGTATGCAATGCCACTACTGTATATCATAAAATACTTAATGGATGTGCCCTATGTTTATAAAACCTGTAAATGTTGAAAATACCATGGCATTAGGTGTTTTTGATAAAGGTAAAAAGTTACTAGGGGACTGTATGATAAAAATTAATTGAAGTGTGCTATTTAAAATGCATGTAAATTGCTGTAAATGGAACAAGTCTGAAATTCCACAGCGATTTGTATATATCCCATGATGCTTTGCATTATGGAAGTATATGTGATGTGTTTTTTTTAAACTTGGCTTATTGTTCAATGCCCTTTGGGGTAATTCTTATTTCAGTGCATCTGCACTAAGGTTCTTTGTCTTTAGCTTTTTTTTTTATTTTTTTTTTATTTGAGCCCCCTCCACCCAAGCAAACAAGGCCCTCATAGGGGAGGCTAAATCTCAATAGATACATTAGATCAGAGATCAGCGAATCAGTAGGTGCTGGCTAAGCATAGAGTAAAGACTTGCACAGTCTCTTGCTACAAACAGATGTACTGAGGAAGGGATATGCCATTGCTGGAGGTTATCTCCTGCATTTTGAATATACATCACACAGAAACTGTGTGTTGAACTTGAAGTTCGGTGTCTGGTTCATTTGTATCCCACAACCTCTCCACAGGTGACTTCAGCTTCCTCCTCTGGATTTTTTACTAGGATTCATTTTTCAATTTGGGGACATACTTAATAAGAATAAAGCTTAAAGTTTTATCTGCTTTTAACTGGGGCAGCAGCCTACATTTGAAAGGTAGTGCAAGGGTGGAGGATGATAAGGAAAAATCAAGTGGTAGATTCTTAAGACTTTACTCATGTATTTGAATTATAAAATTTCAATCTTCAAAATTAAACTGCTTTAGAACTAAGCTGCAGGGTTCTGTGGGTAATTGCTTCTAATGGCATGCTATTCTACTACTGAATTACCATCCTGACTTTTATTTTGTAAGCATGAAGCACATGCACAAGTACACATATAAGTGTTTGGTCATTGTGACCTTCTGTTAGTTTCAGCTAAGCTAAAATCCAACAGGATTACAGAGACATTCAATACATGTTAAATGAACCACTCTATTGTTGTTAACAAATCTCTAATGCCTCTTAAACCCTACTAACTATATCACATTTTAAGGAGCAGCTGATGCCATTAGAACAACTTTAACAAAACATTATATTTAGACAGTTCAGCTTGGATTTCGCATTAGTTCTATATTTCTCTTCCCCATTATTTGTAACTAACATCATTTGCATGAAAACAAGATCGTTGTTCCTGTAGAGTTCATCTATTCCTGTTGCTTTCTCCCTGCCTGAGGTCATAATGTTCTACTTGTGGCATCACAATTGCTCCCATGGCAACAGACTGTGATGTCACAACACAGGACTATGACGTGACATCGGGAGTAAGCTAAAGAAGCAGATGAACTCTATTTTATTTATTTTATTTATTTGTTATCGGAAAATAACCTTTGAGCTAAGGCTCTTTTACAAAGGTTCCACATCATGTGAACAGAGTTTAGACATTCAATCAAGAAGGTTACAGAGTTTTAGGACATTTGAGACGCTGAACAGCACAACAATCAGGAAAAGGTTACAGAGTTTCTTAGTCATTTAAAACACTACACAGCATATGGACATCAACTTTTGTTGATTACAAGTGCAGGCAAGGTGCAGAGGCACTAGAGGTTGGGCTAGGTTGGGCAGAAGGTTAGTAAGAACAGGATTTTGGTAGGAGAGGAGGAAGCCTCTAGCAAAAGTGCTCAAGGAGGCAGGGCTGAGGCCAGGGAGGGATACACCCATCCTAGCATGGAGATGGGTGGGTGAGGAGGGTGAGGGGTGTACAGAAGCAGCCCTTTACAGTGATTCAGAGGCATTGTCAAGGAGCATGAGGGAGGATGGCTTCTGTCTTGTGCTGAGCATCGTTGCTGTTAGCAGAGCCAGGCCTTGTCATCCAGAGTCTATCAGCTGTTGGAGAAGCAGGTGCATACAGAACTGGAGATCAGGTAGTGCTTAAGGTCTGATTTGAAGCCGGACAGGCTATTGTAGTTTCGAACGGACTTGGGTACCTCATTAAGCCAGAGAGGGGCTCTGTAGGAGAAGGCGCGCTGTCCGAGAGCTGTGCATTGGTATGGCACCATGAGGGCTCCATGTATTCTGCTTCAGGTTATATATTATGAGCCTGGGAATATAGTGCATGTTTCTATGCACATTTCTCAGTAATGAGTAATGGGGAGGAGAAATATAACAAATACATATGGAATGCAAGCTAAATTGTACCTAAATATTATGTTTTTCAAAGTTTTCTTTGAGGCGTCAGTAGCTCTTTAAATATACTAATAGGCTCCCAGAGGTTATAAGTCTCCACGATATGCTGAACATTACTTCTGTAGAAGAAATTAACAATGTACTTAAGACAATCCAACTATTGTCTGTTGAGAGAAATCCTTTCAATGGATGGGTTTGTTGGTGAAATGCCTTGATGTGGCACTGACGTTAAACATTATATCAGTTTGTATTCATGAATCCAAAGACTCCAGAAAGGGCTTTTTCGTATGTTTCCATGATAAGTCATAATACATTTTATTAGTCAATGGCCTAAAACTCACTAAATGATTTGCTAAAAAGGTCTGCAATCCATGCAACACACCTGAAACCTCATCAACACGAAGTAAAAGCATAAAAACATTTAACCCCTTAGATTTTCTGTCTTCGTTGTTTTGTAATTGAAATAAGGCCTTCCACGTACTGTACTTTGGGGATGTGGTGTGTGGTGCTGCTGTAAATCTATGCTGGCCAGACTTGACCGCCTTTTCATCTCTTTCTGTCACTTAGCCCTTGACTGGCCCCTCTGCATCCATCCTGCCCTCTTTCCTCCTTCAACGGTGACTGCCTCTTCCACTCTGCCTCTATCATCTCTAATTTCTGATTTGGTTCCCTTCTCTGCTATCTTATCCTACCTCCTCTGCTGCCCCTTCCTCCTGTTCCCTCTGTTCCATTGCCCCCCATGCTGCATCTCCTTCCACAAACTCCTTTTCCTTCCTTGTACTATGACCTGGGCTGGCAAGTCAGCCTTCTCCTCCTATCTTCCCTTCCACATCCATTAAGTCCAGGCATGCTTCAATTCTGTAGAAACCTTCAGAGCTAATTAGTTTACAGTTCCTGGACCATGTTCAAATGAGAAGAAAAGCTAACCTGACAATCTCAGTTAAGTAATCTTATTTTGATAGGTTAACTGGCCATCTTTGTGTTTTGCTGAATCATCTTCGTCATGAGAAGGCCTTGAACGACCTTTCACGCTATTGCCTTAATTAAATACTTCATATTAATATTTTTGTAAGATTCTCTTCTCACATTGCAGCCAATCTTTTCAAGAAGAAAAGCAGCTCCACTTCTCATGGTGTCCCTGGAAATAACAGCCCACTGCTGTCATTTGCTGCAATAATTGATGTGGAGTCTCCTGCAGTTAGAACATTTCTAGTCCTCTAATAATGTTCTGCACTAATGTCCAAGGCCTCACTGACAGGGAATGACATCAGACCTTGAAACCAGAGGGTTAGAGAAACCCTCTATGTACCTTTATCAGACATATCACAAGGGACCTTCCAGCAAAGAGATGAAACAATTACTCACCATAGTAATCTTATTTCTTCCAAGGTATTCTTCAATATGAATAATTATTGCAGTCAGCCTCCTATGTTGAACTGCTCCGGAGAAAATGAAACATATACAAATGATGGAACATCCATTGACTTGTGCCACCATTCAAACAGTTGCCCTTACCAACAGCAGCATTCTTTAATACTCAGATTCATGACATTCAAGACCCCCCCAACTAAACTTTCCTAATAATAATAATCAAATCCCCTATAACATGTACGTTATATAGAGAATAATGCATATGTAGGGGGTTGATACGGAGTTTTTTTACACACCCAAGGTGTGTGATATTAGAGAAACCTCGAGAGCGAAGCTCAAGAGGTTTCACTAGTATCACACACCGAGGGTGTGTATAAAAAACTGCCTATCAACCCCCCACAAATGTTTTATTTTTTATAATAACTGGTGCATGGACTTTTGGTGTAAATGTATTTGGGCGAGAGAGAAAGCATGACTGAGCGGTGTTTGATTCGGTAATGTATATGCCCCCAAATCCACAAAAAGGGAAGTGGCTTATATGAAAAAAATTCTAACCTGTGGGTGCTGAGTTAATTGTTTTCAGTTTTAACATACAAAAGCCACCAAGTGTAGACTGACGAAAGCAATTTACCGCGCAGTTTCAGATAGATTCAAGCTGAATGAGACATCACGCCAAATCCAACCTACTGGAAGCTGTGGAGTCACTTAGCCAGTATTCTTAGTGCGAGACTGTAAAAGTCATATCAACCCACGGGTTGATACGAGTTTTTTCATATCAACCTGCGGGTTGATATGACTTTTATCAGCACTCGAAAACAGGTTGATAACGGGGGTCCCCAGTTATTATATATTAAAGTCGTATAGGACCAAAAAGAGGGGAGAAAAACTACCATCTGAGTTCAAAAAAGTTTGTTAACACAACTATGGTATAAACACAACTATGGTATAAAGTAGTAGACCAGGGAGGGGCTCTTGACATGGCCTACCTAGACTTTAGCAAGGCATTTGACACAGTCCCACGTAAAAGATTAATAAACAAATTAGTCAGCCTGGGAGTGGGTCCCAGGGTGGTAGCCTGGGTAAAACACTGGCTGGACAACAGGACACAGAAGGTAATAGTAAACGGAGTCCACTCTGAAGAAAGGGAGGTTACTAGTGGGGTACCGCAGGGTTCAGTACTGGGTCCAGTCCTTTTTAATGTCTTTATAAGTGACATTGCAGAGGGACTAGAAGGAAAAGTATGCCTCTTTGCAGATGACACAAAGATCTGCAACAGGGTTGATACACAAGGGGGTGTGGGAAGGATGAGAAGGGATTTGGCAAGGTTGGAGGAATGGTCAGAAGTATGGCAGCTTGGATTCAATGCAAAGAAGTGCAAAATAATGCACCTGGGAAACAAAAACCCAGGGGAAGTGTACACAATGGGGGGAGGTAGTAAAAACAACAAAAATGGAAAGGGACCTGGGGGTAATCATATCAGATGACCGTAAGGTTGGCAAGCAATGTGAGAAGGCAGTAGGGAGGGCTGGGGGGATACTGGGATGTATAGGGAGAGGCATCACTAGCAGAAAACAGGAGGTTGTTATCCCTCTGTACAGACAGTTGGTGAGACCCCATCTGGAGTATTGCATCCAGTTCTGGAGACCCCATCTCCGCAAGGACATAGACAGGATGGAGGCAGTCCAGAGGAGGGCAACTAAAATGGTACAGGGTCTGCAAGAGAAGCCATACGAGGAGAGACTAAAGGAGCTTGATATGTACCCTTGAGGAAAGGAGGAGAGGGGGACATGATAGAAACTTTAGTACCTCAGTGGACTCAACAAAGTCCAAGAGGGTAGCATCTTTCAGAAAAGAGATGTGCAAGAAGAAAAATTACTCACCTTAGTAATTGCTTTTCTTCTCATGGAGTCTTGCTATATTATGACTATATGCAGTCAGCCACTGCAGCTGAACTGCCCCGAGAGGAAGAGTTAACCCAGAGAGTCTGAGTTCCACAGCGAGGGCCATACTAAAGTTTCATCTGGCCAGTTTCAAATGAAACTGTCAGATCTTTACTAAGCTAACACTAAGCAACAAGTCTGTGGAAAGCTCTCACACTAGCCAAGTGGCTACCTACTAGTAGGAATAACAACAATATAAACAACAATATAAACAGCAATAAAATAATAACAATGAATAATAGTATTATTAGTTTCTCCTAACAAGCACTGATGACCCCTTCCCCAAGACTCAAGTCCAGGAAGGGGCCAACATATTACTTAAAACAGAAATACCTAATTCCCCAACCCTAAATAAAGGGGAAGGGAAGAACTAAATGGCATGACACAGTGCTTGCACTAATTTGCCACCCCTACCCAAGTAGAAGTTCTGAGAGGGCAGAGGAGGGTGTTATAATATAAGACTCCATGAGAAGAAAAGCAACTACTAAGGTGAGTAATTTTTCTTCAAACACCATGAAGTCTTGCTATATTATGACTATATGCAGATACACAGCAGTACCTCCATGGAGGAGGGTCAGAACCTACTTAGAAATAGGCTCTGAAGCACAGCTGTGCCAAACGAGCATGTCTCCTGGACTGAATATCCAGGGAATAATGCTTGGTAAAAGTGTGAACTGTTTTCCAAGTAGCAGCTTGACAGATTTCCAGAATGGGAATATCTCTAGCAGCCACTAGAGATGCAGCTGTACCCCGAGGAGTGAGCCCTCAGTCCTGAGGGGGTTCTCTACCTAGTTTTGATAACAAAATTGGATACAAGAGACAATCCACCTTGCAATTGTCCTCTTAGTGGCAAGTTTCTTGCCAACCTCGCCATAGGTAAGGAAGAGTTGGAGGGATTCGAACCTGTGACCCTTGGTGTGTTCCAAATAGTAGCTTAAGGCTCTTTTGATGTCCAAGCTGTGCAGACTCCTCTCACCTGAGGAAGAATGCTCAGTGAAAAATACTGGAAGAGAGATGGATTGGTTCAGGTGGAAATCTGAAACCACTTAGGCAAAACTTTCTGTTAGTCCTGAGGACTACTCTATCTCTGTGGAAAGAGATAAAATCTTCCACTGACAGGGCCTGTAGTTCACTTATGCGTCTGGCAGAAGTCATAGCCACTAGGAAAACAGTTTTCCAAGTCAGGAAACTTGAGCCTGCTGAGGACAGAGGTCAAAGGGGGTTGCATTAACTGAGCAATGCAAACATTCAGGTCCCAAGCAGAGCTGGTTCTCGAAAGGAGGGTTGGTGTGAAGTAACCCTTTAAAAACTTGGAAAGCACAGGGTGAGAAGAAAGGAAGCAGGCTTCCTGCTGACATAAAAGCAGAGACAGCTGCCAGATGAACCTTTAGGTAGCTGGCCTAAGGCCTAAGGAATTTAAATGGACCAAATAGTCCAGTAAATGGGCAGATCAGCAGATTCTGGGATAATCTGCTTCTCAGAGCACCAGATGGAAAACCTTTCCACTTAGAATTGTAAGTGGTTCTAGTGGAAGGCTTCCTTGAAGCCTTTAAATATCCAAAACACCTTGAGAAAGGTGGAGTCAGCAACTTACCCTCAAGAGCCATGCCTTGAGATGGAGGGATTTGAGGTCCGATACACACTCTCCCTGTGCACAGGCCAGTAAGTCATGGACTCTGGGCAAGCTCAGGGCAGGGTGGACTGTCAAGGACAGAAGCAGTGGGTACCAGGGCTGTCTGGCCCAATCTGGAGCAATCAGAATCACCTTGCAGGGCTGAGATCTGATTTTTACTAGTACCCTGAAAAGAAGGGGAAAGGGGAAAGGCACAGGAACTTCCTCTTTCCAATCTCAACTGAAAGGCATCCAGGGGACTGATCCCAGCACTGGAGGCCTGCAACAAAACAGAGGAAGTTGGTGGTTGTCTGGGGCTGCAAAAGATCTATCTGAGGGGCGCCCATCTGGCAAAGACTGACCCCAGCACCTGAGGATTCAGAGCCCATTGTGATGGCCCTGAGAAATCCTGCTGAGGGCATCCGCCAGGACATTGTCCTTCCCTGGAAGGTGAACTGCTATCAGGGAGGTGTTCAGGGAGTAAGCCAGAGACCACAACTTCATTGCTTCGGTGCACAAGGCTGATGACCGAGTGCCCCCTTGCTTGTTGATGTACCACATTGTTGTGGTGTTGTCTGTCCTGACTTGAACTACTTTGTTCTGGACAGAAGCTGAAAATGCCTGAAGAGCTAAAAAGACAGCTCTGATTTCCAAAAGATTGATGTGGAGCAGAGATTCCTGGGGAGACCACACTCCTGAGTGGACAGGTCGCTATGTGAGCTCCCCACCCTAACAGGGAAGCATCCGTGGTGAGGGTGAGGGAGGGAAACGGAATGAAAGGAACCCCTTGTTTTAGATTGCTTTGATCCTGCCACCGTGTAAGGCCAGGATCAGGGTTTGGGTCACTGGAACCAATTTGGAAAGGGGGTCCCTCCTTTGAGACCAATAGGCCTCAAATGGAACTGAATGTCCCTCATCTGGAATCTTGCTCCTTGCACTACAGCTGTGGAAGCAGCCATGTGCCCTAGGAGTTGCAGAAAATGCCTTGCTGGTCGAGAGACCCGTGAGGGTAAAGGAGGATGCCAGGGCAATGAGTCTGTCTACCCTTTCTGAGGGGAGAAATGCCTGGCTAACTCTGTGTTCAATTCTGCACCTATGAAAGTTAGTACCTGAACTGGTTCGAGAACTGACTTTGATAAATTCAGCAGGAATCCCAGGAAGTGAGAAGCTGCTGGGTGACTTGCAAGTGGATTTTACCTGATCTGGGACTGACCCACTATGAGCCAGTCATCCAGGTAGGGAAACACAGCAAATCCCTTGCTCTTCTTAAATGAGCCACTACTACAGCTAGACATTTCTGTGAATACCCTTGGCGCAGAGGTAAGGCCAAGGGCATTGCCCTGAACTGGTAGTGGCCTGAGGGTAGTTTGAACCTGAGGTACTTTCGGTGAGAAGGCCTGATCAGAACATGAAAATAGGATCCTTGAGGTCCAGGAAGCTAACCAGTCCCCTGGCCTCGAGGAGGGCAAAATCATTGTCAGAGTTAACATTTGAACTTTGGTTTCAAAAGATGCCTGTTCAGGTACCTTAAATCTAAAATGGGCCGCCATTCTCCTGTCTTTTGGGGTAAGAAAGTATCTTGAGTACAGCCCCTGCCCTGATGGCAAGGAGGACCCTTTCTACTGCTTTGCAGTCCAAAAGAGAAGAAACCTCTGCTTCCAAAGCAAGGGCTTCTGAAGGATTTGTAGGAAATGTCTGGCTCTCATCTTCGAAACTGTTTGAAGCTGAGAACCAGACCCTGGCCTATTACCTCCAGAACCCACCTGTCCGAGTTAGGGGACACCCAGTTCTGGCTGAAATAAACCAACCTGCCCCACTGGTACAGGAGAATCGGCCCTGGGCACCCCATCAGGGTGCCTGCTTGGCAGTAGCCTTAGGCTGAGGGGAGGAGGGACGGCTTACTTGTGCCCGCCTCACCTCTGCTCTCTAAAGAAACCCTCTGTGCAAATGCAGAGGAGGCCTGAAATTGGTAAAAGGCCTGTGGAAAGGCCTGCCCTACCTCTGGGAGCGTGCCTCTGGAGTGGCATGCTTCTCCTTAGCCTGGGCACTTTTGTAGGTAGTTCTGTATTCATCCATCTTTTCATATAGTTTTCTGTTTGTTCCCAAACAGAGAATTACCCACTACAGGAAAATCCATAGCCTTTGACTGAGTATCTTGGGACAGATTAGTGCATCTGAGCCATGCCAACCCACGGAAAGCTACAGAAGTGGCCATGACCCTAGAGGAAACATCATTAACATCAACAGCAGTATGAAATTGAACTTTAGAGGCTTCAATGACATCAGCAGCCACCTGTTCCAACTCACTAGCCAGCTGGCCATGGGCCTGCTTTGGCTAACTGCAATACTGTGTCCCACCTAGATTTCTGATATCTAGCCACATAAGCCATATAATTTGCCTGCCTGAGTCCCAAAGAAGCTGCCATACTGTTTTTTTCACCATGGCATCAATCTTCCTGGAATCCTTATCAGGAGGATGTGAGGCCAGAGGAATATTAGCCTTGTCACAGGCTGCAGCTTGTACCACACCTACATGACTACACTGCTCAGTGAGGAAGTCTGTATCAGAGCCTGAAGAGGTATATCTTCTGACCATTTTTTATCTACAGGAGGGACAGAATGAGGATTTTTAAAATCTTGTTGTTTGCTTCCAAATGACTTATGCAAAGGAATAGACAACCTCCTAGACTCTGGTATATCCATCATTTCTACATAATCAGGCTCCTCTTCTATCCACAGCTTCTCTAAAGGAAGCTGGAGGGTTTCTGCAACCTTTTGTAAAACATAAAATGAGAAGGGACCCAGACAGAATAGGAGGAGATTCTAAAGGTCTGTCTGGAGAAATGTCCAGTTCAATGGGCACGCCCAGACCCTCCCAGCCACACATGTAATGATCAAATTGCCCTCCTCTCCTGTGGTTCATAAAATTCTTCAACATCATACTCCTGAACCACTGGCACTGAATGAACCAGCCTTTTACCAACTGTAGGTGGTTCGGCAGGACCCTGAGACAGTGACTGGACAATCTGTATGGCTAGCTATTTCTGCAGCAGTTGGAGAGACAATTTGGACTCCAAACCTACTGATTTCTTTGTCTTTTTCACTGAGACTGGTTCCCCTGAACCAGCCTTCCTTTTGCCCGAGGAAGTCTCGCCCTGGTCAGAGGGCACTCCCTCTGGTCCAGTGGGTACTGGACCGGGCTGGCCATCTGGGTCAGCGGACTTCTTGGCTTCTCGCCCCCTGAGCCGCCCAATCTCTTTCCAGGGTGGCTGCAGGAAATTTACACACCTGGCAGTCTGACAGGAGGTGGTCAGCCCTCAGACAATAAACACAGTGGTGTGGGTCAGCCTTGGCAAAGGCTTCCCCACAGACATCACAGTGTTGAAACCCAGTGGGCCCGGTTTTTTCTTTGGGTTTCTGACATAATGCCAGCTCAACCAAAAACTTGCCCCTTGATGGCAGTGCCAGGTAAGACACCCTTATCGGTTCCTAACCGTGTCACGGGTATTTGAAAAACCTATTTTAAAAAGCAAGGTTTTTAGAACCAATAAGAACTGGAACCGCACTCTAAAAGCCCAACCAACACTTTAAAACGTTAATTTAAGCAAACCGATCGGTTCAAAACCGAACCGATAATTGAATTTCCACACAGACTTTAAATTTGCTACTTACGGTTTACCAGATAGAGCTTTTAACCGAAATGCGGTAAAATAAATACTTTTTGCCGGTTCAAATGAACCGAAAATACTCGCTTGAACCGAGAAATGAACCGATGTGAAGGAGCTGCTCTCCGGAGCGACTGTTCAGTGAAGCGGAGTAAAGAATCTGACAGTTTCATTTGAAACTGGCCAGATAGAGCTTTGGTATAGCGCCTTCGCGCTGTGGAACTCCAGACTCTCTGGAGTTAAATCTTTCCTCTCTGGGGCAGTTCAGCTACAGTGGCTGACTGCATATAGTCATAATATAGCAAGACTTCATGGTGTTTGAACAAGGGGACACAATTTGAGATAATAGGGGGATGGCTCAGGGGCAATGTGAGGAAGTATTTTTTCACAGAGAGGGTGGTGGATGCATGAAACCACCTTCCTGAGAAGGTTAAGGGGTCTAAAACTCTGGGAGAATTCAAGAATGCATGGGACAGACATAAGGCAATTCTTGTGGGTGGTAGGAAGAAATAGGCTGTTGGTTAACTAGGATTAGCAGCTTATCCAGTAGGTAGGGAAATGGGCAGACTAGGTGGGCCAAGCAGTCCTTAGATGCCATCAAAGTCTACATTTCTATGTTTCTAACCCCTACAACATAGTAAATCCAGCTGTATGCAATGCCCAACTGGTTCTGGAAAGGGGGCAGGGTGGGAGATTTAATCATATTGAAGAATACATTGGGAGAAACAAGATTACTATGGTGAGTAACTTTTTTCTTCTAACTCCAGGAATTCTTCAATATGATTAACTATTGCAGATTACGAAGCAGTATCTTTGGAGGAGGGTACAGAATCTATTTGGGAAACAAGATCTGCATCACTGCTGTGCCAAATCTGGCATCATTTCTGGACTGAGCATCCAAACAGTAGTGCATTGTAAAAGTATGTACTGCACTGTTCTCCATGAAGCTGCTTTACAGATTTCCAACAGAGGAATATCTCTGGCTGCTGCTATTGTAGCAGCTGTGCCCCTTGTGGAAATGGCCCTGAGGCCTACTTGTAGCTCCATAGCAACTTTACTGTAGCAGAACTGGATACATGCCACTATCCAGCATGCAATGGTCCTCTTAGAAGCTGGTTTCCTCATCCCATTTCCCCATAGGTCAGGAACAGTTGCTGTCTGCCCTGCCTATGGGCCTTGGTGTAGTCAAGGTAGTAGCTCAGAGCTCTCTTGACATCCAGGCTATGGAGCCTGCATTCGCCTGAGCTAGAGAGCTCAGTGAAGAAGACTGGCAAGGTAACTGACTGGTTCAAATGAAAGTCAGAGACTACTTTCAGAAAGAACTTCCTATTAGTTCTGAGGACTACTTTATCCCTGTGGAAAGAGATATAGTTTAGTTCTATGCACAGGACTTGCAACTCACTGATCCACCTTGCAGAGGTAATAGCCACCAGGAAAACAGTTTTCCAAGTCACAAACTTGAGATGTGATGTAGCCATGGGTTTGAATTGTGTTCCATGAGTTTGGCAATACAGATATTGAGGTCCTATGCTGGCACCGGTTCCATGTGGGAAGGGTGCAGATGAGCTAACCTCTTGAAAAAACCTTTTTGAAAATGGAGTTAGAAGCCATAGAAACACCCTTACCAGTCGAAATATAGGACAAGACTGATGCCAGTTGGACCTTAAGGGTAGTGGGCTGTAAGCCCAGTGAATGCAGATGGGTAAGACAGTCCAGGAGAACTGGTATTCCTGCCTGGGCTGGCATTATATTGTTACTGCCACACCAGATAGAAAACATTTTCCATCTGGAGGCATAGGTGTTCCTGGTGGAAGGTTTCTTGAATCCCTGAGGACATTGAGGACACCCTCAGAGAGATGCAAGCCCACATACTCTAAGTCTTTAAGAGCCATGCTTTGAGTTTGAGGGACCTGAAGTTTGGGTACAGGATCCTCCCATGGGAGGAGGTTAGGAGGTTGGGACTCTGAGGAAGGTGGATGGGCTGCACCATGTAGGAGAACAGCAGGGAATACGATGGTTGCCTGGCCCAATCTGGAGCTATCAGAATTATTGTGGCTAGCTGGGACCTGAGCTTGATCAGGACCCTGATCAGCAAGAGAAATGGAGGAAACACATACAGGCTCCTGCCTGACCAATCCAGCACCACAGCATCCATGGACACTGTGCACTTTACTGGTGGTCTGCAGCACAATTAAGACAACTGGTGATTTTCCTGGGAGGCACAGAGGTCTATCTCTGGAGTGCTCCACTTCCAAAACACTACCTGCAGAATCTGTCTGTTGAGAGACTATTCGTGGTGATTCTGTTTGATTCTGCTGAGTGCATCTGCCAAAGTATTGTTTTTTCCTGGCAGATGAATGGCCAATAAGGATACCTTATGGAGTAAGTTAGACTTCAAATCTTCATTGCCTCTGTGCACAGCAAATTAGAATTTGTCCCCTCTTGTTGATGTAGTAAATTGTGGTGGTGTCGTCTGTCCTGACTTGTACCACCTTGCCTTTTATCAGGGATGCGAAAGCCTGCAGGGACAGAAACACTGCCCTAAGCTCTAGCAGATTTATCTGCAAGAGTGACTCCACAGGGAGCTATGTGCCGTACACCATATGCTCTTCCAGATGTGCTCCCCACCCTAAGAGGGAGGCATCTGTTGTGAGGACCAACATTGAGGACTCCTGAAATGGAACCCCTTCTCTGAGATAGTCCATGTCCTATCACCACTGCAGGGCCTGCAGCAGAATCCTTGTCACTGGCACCAGTTTTGAGAGTGATCTCTCCTTTGACACCACTGTGCCCTGAGGTGAAACTAAATGTCCCTCATTTGGAACCTGGACCTAGCACAATTTCTGTGGCCATGGCCATGTGACTCAGTAACTGTAGGAAGTGCCTTGCTGGCCTTGGTGTGTTGAGGCAAAAGAACCTGCAATCTGCAGAATGCTGTCTATCCTGTCCTGGGGAAGGAAGCCCTTTCCCTCAGGGTGTCTAGCTCTGCTCCTATGACATTCAGTACTTATACATGCTGAAGCACTGTCTTTTGGACATTGATCAGGAACCTTAGGGACCCTAGGGTGCTCTGGGTGAATGAAAAGGCATCCCCTCACCTGTTGTGGTGACTGGCCTACAACAAGCCAGTCGTCTAGGTAAGGGAACACTGTTATGCCCTGCCTTCTCAGATATGCCACCACCACTGCCAGGCACTTTGTGAATGCTCTGGGAGCAGAGGTTAGGCTGAAAGGCAGGGCTGCAAACTGGTAGTGACCCAAAGGCAGTCTAAACTCGAGGTACTTTCTGTGGGATTCCCTGAAGGTAATGTGGAAGTAGGCGTCCTTTAGGTTCAGAGATGCCATCCAGTCTCCTTGCTGAAGAGTGGAAACAATCATAGTGTGGTTACCATCTTGAACCTTGACTTTGCCAAGTGCTTGTTCAGAACTCTGAGGTCTAAAATGGGTCACCACTCCCCATTTTTCTTCATGGTTAGGAAGTATCTGGAGTGGAACCCTTTCCCCCTTTGGAGGAGGGGGGCGGGTTCCACTGCCTTTGCCTGCAGAAGGTTTGATACTTCTGATTCCAGGAGTACCATTTCTGCTAGGGAAGCTTGTCTGAAGAGTCTTGTCCTTAGCTGAGGGCAAGTCCCGTACTCACTACTGCTAGGACCCACTTGTCTGTGGTAATGTTCTCCCAAGCCTGGAAGTAATGAGCCAGCCTGCCCCCTACAGGGAGACAACCCTGGCAAGCATGTCAGGGGCTCCGCTTGGCCTGGGCTTTAGCCTGTGGCTTGATCTGCACCTCTAGAGTCCCTTCTACCCCTGCGCCTGAAGTACCCTCTCTGCAGTTGGTAATCAGGGATAGCCTGAACCTGGAAAAATGGCCTACTGTAAGCTGACTTATCCCTACCTCCCCTTCTCTGTGGTCTATTTGAAGTGGAGGGCTTCTCCTTTGCCGCATTACTCTTGTAAGTTGTTTTATACTCATCCAACTTTTTCATGTAAGCTTCAGTCCTTTCACCAGAGAATTATTCTCACATGGGAAGTCCATAGCTGGTGTCTGAGTGTCCTGAGAGAGAGATTTATGGCCTGGAGCCATGCAAACCTTCTCAGTGCCACTGTCAGTACCATCCATCTGGCAGCAGTGTCATTGGCCTCCAGACAACATCTCGCTGTCTTCGCTAAGTCAGCAGCTAGCCCCTGAGGGGCTTTCTCAGCTATTGCTAGCACTGAATTTCACAGTGATTTCCGATATTGGGCAGCATAGGCCATGTAATTTGCCTGCCTAATAGCCAAAGAGGCAGCCAAACACCCCTTTTTTTGCCATGTTGTCCATTTTTCTGGAGTCTTTCTCTGGTGGATGAGATGACAGTGGAGCCCTGGCTCTGTCACAAGCTGCTGCCTGGACCACCCCATCATGGTCAGGATGGGACCAAAGGAACCGTGCCCCTGACTGGGCTTGCTGATACTTTTCATCAACCTTCTTGTCTCTGGGAAAGACAGAATTTGGAGTTTCCAGTACCTTTAAAAACTGTTTTCGGAAAGACTTATTTATGGGAAGCAGTAGCTGTTTGGTGGGTGTTAACCCCCATCATGTTTAAAAATTCAGCCTCTTCCTCATCCTCCACAGTTTCATGGGTAGAGAGAGCAAGAGCTTCCACCATCTATTTGACAAAAGTATAATAGGAGGAATAATCCCCCGGTAACCTGGGGGGGAATTGACTCCTGATCCTGAGAAACCTCCGGTTCTATCAGGTTTCTGGGAATATGGAACCGACAGTGGAACCACTGAGGAAACCGCAAATGGAACCAATACCAGAACCAACAGTTTCCAGTTCCACCAGTACCTGTTGAACTGGAATCAGGATAGAGCCCCATGAGGCAGCAGATTGCAAGGCTTGAAGTACTTTAAGGGCCTGTGCAACTGCTTCGGCTGAGGGCATGGCCAGTTTATCTACCGAGCGCTCCTTTGCTTTTTCAACAGGAGGTGTGGTGTCATGCTATTCTTTATGCGTTTTCTTTCTTAGCTGGAACTGACTCCACGGTCAGTTCCCCAGTACATTTAGGTTTAGAGGAGTCAGCCTTTTCTATAGATAGTGGTTCAAATGCCTTGAGTTTATCCCTATTGGAGGAGGAAGGGCTCGGTTCATCAGTGGACTGTTCAGCAGGAGCTGTGGGAGTGGACATTCTCTTTTTAAACCATTCGACTCTTTTTTCCAACGGTTCTTGAAGGAAAGGTTTTGCAGATATCACAGTCTGCCTGGAAGTGTGAAGCACCCAAGCAAAATAAACACAGGTCGTGCTTGTCAGCTTTGGCAAACACTTCCCCGCACTTCAAACAGTTTTTAAAACAAGTAGGCCCTGTTCTCTTTTTTGGCCCATCTGACATAACCTCTCACACTTCTTCACTAAATGTAGTGAATTTTAAGTCAGTTCACGAACCAAAATTTAAGAGTAAAGTAAACAAAAGTTGGTTCCAGTCAGACTTACTACAGGAGAAATGGTTGATTCCTAATGGGGAAAGAAACACGGTCTGACAGAACAGTTTTTAAAACCAATCTTAGAAAATGGAACAGGTTCCAAAATTAAAATAATTACACCAAAAATTCAAACAAATAGTGAACAATCTATCGGTTCCTCGACAGTTATGTGGAACCACTGAGGAATCATGAACCGAAGCAACAAAAACAGCTAAAACTAGCGCTACTAAATACAACTTATAAGGGCAGCAATAAAGTTAGAAACAAAACAGTTTACTTTCCCATGGAAAATAAATCAAAAGTCAGTCAAGCTGAGGAGCAATCTCTAAGGCATCTTACTTAGGCAGGCGGAGAATTGAATCTGAGCATTGTAGAATGCAGATGTTGGTAAGGGCAGCAATTTGAATGGTGGCACGAGCCAATGGATGTTTCATCATTTGCATATGTTCCATTTTCTCCAGGGCAGTTCAACACACAGGAGGCTGACTGCAATAGTTAATCATATTGAAGAATTCCTGGGGTTAGAATTATGCATGTACAGTATGTCATAAAGTGCATCTCTCTTCTTGCTGATAAAGACAACCAATTTAATTGTTTGTACAAGGAACATTGCTGTTGGTCGTCAATGGCATTTAACACAAAACAAGCCATTCTGTTCAATACAATGTACAGCTTTGCTAGGTGAACAGTGGTAGCGTTGCAGTATACACTGCTGTAGTCCAGAAACAAGAACAGTATGTTATTAATTTTGATTCTGTTTTCAGATGTAAGATAATTATAATGTCAAAATAGATATCCTAATCTTGGACTATTTTTTTTTGTCAAATGTGATAAATGAATATCTGGGTCGCACCTGAAATTATGCACACTGTTGTCTAGTGTTGTTACCTGGTTACCAAAAATCAAATAAATAAATAATATCCCATTTTACTTATAGGCATATATTAGCTGCAAAGAACTACTGTTGTCGGTGATATTTAAGGTATCAATTTGTTTCTATTATTTTCACTGATTTTTTCACTGTCATTTGAATAGCAGGACTTGGTATCAGTGTCAGATAACATCACTTGGCTTTTCTTAGTATTTAACAGTAGTTCATTTTTAGTACAAAATGTTTGAATCTGATCAAAACCCTTCTGAAGTGTAAACTGAATATTGGCAACTGTTTTCCCAAATAATATACTACGGCACCACTGGTTGAAGTGCTGGTGTGTATAAACACTTCGCAGTAGCCTATCTATGTTGTTTTCATATGAAGGAAAAGGTAGGGGGCACGCCACCAAGCCCTTTGGCATACCACTGGTAATCAAATCTGTACAGACATAACTCGCTGAATGGAAACATGCTGTCTATGATTGCTCAAGTAACTTGCAAACTATTTCAAGGCAGATGGTTCAAAACCTATACCGTTCAACTTCTCCAACATGACAGCATGCCTGATGGGCCCCCATATTCAGAACTGGCCACAAAGCAGCATGGCCAGTTGCTCTATACTTGTAACAGCACTGGCACAGTGATATTCAGCCCATCATCAATGAAGCAGCACTAACTAACTGAATATCAGGCCGTGCTGGTGCAGCACTAAGTGGATCTGTGCTGCACTGAGATGGACCAAGGCTGCATATGGCCCACAGGTGATAGTGCTGCCTGAAATAAGATAGTGACAGGTCTCCTGTGGGCCATATTCAGCCCAGGCATGGAAGTGAGCTCACGGGGCATGCAAGGCACTAAGAAACCCATCTGCATGCCCACTGTGGTTTCATTGGCATAGGCACAGAGGACCCCTAGTGCTGCTGCATTGGCAACACAGCCCTGGTAGTCAAGCAGTCCACTCATCACCCAATTAATCACCAACCTGACCTTTCAAGGATTCCTGCCCTGCAACCTCCCTTGCCCCAATCACCACCCACTGTTATATTGGGGGCAGAGAGGCATCTGGCATAGCCCTCCTCTCACATCCTTGGCCGGCTGCCATCTAACAGCCATGGAATGAGATCATGTGATTTTTAGATGGTGGCCAAGCAAAGAGGCAAGAGGAGGGTTTTGTCAGCTATCACTCTGCCCCAACATACTGGGGAGTGGTGATCAGGGTGAGGGGGCTGCAGAACAGGGGGCCTTAGTGGGTGGGATAGTGGCAATTAGTCAGGGGGGACCATTAGAATACTAGATTATACGTTTTCCACACTGGAAGGGCGATCAATGAGTGGGGTGGGGACCACCAGACTAGGAGGGATATGTATTTTATACATCAGATGTGTGATCAGGGGTAGGGGGCCACTAGTCTACCAAGGATATTTTAATTATTTATCGAGGATTCAGAAAATACCTTTGAGTTAAAGACTCTTTTTCAAAGGTTCCACGTCAGTACACATAAAAACAATAGGAGAACAGTACAGAGCAATACAGAAACAGTACACAAGCAAGCAAACAATATACAAAGATACAGTAAGTCAGCTAACATTTTAGATGCTGTTGATTCATGGTGTTAGACACAATATCCAAGTGCATATGACAACTCCAGTAAAGGGCTAACAAACAGAGATTCAAGAATGGGGGCTGGGGTTATATGGCCAGAGGCCTTAGTCGATGGATATTGGTTGGGGCAGGTTCAGCAGCAGCCACAGAGATTCGAGGACTGTAGGTGGTTCCTAAGGTAGGCTTTGTAGAAGCCTAGTCTATTTATGTTTGTGAGAGCGTTAGGCTGGTTTCTGACCCAGGAAGGGACTCGGTAACTATAAGACCTTTGGAATTGGGAGGTGCGACACTGGGGAACCATGAGGAGTTGCCTGCTAGTGGTACAGGGGTGCTGTTGTGACAGGTCCCATTGGATTAGAGGGAAGAGATGGTGCGGTGATACCAAGGGTAATCTTTTTGGCCATGAGGCAAGTATGAAACTGGATTCTGTTATCTAGGTTAAGCTAGTTTGTGGCATTATAAAGGGAACAAGTGTGGGTTAGACGAGCACAGCCCAGGGTGAGATGACAGGCTTTGTTGAGGGAGAGCCGTAATCTGGATAAGGCCGAAGAGCTGGCAGCGCTATAGATTTGAATGCTATAGTCTAGAAGAGAGAGGACCAAGGAGGAGGCCGCAAGACGAAGGGCATCGGGAGTGAGACAGTGTTAAAACTGGTAAAGGATGCCAAAGCAGATATTGAGTGCTGTAGACAGTTGGTGAATGTGTTGGTGGAAATTAAGGGTTGGGTCAAGTGTGATGCCCAGGTATTTAAAGGAGTCCACTTGCTCAAGTGGTGTCTGGTTGGCAGTTAGAAGTAGAGAACAGCAGTCCTTCTTGGAGTTAAGTGGATGTGAGAAGTACATAAAGTTAGTCTTTTTATAGTTTAGAATAAGGCGCTGTGAGGTGAACCAATTTTCGGCATCACTAAAAGAGGACTAGAGGGAGAGGTGGAACTGAGAGGGGTCATGGTTGGAGGAGTACAGGACAGCATTGTCCATGAAGAGTAGGATGTTGCCTGAGCAGGACTGGGGGAGGGAATTAAGGAAGAGGCTGAATAATAAAGGTCCAAGGATAGTCCCCTGTGGGACACCAGAGTGGACAGGCAGCCTGCCGGACAAGATGGTGCCAATTCTGACTTGCTGAGAACTGTCTGCCAAATATTCCGAGAACCAGTGAAGGGCATCTTGAGAGAGACCAACTTTGGAGAGGGTAGTTAGGAGGAGGGAGTGGCTGACGGCATCAAACGCTTTAGTGAGGTCAAGAAAGACTGCACCAGAGAGCTGACCACTGTCAAGGGCCGCATGGAGGTGAGTGGTGAACTCGAGTAGGGCGGTAGTCATACTGTGTCCCTTACGGAAGCCATGTTGCTGGTTGCAAAGTATTTTGTGTTTGTTTAGGTGCTGAGTGAGCTGATCAGAGATGATACACTCCAGTGCCTTAGATAGGGGAGGGAGAACAGATATAGGGTGATAGTTGGTGGTGGAGGTACAGTCCCCACTCTTAAATATGTTGGTGATGGAGGCAGATTTCCAGTGTGAGGGTAATTTCTCAAGACATACAGATCAGTTAATAATCTGAGTAAGGAGGATAAGCACCTTGTGAAGAGTGAGCCGGAGAAGTCTCAGGTCTAAGGAGTCACTTCTGTATTGGGAGTGGCTTATGGCTTTTTTAAGGTAAGGCTCAGCAGACTTGGGGGAGATACAATGCAGGAGAAATGGAGGGTGTGCAGGGGGGAGGTGGTGTAGGAGATGTGGTGATCAAAGAAGTGGCAAGGGAGGACGTGGCTGAGGTCAGTGAAGGCATGGTTAAATGCGATGGCAATCTGAGTGGGATCAGAGGTCAGGTCCCCTTTGACCAAGATTTGCATGGGGGCAGGGTTGGGGGCTTTGCCACAGATGTCCTTAACATTGTTCCAGAATTTTCACCCCACACCCCAGGTAGCAGTTAAGGCAGATTTGTAGAACTCAGCCTTGGCTTTGCACAGAGACAATGTGCATTTTATTTTTTTTAAGTTATTTGCTTTTGGTATCCAGGTGAGTGCACTCGGCAGAGAGATGCCTATTTTCAGGCACGACCTGGAAGGATACAGTTCAAACACATGAGCAACAACAATGTGACGCAGCACATAGAATAGGACATACAATGCTATTGGTTCTGGGCCTCTCGGTACTTCTGTCTGTCTGATGGCAGGCCAGTCTCATTGGAAAGATGCCATAGGGAATTTCTGGACTGCATCAGGGCCAGTAGATGATCCGAGATCCAAGGTGCTGAGTTGCCTTTGACCATCCTTTTGGCAAGAGGGGCGAACATGTCAGAGATGGCATTATAGGAGTGAATGAAGAGAATAAGGACTCTGTCTGGGTCAAGGGTGTTAGTTATGAATGACCAATCCATCGTACTGAGATGGGCTTTTAGGAGTGTAAGTTTACCAGGGCCAAGTTTGCATCGTAGGATCATTTTCAGAGGGAATTTAGGGGTCTTGCACATCCCAGAAGCAGAGGACAGGGGAGTGGTCACTAATCACATCTGGGAGAATAGTAATGCTAGTGATTTTGTTGGGGGAGGTTTGTGAAGACTAGGTCCAGCAAGGAGGAGGACCTAGTGCGCTGGTGTAGTCAGGTGGGGAAGGGGACTATTTGTGTTAGGTCATGGGCTGTGGCTGCGTTGATGAATGCAGCGGCAGCCTTGGATTGCCAATTGATATTGAAATCCCCCAGAATAATTTTTTCATTTTGAGAGGGTAAGGTGGCAAGATAGGACAGGAGAGAGTGGAAGGCCGCTTTTTGGTCCCTAGGGGAAATGCATATAGCGGTGATGAGCAAGGGGGTATGGGATTGTCCAATGGTAAGTTTGACTGTGAATGCCTGGGGTCCGGGAAGAAGATGGGGGGGGGCAGTAGGTGTACATTCAGGGTGTCCTTGGTGTATATGGCACATCCCCCCCAGTTGACCCTGATGGTCAGCACGGAATATATTATACCCAGAGAGGGAGACTGATGAATCAGGGATACGGGAGGAGAGCCAGGTTTCACCCACCACAATGATATCAGGCTGGTGTTGCAGGACCCATCCCTGGTAGGAGTCCCATTTTTTTAATAGGCTTCAGATGTTAAGGGTGGCAATACATAACCCACCTGCAGGGGATTGTGTGGGCGTGGGTGTTGTGAGGGGCCCAGGGTTAGGGTGTATATTGCCAGTCATTAGGAGGAGGAGGAGAAGAAGAGACCCGAGGATGGGATTCCAGGCCAACTTTTTGGGGCAGTACAAACTGTGCATTTGGTACCCTTTAGTGTTAGAAAGTGTGGGAATGGGGAGGGTAAGTATATGGGGGGATGCCAGGATAAGGAATTACAGTGAAGGGGGATGTCAGGATCGGGGAAGGAGAGTGGGGTGGCAGAGAGGTGAAGGGATCCAAGCACCCACTACTAGTGGTGGCAGGGTACTAAGGGAAGAGGTTTCCGGCACAATAGAACACTTGCTTACTTGTAGGACAAACAATCACATTAGGTGTTGTGGGATAATTAGTGGGTGGAGGCTGACAGTCAGGCAGAAAGATGTCATTACCGTAGTAGGGGAGATTTTCAGAAAAGATAGTGGGTGGAGGTATTAGCACAGGGAAGAGCAGAGTGAGTATGGGGATGACTAACAGAAACATATTAACTAAGCGGTGGGAGGAGGACCAGAGGAAGAGCCATTAAGGGGAGATGGACAGCCAAAAATATCCCCCCTAGAGGAGAGTGTGTATAATCTGCAAGTGGAGAAGTGGGCTGATTGGTTCGCTCCCTACTCCCTATAGAAGGGAAAGTCGACCAAGGATGGTGGTGGGGGTGGTGGGGAGCTGATACGGAGCATCGACGGGGACAAACTCAGCAAGATCTGCTCTAGCGACGGAGCTCGTAGGTCTGGCGTTCCCGCACCTTTTGGACGTTGGTGGCTTCAGGGGGTTGGGGAAGGGTGACTGATCCACTTGCCCTCACGACTTCGATGTGGACCCTCACAGGATCTGCTTGCTTCTGTGGAGAAAGGGAGAGCAGGTAAGAATTTATAGGTAATGGGGGGGTGGGGGTACAGACTCAGTAGCAGGCTGGAAAGGGAAAACTGTTTTGTGAAGCTGCGTAGTTACCGGTCAAAAATAGAAATTAAGGGACAATAGATTATCTGGGGCAGTAAATTATCAGGAGCTACAGTGAAGTTCTTATTTTACTTAAACCATTTCAGACTAAAACTTAATTGATTTGAGGGGCAGTAATTATCAGGAACTGCAGTGAGACTGCACTTAGTTAATCAGCAGAATTAATTCTGAAAGTCCTCATTTTACTTAACCAATTCAGACTAAAAACTTAATTCAGCAGAGCAGCTACCCATCGGAGAAACAAGGAAATCCTTTTTGAGCCACACTTACTTTGTAGGAGAATTAAATTATTAGCAGTATTAAGTTACATTAAGAGATGCAGGGTGCACTAGTTCAACAGCGCAGGTCCTTTAGCTGAACACAACGGAATCCTTGCTTTTATTTATTTTGTTTTACTACCCGATGCATACAGCCTCCTTGTACAATTAAAGCTCCCCTAGGCTTATTTATCAAATGTAGGCAGTGAGAGGTAGAGAAAACTAAGTAGAAAAAACTGTCTACACATGCACACCAACAATATTAATATATTAACTTAAAGTGGCGCGAAGCACAGGGCCAGGTCTGAATTAAAAAAAAAAAAGGGCACCAAAACAACTCAGCAAGATCTGCTCTAGTGACAGAGCTCCTAGGTCTGGCATTCCCATACCTTTTGGACGTTCGTGGCTTTGGGGGGGTGGGGGAGGGTGACTGATCCGCTTGCCCTCATGACCTCCATGTGGACCCTCACAGGATCCACTTGCTTCTTTTGGCATTGGTGGCTTCGGGAGGGGGGAGACTGGTCCACTTGCCTTCACGACCTCCATATGGACCCTCACAGGATCAGCTTGCTTCTTTTGGATGTCCGTGGCTTTGGGGGATGGGGTGGGGGAGTGCGACTGCTCCACTTGCTCTCATGGCCTCTGTGTAGACCATCACAGGATCTGCTGCTTCTTTTGGATGTTGGTGGCTTCGGGTGGGGTGGGGGAGAGTGACTGGTTTGCTTGCCCTCACGACCTCCATGTGGACCCTCACAGGATCCACTTGCTTCTTTTGGATGTTGGTGGCTTCAGGTGGGGTGGGGGAGGGCGATTGGTCCACTTGCCCTCACGACCTCCGTGTGGACCCTCACAGGATATACATGTTTCACACCAGAAGAGTGATCAGGGGTGGGAGGACCACTAGACTATCAGGGATATACCTTTTACACATTGAATGGGTGATCGGGAAGGGGGGGGTGAGGTGGCTACTAGACTGCTAGGAATATATGTATTACACATCAGTTGGGTGATGGGAGGGGGACCACCAAACTGCTAGGGATAGGGTAGAAAGATGGTTGCCTAATTTATAAAATATAATTTACAGAAACAATAGATACTGCAGAATATATATTTCTGCAGACACTATGCAAACTAATTGTCACTGTATGCATATATGAAAGATACCATGGAGCACACCACCAGTTTTCAATATTACCTTGTTTAACGAGACACCATCCAACTACATGGTTTCTGCAATATTGTTACAATGCGAGATTCTATTCACAGTCACTCTCGCTGTTTAGAGGTTTTCTGCAGGAACAGTGAAACTATTGTTATAAAATGAATTTTTATAATATTTGGGCTGATTGAACTTGGAGGTCTATCATGGATCAGAGATAGAGGGGATGTTTGACACAGGGGTGGGCATGGCTTAGAGGTGAGATAAAAATAGGTTACTCATCTGTAGCTATAGTTCTAGGAGTGGTATATGGTTCACATCCACATGATGGCAGCAAAGCTCCTCCCACCACCTAGGTGGTATATCCCTCGGCTCCACCCTCTGACATCAGGGCTCTTGCATGCTGGAGCAGGGATTCACGTGCCACTTGCCAGGGGAGGCCAGGTGGGTGATGTGGATGTGAACCACATACCACTCCTAGAAAGATCAGTTACGCAAAAACTTTTGCCATAACAGTAGATCTTCTAGGAATGTCTCTTGCAGTAAGTCATTACTTATGGGAGTTCCCGAAAGGTGGCGCTCTAACATGGCAGTTTCTTCTAGCAGTCTCCATACCAGAAACCACCCACACGACCTCACTTCCTGGGCTGTGCCTATAAAAGTGGATGGTCCCTGGTAATCTCCATTCCCCACCGGTTTCAGCTCGTGAAAGCAAGGGACCGAGGCGAACCGAGGTACCAAAGCCTCCCAACCTTACATCGTTTTCCCTGTTACAGATGGCAGGGGGTTGGAGGAAGGGAAGCTACTTACTGCAAGAGACATTCCTAGAAGATCTACTATTATGGCAAAATTTTTTGCATAACTGATCTATCTTCCACGGAATACTAACATACTAACATATTAAAATGCCAGCAGAATAGGCCTAATGGTCTTTCGTGTCTGCTCATTTGGTCAGCCCCCACCCTGGGAGCTGACCTTGCTGCCCCCCTCGCCTTCTCTGGCTTCTCCCTTCCCAGTTCCGGATATTCTCGCTGCATTAGATTTTGCTTCCAGAACCCTTCCCTGTACCTGTCCCACCCTCTTGAACCCTCCACCTTCTCTGCCTCCACCAGCCCCCATGGCTCCACCACCCTCTCAGTGAAGTAGCACCTCCTCTTTCCCTCCAGCTTCCACCCATGCCTCTAGTTGCCCTCCTCCTTCCTTCAAGCACCCTGACTGCTCCTCCCCATTTACCCCTTCATGTACCTGAAGACCTCTATCATGTCCCCGGTCTTCTCTCTTCCAATGTGTACATATTTAGCTTTTGAGCCTCCCCATAGGTTCAGTCCCCAAGCCCCAAATAATTTTGGTTGCCCTCCTCTGGACTCTCTCCAGGAGTTTAATGTTCCTCTTTAAGTGTGGCCTCCAAAACTGCACACAGTACTCAAGGTGTGGCTTCACCAAGCAGTTATACAGAGTGAGTATCACTTCCCTCCTTCTTGAGGTGATCCCGCTAGCGATGCATCCCAACATCCTGTTGGCCTTGGCTGCTGCCCTCCTACAAGTCTCTGAGTTGTTCATCTTGACATCCACCACCACCCCCAGGTCCCTCTCAGCCATCAAGACTTGTAGCATTCCCCCCCCAGGGTGTACACTTGGCCGGGTTTCTGGCCCCCAGGTGCAGTACCTTGCATTTTCCTGCATTGAACCTCAGCTTCCACTTTCTAGACCATCTTTCCAGAGCCTCCAGATCCCATTGTAGGGCCACCTTCCCCTCCACCCCATCCACCCCATCCACCACCACCCCCAGTTTTGAGTCATCCGCAAAGAGACTCATCTCACTCCTGATACCTGTCCTTATGTCAGAGATGTAGGCGTTGAACAGGAGGGGCCCGAGGACTGATCCCTGTGGGACCCCACTAATGACACTCCTTGGGGATGAGACTATCCCGCCAACTACGACCCTTTGGCTCTGGTCCGAGAGCCAATTGTCTATCCATCTGATCATCTGGTTCCCAACCCCCATTTCTCCCAGCTTATCCAACAGGCCCTGGTGAGGAACAGAGTCAAATGCCTTGCTGAAGTCTAGAAAGAGGATGCCCACTGGTCTACCCAGCTCCAAGGCACTCGTCACCCAGTCATAGAACTCTACAAGGTTTGTCTGACATGATTTCCCTGGGATGAATCCATGCTGTCTATCATCCAGGCACCCTGACTTTTCCAGGTCCTCCCCTAGCCTCTCCTTGACAATGCCCTCCATCACCTTGCTCACCACCGATGTCAGGCAGACAGGCCTGTAGTTCCCTGCCACCTCCCTTGATCCCCCCTTGTGGATAGGCACTATATGCGCCACCTTCCAGTCCTGGGGCACCCATCCTGTCCTCAGAGAGATGATGAAAAGCTCCGCCAGGGGTTTCGCCAGGACATCCACAAGTTCCTTCAGCACTCTGGGATGTAATTTATCCGGCCCTGGTGCTTTCTCCATCTTAAGAGACATGAGGGCTTCCCTCACTCTCTCTCTCTGTTGTGATTTCCACCTCCACTACCTCTTCTCCCTGCTTAGCCTTCCCCCCTCCTGCCAATGATGCCTCTCCCTCTCTCCAGACCCGCCGATCGGTAAGGGTCCCCCCCTCCTCAGTATCACTGTCTCCTCCCATATATGATACAGCACCCCCATTTTCCTTGGTGAGAACTGAGGTGAAGTACTCATTTAGTATCTCAGCCTGCTCCCTCAGGTCTTGTGCCCATCTCTCCCCTGTTTTAATCCTGCTAATCTGCCCCTTCACCCTTCATTTTTCCCCAACGTATCTAAAGAACCCCTTGTTCCCCTCTCCTAATTTCCCTGGCCAGCTTCTGCTCCTTCCTTGCCTTGGCCACCCTCACCAACCTAGTGGCCCTTCTAGCCATCAGCTCATACTCCCCTCGATCCCTTTCACACCTTGAGCACTTGAATTGCCTATAGGCTGCCTTCTTTCTCCGCACCACCTCCTGGACCTCCCTGGTCTACCAGCAGGGTTTCGGGCCCTACCACATTTCATCTTACTCTGGCACAGGTGCTGGTAGCATCCTGCACCCTCTCCTGATGATTTCCCACCTACTGTCAGTGTCCATGTCTGACCCAATCACATCCAAATGCTCCTTAAGGATCCTTCCCATTTCCTTAAAATCTGCCCCCCTGAAGTCAGTTACCTCCGTTTTGTGCAGCCTTCTACCCCTCCTAGGTCCAGGCAGAACCAGACTGTGGCATGGTCACTCCCCGCCAATGGGTCCCTTACCTCCAGGCCCCCAATCTGGTCACTGTCTGCTAGGACCACATCCAGTATCCCTGCCTCCCTGGTCGGTTCCCCCACCTGCTGAGTTAGGAACGCATCTTGAAAGACATCCAACAACCTCTGTTCCCTGGCCACTGAGGATGTCATAGTCTCCCAGTCCGTTGCTGGCATGTTTAAGTCCCCCAACACCACCACCCTTCCCCTGCCCAGTCTGCAGTGTCTCCCAACATCTCTCTCTTGCAGTAAGTCATTACTTCTGGGAGATTCCCAAGCAGTTATATGGCAGTGGGGTGGCCAGATATGGCATTCTGCCGTACATATAGTGTGGTCTTAGGACCGATAGGTGCTGAGAGCAGGATATCTGCATATAAAGAGAATTTTATATTCTATCAATAAGTATTCCATTATAGTATTCGTTATAGGGTTATGGCTGAAAGACAAGCCAGACTGGCTATCACTGGGTATCGTCAGATGAGTTAAGCAGATGTCAACCCGATCAGAGTATGGCATATCAGATACTGTGAAAAATCAGAAGGATTTTAGCTATATAATGGAGTAATTGGTCGGTCTCAGTGGCATGCATTGGAAAGACAGTATATGTCAAAGCCTATTGGGTTCTGAGTTTTGAATAGTAACCCAAATAATACAATGTTATTATTTTGTAGTGCTACAATGTAGCAAGTTAATACCAATTTTTTTTTGCCATGTCTGTCAAGTCATTAGAAAAATGTATCCATTTTGGCATAAATAGGCTACATAAATAGCAAATAATGATGTGAAATGAAACAATGTATCTATTTCATAATGGAATCCAGTGGCTCTTAGAGTCAGTAGTATTGTTATAATCAATACTGTACACGTTTTAAGGTAAAGACATGGAATGCAACAGAGTGATGTCAGTTCCATCGTGCATTAGTAGTCTCATTTGCAAAGGGTTCCCAAGTATGCCAGGGTCTGCAGCCTTGTTAGGTATAAACCTGAAATGTTAGTATGTTTATAATATATATGTACTCACCATTGTTTCTGTGGCCTTTATCTATGGCCAGGTGAAGATTGCATATAGCAGCAGAAGTTTGGTAAGAATATTATGATACATATTATAATATTATCAGGCTATATCGATTGTTTCTCAGCATGTGAGTAGTAGCAGGCCCTGTTCATGTAAGGGACACAAGGAATTACTGTAATGGCCTGTAACAGTGATACGTCAAAAAAGTGGCTAGATGTATAAAGCCTCATGGGAAAAGGCCTCAGTATAATTTCAGATCGAAGCCCCAGAAAAAAGGTCTCCGAGACCTGAAAGAGGAGACCAGGGCATAGTCTGAAGTTTTTTTAATGAGAGCAAGAGGCACTTAGCTGTCCTGAGGGGGCAGCCACGGGTCGGTTTAGATGTGTTCCTTGTCATTCGTTCTTTGCCTCTATAGTTTCCTCTTTGGTTATAGTAATTTCCAGTTTTGTATAAATAATTATACTGAAGGTGTGGTTTGTGGTACATATATTGTACTGTTTGTAATTGTCTGCCTGAGGCTTGTAGGTTGTCTAGTATCGTTTGTGCCCCTGGGCCAAAGACATGGTCACCAGAAAAAGGGGCATTAGCCACTTTTTGATGAATATCAGGTGCTAGCCCTGAGAGTCAAAGCCATGTGACGCCCATGATAAGAATACCACTGCAGAGGCTCTAGTCGGGTTGCCTACAATGCTCTATCCTGATCTTAATAAATGTCGCAGAGAGGGAAGTGTTTATTATTCATGTGAGTTGCTTTTTTTCAGGGGATGTAGGTAGTTTACTTATAATGTCCCCAGCAGAGGTGCCTACCGTATGCTGGTATTTCAGCATATATCCCATGTAGTTAAGAATTCTAATACTTAATGTGTTTAGAGCAAACACTTTCTTCCCCATATAATCAAAATGTTTAGAGTCTTTTCCGGGAGGTACTGTACTTGTATGTTTGGGTTTGCCAGTGCAGTTGTGAGCAGCTGCAATAACCATAGAATCCACAGTGGGAATATTTGTTAAATATTGATAATCAAGGGGAGACTGATAAAGCCTATGTGCTTTTCTAGATAGCTCCTGTGTGGCTATGGGTTGACTCCACGCTTCAGTAATCGCATTTCTGAATGTTGGTATAAAAGGAGGGACTGCCCGGATAGGGTCTTCTGGGATGTCAAGATATTCTGCCATATCTTTACTTAATTTATCTTGTTCTGTTGTGGTAAACACCATTGTTTTTTGTATTCATAACATCATTTCTGGGAATGAGGGGTCATCCGGTGGGGAAATTACTTTTAGTGGTTGTAATATTTCTTTGTCCCATTATGATGGTACAGAATATGGGGACTCATACTCTCTTGTAGTAGGAGAACCATCATAATTTGTGTCTTTGGAATGTTCCGAAATTATATGAGAATCTGACAAATATTCCTCAGAATATTCATGAGGAGGCAGAAATGGCTAGCGTTCTGGCTCTGTGCATGCCTGTTTTGATGGAGGTGGAGACACAGTCTGTGACTGAGGGTTTTTTACTGGAGTGGGAGTATAGTCAAAACCCATAGAATTCAACACTTTATTTACAATTTCTTCTATGTTTGGCACTTGTGAAGATGGAATTGCCATGTAAGCGAGTTCTGAGCCCTGTGTGCATGGCATCAGGGGATCGATTTGTGCCTCCTGATAAAGTGATCCAGTACATCTTTGAAATTTTTGTTCTTCACGGACTGGTGTCTGAGCACCATGCATGAGTGCAAATGAGGCTGGTTTGCCTCTGCGTTCCGTAGTATATGATCCTTTATTTTGTGGTGATGCAGCCCCATAAGTATCTTTTGATACTTTTTTATGAAAATCTTCATGATTTTTCATGGTTAAATTTTTATCAGAATTTTCCATAAATGTATTATATGATGGTAAAGGTGCTTTTCTATGATGCAGGGGCTGCTCCGTCGATGGTGGGATCAGGCCCATCGACGGAAGAGAAATAAAAGCATGCCCTGTCGACATTGTAATGTGTCTTAGTGATGATGGATAAGTGAATGCATGCTCCGTCGATGGTGGAATACACCTCATCGACGATGGGGAAGTCAGTGCATGCTCCGTCAATGGTGGGATGCTCTTCATCGACGATGGAACAGTAGGCACATGCTCCATCGATGATGGAAAGTGTGTCATTGATGATGAGAAAGCAAGTGCATGCTCCATCGATGGTGGCAGACTTCTTGTCGATGATGGAGGTTTAGAAGCATGTCCTGTTGACGGGGGAGGTAGCCCCATCGATGATGAAGCAAGTAGAGTGTGCTCCGTACATGGAGGAGGTGTTTTCATTGATGAGGATGTCTTGTGAAGTCCTTTCATCGATGGGGGAGTGTGCCCCATCAACGATGAATGCAGTAGGACCTCCGTCATTGATGGTGCATGTAGTTTCGCTGATGGGGGGCTGAGGAATGACGTCCCATCGACGATGAATGTTCCTTTCTATGTGAAGTTGAACTTCTATGTTCTTTTGATGAAGAAGTGCCTGCTGTCGATGGGGGGATATGGCCCGTCGATGAGGAATGTTTTCTTGATGATGCATGTTTAGGAGATATGACTGTTGAAGGGCGGTCAGGCAGGACTTTAGGTGAAGGTATTTCCTTCCCTATTTGCTTCTTGAAGAGGACTCTGAAGTTTTAGAGCCCTCTGATCGAGTACCCTGAGTCTGTGACAGGGAAACATCCATTGTAAAACTCTTGGTCAAGCACAGGGATATGGTACCATGTATAAAGCCCAGGCACTCCAAGCTATAGGTTCAATCCACATCGTAGACTGCTGGCAGAAGAATAAGCTGCTGTTAGAACTGAAGCCGGTGGGAAACTGAATGGAGATTACCAGGGACCACCCACTTTTACAGGCACAGCCCAGGAAGTGAGGTTGTGTGGGTGGTCCCTGGTATGGAGACTGCTAGAAGAAACTGCCATGTTAGAGCACCACCTATCGGGAACTCCCAGAAGTAATGACTTACTGCAAGAGACCATTCTGTGGAAGATCTATAGTTACAGGTGAGTAACCTATTTTTCTAGGGGTGTGGATATGGTTCACTTATCCACACAATGGCAATCTTCCAGCAGTTCTACAGGAGGAGGGGGCAAAGAGTGCACCCCTACTTAGCAAAGAGAGGTTGGAGAACCGAGACCCCAAATGCAGCATTCCGGTGAAACTCAAGGTCGATGTTCTAATGGGAGATGAAGGTGTGTACTGACTTCCAAGAGGCAGCCCTGCAGATCTCTTGAAAAGGGATGTCCGTGAAAGCAGACACCAAGGCAGTAGTATGTCTGGTGGAATGAACCCTGAGCCCTATGGGAGGCTCCCTACCAGCCAACCAACCTCTAACAGAGGTTGATATAAGATGTGATCCACCTGTCAATTGACCTCTTAGCTGCCAGTCTGCCAGGCACGGCTTCAGTGTACGTTACAAAGAGCTAGTCAGCCTCACCCTGAACTCCAGCCATGCAATCCACATGATATGAGAGCCTGTATTCACCTGCCGAAGATGGGTATACTGGAAGGTTCATCACCTGGTAAAGGTGGAACTCTGAGACAGCCTTCAGGAGGAACTTCGGATGGGGGAGAATGACTACCTTGTCCCTATGGAAGGCTAAATAAGGAAGCCCACTTAGAGTGCCTGGAGCTCACCAACCTTCCTGGCTGCCATGATGGCCACTAAGAAGGCTTGCCCATGAGCATAGCCAGTACCAGCACTAAGTCCCAAGGTGGTGGTGACTCATGCATCTGTGGGGATCAGTAGTCAAGGCCTTTAAAGAAGCACCCAACCACCTTCTCCTGCACCACGGCCAGCATACCAGCCCATGCCCAGTAGGCAGAGATGGCTGCCAGGTGCACTTAAGGGTCATGGATTGCAGTCCCAGCTGGGACACATGCCAGAGGTATTCCAAGATGATAGCCACTGGGCAGGCCAGGGGATAAAATGCCTGGCCCTGACACCAAATGGAAATCACTTCCATTTGAAGATATAACACTGGTGAGTCTACTCTTTCTGACAAGCCTCCACAACATGGAGAACATTATCTGAGACCCAGAACCTGGAACTCTAGCCACTCAGGAATCACGCTGTCAGGTACAAGGATTGAAGGTCCAGCTACAACTGGGTGCAGAACCTTCCCCTGTTGTTCAGTCAGCAGATCAAGGCAAAGAGGCAACCATCAAGGGGGCCTGCTGCTGGGGCTGAGTAGATCCAGGTACCAGAATTGGCAAGGTCAGTCCGGAGCTGAGGATCATCCATGTCGTGTCCTTCTGTACCTTGACCACCGCCTTGTGGATCAGGGAAAAGGGAGGGAAGGTGCACAGGCGGCCTGGAGTCCAGGGCATTGTGAAGACACCACACACCAGTGTCCCAGACTGTGGGGGGGCAGGTGGGCACAGAACAAGCTTCAGTTTTGTGTCCTCTCAGGAGGCAAACAGGTCCACCAGAGAGGTGCCCCACAAGGAGAACAGGTGGCTCGCCACCCGATGGAGGGACCACTCATGCAACAACACGCTCTCCCAGCTGAGGGCATCTGCCAGCTGACTGCCTACTCCTGTGACATAAACCATCAGGAGATCTGCACCCAGGCTGCACATGAGGTTCCAGGTGTGGTGGGTCTCCTGACACAGTGGAAGGAAGTGTGTTCTGCCCTGCTGTTCAAATAGAACATCGTTGTGGTGTCTGTCTGGACTTGCATGACTTGACCCCTGACTAGAGGAGCAAATTCCACCACAGCTAGTCATACTGCATGGAGCTTCAGCAGGTTGATGTGGTGACAGTACTCTCTGGGTGACCAGAACATGTGGGTCCTGTGGTACCACAGGTGTGCTCTCCCCCACCAGAGGCTTGCCCATCATGAGAATGACAGTCAGTTCTGGGCAGACAAATGGGACTCCTTCCTCCATATGTTCTGGGATCCATCACAACTGGATGACATCCCACATCAGCTGGGTCACCATGACCAGCTGGTCCAGGTGTCCTAAGCGTTGGGACCATTAGAAACATGGAAACTGATGGCAGATAAGGACTGCTGGGCCCAGCCAGTCTGTCCATTTTCCCTACCTACTGCAAAAATCGTAGACCCTCTTTGATCTCCGACGTTACTTTCTCATTCCTATTATTAGGGTTCCGCTATGCCTGTCCCATGCATATTTTAATTCCCCCACTGTGTTTGCCCCCATTACCTCTGCTGGGAGTCTATTCCATGTCTTCACCACCCTTTCCATGAAGAAATACTTCCTCATGCAATCCCTTAGTCTGCCCCTTCCAACCCCATGTCATGCTCACTCATTCCTGGACATCTCCTTTTCTGAAAGATGCTACCCTCCGGTACCCTATTTATGCCCTTTAGATATTTGTACATTTCTATCATATCTCCCCTGTCTCTCCTCTCCTCCAGGGTATACACATCGAGGCCTCCCAGTCTCTCCTCATATGACTTTTAATGCAGGCCCTGCACCATCCTTGTTGCCCTTCTTTGAACTGCCTCCACTCTGTCTATGTCCTTATGAAGATGCGGCCTCCAGAAATGAAATTACGTACCTACCGTAATTCTGATCTTTCCGTGTATCTTCATCATTCATCACCTTTGGGTTCTGGCAGGAGGTCATGACCCCATGGGAGCTTTTTTTTTTTTGGAGGTGGAGTCGATGCATTATCGGCGCCACCTGAGGCCACCCAGGCGTGGCTTCACGGGTTGGCTGTAGCTGACCCCGCCTCCCGCCAGTTCTGAGGCACCATAGAGTAAGAAAGGGTTGGGAGGGAGGGACAAGGAAGTCCAAGGGACAGTCAAAGGAAAACATATACAAACTAAAAGGAGAAATAAACGACTGAGAGGACAGAATAAGCTGGAAAACTAAGGGGATTGGGAAGAAGCCACAATCTCTGGAAGAAATAAAGGAGGAGGGAGGGTTAAGGAATTTAGAAGTAAGGATGTCAGTGGGGGGGGAGGAGAAGGGAACATATCCTGGAACCTTGACCTGTCTCCAGATTGTATAGGAACTGCAATGGAGTAGCCAGAAGGCTAAACTGCCAGAATTCAAGGCACAAAATCACTGGCAATAACTCCAACATAAGCAGAATCAGCTATTCTGGAAGAAAAGACAGGATACAGGGAATACCCCCCCCAAAAAAAAATCAAATGTTTGGTATAAGAAAATTAGTTTCTTAAATTAAATTGAGGTTGTGTCCAAAGGACAAGGAAATCAAATGGAATTAAAGTAAAGCTGATGGGAAGAAGGGGAGAGAGAACAGAAAAGAGGGCAACTACCAACTCCCACCCCACAGGGGTGGAGCCGAGGCACTGAGGAAGGAGTGCCCTCCATTCTGACCACTCTCCCCCTAGAGAAAAACATCCCCCTATGTGCCCAAGATTACCCCACTCCTGACTAATAGAAAGGAGGGGGGTGAAGGAGAGGGCACAGAGAGGGAAGGGACCCAGAGACTGAGGCCCCAGGGGGATGGAGGGTGGGATTGTGATGAATGGTGAAGATACACAGAAAGATCAGAATTACGGTAGGTATGTAATTTTCACATCTTATCTCTATCAATCTTCACCATTCATCACCTTTGGGTGAGTGCCGAGCCCCCCCCCCCCGAAGGGGGCCTTAACCTTAAGGGACTAGGTCCCTTAGCTCTCAGTGGGTGGCACACCAAGAGAGAGAACCTTCACAGGTCTGGAGAGGCCTGAGAGTTGGAAGAGTGAGATGGGGACCCCCCGGAGGGGGTAGGAAGTTGCCCCAACAGTCGTTGTCTTACCCTATGGGAGAAAAGGTGGGTTCTCTGGTAAGCAGAGGTAATCACCCTATGCCGGGCCATGGGTGACAACCGGAAGAGATGCAGCCATGCCGTCCGCCTAGTGCAGATCGCTGTCCCTACGACCCTGGAAGCTACCTCACTGGCATTATAAGATGCCCTTGCTTGGTGCCTTGCTCGCTCCAGGCCATGTGCAGAGAGTGCAGTGGCTTGTCTGGTTTCCTCCGTGTCAGGCATTGAGGCTAGGAGTTGACCTAGCCTGGACCACAGGAACCTGTCATAGGTAGCGTTGGCCTGATGAGCAGATATAGAGAGAGAAGCAACCATGCTGAGCAGAAAGTCTTCCTACCCCAGAAGTCAAAATCCATGGACTCTGCATCTGGGGGCCAGTCACGGTGAAGGGCGCGAAGCCCATCGGGAGTATCCAGTTGCGTCAATCCTGAGTTAGGATGAGGCAGACTACCTGGAGACTCTGGGGGGGGCATAATACCTCTGGCAGAGATCCCTAGGGGCTGGGATTATGGAAAAGGGTCTCTGCCAGAAGTGCATCAACACCTCCCTAAAGGGAGCAGGCCAGGGCGACACTACAAGAGTGTCCGCACTGAAATCGCCCAAAAAAGGCGTGTGTCAGATGTTCCGGATTATGCTGAGTGGGTGGGGTGACATGCAGGTCCTCCAACATCCTCATGCGAAAACGCTGATACTCAGCAAGATCAGCAGCTGGGGAGATGTGGACAGACGGTTCCTCACCTCCTGAAGAGGAGGATGAGGAGCCAGAGGACCTCAAAGGTTCAGAGGTTGGCTGCTCAGGGGAAGGTTGAAAAACCTGTCTGTCCATGGCCCTTAATAAGAGGGAAATTGAGCAGCCACAGCTCTGAACTGCTCCCAGGAGAGAGGGCCGCTAGGACCAAGAATATCTGGGACAGGAGGAGGAGGTGGAAGAGGAGAGTGGGCAGAGCCAACAACAGGAATCAGCTGTCCTCCGCTTGGCTAGAGAGTGCACCCGGAGCACCAAAAGAAGAGGGAGCTCTGGAAAACTCAACAGCTGACAGCTGGTCAACCATACTGGAACTGCCTAGGCTGCGACCTGAAGAATCCCCCTTGTGAGGTGACCAGGGCAGTGAAAGTCCAAAAGGATGGTCCCCCACCTCCAAAGAACAGGGTCCTCTTGAGGAAACCAAAAAGGAAAGGAGGAGATCCGCACTATGACTCCTTCCGGAGCCCAGATGGGTCCCAGAAAAGGGTCGCTGCGTCAAACCCCTACCCCTCGACCCCTTGGAATCTGAAAGAGCCCTTCTCCTCAAAAAAGCCAGCCTAGGCAGCTGGCAACCCTGATCAGCCTCTGAAGAGACTATCCAGGGAGCAGCACCTTCCCCTCCTGTGGGTGCTCCGATCAGCCCCAAAGTTGGGCGATCCAGGCACACCACCTGAGGGGGTACCACCACTGAGGGGTCAGAAAACCCTCCGAGACCAGGCTGCAGAGCAATGGTGGCCTGCACCACTGCCTGCTGGTCAGAACCTGTGATCCTGGACCCAGGAGCAACTGTCCGCTTCTCAGAGAGGGGCTGGCTCCAGTCTGTCAAGGACACTACCAAGGTGTCCACGTGAGCAGCCAACTCCAAAGTGTCAGATTGCCTATCTGACTCAGAGTCCAATTCCACCTCCGAGAAGGTGGAGACCGAAGTCCTGTGCCAGACGGTACGTGGACACCCACTGCCATCCTGACTGAATGGGGCACCAGATCGAGTGACTGCACCAGAGTTGGTGCCGAGGACCTCAGCTGCACTGCAAATGGCATGCGAAGGGGACATGGCGTCAAGGATGGCAGCAGTTTCGGCTCATAGAGCCTGTCATGGTGCAAGTGGCATCGAGGCCAGAGACGGCACCAATGACGGCTCCAACCACGTGAACAGCACCAAGATCAGAAACCTCCACAGCACCATGTCCTTGCTCGGTGCCACAAGCGGCATCAGAGCTGGACACTGCACCATGCTCAACCACGGCGCTATGAACAGTGCTGAGGCACTAAACAGTGAAGGACAGCACCCTAGAGCCTTCCACTGCACCGTAAGCACCATCGGTGCCGCGAACAGAGCCAACAGCAGAGACAGCACTGAGCGACAGACCAACACCGCCAAAGGTGCCATCAGGGCCCATGGTGCCGCGAATGGCGCCGAGGCCCAAGACCGCGCTGACAAATGGCATCAAGGAAGGGGCTGACCCACGCCTTCTGAGCCAAGGGTGCAACATCGGGGGAGCATTCACCCCGAAGGGGTGACTGCCAAAGTGGTACCTCCCGTCCATCCCCAAGGGGAATGGACTGGGCCTCCTGCACCACAGAAGGGACTTCTGCAATGGCAAGGCTACTAGAAGCAGAAGCCCCCTCCTCTGTGGTCCGTATAGAACCGGGAGGGGACTCAGAGGAAAGGCTGGGAGACCGTGGCTTGGCCCAAGGAGTACGCGCCCGTCCCCCAAAAATCGGCGGAGCTCATCCAACTTTCCACGCACGTTGTCGATGACACAACAGTCCATGGAGAAGCAGGCATTGCACAAATCCATGTTGTGTAGTGGGCCAAGGCAAATGAGGCAACGGTCATGGTGGTTGGTGACGGAATACTTATGGCCGCACAGGCACCGACGCATAGGGGGCAGCCCTGTCTTTAGAAGTTTTCCACCAAGACATGACCTATGGACAAACAAGCAAAACAAGACACGCATAGTTAATAAAAGAAAAGGAACAGTCTTACCAGGAGATGTCGAGTGGTGGCAGACAGTGGAACCGCAGGAAAATTGATATAGAGTCGATGGATTCAAGGCCGAGAAAAAAGGTCAAGAAATAATGGAGCCGGGCAGGCCTCTTGCTAGTAGAGCTTCCATGAGGTGCGACTCTAGGGCGGAGATGAAGAACTGGTGGGAGGGTGGGGTCAAAGACATGTAATAACCAACCACGAGTGCCACGTGAAAAGGCCGGCCCTGCGTGGTGCGGATGGTGCGCCGACACCGCCCATCCCTCCCAAAAAAAGAGCTCCCGTGGGGTCGTGACCTCCGGCCAGAACCCAAAGGTGATGAATGGTGAAGATTGACACAGATAAGATTTGGACACAGTACTCCAAATGGGGCCTCACCAGTGATCTGTACAGTGGCATCACCACCTATTTTCTTCTGCTGGTGATACCTCTCCCTCTGCACCCCAGCATACCACTGACTCTCCCCACAGCCTTGGCACATTGTTTGGCCGCCGTTAGGTCATCAGATATGATTACCCCGAAATCCCTTTCCTGTTTGGTGATCATCAGTATCCCCCCCCCATCATGTAATCCTCCCCTGGGTTCTTGTGCCCTAAATGCATGATTTTGTACTTTTTCACATTGAATCTCGGCTGCCATGCTCCAGATCATTCCTCCAGTTTACCTAGATCCCTCCTCATTTTTCCACCCCTCCCAGAATGTCCACCCTGTTGAAGATCTTAGTGTCATCTGCAAAGAGGTACACCTTTCCTTCCAGCTCCTCCACAGTGTCACTTATGAAGACATTGAACAGGACTGGCCCCAGAACTGATCCCTGAGGCACCCCGCTGATCACCCTCCTTTCCTCAGATTGAGCTCCATTTACCAACACCCTCCATCTTCTATCACTCAGCCAGTTCCTAACCCAGTTTACCACCTTGTGACCCACTCCCAGGCTGCCCAGCCTTTTTGCAAGTCTTCTATGTGGACCAATACTGAAGGCCCTACTGAAATCCTGGAAGGCCACATCCACCACTCCCCCCCGCCGATCAACTTTACTAGTCACCCAGTCAAAGAAATCAATTAGATTTACTTGACATGACCTTCCCGCTGAGATTCCATGCTGTCTTGGATCATGTGCACCATTGGATTCTTGATGGACCAACTCCCACTGCGGATGCTGCATCCGCACATGAGACTACCGGACCACACTGGTACAAGATGCCACATACTCCAGAAGCCTAAGGAAATCCTAGGCAGGGCATGAGTACCCAACCTGAAATGATCGGACAAAAGAGTTAAGATCAGATGCCCAGTCTGCAGAGAGGCAGACCTTGGCCTGTAGGGAGTCCAGCTCTGCCCTGACAAAATGAATCATCTGCAATCAATTCAGAGCTGGCCAGGCTATGCAAGAGGCCCAAGTCTCTGAAGGTCTTGAGGGACAGGTCTCTGGAGCACTCCACTGCCTCTTTGGATGGCTCGGCTATCAGTCAGTAATCCAGGTAGGGATAAATCCTGAGGCGCTGGTGCCGCAGGAAGACTGCTACCACTGCAATGCACTTGGCAAAGACCCTGGGCATTGAGGAGAGGCCATTTGGCATGATCTGGAACTGATAGAGCACCCCATCTGTGCAGAACCAGAGGTATCACCAGTGGGACGGGCAGGCTGGGATGTGGAAGAACGTGTCCTGGTGGTCCAGGGAGCAGAACCACATACTGAAGACATTTCAATAACCATTACCCAGTTATTGTTTTATAAATATAAATAAAAGCAGAACCACATGCCCTGCTTTAGAGATGGCATGATCTGGTTTAACATGACCATCCCGAACTTGTGCTTTCTTAGGAACGGATTCGTATTGTGAAGATCCAGTATCTGGTGCCAGCCACCAGTTTGTTCAGGGTGAAGAAGTATCTGGACATGTACCCCGGACTTGCCAGAGCATCTGGAACATGGGCTATAGCTTCTTTTAGGAGGAGCTGAGCGACATCCTCCCTGAGGGTGGGCAATGCATTCTGGGACACTGAGGACTCCCTTGAAGCATTGGATTGGTAGGGTGAAAGTGTCTCAAAACTGAGAGGCAACCACGTTGAGAATCCACTTGCTCGTAGTGATGATAGACTAGTGAGGCCAAAAGTGGCAAAGCTGACCACCACTGGGAGCTGAGCCAGGGACTGGAGAGGCAGGAGGTGAACAGTCACCAACCAGTCACTTGGCAGCTTTGTAGGGGCACCAGGGGCACCACTTCCCCTATTCCCACCTTTTTAAGATCCCTGGCTGGAGAAGTTGGCCTTGTGGCGTCAAGCTTGGAACTGCCCCAGCTGGGGCTGTTGCTGCCAAGACTACTGTGGCTGAAAGGGCTGAAACTGAAAGGCCTTCTTTTGCTTTTGACCTTTCAGGTCCTTCTGGGATGAAGTCACAGAATCCAGGTTGGCCCTGGACTTTTCAATTCTTACGAGATGCCCATCCACCCCTGGGCTGAAAAGTCAGTGCCCAGGAAAGGGACATTGACCAGCTTGTGCTGAGTGTCCACTGTGAAGGTGGAGATCCACAGCCAGGCCCTACAATGCATCGCAATGGCCACTGCCATGACACAAGTGCAGGAATCGTCAATGTTCAAGGCCATCTGGAGCTGATTACCTTTACCATGTGCTGATTCTCAGCAGGCAGGTAAGGGAAGATGGTATTGAGCACTCCCAGCATGGAGTGACTGAAGTGGGCCATCATCAAGCTGCAGCTCTCCTGGTGGAGACCCAGAGAGGACATGGCATAGACTTTCTTAGCTACATGGTCAAGCTTCTTCCACTCCTTGTCAGGGGCTTGTCCACATCCCCAGTATTGCTGGACTTCTGCAAAATGGAATGGGAGACCAGGTCCTCAGCCAAGGTGTTGTCAGAGAATCCAGAGAAAGAGCCAGTAGGGACCACGTATTTGTGGACCATACGGGCTGAGAGTGTTGGGCAGGTGGCTGGATGCTGCCTAAACTCCACAGCTGGTCCCAGAATGGCCTCGGCCATGGGAAAGGCAACCCCAGAAATTTGTCAAGGGATATCCCCTCTCTCCCTTCTCTCCTCCAGGCACTACATATTCAAGTCCTTCAGCCTGTCCTCATAGGACTTATGATGCAATCCCTGTCCATCTTTGTTGCCCTTCTCTGAACCTTCTCCACCCTATGTTCTTACATAGGTAAGGTCTCCAGAACTGTACACTGTACTCCAGGGGAGGAGGGGGCTCACTAGTGTCTTGCATAGTGGAATTATGACCTCCCTTTTCTTGCTGGTGATGCCTCTGCATATGCATCCCAGCATCCTATTTGCTTTACCTGCTGCCTTGTCCCACAGTTTCCCTACCTTTAAGTTATCATAGATGATAACCCCAAGGTCCCTTTCCTGCTTGGTGCATGCTGTATCCTCACCCCCCAACTGATATGTTGTTCCAGGGTTTTTGTGCCCCATATGCATTATCTTGCGCTTCTTTGCATTGAATTTCAACTGCCAAACCCTCATTCTTCAAGCTTCTTCGGGTCCCACCTCATTCTGTCTACACCCTCTGGTGTGTCCACTCTGTTACAGAGCTTTGTGTCATTAGCGAACAGGGAAATCTGCCTTCTAGGTCCTGCACAATGTCACTGATGAAGCCGTTGAACAGGACCGGTCCCAGCACTGATCCTTGTGGTACCCCATTGGTCACTCTTCCCTCTCTGGAGTTACAGCCATTTACCACCACCTTCTGTGTCTTGCCACCCCGCCAATTACCCACCCACCACATTACAGTCCTGCCCACTCCCATATTCTCCAGTTTTTTAAAAGCCTTCTATGTGGCACAGTGTCAAAGACCTAGGTGAAGTCCAGAAAGGCCACATCCACTGCCCTCCCCGATCCACCTCCCTTGTTACCCAGTTGAAAAATTCAATGAGGTTGATCTGGCATGACCTCCCCCTGGTGAAACCGTGCTGCCTTGGGTCCTATAGTCCATTGGCAACCAGATGTTCTACCAGTCTCTCCTTCAATAGTACTTCCATGATCTTCCTCACTACTGAGGTCAGGTTGACTCACTGGTCTGTATTTCCCCGCTTCCTCTTTGTTCCCGCTTTTGAATAAGGCGACTACATCTGCTGTCCTCCAGTCTTTGAGTACCTCCGCTGTTTCCAGTGATCAGCTAAACAGTTCTGGAAGAGGTTCAGCCACCACCTCTTTTAGTTATTTTAGGACCCTGGGGTGCACCACATCTGGCCCCATTGCTTTATCGACTCTTATCTCTTCCAGTTCCTTTAGGACCCTTTTCCGTGTAAAGGGACTTGTGTCCATTTCTGCACTGTTCTCACCCCTTGTACTCCATTCAGGTCCATTACCCTACTCTTCTTCAGTAAAGACTGAGCAGAAATATCTGCTCAGTATGTCACCTTTACTGTTGTCATCCTCCACACAGTCCCCGACCTCCCCTTTCAGTCTCACTATCCCTCCCTTTGCCCTTCTTTTTTCTCTTGTGTACCTGTAAAAGGTTTTGTCCCCTCTACTCACTGATTTTGCGATGTGCTGTTCTGTCCGAACTTTGGCTTCCCTTACTGACCTCCCTGCCCTCCTTTGCTTCTCCTGGTACCTCTCCCTATCCCCTTCTGCCTGGGTCTTTTTGTATTGCCGGAATGCAATCTTTTTGGCTTTCACTTTCTCTGCTACCTCCTTGGAAAACCATAATGACCTCTTCTTCCTTTTCTCCTTGCTAACCTGCTTAATGCATACTTCTGTTGCTCTTGTAATCCCTATTTGAAATATTGCTTACTGTTCCTCCACCCCTAATTCCCTCCCCATTCTCATTAGTGCCTCTTTCAAGTATGTCTCCATTTCCCCAAAGTCTGCTCACCTAAAATCCAGGATATGTGTTTTTGTGCGGTTTGGTTCTGGCTCCTGTGATTTCAAACCACAGTGACCGGTGGTCACTGTTCCCCAGGTGCTTCTCCACTGTTACCCCTATCACACTGTCCCCGTCTGTGAGCAAGAGGTTCAATATTGCCTTCTGCTGAGTTGGTTCCATGACCAGTTGCTTAAGGAAGGCACCTTGAAGGGATTCCAGGATAAATATGTTCCTGGTTGATGCTGCTGCTTGCAGGCTCCAGTCCACGTCTAGAATATTGAAGTCTCCAACCAGCACCATCTCCCCCTTGTCTGCCATCCTTTGGATGGCTAGCATTAACTCCCTATCTGTCTCTTCCTTCTGGGCTGGTGGTCTGTAGACCATCCGTGTGTGGATGGCTGACCCCATTTTCCTTTCCAGCTTAACCCACAATATCTCTCCCCTGTTTTGTTCCTCCTGGATCTCTGTGGCTTTTATGCCATCTTTCACATAAAGTGACACTCCTCCTCCCTTCCTGCCTGCCCTGTCTCTTCTGAATATGTTGTAGCCTGGTACAGCCATCTCCCAGTCGTGGTTATCATTACACCAGGTCTCTGTGATGGCCACAACGTCCAAGTCCGACTGTGCCATGGCAGGCTCCAGATCCTCCATCTTGTTGCTAAGGCTCCTGGTATTGGCACACATGGTTTCCATGATGTGAACTCCCTGTACTGTTTAGTTGTTCTATTCCAGCCCCCTCCCTGGTTGTCCTTTATCCCTGGTTCTTCCTCCTGTCTGCCCTTTTGTCGAATCCCAGGTTAGCATCAGTGCAACCTTGTTCGCACTGCTACTAAATTTTGAATATGGGGGCCAGGGTATCAAAAGTCTTGGAAAGGTCAATAAACATGATGCCAGTCAGGAAACCTCTATAGCACACTGAATTTCATTAGTTACTTTTACGATGTCAGTCATAGTGCTATGGAACCTCCTAAAACCCCACTGGTTCCTATTTAGGATGTTATTTTTATAAAGTAGATGATGCTGTTGCTTAGCTAGAAACCTCTCCAAGACATTTGAGACCACAGGCAACAATGACATTTTGTTGATAACTGTGGAACAAATTTATTTGGCCATTTTTATATTAAGGGTCACATTTGCCACTTTCTAACTATCTGGGAATTCTCCCGAACACAGCAACACGTCAACTATATTAGAAAGAGACTTCAAAACTAGTAAAACTGTATAGGTCAGGGTTTTTACTGCCTTGTTCCGGTTAAGACACTGAGTAAGTTTGCTTTACAAATGAGTACTGACAAGTATTTTTTTTTTTGCCTCTGTTCCTTTTTTCTAAGTTTCTTGGTGCTAGGTATCGAGCTGACATTTTCTATGTTCACATGCCCCTGTGTAGTTTGACATTCTGCTGATTCATTTGTACCAGTCTGAAATTTATTCTAATTTACATGCAACTGAAACAATTAAATGTTATGCTGATGTAGCTGCACATCAAACATGCGAACTACAAACATTTAGTTGAAACAACAGATTATGCATTTTATGCAAATGCTGAATGTCACTCCTGGTGAAAGTCACTGGTTGTGTAGAACAGACATGGTTCAGTGCCATCGAGGAGGAGGCAGTGGGTGCACATATCAACAAACTCTGGCCAGAACCGACAGGGCTATAGCTGAGGAATTATGGGTAAAAACATTGTAAATTATCAAAGTTACAAATGTGCATTTGCAAAATGTAACATAGGCTCATAAATGTGTTGGTTTGTGATATTTTTACACCAGATTTCCAACATGGCCTTGTTATGACTCTGCCTCATGAAGACGAGCAGACAAAATGTTCAACTCCTGGCTTAAAGGTGTTTTTGCACAGGGACTGTGAAATAAACTTTCGGGACGCAAAATCACATTTTGGGTAGGAGTTAAAAATGACAACTGTCTCATTCATGAGGTACTGTAAAGAAATGGCTATGTGGAAAATTTGGGGTAATAATACTGAATATTATCAAACTTACGAGCCTGCATTTGCAAAAATCAACGTAGGCTCATAACTTTTTGGTTTTTTAGTGTTTCTATACCAGATTCCCAACATACCCTTCTTATGACCCTACCTCATAAACAAGGCCAGAGAAAAGTTTCAACTGGTGCACAAAAGGTGATTTCTCACAGGTACCACAAAATCACCTTTCAGGATGTAAAAAAATATTTTGGACAGGATTTGAAAAACGACAGCTATCACAGTCATGAGGTGCTGTAAAGAGATGGCTATGTGGAAGATTTGGGTAATAATACTGAATATTATCAAACTTACGAGCCTGCATTCGCAAAATTCAACGTAGGCTCATAACTTTGTTGTTTTTCAATTTTTTTATACCAAATTTTCAACATAGCCTTTTTACGACCCCACGTCATGAATAAGGGCAATGAAAATGTTAAACTCATGCCCCAAAGGTGATTCCACACAGGGAACATGAAATCACCTCTCAGGACTAGTCTGCCTAAAGACAGTGACATTGTTCATGAGGTGGGGTCCCAAAAGAAGGCAAGTTGAAAATTTGGGCCAAAAATATGTAAAAATGCCCAAGTTATGTCACAAAGTTCTAAACCCAATTGAAACACATTGAACTGCATACCTGTGTCTTCAGTTCGCAGTCCGGCTTTGAACAGCAAAGATGTATCTGCAGTCCAGAGAGGATTACAGTGTTGGACCCCAATGGATAAGTAAGGGCTTGGGGGTGTGGGTTGGTGAATGCTCAGTGGGAGGGTCAGGTAGGGGGTTAAGGAACAGATGCAAAAAACATTGATGGTCCGTTTTGTTTTTTTTACAGGTGAACAAAAAACAAAAGAGACCAATGATCCCCGATCGCGAAACTGGGGGATTGGGCACCCACAGTGTCACAGTTACATGGGGGAAGGCATCAATTTTTTTACAAGTGAAAAAAAAAAAAAGAACACACACAAAAAAAGAAGGACGATGATCCCCGATCGTGACACTGGGGATCTTGACACCCTCAGTGTCAGAACAAGACTGACGATCCTAAATTGTGACTCTGAGGGATTGGGCACCCTCAGTGTCACAGTTATGTCTGAAGGGGTGCTGAGAGGAAGGGGAGGGGAGGGTGAAGGCATTTTTATAATATTAAAAATAATTAAAATTAATACAATAGGAGGTCACGGCAGAACACGGCCCACTCTCCGCCATGACCAAGATGGCTGTCAGCTGCTACTGCACATGCAAGACTGCTGGCACATGTGCAGTAGAGTGCGGCAGCCATCTTGGACATAATAGAGTCTTCCCCCATGACCTCCGTGAAATAGTGCAGTGCTGCAGTCAGTAGGGACAACATGAGCAGACTGCTTCATAGACTCAGAGGCGACTATGACACAATCCAACTTGTTGTTCAGAAGTAATGTTAAGTTCTTTTCTCAGTGATCATAAAAGGACTGCAGGGCTGTGCCCAATGCAGCCATAAAAATGTGATTTTTTTTCCTTAAAGGTAAATGGATGAGGACTTGAGATTGTGCACATTACTTTAACTGGGTGAGCAGGTTGCATACCACTAAACCGATGTACAGAGGTTGGTTTGGGGGATTTGAAAAAAAAGAGAAAATTTTAGCTAGAAAGGAACATAAATTAAAAAAAGGGAGTGCTACTTTTGTGAGGCAAAGGGATAACTGTAAAACAGAGACAGACTTTAAAATGGAGAACGGCAATTTCTGTGGAAGTGGTCAAGTAGAAGACTCTATATTATATTACACAGTGCAACACAAAGAACCCACTAAGTTACAAGGCTATAATTTCATCTCAGGATTCTGATGATATCGTTACTCACTCAAATGTCACTTTTGTGGTTATGATGTCACCAAAATCCATCAATGGAATCATAGCATTGTATCTGATGAGTTTCTAATATCAGTATTATCTCATTTATCAGGGACTAATGGACTATCTGCTGAGATACCAAACTGGTCCCTTACCCATCATAATACCTTATATGAGGGTCTTTATTCATTAAATATTCACTTTGCCCAAGATACCTTACAAAGTATTCTTGAATGCAAGCATCTTTATTTTAGGTTTCTCCTTTCATTTCTATACTAGAAGTTGTTCAGGAAGCCATGGTCCAACTGACCTTATTCACTTCTCACTACTGGCTGGGTGTCCAGTGCCTACAGTGGTGATGATTAATACTGCACCAACAATGTTATTTGAAGTGCTGCACCAGAGGACTAGATAAAACTAACTCTGGCAGTTTCGCAGCGGTCTTTGTACAAAATGCCAGCCTGTGCAAAAATCACAACTTTTTGCAAAATAAAATAACTACCATGCACAAATCACCATTTTTATTCAAATACATCCCAGTTATTGCATGAAGTTGCAATTTTTGCTTGAAAACCAATGGCTTTACTTTTCATATTAAAATACAATGCGCTATCCTGAAAAAACTCACCAGTGTAACAATAAATGCCTTGCCTTACCCATTGCCTCACACATCAATATTCAGATATGCACCCCAGTGTCAACAGCCTGGATTCAAATTTGACCAGCAAAGTTAGCCTGTATTATTAGAGGTCAGATGTCAGCACTACCATATTTTCTTACTGGTACTGAAGTTCTTATTACAGTTTTAAAAACACAGAAACATTGACAATGACAGCAGAAAAAGTCCAATGATCCAACCAATCTGCCTGTTTTGAAATAGTGCTTTAATTACAGATCATAAAGTGATAACTTACTATCCACAGATCTGTGTATTTAATCTACAGAAACATTTCTAATCACAAAAGCAGTTTTCTACTGCACTGTAACTTTTATACTTGGTTTAATGAACACAGAGGACATCTGTCTCATTTTCATGTGTACAGATACAGTTAACAGTTTGATGGTTTTACTGACCGCCACATTTATTAACACTAATGAGATGTCTGAGGTGCACTAGCTCAAATCAACCAGTGACGGGTCACCGTGATCCTTACAACAAGTGTCTAATTGTTGCATATTACACTAACTAAAGGCAATGTTTAACCAGGAACTGCTTTTGTTCAGATCTCCTACCTCTTCATCAAACCAGCATCTACTGTACTGTTCTACTGATAATGATGTTGACAATTCTAAAGATACAAGCAGAACAAACTCTGCTACACTTTCATGCGGCTTAACAGGAACACAGCCCTTGTTTACTCGACTTTGTTATATTTTTAATATCATTAAAATGTGGGAATTTGTGTAGCCTCCATAATCTCCCTACTGTGCGATTTCATGTCTTCATTTTGAAACAATCCTGTTGTGTTCCTTTTTAGGGTCTAGGATAATTATTCATAGAATCATAGAATCTTGATAGCAGAAAAGGACCTCTTGGCCCATCTAGTCTGCCCCTCCTCCTCCCACTATGCCTCCCTCCGCCCTTTGATAGCACCTTTTCCACTACCCTGTAACCTCATGTGCCTGTTCCATGCTCAATTGAAACTCGACACAGTTCCAGATCCCACCACCTCCTCTGGAAGCTCATTCCATGCGTCCACCACCCTCTCAGTGGAGAACTGTCCTCTCACATTGCCTCTGTAGTTCCCCCCCCTGCAGTCTCAAATCATGCCCCCTCATTTTAGTGCCTTCCTTCCTGTGAAATAAACACCCTGAGTCTACTTTGTTTATCCCTTTGACATATTTAAAGGTCTCTATCATGTCCCCTCTGTCCTGTCTAGTCTCCAATGTGTAAAGTCCCAGTTCCCTACATCTCTGTTTGTATGATTTGCCCTTCATTCCCTGTATCATCTTGGTTGCTCTTCTCTGAACTCTTTCAATCATATCTATGTTTTCACACAGGTATGGCCTCCAGAACTGGACTCTGTACTTGAGGTGTGGTCTTACTATGGCTTGGTATAGGGGCATCAGGACCTCCCTCCTTCTGCTAGTGATTCCCCTTCCTATACATGCCAGCATCCCATATGCTCTCCCCACCGCCCTGCCACACTGAGATCACTAGACACTACTATCCCCAGATCCCTCTCCTGCTCCATGACCCTGGCTTCCTCACCACCAAGTGTGTACCATTCCCTCTGGTTCCTGTGCCCCAGGTGCATGACTGCACACTTTTACTTTTTGATATTGATTTTTAGTTGCCAGGTCTCTGCCCACCCTTCCAGTGCCTTCAAGTCCTGCCTCATGTCCGTAACTCTCCCTGCAGAGACTACCCTATTACAGATTTTTGTATCATCTGCAATATGGGCCACCCAACCCTTCAGCCCTTCCTCTATATTGCTAAAGTAGATAAAAAAGGAGTGGTCCCAGCACTGACCCCTGGGGGACCCTGCTCATCTCCCGCCCTGTCCTGGAGTGTACCCCATTCACTACCACCCTCAGCTTCTGTCCACCAACCAGTTTTCTACCCATCTAGTTATTTTGTCCCCCGCCCCCATACTTTCCAGTTTGTTGACTAGCCTTCTCTGGGGTATAGTGTTGAAGGCCTTGCTGAAACCTACATCCACCGCCCCCCCTGATCTATTACCTGCAACACCCAGTCAAAGTACATAATTAAATTGGATTGGTATGAATTTCCGGTTGTGAACCCATGCTGTCTGTTATCCTTCAGCCCATTTTCCTCTAGGTAGTCTGTCACACTCTCCCTAATGAGTGCTTCCATGACCTTCCCCACTACTGCAGTGAGGCTGACCAGATGGTAGTTTTCCCTCAACTCCTTGCTTTCCCGCTTGTGCGTGGTACCATGGCTATCTTCCTCCAGTCCTCCGGCACTCTTCCAGAATCCAGTGCAGGTTAAACAGCCTCGCCAGTGGGGCAGCCAACTCCTCCCTCAGTTCCCGGATCACTCTCTGATGCAGCCCATTCGGTCCCATGGCCTTGTCCACCTTCAACATACCTAGTTCCTCCCTACTCTTTCTGGACTGAAGGGACTTGTGTCCACCCCTGTGCCCCCTCCCTTCTTCCTTAACTTGGCCCCCCTGCCCTACTCCGCTTTCGTAAATATCAAGCAAAAGTACCTATTTAGTTCTTCTGCTTTATCCCCATCCTCTTCTAATGGATTCTCTCCTTCATCCCACAGCCTTACGATCCCCTGTCATCTTTCTCCTTTCTCCCACATATCTAAAGAACGTTTTGTCTCCTCTCCTGGCTTGTTTTGCTATTCTTTCCTCAGTGTTAGCCTTCACCCTCCTTACTACCTTCCCTGCAAGCCTCCTCATTTCCCTATAGGCCTCCTTGTCCTCTTCCTTCTGTGTTCTCTTGTATTCTCTAAAAGCCCTCCTCCCGCCCCAACCACTCTCGCCACTTACCTAGTGAACCAGAGTGGTCTCCTATGTCTTGCACCCTTCATCACCATCCTAATACACAAATGTGTGGCCTCCCTCACCCTGTCTCTAATAGCTCCCCATAACTCCTCCACATCATCTATCTTCTCCATGCCCTCCATCTCCTCCCTCACTATCCTTCTCATCATGTCAAGGTCTGCACATCTGAAGCCCAGTACCATTGTGTTTGTACGGTGCACCTCCATCCCTGCTCTCACATTAAACCTGACGGTCCTGTGGTCACTGTTTCCCAGCTTCTCCTCCACCCCCACCCCCATCTCCACCACACTCTCCCCGTTTGTTAAGACCACATCTGGCAGGTTGTTTCCCCTAGTTGTTTGTTTTACCAACTGCTGAAGGAAGACCCCCTGCAGTGCCTCCAGAATTGATGCTGCTTTTTCATGTCCAATATTCATTTTTATGACTGTGTGGATGGAGCGCCGCAGGTGTATTGCTATCATTGTAACTCTTCCAGTACTGTGGCAGCATGTGACCGTACAGTGCTCTGGAGCGCTTCCACAGTGCAGGGGCACAGTACCACTCCTGTGTGTTTCTACAGCCCTTGCCCTCCACCGGCTGTAGAAACACACCCCCTTCACAAGGCACTACTTTTTGTCTTGTAATAGCGGAACTGATGGCGCTGTACCAAAGATGGCCACCAAAGCCAACTGTGCATGCGCGATATTCACTTATGTACAGTTCTGCTACATCAGCCATCTTGGTCATGGACATGAACTGCAAATGAGCACTTCCATCCTCCTGGCCGTCTTCCGTACAACTGACTCTGGTGCAGCAAGAGCTCTGATTACTATTTCTCTAAACTCTCATCACCCTGAACAGCCATACTGGCTCTGGCCAGAGTTTGTTATAATTATTGATTGGATCTGGTAACTAGTGACATCAGTTGAGTGGGAGCACTTAGTACAGCACTCACAGCAGAGCTCCTACTCAATTGTCACCAGGTTCCGGATCTGATCAATCAATCAATCAATCAATCAATCAATCAAGTCTTTATTTAACCAGGCATTCATCGTTGAGCAGAAGCTCATTTGCAAGATGGACCTGGGTGGAGCATGAACAATTGTATATACAGGTCAACACAGGTATTTACAAGGCAATACAGATAATACTCTTTACAGAGAGGAAGAAAAGAAGTTCATATGCATAGAATTATACAGATATTGTACAGATTACACTTGTATTTACATACATAGAAGTGTCTATAGGAAGATAAAAGCAGGTCATCTAAGGTTGCAGGAGGAAGTAACGGAAGAAAAAATAAAAATAAAAATATACACCAGGTAGAGGTGAAGGCAGGGGAAGAGAGGAGGAAGTAGGGAGAAAGGCTAGAGGGCACGGTGCACAAGCGAGTTGGTAAAGCTGGATGTAGAGAAGGTGGATGGAGAAAAGGAGTATGTGTGAACCCTGGGATTGAATGCTATAAGCACAGGGCATGGTAGGATGTCACAACCCAGGGTAGTGAGCTCCCTATCCGAGGTTGGGAAAGGAAGAATAAGGGGATGGATGGGCCTAGTGTTGATAAGACAGGGGATAAGAGAGAGACAATTAGGCTGGTGAGGAGCAAGCTGGGGGTCAGTATAAAACTGGGTCTAGGTGGCTATATACCAGTGCAGACACGGTACTGGGTCTGAGTGGGTGAAGCAGTTACATACTTCTCTGATTGTAAGGAAATAAAGCATCTTGAAAGCATTTATACCGATTAGAGTGCTTAATTTGAGGGTTTTGTAGATCGTTCCATAAGGTAGGTAGCACGAAGCTTATGCTGCCCTGCCGAGCGGATTTTGCTTTGGGTACTTTAAGTGTAATAGCTGAGTAACTTAACGCTGTATTTCCCAATTATACTCAGGGGAAGACAGCAGGAGATATAGTAAGGCAGCTTATTAGAGGTGGCTCTATAGGTCCAGAGAGCGGCGTTTCTGTGGTGCCTGAACTTTAGTGATGTCCATCCCACTGCCGCATATAGGGTGCAGTGATGTGTGTCGAAGGGAGTTCCGTTATAAACCTCAGTGCTTTCGATGGTAGAGTGTGTCCAGTTTAGCCATGTAAGAGTTGGGGCATTGGCTGTAGAGGAAGTCAGCGTGAATCAACCAATGATAGGAAAATGGATTGGACCAGTTGTTTCTTGGCATCTCTGGTGAGAAATTGGCTGATTCTAAAAACAGTCCAAGCCTTTGCCAAGTCGTTTAGCAAGTCCTCGATATGTTCAAAGGTAGAGTCTTTGGTCTATCCAAACTCCCAGATACTTGAATTTTGTAACAAATTCTAGTTTTTCACCTAGAACTGTGGTAATTTTGGGAACTGTCCCACTGGACACAGGGTTAGCTGTACGGATAAAATGAGAGAGGACCATCGCTTTAGTTTTTTTGGCATTAAGGAGTAGCTTTTTTGGGAGGAGTTGTCTTTGCAAAAGGTTGAATTCTGACTGTAGGTCATTGCAGGCAGCTTCAGGTGTTGGGTGACTCACATAGAGAACTGTATCATCTGCAAACAGATGGATGTTGGCTTCTTTATACAGTAGTCGATGTTATTAATGTATAGTTTACGCAAGTAAGGGCCCTAATATAGAACCTTGAGGTACCCCTCTTTGCAGAGTTTTTAAGGGGACAGGCCTCCTTGACTTTAACTTGTTGAAGGCGCCTGTAAGATAGTCAGTGAACCAACGCAGAGAGGAGGGGTCCACACTTATGGTTTGAAGGTAGAGAGGAGAGACTATGGTCGACGTGTGTCGAAAGCCTTGCTTAGATCAAGGAAAACAGCACAAATAAAGTTTTGCTCTCAAGATTACGCTGCCAGTCGTTAGTAACTTTGGCGAGGGCTGAGATAGTGCTATGTTTAGCTCTGAACTGGACTGCATAGGATTTAGCAGTTCCCTAGACTCAAGGTGAGTCCTAAGCTGTGCATTTACAATTTTCTCTAGAAGCTTGGACAGGACCGGAAGGAGGAAGTTGGCCTGTAGTTATTGAGATCACACGGTCACCCTGATTTGAACAGTGGTATGACATGTGCTGTCTTCCATATAGGTGGTAAGGTGCCCTGAGACAGGGATAAGTTAAAAGGTGGGTGACAGGTATTGCTAGTGCGTGGTAGGCAATTTTAGGAAGTAAGGGTCAAGGGAGTCGGCCCCAGCACTTTTTCTAGTATCCAACTGAAGCAAGAGGTCCTCTACCTCTTTCAGTGTGGCAGGTTGAAGTGAGAAAGGCGGCGGTTATCGGAGTTTCAGGCAGTTGGCTGGCAGTCTGGGGAGCGCAGTATGTTTGCAGGGAGTTATCAAATGCCATGCCTGCAGTAGCAAAGTGGTTATTGAATGCGTCAAGTATATCCATCTTTTGGTTATAGTCAAGTTGCCAGAGGTAATCTTGGTCGGAGTGATTTCCTGGGGAGTGGCCTAGCAGATCACTGATTGTGTTCCAGAGCTTGATTGGGCTCTTTGTGGCAGAGTCGAGTTCGGATTTGAAGAAGGTGGCCTTCGATTCTCTGATTGTTTTGGTACATAAATTTCTAGAGTCTCCTGAACTGGTTCCAATCTTCGCAGTGTTCAGTCATGTGCTTTTTTCCAGAGCTTATCTCTTTCTAGAAGCAAGGACTTGATCTGAGGGTGAACCATTTACAGGTTTTGGTCCTAGTTCGAACTTTAATAAGGGAGCATACTTATTAAGGCCCTTGATAGAATGTTGTGGAAGATATTGTAAGCTGACGTAATCGCTTTGGCCAGGTAGAAATCTTGCCACCAGGGGAGTACTTAAGCTTTTAGGTAGGCATGTTCATTGAAGTTGCGCCTGGATCTCTTCATAGAGAACTTGCTGATGGGTGCTGGGTTGTTGGTGGATCTTACTCGCAATAAAACAATGGTCGCTGGCGCCTGAGAAGAAGACATCATGCGGGAGAAGCGATGAGGTTTGCTCACCATTAGCACATCCAAAAGTGTACTTTTACTAGGGTTCTTCACGCTTGGGTGTGTTGGTTCAGTAATAAGTTGCGCCAGCCCATGTTCATCACAGAAGGATGCAAGGGGGCAGCTGTGTTAGAGAGCCAGTCAAAGTTGAGGTCTCCTAAAATAATAGTTTCTGGCAGCCCTGTCCCAACTTGTCACTAGATATGACACAAGCTGTAGGCCAGCAGGCGGTGGTCTGTAGCATCCTAATGCATGAGTGCAGTAGTCTGTGTAATTTCCACTTTGAGAATTAGGCATTCAATTCGCTGGTGACAGATGCCAGGATAAGCAGGAGGCAGAAAATTTGTCTTTAACGGATAGCTACCCTCCTCCTCTGGCATGCCTATCAGCTCTGAACAAGGCATAGTTGGGTATGTTTACTTCTCTATCAGTGGCGCTGCGTCTAAGCCAAGTTTCGGAAATCACAAGTATGTCAGGAGAGGTATGATTTACCCAGGTTTGTATTAAGGTTATCTTTTTAAGGAGGCTACATACGTTAATATGCAAGAAGCTTATTCCTTTTAAATTTGCTAGTTCTGCTGGCAAAGCAATAGCTTCTGGGGGGCCAGGGTTGAGTTCTACGTTGCCTGAACAAAGCAGGAGGATAAGTAGGATTTTTCTAACAGCGCTAATTATAAGCTTGTAATTCCTGCCTTTCTCTGTCTAGTAGATCTGATGTTTTAGGGACTGGAAAGTAGCCACTATAGAAGAGCTGATCTGTTGTAGCAGAACTAGTACCCCTACCACAATAGGCGGGAGGAGATAGAAGTCTGCGTGGTGGGAGGTGGGCCTTGTGGTGGGGGAGTGTTATAAGTACTACTGGTATGTGTGGTCCAAGAGCAGGGTTCAGGTACTGGTACTTGAATCACGGAGGCAATTAAGGATAAGTTGCCATGTGGTATACAGCACAAGGTGCCGTTATAGACCAAAACATGATGGTAGTTCAGGTGTCCAATGCTGCAGCTGTATCAGCAGAAGAAGGGCAGTAAAGGAGCCATATAGGGCCCGGCATGATGGTACTTCAAAAGGAGCCACTCAATTAGCCCAGGGGCCAGTGGGGTTGCTGGATTAATGCAGCTTATCAGTAGCTTTCCGATCCAAGTCGACCCAAATTTGATAGCATTAAAGATATTTAGTGGTGAAGGCACAGCCAAGGAGAGCCTATGCGTTTTAGTAAGGCGAGGCCCTGAGAGTTGGATCCCGTAGGCTGGATAGAGAAGAGGGGGATCAGTAAGTAAAAAACTAATAACAGGCAGGAAAAAAGCCTCATCTGTAAGGAACCATTAAAGCAGGCCTACCAATGTAGTGATAGCACTACAGCTTGTGACGTTGATGATCTGAGATCTGGAACAAGCTCAGAATATCAGAGAGTTAGCCGGGGGGGGGGTTGGAGGAGCATCATATGGATAGCTCTTCACCTTTGGGGAGAGAGGTTGCTGGCACACAGCACTTGAGCGAGACCCAGCAGTGGCTGGGTGTACACCAGGCCGAGACCACTCTGCAAGGAAGAGGCAGTAACAGATATCTGCAGGGCATGCGTAGGATCATGCATGCTGATGTTATTGCATGTCCCTGTCTCTGGGGAAACTAGAACAGAGAAACACCGAGCTGCAGTCACACAGTGACACTCCCGCTCCTCAGCCTGAATGACATCACCGGCCTATGACTTGGACGAAACTTAGGTGGATCTCGGTCTCTCCTCAGAAGTCCCGCTGTAGGGGGTAAGTTTTGGGGCCTCCGCTCTGGGCAGCTGGTACAGGATGCCGAGTGGGGACGTCAGGTGATCTGATATGTGGCACATCCCCACCTGCCAACAAGGCAATAAACAGGACTGAAAAAAAAAAGAGGAATCATCACAGTGGAAAAAAGATTATTTCAAAGCAAACAAATGGAATAGTGCAGAAGGGAGATTGAGAAGGCAGGGCATATGCCCACATTTCCAATTAGACAGTATTAAAACAAGATAAAGAAATGTTTATGTACACTGTCTGACTGTTAACTGCTTTAAAAAGCAAAGCTCAGTTATCAAATCCTTGTGCACAAACCATCAACCTATATTAAAGGAAACCACTGGAAAAGACACAGCTTTCCTCAGACACTATAGAAACTCTCAATTAGTGTTGTCAGACAGTAACAACTTTTTTTAATGATTTAAAACAGCTACCCACAACTTCCACTTTCTGTTGCTGGCAGCCACCATCTCATGAGTAGCAGTAAGCTTCCTGAGCTCACCTTATGCTAATATGCCTGCTTGATCTCTGCTATTGGTTGGCAGGACATACAATATTAGCATAAAGTGAGCTCAGGAAGCTCACTGATACTCATGAAATGGTGGCTGCCAGCAATAGAAAGAAAAAGTTGAAGGTCACTGTTTAAATCACTAAAAAAACAATTAAAGGGAATTAAAAAAAATTACTGTCTGAAAGCACTAATCAAGCATTTTTGTAGCGCCTGGGTAAAGCTGTGCGTTTTCCAGTGTTTCCCTTTAAAGTTACCCTTAGTTGTTAAAAAAATTCAAACTGAGCAACCCCATCAGCTTTTGATAGTTGTTTGACACCTTGGAAACCTCCCTCCCCTTAGTTATCTCTGTGACTTACCCCCGCCCCATCTCACGACTCAAGAAAAAAATCTCCTCTGGTCCCAGCCAGCACTGCTGTCTTACAGTTTTGTTCCTTTTCAGGGTTCCCTGTCAGTGCTGTTTTTCTCATGCCTGATACTCATTTTCATAATTACTGATTAGCTCCGGAAACCGGGTGACATCAGTTGATTGGAAGCCTCTGACTTACCCTTCTGTGGTCCCACTATAAAACTACCGCAAGATGCTTTCTCTGAGCCATCCTAGTTCCATACGTTTTAGATTAAAGTTATAGCACTCTGTAGGAACTAACACAGTAACCTCACTGGTTTCTCTCAGTAAAAGGGGCATGCTGTCTATGACTTTTGACACTGATGCGAACACATTTGTGACTTTAATTGGACAATCCCAGAAAGGGGAAGGCAGCCCTCAATGAACGGTTCAAATGCTTCGCTGATGAGTGTTTAAACTAGCTGGGGGGGCAACAAGAACAGGCAAATTCTAACAGCCCACCCCCACATGGTAGAGACACCAGAATGATATTGCCAAGGTCACCTGGACCAGGCAGAAGGGAAGAAGCAAAGAAATCGGGGACACATGTTAAAGTTAACAGGAAGGGGAGAAAACTGCAGAGGACCAAAACCAGGAGTGGAGGGAGGACAGGCAATAATACTTGGAAGGCCACGGTGACAGATGCCCGCAGCCTGGGAAATAAATTCCCAGACATGGAGGCTGTGATAGTTGAGGCAGACCTGGACATAGTAGCAATAACTGAAACCTGGTACACTGCCAATCATGGATGGGAAGTAAATATACCAGGTTATACTCTGTTTAGGTGGGATAGGGGAAGCAAAAAAGGGAGAGGAGTTGCCCTGTATATCAAGGAGGGTATAAAGGCAAAACAGATACAGGGTAGGCAGGGGGAGGCCAAGGCACTGTGGGTCACCCTTGAACCAGGAAATGGCACAGCAATGTGCACTGGGGTGATATACAGGTCTCCAGGTCAGGGGGAAGAAGTGAACAGGGACCTTGAGGATGAAATACACGAAATGGCAATGAAAGGTGAGACTCTGCTGATGGGGGATTTCAATATGCCAGATGTGGATTGGACCACCCAGACAGCTGCTTAAGCCAGAAGCAGAGGCATCCTGAATTCCCTACAAGGGGCAGGACTCATACAGCCGGTGCTTGATCCCACCAGAGACAGGGCGATTCTTGATCTAGTAATGACCAACGGGGAAATAATCACTGATGTCCGGGTGGAGGGGCAACTAGGATCCAGTGATCACTACATAGTGTGGTTCAGCATACAGACAGGGATTCAGTCAAGTCACACGAAGGCGAAGGTTTTCGATTTCAAAACGGCAGACATCGCCGAAATGGGGAGAGTTATCAAAAGTGCCCTGGAGAATAGGGGGATAGGAAGGGGGGTGGAAGAGCAGTGGGAGAACCTAAAAGGAGCCATAGTGGAAGTAACAAACAAATTCATCAGATTGGCATCAAAAGGCAAGAGAAGGAAAATGCCACTATGGTTCTCAAAAGAGGTAGCAGAAAATGTTAAGGGCTAAAAGGGCAGAATTCCAGAAATATAAGGAGACCCAAAGGGAGGAGGACAGAGAGGTGTGCCGAGAGTGTCTAAAGGAAGCAGGGAGGGTGGTGAGGAGAGCAAAGGCACAGACTGAGGAATGTTTAGCGCAGACAGTAAAGAAAGGGGACAAGACATTCTACAGGTACATCAGTGAAAGGAGGAAAGCCGGGGGGATTGTAAGACTTAAAGGGAAGGAAGGGGAGTGTAAGGTGGGAGACATGGATAACAAACCTGTGACCTGTATATGGGCTGCTGCATTGTTATACTTTGTAACTCCCCATTTTTTGCAACTGTATTTCTTGACGTGGAGCCTTTGTAAAGGAGTCTATGACTCAAAGGTATTAATTCCGATATTTTCAATAAATAAATAAAATAAGAGAAATACTGAATAAATACTTCTGTTCAGTACTCACAGAAGAGGAGGAGGGGCAGGGACCACAGCCAAGAACCAGATACCAAGTGGGGAAAGAGGTAGACAACAGTCCATTCACGGGGGAGACAGTTCTGCAGGAACTCACTAAATTGAAGGTGGACAACACAATGGGACCAGACGGTATACACCCAAGGATACTACGGGAGCTGTGAAGAGAGCTAGCAGAACCTCTGGCAGCATTGTTCACCGAGTCACTTAACACAGGAGTGATGCCAGAGGACTGGAGGAGGGCGAATGTCATTCCTCTTCACAAATCAGGCAGTAGGGAGGAGGCGGGCAACTATAGGCCACTCAGCCTCACCTCGGTAGTGGGAAAGATCATGGAGGTACTACTTAAGGAAAGGATAGTGGGACATCTAGACACCATCGGTGTCCAGGACCCTAGGCAACATGGGTTCACAGTGGGTAGGTTGTGGCAGATAAATCTCAGACTTCTTCGACTGAGTGACGAAGGAAGCAAATTGGGGCTGGACGAGCCTACCTCAATTTCAGCAAGTTTTGACACCATCCCACATAGCAGGCTGGTTAACAAGATGGGTAGTCTAGGCACGTGAGACAAGGTGGTAAACTGGGTTAGGAACTGGCTAATGGACAGGAGACAGAGGGTGGTGGTAAATGGAGTGCAATCTGGGGAGAGGAGGGTGACCAGCGGAGTACCTCAAGGATCAGTCCTTGGACCAGTTCTGTTCAATGCAGAAGGGCTGGAAGGAAAGGTCTGCCTGTTTGTGGAAGACACAAAGATCTGTAACTGGGTGGATAGTCCTGAAGGGGTGGAGAAAATGAGGAGGGACCTGGGGAAACTTGAGAAATGATCTGCAGAGTGGCAACTGAGGTTTAATTCAAAAAAGTGCAAAATTATGCACCTGGGACACAGAAACCCTTGGGAGAGTTACAGGATTGGGGGCAGTTGCTGATAGTCACCAAAGAGGAAAAAGACCTGGGGGTTACTATTTCAGATGACCTGAAAATGTCAAAGCAGAGCATAAAGACAGCAGGGAGGGCCAGTGGCATGCTGGGGTGCATAGCAAGGGGTATCACCAGCAGAAGGCGTGAGGTAGTGATGCCGTTATACAAAACCCTGGTCAGACCTCACAGGGAGTACTGTGTGCAGTTCTGGAGGCCACATCTTTGAAAGTACATTAACGGGCTGCAGGTGGTCCAGAGAAGGGCGATTAAGATGGTACAGGGCTTGCACCACAAGACTTATGGGAAGAGATTAAGGGACCTCAATATGTACTTGCTGGAGGAGAGGAGGGAGATAGGGGACATAATAGAAACATTCAAGTACCTCAGAGGCATAGACAGGGTGTGGCAGGGGGGGATCTTCCAATACAGGAGGAGTACAAGAACTAGGGGGCATGACATTAAATTGGAAGGTGGAAGGTTAAGATGGAACGTGAGAAAGTTTTTCTTCATGGAGAGGATGGTGGACGCATGGAATGGTCTGCCACAGGAGGTGGTGGGAACGAGCACTGTGGCTGGATTTAAACATGCATGGGACAGGCACAGGGGAACCACAGAGGTTAATCGGGCCGGGGATCGAAAGCTGTAAACAAGTACAGGACTTACGAGCAGACTGGATGGGCCTAGCAGTCCTTATCTGCCGACAATTTCTATTTCTAACTGCCTTCCAAACAGCACAAAAGGCCATGAGGCCAGCAGTCTTAACATATTTTTATAAAAACTGTTAACATAGATATTTCATAAATCAATGCTGCCTGAACAAGTGACACCATAACCTCAGCCTCTAAAAGAAAATTGAACTGAGGGGAAAAAAGAATACATAACAATATGATTACGAATTGAAATACAGTGTGTATGTTGTGTAAAGTAACTGAAAGAAAAAATATTGTTTTGTACATAAGGATTTTGATTTGTGTATGTAACCCCCTTGTTACCCGGGGTTACTAGAACCCCAGTAAGACCTAGTGGTAGGCAGGGAAGGCAGCTTGTGAAACTCCAGTTAAATGGGTTTCACACTGTCTCACTCTGTTTTCAGTCTCAGCTGAGACTGAGGATGACGCCACCAGAACTTTCCAGCTGCATAAGCCATTGGAATCTGCAGCAGAGGAGTTAGATAGAACGTTGGGAGTTTTCAAAGAGAGTGTTCAGTTTGTCTTCAGTAAGTGAAGAGAGAGTCTGCAGTTTGGCTTGAAGGAGTGAAGTTGTACTTCAGTGGTGGAGACCGCTGTCTGGTCTTCAGTGCCCTCCCTCTGGGGGAGGACAAAGATTCCCAGCAGATTCTCGGGGCAACTTTAATTCTGCTAAGTGGAGAAAAGCTGCCTGTTTGGTCCAACATTGATTTTGGAAGATGGAAGATTTGTGAGTCGCCTGTGGGGCACCTGCAACTAAAGGGTGAGTGTCTGCTCTGGCTAAAGGGGCAAATTGTTTTCTTCACCCTGGGACTTGTGTGAAAATCTAGGGATTTAACTACATATTGGGAAGCCTAGAGAAATGGACCAAGCAAGTAAAGTAGTGTCAAATCCTAGAGTTTTGTGTGATGCAAATAATATGTAGAGGAGATGTGACAGACGTCTACCCTTTAATCTACATTTAGAAGTTCAGCAAAGGAATGGTTCAGTTTTCCCAGGGAAATGGCCGGGTATGGGCTGTGGGAGCTGGAGGTGGGTGGCCCCCCATCTTTAGTGACCAGGTCCACCTCTACGGATTTCTTCTGTGGTTTCTACTTTGCCTCAGGCACTTGGCCAGTGATGGGGGAAGTACCCAGACGTGGGATTGTAAGGAAAATTCTCTCTAGGAGTCACAGACTCTAGTGTGGTGTGGGGAGCCATGACAAGGAAAAATTCTCTCCAGGAGCTCCAGGACCCCAGTGTGGGTGTGGGAGCCATGGACAAGGAAAATTTCCAGGAGTCGCAGACTCTAGTGTGGTGGGGAGCCACGACAGAATAATTGGTTCATTCTTCCAATGGACCGCGGATCAAGTGGCCGGCAGAGGAGCCGGGCCAGTGGGAAAAACCCAAGTGTGTACAAGTCGGGCTGTGTACCCAAAGCTGCGTGCCTTGTGGGTTCAGAGCCTGAGGGCTAGAAATGGTGATAAAGTGTTCTGTAGTCTGTAATCTGCATTACCAGGAAATGTAGCCCCATGGGGGTCCGTCTATGCTTTGTTTTGTTCAGTTAGTATGTGAATAAAAGCCACACTGAAGAATCCCATTCCTGGTTCTGGACATTACAGTTATTGCTTCCTTTGTTCGGATTTACTTGGGTGCCCCTGTGCAGAGTAGCCAAACCTAGGTCCCCTGTGCTGAGTAACCTCATCCTCCCCGAACCCAGTCCCCACCAGGTACTGCTGTCAGCTTCAACAGCATGCCACCTGTCGTTTTGGCAAAAAGGCAGGGGTGAGGGGTTACATGTAAACTATTGAAACACAATCTTAAGTACTGTGTAAAAGTAGCTGTTGTGGTATATGAACATCTTAATACAATTTAAAAAATAGAAGCACGTGTTAATACTAGTTCAAGCCATTAAAGGACTAGTACATTTTCTGAATTTAAAAGAAGCGAACTGCTACTTTTTGTATCCGTGTATTTTTTCCCTTTTGGTCATAAGGAGATTTTCTACTTAATTGTATTAGGTGTGATATCTGGAACAGGATTCTACCTTGAGGCTGAAATATTTCGTTCTGTATCACTTCATACCTCATTAGCATTGTGACTTCACAGACAGTGAGATCACAGCTGTCCTACATGAACTACTCCCCTGCTGTCACAATGGTCACTGGTGATGTCACAATGCTGATGAGGTGTGAAGGGGAACAGCACTAGATATGCCAGCTTGTAGTGGGCACAGGGTCATAATGTCACAAGACATTATGCCGCGTGCAAAAATTGCGCTATCAATATAGCACGATTTCTTGCATGCAGCATAATTCTTTTTTTTTTTTTGCAGGGGACTCTGACCCCCACACCCCCCATTACAGGGGGCTATGCCCCTAAACCCCCCCAATAAGGATTCTCAACTCCAGGGGGGTTCACCTCCAAATCGCACAAAGTGAGAAAAAAAATGAAGGTTTCTGGGACTAGGAATCAAACCCAGTCCCAGACACAGCTCCTGGGTTCCTTGCTGTAGTGGCTCAGTCCATTGAGCCATGGCAGCTGCTCAGAAAACCCCATCCCAGCAGAGGTCTTATCCTCTGCCTGGGATAGTGCGAGTGGTGCAATGCCATGTACAGCAATATTCACAGTATTGCACCACTCACTGTCTCGTACAGCGCTATTCCAGGTTAGTGCTACTGTCGTACGCTATTAAGAGTACAACATTATGACCCGGCAGGCTTCCAGTGCTATTCTATGTATCACACCTAATATTATCAGGTAAAAAGTCTCCTGTTTAAACAAAAAAGACACAGAAATAAAAAAGCAACTGCTAGCTACTTTTAAATAGTTACTTACAGCTAAGCTCTGCTCTTCAAACAACATGAAGTCTTGCTATATTATGACAATTGCAGTATGACCGCAGGTTAGAACTGCTCCGGAGGTGAAATAGTTAACTTTCCATGCAGGCATGGAACTTAGAGCGCGAGCTCGGTTGAAAACTCTGTCTGTTGTGCTTCAAATGCAAACTGTCAGATTCTTTACTCCGCCTCACTGAACAGTCGCTCCAGAGATTTCTCCTTCTGCTCGGTTCATTTTGTCGGTTTAAAAGTATTATTTTTCGGTTTTTAGCTGAAATTAAACCGCAACCGGTCGGTTCAAGCTCTGTCTGTGGTAATGTAAGTAATAGATAGGTTTTACATTTATTTTTTCTGTGTGGAACTTGTAATTCTTTATCGGTTCGGTTTGAACCGATCAGGTTGTATTTAAAATCTACTAGTCCTTTTTTAGAGTGCGGTTCCCGGTTCTTATCGGTTCTAAAAAAAACGGATTTCATTACGTTTTTTCCCACGACCCGTGACACGGTTGGGAACCGATAAGGGTGTCTTGCTTGGTGGAGTGCTATAAACGGGCAAGTTGGTTAGGCTGGCATTATGTCTGAGAAACCCAAAAGAAAAACCGGACCCACTGGGTTTCAACACTGTAGTGTTTGTGGGGAAGCTTTTGCTAAGGCTGACCCACACACCACATGTGTCTATTGTCTGGGGTTTGACCACCTCAATTCAGACTGCCAGATATGTCACAATTTCCCTGCTGCCACCATAGATAAGAGAGTTGGTAGGCTCAGGGAAAGGGGGGCCAAAAAGTCAGCTGACCCAGATGGCCAGCCCGGTTCAGTGCCAACCAAACCGGAGGGAGTGCCCTCTGACCAGGGCGATACTTCCTCGGGCAAACGAAGAGCCGGTTCTGAGGAGCCGGTTCCAGCACAAAGGACTAGAAAGTCAGCTAGTGTAGAGCCAAAAGTTCTCTCCCCAACTGCTGAGGAAATAGCTAAAGCAATTCAAATTGTCCAGTCTCTCTCTCTCTGGTTCCGACCGAACCGACACCTTCAGGTAAGCGTTAGGTTTGGCCGGTTTCACCGGTTCAAGATTATGATTTTGAGGAGTTTTATGAACCAGGGAAGGGGGAAGAGGAATATGAGGAGAGTGAATATGGTTGTGAAGATCTGGATGTGCCCATTGATCCGGACATCTCTCCAGATAGACCCCTAGGGGTTTCTCCTCCAAGGCTTTCTGAGTCCCCTTCTCATTTCATGTTTTATAAAAAAGTTGCTGAAACTCTCCAGCTCCCTGTTGAGGAAGCTGTTGATGACCAAGAGGAGCCAGACTATGTAGAAATGATGGATATTCCAGAGTCTAGGAGACTGTCTATTCCTTTGCATAAATCTTTTCGGAAACAGACAGTAAAAGTTTTAGAAACTCCTCACACTATACCTCCTGTGGATAAAAGGATGGACAAGAGGTATACCTTATCAGGCTCCGACACTGATTTCCTCACTCAACAATGCAGCCATGTGGGGGTAGTGCAGGCTGCAGCCTGTGACAAGGCTAATACATAGATACATAGATACATAGACAGTGTCGGCAGATAAGGGCCTATGGCCCACCTAGTCTGCCCATTTGAGCTTGTAAGTTCAGTTTGTTTTCCTAGAAGTCTATTTCCCCTTACCCCGACCTCTAGAATTCCTTTATGTCTATCCCATGCATTCTTAAATCCCGTGATTGTTTCAGCCCCCACCACTTCCTCTGGCAGGGTGTTCCACTTGTCCACCACCTTCGCTCTGTGAAGAAATTCTTTCTCATGTTTCTCTGAATCGTCCTCCTCCAACTTCATCCCATGCCCTCTAGTCCTGAAACATCTTTTCGCTTAAAATAGTGTTTTCCTGCACCCTGTTCCTACCTGTAAGATACTTGTATGTCTCTATCATATCCCCTCTCCTCCTCTTCTCCAGGAGTACATGTTCAGTTCCTTCAACCTGTCTTCATAGGACTTGTGATGCAACCCATGCACCATCTTTGTAGCCCTCCTCTGAACCTTCTCTACCCTGTCTGTGTCCTTACGTAGGTATGGTCTCCAGAACTGTACACTGTACTCCAGGTGGGTCCTCACTAGTGTCTTGTATAGCGGAATTATGACCTCCCTTTTCCTGCGTGGTGATGCCCCTGTCTATACATCCCAGCATCCTATTTGCTTTACCTGATGCCTTGTCACACTGTTTCCTACCTTGAGGTCATCAGAGATGACAACCCCAAGATCCCTTTCCTGCTTGGTGCATGCTATATCCTCACCCCCAACTGATATATTGTGCCAGGGTTTTGTGCCCCATATGCATAATCTTGCACTTTGCATTGAATTTCAACTGCCAAACCCTTGACCATTCTTCAAGTTTCTGCAGGTCCTTCTCATTCTGTCTACACCTCTGGTGTGTCTACTCTGTTACAGAGCTTTGTGTCATCAGCGAACAGTGAAATTCTGCCTTCTAGATCCTGTGCAATGTCACTGATGAAGATGTCGAATAGGACCGGTCCCAGCACTGATCCCTGTGGTACCCACTGGTCACTCTTCCCTCTGTGGGTGCAGCCATTTACCACCACCCTCTGTGTCCTGCCACCCAGCCAGTTACCTATCCACCACACTACTGTCCTGCCCACACCCATATTCCCCAGTTTGTGTAATAGTCTTCTATGTGGCACAGTGTCAAAGGCCTTGCTGAAGTCCAGATAGGCCATGTCCACTGCCCTCCCTGATCCATCTCCCTAGTCACCCAGTCAAAAAATTCAATGAGGTTGGTCTGACATGACCTCCCCCTGGTGAAACCATGCTGCCTTGGGTCCTGTAGTCCATTGACAACCAGATGATCCACCAATCTCTCCTTCAGTAGTGCTTCCATGATCTTTCCCACTACCGAGGTGAGGCTGACTGGTCTGTAGTTCCCTGCTTCCTCTTTGTTCCCACTTTTGTATAAGGGGACTACATCTGCTGTCCTCCAGTCTTTGGGTACCTCCCCTGTTTCCAGTGATTGGCTGAACAGGATAGCCAGAGGTTCAGCCACCACCTCTCTTAGTTCTTTAAGGACCCTGGGGTGCACCCCATCTTGCCCCATTGCTTTATCAGCTCTTATTACTTCCAGTTCCTTAAGGACCCTTTCTCGTGTAAAGGGACCTGTGTCCATTTCTGCACCATTCTCACCCCTTGTACTCCCTTCAGACCCATTACCCCCCTCTTCCTTAGTAAAGACTGAGCAGAAATACCTGTTCAATATGTCAGCTTTACTGTTGTCATCCTCCACGCGGCTCCCATCCTCCCCCTTCAGTCTCACTATCCCTCCCTTTGTCTTTCTTTTTTCACTTATGTACCTGTAAAAGGTTTTGTCCCCTTTACCCACTGATTTTGCAATGTGTTCTTCTGTCTGAGCTTTGGCTTCCTTACTGACTTCCCTGCCTCCTTTGTTTCTCCTGGTACTTCTCCCTATCCCTTCTGCCTGTGTCTTTTGTATTGCCTGAATGCAATCTTTTGGCTTTCACTTCTTTGCTACCTCTTTGGAAAACCATAATGGTCTTCTCTTCCTTTTCCTCTTGCTAACCTGCTTAATGCATAATTCTGTTGTTCTTATAATCCCCATTTTAAATACTGCCCACTGTTCCTCAACCCCTGATTCCTGTCCCATTCCCTTAATGCCTCTTTCAAGTATCTCCCCATTTTCCCAAAGTCTGCCCCCTAAAATCCAGGATACGTGTTTTTGTGTGGTTTGGTTCTGCTCTAATATTCCCCTAGCTTCACACCCCCCTGAGAAGGACTCCAGGAAGATTGATGCTATGGCAAAGAAACAGCACATGGCAGCATCTTTGGGACTCAGACAAGCAAATTATATGGCTTACACTGCTAGGTACCAGAAATCCAGATGGGATACTGTGCTGGCCCTAGCGAAACAAGTCCCTGACCAGCTTGCCAGGGAGCTGGAACAGGTGGCTATGGATGGTATTGAGGCATCCAAGGTGCAATTTCATGCTGCAGTGGACTCTAATGATGTTTCATCAAGAGTCATGGCTACATCTGTGGCACTTCGCAGGATGGCTTGGCTCAGATGTACTACCCTGTCTCAGGATACCCAGTCTAAGGCCATGGATTTTCCTGTTGTGGGAAATTCTCTATTTGAGGAGCAAACAGAGAATTACATGAAGAAAATGGATGAATATAGGACCACCTATAGGAGTGCACAGACCAAGGAAAGGCAGGCCACTCCTCAAAAGCAGCTTCCTAGAGGTAGGGGCAGGCCTTTTCATAAGCCTTTCTACCAAGCCCAAGCTTCCTCCTCCGCCTATGCTCAGAGGGAGTTCTTTATAGGGAGAGGCAGACGGGGTACAAGCAGGTCTGCTTCCACCCCTCAGCCCAAAGCCCCTGCCAAGCAGGCACCCTAATGGGATTGCCAGGGCCAATTCTCCTCTACCTGTAGGGGGCAGGCTGGCTTACTTTGTCCAGGACTGGAAGTCTTTAACATCAGACAAGTGGGTCCTGGAAGTAGTAAGCTAGGGACTGGTTCTCAGCTTCAAAAATTTCCAAAGCTGAGAACCAGATCTTTCCACCTGCAACTCCATCAGAGGCACTCGCCCTAGAGGCAGAGGTCTCTCCCTCCTGGCTCTCAGAGCTGTGGAAAGGGTTCCTCCCTACACCAGGGCAAAGGTTTGTACTCCAGGTACTTCTTTACCCCAAAAAAGACAGGAGAATTGCGGCCCATCCTGGATCTCAGATATTTAAACAAGCACCTTTTAAAGCCAAAGTTCAAAATGGTGCCTCTGGGAATTACCCTACCCTCTCTAAGGCAAGGGGACTGGCTAGCTTCCCTGGACCTCAAGGATGCCTACTTCCATATTCCCATCAGACGCTCCCATCGAAAGTACCTCAGGTTCGAGCTGCCCTCAAGCCACTACCAGTTCAGAGCAATGCCCTTCGGCCTCACTTCTGCCCCAAGGGTATTCACCAAATGCCTGGCTGTAGCAGTTACCTACCTAAGAAGGCAAAAGATTGCCATCTTTCCTTACCTGGACGATTGGCTCTTAGTAGGCCAGTCCCCAGACCAGGTCAATTTACACCTTCAGATAACGCAGCAACTGCTTACCTCTCTAGGTTTCTTCTGAATCTCTCAAAGTCAGTTCTAGAGCCGGTCCAGATTCTTACCTTCATAGGCACAGAACTGAACACACAGGAAGCCAGGGCCTTCCTCCCCCTGGACAGGGCAAAGACCCTAGTCTCCCTGGCCTCCTCATTTACTCTGCAGGTCTCCCGGCCAGCAAGGCATTTTCTGCAGCTCCTAGGACACATGACTGCTTCCACAGCAGTTGTGCAAGGAGCAAGATTTCAGATGAGGGACATCCAGTTCCATTTGAGAGCTTTTTGGTCTCAAAGAATGGATCCTCTTACCAAGCTGATCCCAGTAACTCGAACCCTGATCCAAGCCCTACAGTGGTGGCAGGATCAGAGCAACCTGAGACAAGGGGTTCCTTTTGTCACTCAGTCTCATTCTCTAATCCTTACTACAGATGCGTCCCTCTTGAGCCGGGGAGCTCACATGGGCGACCTCACCACCCAGGGTCTGTGGTCTCCCCAGGAATCTCTGCTCCACATCAACCTGTTGGAGCTCAGAGCAGTTTTTCTAGCACTTCAAGCTTTTTCCAAATCTGTTCAGAACAAGAGTATTCAGGTCAGAACAGACAACACCACTACAATGTGGTACACCAACAAGCAAGGGGGCACTCGGTCTACGGCCTTGTGCACTGAAGCGATGAAGTTTTGGTCTCTGGTTTGCTCCCTGAACATCTCCCTTACGGCAGTTCACCTCCCAGGCAAGGACAATGTCCTGGCAGATGCTCTCAGCAGGATTTCCCAGGGCCACCACAAATGGTCACTGGATCCCCTGGTCTTGGGAGTAGTATTTGCCAGATGGGGCACCCAGCAGATAGATCTTTTTGTAGCCCCAGACAATCACCAACTTCCTCTTTTTTGCTGCAGGCCCCCAGTGTTGGGCTCACTCCCACTGGATGCCTTAGTCCTCAGTTGGGGGGAAGTTTCTATGCCTTCCTGCCTTTCCTCTCCTGTTCAAAGTGCTAGTCAAAATCAGATCCCAATCATGCAAAGTCATTCTGATAGCTCCGGATTGGGCCAGACAGCCTGGTATCCACTCCTGCTGTCCTTAGCAGTCCATCCTCCCCTGTCCTTCCCAGGAATCACAATCTGTTAACCTGTGCCCAGGAAGGGTCTGGTACCAATCTCAAATCTCTCAATCTCAAGGCTTGGTTCTTGAAGAGTTAGAGTTTGCTGATTTACAGCTTTCCCAAGGTGTAATGGATATATTGAAGGCCTAAGGAAGCCTTCCACAGGGCTACTTACAATTCCAAATGGAAAAGGTTTTCCATATGGTGCTCGAAAAGCATATTTCCCAGTCTCTGCTGATCTACCCACAGTCCTGGATTATATGGTCCACCTGAATTCTTTGGGGCTGAGACCAGCTACCTGAAGGTGCACTTGGCAGCTGTGTCTGCTTTTATTTCAGCAGGTAAATCCTCTTCCCTTTCAGCTCATCCTGTATTTTCCAAGTTTTTTAAGGGGTTGTTTCACACCAACCCTCCATTCAGGGATCCTGCCCCTGCCTGGGATCTTATTGTTTGCATTGCTCAGCTCATGCAACCCCCATTTGAACCCTGGTCTTCAGCTGAGCTCAAGTACTTGACTTGGAAAACTGTGTTTTTGGTAGCCATCACCTCTGCCAGACGCATAAGTGAATTACAAGCGTTGTCAGTGGAGCAGGAGTTTATCTCTTTTCACAGAGATAAGGTGGTCCTTTGGACTAACAGAAAGTTCCTGCCTAAGGTGGTTTCAGATTTCCACCTTAATCAATCTATTTCACTTCCAGTGTACTTCACTGACCACTCATTATCTGGGAGAGGATGCTGCACAGCCTAGATGTGAAGAGCCCTTAGTTACTACATAAGAGCGTACAAGGGTCATAGGTTTGACTCCTCCAACTGTTCCTCACCTATGGCGAGTTGGTAAAGGAAGCCAGCCACTAAAAGATCCATTGCCAGGTGGATTGTCTCTTGTATCAATTCTGCTATGAGAAGTTGGGTAAAGTTCCCCCTCAGGCCTGAGGGCTCACTCTCAGAGGTACAGCTGCTTCTCTGGCTGCTGCCAGAGACATTCCTATTCTAGAAATATGTCAAGCAGCTACCTGAAAACAGTTCACACTTTTACCAAGCATTACTCCTGGACATCCAGGCTAGGGAGTGATGCGTCGTTTAACACACCATGCTTCAGAGCCTATTTCCTAGGTAGGTTCTGTCCCTCCTCCATGGGGTACTGCTGTGTAGTCTGCAATTGTCATAATATAGTAAGACTTCATGTTGTTTGAAGAAAAATTACTCACCTTAGTAATGTTGTTTCTTCTAATGGAGTCTTACATATTATGACCTCCCTCCTGCCTGTCCCTCTCAGAACCTCTGTTTTGGGGATGTGGGTGAGCAGTACAGGATTGGCACATTTTGTTTTTTGATGCCCACCTTGTTGTTTTTCACCTACCTTTTGGGTGAATTGGTGTTGTGTTTTTCATTTTGGGTCTCCTGACTTGAGTCTTTGTTTTAGGCCAAAAATGAGTGTTTATGTTAGTAGCCAGTTGGCTAGTGTGGTTTACAGCTTCACACAGAACCTTAGTGAGTTTTAGCTCATAAAGATCTGACAGTTTGCGTTTGAAGCACAACAGACAGAGTTTTCAACCGAGCTCACGCTCTAAGTTCCATGCCTGCATGGAAAGTTAACTATTTCACCTCCGGAGCAGTTCTAACCTGCGCTCATACTGCAATTGTCATAATATAGCAAGACTCCATTAGAAGAAACAACATTACTAAGGTGAGTAATTTTTTCTTCTTGCTGCTAATTGCTCTTTAACTCATTCTATACTATTGTAACTTAGAATGTTCAGGTACCCTCTGCCTGCTGCTACAACACCTGTGTTCCTGAAGGGGTTCTCGATCTGCAGCATTCATACAAACACACTGTGCTTAAACTTACATATCTTAAAAACCATACATCCAATTTTAAAACTGTAAAAAGAAACTTTTTCAGGACAAAAGGTTTTTGAAAATGAGTGAGGTTTGGTAATGTCTATTTAACTGAATTTAATGTTATGTAAGGTTGTTTTCATATTTTCATAAATTCTGATGATTTAATCTAAATATAATTATGCTCCGTTTACTGAGTCATGCAAAAATATTACATTTCTGTAAAACTGTTAAAAATATACAATAAACATCTGTCATTGTCTAAATATAAATTTGTCAAGGTTTTTACCATTTCTTTAGTCAGAACTCAATATCTGCATCTCTTGTTATTACAGTTTGAGCTTTTTGTGCCACTCCACTGGTTGGAATTTTTGCAGTGTTTAATTCTTCTTACCCACTGATTTTAGTTTATGAATCTGATTATTCATGTTTTTATTTTTCCCCTAGTTTAGTAAGAACATATTTACACATTACCTTAGAAGGACATATCAGGAAGTGATGCAGGAAGGAAGTGCTTTGTGAGGTCAAGTGATGTAAATAGGAAGAACACTTCCAGTGTGGGTCAGGGAGCTGACACAGGAAATGGATACATGTGTTAGTGCTGGAGGTCTCGCTATGATTAATTGCATATCTGCTGTAGTTAAAATGTGTAATTTCATTGAAATAAACTATTTTATTGTATTTTTCTAATAAAATCACATAATAAGTGTAGGAAACTGTATTTTATTTGTGCTGTTTGCTTTATCATACGGTAAATGAAGCATGATATTGTTCATGTAACATGTTACATAAATGTGTGTATTATTTAATTTCCTGGCATTGTTTATTTTTGGGGGGTTGTATTATGGGATGGTTTAAGATGAGGGAATGACTGTATGATGAAGCACTGTCTGTTAGCGCGGGGGGGGTTTCCTGCATTCACAATACATGCTCAAATGCACTTCATATGCTCTGGGGAAATGAGAGGGGCTGTATGCATGTAATAATGGTGCTAACAGACACTGTAGATACATTATAGGCATATGTATAGGATGATGAAATTGCTGAAAAGGCACTGGTAATTTGGGGTATACTGTGCCATGAGGAAGGGGTTGGGTCTGCCTGTACCAAGGAATGATGCTCATAGGCACTGCAGTCATTTTGTGTCATGAATTGGCACCTGTCCTTGTGGTATACTCAGTTGTAGGGAGGTAGGTGGGGCTGCCTGCACCTGGCAATGGTGTTCATATCCCATGCAGAGACATTCTGGGTATACATACAGGGTGATGACATGGGCACCTGTAAAGGTTGTGTACTATGTGCTGTGTCACATGGATTGCTTCCATATACATGTAATATGTTGCAGCATTCAGTATGGCACACTGTGTGGGTGGGAAGGAGTGTGGGTATGCCTGCACCATGGAGTGGTGCTCATTGGCTCAACATGTGTATTATGTCCTATGTTTCATTTGAATGGACTGTATAAGTCATACATTGGCACTGATCACATCACAGTGCATCAGAGGTAAGGGCTGGTCTGAAGCATTATGAGCACAAGGGACTAAATAAGTGGTTGTGGAGTGATTCAAACTTGAATAGAACATTACAGTGCATCTGAGGGTAGCGTTGGAATGAATCCTGATGTGCACAATGGACTACACCATGGTGACTGAGGAGGGATCCATATCAGTAATGCACATCACAGAGTGTCAGAGATAAAGGTTGGACTGAAGACTGATGAAAAGATGGACTAAATCAGTGACTCTGATGGGATTTGAACCTGAACAGCACTTTACAGTGCAATAGAGGTTGGGACTGGAATGACATCAGATCAGTCAATGGACAACACCACTGGCTGTGGAGGGATCTAAACCTGAAATGCACTTCATTGTTCACTGCAGTTTGGCACTCAACTAACACATGATAAGGAGATAGATCTTACAAGTGGCTGTAGAGGGATCTGAACCTGAAGAATACTTTACAGTGCATCAGAGATTGAGGCTGAACTGATGTCATATGAATTGATGGACTACACCAGTGGATGTGGAGGGTTTTGAACATGAAATGCACTTCACAGTGCATTGTGGGATTGGTCTGGAGTGACACATGGTAAATTAATGGAGAACACCATCAGCTGTGAAGGGATCTGAACCTGAAATGCACTTCACTGTTCACTACTGTGTGTGGCTCGACTGACGCATGATAAGGAGTTAGATCTTACCAGTGGCTGTGGAGGGATTGTAACCTGAAGCACACTTTACAGTGCATCAGAGGGTGGGTCTGGACTGACAGCATATGAGTCGATGGACAACACCAGTGATTGTGGAGGGATTCAAAACTGATTAGACCTTTATAGCACATCAGATGAGTTGAAGGCAACACCATTATTTTTTCATTTTAAACAATCAGCAACTGCGTATTAGTGAGAAATCTCAAGTGCAGAGCATGAGACAAACATGCTACCGACCCTAACCCGCTTATCATCCATAATGCAGGGAGCAACATGACACATAGATTTTAACACAGCCATAATCCAAACATAAACTTTTTAAAAAGTAACAAAAGGTGCTGAACTGATGTGACCTCATCTGTACATGCATCGTGGTACATGCACAAGAAACTCTCACTCCCATCAAGAATGCCAGCCAGATCCATAAGATGCGCTCACACAGGATGACCAGAAATGATCCCAAAATGAACAAAGTGACAACTATGAAAACTTTTAACATAAATAAAAATAAAAACAAATAAAGTAAATACAGATTACAAATTGAGGTTTTGGCACCAAAATGAAGTGGGTATTTTAAGATAAGAGCTGCACCTCCATCTTGAAACTAAGTTTCCAGTCACCATGCTGTTCCTGCACCAGTGTGTGCTCTGACTGGTTAATGGAAATAGTGATGTGTGCAATAAGCATACAGGAAGCATGGCAACAGTGAGGATCAATAAGACCAAATGGTGCCGCACTACAGAGCTAGGGCGGGTGCAGGTAAGGGCTGCGAGCCCTAACTGAAACATCAAAAAAATCACTGTACACTCCAGAGCCCAGAGAGCCACTTTCCCTCCAGTGACGGTTGTAAAAAAACACGAGTCCTTGCTTGAATGCTAAATAAGGATTTAGTCTAACGTTTCAGGCACACACATTGAATAGAATAGTGGAATGCACAACAAAAAGATCTGCGTGCAGGTTCCCTGGTGCTTCGACAACTAAGGCTTCATCAGGGGAATGGTGCCTGCATCTAAGACAATCCCTTTATACCAATTAAATTCAGAACTGGTGAAGTCAGAAAATCTGACCAATCACAGAGCTCGATTTTTGAATACAGAAATATTCAGCTCACTTAGTGGTATAAATGGACTAATAGTTATAACAATCATGATATCAGTGACATGTTACTGTAGAAAAATACCCCCAAAGACATTAAAAAATACACCAAAAGTGGCGACGGCCAATCGGATTGCTCGAATAAAAAAAAAATATAAGTTATGAAATTATTTATAGTGTCAACCTGATCAGCTTAACATGTTACACTAAAACAAGATGATTTGTTGTTATAAGACAAACTAATGGCAGAACGAACATAAACATTTTTCATAGCACATGCAAAAAATAGTAAATTTATTTATTTATTAAGGTGTATTTTCTCAAAAATAGCCAATGGGAACGCATATTATATTAGGTAAAATCAGTAAGGGTACGATGTCCCCTATTGGCTGGTACAACTCAATTCATCAAATGTAAACAAATGCTCAAGCTGCACCAAGAGAAAGACATGGACACCAATTGGTGTCATCAGGCACTACAGCACATAATTTAGGACGCCATACGGCATCATCAGGAAAAAGAGGTATGTTTTTTATGACGCCATATGGTATCATCAGGAAGGAATGAGTGACAATTTCAACCCCTCAGACCTCATTTTGTTTGTAGTAGGGGTGTGAGAATACCTTTGTTTAGTTACTTACTGAGTATTCCTACTCTTCGCCACCAAATACTTGTCACTTGGTATCTGTTATTCAGTACATAGGGCAATAAAAATAAATACTTTCACTCTCTAGTTGACCAGAGGTAGCCCCTTGGCCATCCCCTCCACACCCAATGTAGCCATCTCTTTCACCCTCCCACTCTACTCGCTGTCCTCCCAAATCATGGATCCTTTGCCAAAAGTTAACACCATCACTTCAGTCACACCTCCTTCTTTAACCTGACCCCCCCAATCTCCAGATATGAATTAATTTAATGCCTCCCAAACCCTAAATCTATCATCTGTGAGGCCAGCGGTAGTGATGCCTGACTATCCCAATTGGCCACCTCCCACAGTTCACCATCTTCCCTTTAATAAGTTCATTAAACGTAATAAAAGGGTGCAAAAAGCATGCGACTGGGGGCGGAGTGATGTGCATCATTCATGATTCCAAGCAGACTGATTGATCAGTCTCTGCCTAGTGTCATCAATAATGCACATCTCCCCCCACCCCATCCCTGGTTGTATTCTCCTTGGGCTTTGTTCATTACGATTCATGAGCTTTACTAACAGTAATGACCTGTTGCAGGGTAGTGGGGAGAAGCTCCTGTAACTGGGTCTTACTGCTACTGACCCCCTAAAATCATGGACACCATGTCAAGAGGGGCCTAAAATTAATCAACATCTGGGGACCGGAGCAGATTGGGCATAACATGAAGTGTGATTAAAGGTATGATGTCAGCTCCTAGCAAAGTGCCAGAAGTTTGCAATTTTTTTTAAAATAATGCATTGAGAGGCTAGGGGAGTGGAATAAAGGGCAGAGTATAACTGGGTTGGGTACAGGTGGCCACTGAACTAGTACTGACCACCTGAGAAGGGGAAAAAAGAGGTTTTAATGTTTTGTATTTTAGTGCCCTGAGTATTTTCCCTTGAATAGCACAGAATAACAAGAGTTGGTTACCCTGAATGACAGTGAATAACAAAAGTCAGCTGCAGCCAACAATGGCAGCTTTTATATTTTCTCAAAAAGTATACAATGTGAGCCAGAATGTTCATTCCACAGGGGAAGGGTTAAGAACCACCATTAGTAACAGCAAAAAACAAATTGTACTGAAAGGTATCAAACTGTCCTAAGCAGAAGCAGTGTCCCCAATGTAGATGAGATGTGCCATCTCAGCTTGGCTATTCTGTGTAAATAACTTGCTTGTAAGATAGGAGCAGATACATTTGAAGTCTTTTTATTGTTAGAATGAGTGAAAAGAGGTGAAGTAACTGAAATGCTGATCAGGAAGAAATATGTGGGATGCATAAATGATAATGGAAGGCAGATCATTTCCAATTTGTGAGGTTTCTGTAACTACAGATACATTCAAAAACCTCAAACCCAGAACAAAGCATCATGGGTACTGAAAACATTTTACTTGTACTATATCTAGTTTGACACATCACTCCTCAGACCTCACCACAGCTGATTCAAATACATTTGAAGTCTTTATACTTCTGTAGCTAATGAACAGAGGAAGTAATTTGCATGCTGATTAGAAAGAACAATTCCTAGAGTACAAAAATGATATGAGAGCAGACACTTTATAATTTGTGTGGTTTCTGTAAGCACATACAAAATTTAAAGCCCCATATGCAGAGTGAGGAAACAAACTGCAGCATTTTGCACCAGTTGGAGCTGTCTGACTAGGCCAAATATTCTACACAACTCGTAACAGCACAGGATCTCCTTTGACCCTACTGTCCCCTCCGTCCTCTCCGATCCACCAATGAGGGATTGCTAGAGATTCCCAGGGTTCATTTACAAACATTTGGGGCAAGGGCATTTAGTTTTGTGGCCCCGACCCTGTGGAATTCTCTACCTCATCAGGTACGAGATTGCCTGACCATCCAGCGTTTTAAGACTGCCTTAAAAACATATCTTTTTGGTCTGGCGTTTGTTGAGCATTGAAGCTGCTATTGTATTTTATGCATTTTATTCCCTTTGGGATAATTATTTTATATGTTTTTATTGAACAGGCACCTTGGTTTGGAAAGGCGCCTTTTATAAATAAAGATGATATGATATATGTGATATGATTGTTGTCAGCTTCCAGAAATGGGCAAAATCTGCCAATGGTAAAACCAGTCCATAACTACAGGACTCCAGAGACAGCATTTTAAACTGAATCCCATATGGATAGGCAGTGACTATTGCTTTAGCTTCCGGAAAGGCATTAATCTTCTAATCATTATTGTTGTAGTGAGTGAAAAGAGGTGAAGTTATTTAAATGCCGATTAGAAAGAAGGAGAAAAATACATATTCAGGATGCATAAATGATGAGAGAAGGCAGCTACTTTCTAATTTATATGGTTTCTGTAAATAAACATACAATCTAAAGGTTCAAACCCAGCACAGAATATTATGGGTATGCAAATCCATACGTGGAAAGGGGGTAACACTACAAAATGTTTTCACTGGTACTGCATTCTGTTTGACATATCTCCACTCAGACCGCACCACAGCCAACCCACAGATGCATCGGAAGTCTTTCTCTTGTCATAGTAAGTAAAAAAAAGAGAAGTATTTACATGCCGATTAGAAAGAAAAATTCATAGAACACACAAATGACACAAGGCGGCAGCTACTTTCCAGTTTGTGTGATCTCTGTAAACATTCTATCAAAAGCTTAAAATGTAGCAAGAAGATACTCTGAAAAACACATTCCTACTGGATAATTGCTAAAACTAGATATAGCGTGTAGTCTTAACTACAGCTGTATGTTTTATGTTGTTATGTTTGTTGTAACCTGAAAAATCACCTTAATAAACAGAAATAAAAAAAAAATGTAGCATGCCAGTGGGAGGAGACAAGCAATAGCAGTCTGCATTGGCTGAGGGTGTCTTGCCTGGATGAACATGCTGCACTACTTGTAAAAGTAACATTATTTACAGCTTCAAGAAAGGGGTGAAATCAAGAATAGTAAAAAGAGCCGCTAACTACAATCAACACTTGGGACTCAGAGTCAGCATTTTAAGGTGAATTCCATAAGGATGGGCAGCCACTGTTGCTTTAGCATCCTGGAAGGCCTTAACCTTCTAGTCATGTTATAATGTTATTATCATAGTAAGTGGGAAGTGGGGAAGTCATTTAAATGCTGATCAGAAAGAACAATAAATGTGTGGGACGCATGAACAATAACAGAAGGCAGACACTTTCCAATTTTTGTTGTTTCTGAGAATACACATACAATTGAAAGCCTCACACCCAGCACAAATCACCATGGATGTGCACATCTGAGTGCAGGAGGTAAAAAAGTTATGAAATGTTTTAACTTGTTTGTTTGTTTATTTATTTATTTGAAAGTTGGTAGCTGTAAGAGACACAATCAGCCAAGGCTCATTTCGAGGTGTGACCTGGGGAAGGGGAAACATAGGAGGAACAGTAGCAAAAAACAAAGCAGCAAAACATTAACACAGCAATGGTAACAAGATAGTAAAATATAGAATGAAGTACAGTATGGTGTGTGTAATGAGAAGTTCCCCCAAGATCTTAGATGCTACATAAACCCTGAGAGCAAAGCTCAAGGGGATTATTAGAGCATCTAACACCAAGGGGGTGTGTAAAGTTCAAGTTTACACACACCACTCTAAATTTTATTTTATATAATTGCTGGGTTTCCTTTTTTTGCCACAGCAGTTATATAAAATAAAGAGACGTTGCTCTGTGGCCATGGTCCGGTTTCGGTCTTTGGTTGCCTGCCATTACGATAGTCTCACATTTCTTTTGTTTTTTTCTTTGGCAGGCGTTTTTTTTTTTTTTTGATACAGGGTCTAAAAACACTTGCTGCTGAGTCTGAGTGGCAGTTAGTGGTTTGACTAAAAGGGAAGCAGGCAATGGTTGGGAAGTTAGGAACTCGGGTGGGCATGCACAGAGTGAGGGGAACCATGCATGTGTTTGTCGTAATAAACACTCCTTTATTATGGCAAATTATGCCATGGTTTCCTTATGGAAAAAAAGGGGAAGCTAGTTATTATAATAGAATAAATACAAAACCAGAATTGTGCATACACAGAAATAAAGTATGTTACAGTTCATTAAGAACACATTACAACAAATATGTAGCAACAGCGGCAACACCCGGTGAATAAAAACAATATTGTAGAAACAGTGGATGAACTGAACTGGCGAGTTAGTTGTTAGAGTTCATAAAGGATGGAGAGACTGAGGTGGTGTAGAAGAGAAACCAAGGCAGGTGCAGGGACTCAAATGGATGCTACTAGAATGGTTAACCCTATGCCAGGGAGGTATCAGGAGAACAGGTGACAGGAACAGGTGAGGAGTTCTAGAAGTTTAAACTGGTGCCTTAAGGAAACGGAGGAAAGGGAGAGGTGGAGGGAGGTGGGGAATTGATTCCAGAGTATGGGATGTCTACAGGAAAATGCAGATTGTCCAGCACAGGAGTGGGTGTGAGGAGTGGCAAAAATGCAATGAACCCTGGAACAGAGGGAGTATGAAGCTGGGGGGAGTTGGGAGAGGAGTGAGGAGAGGTAAACAGGAAGGGAGTCGAACCAATATTTGGATATGAAGTAGGTACAATGAGCCAGATGACGCACAGGTAGAGGGAGGATGTATAGGGATAAGTACAGTACACAGTGGTGAGTGCAACAAAGCGGCAGAAGAAACTACAGAGGATGTCCAGTCTGGCAAGGGAAGTGGAGGGGGTGGTTCTACAGACCACATATGCATAGTTGAAAACAGGAAGCTCCATCTTGGTAACAAGCTGTCTGTGAATATACAGTGATAAGCAGTCCTTGTTGTGGTAGAGGGACTGAGCTTGGGACCCAGTTTTGCATGGATGGCATTGATGTGGGCTGAGAAGTCTAGCTTACTATCATGCCAAATGCCAAAGTACTTGAAGGACTGAACAGCATCAAGTGGCATGCCATCCAGAGTGGTGAAAACAGGGGTTGTGGTGAGTCTGGCCAGTTTCTGACTGGCACTAAAGGTTATGAACACCAATTTTTTTGGTGTTGACTTTGAGTTGGTTGGATTGGAACTAAAGCAGAAAGTTATTGAAGTCCTGCTGGAGTAGGTCCTCCACAGCTGCAGTGGATGGACCAGAGGAGAAGACGATTGTGTCATCTCCTTACATGTGGATATGCAAGATGGCACAGGTATATGGAAGATCATTCAGGAAAATGGAGAAATGGACAGGACTCAGGATGCAGCCTTGTGGAACCCCAGCCTGGATAGGAAGTGGAGGTGACAGGATGCCTCCTACCTGCACCGATTGTTGTTGGCCCATTAGGACAGGAACTAAACAACAGCAGGAGCTGAGAGGCCTGGGGCACAGAATTGAAGGCTTTGGCCAGATCAATTACTATAGCAGACATAATATGCCCCTGTTCTATCCTGCAGAAGATAGAATCGGAGACACTCAGCAGGGAGGAGACGGTGGAATGGTGCTTTCAGAAACCAGACTGCAAGGGTGAGAAGAAGCTGGAGGATGAAGGAAATCAAGGAGTCTAGAATGGACCAGTTTCTCTTGCAGCTTAAAGAGGGGGGAGGAGGAGGAGGAGGAGGAGGAGGAGGGAGGAGATAGGATGGAAATTATCATATAAGGAGGGGTTACCCCCTGTGTGAAGTGTAAAAATGTTGGCCAGCTTCCAAAATTGAGGATCTGCACCCAGGGAGAAGGAAAGATTGCATAAGTGAGTTAGGGAGGCTGCAATGGCAGGGGCTGAGAGATGTAACAGCTTGGGGTCCTGACCATCAGGGCTGGACATTGACAGGTTACGGGAGGAAAGGGCAGGTAGGGTGTCCTGTTATTCCTGTTATTTACTTGTTATTGCATTCTGTTTGACATGTCACTACTCAGACCTCACCAGAGTGGACTCACATATACATTTGAAGTCTTTTTCTTGTTGTAGTGAATGGAATGGGGTGAAGTAATTTAAATGCTGTTCAGAAAGAAGAACAAATAGGACAGCAGTAACCAAGCTGGACAGATTAGGAGTGGGTACAAAGGTGGTAAACTTGGTAAGAAATTGGTTAAGGGATAGGCAGCATAGGGTGGTGGCAAACAGAGTTCACCCCGAGGAAGGGAGTGTGACACCAGTGGGGTGCCTCAGGGATCAGTGCTGGGACCAGTCTTCTTTAATGTCTTTGTAAGTGACACTGCAGAGCAACTGGAAGGGAAGGTCTGTCTCTTTGTGGATGATACCAAACTTTGCAGTAGTTTGGACACTCGGGGGGGGGGTGGAAAGGATGAGCAGTGATGTGAGAAAACTCAAGAAGTAGTCAAAGGTATGGCAGCCAGGTTTCAATGCAAAAAAGTGAAAAATAATGCGCTTGTGAACCAGAAGCTCAGGGACAGAGTAAAAATTGGGGGGGGAGCTGTAACTGATTACTACCAAGCCTGAAAGAGACCTGGGAGTGATAATTTCGGTTGACCTAAAGGTGGCTAGGCAGTGCGACAAGACAGTTGGGAGGGCTAATGGGATGCTGGGGTACGTAGGGAGGGGTATCACCAGCAGAAAGAGAGAGGGGGGGTGTTGCCTCTGTATAGATTGCTGGTAAGACCCCTGCAGAACCTGCAATCCCCTTGAGTCCCTATTTGGATCTGGAGAATTGTGTCCAGTTCTGGAGACCACATCTCCGGAAGAACATAGATAGACTGGAGGCAGTCCACAGGAGGGCAACAAAAATGATGCAGACTGCATCAAAAGCCCTATTAGAAGACTGAAGAACCTCAATATGTACACACTGGGAGAGAGGAGGGAGAGGAGGGATAGGATAGAGACCTTTGAATACCTCATGGGGGCAAATAAGGTACAGGAGGGAAGTGTTTTTCAGAAAAGGTGCTCAATAACAAGGGGATATGCTGTAAAGCTGGAAGGGGTAGATTCAGGAGAGATGTGAGGAAGTACTTCTGCACAGACAGTGGTAAATTCCTGGAGCAGTCTTCTAGTGGAGGTGATGGGGTTAAAAACAGTGGTGGGGTTCAACAATGCACAAGATAGGCATAAGTGTCAGTTGCTCAGCAGGTAGCACACTCGCCTCTGACGCCGGAAGACCAGAGGTCTGTGGGTTCTATCCCCACACCAGGCACTTGGGGTAAAAATCCCAATACTGACACTGTAGTGCAGCATGAAGGGGGTGCCGCACTCCAGAGGTGCTGTCTTTCGGATGAGACGTTAAACCAAGGTCCCATCTGCCTGTTCAGGTGGATGTTAAAGATCCCATGGCACTTCTCAAAAAGAGTAGGGGAATTTCCTGGTGTCCTGGCCAAATTTCCACCATTCACTAAAAATACCACCAACAGCTTAATCTGGTTTAGGTCAGTTGGCATTCATCTGTATCCCCCTCCCCCGGGTCATGTCTGAAAATAGGCAGAATTTGTCTAGTGCACTTACCCGGTCAACAAAAACTAAATAAGTGAATCTTCGTGGAGAGGCAGAAAGAGCCATAGATCAAGTAGCGTCTGGGGTGATACTGCAGGTAAGGAAAAATAGGCAGACTGGCTGGGCCAAGTGGTCCTTATCTGCCGTCATTTTCTATGAACTCTATTGCATAATCATACAAAATTATTTCCAGCATCTAGGCATCAGACGTGGCCTGGGTTTTTTATTTTATTTACAATTTTTCCTCCCTAGCCGTGGCTCCAATCAACCAGGACACCCCAGACCCATCACCCTGATGTCTGCCAGGACTTACCACCAGCCAGTAAGTACTCCTAGGGCTTGCTCCTCCTGGTGGGGTTAGCGGTTCCCCCAATCCCTATGTGAACCGGATCCAGTAGTTGGACTGGTGAGCGCACCTAGTTGGGTGTGGGGCCTGCAGGTGTCCCAGCGTCATCCTGCCACCGTCTTCTGTTTTTCCCTTTTTCTTTTCTACCCTGAGTAGCTGGCATGCAAAGATGCCATGACATGTGCCACATGTGCCCACGTGCCACAGGTTGGCATCTGCCCGTCCCTCCTGCCTTGGAGGCAGTCCCAAGTGCTTTCCCACAGCAATCTTCTAGGGATCAGGCATACTCCGGGTTCTGCAAACCCTCCGTCCTGGAAGAGGAGGAAAGCAGTCCTCTGGATGCTCAAGACTCCTCCCCCCAGTTGGCTCTCTGACAACCCAAGCTTGCTACTGAACTCAGGTCAATGGCATCACAAGCATTACCACTACTGCTGCGCCGGCAGGTCAGCCTATCGCCTGGGCTTTTATATCCAAAAATCACCAAATCCAACTGCCCAGGGTCAATAGAAAAGAATGAGCCCACACATACTTATGCAGGATAACCATCTCTGTGGTTAGATCTGCCAAAACGTTTATGGATAAAGGATCCTTTGCCTGATTGGGCCTTAAAGCCTGAGGTTGCACCTCTGTTATGCTGGTACTCAAAACATTAAAGAAATGAAAATGACCATGGAAAGAAAGGTTATGACAAACATCTCTGTTTCTGGTGCAGTTTCTTCCACCATTACAGAGGATTTGCTGACCTTTGGAACTCAGCAGTGCACCCTTCTTATATATGTTAATATGTCCCCATTGCCACGTGTTGCTGTGTAAGAGTGGTTTCATGTGCATTCAGCTGCAGTGAGAACAGCAAAGCGAAGCTGAGCTGTTCTGACTCAAGCTGAACACAAGTGAAGCCACTCTTATACAGCAACGAGTGACAACAGGGACAAATTAATACATTATTGATCGAGCTTGATCAATAATATATATATATTTTTCTAAACTGTCCTGGAACGTGCCCATTTCCAGGGAATCTGTTTGTGAGATAATATTCACAAAATAAGATGATAGTCTATTTGACCAGTAGTGAGAGGGCTGCATCTGTGACTAGAGGAGCCTCCTATTTCTTATGCAATGATTCCTGGAAAGGATAGCATTTTGACACATCTCAGAAAGGAACAGTTATGTAAGAACTTACCATAACAGTAGATCTTCAAGGGGATCTCAGTCATCAGGTAACACGGTAGGAACCTTCGCCATTGATAAAGGAGGATCCACACGGAAGATTTTCAGCAGTACAACTGAGCCTGTCCACGCTGTCGACGTCAGCCGATGTCACCAACCCCATATAGGCATTGGCAGCCCCACTCCCTCCTCAGTTCTTTCCCCCCAAAACCAAGGGAGCTAGGCCCTTGCCACAGGGGACCAAGGAGAGAAAGTGGAACCCAGACCCAAGAAAACAGGTCTGGATACACCAGATAGCCAGTTCCTAGACAGGAGCCCCAAGAAGGGGGATGGGAGGAGGGAAAATATACCTGATGACTGAGATCCCCTTGAAGATCTACTGTTATGGTAAGTTTTTATGTAACTGTGCTATCTTTTCTGGAGTTATATCAGTTATCAGGTAACACCGTAGGAACAAGTATCAAGCAGTGACAAGTGTAAACAGACAGTCTGGGAGGAGGGTACTGCATAAACGTAAGACAGGTGTAACCCCCCTACAAATGGGGGCTCCTAAAAGCCTTCCTGGAGCCTACCTAGATGCTCCCTGCTTATCTGGTGTCAGGCGTAAGGCTGCTAAATATGGGCGTTGTGAGTGCTTTTAAAGCTTCCAGTACTGTCTCTTTACGGGCTGCCTGCTCGCAGGGTTTGGTGTTTGTAAGGGGGGACTGGAGCGTCTATGCTCGACTCCTGCCCTGGGCTGCTGGTTAATTGCTCCATTTCTGCAGTCGCTAGAAGAGCAGAGGAAGCCTAGTTGAAAGATATAGCTGTTTGTTGGAGAATATGCAGAGTAACTGAGAAAATGTAAATTGTCTAACCTGCCTTTATTTGCAGCTGAGACTCTGTGTGCTGTGCCCCTCCATCTTGGACCAGGACAGTTCGAGGGGTCCAATAGGAGCGAGGGGGTATCTAATCTGAAGTAAAAAGCAGCCAACCAGAAACTAGGACCCCTCAGGGAGTCGACTGACCAATAGGGACACAGCTTGTCGTGCTGGGAAGTGGCATTATGGGCTATGGCGCTTTTTTGCACTACTGAGAGCAAACATAAGTGACTGGCACCTGAGGCCAGCCAATGGGATTGGGTGGTGCCCGAGTTAGAGAGCTGCACCACACTGAGAGGGGGCAGAGGCTTTGTGGCTGCGCAGAAGAAGGGAGCTCTGAGCTCCTGCGGCACTAAGCATTCGCGCGGGAAGGGCGTGAAAGGCCTGAGGCGGCCGATTTCGTTGCCAGCGTTCTATGACAAAAATCTACAGGCTTGTGGTCAGAGGAGGCTGTGAACAAGCACAGCTACCTACCAGGCTTCACCGGAAGAGGACTAGAGAATCTGCTAAATCGCGCTCGGTCTGTCAGGACAGTTGAAGCTGCAATGAAACGCCCGTATAGCTTCGAGTTCATTCGGGTCCTAGGAGCAGCTGCCTGGTATGGTACCCCTCTGTAATTTTCCATATAAATGTAAGAGGAGGCCTTTGAAGCTCAGGCTCAGCCCTGCAAGAGGTGAAAGAGTGGTCCTTTGCTGGAGTTGTGAGTACTGAATCAGGGTAGCTCCCTGCTAAAGGTTATAAACAAAGGCAGAATCGTTTTGTTTTATTGCTGACTGCACTAATTGAGCTTTCTGGCTCCATTTGATCTTCTCAGGAATTAAATGCTCGCTTGTGTCAGGGCCCCAACCAGCTGCATCGAGGAACTAGCCATTAGGGCTTGGGTACCCATAGACAGTAATTAATAAGTTAGGCCTGTGCACAGAGCCATAGGTAGATTTTCATGTGCTGTAGTGGTAAGCTAATCACTCTGACTACCCCTGGTCCAAGTTATCTCCCCTCAAATAAATCAGATTACTTGTTTTGCAAAAGTACACTGGCTAGTCTGTACATTAATGGTGAAATACTGCACAGTGAATGTGGTGTAACTGTACCTTACTTTCCAGGGGTTCCCCGGAGTGAGCGGACTGGTTGGAGCCGGGGGGCAAGTGTATATGGTAAGGACACTGAAATTGAACTGCGTGGGCCACTAGTGGGAAGAAAGGGGGGTTGCAGCAACCCAAAGGGCTTTGGCCGAGTCAACCTCGACTGTTCTAACCCCGACCTCTGGGTGGAGGCACCCGCCAACGGATCTGGGCCACTCACCCTGCTACAGTTAGGGAAGGCAGGGGTAGTAGCCCTTTGGATAGCGTCCCCTGGGGGTTACACAGGAGTCCCAGTAACACAGCCCTGCCAAATCTTGTACAGGCTCTTGAGGCAATGTTCAGACTGTAATGCTTGGTGAAAGTGTGGACTGTACTCCGGGTGATAGCCGCACAAATATCAGCGGTTAAGACCCCTTTAAAACAAGCCACCAAAGTAGCCATGCCTCTGATGGAATGAGCTTTGACAGCACCAGACAATTCTTTGCTGTACTTATTGTAGCAGAACACAATGCAATTTGCCAACCATTTGGATAAACATTGTTTAGAAACTGAAGAGCCCTCTCTAGCAAAGCAAAGGAATCAAACAACTGCTTAGACTTTCTGGACTCTTTAGTCCGAAGTAGGTAGTACTTCAAAGTTCTGCGCACATCTAATGTACGGAGCACTGCTTCCCCTGCATTGGCACGCTTTGAAAAATAAACAGGAAGGTGGATGGACTGATTTAGGGTGAACTCAGAAACCACCTTAGGCAGAAGCTTAGGATTTGTGCATAAAGATTCCCTGTCTTTGTGAAAAATCAAACAAGGCTCCTCATACCAGAGGGCCTGAAGCTCTGAAATTCTTCGAACAGAAGTAATTGCAACTAAAAATAGCACTTTCCACAAGAGAATGTGCAAATCGCAAGTTGCGACTAGCTCAAAAGGAGACAAGGTCAATTTCTCTAAAACAAAATTTAAGTCCCAAGTCGGGACAGGGGAACAGATTGGAGATTTCAGATGCTGGATGCCCCAAAGAAAGGTACTGGAGACATCCAGCTGAGCAATCATGTGGTCACCCGTGGGCTCATGAAAGGCAGAAATAGCCAAAAGGTGGATCCTGAGGGAGGAATACTGGAGGCCTGATTCGGACAATGAGATCAGGTTGTCCAGGTCATGATTTACTGAACAGGTGAAAGGGTCCAAGTCATGTTTGGCAGCCCAGGTGGCAAACTGCTTGCACTTCATGGCATATGTGGCTCGAGTGGAAGGCTTCCAGGCATCCACCAGGACATATGCTACCCTGTTAGAGACTCCAACCTGACAATGGCTACATTCTCAGGAGCCAGGCATGCAGATGGAGGAACCTGAGATTGGAATGTATCAAGACCCCCTGATCCTGGGTCAGTAGATTCTTGCAGAGGGGAAGAGGGACCGGGAGTTCCTCTGCCAGCTGCTGAAGTAGAGGGGACCATATCTGATGAGGCCAGAATGGAGCCACGAGAATCAAGCTGGCCCCCTCCATCTGTAACTCGATTAGCACCCTCTGTAACAGGGGAAATGGAGGGAATCCATAAAGAAACCTCTGGCTACAGGAGAGGGACAACGTGACTTGCCAGAAAACTCCAGGCCCTGGATCTAGCGAGCAGAAATTGGGCAGTTTTGCTTTGAGTGGGGATGCAAAAAGGTCCAACTTTGGATGACCCATCTGTCGAACAAGTCTTTTGCAATGGATGAGAGAAGTTCCCATTCATGCATGCTGAACTGGTCCTGCTGAGACTGTCCACAAGGGTGTTTAGAATGCCTGACATCTGGACCGTAGAGAGTGTCAGACCCTTATCCAGTGCCCAGTACCACACTCTCATGGTCTACCAGCAAAGGGAGTATAAGTGAGTTCCTCCCTGTTTGTTTATGTAGTATACTACACTCAAATTGTCCGACTGCATCAACAGCGGACCTGGAGCAAGATGCCCCTGAAAAGCCTGCATAGCACAGAAAAACGCTCCCACCTCCAGGACACTGATACGCAGGGAGGCTTCCCACTGGGACCAAGAACCCTGAGTTTGGAAGGGACTCAAGTGTGCTCCCCAACCCAGACCCAATGCATCTGTGGTGAGGATCTGATGCGGGGAAGAAATCTGGAATGGGACGCCATGAAGCAGATTCAAGGGGTCCATCCACCACTGTAGTAACTTGCATACTGGGGAAGAGACCAGGACTACATGGTCCAACTCATCCATACGCTGGTCCCACTGCACCCGGAGGGTCCACTGAAGGGTATGCAAATGTAGCCTGGCCAGTGGAATGGTGGGTATGGCTGCTGCAGTTAGGCTTGCAGTTAGGCCCAGCAATCTGAGGTACACCCTGGCAGGAATGTACTGACTCCGAACGACTTTCTGATCTTGGGCTATGAGGCACTATACCCTGTTCAGGGGCAGAAAGGCCATTCCTTGTACCAAGTCCAGAACCGACCCTATGTATTGCAACCTTTGGGATGGTACTAGAACCGACAGACAGGTTGATGGTAATGCCCAAGGAGAAGAAGCGCTAAAGAGTGCGCTGCACAGTCAGCAAAAGCTGTACCCTGGACGGGGTCTTTAGGAGCCAACCATCCAGATGAGGGAATACATACAGTCCCTCTCTTCTGAGAACTGCTGTGACTGCTGCCAAGCTCTTGGTAAAGACTTGTGGCGCATAGGATAAGCCAAAAGGCAGCACTTTAAACTGATAATGCTTGCCCTGGAAGACAAAATGAAGAAACTTCCTGTGCTGAGGAAAAAACAAGATGTGCAGGTAGGCATCCTGCATGTCCAGTGAACAGAGCCAGTCCCCAGCCTTGAAGAGGGGCATAATGGGCATTAGGCCTGGCAAAGTTACCTTCAGGAACTTCTTGTACCGAACAGACAGACTGAGGTCCTTTAGATCCTAGATGGGCCTCAAATCTCCAGTCTTTCTGGGGACCAGGAAAAACCTGGAATAAAACTGGTGGCTCTCCATTGATTCAGATGGAGGGAGAAACGACCTCCGACTACCACCTCCTGGGTCTGGAAATTCAGAAACCGTGAGCCAGGAGTGCCTATGAAGGCATATGCCCGTGGCAGCTGCCCTGGCAATGGTATCAGCCATGTCATACATTTCTCAGAGGAGATGCTTGCTAACATCCTCAGCCACTTGGCAACATTGAAACAACTCCTACTTTCGTGAACTATCAGGAAGGACCTGAGTCATAGCCTTGCCCTTCTTCCAGTTGGCATTTTGGTATTTAACCACGTGTGACAGATAGTTTGCAATCCTCAAGCCCAAGGTGGAGGAGGCATAAACCCTTTTTTCCCCAGAGGTCTATCGTACAAGATTCCTTGTCTGGGAGGAAGGGAACTAAGGTGTTTAGGCACCTTAGATCTGTCATGAGCTGCCTTAATGACCTCTGAACCTATTTTGGCCTGGGCAGCAAAATATTGGAGACTGAGGGGTGTGATAAAGTTTGTCTGTCTTGCATGGCATAGGTGGCACCATGTCTGGTCTGTGCAAGGTTGCCGTAGCTGCATTTTTCAATGCTGGGAGCATTGGAGGAATGATCTTTGGGGGAAGTTCTGGAATCTCCAGGAAATCCACCAGGTCCTTTCTGGTGGCATCCTCTTCCTCAGTGTGGAAGCCCATGGTAGAGGACAACTGCTTCATGACATTAAAAAATGTAGGATCCTCAGAAGGGGACATGGGAGTATGCTTCACAAGAGTTCTCACTGACCAAGGAGGCAGTGGACTTGTCAGAAAGCAGGATCTCCTCCTCTTGTTCCTCCACATCATCAGGAAGAATGAGGACAGGGTGATACTCCTCTTCGATGTCAGCCTCCTCTGCTTCAGGGTCTGGCATTGGATTTGCCGATGACGGCCCATGGGAAGACTCCTGGGACCACAGAACAGGTGTTGATAATGGAGCAGTCGTCAATGGTGTCAGCAAAGGGGGCCTATTCAAGGTGCCCTGCTGCTGAACAAATACATTAGTGAACTTAATCAGTACTTCATTCAGGTCAATGGTGGACATTGACGGAGGGGGGTTTGACGGCACAGGTGTCGGTGACCCACCTGAAGTGTCCTAAGAACCTGATGAGCCTGTAACCCTGGTAGGAGAAGGGGCAGACCTTGATGGGGAGTTGTTGATGATGAACCTGTTATTATTGATGGAAGAGCTGACAATCCAGAGGTAAACGGCTGAGCGCCCTGGGAATTGGGTGGCGGTGCTGTCGGCATGGGTCTGGTGGGTACAGAGACCTGAATAGCAATTCTCTTCATTGGAGTGGCTGCAGCTGACAAAGAGCCCCTAGAAGAAGGAAAGGCCATTGGGGAACAGGATTGCCGCTGGGGGAAGTGGTCAGTATCCCGTTATTTTTTTGTGACTATTCCCTGAGGACATGTTGTGGGCCTTGGAGGCCTGGGAGCACAAAGAGCCAGTCGGCGACTGGGAGGCCATGGCCCTGGAGGACCCCAGCCTGGAGCTGATTACCTGTGGTTCCATCAAAAATTTCTTCAGGGCCTTTTTGCATTACCGAAGGGTAATTTGATTAAACTTCTACCAGAACTCACAGTCGGAGATTTCGTAGTCAGGCCCAAGACAGCAACCACAAAGTTAATGTTCGTTGGTAGAGGCAATCTTCTTTCAGCAATGGCAGTGATGGAAAAGAGAGGAGGAAGGATTAACTCTCAATGTAAACAAAAATAGAAATCTCTTTAAAAACAGATTTATTACAAGGTAAGTGGAAAAAGCCATAGACTAAAAAAAAGGTGCAAATACTGCAACAGAGCTTCCTCGGAGACCCGTGCAAGTGAGTCAATGGTGGGAAAGAACTGAGGAGGGAGTGGGGCCACTCATGTCTATATTGGGTGGTTGATGTCAGCTGATGTCGATGGTGTGGACGGACCCAGTTATACTGCTGAAAATCTGTGTGGATTCCCCTTCACCAGCGGCGAATGTTCCTACCGTGTAACCTGATGACGGAGATACCCCAGAAGAAGATCTGCCTTTTCTTATCTAAATCTTTCCATTCCTTCCTAACTACTATGGTCAAAATAAATAAGGCGTTATACAGTTATTTAGCAGCACTGTACTCCTGACATCCTCCAAGTCTTCATCACTAGAGTCACATTTCCATTCGAAGCACAGTATTTAAATCTAGTTTAAAACTACAATCCGTTTCACTTGTGTGCCTTTCAGAGGCATGCACATTTGGTAGTGTGCACATGAAAGCCTGATCCAGATTCTGCTCCTATATTTGCCACTGTAAAATGTCAGGTTGTGTGCAATTAGATTTTTATCTGTGTGCCTTTTTGGGGGGATTCTGGCAGCTGTACCCTGCTGCTACTAATGCACTAATTAGGTGTCAAGTGCTAGGCATTAGACCAAACAGCACTGAATCATAGACTCACCTCTCACTAACCACCAATCTGATGCACTGCACTGACCCCTCACGCTACCTGCTGAACCGCCGAACATGGACAGGCTGACAAGAAACATCCTGTCTCTTGATGCCAAAGTAAAGCTTATTGAAAAGTCACCCACAACCAGCAGAACGGATTTTGCTACTGAGTTTGGTGTAATAACTAATGCATCAGCCGCATCATCCAGCAGAGGAAGGCGATGCTGACTGACTGGGGGAGCAGCTGCATGACAGCACAGAAAAGGAAACGTGGTGGTAAAGACGTACATGTGAAAGATGCCCTCTTGCGGTGGTTTTCTGCAACCCATGACCTTGGGATTCCACTGTCAGAGCAAGTGCTGCTTGAGAAAGCTAAGAGCTGTTCAGTGGAGATGGAGTTAGGTTCTGAACCCACATCTGGTTGGTTATCTCAGTGGAAAGAGAGACATTCAGTGTGTTACCAGAGAGTGCAGGGGAGATGGCTGAGGCTCACCAGCAGGCAGTTGATGAGTGGATGCCGACTGTGTTCCCGACTCTGCTTGTGGGCTTAGAGGAACAATATCTTTAAAGCAGATGAGACTGCACTATTCTTCAGGGCAACACCTGATGGGACATGGTCATTCAAGACAGAAAGTCTTGCTGGCCACAAAATGCTAAGGAGCACATCTCCATTATGGTCTCTGCCAGTTGTCATGGATCAGAAAAGTAAAAACTTCTGCTGGTGGGGAAAGCAGAAAAAAACCTTGCTGCTTCAAGGAGATCAATGTGGATGCTCTTACAGTGATGTACACTGCTAACTCCAATGCATGGATGTTGTGTTACATCTTTCATGGCTGGCTGAAGCTCGTTGATAAGAAAAGGTGGCAGAAGAGAAGGAAAATTGCAATGCTCATGGACAGCTGTTCAACCCACAAGCCAATAAATTTGAGAAATGTGAGTCTTTTTTTCCACCCCCACATTTTACAGCAAATATACAGCTGAAGAACCAAGGGGTCAATGACAGCCTAAAACAGCATTACAGGCATATAACTGTATTGAAGATTGTCACAGACAGTGACAGTGGTACTCAGTCATTTAACTCAAAGGCACAAATTATCAACATCCAAGATACAATGCACTTAATAAACCAGTCCTAGTCTGACGTTACAAGTGAAACCATACAAAATTGTTTCAAAAAAATCAGCTTGTGTGGACCAAGCAAAAGCCAATCAGACAAGAGCCTGAGGGCCCCCCCCCACCACCACCACCTGGAATGCTTGCTGACAATTTTCCTGCATACATAGACATAGACAGTGAGGAGCCGATGTCCAGTGAACTCACCAAAGCAGAGATCTGCACCTCGGTACTCAGAGAGGGCACAGTGGAGTATGAGGAGGCAGATGACAAGGAGGCTGCACCCAAGAAAGGGGAGATGTGATGAATTATGAGAAAGGTACACCACTAATTTGAGGCATGAAGGAAAGTGATTATAGTTGGTTTTATGTGTTGGAACGCCAGCTGGAGAGACTGGCGTCCCAAAGCACACGCCAAACGAAAATTGTGGACTTTATGAAAAAAGAATAAAAACAAGAAGAGTTTCTTTTAGCTGGGATGAACTTAATGATTAAATGCTTTTAACTTTCATATTGATGAAACCAATTAAAGCTAGTTAAAACCAATATACAGTCTGCAGTGTGTGATTTCAGTGAAACAGGGTGCTAGTTTCTCTTGTTCCTTGTCGATTTCATACAATTTCGGTTGTGTGCACAAAATTTGTGTTCCCTGAGCATGTGCATACAACCGAAATTGACTGTACATTTACAATTAATGGCTAAAGTCGGTAAATATTGCAGCCACCAGTAGTATTTGAAGCTCTTCCTTTGTATTTTCTTTGGTACTGTGTACACCAAAATATTCTGCTTTGTATACAGTTCTGCATTCCCATCTCCTGTGTGTTCTTCCAACACCAACGTTTGGTAAATAACTGTATGGTCAGGTTCCTTGACATTTTAAACACAAATCCCAAGGTAAAAATCTTCACTTCTCACCCAGAGCCTGTGAGCTCTGTGGGGCTGAAGTGTGATTGTGAACTGCAGGAGGAGGTTGGATTGCAGCTGCAAAGGCGTACTAATGACAAGAAATGCCATGCAAATAGATCCCAGTTAGATTTTTCAGGATTACAGACCTCATTTGCATTGCTGCCTTTGTAAATAGCATACGCTCCCTCAGTGCAAACGGTTACCTACTTCTACTGGCATTCTGCATTCACTATCATTATGTGTTTGCAAGTTGTTTTGCACCCTATAGACAGTCTTTTTAACAGCTGCATAGGAAGAGCTATGCAATCTATTGCTAACAAGATGAGAGGAAGAAGGGCAGGCAGGAACTGATGCATATTACCTTCTACTTCCACAGTGGAATCTCATTACATCATTGGTATGCATGAGATCCCTGCTCTTCTGTGTCTGTCTATGCTCCCATCCCCTTTCTCCCTTCTTCTTACCAGATCTACTTTATTCATGAATCTATGGTTGTGGCACATTCTTCTATTTTCTGTACTACCACTGCAACTGGAAGAATGCTGCTGATGACACAATACTTAAAGGGAAACATTCATGCACAGTGGCTGGCATAGTTTGAAAGCCCATGAAAAGCACGTTGAAATGAAGTACTGGGCTCACCTGTAGCTGGAAGCACTCCAGAGGTACAGATGGCAGTCTGTTTAGTATAAATACTACATTACAATCATTTTTTAGAAAATTGTGATGTCACTGAAGCGCAAGATGCATTTGACTCTGTGTAGTTAGGCTCAGCGTATTCCTCAGTTACGTCACAGTGTTTTAAAAATGACTGCAATGTAGTATTAATATTGAACAGACTCAGTCATCTATATCTCTGGATTATTTCCAGGTATGGGTCAGCAAACTATCTTGTATGAAAGAGCTTTTTATATACTTTCAAACTGTAATGGCCATCGGGCATGAATGCAGGGTTTTATTTAACTCTAAAAATTGATTAGCGTTTTGCCATAAAAGTGCTAAAAGATTGTGAAAATGCATAGTACTTGCCTCACTGTGTTTAACAAACATATCACTTCTAGAAAACCTGTATAAATACTTTCTGTGCAGTTAGTATTGTCCCAAGGAAAAAACTGCTAATCAATTATTTAAAACCCTGGAATGTGTCCCTTTAACATACTGTAGTAGGGGCCAATATCAGTGAATGAAGAACACTTCTATCAACTAATGTGGCTCTGACATAGCAGAAACATTGTTTTACTTCCACAGTATTTACTGAGAGAGAATGAGGCAATCACAGGCAGGCATTATGCTGATAATGGCTTCAACTTACACAGGTATGCAGAGAGTGGCAATGTATTTTATTTACTTTTTTATTTAAAAATTGTTGACTGGGAAAGGCACACTGAGCTGAAGCTCATTTCCAGGTGTTACCCAGGGGTGGGGAGCAAAGGATAAAAAAACAAACAAAAAAAACAAAACAATACAACAACAAATTCAGTGATTACAGAAAGTGCAAAATCAGAACACACAAAGACCAAAGAGCACAGAATGTGCATAATGGGCCAACAAATCATAAGCAGGCCACTGAACGTTACAGCAAGTGTATGAGGGAGTGTTAGGGAAGGGGAAACAGGAACAAAAGGTGAGCGAAGGAATCAGATGATTTCTGATGGAGGCAGGAGATGTAGTGAAGCGAAGGGAAGAAGGGAGATGGTTCCCAAGCGAGGGGAGATGACAAGCAAATGCTAATTGGCCTGCTGAAGTAAGGGGGTGTGGCAAAGCAAAGGTGAGAAGGTCCCTGGAGCAGAGGGAACAATGGAGAGGAGTGATGAGAGGTAGGAGGGAAGGGACCCAAACCAGTATTTTTAATGTATCCTGTTTTTATCTGTACTGTAAACTGAAACCTGAGCTCTAATGGTTGCCTCCAGCGATCCCTTACAGTATAAAAAACTCACTACATAGTTCAACTTGTTAAAGCTGTGGATGCAGTATGAATAACATCCAATCAGTAAAAAGTCGACCACTGACTTTACAGCTAAAGTTGGTCAGTTAGAACTTGGTCTGCAGCAGGTCGGATCCCTGTTAAGGAATTACACCAATGCAAGACCATAATACAAGTATTATGCACTAAATATGTACTCACTGGAAACCAGAAGGCAGAGGGGAGATATGACAGAGACCTTCAAGTTCCTCAATGGAATTAACAAAGTGAACTACGGGAAACTATATAGCCTGAATACCAATTCGCAGTCACGTGGACATGAATGGAAATTAACAGGAGGTAGGTTCAGGAGAGATGTGAAGAAGTACTACTTTACGGAAAGGGTGGTGGAACCTTGGAACAGTCTGTCGGCTGAAGTGGTGGGTGCGAAAACAGTCAGATGATTCAAGCAGGGTGTTGGGACATAATGAAGGGAATAGTGGTTACCGGTGGCAACAGGACCAAGGAGAAGAATAGAAAGATGACGGGGAGGGTTGGTACACTGGAGAAATGGTAGGTTCCAGGGATTATAGGGAACTTGGGCAGACTGGATGGACCTCTGGTCTTTTTCTGCCATCATTGTCTATGTTTCTAAGTAATTACACTGCTTTGCATCAGAATAGATGAATAAAACAACAGAAGCAAAGCCAAACCCAGTTTAACCTGTTGCAAAATACCATACTAATTCCTGATATCTCATTAAGCTTGCTCTTACACTTACAGCTACTGCAGCTTGCTCGCGGTAACAGTGAGTAAGTGGTTCTGGTGGGATTTGAACCTGAACTTGATGGTTTTCAAGCCTGTGATCAAACCACTAGACCCCAATACCATCCCTCTGTCACCTCTTAAGGCTGCTTAGTGAACCTTACAGCAGACTGTAGTGAAAATGGGAGGGAACCTGGAGGAACTCGGTTTCTGGAGAGAATTTAAAAGTCTGACTCAGTTCCAGGTGTAAAATGAGGAAGGACTGCTTCTATGTAAAATGCACACCCCTTGATGCATACAAAACTGACTTAATAAAGTGTAAAAATGCAGCATAATGTAAAATGAAGAAACATTTCCCCAAATTTCTGTCAGATACATTTGATACTAGATCCAGGGTGATGGATTCCCTCAGTGAATTCTTTCCATTTCCAACACTGAAAGAAGACCTCTTTATAGCGGTCTGCTTGGCATGGCCAAAACCCAAAAAGATGAACTCTGATGTTTTAACCCCTCTGAGGGAAAACGTCAGTTGGGTGATGACCACAGCACATCTGCACTGAACTGCAATGCTAAAGACTGCATAAAAATCTATACCACTGCATACCTACTGCCTGCCCCCGCCCGCTGATTTCAAGTAATTCCAGAGGGTAGCTGAATCCATGCCCCATAAACATTTTCCCTGTTGTCCAGTAAATCTGAGATTTTTACATCACCATAATATAACAAGCAAACTACAACTAAATCATAAATTTTTCTATATCCCTTATCCGGCTAATACATTAGCAGCTGAATTGGCTCTGACAAGGGCTTGTTGTACACTGTGATTATGTCTCTCAAATGGCTGTGTATAGCATCCCAAAGACATAATGCACTTCTGCACCTTACAATTTGCACTTCTTGGGTTCAATTTTCAGAGTCCTAAGAATGCAGCACGCCCCTGGTGCAGCAATTATTGGTGTACAGGGCTTGTAGCATTCTCCCAAACGGTGATCAGGATGTAGAGTCCCGCGGGCCAAATGCTGCAAGTTAGACCAGCTTTTCCCTGGTCAAACGTGTGCAGTTTGGGGGACCCTTTTCATGGGGCTCGCATCAAATATCTGGTGCAAACTGCCATAAACTGTGCAAAGTGTTGCAATGGCTCCTGATGTACTAAGATCAGGTGCTGTTGCATCAAAGGAGTTTGGCACAGCTACACCAAGCAATGGGGTTGATGCACGGGCTGACGCAAGCCCTGCATCCCCCTTTGAAAATTGAGCCCCTCATCTCTTTACAGCTGAGAATTGGGCCCCCACTATTATCCAGGTACTACACGTAAACGCAGCTAGTTTGTCAAAGCTGACAGATGGGGAGTTGGTTTAGATGGATTTCAATCATATACTGCATATATATGCAAACCCTAGGCAGCGCTATTCCAAGGGCTACTACCTCTGCCTGTATGTCTGGACACAGATTGAGGGGCCTGGATTCGGTAATAAGGTGCCTCCACCCAGAGTAATGGTATTGAGGATGTTCACCTGTTCTGCTATAGCCCTCTAGGAAGCTATAACCACCTACCAACCGTCCTAGTGGCTCAGTGCCTGACACAGCAATAACTTTACAGCAGTACAAAAAAGTAATAATATTCACACACCCTTCACACTTACCACCAGGGTTGGACTTGCAGCATCTTCCTTGGAGACCCCCTGTAAAATAGGGTTAGCAATACAGTTGCACACTTTCAACACTGTAACCTAACTAATAATATGCAACTAGCCAGGTTAAACGTGAAAAAAAGAATCAGGTTTATTTAGGGGCAGGGAACAATAAAGGGGCTCGAATTTAGTCAAATGATTAGCAATCTGATTTGATTCAGTTTCGGCATGCACTATTAGTCCCAAATTGACAGTCACACAACACTGGGTACCCAGGATGGAAAGTCTGACTAGCCAGTCATTACCCGAGGATGGTTGGCATTGCAGCCGCTGTTGGGGCCCTTGACGGAAAGAAAAGCAGTTAACATGCAAGACAACCAAATGATTATTTGTAATCTGAGCTGAGTGGCTCAGTTTCTTGCAGAACCCAGAAAAACAGAAGCAATTAGATGGTACCACAGATGATCTAAATATTTGTTGCAGGGAGCTACCCAATTTGTACTTACAGTACCAGGTTTCTGCTGGAATGCAGGCGATATGGAGACCTCATGGTTTTTACCGATGAGCATGGGGAACCAGGGCCGACATGATGCACCTCTTCTTCATGGCCTTTCCTCCAAGTGGCCACAATCTGCGAGTTGTAGTTGCACAGGGGCTGGATCCCCAAAGCCGGTCTCTCACCGAAACAGTCTCTGGTGCAGGAATTTCGGTCTAGGATGGATGAGCAAGGCCCAGGTAGGATGAATAGATTGGCAAAGTTCGTAATCTTCTGTTGGTGAAGCCTCCAGCTGGCGTAACAGGTTTGGCCATGGGCAAGCAGGTCTCGACACATGTAACACATCCAGCACATTCAAATAGGCAGCTATTTCTCTGAACAGTTCGGATACAATCTGGTTGCAATTAAGCAGCTTAACTGAGCAAACCTTTTGATCCGAGCACGTCTCGCACACAATCTGGGCCGATCGCTTCACAGGAGCAAGTTTTCGGTCCAAATCACAAATAACACTGGTGACACTTCTCTCTTTCTTCTGCCGCAGTTCCACTTTAATTGGAAAGTTCCGACCTCTGCTATCAGGCAGTCCCAAGCAGGAGAAAGGCGGCAGGGAGGCAAGTTTGGCATTGTCCTGCCAATTCCCCTACACTATGTTCAGGGAGCAGCTACTCGAAAGCTCGAGCTGTTCACACTTCATCCTCCAACTCTAACGGAGTCATTGTCTCTGGGCACACTGGGGATCTTCCTTATCAAACCAGCATGCATGTTGGCTGAGGAAACTGTCAGTCACAGTTAGGGCGCCTGCTCCAGGTTAATTTGGCACCAACCTAAAAACTACAAAAGTACAGATTTTCCTTCCCACGAAACACTGGGGTTCGGATCCATTTTAGGTCCCCAGGTTCTATTGGTCCAATTACTGGAAGCTTCAGACCTAACATGGTGGCTTCCATTCAGATAAACAAGTTGCAAAGAAAGCAGGTTAAACAAACACCTTCCCATCAAATAAAACAGTACACAAACAGTAAATAAGCAGTTTCCACATATGCTGTCTCTGCACAAATATCGACCGCAGAGTGCAGCAAAACAGAGCACTGTCTGGCCACTTGCAAACCCTAAATCACCTGGACCCAGCACACACCATTCACTTAAAGGGGAAGTCTCCCATAGTTTCACACCCGTATTTTCCCAACTTCTTATGTGCAACTGTTGTGTGCCTCCTCCAGTTGCCAACAGTCCTATTACTGTCCAAATCTAGATTATAAATAAAAATATACAGCCCCCAGAAGTTATCAATGTGTTTGTCCTCCATTTTACCATCAATGCTGCTGGAGGATGATGTCATCAGAGCAACAGATAATGGTGCTGCACTAAATGCTGTTCCACCAGTAAACAGAACCCACAATGTTTGGTTCCCCACTTAAGTAATGGAGGAACCCTTTAAGTGTTGTGCACATCCTGAAGTGCAGGTCTAATAGGGACTAGGATCATATGAGTGTGATGCAGCACTGATTTGACATGTATATACAGTATGCCTATAAGGAAGTGCCTGTATGTGTTGTGTTAATGTTTCTGTTAGTAAAAGCAGTTTACCCAATAAATGACTCTGGGTACAACAAGAGTCTTAAGTGTTATTATATAGCTGTTGTATTATGTTCTGGGTGTGTTAACATTCTCTGTTTTGATTGACACCAGCAGTGAGACACAATCTTGCAAAAATGCCCCTTTCCCTTTGTAACTAGGCAGTCAGTGATTGGCTGGCTGATGCAAGGCAATAAAGAGTTCAGCTATAACAAAGAATAGGTTACCAGGACAACATCAACTGCAGCATATGGAAGAAGGGTAATCTAGTGGTTAAAGCACAGGCACAAGAACTGGGAAACTCTGGTTTGAATCCTACTAAAGTCCCTTACTCTCTAACCCTTAACAAGTTCCCCTAACCTCCTTGGGAAGTGTGATGGCCCCTCAGGTCCATGACTTTAAAAGTGCCCCCATTCCCATTATAAATCATGAGCAGTGATGTGAGAGCTACAGCACTTCACTTTGAAGGTACTGAAAACAAGCTGTGGCAGCCCCCCCCCTTTGTAATGCCAGCATTTGAAGTAGGATGTCCCTCACAAATCAGATGCTACACTTCAGCTGTTGTAGGTAAAGAAACTAATCAGTCTCAGTGTTTACAGTGCTCTGTATTTGCTTAGCTCATTCCTCCCATGTCATATGCATTCTGTCTTGGTATTTCCAGTCAGAACCCCAGATGTAAGGAGCATTTGAAATGTAAAACAATACACTTTATAAAGTAAGTGATCTAGCTCTCCACTTTCAGGCTGCTGAAAGGGGGGTGTATAATTTGTGCAAAGGAGGAATTCAGTCTTGTGTGATCCTTTGGGAAACTGCTCAGGCCTACCTTGTAAGTGAATCTTCTTAAGGGTGTTCACCTGGTACAATGCTGATTGACTCATTGACTGCTAGATCGATTGTTTGATTGTCTGATTGACTCTTTCTACTGCACTCTACAACATGTTGCAACTGTCTCACAGAGAGAAATTAGCAGTACATAGAACAGATTCTGTTTCCTGTGAATGAAATACTATTAGATGTATTATTTGCTATACACATGCAGTATTAAGGCTACAAGTACTACTCCCTGTGTGAGTTGCATGACAGTACTGTCTTAAGCCATTGCAAACTTAAACTAAAATCAGGATAGACAGCATTGATACCCTTATGTGTTCTTCTGCACTGTTGCTGCAGTGAGATCAGGGAATGGGAGGGGCTGTATTACAAGTGATCCATTTGCATGTAAATGGAGGCTTGCTTGACATTTTACTACTTTGTGTCAGAGTCTCAAACTCTAGATATGTGTTGCAACAGCAGAAATTGCTGATCTCTTATTGACATATGTACAGTAACTGATGTAATGTACAATAAATACATCAGACATATCCAAATCAGAAATATACAGTAGTCTTCTCCTTTAACACAGAATAGCTAGTCTCTTAAAGGGACAGGCACAGAGGCTCAACATGGCACTCTCACACAAATAAACAGAATCACTGTGAGACGGGACACCAGCCTGACAGTAGGCATTTAAGAAGCCCAGGCAGACATTATGGTAAACTCCAAATTGGAGGGGGGGTTACATGTATGCAGAACCATCTACAAGAGACAGGTAAGCCAAGGTACAGCAAGCCTTCACTTACCTTCTGCTAGTTTCTGCAGTTCAGTTTCCCTTTGAAGTGAGGCTTGCAGCTGCTGGCCATTCAACTCAGCTGTGTCTAACAACAACTGTTGATCCTTCATCTGCAGCTGAAGACCCATTATGTCTTTCTGGGATGTTTTAAGTTCTTCATTTAATGCTGTAATTTCTGTGGAAAAATGAAAAGAAAGTATTTATCTTACCAATGTTTTATCTGCAGATATTAAACTCTAGTTCCACTACCTATATGGCACAAAGAAAAATGTGGTGAAACGAAAAAACCTTTAGGAACAGTAGAAGCACTTGGGTCTAACATGCCTGGTCCTTTTGTTTTCCTAATCTTCCAGCCTATGCTCTGGATGGTGGGACACTGTCCCCTATATGTAGTAGATTTGTTCAGCTTAAGACACAGCTGGCATCAACATGGTAAGAGATACCTATGCTGTATCACCATCTGGACTGGTACCCACAGGCACACCCACCACCCCAAGCCTCCCAGAGGTCCACTGGCCTGGGGGGCTGGACTGTGGTGAGGAGGTGGCAGAGGAACTCACAAGAAAAGCATCAAAATTCACCAAATTCACAACTGCAAATTGGTTTGCACCACTAGAGAAGGCAGAGGTACCTGACTCCTACAGAGGAGGATCTGAGCTGGTTGGAAACTGTGAATAGGATGACTTGGTGTCACCCAGGGGAGAGAACAGGAGGAAGGTAGCAAGGAGTATCCTTTTAGTGAGGGACTCTATGATTAGAGGGGCGGAGAAAGTGATGAGGAGAGGGGAAAGGGGATGGGGTGGTCAGATGCCTTCCAGGCGCATCAGCCATCCAGGATATGGATAGGCTAGAGAGGACAGTAGAGGAGGGGAAGGGGGAGCTTGGGATGCAGGTACACTTACCGGTAGATACCAATGATCTGGCAAACCAGCTGACTGAGACTGTGAGGTGTTACTTTCAGTAGCTGAGGAACAAACTGAAAGCACACTCAGTGTCTCTGGCCTTTTCCGAGGTCCTCCCTATGTAGGGTAGTGTGCAAAGGAAGAAGGAGATTGAGGAATTTAATGGGTGTTGAAGGGATGTTGTCAAGAGGAGGGGTATTATTTTATGAGAGACGGGGGGGCTTCTAGAACAGAAGGCTCTTCAAGGATCACAGCCTTACCCTAACAAGAGAAGGGACCAGTGCACTTGGTCAGATGTTTGATGTTTACCGTAGGTGGGCATTTAAACAGAGAGGGTGGGAGACTGAGGCTGGAGGAACCACACAGGACAGAGAACAAAAGGTGAACCTAAATAGGACTCCCCCAGAAATCAGTTCAAGGAGCAATAGGGATAAAAGCAGCAAAGCAGGGGTCCATAAAAGTTTAGAAAGGGTGCCAGTGGAGGAGAGCCCATAAAGCCAGCAGGGAGCAGGAAAACCATCACATTAAAGAGAGAGGGGGAGGACAAAGGGAGAGGAGCTCACATGAGAGAGAATAGTATAGGCATAAGTTGGAAGGCAATTTGTCTAAATGTCAGGCGCTTGGGGGAAAAAGAAATTAGTCAGCTTCAGGTGATGGTGGCAGTTAGAGGATTAGACACTGTAGCCATTACAGAAACATGGGCCACTGGGAATAATGACTAGGGCCTGGCAGTACCAGTGTACACCATGTGTAGGAGAGGCGGGGTAAGAGGAAAGGGAGATGGGAAACTCTCTTTGTCAAAGAAGGCAGAGGCAGTACAGAATGGGTCTTACAGGGGAGGAAATGGGGAGACAGAATCAGAATCTGAAAAGAAGTTGTTTATGGGGTGGTCTATAGACCACCAGGACAGGGAGATGGGGGGGGGGAGAGGGAACTAGGGGCAGAAAATGGGAAGGAGGCTGCAAGGAGGGGGAGGTAGTAGTTGTGAAGGATCTCAAGCTGCCAGTCACAGATTGAGATAATTAAGCAGCTCTGAGCACCATAAATCAGGCCCTGCTAGATATGTTGCAGGACTGCCTGCTGGTGCAGCTGGTCAGGGAATCTACATGACAGATTACCACTCTCATCGTGGTACTCACTAACTCGGAAATAGTAGGTGACGTGCGGATTGGGGAATCAGTGGGGTCCAGAGCCCATAACACCATATGGTCTGAACTGGCCATGGGTAGCAGTACATCCTTGCCAAAAGCTGTGGCTCTGGATTTCAAATGAGCAGACTTTGATAAGATGAGGGAATTAGTCAAGGGCATGTTAGTTTGAGTGGATGAAATTGGGGGGGGGGGTGGAGAAGAGGTGGGAAAAAATTAAAACGACCATTCTGGAAGCTACCAAACAGTGCTTGAGAACAGTTATCAGGGGTAATAAGCACAACTGTGGCCAATCTGGTTCTCAAAGAAGGTCAGAGATGCCAAAAAAGGGCCTTCATTGGCTACAAGGAGAAACGGGGATGAGGAAGGGAGCAAATGCCAGGTAAAGACTTAGGAGTCCAAAAAGGCAGGCAGGGATACAAAAGCAGGCAAAGAGCTGCATATTGCAGAGGGACTCAAGGGAGGGGAAAAATAGTTCTTCAGGTGCATAAGGAAAAAAAGGAAGATGACAGTAGGAGGGGGCAGGGTAGTAGAGGAGGACGAGCAGAAGGCAGACTTTCTAAATGACTACTTCTGCTCGGTATTGACAGTGGAGGATAGCGGGCCTCTGTTGGAAAGTGGCATAAAAGCTATTGCAAGCGGGATCCCAGAAATGGGAATGGTGGCAATTACAGGAGAAATGGTTTCAAAAGGAGCCCCTGAAAATAGATAAGGCTTCAGGGCTAGATGGGATGCACCTGATGGTGCTCAAGGAACTGGCATCGGAATTGGCTGAACCACTGGCAGGGCTATTCAATAGCTCATTACAGTGAGAGGTGGTTCCAAAAGATTGGAGGATAGTGAACGTGGTGCCACTCCACAAGGAAGGGGACAGGCAGGAATCTGGAAATTCCAGGTCCATCAATCTTATCTCGATTGTAGATAAACCGATGAAGACATTAGTCAAAGAGGACCTGGTGGACTACCTAAAGAGAAATGGGTTCCAGGATAGTAAGCAGCATGGGTTCATGGCAAGGAGGGCTTGTAAAACCAACTTGATAGTATACTTTGGGTAACAAGGGAAGTGGATAAGGAACAAGCGGGAACATGACAATTCGCTCCCAACAATTCACTTCAACAGTTCGTTCCCCCACATTTCACTCTGGCGTCAACTTGCTCCTATAACACCACTCTCCCCTGACAACTCACTCTCATGGATTGGCCATGTCAATGAAATGTGAAATATTGGGGAGCGAACTGTCAGGACAGCCAGTCTGTAAAAGAAAAAGAAAGAGACTGAATCAGAAAAGAGGCAGACAAAGGAAAAGCAATGCAACAAGAGGGGCAAGCACTAGGTCGAAGACAGAACTGTCTTGAGAAGAATGTCCTCGCTAAAGGCTTGACCTTCATCGCCACAGCTGTTCCCAATAGCTTTCAAATCAGAGGTTCCATAGATGACTATTAGAGAAAAGGGAGCAGTGCACTGCCGGCTGCCTGTACCAGCTGGTGCAACCTTTCCACCGGTAAGACTCTAATGCTGAAGTTATGGGGAGGAGGGAAACTGACATTCTTCAGCTGCTGAAGACCAGAGGTGAGGTCCTTAAGCAAGTGGGGGAGCAAGCTGCTGTCGGTGTGGGATGCAGTGTACCTACTCAGTACATTAAAATTGGACAGTCTAACTCGGTGGTGCTGCAGCATTCAGAGGTTGTGAAGTATTGGAATTTCTGCTAAATGGAATTCAGGATTGCAGCTTGGCACTGGTGCTCCCCCAAAAGCTCCCCCGAGAGTTCGCTCCCATGGAAATTGAATAAATAAATATTTACTTGATATAATTAAAGGGGAAATAAATTTAAAAAATTACAAAAAAACAGTTGTGCAGAGTGTTGTGATTTGTGCCAGGAGTGAACTGATGGGAGCGAATTGTCGGGAGTGAATTGTCATGTACTGGAAACGGGCAGTAGGTTTATGCTGTTTTGACTTCAGCAAAGCATACGACTTGGTGCCACACAGATTGCTGAAGAAATGAGAGGATCTGGTAGCCGCAAAGGACCTAATTAAATGGGAGTGAAGTTGGCTAGGCGGAGCTGGGAGACATCAAAGGATGGTAGTAAACGGGGTCAAATCGGGGGAAAGGGAGGTCATGAGTAGGGTACCGCAGGGGTCAGTCCTGGGACCAGTCTTTTTCAATCTGTTCATCAGTGACATAGCAGAAGGAATACAGGGCAAGATGTGTCTTTTCACAGACAATACTAAGTTCTGTGGCAGGGTAGACTCATTAAGGAGGAGGTAAGGGAGTTGCAGAGGGACCTGCAAAGGTTAGAGAGGTGGTTGAAGGTCTAGATGATGAAATTCAAAGCCAAAAAGAGTAAGGTGATGCACATAAGGAATAAGAACACCAGGAAGGAATACTAGATGGGAGGGGTTAAGCTGGCCACAACTTCAGAAGAAAATGACCTTAGGACCATCATAATGAACTCCTTAATACAAACTAGCCAATGTAACGAGGCTTACAGCAAGGCAATCAGAATGTTGGGGTGTAAATACGAACATACATACGAACATATGAAGAAGCCAGCAGAGGAAGGCCATTTGGTCTATCAAGTCTGCTCGTATTGCAGGGTCCACAGCTTGAGCTAATGTCCCTGCCCTCCCTTGCCACTCCTCCCATCCTCCCTACCCATGATCCTTACTTTCCCCCTTATGCCTATCCCAGCCTCTCTTAAAGCTGCTCACATGTCTTCAACAAGATGACCTCTTCTGGCAGTGCATTCCAAGTGTTCACCACACTCTCTGTGAAGTAGTGCTTCCTGACCTCCCTCCTAAACCTCCCACCCTCCAGCTTAAGACTGTGCCCCCTAGTGTTATGGTTGCCACTCAACTTAAAGAGATTCTCCTTATTAACCTTATTTATCCCTTTCAAGTACTTGAAGGTCCCAATCATGTCCCCTCTCTCTCCTGTCTTCCAGGGAGTACATGTTCAGTGCCCTCAGCCTCTCCTCATATGCCTTACCCTGCTGACCCACTATCATCTTTGTAGCCCTCCTGTGGACCTTCTCCAGAAGGTTAATGTCCTTTTTGAGGTGTGGGTATTTCGATATAAAGGGATTTCGATAGAAGGAGGAAAGAGGTAGTACAGGAGGGAAATCAGGAAACATTTTTTTCACTGACCGAGTCGTGGACAGGTGGAATGCTCTGCCCGAGGAGGTCGTATCCTGTAGAATGGTGGGCAGCTTTAAGAGGGGTTGGGACAGGTGGGGGGTTTGTGATGAAGAAGAGTGGAGAGCGTGGGGCACCTGCAAGTTGAGGGGCTAGCTGCACAATCGAGCAGACTCGATAGACCGTAAGGCCTGCTTCTCCTGGCATTTTCACATGTACTACATCTCTATAGATCACTGGTGAGACCCCATCTAGGTGTGACCCCCAAGAGATGGGGGGGCATTACAGAGACCTTCAAGTTCTTGAAAGGGATAAACAAGGTAATCTGCAAGGAACTATTAAACAGAAATTGAGGGTCAAAAACAAGGGGACATGAATGTATGTTGGTGGGGGTTCAGGAAAGAGGGTAGAAAGTTTTACTTTACCAGGAGTGTGGTTACCAGCAGAGGTGGTGGGCGCAAAAACAATTAATGGGTTTAAACATGGCTGGAACAGAGTAGTGGGCTTAAAAGTTTCTCAGGTGGGAAGCAATAAGGAAGAGAGTGAAGGGGAGGAGAGAAGGGCGACAACCCCATCTAGACAATAAGTCATGGCATAGAGTAGGGCAAAACTGGGCAGACTAGATGAATCAATGGTCTTTTTCTGCCAACAATGTCTGTGTTTTTATTTTCAATCTATACCCCTCTGCCCTATATTTTTCCAGACACTCATTTACCTCTTTGTTGAACACAGACTGATGCTGCCTGTTTTAATGCCCCCCCCCCACTGCCCTTGGTAACTAATGTGTATTACTCTCTCTGTGACTTCTGAATTCTTCTAATGCTGTGACATTACACAAGGCCTGATTAGCTGTAGAAGATACTGAATGTTTTTTTTTTTTTTTGCATTTAAAATTAAGGTGAGAAACCCCATAAAAGGAGCAAGACCAGTAGGAGATTTAATAACTGTTTTTAAAAATAATGATATACTGAGGGTCTGTAAAATCAGCACAGTCCCATTTGACTCCTCAAATTTTCTTATAGTCTCTATCTATCTATACCCTTTTACTGCAGATCTTAGTTAATTCTTATATTCCCCCTAGTAACTTTAAAATATGAACAAAAGATTGGGATAACTTTTGCACGTTTACATGGCCAAAATACTATTCATGAGAGATTTTAATAGTAGAATGGGTGAGATCACATATATGATAACTCATTAATAAAATATTAGAAAGCATGGGAACCAACTGTATTACTCCATACTGCCTCTAAAGATAAAATAGTCATTTCAGTGGACGCAGCCCTGTTCTTCTTTAGCACACATTTCTTGTCTGTATGGAACTGCCATGCTCCGTTAAGAAAGGCTAGGGTCCGAGGTAACCACTTCCCCTGGGTCTCTGCCAAACTCATTGCTTGTCAGCGTGCGCATAATCAATCATGGGTTGTGTCTAAGTCATTGGGTGCTCCCCAAGATCTTCAGTGCTATCACTCACTCCAGAACACCTGTACCCGTGCCATCCATCTCGCCAAGGCAGAATATTTCAACACCACCTTCCAAGATAACATAAACAACCCCTCCAAATTTTGGAAGGTTATTCATGCCTTGTTTTCCCTACCCTCCCAACCCCCCTCTCCTGTCCTAAAATTGGCTCCATACAATAGATAATGCACCTACAGTGGCAGAAGAGTTTAGCAACTTTTTCACTACCTGTGCCTCCTCCCTCCTTGCCTCACTTCCCCCACCTCTTCCCCCAATGCTCCCTTCCACACTCAGACCTCCACCGCCTCGCATTTCACTTTTAATTTTAAGCCTGTCTTCCCAGAGGGCACCCTGTGAGTATTACTTGCCCTTAATCCCAACAAAGGAAGAAGCCCTGACGGTCTTGACCCTAAACTCCTCCACCTATCTGCTTACACTATTGCTTTCCACTGACTAGTCTTCTGAATTTCTTCTTCTCTCACATGACTGTACCTAAGGCCTGGAAGTTCACTACCGTGGTCCCTCTTCCCAAAGGTGGGGACCACTACAATCCTAACAACTTCCATCCTGTATCTTTGCTCCCTATTCTGGCTAAGGTCCAAGAGCACCTGACTCTGGAGCAACTCCCCCTCTTCCCTTTTCACCCCTTACCAGTCTGGATTCCATAAAGCCCACTCCACCACCACCTCCCTCCTCCACCTCATTGACTCCATTCTCACAGGCATGGATCAGGGATGGATCACCTCTGCCATCTTTGTCGAGCTGGCCAAAGCCTTTGACACTGTTGCCCACTCCCTTCTCCTCTTCAAGCTGACTGTGGTGGGCCTCTTTGAATTCGCCACTGGCTGGTTCCGATCATGCCTCATGGACCGGACCCAGTCTGTCACAGTCGGCAACTTCGCCTCCCCTTCTCTCAATCAACACAGGTGTTCCCCACAGCTCGGTACTTGGACCAATACTGTTCTCCATTTTACTGAATGATCTACCCGACATCTGCACATCTGCTAGTATCCACATGTACGCAGATGACACCATGTTATTCTCCTCCGGGAGTTCCCCTGCTGAGGTGGCCACCAGCCTTTAGCTGGACTTTAACAATGGCCAGCGCTGGTTTAGTGCTAACCAACTCTCACTGAAAGTCAAAAAAATGGTCTCTATGACGTTTGGCACCGGACTAAAGCTGTCCAGATTAGACTCCACCCCCACCTTTCATACCTTATCAGGTTCTAAACTGGACGACGTCCCCACATTTAAGTACCTAGGGCTGTGGCTAGACAAGAATCTAGACATCAGGGTACATGTAGAAGCCATACACAAAAAACTTCTCCCTAAACTTGGTGCTCTGTGCAGACACTGCAGTTGCCTGCCAATGCAAACCAGGCGAGAAATTGTCCAAAAGATGATCCTCCCAGTCTTCGATTTTGGGAATATTGTCTAAAACTCCACCCCTAAGACCACCTTATCCAGACTGGATGCTCTCTTCAATTTCTTCTGCCACTATGTACTAGGCAGCCCTCCTCTCACCCACCACTGCAGTCTCTACATCTTGCTCTCCTTTCCGTCCCTCTCTGCCAGACGCCTGTCACACACTGTTAATCTAGTAGGGAAGAACCGGCATGGTTCTCTGCCTCCCTACTTGTCCTCCCTCTTTTCTATCCCACCTCCCTTCTGTTATTCCCTTCGATCCTCCAAACACAGAACGTTTGCCCTCCTACCTTGGCGTACATCATCTGGAACTCCCTCCCCCTCGAGATTCGCTTGGCCCAGTCTCACCATTCCCTTGCTCTCCTCATTCCCAAACACACTGTTCACTGCTGCAACTGCAATTAACCCTGGCAAATCCTCCCCCCATTTTTACTTCCGTTCCCCCTCCTTTTTCCTCAACCTCCCGCCACCTACCTAATAGCCCCCTCTTGCCAACTTAGTCCCTTTTCCTATCCCTTTCCCTCTAATTTGCCTCCCCGCCATCCCTCATTATTGTTTCCACCATCATCCCTCAGCTCTCCTTGCCTATTGACCTTCCTATCAACCTCCTTTATCTGCCATTCCCTCACCTTCTGTCTCACCCCTGCAACTTCTACCCTTCTTTTTCTCTCTCTCCTCCCACTATCTTGCCAACTCCCTGTCCCCTTGCAGGGTTCTCAGCATCCTGAAGGGGAGTAGGTTTTGGTGGCCTTTTCTCCCTCCCGTTTCCCACTACCTCCCTCCCTCCCCCACCCACTGCCCTGCTGGTTTAAATATCTTTATTACGTTACTATATAGCACTTAGTTTCCTTTTTGCTGTATTCTCTTTAAACACTTGTGCTGCATATGCCATTTACCTGGCTACCTGTTTGCACTCTCTTGTTCTTTGCATTGCATACTTTTCAAAGTAATACACTATTCGATTTTTGATGATATTTCATAAGTATGTTTAAATTCATATGCTGTGTCCTAAAGCTATGTTTTTGTCATTATTATAATCCATTACTACTACTATCCATCTCATTATGATTATTTGTCTTCAATTGAAATTCACTGTATTTGAATTGTACACTATATTCTTTGTTCTTTATTGTTGGTTTTTTGCTCTTCCCCTTCATGTAACCCCTTTCCCCAGGACACTTCTGGTAACAAACTGTTTGCAGCTCATGTTGTCTTTCCTGGTGAAACTTTTCTAAACAAATAGATAAACAAGTGATAGTGTTAGGCTTAAGGAATGCTTTTCAAATATTCTTATGTTTGTTTGAATAGGAGAATGATAGGTGATGTTAGGCATGGGAGGGTAGTGAATTACCCAACCCAAATGCTACCCATGGATACCTCTAAACTACCCAAAATTACCCTAAAAATACCCTAATGAAAAATGGGTAGTTGGTTCAGGTAGTTACTACTCATTTCTACTACCCAATTACCCTACCCTGACCATAACAAAAATGTGAAAGATGTTTTTTGACTGTAGGCTGTATACTATTACACTGTTTGTTAAGTGCCCAAGCCCTATCATTCATGGAGCAGGTATGAGGGGTGCAGCTGCTCTGATTGCGCCTGCTGCTGTTTCCAAAAATTATACCCATGTCGGTTATTACTGAAGCAGGTACAAGAGGTGCAAGTGCTCTGAGTTAGCCTGCTGCTGTTTCCAAAAAGTTATACCCATGGTGGGCATTGCTGAGGCAGGTACGAAAGGTGCAGTTGTTCTTTGTGAGCCTGTGGCTGTTTTTAAAAATTATACCCATGACGGGCATTGCTGAGACAGGTGTGACAGGCGCAGCTGCTCTGAATGAGCCTGCTGCTGTTTCAAAAAATTATACCCATGGTAGGTATTGCTGAGATAGGTATGAGAGGTGCAGCTGCTCTGATTGAGCATGCTGCTGTTTAAAACAATTACACCATGTGGAGGGGTTGTGGGATAACAGATGGACCAAACACTGAACTTCAGGTTCAACACACAATCTCTGTGTGATGTTTATTCAAAATACAAGAAATAAGCTTCTGCAATGCCATATTCCTCCTTCAACATGTTCGTTTGCAGCAACAGGCTATAAATATCCTTTCTCTGCACTTAGCCAGCACCTAGTGACACTGATCTCTGATCCCAATTCACCAGTTGAGATGTAGCCACCACCCCAATGCAAGCCCCATTTGCTTGAGTAGTGGGGGCCCAAAACGAAAAAATACAAAACAAGCTATAGACAAAGAATCTCAATGCAGAATCAATGAAAGAAGGTCTACCCCAAAGGGCACTGGCAACAAATCAAGTTTCAAAGAAATACAACATCATACATACTTCCATAATGCAATGCATCATGGGATGTATGTAAATCACCATGACATTTCTGACTTGTTAATTTTACAACAATTTATATGCATTTTAAATAGCACAACTAGCTTAATTTCTATCATAGTCACCTAGTACTTTTTTACCATTAACATAACACCAAGTGCCATGGTATTTTCAACATTTACAGGTTTCATAAACATAAGGGGCCAGATATTCAAACTGCGCTATTTTGTGGAGCAAGCCCTTGCGCTGCACAAAATAGTTGCACAGGGGTGTGGACAGAGCGATATTCAAAGGAGTTGCGCCCTTGAGCAACTCCTGAATATCACCCCGCCACAGCCACTGTGCATGGCGCAGTGGAACTTGCACCACCGCAAGTGGTCAGAGTGGAGCATTCAACTTGCGGTGGCGCAAGTACCATTGCGCCATGCGCAAAATCCCGATATTCAAAAGGTGACATGCAAATGGGGCCATAATTCATGCAAGGCGCGGGGGCCATTTGCATCTGATTATGGCCCCATTTGCATGCCATTAGCATGCAGGTGCGCTGATCCCCGAGGACTTGCACCTGGTGCCCTGCCAGGCAGCAGCCGTCGGGGACCGACGCCCCCTGCAGCCCGATCGCGGGCAAAACAGTGTAAAATCCCCACCACCACCCCCCAGTGGCCCGATTGCGGGCATGGTTTAGTACCCCCACCAGCCCGATCGTGGGCATGGTTTAATCCCCCACCAGCCCGATCGCGGGCAGGCAATGTATCTCCCCCCAACACATCCCTGGTGGTCCAGTGGACCATAAATCCCGATCACGGGATGGAATAAACAAAACCCCGAACACAGCCCTGGTGCCTAGTGTCCCCACCCCACCCACCACGAAGCCTCACCACCCGCTCCCCGGCAGCGGCGGGCGGCAGCATCCACCCGCCTGCCGCCCGCGCCCTTCGACGACCCTGGTAGGGCTGCACACCCATTGGTGCAGCAGAGCCAATGGGCGTCAGCCCATACCGCATGATACGTATTCATTCACAAATCTGGATTGTCTTGTACGGTATGGCTGCACGCCCATTGGCCTTGCCTGCACCATCGGCATGCAGCCCTACCGGGCAGTCAGTCGGCGGTGGCAGGGCGGCAGGCAGGTGGGATGCTGCCGCCCGCGCCGCCGAGGGGAGCGGGGTGGTGAGGCTTTGTGGGTGGGTGGTGGGGACACTAGGCACCAGGGCTATGTTCGGCGGGGTGTGTTTTGTTTATTCCATCCCGCTATCAGGATTTACGGTCCACTGACCACCAGGGATGTGTTTCGTGGGATACATTGCTGCCCGCAATCGGGCTGGTGGGGGAATTAAACCATGCCCACGATCGGGCCAGTGGGGGTGGTGGGGATTTACACCTTTTGCCCATGATCAGGCTGCAGGGCAGGGTGTGGGATGAGGGCCAGCCATAGGTGGCAGCTGCTGTGTTGCGCCCTGCAATGCAGCAGCTCACCTGTGGGTGACCCTCGACTTGAGCCTTTTTTTTTTGGCTCAAAGTTGTGCAGGCGCAGGTTGGGGGTTGCGCCTGCACAACTCTGCACAGCCCGGCTGAATATTGGGCTGTGCAGTTTATGCATGGTTCCTCCCCCTCCAGTTCAGCATGCATTCATTTGCATTGCATTGTTGCTCAGCATGTTTTCTGTGGTGCAACTGCCTCCTGCTGAATATCGCAGTATGGAGCAAGTTCGGACTTGTGCAGGCCTCAACCCTGTTGCGCATGGCGCAACCCTTTTGAATATCTGGCCCAAGGTATATATATACATTAAGGTATTTTATAACATAGTGCTATTACATACTAAATCCAACAACAATAAACACAATCTGTTTTACGTACACTTGGAGGTCACCACAATAACCTCCCTGTACAAGGACCTAAGAGGAAAAAATGAAAATTAAAGAGGACACTGTAGCACAGTCAAGGGAGGGAGAAGGAGGTGTCCACAGGTGGCCAACCTTATGGACTACAAATAGTAAAGGATAGATTAGGCTTAGAAACAGAAGAACTGTTGCAACAGATTTAAGAAAAGGTTGGTCCTCAAGAGTGGCAGGAGCTCCCCGGTCACATATCCCCCAACTTAAGAGGGAAGCAGTTACTGCAGACTGCTTACCACCTTCCTGTCCCAGGAAGGGATGGAGTTTCCGCCATCCATCTTCAGAAGATCTGTCTCAGGGTCCCTATTAACGATAAACATTCTATCATAAACATGGTGGATATCATCATTCTTTACCCTGAGGCGTTAACACATTTCTCAACAGAGACTAACGGTACCTTCCCATCTCTTTTTAGGGAAAGTCTATCATATTTAACCAAAAATCTGGACATCTGTAAAGTCCAATACCATAGAGAAACTTTCTCTGGGGTGAGTAATTACCTGCTCCAACCCCACCAGACATTTCAGTTTTAAGCAGGGGACTGGTCATAGGTTCAACCCCTCTACATAAACCCACTATGACTCTTGATTCATTTCACTTGTTACAGATACAGACACCTGAGGGTAGACACTTTTGGTGTTACCCCAGCACAGGTTCCTATGCATTTTCCACCCACCTCCTCCTTTGCAGGTTTTCACGCAGAAAAGAATAAAACATACGTACCACCTCAGACTCCTTGTCTGCCCTTGGGTACCTCTTTCTTGGACATCAGACCCGCCCCCTGACCAAACATGCTACGCTTTTGCCTACAGAAAGGGACCACTGCAGAGACACCTCTGGCTTTGCCTGCAACTAACTTGACCCCTCTGTCTTGCACAAAGTGCCTGCGGGAATATGAAAGAAGCAATAATAGTTTCTACTCTCCTGTTTCAACCTTTTATAACCTATGACCCCAAATCCTTGGTCATCTTATCCCCAGGCAGGTCTCTGCAGAAACCTACAGGACGCCAAGGAACCTCTCATGCTGAATATCCTGCAATAGTAAACAGCAGTTTAACTCTGGGGTGTCTTAGTAAACATCCTTTTAATCACTGTGCTATTTTCAGCCATCTTTTACCATCTAATACCTTGTAACCTATGTGAGAGTTTCCCTTTTCCAGGGGTGACATTTTTTTAAATGACCTCTACCCTCCTTAACTTTAACATACTGTAACAGTTTAACAATATTAGTATTTTTAGCATGTAGTATACCCCAGTCAATACTGTTAATTAGCTGCATCAAAACAAGAAAAAGTCCCTTCAGCCTCATAGCCTTCTTTTTGTTTGCTTGGAGCCTTCAAACCCAGCACAATATCACTAGGCACAGTCTTACCTGGTGTCTCACATTCAAGTTCCATACTTGTATCTCCGACCTCCAACAGGTAACACCCTAAGAACACAGGAATATCCTGCTCAGTCAGGGGGTCCTCCTCAAACTGAGTCCATGAAAAATCCTCCTCCGACTCTTTGTCCAAGTTCTCCAGCAGGAACCTCTCGAACACCTGGCACCAGTGTTTCACCTCTCTTCGTAGTCAGTCTGCCTCCAGCCATTGCCCACTCATCCAGTGGACCATCCTTATCAGGGTTTCCACCTCCTGGGTGTTGTTCCTCACACGTCCAGTCTACATCGACCCCATGGTAGCTCCTCATCCTTTTATATCTCTTCATCATCTTCAGGCTAGGCCATCTTCCAAGCTCCCAGGTCCAGTCTAGGCAGCAGCTTCTCTCCATCTGTCAGCCATGGTTCTGGTCAGAATTCCACAGACCTTCTTCTCCAGGTTCTCCTCTGGCAACTCCTGGTGCATCGGTCCACCTGGGAATCCACCAGAAAATGCCCCTCTTCAGCCAGTCCAGATGCTTCCAGCAAGTTATCCCACTTCTGACACCAAGTCTGTGGAGGGGTTGTGGAATAACAGATGGACCAGACACCAAACTTCAGGTTCAACACACAATCTCTGTGTGATGTTTATTCAAAATACAAGACTGCAGCAACAGACTATGAATGACCTTTCTCTGCACTTAGCCAGCACCTCCTGACACTGATCTCTTATCCCAATTCACCAGTTGAGATGTAGCCACCACCCCAATGCAAGCCCCATTTGCTTGGGTAGTGGGGGCCCAAAACGAAAAAATACAAAACAAGCTATAGACAAAGAATCTCAATGCAGAATCACTGAAAGAAGATCTACTCCAAAGGGCACTGGCAACAAATCAAGTTTCAAAGAAATACAACATCATACATACTTCCATAATGCAATGCATCATGGGATATATGCAAATCATGATGACATTTCTGGCTTGTTAAGTTTACAACAATTTACTGCATTTTAAATAGCACAACTAGCTTAATTTCTATAATAGTCACCTAGTACTTTTTACCATTATCAAAACACCAAGTGCCATGATATTTTCAACATTTACAGGTTTCATAAACATAAGGCATATACATTAAGGTATGCTATAACATAGTGCTATTACATACTAAATCCAACAAAAATAAACACAACCTGTTTTACGTACACTTGGAGGTCACCACAATAACCTCCCTGTACAAGGACCTAAGAGGGAAAAAATGAAAATTAAAGAGGACACTGTAGCATAGTCAAGGGAGGGAGAAGGAGGTGCCCACAGGTGGCCAACCTTATGGACTAGAAATAGTAAAGGATAGATTAGGCTTAGAAACAGAAGAACTGTTGCAACAGATTTAAGAAAAGGTCAGTCCTCAAGAGTGGCAGGAGCTCCCGGTCACACACCAATGGCGGGCACTGACGAGAGCCTGCTGCTGTTTCAAAAAATTATACCCATAGCGGCCATTGCTGAGGTAGGTATGAGAGGTGCAGCTGCTCTGATTGAGCCTGTTGCTATTTTCAAAAATTATACCAATGGCGGGCATTGATGAGGTAGGTACAAGAGGTTCAGCTGCTCTGTGATGCTGCTGCTGTTTCCAAAACTTATATCCATGTGTGAACATGGGAACAAATGGAGTCCAGCAACAATGTCAGGATGCAAAAGTCCAAAAATTTATTATACAGCATGATAAAATAAAATGAACTGAGAACAGAAAATAAAGAACCAATTCAAAATAAACAGGTCTATTCCATAGTTAACAGCACTAATGGAAGACAAAACAAAATTCCTCCTAGAAACAGGCTAGGGGACTGGTAGGTTTGACTTCCTACCACCAACTGATTTCTAAGTCCCATTCAGTGTATATTTATACTGTAGTCAGGTCACATGATACAGCAAACTCCTCTCCTAAGGATATTTCAACTTTAAATTATGACAGAGGAGATTTAAATTTTGCATCACAACATGAAATCACACATTACTAGAGCCTTTTCATGTTTTACAAACATTAATTTCAAATAAAACACAATAAGAACTAAAAATTTAAGATTTGGTAGATAATCAGGCTCCTCCCAGCAGATACTGTCATAAAAAAGGAGGAGCAAGGGCTGTCCGGCTCTAATAGAAGACATGTATGCTGCAGGGAGGTCCTGAACACACCCCAAACACTAAACAAGGCTTCAGGTGAACATACATCTATTTCAGAGTTGTGCCACCAATATTTCCTTTGAAAAACATTCTTCTAGCTTCCAGCAGCAACAAACTCTGTGGCTCTGTAGCTTTTTATTAGCATGCATGCATTTTATTTTATTTTCACTCTTGCAGTGCAAACAACACTATAAACAGGCTAGATGTGCTGTAGTCTCCTGTGACAAGTTTTGGGAACCCATAGGAAAGCAGTGTACTCTTTCAAGCTTCCCCAGTACCCAGTTTTGGGCTTAAATTCTTGTAGAAGAAATAAAATAACAAAATGAGCCACTTGGCTCATTCTCACAGGAACATTTGTACTATCGCGGGGCTCCTCATGCTCATTCATGCAGCGCGAATGTGCGCATGATCGAGAGGAGTTCCGCTATTCATTTTAAACCCTGCTCACCCTGAAACGAGCAGAATGCAGCAATTTGGGCAAAGGGAGAGTCAAAAAAGAGTTTCAAGGGATAGAGGAGAATACCTACAAGTGGCCAAGATGTAGGTAGGGAAAATAATAAAGTGCAAAGCAACGCTAAGCAGCAGAAAAGAAAGAAGTAAACAGAGTAATACTGTTGCAACAGATTTTAAAGCTTTTTAAAGGGAAAGCGTCACTCAACCTCAGCCCAAAGAAGCAGCAATCTTGTTTATTATTAAATCCCAATTTTTCTTCTGTTTTAACCAGCTTTGGAGATTTGTTAGAACTATGAAGCTTAAACAGCAAAAAAGGGGGTAAGGGGGGGCACCAATATGACCCCTATCATATTCTCCTCCCCACCCAAGAGGAAGCCACAGGTTTCCATGGCTACCTATCCTTCAGAAGGTTCCAAAAGTAGACAGGTTATGTAGATCTATCTCAAGGAGAGATGGAGCTCCAGCCCACCCTCTCTCGAAGCTCCACCTCGGGGTCCCCGACAACTACATGTTGATAAGGGAATAAAGGGTCCAAAAGGATGTACAGTACATACCCTATTGATTTAGTTCAAAAAATATCCCGAAGTCTACTCCTGTCTACTTCTTATGTCCGCTCCAAAGCGTGACATAAAATCAGCACTACAATTTGCCTTTCCTGCTCTGTGTCTGATGGTAAATTTATATGGCTGAAGAGCCAAGTACCATCTCCTAATCCTCGGGTTTTTTCTTTCATCTGCTGTATCCAACACAGAGTGTTATGATCAGTCCAAACCTCAAACTCTGTTACCATAGGTAATATCATAAACATTCTACTGCCCACTTAAGTGCCAGACATTCTTTTTCTATAGTGCAATATTTGGTTTCTCGGGCATGCAATTTTCTACTCACATAAAGTATTGGGTGTTCCTCTCCTTCTTGTACTTGGGAGAGGACCGCTCCAATACCTACATTAGAGGCATCAGTCTGTACAATAAAAGGGCTATTAAAATCTGGACTTCTCAAAATTGGTCCTGAACAAAGGGCAGCCTTTATAGCAGAAAAACATTCCTCATATTCAGGTGTCCAAATGATTTTCTTAAGTTTGCTTTTCTTTGTTAGTTCAATTAAGGGACTGGCGAGTGTCGCAAATTGAGGCACAAACTGCCTGTAATAACCCGCTAGTCCCAAAAATGAATGAACATGTTTTTTGTTATGGGGCATGGACTTTTTGCCACAGCATCCACTTTCCCCAATTTGGGTTTTACCTGTCCTTCTCCAATGAGAAACCCCAAATACTTTGCCTCTCTCACGGCAAGAGAGCATTTTGCAGGATTAACAGTGAGGCCAGCCTGCGTGATGGGTCATAAAACCTCAGATAAATGTTTCAAATGTTCTTCCCATGAGGGACTGAACACAATCACGTCATCCAGGTAGGCCGCACTATACCCTCCATGGTGTCTCAGAAGTTGATCCATCAGCCTTTGGAATGTGGCGGGTGCTCCGTGAAGACCGAAGGGCATTATGGTAAACTGGAATATACCTAAAGGGGTACGGAAGGCAGTCTTATCTCTCGCTGATTTATCAAGCGGAATCTGCCAGTACCCTTTAGTGAGGTCTAATGTACTGAGCTTGCCCAAGTCGGTCAATGATATCATTGACGTGGGGCATAGGATAACCATCAAATTTTGATATGCTGTTCAATTTATGAAAGTCTAGACATATCCTAACCCCACCTTCTTTTTTGGGACTAAGACCATGGGAAACCCCCATTCACTATTAGCCTCTTCAATCACACCCATTTCTTTCATTTGATGTATCTCCTGTACCACTTCGGTTTTCACCTTTTCTGGTATCCGTTAAGGTTTTACCCTTACAGGAGTTGTCTGGTTTACCAGAATTTGATGGGTTATGATTGTGGTTTTCCCTGAGACAGTTGTAAATGTCTGTGGGAACAAGTCTAGCACCTGTGCCAATTCCTGTTTTTGTTCCTCTGTTAACAAGTGATTGATAAAAGGGGTTGTGGGTACATTTTCTCTCTCTAGTCTGTCATAAGCCAAATCCATTTTATTTTTAGTGACATTTGGACAAACATACAGGATACCTGTTTCTACCCTCTCCCTGGGTCGTTCATGCCATTTCTTTGAGAGGTTAGCATGATCCACCTTCACCTTCTGTCTTTTATCTGGCATCTCTACAGCCTAATTGACAGGCCCTGTCTATTTTTGTATTATATATGGGCCTTGCCACTTCATGGTTAATTTGTTGTCTGTGGAGGGAAGTAATAATAGGACATGATCCCCAGGCTGAAAGTGCTTGGTGCCAACCCCAAATCATATTTCTCTTTCTGGTATACCTGCTTCATTTGATTCTGACCCTGAGCTAACTGAGTATACCTTGCTACCCTTTGATGCATTTGTGTTACATATTCCAAGGTAGTGGGGTTCTTTACTGATTTGTTATCTTCCCAATGTTCTCTGATTAAATCCAGGAGGCCTCTGGGATTTTTACCATAAAGCAATTCAAAAGGCGAGAATTCAGTTGATACCTGAGGGACCTCCCGGTACGCGAACAGTAGTAGGGGAAGATATATGTCCCACTGTTTGCCCTCCCCTTCAACATATTTTTGTACCATTTTCTTTAATGTTTTGTTGAAATGTTCAACCAAGCTGTCCATCTAGGGATAGTACAGGGAGGTGTACTCTGCTTCTACCCCCAGGGCTTGGTAGAGGTGTCTCAACATAGCAGAACAGAAATTGGTCCCTCTGTCTGTAAGTATCACTTTGGGTATACCTACATGACTAAAACATTTTAACAATTCCTCCGCTACCCTTTCAGCAGTGACTGTCCGCAAGTGAATAGCTTCTGGAAATTTGCTAGTATAGTCACATATGACAAGTGCAAACCTGTTCCCTTTTGCACTTTTTGGTAAGGGACATATGACGTCCATTGCCACTCATTCGAAAGGAACCATTACCAATGGCAAAAGCTGCAGGGGTACTTTATCTTTATTCGTAATGGGGGCTACCTTTTGACATGTAACACAGCTTTTGCAGTACTCTGCAACCTGGTTGTGGATAACAGGCCAGACAAATCTATGCAACAGCCTACTTAGTGTCCTGTCCCTTCCTGCATGCCCCCCACATGGTACATCATGCACTAGAAATATGAGATGTACCCTGTATTGGCTGGGGACCACTAACTGGTCCACACACTCTCCTGTTTTTGGATTCATACATGTACTATATAGTCTCCCTTGTTGGATTCTATACACAGGGGTAGTAGCTTCTACACCTTCTGGGACTACCTGTGAAAATAAAGGGATTAGAGTAGCATCTTTTAGTTGATCTTCAGCAAAAGAAGGCATCATAGTAGTTTTAAACAAAACATCAACATCAATTGAGTCCTTCTTTCTAGTCCAGTTAGTCTTATCATTTCTTCTCTCCCTTCTGGATTTTCTTGTCTTCCCAGGCAGCTCAAAGACATCATCATCAAATGGAAAAAGGTCACTAGTACCATGTTTCTGCTTATCAGTGTCAGTGGCTCAGTAGGTAGCACACTCGCCTCTGAGACCGGGAGATCAGAGGGCTGTGGGTTCAGTTCCCAAATCTGGCACTTGGGTTAATATCCCAGTACTGACACTGTAGTGCAGCATGAGAGGGGTGCTGCACTTCTGAGGTGCCATCTTTCGGATGAGATGTTAAACCGAGGTCCCATCTGCCTGGGCTGGTGGTAGTTCAGGTGGATGTTAAAGATCCCATGTCACTTATCGAAAAGAGCAGGGGAATTTCCCCGGTGTCCTGGCCAAATTTCTCTCATTCATTAAAAATATACCACCAACAGCTTAATCTGGTTCAAGGTCAGTTGGCATTCATCTGTATCCCCTTCCCCCGGTTCGTGCCTGAAAATAGGCAGGATTTGTCTAGTGCACTTACCCGGTCAACAAAAACTAAATAAATAAATAAAATACCTTAGAGGAATAAACAGTGTACAGGAGGGAAGCATATTTCAGAGAAGAAAGTGCACAAGGACAAGGGGACCTAACATGAGGCTGGAGGGATGGAAGATTAGGGGGAATGCTAGGAAGTATTTTTTCACAGAGAGGGTGGTGGATCCATGGAACAGCTTACCAGCGGAGGTGGTGGAAGCAAAAACAGTATGGGGATTCAAAAGTGCATGGGATAAGCATGAAAGCACCCTGCTGTACAGCAGAGCGGGGGGAAAGGCAGTCCAGATAAGAGTAGGGATTGCCAAACCAAGTAGGGAAATGGGCAGACTAGGTGGGCTGTATGGTCCTTATCTGCCGACAGATTCAATGTTTCTATGTTTTTATGTTAATTTTTAGAATTATATGATTTGGTTGACTCATGGAGAACAGCCAACCCAAACTTAAGGAAATATTCCTTTTTCTCACCAGCTCACAGTTCTTTTACAAGAATCAATTTATTTTTTAATCAGCGAATCTCTTTTACCAGGAATAACAGGTTCCCAGATTACGGTGAAAATACTTTCTGACCACTCCCTGATTTGGATGATGCACAGTTTGGATTCCACCTTTATTAAACAATCTATCTGGCGTTTTAATAATCAATTGCTTAGAGACAAGTTTATTATAAAACATATTAATCAGTTAATTAAAAGTTTATTGGAAGTTAACCTTGAATCATTGAGTAAGTTGGATATCATTGGATATTATTTGGTCTGCCTGTAAATGTTACATTAGGGGAGAGTTTATTAGACTTGCCTCAAAACGAAAAATGCAGAATCCAGCTAAGATAGACTATCTGCTTAATAGAACAGAGCAATTAGAAAATCAAGTTACAATGTCTCCTTCGGAACAAACCTTTCATGACTTACACAGATGCAAAGATGAATATGTTACTCTTACTAAAGAAAAAGCAGACTATCTTATCATTAGAACAAAAGCTAAGTATGTTGATTTAGGCGAAAACCCCAGTAAGCTTTTGGCCAATAGGTTAAAAAATCTGGAATTGTCTAAAAGTATTGCATCTATTATTTCAGAGAAGGATAACTCAATAAAAACAGATCAGAGAGAGATTTTGCTAGAAATTAAAGAATTCTACACCCATTTGTATGGTCCCATCTCTAACTCTTCTTCTCAGACAGATTTCAATAATTATCTAAAAAATGTTAACTGCTCTCAAATAAGCCCTCAGCTATATGAGGAGCTGATTAGACCTATTAATAATCAAGAAATAACAGAGGTTATAAATAAATTAAAAATAGAATATAAGATAGGTTCTGGTGTATTGCAAGGCAGTAATTCCATCGAGAGGTTCTGGGGACACAAGAAACCTCGAGAGCGCAGCTCGAGAGGTTTCTTGTGTTCCCAGAACCTCGAGATGGAATTTCTGCCTTGAAACACCAGAAACTATTTGTTATTTTTTGTAATATATGGATGCAATGAATTTCTAACTTCTTACTTATTTCGGCTGTACAGCGCTGTGGTCTGTAGAGTTAGACTCCAAATCTTGTTCCTTGCTCCTCACTCACACCCCCATTCCCATCACCACTTCTTTCTCTCAGGAAAAAAAAACAAAAAAAACACGGTATTGTATTGTTGGGCGGAAAGTATAGTATTATGAGGACCTGAAGTATACTATTATGGGACTAACTAGCCTATTACAGGATTGTTTTATATGCTTTTTGGGGGTATTATTTTAACAATCCATATATTACAATCAGATAAGTCACCTGGTCCAGATGGATTTACTGCCAACTTCTAAAAAACTTTCAAAGAACTTTTAGTACCCATTTTACAGTCTGTATATACTTACATTGTCACACATGACTTACACTGCTTGAAGCTTTTACAATTCTTTTGCCAAAGCCTGATAAACCCAGAGACAGGATAAGCAGTTTTCACCCTATTTCACTCATAAACTGTGATATAAAAATCCTTAGTTCTATATTGGCCCAAAGAATTAAGAATATTTGGAATCCTTTGATATGTAGAGGACAAGTGGGCTTTATGCCTTCTAGACAACCATATGACCATATAAGGACATTGTTGTATGTGTTCCCTGCCTTCAGGGGATACCAGGACCCCTGCGGCACTGGTGTCCCTGGATGCTGAGAAGGCATTTGACAAAGTAAACATAGATTTTCTTATTGCAAGCATTTGACAAAGTAAACATAGATTTTCTTATTGCAAGCAAGCGTGAGACTGGCTTCATTCACAAGAAGGCAGCTGGCGATGGAGGAGGGTGGGCTATGCCAGTTGCCTTCTACTATAATTTACTACAGTTAGGTACAGGGGTGCGGGTGGGGGCTGCTGCTAGCTACCGGGGACAAAGACTCAAAACTTGACAGCTGGCTGTGGAGGTGGGTGGTTGTGCTGATCACCCACCATTGTATTTTTCTTTTAAAGAAATTAATGGCATGTCAAAATGTGGTGGGGAAGAAGGGATTTGAGTGCTAACTGAGGGGTGGGGCTTCACTATATAACTGCTGAATCTGCTCTGGGGGAGGATGTTGGGGCTCTTGGCTTTTTTTAAAGTTTTGGGTACAGCATAAAGGTGTTTCCCATAGGAGACGAATAGTGCACTATTCATTATTCGGGATCCGGGTAACGAATAGTGCATTATTCATGGTATTTGGGAAATAATATTCCGAGCCTGCACAGCCCTAGTTAATATACTAAAAATGAATATTTTTCCTAGACTTTTATACCCCCTTAACATGTTAAATGTATTTCTTCCATTGAAATGGTTTGCATGTATACACGCTCTAATAAACAAATTTATATGGCAGAATAAACCTCCCAGAATTGCTTTACAAAAACTGATGCAACTCAAAACACAAGGAGGTATTAAAATTCCTAACTTTATACTGTACTATATGGCTGTCCACATTGACAAATATTTTAATTGGATCCTTCCTGCAAATAACGAACGCAACTACAAGCCCATTTGGTTACACATTGAACTATTTCATATTAATAAATCTAAAATTTCCCCGGTAGCTTTATTATACATGAAAGCTACAAATTTACCCCTACACTTAAAAATTCTACAATAGGAACTTCATTAAAGATGCATAACCAAACCGGGAAATGAATAGATGTCCATTTCTTTATTGACATAAATCAATCAATTATTAATAATTATAACTTCAAACTAAATAAGAATAGTTTCACAAAATCTTGCTTTACAGAAGTTAAAGATCTAACTGTGACTTCATTATTGGAGGAGGGTTATCTACTTCCATTAAGCACAATATTGGGAAACCTTGTACTGAGTAAAAAATTCATTACTAATCTTTTTGTATTAAAAATAGCTCTTATTTCACATGTTGGTCCATTCTCTTGGACTAAGGACTACCAAGAAATTCTTAGAAGGCTTAAAAATGCTAGTATTAACAGACATCATATTGTTAATATATACACTATCTTATTATCTACTAAATTTTCTGAAGCACCAATTCAACCTTCATACTGGCATTTGGAAGCGGAAAGTAGTTCTCAGAACCGGGCACAAATTTGGAGAAACACTTATAAATATATCACTTGAGATAATCTGAGACGTATGCAATTTAGAATGTTATACAATGCATAAATGATGCCTTGCAAACTGTTTTGGAGCATCCTCCTGAGTTCAGATAAATGTACCCTCTGTAACACTGACATTGACACTTTGAGTCATATTGTACGGAGGCGTCCGTTAGCATGTCCTCTTTGGCTGGACATCAAAAAGAGGGTTATAGACAAACTCCATTTGCAACATCTCAAAGGATGTATTCTCAGGATTTATGATTCTTTGCCTAGTAGTTCAGACAATGCTATGATGGCCTTAATAGCTATTTCCACTAAACAGACAATTCTGAAACAATGGCTAGACAGTGACGTCTCTACTTACAAGGAATGGACAACAAATATATTACAACATTTGCAAACAGGTAACTTGATTGCGAGTATCAATAATAATCTTCAGAATTTTCAGAACAAATGGGGCAGATTGCACAATATATTGCTCTCATAGATGTCAAAGAGCGAATCCCTCTTTTCAGCATTTTCATCTTTTTCTTTTCTCGTCTTTTCATCTTTCCATTTATGCGGTCTATATCTTCAATGTTGCTTGGTATAACCATACTGTAATCTACATATAAATTATGTTTTCTAACATTATGTTTTACTTTAATTGTATCTATTTCTCCCTTTATGAATGGAATAGTCTGAAATGTTGCTTGTAATATCATGGCCTTCATGGATTTGGATGGGAGGGATATAAGTTTTTTTATTTTCTTTTCTGTGGATGGGGCTTTTGTAGGCATGTAGTTTTTGAAGTCTAAATGTATTGTATATGTGTCTGAATTTAAAAAAGAATAAAAAATAAATAAAAAAATGAAAGGTCATGCATCTGGGATCAAATAATTGTTACTACAACTATGTTTTATGTGAGAAGCATTTGATGTCAACAACAATGGAAAAGGATCTTGGGATCTTTATAACAAATGATTTAGCCCACTCGAGACAGACAAATGAAACTATTAGTAAGGCTAAAAAAGTCACGTGGTCTATCTGGAAAAATATTAAGTCCAAAGCACCCGTGGTTTTATTACCTCAGTATAGATCATACATCCGCCAGTATTTAGAGTATAGTTCCCAGTTTTAGTGTTCAGATGTGAGGCATGATGTAAATCAATTAGAAAGGGTTCAAAGAACATTTAAAAAACAAACGTGCAGAAGGAACTAAATTCTTATGACAAATTGAGTAGGCTGAATCTCATGTCTCTTGAAAAAAGAAGATTACGGGGTGACTTCTCATGTGGGATATCATCAATGACCCATATTTATTTAAATTTGAATTTAAATAGGAAAAAGTAGAGACAAGAGGTCATCCTTTACAGTTATGGTGCTTTAAATATAGCAGCGTTAGGAGAAAGTTCTATTTTTCTCACAGGGTGGTGAACCCCTGGAATGCAATCCCCTAAGATATTATAATCAGTAAAAATAAATCCATCTTCATGTGCAAATTAGATGTATGGATGATGGAAAATAATATGAAGTATTACGGGTCATGAGATCGGAGCTATTTATGGGCAAATGATTGCCTTTTGCTCACCGGCACGCCTTTGTATGATCCTTAGATTTGGCCGGATTTCTAGATGGAAGTGAAGGTGGTCAGAAGCTGGAGTGATGGGGCTACAGTTATGTGACTGTGGTTCATCTGTGGGACTGGCAAGGCAGATGAATATTAGGAGCGCTAACAGATGGCAGTGTGAATCTGTTGTCAGGTACTTGGACAAAAACAGCAGTGATGTAGCTGTTCTTAAAAAATATATACATAAATAATGCTTCTGATAATGACAGTGGAGTTGTTTGAAGGGGTGGCTTTTGCTGGTTTTCTTTCTATGCGAGGAAAGAAATGGCTGCTTGTGAATTTTTTAAGATTCTATGGGCACAGTGACTTTTATTGTAAAAAGGCAGACTGGCACAGGGACTTGTTATTTTCTGGTCTCTGTTGCCACATGAATGCCCGCCTTGGCAATGTGCTCGGTCAGAGACCAGGAAATTTCAAACCATTTTCTAACACTAGTTATATCAAATTGAGCCTTTTTAAGCACAGTCACAAAAGTACAAGGCTGTATTTGTATGAGTATATATGACAGCTTTTAAATATCTGAAACAGATGTTTATTTGATTAAACTGCTAGGCTTGAGGACTGGCATGATATGGTGTTCTCTTTGTGTCTGTAAACCCTTCATAACTAGTAAACATACCATTCTAGATGGGCAGAGTGAACCATTTTGGTTTCTAGTCACAGTAACATTTGCAGATTGATTTTGGCATTATAATATAAAAACAACAGCTTAAAAAGCATATAGGAACTAGAAACAGTTAAAATTGCCCACAAAATACCATGAACCACTTAAATAAGACTGTGATAACTAAAATCTGTAAAGTTTGGCATCTGTTTCCTTTCACCAGTGCTCTTGTGGTCTTAGCTTACCATTATCATATAAAACAAAGCATGCAAGAGGTTTGGGTAGCAAGAAACAGATTATGAAACACATTGTGCATAAAATGCTCTTGAAACACAGCAAATATTAACATTTTTAATGCCTTCCAATAACAACCTTGGGGACTTCATTTTTCAGTTTAATAAGCCACACAAGGTATATGGGCAGTATATACCTGGTAGATTTAAATGGTATGAAACTACACATGGTTGGATTTTTAATTAGACAACAGTACAGGACCTCAGGCTCTATGATTGGTGATGGATGAGAAGCTACAGTATAATGGATGTGCTGCGTAGATGTTCCAATTGCAACAGAAATCATAAACAAGATGAGAAACAGCTTCACTCCTGCAGTACAGCCAGATCCAATTGTGAAAGACTAAAGAAAAATTCTACTGGAGCAGCAGCTCAGAACAGAAAGTGCTACTATATTGACAAAGGCCTTTCATGGCTGCTAATGTGCACCCCTCCCTCTTTTTTTTTTTATTTAGTACTTTTTGTGTGCCCCCGAGCCATCGTTGTCCGACCTGGTCATGGACCCCCTCGCCTCCACCTCTGCCAATTGCTTGCACTCCCCAGTCACCCCTGGCTTACCCCCAGAGGGCGGGGGTCTTGGCGCTGTGGGCCTTCCAGCACCAATACGCTAATAACTAGTCAAGAAGCCAGCGGCAGAGACAATTCAAGGACCGGGGGCAGGTCTTCATGGAGACAGCTGGGGACACGGAACATTTTTCCCCTTGTAGGCAGAGGCAGGGACGTGCAATGACGCCAGCATCCGCTCCGCCCCCGATGGTTCTACTTGGCATCGGTGAGTAGTGGAACACCCAGCCTCCGCCGGTTGTCACCACTGCACCGAACACTCAGTCCCCCCCTCCCCCTGGAGAAGGAGAGCAGTCCAAGGATGCTCAATCCTTCTCCCCTGGCCAGCCCTCCAATGTCCCGGATCCATTCCCGAACCGGGGTCGCCGGCGTCGCGAGCGGAAATCCTACCGCTGCGCCAATGGGCCAGCTACCCTTCCCTCTTGCATGAGATTCTGCTAGTGACAAATTCAAATCGCACCTAGAGGAGAGTTGCACTGGGTGCCTGCTATAACACATTGATTTTGGCACCACAATTTGACTCACTCCCATCCTCAAGAAGCAATGCAAACTCCAAAATCATAAGTCCCAGTCCTACTCAGATGCCCCCTTCCTGTAACCAGGATTACATTTTGCATGTTTTGAAAACATCTGGCTATCCAAACTAACCTCATAATTGCTATTGCGAAGCCCTGATCTTACTGATATTGAAATAAATGTCCCCCCTACTTCTCCCCTCTCTACAAGTACGGACCCATGTCGAGGTCCCTTCGGTCCTCAATTGTCCCTCTCCTTGTTACTCCCTGAATCTCAACAAAGATGGGTGGGAACACCATATCAGTGGCTGCCCCTGCACTTTAGAATGGGTTTCCTGCTACACTCAGACCCTCTCCTTTAAACGCACCCTCAAACCCTGGCTCCTCTCCTGTGATGGTTGCACCTGCATGTCCAGATAGCCTTCACCCCCCACCTCTTGCTTTGTCCTCCCATGCTACAACTTCACCCACCTCCTCTGATCTGTTCCTCCTGACATTTCATTTGGAATCAGGTATGCTAACAATATGAGGGGTGGGGGGATTGGGGAGGAGGGAATTCAGGTTGTTCTTTGTTTCACTGGTTTGTGTAATGCAAATTACAAATGTTAAATAATGCATCTGTTTGTATTGCGCTCCGTCTAATGCTTGTACCTGTGTATTTATTAATTTTGTACTATTTGCCTAATGACTGTTAATGTATGTACCTCTAGGCCTATGTATTTGTTCATTCACTCGTGCCTTAGTTGGCTAGGGTCATGCCTGAAAATGGTCCCTTGGATCAGTGCACTTACCCAGTAAACAAAGTCATAAATAAATAAACCACCAGACCAATGTAAGTCCTATTACCCAATATCTTTATTAAACAAAGATTATAAGATTTTTGCAAAAAATAATGGCAAGCAGATTGTCAAAAATTGTCCCAAAGATAATACATAATGATTCGGCCAGATTCATTGAAGGAAGGATGATGCATCTCAATATTAGGAGAGCAATTAATATTGTGGAAAGAGATGAAAAAACTGGCTCAGCTATCTTTTTCGCAAGATGCCAAGAATGGCTCTAACAAGTTGTCCTGACCATTTTTCTTTGAAGTACTTAAGAAATGTGGGATCTACGGCAAATTCTGGATTGGATACATCTCATCTATTCCTTCCCAGTAGGAAAGATCAAAACTTGTTCACTGCTTTATTCTCCGGTAGCCCTGGACAGTGTTTGTGGAGACCTGGCTCCTCCAGAGCCGACTGGGGACAGCAGACAGCTGTTTTGAGCATTCTCGGAGGACGATTCATTTGCTGACTGTTTCTTTCTCATAGGTTTATTTCATTACTTTATCATCATTTGCATCTGCTAACACTGAATTAATCCATGCAAAATAGGTTCTGTCTGGTAGGCATAATTCCTCAGGTGACCTCACTGTGGCTGTCCATGCCTGAAATATTTTGGGCTGAGCTGCCTAGTGCTGAGTTATGCTCGACACCTCCCACTGAAATCAGGGAATCTGATCATGGTTGGGTACATGCGGCACCTTGGAAGCAATTTCTCTTAAAGAAATATGCAAGGTTAGTCTCCCCAGTTGGGAGCGCATTGATTTTGGAGGTTAGAATTTACAAAATGATTGTTACTACTGTATGTTCCTGTTTTCATTTTGGTTATGTTATTGAAGCTGCACGCTCCCCCGTGCATGCGGGTTTGGTTTTACCCTTGATTTTTGGGCCTGTCCAGACTCTCTCATCATGGAGGGACTTAATATAGTGTCTTACAATGCACGAGGTATTAGTCACCCAATTAAGAGATTGAAAATTCTACAGGAATTGGCTAACCTACATACCCATATAGTTTTCCAGCAAGAGACCCACCTTACGGAGGTGGAACATAACAAGCTAAAACGTAGATGGGTGGGAATGGTTTATGCCTCCTCACACGTGGAACGTCCCCATAGACGAGGGGTGGCTATCTTAGTCCAAAAAGCATGCCCCCTCCAGTTGCGGGAGGTCTGGACAGACCCTGAGGGTAGATTTGTAAAGGTTTGTGCCTCATTGGGAGATCTGCATTATAGTTTTATTAATATTTATGTTCCCAATGAAGACAGAGATGCTTTTTCAGATCCACTATGTCTGACTTAATGCACACAGAAACAGACCACATTCTGATAGTAGGTGGAGATTTTAACACAGTGATCTCCACCACAATGGATAGACAGGGGGTGCACAAAAACCACGGCTAGGGTCGGCAAACATAGCACTAAATAGAATAACTCGGATGTGGGGTCTGGTGGATACATGGCGCTGGGTAAATGGCCTGGATAGAAACTATTCGCATTATTCAGATCAACACAGTAGCTATTCCCAGATTGATATGTTATTTATATCAGAAGAATGGGCTTATACAGCTATGCATAGCCAGATTTTTCCATGGTCTGTGTCAGACCATGCCCCAGTGCAGCTAACTCTAGCCTTGATCCCCACACTCAGGAACTCACACTGGCACTTCAGTATAGGCTTCCTTAATAACCCTGAATTTAAGACGCATATTAGGGAGTCAATCCAAGAGTACTTAAGAGTTAAACCCAGAGGAGCAAGTTCCTCACTCCATTACATGGGATGCCCTTAAGGCATTACTCCAGGGAATAATTATTACATTTGCCTCCTGGGAAAAGAAAAGATGCTCCCTGAGAATACAGAAACTTCAAGCTGAGATCATTGAGACAGATTTTCAACACAAAATCTCATTGCATCCTGATACCAAAAAACAGCTTGAGGAGAATAGGCAAGAGTTAGATAGAGCTCTGACACAAGAGTTGGAAGGTACATACAGACGGGTTCGTCAGCAATACTATGAGGGGGTAGTCGAGCGGGAAAGCTCTTAGCGGCCACCCTGTGCTCACAGCAAGCTAGCCGGTTAATTCTTAAGATAGAAGACCCAAAGGGGAATGGTATAGTACATTGCAAACCAGAAAAGATTATAGAGATTTTTGCTCAGTACTATAGAGATTTATATACCCAAGAGCAAGCCCCAAACATGGCAGAACAGACAGAAACCTTCCTACAAAAGACAGTCCTTTGATCCCTCTCAGAGACATTGAGGAACAGCCTCAAAGCTGAGATCACATTAGATGAGCTTAGACAACAGGTTAAGTTGCTCAAAAATAATAAATCTCCGGGACTGGATGTATTTTCCTCAGAATTTTACAAGGAGTTTGGAGACTTGTTGCTTCCACCCCTTTTGCAGGTCTATAGAGAAGTGGGAGAGGGAGGATTGTTGCCTAGATCATGGGAAACCGCCCGTATTACTATGCTGCATAAAGAAGGTAAAGACCCTGTGAAATGTGGGTCTTATAGACTTATATCTCTACTTAATGTGGATCTGAAGATATTTACTGGCCGTCTAGCTAAACGCTTACAGAAAGAGATTTCTCAAATCATTCATGAAGACCAGACTCGGTTTATCTCCAGCAGATATCTCACTGATAATATTACTAACATACTAAAATGCCAGCAGAATAGGCCTAACAGTCTTTCGAGTCTGCTCGATTGGTCAGCCCCCACCCTGGGTGCTGACCTTGCTGCCCCCCTCGCCTTCTCTGGCTTCTCCCTTCCCAGTTCCGGATATTCTTGCTACATTGGATTTTGCTTCCAGAACCCTTCGCCTGTACCTGTCCCAGCCCCTCTTGAACCCCTCCACCGTCTCTGCCTCCACCAGCCCCCTAGGTAGTGCATTCCATGGTTCCACCACCCTCTCAGTGAAGTAGCACCTCCTCCTTTCTCCCCTGAATCCTCCCCCCTCCAGCTTCCACCCATGCCCTTCTAGTGGCCCCCTCCTCCTTCCTTCGAAGCACCCTGACTGTTCCTCCCCTATTTACCCTCTTCATGTACTTAGAGACCTCTATCATGTCCCCCCTGTCCCTTCTCTCTTCCAATGTGTACATATTTAGCTCTTTGAGCCTCTCCTCATAGGTCCTGCCCCCAAGCCCCAAATCATTTTGGTTGCCCTCCTCTGGACCCTCTCCAGGAGTTTAATGTCCCTCTTTAAGTGTGGCCTCCAAAACTGCCACGAGTACTCAAGGTGTGGCCTCACCAAGCAGTTATACAGAGGAGCATCACTTCCTCCTTCTGGAGGTTATCCCCCTAGCGATGCATCCCAGCATCCTGTTGGCCTTGGCTGCTGCCCTCCTACAAGTCTCAGAGTTGTTCATTTTGACATCCACCACCACCCCCAGGTCCCTCTCAGCCATCGAGACTTGTAGCATTTCCCCAGGGTGTACACTTGGCCCGGGTTTCTGGCCCCCAGGTGGAGTACCTTGCATTTCCTTGCATTGAACCTCAGCCTCCACTTTCTAGACCATCTTTCCAGAGCCTCCAGGTCCCCCTGTAGGGCCACCCTCCCCTCCTCCCCATCCACCACCGCCCCCAATATTCGGAGCCTACTAAACATTATTTCCTCCCAGGAAACTAGTCAGAAATTCCAGCTGGCTATATCCATGGATGCTGAAAAAGCATTTGATAGGGTTAATTGGCAATTTCTAAAAAGGTCCGTGGAGAGTGTCACAAACCCACTCAGCAGGTCAGGCCCTCTACTCCCAAAGTGCCAACCTCTGAGCGCAGTCTTGTGAACAATGTAACAGACAAGGTAACCCTCTTGTCTGTTTTGTGAGTTCGGATCAACCTTTGGTCTCAAGTTCTGGAGGGATTCAAACTGTTAACCTCTTCTTAGCATACACAATGCACAGGCTCAGATATATCTGTCTTCGGGGGGCCAGATATCTTTGCCTACGGGCACCTAACCAGGTATTCAGAGATGAACCCTTTTAAAACTTTAATAAAGACCTCAGATTTAAAACGCTTCTCTTTCCAGTTTGGTATCACCATTCAAGCTTATGTCTATTGTCTGCTATAACCATGTACTTTTCTTACAAATAAAAAAGATGTCAAAGACAGACCAAATAAGTTCTAAAAAGAATTTTACTCTAATAGATAAGAATATATAAAACACAACAATACAGAACTGTTATATCACAAGACATATAAATCTATTAAAAGAACAAGGTTTTAAACAGTGCAATTCCTACTACAGTACTTAGTCTCTAAATACTTGCTTAAAACTGCTCCCAAGGTGTTTTGTGGTCAGAGTCTAGGTAAAAATGTGTCTCTGTGAAGTAAAACAGACTAAATTAAAAGCTGGCTTTTACCCCATCTCTTTTCAGGAGGTCACCTAGCTCCTCCCTGTCAGGATATATGAAAATATATATCTTATACAAAAGTATTACATTCTGCAACTTCAACATAATTCATGTCCTTCAAATTACACTTCTTTTGATCTCATAATAAGCTTCCCACTTCCCATATGTTATAGCAGCTACGGTTGCAATTAACTCAGACCAAAAGGATCCTTAATTAAGGCCTTACATGTAACACATGGTCTCTAAAAACTGAGTGTGTGTAAACTCATATGCTGTCAGCATTTTTCTTATGGCTTTCATCTTTTAGCTAAAATCTGGGGGAGGATGAGTGAGGTCATTCTAAGAGCATCAGATTTTTAACAGAGACAGTCAGTAATACATTTTATATTATTAAAAATGATACAACACTCAGAACTGGCTGTCTACATCACACTCCTCCCTACCTAGACTGAATTTGGGTGATCTATCCTCTACATGGGATGAGCTTCCCAAATCAGTTCACTCCTCATAGACCCTAGACAGTCCATCTGAGTTCTGATTCTTCGCTCCAGCCCTATGTATGATTTTTAGATCATACCCTTGTAAAGCGAGACTTCATCTTAGTAGTCTGCCATTGTTTTTCCCCATCTGTGTCAGCCAAACCAGGGGGTTGTGGCCAGTCTGCACCACAAAATGCTGCCCATACAAGTATGGCTGTAATTTCTTTAGGGCCCACACTATGGCAAGACACTCCTTTTCCACCGTGGAGTACGCTTGCTCCCTGGGAAGTAGCTTCCTGCTCAGGTACACTACTGGGTGATCTGTTCCTTGGCTGGACGTCTGGCTCAGTACTGCTCCAATACCAACGTCTCAGGCGTCTGTCTGAACTATAAAGGTTTTGCTATAGTCAGGACTTGTCAAAACAGAAGCACTGCACAGTGCCTCCTTCAGTCTGGTAAAGGCTTCCTCACAGGCTGGGCCCCAGGTAATTTTCTTTGGCATCTTTTTCTTTGTCAGGTCAGATAGGGGAACAGCCAGGGCACTGTAATTGGGTACAAATTTCCTGTAGTACCCTGCTGTCCCTAGAAAGCTCCTGACCTGCTTCTGGGTTTCTGGTCTGGGTCACGCCTGGATCACCTCTATCTTTATTTGGTTAGGACAGAGCTGTCCCCGGCCTACCACATGCCCGAGGTATGCCACTTCCCCCATGGCCACCTGGCACTTCTCGGCTTTGACAGTGTGCCCGGCCCCTTGTACCCTGCCCAGCAGTTCCCTAAGGTGGGATAGGTGTTCCTCCCAGCTGGTACTAAAGATGGCAGTGTCATTCAGGTACGCCACGGCATACTCCTCAGCACCATTTAACACCTGGTTCACCAACCTTTGGAAAGTGGCCGGGGCGTTCTTCATTCCAAAAGGCATTACTTTAAACTCAAATAAGCCTATCAGAGTGATGAAGGCCGACCTCTCCCTAGTTCTGTCTGTCAATTCTACCTGCCAATACCCCTTGGTCAGGTCGATAGTCATAAGGTAGGTCACCCCTCCCAACTTGTCCAAGAGTTTGTCTGTCCGGGGCATTGGGTGGGCATCTGACTTTGTGACTGCATTCAGTCTACGATAGTCTACACAGAAACAAGTCGAGCCATCTGGCTTGGGTACAAGGACTACGGGTGAGGCTCAGGGACTGTAGGATCTCTGTATTACCCCTAAATCCAGCATCTCTTCCACTTCCCTCCTAATATCCTTTTGGACAGCCTCTGACACCCAATATGCTGTCCGCCGTATGGGCGTCTGTGTCCCAGTCTCCACATCGTGTGTCGCTAAGGGGGTTAGTCCAGGCTTGGCGTTAAACAAGGGGGCAAAGTCTGCTAAAACCTTCCTTACTTTCTGGATCTGGCCTGGGGTCAGCTGGGGAGACAATTTTACAGCCTCCACAGAGGACTTCCACTTATTCTCTTCCAGCAAGTCCAGAAGGGAGTCTCCTTCGTCCATCCCCTCCCCATGACTACACACTGCGAACACCATGTCAGCCCTATTTTCATATGGCTTCATCATGTTGACATGGTACATCCTTTCTGTCTGTCTTCTGTTAGGTAACTCCACAATGTAGTTCACGTCATTTACCTTTCTAACCACTTTGTACGTTCCTGCCCACTCAGCTTGCAGCTTGTCTTTCCGGACCGGAATAAGGACCATGACTTCCTGACCCACCATGTATGAGCGAGCTCTGGCTCTGTGGTCATACCACACTTTCTGTTTCTATTGGGCAGGTGCCAGATTGCTCTGGGCTGCCCCATAAGCTCCTTCAGCCTTTCCCTAAACCTAAGGACATAAACCACAATGGAAGTTCCCTGGGTGGAGTGGTTGCCTTCCCAGTCCTCCCAGATCAAGTCTAGGGGCCCACGTACCCAGCGTCCAGATAAGAGTTCAAAGGGGGAAAATCCTGTTGACTCTTGGGACACCTCCCTGTATGCAAACAACAGGTGGGGAAGGTATTTCTCCCAGTCCCTCCCATGCTGTTCAGCAAATGACCGGAGCATTGACTTTAGGGTACCATTGAATCATTCCACAAGCCCATTGGCTTCTGGGTGATACGGTGTCGTGCATCTCTGCACCACCCCACACTTCTCCCATAAACATTTCATCAGGTCCGACATGAAGGAACCCCCTCGATTGGTGATTACCTCCTGCGGAAACCCAACATGGGAGAAAATCCCAAGTAAGGCATCTGCCACTTTGTCTGTCCTCAGAGAGGATAGGGCGACTGCCTCTGGGTACCGGGTGGCATAATCCACCACAGTCAGGATGACTCTCTTCCCTGAGTAGCTGGGGGTATCTAAAGGCAGCACAATATCCATTCCCACCCTCTGGAATGGCTCCTTCACTATGGGCAAGGGTATCAGGGTGGCTTGGGTTTTCTTGCCTGCCTTCCCTATTTCTTGGCACAGGTGACAAGACCTACAATACTCCTTCACCTGCAGGGTGAAGTTAGGCCAGTAGAAATTCTGGGCCAACCGCTGCATAGTGCGTGCGATTCCCAGATGACCAGACAAGGGAATATCATGTGCAATTTTGAGCAACTGCTCACGATACCCCTGGAGAATGACAAGCTGCCTGTCTAGCATCCCTCCCTCTGTCTGTACTGCCTGTGTATAAATAAGTTCATTTTCCCAATAAACCTTATGTCTGCTGTCACCTCCCTGTGTGCCCTCCGAGTCTGCCCAAGCCCTCAGCTTCTCTAAACTAGGGTCACTCCTCTAAGCAGCTGCAAACCCCTCACACAGTCCCAAGGCATGGGACAGGTCCCCTTCAGTCACTAAACTAGGGTCCCTAGCACTAGCGTCAGGGTCCTCAGGATCACTGTCAATCCTAACCCTCTGATGAGGGGTCACCCTTCCCTCTTTGGAGTAACCCTCTGTAACTGTGTGGTTACTTGCTACTGGGGAAATTTCTACCCCCTTTTTATCAGTCTCCCCATCTGGAGACACAGGCTGGGGAACCAGCCTCTCAGTGGTTTCCGCACTGGTTTCTGTGGGGTTCAGGGAACTACTATTTTCCCTTGCCGCTTGGCTACGGGTAACTGCACATACCACCCCCTGCTGGAGATTGTTACCCAGGATCACATCCACTGCTAATGTGTTGGCTACAGCCACCTGTTGCACAGTTCCCCCTGTTTCACCCCAGTCCAGGAGAACACTAGCGAGTGTCAATGTTTTCTCTTCACCAGTAAACCCTTGTACAGTTTTGTATTTCTTGGGTACAAGCTGACCAGGCTGTACCAGATCCCCCTTTACCAATGTCAGGGATGCCCCTGTGTCCCTTAACCCCTGCGTCTGTACACCATTTACTACGACTGGATGCATGTGTTCCCTCATGTTCACTGGCATGCTCTCAGTGACACACAAACAACCCACTTCTTTTCTAGCACCCTGTTGTGTATTTTGGCTCACCTTTTTGGGGCACTGTCTGGCAATATGCCCAGTTTCCTTACACAGCCAACATGAATTTCTTACTTCAGATAAATCTTTTCATTGAAACCTGGGGCTAACTGGTTTCGGTGGAAGCAGTGAGGGTTTTTGCTGCCCTCGAGGCACGCTTTTCCCTTTCTGCGCTGCCATGCCTGCCTGATTCGCTCTCAGAGCAGGTCTGTTCTTGGCATAGCGGTCTGAGAGTTCAGCAGCCTCTTGCACTGTTTTTGGATCTCGGTCCTCTAGCCAGGATTTTAGCTGTGCTGGGCATGCCCAATAAAACTGTTCTAATAAAATCACATTTTCAATTTTATCAACAGAGGTTGCCTCAATTCCTTCCCACCAACGTTTTAAAAACTGTTGTTGTTTCATGGCTAGCTCCTCATAGCTCATATCAGGGCTTCTCCTGAGCTTACAGAATTTAGCTCTGTATGATTCAGCAGTTAATTCAAACTTTTTTTAACAGTGCAGCTTTTAACTTGCTGTAATCATCACTGTCCTCGTTGTTCATTTGACCCAATGCATCCTGAGCTTTTCCGGTAAGAAACAGGGATAGCTGGAAGCTCCAGGACTGTCAAGGAATTTTATCCTGAATACAAACTTTTCCAAAAGAATTTAAAAAGACATCCATGTCCTCCCCTTCCTTAAACTCGGCTATTAATTTGGAGTTCAATTTGTAACCCAGTCCAGCAGTCCCAGTTAAACCCAAGCCACTTACTTGCTCTGGTGCCGCTGGTCGGAGTCGTAACTTCTCCAGTTCATGTTGCCACTGGCGCTCCTCTCCTCTGCCTCTCTGCTTTCTCGCTCTCTATTCTCCTCTGTAGCTCGCTGGCACTCACGCCCCTCACGGTCTGCCTTCTCCGTTGTCGCTCTGCCTCCAGTTCCATCCTGCACAACTCAGTTTGCAGTTTGAGTAGCTCTGGATTCAGGATACTGATGACCATCCTCTGCTGCTGTGGCCCTTCACTGACAGTGGCCCGGCTGTCCTTTTCAGTCACGGTCGGTGACTCGCTGCTCTGGGTATCTGCTACCATCAGGGCCTCTATGAGGTTCTGCTTTCTGGCTGTCACCTCGAATGGGACTCCCCTGTCCCCGCACAACTGCTTCAAGTAATCTGCATTGTACCTGCTGTAGTCAGAAGCCATCTTCTTCTTCCCTCATTACTACTACTCTGACTTGCACTTTAGAAAAAAAAAACTGGGTAGGAACTGGACTGTACGCCAAGTGATATATAGTTCTGTTTCCTTTTTAAAATAAAACTCTGCCTTTTTTATTTCTTTGCAAGAGAGCTTACGGTCTCAGCTGACACAGAACAATAAAGCTTGTGATACCAAAATAATGTCACCGCTGCCAACCAATCTGTCACAAACCCACTCAGCAGGTCAGGCCCTCTACTCCCAAAGTGCCAACCTCTAAGCGCTGTCTTATGAACAGTGTAACAGACAAGGTAACCCTCTTGTCTGTTTTGTGAGTTCAGATCAACCTTTGGTCTCAAGTTCTGGAGGGATTCAAACTGTTAACCTTTTGTTAGCATACACAATGCACAGGCTCAGATATATCTGTCTTCGGGGGGCCAGATATCTTTGCCTACGGGCACCTAACCAGGTATTCAGAGATGAACCCTTTTAAAACTTTAATAAAGACCTCAGATTTAAAACGCTTCTCTTTCCAGTTTGGTATCACCATTCAAGCTTATGTCTATTGTCTGCTATAACCATGTACTTTTCTTACAAATAAAAAAAAGATGTCAAAGACAGACCAAATAAGTTCAAAAAATAATTTTACTCTAATAGATAAGAATATGTAAAACACAACAATACAGAACTGTTATATCACAAGATACATAAATCTATTAAAAGAACAAGGTTCTAAACAGTACAATTCCTACTACAGTACTTAGTCTCTAAATACTTACTTAAAAGTGCTCCCAAGATGTTTTGTGGTCAGAGTCTAGGTAAATATGAGTCTCTGTGAAGCAAAACAGACTAAATTAAAAGCTGGCTTTTACCCCACCTCCTTTCAGGAGGTCACCTAGCTCCTTCCTGTCAGGATTATGAAAATACATATCTTATAAAAAAGTATTACATTCTACAACTTCAGCATAATTCATGTCCTTCAAATAACACTTCTTTTGATCTCATAATAAGCTTCCCACTTCCAGGACAGAAAAGCAACTTTATGATTTCACACTTCTATGTAATAACCTGGGTTTTCCTTCCAACGTCATAAAATGGATATGTTATAGCAACTACGGTTGTAATTAACTCAGACCAACAGGATCCTTAATTAAGGCCTTACATGTAACACATGGTCTCTAAAAACTGAGTGTGTGTGTGAACTCACATGCTGTCAGCATTTTTCTTATGGCTTTCATATTTTAGCTAAAATCTTGGGGGGGTGAGTGAGGTCATTCTAATAGCATCAGATTTTCAACAGAGACAGTCAGTAATACATTTTATATTAATAAAAATGATACAGCACTCAGAACTGGCTATCTACATCACAGTGAGAATGAATTTCAGCCCCAAATCTTTACAGATAATCACCCAACTCTACTCCAATCCTAAGTCGATGCAGAGAACTAATGGTATCAGTTCGACTCCTTTTATTGTTTCTAGGGGGACCCATCAGGGTTGCCCGTTGTCACCACTCCTGTTTGCAAATTTGTTTGGAACCTCTGGCAGCCAGAGTACGTCAGACTCTGGAAATTAGGGGCATAACAGTAGGGGAACTCGAGCAAAAATTATCTCTTTATGCAGATGATTCCATATTTTATTTATCTTTCCCGGAACTCTCCTTCCCTCCTCTCATGGAGCTTTTGCACTCTTTTAGTGAGATCTCAGGTTACAAGATTAATCTATCTGAGTCAGAGGCTCTAGTTGTGAGCGGTTCCTCTACAGCACATTTTAGAAATAACTTTCCATTTAAATGGGCTCCCCATAATCAGATCAGGTATTCTGGCATCCAGATTCCCATTAACCTCACAAGGCTTTCTGTAGTCAACTACGAAGCATTGTGGCAGTCAGTCGAACAGGATTTGGTGAGGTGGCACCTTTTCCCCCTCGTCACTAGTGGGCCACATAGAAGTAATAAAATTGAACATTTTACTCTAGTTTCTGTTTCTGTTTCAGAATCTCCCAATTCCAGTCCCAAAGGACTTTTGGATAAAATTAACATGGAAATTTTATGCTTAATATGGAGACATAAAAAACCTAGAATTTCCAAATTAATCCTACACCTGCCTAAGGAAGCAGGGGGACTATCTCTGTCTGACTTATCTCTATATTGTCTGGCAGGTCAAGGGGCTGGACTCATGACCTGGGCTAGGCAGAGATTATCATCCCAATGGCATAAACTGGAGAAGGTGTCCTCAGGAGACTGGCCATTGTTTACTCTGGCTTTCATGGATTGTACCCCCAGAGCAGTGATGAAAGTGAACAGGAACGCACAGGAACTCAGTTCCTGTACTTTTTTTGCAGCAGGAATGGAGTTCCTGTACTTCTTCCCACTGACACTGGAACTGAAATTCTTAAACCAGCAACATAATGACGATTTCTGGGCCTGTGACCCGAAATCAGGGTTCCCATAACAACATTTGACTTGTACAACAGTGCTATTTTCCTAGAAATACTTCAATACCCCTAACTGAATCTACTAGTGTCTAAACAGATAGACGTGTCTTGACACAGCTATCCTTCAGATTGAGGATCTTCATTCTGCATTTCACAATTGTCAATGCCCGAGTTCCTGCACTTCTTGTCTACCACTTGCACCACTGCCCCAGAGTATAGGCAAAACATACAGAACAGATGGGTAAAATATGGTCTCAATGTTATCAAGAAAGTTCACAGAACTCTGGAGACCCCTGAAGGGCTGGGACCTGTCAATTATTAGATTTGAGCCCACATTCATGCCACCAAAGTTAGATTTGGGATACACCATTTGGGTATCTAGGGGGCTCACCAGATTCACACAATTCCTAGAGGGGGGTAGCTGTATTTCTTTTCAGAGAGCTAAGGAGAAATTTCTTTGGACAAATAATGAATTTCTCCGATTCATGTAAGTGAGACATTTTATTAATTTGGAGGATCATATTCTCCAGCTGTCATGCCCAGATTCTAGCTGGGAGGGTTTCCTCTATTCTGTAGTGTCCATAGCGGGTCCCACAAGGTACATTTACTTCCTATACAAACTCTTCTCACAGCACGCAGCTGATCCCCTTAAACAGTGCCGGAGTGCATGGGAAAAAAGAGGCCACCATCCAAATTTTGGAACTCAATTGGCAACACAGGTTGAAGTGGGGCTGGAAAGTAACTTCTTCTCCTAATTGGCAAGAGTTTTTTTGGAAGATCTTATATTGATTTTTTAGAGTCCCCACAATAACCAAACATTACCCAGCAGGAACCAGTGATGCATGCTGGAGAAAATGTGGACAACCAGGTAATCATTGGCATATTTTGGGGCGTGTCTGCTGCTCCATAAATTTTGGGTTGAGATCCATGCCACGGTAGCCCAGGTGGTGGGGGATGACATTCCCTTATCAGGAGAACAGTGGATTTTAGGCATTCCTACAGTAACGCATCCAGGGCTCTAGATAAGATTTTTTGGGGTGAGTACCTGCACTTCTTATTTTGAAAGTGAGGTGAGTAAAACAAAATTCAGATGTGTACAAATGTCTTGCTAGAGTGAACTGCGGAATACATTTATTAAAAAAAATTACGTTTTTTTTCTAGATAAGAATTTCAGGTGCCAACAATGCTCCAAATAATGTTGGCTGGTAGGAATTTACTCTCCAGTTTTAAAACATAGTGAGTAAAACAAAGGTGGGATGCAAACAAGTGCTGTAAACCTGGCAAAAAACTGTTCCTTTTGAATCACCAGTTATGTTATGAAGCACTATTCTTTGGTGTGTGGAGTATTTACAAATGTTGGGTGAGTACCGGTACTCATTAAAAAAAAATTTGTTAAGAGCATTTCCTAAAATGAGGTGAGTAAAATAGTCCGGTACACACCTTATCTGAAGCCCTGGACGCATCTAAGGGGAAAGGCCAGAAAAGTGTTCTTGATTCTGTTGGCAGTAGTATCACAGGAAATTGGTTATCCATGTTACCCCCAACTCTAGAAGAATGGGTCAGAAGGGTGAAGAAATAGTTCAGATGGAGCAGTTCACAGCCAAGTTAAGACTTGCCTCAGAGAAACATACTGAAAGATGGAGGGGGTGGGAGTCCTGGTTGCAAACTTTTGAGGGTTTGTGTTGATGGCGGGAAGGTAAGGCGAGATAATCTGCCAGATGGATGAGGAAGGGCTTAAACTCCAGAGGGATAGTTGGGCCTCCTCTTCTTTAAGGGGAATGCCTCCTGTGGGAGTTGAGGATAGCAAGACCAGTGGTGTATGGGAGCCGGGAGGGCCATTCAGTCAATTATGGACTCCACAATGGGCACTAAATAGTGAATAAAGATGGTGGAGGGGCACCACTACTCACACTGGGGCAGCCAGGAGTGGCAACTGCCCCCTCAGCCCCCCCTTTAGCTCCGCCACTGGGCAAGACGAGTAGAAATAGCATATCATAATAAAGATTTGAAATGTTGGATTGGGGGTGTGTGTGCACGCAGCTCAAACAGAGGCCATGTTGGTGAGGCCCATAAAGCAGGGGACATGTTTTAATTTTCTTTCCAGACAATGTCCTCTCAAGTTCTGACATACCGGATGAGAGAAATATCATGTACATTTTTCCTTATCTCTTACATCATATATGTTCCTACAGTATTAAGACTAGTTTAGAGTACATTATATATAGTGCTCTGCATATAGTTTTAATCTTAAGGGGGGATTCCCCTAGGATTATGTAGGCCTTATTGTTACAGCTCTTAATTAGATAACCTGTATCTCAATACCATGAATGTATTATGGTCATACGGTGCTGATCATTCTGTATGTCATTATCTGAATGTCTTAATAAAGATGATTTAAAAAAAAACAGTATGCAGGAAAGTTGGGGTCATTCTGTGGTTCTAGAGCAGTGTTGAGTGGGCCTCGAGCCCAATTTTTTTTTTGCATCAAAATTTTATTATGTTTTCACTTTATTTTCAGTACAAAAAGTGTTAGCATTACAGGTAGATACAACACCGCAAAACCTGGCCTGGGCTCGGACAACCTTGTCCCTTGGAGCTACAACTCTCTCTTTAAAGCTGACATCAAACATCTCGTCTTTTATAACAATAGGTCTAGGATGGGTTACGTGAATAGAAAATTCCAGTAAGAGAACAAAACACCAGCAGTAACCAAGATGTGGTGTTCTCAATTCTGACTGATATTCCAGTTCCAGATTCAAAACTTGTGTGCAAATATAAGAGTCATCATTATTAGGAAGTTTCACTGGTGGGAAGGGAGTCAAGAGCATGAGTGGTGGGGGGAGGGTCTAAGGCTTACCCCTTGCACCCCTGGCTTGTTAGAAGATAGGTAGGCAGGCATGAAGTGTCCATCAGGAATTCTACAGCATGGGGAGGTGAAATATGTGCCCCCACATGGTCATGTATTTGTTTAGCTTATGGGTCATTGAGAAGTGGACACTCTCATGACTGGCCATTTTCCTAGATTTAGTTGTCATTCCATAACCTCTAATGTCCGCTAGTTCCTCCAGTGCCACACAATGATTTATTTGGCTGTTATAAGGGCTCCCGGGAGCCAGCACTGAAGTGGCATGGGCAGCATTGTCACGTAGCGGCCCTCCTCTAGGCGCTCTAGCATGACAAGCAGCACTGTGAGGCACACTGGTGGGCCTAGGAACTCCCTACATATTGCCTGCACCTCTTGCCAGAAGTGTTGCAGTTTCCCACATCTCCAGAGTATGTTAGTAACAGAGCCTACCTCCGCTTCCCATTGCCAACAGGTATCTGTGGGGGTTAAGCCACATTTGCGTAACCTCTGTGGCATTCTATGCTATTGATGAAGCACTTTCAACTGTGTGAAGTAATTTCAAGTGTCCCTCGTGGCCATGCAGAGTCTGGCCCAGCATCTACTCCAAGTCGGCTGTGACAGGTCACATCCAATTCTTCTTACCATCAAAGTCTCAGTGTATCCATGGGACCCAGGCTCAAATCCGGCAGCACACTGTGATTGGTGCTGCTTTTCAGGATCATTTCTGAGGGTGGGTACATGGCAGCCTCCAGGACATTTTCATTCCAAGGTTTGAGCCTTGGCCCTATTATGTATCCAAGGGCATGTCGCAACTGGAGATATTGCCAGTACTGTGTCGTGTTAAGGGCAAAGTCTGTCTACAGTTGGCTGAAAGACTTGAGGTGACCCATAGTGGGGTCAATTAAATGCCTCAAGCAGTGGATGCCTTTATTAGCCCAGCTCTGCCTGCTTATCCTGACAGTCTGATTGTTCCAAAGGGTGAATCTATGCATGTGGGCCAGGTCCCATTCCATCACCTTGGCCCATTTCTTCCACATCTTAACCAAGACTGAGAGAATTGGGTGCTCCTTGATGTTCCCAGGCAGGTCCCCAAACCTGATAGCATTTATCTGGGATAGTCCCCAGAACTCCCTCTTCACAATCTACTCATTTGGGCCTATAAGCCTGGGGGGCTGAGTGGACATATGAGAGGGAGAGTTGATGCAGTAAGTGGCATCATACTTCTTAGCAAACTCAGGTAGAATCAAGCCTCCTTTGTACGTGGGCTGGGCAAGCTTCTGGAAACTTATGCATCTAGGCCCATTGCCCCACAGGAATTCTGTCATCCTGGTTCATATGGAGTTGAAGACAGCTTGGGGCAGGGGCACTGGCAAGTTGTCCAAGATATACAGGATCCTCAAAGCTGCCATCATTTCATATGCATGTGCCCTGCCTCAGCTTTGAGGTCCCGGTTCATAGCTGCTAGGAGACGCATGAGATTGAGTTAGCTAGCACCTTTCCTGTTCCAGGAGATGTCAATCCCAAGATATTTGATATGATCCTGGACTAGTTGTAAACCCCAGGGGAATCCTGGCAACCTCCCAGTGGACTGATCTGATGCCAGCAGGTATAACTTGGATATGTTGGCCTTGTAGCCTGAAAGGTGTCCCTAATAATCCAGGATTCTCAGGATTTCAGGAACAGATTTCTCCAGGTGGTTCAGGATGAACAGCATGTCATCTGCATATATCAGCACTTTTTGTTCCTCCCACAGCTGCACCCGAGAAATACTCTTGTTTAGTCTTATGGCTTATAATAATGGCTCCAGTGCTAATACAAAGAGTATCAGCAATAGGGGGCACCTCTGTTGGGTATCCCTCCCTAATGGGAATGTTGTCAACTCTCTGGAGTTAGTTACTACCTTGGTCTGAGCTCTCTGATACAGTGTCTGCACCCAGTGTATAAATGTGTCCCCTATACCAAAGGCATGGAAGGCGTGGAAGAGGTAACTCCACTCTACCCTGGTAAACGCCTTTTGAACACTGAGTGACAGAAGTACTGCTAGTGCATGTTGTTGGGACATTTTCCAGATGAGGTTGAGCTGTCTCCATGTGTTTTCTGACCCTTTTCTCTGCAGCACAAAGCCAACTTGGTCTCTGTTTACCAGGGTGGGGAGGACCTCTTGCAACCTTAGTGCCATCCTTTTGCAAAGATCTTACAATCAGCACTGATGAGGGAGATGGGTCTGTAACTGTCGCATGTCTGGCAGTCTTTTTAATGGCTATTCAACTCTGTATTCATAAAGGGTTTTTCTCAACATTCTCTAGCCTAGGTAGACAGCTGTGGAAGCCCTAGTAGGTCCATGAAGGTGGCTAAGTCCTGCGGAGATGGGTCCTTCTCATGTGTATAAAGCACCTTATTGAAGTCCAAGAGGGCTTCACAAATACCTCAAGAATCCCTTTTTAAGTTCCCTTCACGGTCCTTGACCCCAGAATCCCAGATCTTTCCAGGCATTTTTTAAGTTGACATGCCAGCAACCGGCCTGGCTTCTATCTGGCCTCCCAGAAAGATTTCTCGAGGTGGAAGAGGGCATTATCTGCTGTCTGGTGGAGATGTAAGTTGATTTTGTAACCTGTACCTGTAGCATCTGCTAAGAGGGATGGTGTGTGCATGCTATACTCTCCATACTGTTTCTTCCAGCTCTTTGAGCTTCTGGGTTATCTCCTCCAAATCCTCTGCATGGCTCTTCCGGAGGTGCAATGTGTAGCTTATTCACCTGATCCTTAGGTATGCTCTGAGTGCGTCCCACCAAGCAGGAGCTGAGGTATCTTGTCTCCAGTTAGCTACTAGGAAGAGATCTACATCAGCTGCCAGTGCCTTCGTAAATGCTGTATCTTATACTAGGAAAGCATTAAATCTCATCTGCTTTTGTGGCTGTTGTGGCCAGCCAGATGGGAGCCAAGTGAAGGACACCGGGGCATGGGTTAACACGATGATGACCCCAATATGAGCATCTAGAACCTCCAGGCTAATTTGTGTTGGTACCAGCCACAGATAAATTGGGGGAGTAGGAACAGTCTCTCTCAGTTAGGTATACCAACCAATAAATGTCTATGAGCCACAAGTCTGCTCTGAACTGGTCAAGTGCTTTAGCCGCTGCTGGGGGTGTGCCTATTGGGGGCCAAGATCTGTCCAGAAATTCATCAGTGACAATGAAGGCATCTCCCTCCAGTGTCATGCGTCCCTTATGGATCTCTGACAACATTTGTGCCAGGTTGGAGTAGAAAGTATAGTCGGTCTGGTTTGGACCTTAAATGTTGCACAGTGTTAGGTCTTGACCCCATAAGGTCCCTTGGACCAGCACATAGCATCTGTCTGCATCTGCCACTACCTTTTGTTGGGTGAAGGGAATATTCTTGTGGATAAGTATGGCTACCCCTCTGCTCTCTGGGGTAACTGTTCTTCCATACACCTGGGAAAGCCATCCCATTTTTAATTTATCTGTTTCTGGGGGGGGGGGTCTCCTGTAAAAATGCAAACTCAACCCCTTTCCTCTTGAGATGGTCTAAACGTTTCCTCCTTTTTAATTTATACCCTTAATGTTCCGGTATATCCAATTAACTGGCATGTCTGTCATGGCTACATTTTGTCCAGAGCAGAGGGTAATGCCTAGAATAATGGACTTGATTTTGAAAAGGCCAGGACTGATGCAAGGTGCTTGCATCAAAAAGAAATGATGCAAGGGGGACAGTGCACCAGACCATACATTGGTCCTGACTCTGAAACCAAGCCTGTATCTTCGGCGGGGCCACCTGCACCAAGCTTGCACTGGGACACAGGCTGCGCTGAGGCAGAGAGGGGGTTGCAACAGACAAAGCTGCCACATCCCCATAAGTGGGATTTTGGAATCTGGAAGGCCCCCTCCTTGCTTAGACCAGCCAGAGCTGGTTTAACAGCAGTGTGCTCCAGTGCCAACCATCTGAGCCAGACAGCCCCGGATACCATGTACGGGAATCATAAGGACAACTGTGGCCATGGCATTGAACCATCATCACTCTGCTCCATACAGACGGGAACCACTGCACAGTAATGCCCTACTGGGCTACTAGGAGACACACATCATGGCAAATGTCACTGTGATGTACAGACCACGACTGCCCATGCACTGGTCACCAGGGGCACCCTCTGGTGCAGCACCAGTACAAGTCAGTGCCAGGGGCCACAGCAGGCAGCACTTCCAAAATTGACTAACTGCACTTAGAAGAGTTGAAGGGGTGCAGTCGGAAAGGGTTGGCTAACCCTAAACACCAGAATACAATATTCAAGGCTCCATTGCACTCCAGGGAAAATAAATTGCTAGTCCATTCACGTATGTTTAAATATTTAAATCTTTATTTGGTGCCCCCCAAAAAATAAAAAGACTTGTACATAAAAACATAGAAGTTGATGGCAGATAAAGACCGCAAGGCCCATCCAGTCTGCTCATTTCTTTTTCTACCTTATGAATGTGCCATCGGCCTTTGCTCTGTCAATGGCCTATCTATTCATACTCATCTGTATTGCTCCCTTATGCCTATTCCATGCCTGTTTGAAGCCCTGCACTGTATTCATATCCACCACTTCCTGAGGTAGGCCGTTCCATGCATCCACCACTCTTTCTGTGAAAAAGAACTTCCTCACATTACCCCTTAATCGGCCTCCCTCTAATCTCATGCTGTGTCCTCTTGTCCTGCTATTTTTCTATATTGAAACATGTTAGACTCTTTCACCTTGTTAATGCCTTTAAGGTGTTTGAATGTTTTGATCATATCACCTCTCTCCCTCCTTTGCTCAAGGGTATACATATTGAGCTCCATTAATCTGTCCTCATATGTCTTCTGATGCAGTCCCTGCACCATTTTGGTTGCCCTTCTCTGGACTGCCTCAATTTGGTTAATGTCCTTGTGAAGGTGTGGCCTCCAGTACTGCATGCAGTACTCCAGATGGGGCCTAACCAGTGTCTTGTAAAAAGGGATTGTTACCTCCCGCTTACAACTTGTGATACCCCTACTAACACACCCCAACATCCCTCTAGCCTTACCTACTGCTTTAGTGGTCTGCTTGGATGATTTCAGGTCATCAGTGATGATGATGCCCAAGTCTCTTTCTTCCCTTGTGACTGCCAGCAACTCCCCTCCTAGCCTACAGGTGGCTTCAGGGTTTCTCTTCCCCATGTGCATGATCTTGCACTTCTTTACATTAAACCCCAGTTGCCACTCTTCTGACCATTTTGCTAGTTAATCCAGATCTCTTCTCATTCTGCCCACCCCATCTGGATCATCTACTCTGTTAAAGATCTTGGTGTCATCTGCAAACAGACAAACCTTACCCTCTAGTCCATCTGCAATGTCACTGATGAAGATATTGAAGAGGACTGGCCCCAGGACTGATCCCTGAGGTACACCACTTATAACTTGCATCTCTTCTGACTATATACCATTTACCACCACTTTCTGTTTTCTGCCCGTCAACCAGTTTGCCACCCAGTTGACCAACTTCTGACCCACCCCGAGCCTACCCAGCTTATTAATCAATCTTCTATGTGGAACAGTAATGAAAGCTTTGCTGAAGTCAAGGTAGGTGACATCAACTGCTCCCCCTTGGTCCACCACTCTGGTTACCCAGTCAAAGAAATCTATGACATTAGTTTGACAGGACCTTCCTTTTGTAAACCCATGCTATCTTGGATCCGGTGCTCCTATGGATTCCAGGTGTTGCACTATCCTTTCTTGAGGAGTGCTTCCATAATCTTGCCCACTGTACAGAACAAAGCAAGCTGCAGTCAAGCATAGAGAGTGTACACCACTGTTTCACCGTTATGGATTCATCAGGGCATAGAGACTGCTTGTAAGTCATACACATACTGTAAGTACGATTACAGACTTGATGTTACAGTTTAAAAACTCCAATCGTGAAAGCCCATATATACATATACACCCTATACAAATGCACCACTGTGTGTAAAAGCAATAGATACCATATACATTGCAAGCTGTTTTTAAAGGCAGGCAGTTCGTAGTTACATTGAAAGTAATGTTAAAGTCTTTTAGCCAGTTTAACTGTCTGTGATTGACCTGTCATTCTTTAAAGGGTAAATCCCCATTCTTGGTGATCTACAGGAATAAAACATGGCCAAGAGTTTTGTGGTGTTCTGAAAATCCATATCTATAAAAAAATTTAAAATTGAATTGCTAGACTAATACATATTAAACAGCAAATATTTAGAAGGAAAGGAACCAATAACAGACTTAAGATCAAGGAAGGAGGGGAGGGAAGGAAGAAGGGGAGAAGGGGGAGGGGCAGAGGAAAAGAAATGGAGTGGGGAAGAGGGAGAAGGAGGGAGAAATGGAAGGAGTGAGGGGTTTAAAGGAGAGGAGGCAAACACAGAAGAGGGGGAAGGGGGGAAGGAGAGGGACAGGAAGAAGGGAAAAGGGGGGAAGAGAGGAGGAAGGGCAAAAAAGGGTAGAAGGAGAGGTTAATCAGTTAACTAGTGCTCATTTATCTGTCTTTTAAAAAAGGCTTCAGATCCCAATATTCATTGAGCCCCCCCAGGGTTGATGGATTTAAATTTAAAAATCCAATAGCTCTCTCTTTTTAGCAAAATGTTTGTCCTGTCACCACCTCTCCCGGGCACCTTCATATGCTCTAACCCCACGAATTCCATCTGTCTGGGGTGACTTCCATGTTTTTTTAAAAAGTGCCTACCTAGTGGGGTATTGATCTTACTAGTCACAATACCTCTCATGTGCTCTTAATTCCTTTCCTTCAGCGTCCTTACAGTTCTGCCTACATAGCATTGGCTACACATGCACCACAACACATAAATTACAAAACTGGCAGAACATGAAATAAATTCTCTAATTTCAAACTCCTTAGGCAGATGCCTACATTTAAATTTCTTGTCCTGTCCACCATATTGGCACACATTGCATTTTTTGGACAAGTAGAAACCTTTTGGCTGTTGAAGCCATGATTTCCTGTCACTTTGTGGGGTACAGAACTGGTTGTGTACCAGTCTGCCCCTCAGGCTGGTCACTGGGGGCACCCTCTGGTGTAGCACCAGGGCAAGTCAGCACCAGTGGCCACAGCAGGCAGTCTATACATCTGGGTATACCCTAGCCAACCTGCAACCCCTGGGCAAACCCTGTTACAGAAAAACAACATTGGCATAATCTACCCAGCTGCCAGAAGGAGACTGGGCATGCAGGAACGTCAAGAGCCCATAGCCCGAATACCGACGGGGCAATATTGTCAGGATGGAGCATATGGAATGGGACCAGCTACACAGAGTAATATGCAGACTGAACAATTGCATTAGGTGGTGATGGCAGTGCACATCATGTACCTGGGCTGTTACCAAAGGACCGTTTGTGGGGACCATGTGGCTATGTACTGTGACCATGAACGGGGCATATGGCTGACATTACACTGTACGCACTACCTTTGGTTCTTCACATAGGGTAGAGTGCTGCATCTCCAAGCCTGGAGTGTTATCCTGAAACCTTCCCTTCCCGTCACATGCCACTAGTGCACTGTGGCACCTGCCAGAGGGTAGTGTGCCTGCCTTGGGCTACAAGTTCCCTGGGGATACTACCAGTGGGGAACACCACAGCCTCCTTTAAACCTCTCCCATGCACCTTTTGTTTGATGCACAGGGATGACTGCAGCAAACTGAGAGAGTCTGGTGCTGGGATGAGAACTGGGTGTAGGGTCCCTGGCACACTGGCATTCAACACAAGCTGCTGTTTGCCACAGCTTCCATCGATCTAAGGGTTGATTTGAAAATGAACCCAATTTTTTCCAAGAGCCAAGTATTCAACATGGCAGTAGGGGATCTGAGAGCCATGCTGCTGTCATGTTTAAGTTCCAGCCATTGAGGCATGTGATCTCTTGTACTTGTCATACCCTTTATGTCCGGAGGACAACATCCTCGTCCTGTCCATGTGAATGAGGACACCCTACAAGACCTTCCCATGGAAAGTGAAAACCAAATTAGTAACCACATTAAGTAACATTTTAAATTTAACTGTATGGAAAGTGTACAACATAGGTGAGCACAGTTACTCACAAGCAGTATATTTTTGGGATGCAGGATGCAGGAGGCATGAACTGTGCGGGGGTACAGACCCCCGAATCACCTGTTCCCCCAGTCCCCGGACATGCACAATGCAGAGGCATCAAGCTGCCTCATTCTGCCTGGCATAGCAGAGACATCAGCATACTCCTTAGTTCCCATACAGGTGGAGAGTGTCTAACCTCAGTGGGTCGCTTTACTCCCTATGGCTGGGTTGCCCCACCTTGGCCCTTTGTCTGGCAGCTATGAGTGTACAAGTATGATGCAGAAGGGACATGTCCCATTATGACACTGAAACAATACCCTAGCCTGCCTCTCCTTAACCCACTTCGATTTCACCCAATGCCCCCCCCAGTGCTATCACTACACTGCGGGTTGGGGTGGGGTATTCTAGGAGACCTCGCTCTCGAGGTGATTATGTCATGGAGTGGGAAGGGGAGTTATCTGTATGTAATGTGACCTGGCAAGAGAGGGTCGATCCATAAATGTGGTTTAGGACCAGGATCCAGATGGGGGGGCTCCTGTATGATGCGTTCCAGGCTATGCTCCGGTCAATAATTTTATGGTTCCCCAGACTCCCCATGGAATTTTCCTCCCCACATTCTTGCATCTGGTCACACTCAGCCAATACTTTAGGTTGCGACTGGGCGGTAGTATACTGAGGTATACACACAATCCCATTTGTGGTGGACCTCGCCTGCATTGACAGTGCGGGGAGGGGGGGTGAAGGGAAAGTGGCAAGGCAGAAGTGCCGACGCTGTTCATAGGGGATGTAACTTCGACTCTCACATGCCTGTTCCATGGTCCTTCCCATCCCCATGGTAAATGGAATCAGGCACTTCTGCTTTGGGGTCTCAGTTAAATCTCCAGCTCATCTTTGCCACCACTCCTAGTGGAAGCAGTACTGCAACTGGGGATTGAAAAAGAGATTTCCCAGATTTGCCGTATCCCCCATTCAATTTTCTCTCTCTCAGGGTCCCCCTCAGTAATTAACAGAAGGTAATGGCAGGGAACCTGTACTCTGTGCTACTTCTGGGAGCACGACCATGAGATTCTAGACAGGATGCTACTGAAGGGAGAGTATTCCTTGGTGACCAGTGGGAGGAGGACAGTATCAAGCACTCAACATCTATATTTTCCATTCCTCTTCCTACCCTCCACCTGTCAGTGTTGCTTGTAGTAAATGTATATCATGGAACTCTTCCCTGCCAGGCAAGTGAGTAGAACAGTAAGGGCAGCCAAGGCGTCGAGAGAACTGAGGCTAGCCCAGGGGATCAAAGAAGGTGAAACAACTTTCTTCAGGTATAGAAGGGAGAAGAAAAGGCATAAGGATCAGATTGTTAGGCTCAAGAATGGCAGTGGGTGGGCAGAAAAGGGGCCAGAGCAGGCAGAAGTACTCAACGAGTACTTCTCTTCAGTATTCACCAAGGAGAGGGACAGGCCCGTACCTAAGGGGAAGGGCTGGGTGGGGGAGGAGGTGATCACAGATGGGGAAATCACAGAGGGAAGGGTGTTGGAGGACCTTAAGTCTCTGAGGGTTGATAAGGCACCTAGGCTGGATGGAATTCATCCTAAAGTACTGAGAGAGTTGGAAAGTAGTCCTGATGGGGCCATTGGCGGACCTGTTCAACAGCTCTCTGGAAATGAAATGCGTACCCAGGGATTGGAGGGTGGTACATGTGGTGCCCCTCCATAAGAGTGGGCCCAAGGATGAACCAGGGAACTATGGACCAGTCAGCCTAACCTCAATTGTGGGAAAGCCAATGGAGACTATCCTTTTTTTTTTTTTGTCAGTTGTTTAACCAGGACTAGCATACTAAGCTGAAAGCTTTTTTACAGATGCGACCTGGGAGCACAGGGAAGTTAAGTGACTTGCTCAGGCTCACACAGTCTGCAAGTGGAAGCTGTGGGATTCAAACCCAGGTCTGGTTTGCTGGATGTCACCAGATTTGCAGCTCAGAGCCTTAAACCACTGCGCTATACTGCCTCCCAAATCTCTAGGACTATCCTCAAGGAAAGGCTGGTAAAATTTCTGGAGGATAATGAACTCCAGGTCAGCAGATAGCATGGGTTTGTCTCTGGCAGATCCTGCCAGACGAACCTGGTGGACTTTTCTGCTTGAGTGACATGGGCAGTGGACAAGGGTCATGCAGTGCGTGTTCTATACCTGGACTTCAGCAAGGCCTTTGATTTAGTGCCACATGGTAGGCTGACCAGCAAACTGAGCAACCTGGTAGCGGGGAAGAAACTAGTTAGATGGGTCAGGAGCTGGTTGCGGGATAGACAGCAACTTTTGTGCCCCTTTTCGTAGGTCTGCCCCTGTGGAGATGGTCAGTTACCGCCCTTTATGGGATGTGTACCCTGAAGACATGGTGGTGGCAACTGACCTCTCAGTGTTTCCTGTTGCCAGCTCGAGCCCGGAGTTATTGGTTCTGGCCTATAATAAGGCCATTTCCTCGGCTCTAGACTTTGTAGCTCTTGTCCGTGTTCGTTCCCTCCCTCTCCGCCCTCGGGCCCCTTGGTTTGATGGGTCTTTGAGGGAGCTGCGGCGGGTGGGACGAAGGTTAGAACGTTGCTGGTGGAAACTGCCCTGGAGGTTGACCGCCTTAGTTTGGTAGAGCATTATCAATTCTACCAATCAGTGATCTCCCGTAAGAAGGCAGAGTTCCTGTTCAGAGAGATTGCTGTTGTTCAGAGTCGACCAGCTCAACTCTTCCGAACTGTGGACAGGTTGTGCAACCCAGCCTGTCTGCATCTCCATTGAGCTTTTTCACAAAAAGAGTGTGATGATCTTGTTCAATTCTTTGCGAATAAGGTGGCCGACATCGGATCAGAGATCCGCTTGACTCACTCTATGGGGACGCGGTTGGTCGGTACTTGGTCACTATACCTCATACTTCCTGGAGTACCTTTGACCTGCCGGAGTTCAAGGATATTATGCAGATTGTCCAGGGGATGCGCCCTACGTACTGTAGTTTGGATTCAGGTCCAACTTCCCTGATTTTGGGTTGTTATGAGATCATTGGCCCATTTCTGGCTCAAATTGTCCGGTGCTCCTTGGAATCGGGTGAGTTTCCAAGCTCCCTGAAGGAGGCGGTGGTAATACCCCTTCTGAAGAACGCTTCATTGGACCCAGACATTTTTGCTAACTACAGACCTATCTCAAACCTTCCCTTTATAGGAAAGGTTATTGAGAAAGTAGTGGCAATCCAGTTGGAGAACCATTTGACCATCCATAATATCTACGAACCTCTCCAGTCAGGTTTTCTTAAGAGGCACAGTACTGAGACGGCTCTGGTTTGGGTGCTCAATGATCCCCTGATGGCGAGAGATCGGAGAAACCATTCCATTCTGGTACTCCTTGATCTTTCTTCAGCCTTTGACACTGTAGACCACGGGGTCCTGCTCAAACATCTGAGGTCCATCTGTGGCCTGTCTAGTACAGTGCTCAGATGGTTTACATCTTTCTTTGCCAGTAGAACACAGAGAATAGTGTCGGGGATTTTTTCTTCTGACCCTGTCTCTCTGTCTTGTGGGGTTCCTCAGGGCTCGGTGCTGTCCCCCATGTTGTTTGCAGTGCATATGCTGCCCCTCGGAGACATTGTTAGATGGTATGTCCTGAGGTTTCACTATTATGCTGATGACACCCAGCTCTACCTGTCTTTTGCCCCCCCCCCCGACCAGGTTAGTGCTCTCTCAGTATTCAATAACTGCTCATCGAAATCCAAGACTGGATGAATTCAAGCTGGTTAAAACTGAACGCAGGAAAGACTGAAGTTATGGTTGTGGACCCGGGTCGCAGGACAGAGGAGTTGAGGACCAATCAGCCCTTCGGATTATTTCTGGGGGGCGTTCCAATCCTTACTTCAGAACAGGTGCACGTCCTTGGAGTGGTGCTTGATGACGGGCTGACCCTTCGTTATCAGGTGTTGGCAGTCATTAAGTCAGTCTTTTATCATCTTAGGAACATCACCAGGGTCAAACACCTTGTTCCATCTAGCGATTTACCTGTGTTGGTCCATGCCTTTGTGACCTCTCACCTTGACTATTGCAACTCCCTTTACTAAGGGCTTCCTGGGGTTGATATCCGCTGCTGGCAGCTAGTGCAGAACGCTGCTGCTCAATTGTTGACAGGGGTGTCTAGAAGATCGCATATCACCCCTGTGTTGCTTGATCTGCACTGGCTGCCTATTCAGTGGCGGATCACCTTTAAGGTAGGTTTATTGACCTACAAAGCCCTACACGGACTTGGCCCCGACTACTTGAAAGAGCTTCTGATTCCCTACAACCCTGAGCGACAGCTAAGTTTGACTGACGAGGGGCTGCTGGAGATTCCGAGGGTTATCTTGAAATCTTCTGGGGCTCTTGTTTTTATGTTTGTAGTCCCAACCCTCTGGAATTCTCTGCCCCATCAGCTCAGGGAATGTGCGACCGTGGGGAGCTTCACGCAGGCACTCAAGACTTTTTTGTGGAGTCAAGCGTTTCATGAATTGTAATGATTTTTAAATGGTTTATATTTTATCTACTACATTTTTAGGGAATTTGTTTTTAAAAATTGTAAAATGCTTTGGAATTTGAAAGGCACTCAATAAATAGAGTTTTATGGTTATTATTATTATTATTTTATTTATTATTATTATTTATTATTATAAAGAATAAGATCAGCCTCTTCTCTGATGACACTAAGATCTGTGCAGAGGTTGATGGAGTGGAAGGCAGTACAGTACTCGAGGAGGGTTTGGCAAAACTGGAAGAATGGTCTAACACATGGCAACTTGGGTTCAATACCAAGATGTGTAAAACATGTACTTGGGAGCCAGGTACCCTGGAAATAGTTACTGGTTGGGGGCAGTGCAGTTATCCAAGTCAAAGGAGGAGAAGGACTTGGGTGTACTAGTGACAAGGGAAATGAACCACTCAGCCCAGTACAGGAAGGCAGCAGCAAAGGCCAACAGAATGCTGGGTGGATTGCAAGGAGAATTATCTCTAGGAGAGGGGAAGTCATCCTGCCCCAGTACAGGTCCCTGGTGAGGCCACACTTGGAGTACTGCTTGCAGTACTGGCACCCCTACTTGAAAAAGGACATCAAGCTATTGGAGGGGGTACAGCGCAGGGCAATGAAAATTATCTTGGGATTGGGAGACAGACCTTATGAGGAGATACTGACAGAGCTCAATATGTATTCCCTGGAGGATAGAAGGGAGAGAGGGATATGATTGAGACCTTCAAGTACCTGAAGGGTATGAACAGAGTAAGCACTGAAAGTATTTTCAAATTAAAAGGCGGAAGGGAAACCAGGGGGCACAGTCTGAAGTTGGAAGGAGGCAGATTCAGGAGGGAAATGAGGAGGCACTATTTCACTGAATGGATAGTGGCAGGGTGAAATGAATTGCCGGAGGAAGTGATATCACTGCACGGTAGGCAGCTTCAAAAGGGAATGGGACAGGTTCAGAGGGAGGATTCAAACCATGGGGGGTAAGGGGAGGAAGGATACATGGGCAAAATCAATGGGGAGGCAAGTGGAAGGGGGCAGCTGCAGTCTGAAAGACTGAAGTGCTGCACACTCGAGCAGACTAGATAGACCGATAAGTTTGTATCTGCTTGCAATTTTGTATGTTTGTATGTTACGTAACATGAGTGGCAGAGGATGGATGGGGGTAAGAGCCTGTCCATAAGCCTCTCTCAATCATGTCCCTGAGGAGGGGGCATTGTAAAGACCTAAAAGGTAAAAGAAAATGGAGGGTCCTTTCTCAGCTGTCCATTTGCACCAATGGGTACAGCATAGCTGCACTGTTAAGAGGGAGTGTCACATGATTGTAAAGGAGCTTAACTCCGTCAGCTCAAATGATGCCCTGTGGTCATGCAGTGCTTGAGTGTGACAGTTGAGAAATAGTGGGAAAGACCATAAGTTAGCATTCTCAGTCAGCCACAGAAATGATTCCATCTTCCCATTTTAGGTAATCCTAGAGCCAATATTACAGTATGGTAGAAAGCCCATATCCCACCTTCCCTCTATCAGAATTCCCCACAGTAAAATGAAAGCAGGTAGTGGCAAGGGATCTGTAGTCTACGTTGCTCCCAAGGGCATGACCATGAGAATCAGAACAGGATCTTTTAAGGGAAGATGGTTCCTCAGCTACCAAAGAGGATGACAGAATATGTGCCCCCATTAATTAACCCTATACTTTCCTCTCCCTACCCTCCACTTGTCAGTGTTACTTGTAGTGGGTGTACAGAATAGAACAGAACAGGTTGACTGAGGAGTGGCAGGGATGGGGAGAGCAGCAGCCTGCCAGTAAATGCCTCTAGATCATGCCTTGAGGGATGTGTGTGGTAAGCCCAAAGAAGGAAAAGGGGGTGATCTCATAATTTTCAGTTATAGCATAGTAAGTTTGCAGAACAGTACTTATTTTGTTGCAGACCACAAGTCACAGAAAAGGATACAAGTGCAACACATCGCATTGCTGCTTTCATCAGTTCAAAATAAAACAGTATATGGTTCTGGTCAGTGAGTTGTTCAGGCCACTGCTGCTAGGGTGGAACCCCTGCTACTTCAGCTGAACACTTCTCTTCACTTCCTCTTCTGGTGGATCCACTGTGACCATCTCAGCCCAGGTCCTTGCTTGCTCAGTCTGTTGGGGCTCTGGGGCATCTTGCTGTGAGTCCATCTGGTGGGGCACAGGGACAGTGTGTTGCTTCACTGGTGATACTGGTAAGGGAGTGTCCATCGGGTGGGTCTTAGGCTTGCCCATTCACTTGCAGGCTGGTTCCCTATTCAAATCCGAACTTCCAGCTAAGTGTTCAGAGTCCTTACTGCTGTCTCTCCTCTGGCTCTTGCTGCCTGTATGCCCTGATCAATTCCTGCCTCTTCCCCACTGGGAAGCCCGTTTGGATTTGGTAGTCTGCCAGTCCATCTCATCAGAAGGCTGCCACACATTCAGTCTCTGTATATGCTGTATCCATGCCCTTCCACAGAGGTTCTTCCCTGTTCCATGACAGCAGGCATGCAGGGCATCTTTCATGTTTTTGACCGCTACAGGCCACTGTCTAGAAATCTATCCTGGGGCTTCCTCTGGGCTATTGAAAGTATGGGACATTCCATTTCTTACAATGAGAAGTTTTGCCGGGTATTGGAGTTTATATGTTATGGCCATTCTTGGAAAACTTTCTTTGCTTACGCTTCCCTTTTTCATCTCTGGGCTAGCTCCATGGAGAACTCCAAGAAAATGTAGATGAGATGCCTGTGCCATGTCAGGGGTCCTCTGTCCTTTATCAAGTTAAAGATTGTTTTGTCTTGATAACGGAGGAATCTAACCAAGATCAGTCTGGGTCTGTCTCCTTCCTTGGGCATCTGGGCAAACGTTCTGTGGGCACGGTCAATCTACAGACCCATTTTCCAATTGTGCCTCAGCAAACCAGGGGGTTATTTTTGTAAGAAGGCTGACACATCTCTCCTTTTCACTTTCTCTGGAAAGCCTACGTACCAGATTATTTCTCGGGCTGCGGTTCTCAACGTTTTCTGCCCTCTCCCAGAGGGCACTCACAAGGAGCTCCATCTCCTGTATTCTGGCCTCATGCCAGCTGTCTTTATCATTGATGTAGGACTAGTATGTTTCAGTGTCCCTTGCCTTGTGCTGTAAGACTTGTACCTTCTCTTCCAGTGCTGCCACAGAGGATTTAAAAGTAATTTCGGTATGTACTTGCTTCAACATTGTTTTGATTTCAAGCGTATCTGTGACAGGAGCCACCACCATCATCTCTGCTAGTTTCCTGCCATGCTGCTACTGAACTGCCATGGATTTTCACAAATAACTATGACTAGACTTGGAATTGCACTTTAAAATTTTCGCAATCGTTGCAGAAGATTTTTGCTGGCCATTTGAAACCTTTTTGCCGTTTCTAGCCGAAGCGATGCTGGAGATATCTATGAATTTTTGACCGCATGGCACTGAGCTCTCTTTTAGGCTGTCATCCTCCTCGGCTGCTTGTACATGCCTCTGTCAAACTCAATTTTATACATTAGGGGTTCTGCTGCTTTAAAATTATGAATGTGCTGATTTTTGTTTCCTTTACAGGTGAAGTGTGTGGGTTGTAATTCTTTTAGCCATGGGAATTCAGGAGGAGGACAGGAGGGAGGAAGGCTAATGATCAGGTTATTATGGGGCCAACTTTTTTTGCCATACTAGCTGTGGCCAGATTGTCACTTGACTGCCTAGTGCCTATCAGATGCCAGCAGTCTCCACAAAAGAAACCGTGCGCTGCCAAATCAAGGTCAGTTCGGTGGTCTGGAGCAGTGGTGAGTTGGCTGCTGTACCCAGTTTTACACATTAGAGGCTCTGCTGCTGTAACACTGCAAATGAGCTGCCTTTCTTTTTCCTTATAGTTGAAATGTACGGGCTGTTATTTATATTGCTCGGGGGGTGGGCAAGAAAGATCAGGAGGAGGGATGGAACTGAGGGAGGCGAAGGGTTGCATTGTTCAGTAGCTGAATTATGTGCCATATTGGTCAGGATCAGAGTGTCACCTGAATGTCTAGCACCTAGCAGATGCTAGCAGTCTCTGCAACAAAAACAATGTGATGCTGTGCCGCGGTCAGTCTGGAGGTCTGAAACAGCGGCGAGCAGGCTGCTGAGCCCAGTTCTACACATTAGGGGTTCTGCTGCTGTAAAATTGTGAATTTGCCACTTCTTTTCCCTTAATGGCAAAATGTGTGGGCTGTAAATTTTTTTTTTTTTTTGCTGGGGGAATGGACAAGGAATACGGGAGGAGAGAAAGGACTAAGGGAGGCTAAGGGGCAAGTTGTGAGGGGGTCGACTTCAGCATCATACTGGTAAGGCTGTAGGGTCAAGTGACTGCTTAGCGCCTATCAGGCACTAACAGTCTCTGCAATGAAAACAGCACACAGCCAAGCTGGTGTCAGTTTGAAGGTCTGGAGCAGTGTAGCGCAGGCCACTGAGTCCAATTCTGCACATTAGCGGTTCTGCTGCTGTAAAATTGTGGCTTTGGTGCTTTTTTTTTTTCCTTAAAAGGTGAAATGTGTTGGCAGTGTATTTTCCTTTTTTTTTGCGGGATTGGGCAAGGGGGTCAGGAGGAGGGAAGGGACTGAGAAAGGTTAAAGCACGAGTTTTGAGGCAGCAGAATTCAGTGCCATATTGGTCAGCGCCAGAGGGTCATGTGACTGCCTAGCACCTAAGACACACTAGCAGTCTCTATTTAAACCACATAGGGCTAGCTAGTGGCTAACTCTCTGCCCTCCTATGGTGTTTTCATACCCCCGATAATGTTTGACACAGGGTCTCTATAGATCCCAAGATTCAGCATCCTGCACGTCTCAGACAAGGGTTATCCAGAATCGCTGCCTACTACTATCACCAGTTAACTAAGATAAAGCCCGGACTGCACTTACAGTACTGTTATGCAGATTGCTGCTTGTTTATTGTGCGTTTTCTGTATTTGTTTACCCTCCACCCTCTGTTACCGACGTGGAGCCTTTGCAAAAGAGCCTGTGACTCAAACGATTATAATTCTGATTGTATCCAATGAATAAATAAATAAATAAATACATAAACCTCAGAGTGCTCAGGAGCCCGGAGTGTGAAGGCAACAAAGCAGGAGGGCAGCTTCCCTAGGGGAATCCTCAGTTCTGCAGGTGACATTGCCTGAGAAGCCCCAGGGCACAGGTAGGGAAGGTAAGTGCCAAACAGGTGAGTGTAGGTCAAAACGTAATGTAGTAGCAGCCAGTGGCACCTAGGCAAAGAATATATCCATGTAGTTCACAACTCTCTAAGTTGGGGGGGGGGGGTTATGAAGTGACAGCAGAAGTACTTCTGGGAGCCGAGTGGAACAGAAGTCAAATCCTTAACAAGCAGTACTCACTATGTGGCACAGGATGATACTGCAATAGAGGAAACCAAGGAGAAGGGAAATTCTAAAACGTGTAACTTCCTATCTTGAGTGGGGTGTTACTGTGTTTGCAGAAGGAGGTAGAGACTCCAAGTAGTTAGTTACCACAAAAAAGAGTGACACAGGGAGGTGATGCCAACAATAAAAATGCAAATACCAACACACATTAGAACTGTGCACTCACCACTGTTTAAAAATAGCCATAAAAGCTCCATAAATTATCATAAATCTTCATTTTATTTTTAAAAAATGAAAAGAAAATGATCATCCATTGTCATGGACTCTGTTGTACCTGACGCGTTTCGAACCTGACTTTTGACATAGGATCAGTCAGAGTCGAAACGCATCAGGTACAGCAGGGTCCATGACAATGGATCGTCATTTTGTTTTGTTTTTTAATAAAAATGAAGATTGAAGACTCCATTTACCTAGTTTTTGCGGCTGTTTTTAAACAGTGGTGAGTGCTCAAATCTAATGTGTGTTGGTACCCTGAATAGTTAGCAGAAACAGTTAAACATATGCAGACCAGGATGGCTTACGGAGGACAAGCAGTTCAGGAGGAAGGGACAGGAGACATGCAGTGCAGGGGAGACTGGGGAGGAGCCACACAGTGCAGGGAAGACTGGGAGGAGGTATGCAGTTATGCAGTTGGGGGGGGGAGACTGGGGATGAGGCATGCAGCGCTGGGGAGATTGAGGAGGAGGAATGCATTGAAGGGGAGATTGGGGTGGAGGCATACAATGCAGTGTAGGGGAGACTGAGGAGAAGGTATGCAGTGCAGGAAATACTGGGGATAAGGTATGTAGAGCATGGAAGATTGGGAAGGAGGCATGCAGTGCAGGGGAGACTGGGGAGGAGGCATACAGTGCAGAGAAGATTAGGTAGGAGGCACACAGTGCAGGGAAGATTTGGGAAGAGGCATGCAGTACAGGGAAGATGGGAGGAGGCATGTAGTGCAAGGAAGATGGGAGGAGGCATGCTGCCCAGGGAAACTGGATAGGAGGCATGCAGTATAGGGAAGATGGGAGGAGATATGCAGTGCAGGAAAGATTGGGGAACAGACATGCTGTGCAGGGAAAACTGGGGAGCAGGCATGTAGTGGAGGGGAGTCTAGGGAGAAGGCATGCAGCGCAAGGGAGTTGAGGAGAAAGTATGCAGTGTAAGGGAGACTGGGGAGGAGGCATTAATAGTTGTAGAGACTGTGGGGAGGCTGCCTTCTGGGCTCTGCTCTGAGAAAACAGTGGCTGTCCCTAAGCTAGGAAATTGGCATAGCTCAACTTGGAACTTGCAGCAGCATAGGACAAAATACAAATGTTACACAGCAGACTGGATTTGGGACCGTGGATGCCCAATGGCCTCCCATTGCCAAAGAGGTCAACTGGCCCAGGTTAATGGAGGGTAGCAGGCAGGGAGAAGTGAACCAAGACGTAGACCCTAAGTGAAGGCAAGAGTCTGGGACTGGTGACTGTGAACCACATTAAGTCCCTGGCTACAGCAAATCAGTCATCACCGCCACAGGTGGACACTACCCCAAACACTATTAACCTTCCAGTAACTGTCAACAAGGCCACACCTAGGAGAGGGGAACAAGTACAGGAAGGGTGACACTGATGTTCGGTGACTCCAATGTCAGGGGACCAAGAAACTGGTGTGTGCAGGTAGACATGAAAACAAGGGCAAGTCAGTTAGATGTCTTCCAGCAGCCTCCACTTGAAAGGGCAACAGGATTTAGGGGATAGTCAGACCGAGGGAGAGGGTACAAATGTGATTGTCTATTTAAGGATGAATGATCTAGATAGCCATGACAGTGAAGGACAGCATCTTTAAGCTAGGTGATAAACAGAGGGAAGCACTGGCATCAGCAACCTTTTCTGTGGTCCTGCCGGTGTGGAACACGGGAGACATGAGGCAGTTAAAAGTCACTGTGTTAAATTCATAGCTGAAGGGATGGTGCAATGAGGAAGGGTAATACAGATTCCCAGGATACTGAAACCACTTCTGGGATAGGGGGTTGTTCAAGCAGGACAGCCTCCATCCAACAGATGAGGGGCGAATACACTGGGCAAACGTCTGACGCCAACATGGGTAGGCATTTAAACTAGGAAGAGGGGAGGCTATAACTGAGGGCTCCTCTAGCAGGGTGGAGGCTGTAGGGGACCTAGCTCATACTCCCCCAATCAGAGGGCTGAAGCTCAATCCAAGCGAAGCACTGAGGTAGCTGGGCCACATCCTACTTTTGTTTTGCTTTGTTTCTTGGCACCCTGAGCATTTCTTACTATATTTATTTATTTATTTGATTCAGAAAATACCTTTGAGTCATAGACTCATTTACAAAGGTTCCACGTCACAGAGATGAGATACAGACTGACAGTAATAACAATTGTACAGTGAAAGTTCAGGTTTGTTACAAAGAACAGCAAGGCTAACATTTGAATGCTAGGAATTACTTTGTAAGACCTTCCACCATACAGGCTGAATCGCAGATATGATACAATTCCTAACCGTTTCTGGTTAGGTTGAGAAGCAATAGGGGGGTATAGTCAGGCCAGTGGCCATCGTTGCTGGCCCTCAACATTGGTGAAGGTGGGGGGCAGGGTTCAGATGCAGTCGCAGGCACTTGAAGTCAGGAGGTGTTCCCTAAGGTGGATTTTAAATGGCCCAAATCTAAGTTCATTTGCCAAGGAGGTGGGAAGGCTATTCAACCACAGAGGGGCCATGTAGCTGAAGGACCTTTAGAATAGGGAGGTGCGGCAGGCGGGAACTGAGAAGAGGTGTCTATCAGAGCTAGGGGTGAGCCTCACCTTGAGATCTGGGTTGACTAAGGGGGTGAGTCCTATTGGGAAGAGTCCAAGGGCAATTCTTTTAGCCTTGAGGCAGGTGTGGAACCTGATTCTGTTGTCCAGGTTAAGCCAACCGGTGGCGTTATAAAATGAGCAGGTGTGGGTAGATGGTCACATCCCAGGACAAGGCAGCATGCTTTATTTAGGGAGAAATGGAGTCTAACTAGGGCTGAGGTGTTAGCTGCTCCATAAGTCAGTAAGCCGTAGTCAAGCAGCGACAGGAACGAAGAGGAGACTGCTAACCTGAAGGCGTCAGGGGTGAGACAGTGTTTGAAGCAGTGCAGCAGCCCCAGCCTAACACTCAGGGCTTTAGATAGGTGGTGGATATGAAGGTGGAAGTTAAGCACAGGGTTCAAGGTGATGCCCAGGTATTTAAAGGAGTCCACTAGCTCCAATGGGGTCTGATTTGCAGTTAGCACCTGAGGGCAGAGCTCCTTTCTGGTGTTCTGCGGGAGGAAGAATAGCATAACTTTGGTTTTAGTGTAGTTGAGAGTTAGGCAATGTGCAGAAAACCAGTACTCAGCACAGCTAAAAGAGGACTGGAGGGAGCAGTGGAGTTGAAAGGTGTCAGGACTGGAGGAGGAGAAGAGGACAGCATCATCTGCATACAGTAGGAGACTGTTGGGGCAGGACATGGGGAGGGAGTTGAGGAAGAGGCTGAATAGTACAGGCCTGAGGATTGACCCCTGCAGTACACCAGAGAGGACAAGCAGACTATTGGATAAGGTGTTACCAATTTTGACCTGCTGGTATCGGTTCCCGAGGTAGTCAGAGAACCAGTCCAACGCATCATGGGAGAAGCCCAAGTTGGTCATGGTGGTTAGTAGGAGGGAGTGGTTGACAGTGTCTTAATGCCTTTGTGAGGTCTATGAAGACAGCACCAGAGATGTGACCCTTGTCCAGGGCAGAGTGTACTATATGTGGATGGTAAGCTCTAGAAGGGCAGTGGTACTGCTGTGTCCTTTGCGGAAGTCATGTTGTTATTTACAGAGAAGGTTGTGTTTGCTGAGGTGATCGGTGAGCTGGTCCGATACAATCTGCTCTAAGGCCTTGGATAGGGGTGGGACGGTAGTCACTGGTATTGGATCGGTCCCCACTTTTAAAGACAGGGGTGATGGAGGCGGTTTTCCACTTAGAGGGGAATTTACCTAGATAAAGGGAGCAGTTTATAATGTGAGTTAGTGGGTAGAGGACCTCTTAAAGGGTGAGTTGAAGGAGCTTCATATCTAGAGAGTCAGTGCTATAGGAGGAGTGGGCTAGAGCTTTTTTAAGGTATGGCTCCTCAGACTTGGAAGTAATTTGGTGCAGGTAAAGGGGGCGGCTTCAGGGAGGGAACGGGGGGTTGGATGAATGTGGATCAAAGAAATTAGGAGGGAGAACATGGTTGAGGTTAGTGAAGGCATTATTGAAGGCCTCAGCGATTCGGGAAGGGTCAGAGGTCAAGGACCCTTCCACCATGATCTGGTCGGGAACTGGGTTAGGAGCTTTACCACAGATTTCCTAAATATTGTTCCAGAACTTACGCTCTGAGCCTCAGGAGGAGGTTAAGGAGGATTTACAGTATTCAGCTTTTGCTTTGCGCACAGCCCAAGTGCAGTTGTTCCGAGCCTCTCTGTACTTTTGCCTATCAAGCGGGAGGCCTGTCTCATTGGTGAGTTACCACGGTGCATCTCTGGACCGCATTAAGGCCATAGGGCGATCGGAGAACCAAGGTACCGGATTACCTTTGACCTTTCTTTTGGTAAGTGGGGCATATTTGTCACAAATATTATTGAAAGCCAGGATGAAGAGGTAAAGGGCTCTATCAGGGTCGGAGGAGTTAGTGATAAAGGACCAGTCCATAGCACTGAGGTGTGCTTTAAGAAGTATTAGTTTACCAGGTCCCAACCTGTGCTACATTGTTAATTTGGGAGGAGATCTAGGAGATTTGCAGGTCCAGGAACAGAGAATGGGGGAGTGGTCACTAAGTGCATTTGGGAGAACGGTGACATTAGTGATTTTATGAGGATGATTAGTGAAAATGAGGTCAATCAGAGAGGAAGACCCAGTATGTGGGTCACGTCGGGTGAGGGATGTAACCACTTGGGATAGATCTTGGGCCGTGGCAGCATCAATGAGCGGTGAGGTGTCCCTCCCAAGCCAATTGATATTGAAGTCCCCTAGTACAATCTTTTCTGAATGAGATGGGAGAGTGTCCAGATAGGACAGTATCGACTGGAAGGCAACCTTTTGGTCCCTGGGGGGAATGTATACAGCAGTGATAAGGAGCGGGGTTTGGGAGCGTCCCAAGGTAAATTTAAGTGTGAGTGTCTGTGGTTCTGGACCCAGCTGGGGGGTGGGGAGCAGCTGCTCATGTAGTATAGCCTTGCTGTAAATGGCGCAACCACCCCCACGCTTACCCTGACAATCGGCGTGGTAGAGATTGGAGTCAGAGAGGGTAATGGATGAGTCAGGGATCCGAGGGGTAAGCCAGGTTTCGCCTATGGCTATGACATCAGGCTGATGCTGTAAGACCCAGTCCTGGAAGGAGTCCCACTTTTTTAAGAGACTGTAGACATTAAGGGAGGCAATGCGTAGCCCATGGGCAGGGGATTGGCTAGATGCCTGGGGTACTGTAGGCCCAGGATTAGGGTGGAGCCATGCCTATGTAGAGACTTTTGCAAGCAGCTACTGTAATTATGGTTCTTAAATTTAATAAATAAACCTTGTGCTTGCAACTCGGGGATAGTGTCAAGAAGATTTTTGTCCTCTTCAAGTGCCGACTTTGTGGTTGTTTCAAAACAAGATGTGCAACCTGCAGATACTGGCAGCAGAGGCTAGGGAACATATAATGGTGATCACCAAGGCAAAACCACAGCTGGTATCTCATGATCCCAGGTTCTAACCTTTAACAGAGAAACACAGAAAGTGGAAAGGGGGGAGTAGCATTATACGTAGAGGAACACTTAAGTATGGAAGAGCATTCCATATGGGGAAAGGGCAGGGTGGAAACACTTTGGATGTAGATACAGTAGTGGTGGAAAGGGAGAAAATATTAGAATGGGAGTGGTTTACAGCCCCCCAAACCAGTTGGAAGCGGCTCCTGAGGGAAGACATCAAACAGGCTACAGTGATGGGGAATGTGATTGTGACGAATGATCTGAATATTCCCGATGCAGACTGGTCCATGCCGATGGCAATGAGCACATGCAGTCAGGCATTGGTAAACACATTCCAGAACTGCTTAATATAGCACATTAGGGATTGCACCAGACAGTGTGCTATTCTGGATTTAATGTTCACTAATCTGGATATGTTGGATGACATTATGGGTCAAGGCCCCCCTACGGACAAGTGGTCATAACACTGTGTGGTTTTCTGCGTTCCTCATGTCAGGACTCACTAAATCCAGGACTCATGCTATAGACTTACACAAATCAGACTTCAGTAAAATGACTGAGCTGTTGGGGGTGCACTTCGAAAGGGTAAGTAGTGGGGGAAGAGGCAAAGTGGAAGGCCATCAAGAGGGAAGTCCTGGAGGGACCACAGAGCTAAATGAGAATGATAGGCAAGGCTAGGAAATGCAAAAGGCATATCTGGTTCACCAGGGAGGTAAGGGAAGGGAAGTTGTAGGCAGGAAACGGACAGCCTCCGGGGTATAGAAGAAGGATCAGATGGAGGATGGCATGCCTGCCTTTCAGGGCAGCTAGAGGAATGAAAGAGTGGCACTGAGGAGCGCCAAGGCTGAGCTAGATCTCAAAACTGCACATGAGGTCAAACAGAATGACAAACCATTCTTTAGATGCACTAGGGAGAAGCAGAAAAGGAAAGAGGGCATTAAGAGACAAAGGAAGAAAGGAGAGTGAGTGGGTGACTGATGATGTTGAAACAGTGGCTGGCTTAAATGAGTACTTTGCCTCAGTATTCATTGTGAAAAACAAGGGAGTCCTCCCAGAGTGTTGGGTCGGCCTGACAGGAGAGAAGTCGGAGGGGGCAGGTAATAGACATAAAGCTTACCACTAACAATAGTGATCAAGGGGCAAATGGGGACGGAGGAAGGACAAGGCACTGGACCCTGATGGGCTATACTCAACATAATGAGGAGGGGGTGGCTCTAGCAGTTCCGCTGGGAGATCTATTTAACTGCTCCCTGACAACAGATGTAATTCTAAGGGACTAGAGGGAGGCACATGTGATTCCACTACACAGGGGAGGGGATAAGGGGGATCCAGGTGTAACCCCCCCTGCAAATGGGGGTTCCCAAAAGACTTCCAGGAGCTTGCTTGAATGCTCCAAGCCTGAATGGTGTTTGGCGTTTAAGCCATTTATCTGTGAGTGTTTTTAGAGCTCTGGTACTGTCTCTTTAAGAGCTGTCTGCTTGCAGACATAATTAGTTTGTATGGGGGGGACTGTGTGCTTCTCTGCTTGAGTACCACTCGAGCTGCTGCCAATTCACTCCATTTTTGCAGTCACTAGGAGTGCAAAGGGAACCTATCTGAAAGATGTAACTGTTTGCCAGTAATCATTTAGAGTAATAATGAAAATACAGTTTGTCTAACCTGCTTTCTTTGCAGTCAGAACTGTGTTTGCCTAGTTCCCCATTCTAGTTTTGAACTGCTGAACTGGACCAATCAGTGTGGGTTAAGGTAGCTCTAAAATGGTGCCTTGACGACTCAGAACTTGGACTCTAATCTGAGCCAGCCACAAGAGGATTGTAAGGGCAGTGACTCTGGGGAGATGTAGTTTGGACTTCATGCCTTTTGACCAACAGGGCAGTCTATTGTGAGTGACAGCCAATCCAGCCAAGAACTGGGAAGAACTCAAAGGAAGTGCCCGGTTTGTCTACTGAGTTTCCAGTTGAGCTCTGGCAGTGAAGAGGAAGGAGTCTGTGCTTTTTCGTGTGCAGTTTTAGTGGAAACGTGTAAGGCCCAGAGTTCCGGTCTGCAGCTTGTGTAACTGCTGTTAGGACTGAATCCGTCCTGTGAAGAGAATCAAAGGATATCTGAAGAGTAGAAACCAGGCTCACCCTTAGAAGACTGGAGAAATTGCTGAATTGGCTGGTCTGTCAGGAACTGAATCTGCTGTGTGTTCTCCCGGGTATTGTGCAGTAATTGCGATCGGGATAGAGAAGCAGCCTGCCTGGTATAGTACTTTCTTTTACCATATAAATGTGTGAGGAGGCTTGTGTGCTCAAGTGAATCCTGCTGCCATTAAGGACTTTTGCCTGTTACTACTATATAAATGTGTGAGGAGGCTTGTGTAGCTCAAGTGAACTTGCTGCCATTAAAGGACTTTTGCCTGTTGCAGTTTGTCATATAAATGTGTGAGGAGTCTCGTGGAGCTCAAGAGTAGCCCTGCTGACGTTGAAGGACCCTATCTTGTTTGGAGGTCGTGAGTACTAATTCAGGGTCGCTCCCTGTTGAATTGCCACATTGAATCCAAATGGAATTACTGTACTGCTGACTGTTTAACTAATTTTCTTTTCTCTGTGTGAAAGGGCCCTACCAGCTGCCACGGTTTGGACTAGCCACTAGGGCTTGGGTACCAGGACAGTAACTGGTGAGGATAGGCCTGTGCACAGAGCCATAGGTAGATGAGTAAAGTGATAAGCTAATTAACCTGATTTCCTGTCCTGTTATATCCCCTAAATAAATCAGAGCTGCTTGTTTCAGCAAAGTTATACTGCCTGAGGTATTTGTCTGTGTTAAAGTATTATACTGTGATTGTTGCACTGTATCTTCTTATTTTACAGGGGGTCCCAGTGCCTGAACCAGTCCTGGGGGTAAGTGTATACTGTGAAGGTAATTCTGATATACTGTGTGGGCCACTAGTGGGAAGAAAGGGGGGTTGCAGTGTCCCAGAGGGCTGTGACCAAGTTAGTTTAACTATTGCACACCCTGACCTCTGGGTGGAGGCACCTGCTATCGGATCCAGGCCCCTCAACCTGTTAGTGGAAAATCAGGCAGGGGTAGTAGCCCCTGGGATAGCGCCATCTAGGGGTTACACAGGTAACTACAAGCTGGTATGTCTGGCCTCTGTAGTGGGGAAATTGCTAGAGTCGATCATAAGAGTGAATGGTGGAATTTCTCAAGAGAAAAGGACTGCAGGAAGGGACAGAACAGCTTTTTAAGGAGGAGGTTATGCCAAACAAATATCATCAACTCAGTACAGTAACCCAGGCAGTGGAGAGGGGACAGGCTGTGGATGTCCTGCACTAGGGCTTCAGGAAGACCTTTGACTCGATGTCATATGGGAGGCTGATGAAAAAGCTGAAAAGCTTGGGGGTGGGGAACAGTTTAGTAAAACAGATTGGGAACTGGGTGGATGATAGGCCACAGAATGTTGTGGTGAATAGGAGTCACATGGGGGTTAAAAAGGTAACAAACAGGTGACTCAGGGGGTCAGTCCTCAGACCAGTACTCTTCAACGTGTTCATCTGCAACACAGGCATGGTAATTCAGAGTACAATTAGCCTGTTCACAGCTGATATGAAGCTATGTGTCAAGGTTCACATAAAAAAGGGGATTAGGGAACTATGCAGAGATCTGGTAAAAGTACAGAAATAGTCTGGGATCTGGCAACTTATATTCAATGCAAAGAAATGTAGGGTCAAATATATTGGAAACAGGAACCCCAAAACAAAGTATTTGATAGGGGTGTCAGTGTTAACTGGACTACAGAGGAGAGGGATCTGGGGGTCATCGATAGTGACAGGTAATCAGCATAGTGCAACAGGGTGTATTTGAAGACCAACCAGATGCTGTGCTGTATCCATAGAGACATCACCAAAAGGAGTTGATCCTGCCACTGTACAGTTCGCTGGTGAGATCACAACTGGAGTACTGTGCACAGTTTTGGATCCTCCCCTTAGGAACATGGAAACTATTTGGAAATGGTGCAGAGAACAGTCACTAAATATCTGTGGGGTATACAAGGAAGGTAGCATGAGGAACAGCTGAGCAGCCTGAATATGTACTCACTCCAGACAAGCTGGGAAAGGGGGAGAGGACAGAAATGTACAAATATATCCATGGGGCCAATACAGGTGACTGGTCAACACATTTCAGGTGTAGCAGGGGGGCAGTTATTGGGGCCACAAGTACAAGATGGTGAAGGGTAAATTTAGCAGGGACCCCAAAATAAAATTTCATGGAGAGGGTACTGGACAATCGGAATAGGCTGTCAAGCACATTGGCAAGATCCAAGACTGTCCAGGGGTTTAAGGTGAGAGGGGACGAGTAGAGGAGCATAGTGACTGTGGGTTCAGGGGATGGGGGGACAATGATACAAGGAGGATGAAGCTCACACCTGGGTGATCAGTCTAAGACACACAGCGGCAGGCTGCAGTGGTAGGTAGAACAAGGCAGAATGGAAGGACTCCAAGGGCCATATATTCAAAAGAGTTGAGCCATGCGCAATAGGGTTGCACCTGCGCAAGTCCGAAATGCACCATTCTGCGATATTCAGCAGGAGGCAGTTGTGCCCCCCAAATCATGCTGAGCAACAGTGCAATGACAATGAAGGCATGCGCAACCGAAGGGGGAGGAACCATGCATAAACTGCACAGCCCGATATTCAACCTGGGTGTGCAGAGTTATGCAGGCGCAACCCCTACCTGCGCCTGCACAAAGTTATGCTGAAAAAAAAAGGAACAAGTCAAGGGCCACCCACAGGTGAGCTGCCGCATTGCAGGGCGCAACACAACAGCTGCCACCTGTGGGTGGCCCTCGACTTGTTCCTGGCGGCGCCCCCCCATGCCCTGATCACGGGCATCAGTATCCTCCCCCAAGTCCAATATCCCTGGTGGTCCAGTGGACGAGATTAGACCCGATCGTGGGCATAACTGTACCTCCCTCCCCGGTAGCCCGATCACGGGCAGAAGTATTCCCCACCCCCAGTAGCCCGATCATGGGCATAAGTGTTTTCCTCCTCAAGTAGTCCAACTGCAGGCATAACCTAACCGCCCCCCATAAGCCCGATCAAGGGCATCAGAACTCCCAAAGTCCATATCCCTGGTGGTCCAGTGGACCGAGATTAGCCCGATCGCAGGCATAACTGCACCTCCCTCCCCAGTAGACCGATCACGGGCAGAAGTGTTCCCCACCCCCAGTAGCCCGATCGGGCAAGTGTTCCCTCCCCGAGTAGCCCGATCGCAGGCTATCTAACCCACTCCACCGTCCGATCATGGGCATCAGAACCCCCAAAGTCCAATATCCCTGGTGGTCCAGTGACAGAGGTGTCATTCATTCACATATCTGGACTGACTTATGCGGTATGGGCTGCACGCTCATTGGCTCATGTCTCTGAACCAATGGGCATGCAGCCCTACCGAGCTGTTGCAGCGGGCAGTGGGGCGGCAGGCTTGAGGTGCTGCTACCCGCTGGCTGGACGGGGGAGCGGGTGGTGGGCTCTGTGGGTGGGTGGGGTGGGGGGTCCACTAGATCACCAAGGATATCATACTTGGGGTGAGGAATGCGCCCGGATCGGGCTCTGTTCAGTCCACTGACCACCAGGGATATTGGACTTGGGGTTTGATGCCCATCGGGCTAATGGGGGCGGTTAGGTTATGCCCGCGATCGGGCTACTCGGGGACACTTATGCCCGCGATCGGGCTACCGGGGTGGGGGAACACTTATACCCACGATCGGGCTACTCGGGGAGTGGGGGGAATACTGTTTTGCCCGTGATCGGGCTACTCGCGGTCCACTGGACCACCAGGGATTGGAGACATGCATTGTCCCTTACGGGATGTAATGCAATTGGGCTGCAGGGGGCGTCGGTCCCAACGGCTGCTGCCTGGCAGGGCGCCAGGCGCAAGTTGTCGGGGATTGGCGCACCTGCATGCTAATGGAATGCAAATGGGGCCATAATCAGATGCAAATAGCCCCCCCTGTGCCTTGGATATCTTATGGCCCCATATCGCAGGTGCTGTGCATGGCGCAATGGAACCTGCACCACCGCATCTCAATGCTCCGTTCTGACCACTTGCGCTGGCGCAGTTCCACTGCACCATGCACAGTGGATGTGGCCAGGGAGCGATATTCAAAGAAGTTGCGACATAGTGCAACTCCACTGAATATCGCTCTGGCCACACCCCTGCACAACTATTTTGAGCGGCGCAGGGGCTTGCGCCACAAAATGGCGCAGTTTAAATATCTGGGCCCAAGTCTTTTTCATCTGCAAAATGTTAATGTTTCTGTTTTTTTCTGCTCCCTCCCAGAGGCATAGGGACCCATGCTGTTCTCCAATTCATTCCTCCAATGTCAATGGCAAACAGCAACAACCAAGCAACAGGATCAGGAACAGCAAGAAGTCAGCATGAGGGGACCTTCAGGCAAGATCCAATGGTTCCACAAAGTGATTTGCTATGGGACACACAACGAATGAGTGGTGGTGGTGGAAGTCCAGCTTTGGTCTGACATTTCACAGCTAAGTGTTCTAATCCAGACTCTAAGTATCAAGGTCACAACAGGAGTAAGTGGTAGTGGGAGGAGTCACATCTGAGTGTCCAAGGGCACAGCTTATCACTCTTACCCTACTCCCCAAAGTGATTTACTCACGGTTGCAATGAGAGTGCATGGCAGTTAGCAAGTCAGTTTTGGGTCTCTAAGTTCACAATTTGGTGCTTTAATTCCCACCCCAATAACTCTTAATATCCAACATGACTTACTCAGGGTCAATTAGTGAGTAAGTGGAAGTTGGGGGGAGTCACGCTCAGTGCTGTAACCCCCACCACCCCCCCAAAATGTCTTACTGAGGATCACAACAGGAGTGAGAGGCAGTTATCAAGTCAGTCCTGGATGTCCAGGTTCAAAACCAGGTAATTTAATCCCCACTCCAAAGATTTTTGCTCAAGGTTGCACAGTGAGTAAGTGGCAGGAGTGGGAGTCACTCAGGCGTCTTCAGGTGCACAGATCACCATTCCTACCCCCCCCCCCCACCACCACCAAGTAACTTACTTAGGGTCAATTAGTGAATAAGTGGAAGTGGGAGGAGTCACAGCTCAGAGCTCTAACACAACCTCCCCTTCAAAGTGGTTTGCTCAGGGTCCCATCATCAGAGTGACAGTATAGCCACCCCCCTTTCCAGTGCTGCACTACAGGGCCAGTTTTGAGCATTATCCCAAGTTCTTGATGCCAAAGGAGAACCCACAGCCTTCCAATCTTCCAGTCCCAGAGGCAAGCACACAACCTCCTGAGCCACTGATACTAGTCACCGTGCTAGTACATGGCAGTGAAGGTGAGGTGGAGTCAAACCAGGATCCCCATCCCTGAGAGGGAACTAAATTTAGCACAGAAAGGAAGGATCAAATGGAATCTTCCTACAGTACATGTAAATATAAAAAAAGTGTTGTTGGCATAAACATAACTATAATGTTAACTAAAAATATACTTCTGAAGCAGTGAAGCATTGCTACATGAAATCCCTTGGGGGGTAATATCTAAAATTCTGGGGAGTCCATTGATACCAAGAAAAGACAGAACCTCACTCTTGACTCAGGGTATGTTAAAAACTAGAAAACCAGTACAGTCTTTTAATCTAATATTGTCTGACGGAACTTTTTTTCTTTCTGTCATTGCCCCTTTCTTGTTCTGTTACTGGACCCCCACTGTCACTAACCTAAGGGTAGTCCCCGGCCACATCATAGCCATCATTTGCCCCCAGGCAGGTTGGGGTGACAGGGGGCCCCCCCCAAAAGGATACACAAGTTAGAGCCTTGGGGATGCCCCACTCGAGACTGGAGCCAGATTTACCAGGGCTGCTAACCCACAGTGCCAGGGCCCCTACTTTTTCCATTTTTCCTGCTCCTGAGGCAGCATGGGTCGCAGCTTCATGACACTCATATGCTGATCATGCTGCGTTGATGTCTGCATCTGCATCTTCCATAAAGTAATCCTCCAGCTGTGCTACCACATGTGACCACTTAGGTGGAAGTGCTCTGGCACAGGAAAACATCTCTCCCTCCCTGAAGGACGAGACAGTCCACTGGAATACTCAATTCTTCTCACCCCAGCAGGCACTCGATGACTCAAGATTGCTCCCGATCTCAAATTGCCATTGACAGAGCTCTGCTTAATACCTGAAGTGTTCCTCTAATAGTTTCCCTCTGTAGTTTGTAAGGTCACAGTTCTTGGTGTCAGATTTAGATGTACCTGGAGGTTTTTTTTTTTTTAATTAGTCAAATGGCTCCAAGAATGACTGGAACCATTTCTATTTTTTTTTCTTTCCACATGTGTCTGGGCTCAGTTTACATATTTATTTGTTTATTCAGAAAGTACCTTTGAGCACAAGCGCTCATTTATAAAGGTTCCACATCAGGGACAATAAATATAGGATAAAGTATGGGGTGCAGTGTGTTACGAGAATTTAACACACAGCAAGTTGTTGGATGGCACATAAACCTCGAGGGCGGAGCCTGAGGGGTTTATGGCAGCCATCCAACAATGAGGGTGAGTGTTAAATTCACGTTAAACACACTGCACCCCATATTTTGTTTTATATAATTACTGTGCGTGTGTGTGTTTTTCCACAGATGCAGAGTAATCGCTTATGTAAGGAGCCTAGAGTAGTCTGGATTGCCAGATGTAACATTGCAAAGGATTTATTATATGCACTCAATGCCGTAATACCTACTCAGGTATTATGGTATTTAATACATGACTTTTTCAATGGAAAAAAACACAACCCAGTATTTATAATACAATAAAGAAACAACAAAGACACAATTAAGAGAACAGAAAAGCATATTACAGTACGGAACAGAAGCACCAAGCAAGAGAGTTTGTGGTCGCATTCTGTGCAGTTACAGCAGCAATGTAAAGATAGAGATGTCTGCAGTGATCTTTTGAAATGAGCAATGCTGGAAAGATTAAATAGTGAATTTGGCATATCTTGATATTTGATAATTGCTTGCCTCTCCATGTGCAGAATATAATAGTTAATAGAGATGAATTCTTCTATGACCAGTGCTGAGTTTGTTTGCTTGTATGTCTGTCTTCGATTAAACTACTTGGTTTCCTGGCCTCCAGTTTTTGATTTTTGACAGCTGGTACTGGAATGTCCATAGCATCTGCGACATGGATGTTAGTGGTTAGAAGAGGCTGCTGTGTCGAGCTGGTGATGTCTCAGAGAACACCCTTAAAAAAACATTTACACACATCTCTGATTAGATTTCACTTATTTTCTGTATTAGCTTCCCTTCCTTATTATTACAGGGAGCTGCTTGAAAAAATGATGCATGCTCTCTACACGTGATGTCATAAACCTCCGTCTATGAATCACAATTGATTGCTGTGGAAATTATTATGATGTCACAAGCAGGAGATTATAACATCATGTGGAGACTAACAGCAACACTAAATAACATTCAAAGAACAAGGATCCTGTTTCCATACAGATTTCCCTTAGTGCTAGAAAGTAGGATAAAAATAAAAACAGGAGATATAAAAAATTATAGTATAAGGTTAGGGCTTTTTGTGAATGTAAATCAGTGGCTACTCAAAAGTTGTTATGCGCATTCTAAAAGTTGTAGTGCACATTCTGTCATCAAGTGCACCTGTGTCCCTGCTCGTGCAGACTTCCGCCTGCCACCCCACTTTACTTTTCACAGAGTGCTCCCTGCTCGAGCTCACTCTCGCCTGGCAGCCCACTTTCATTCTCACTGAGTGCTCTCTCCCTCTACTGTATGTACTGGCATGCAGCTCTCGCTCATTACTTTCCCTCTACAGAATCACATACTATAAAAAATAAAGTATGGAGGACCATACAGAACTCACCTTGTGTTTTTAGCTCAGGGTTCAGATAATAGCATGGACCTTGAGCTTTGCTGTTGAGGTCCATATGCTGTTATCTCTACCTCTTGATGGAAACACAGGCTTGTTGTGTATGGTCACTCATACATTATTCCTTATACTGTGTTAAACTGGTTTTGCCAGAGACATCACAGGTTCCTTAAAGAAGGACTACACCCTCACATACTGTACTGCAATAAAGACTGCCTTTGTCCCCAAGTTCACCGGTAGCTGGTCACCAAAATGGTTCCCCTTGTTTTTGGATATGCAGATGAGGTTTATGGCACTGCCCTCTCCACCTCCCTTGCCAGACTGGACACCCTCTGCAATGTCTTCTGCTGCTTTGCTACCAACTCACCCTCTTGTACTCCCCACTGCTCCTTTTACTCCTCTCTATCCATCGTCCCTCCCTCTCCCCTCATGTCGCTAGTCCCACTGTGCTTCCCTCATCTCTAAATACTGGTTTGGGTCCCTCCCCTCATACCTATTCCATTCCCTTCTCCCTCACTCCCTCCTCTTCCTACTCCTTGATCTCAGGAGACCCACGCACATTTTCTGTTCTCCACCCATACTCCTTAGCCGGGAAATCTGCGTCCTCATACTGCCTCCCCTTCTTCTGGAACCAGCTAGGCTCTTCCATATATCCATCTCTCCCCCTCCCTTCCCTCAATTAGATGTCAGCTAAAAGTCCCCCCCCCCACTCCTGTCAACCCTCCTTACCATTGCCTGGCTTCTGACCACCTCTTACCTCTCCTTCCCCCCAACATCATAGTTCTGGCAACCTCGTTTCAGTTTATCGACCTGTTTTGACTCCTGCTTTCAGCACCAGCTCAGCCTATGTTCACTCTGTCACTATGCACTTTGAGTCTGCCCAGTTTGCAAAGATGATTTGTAAGCTAATTCATTTGTCTGCCATATGCTGTGTTTTTTCTATTTTGTCTATACTACAATTAACTTATGCTCATTATGTCATCCTCACTGTAACCACATTACCTGACTGGCAGTATTTTGTGTGTAATTGTGCTACTCTTCTTCCCCTCTCCTCCAAGTCGCACCTGGAAACAAGCTTTGGCTCAGTGTGTCCCGCCTGGATATCAATTTTTAAATAAATAAAACACATTGTGAATTTTAACTGCTTTCTTGTCAGTTCTGTCACTCGTGAACTATAGTCCTGCCTCTCACACTTGAAGATAAATTGTGTATTTGGAATCAACTCTTTGCAGATCCCATAGTTTAGTTTACTTTTACTGTTAGCAGTCCTTTATAACCATCCTGGGTGCTTCTATTTTCTGACTGTTGAAATCTCAGCTGTTCCTGAGAACTGAATTAGCAGTAAGAAGATTATGACTCAGCGCCCACTAGTCACCTCGGTATGCCTACCTGCCTGCAGATTTAGAACATCAAAACACACCTTCAATTAATGTCAAAAACGTCCCAGGTGTGGTACAGCTAGATTTTTTTTCTTGTAAATCACTTTCACTTTTGTGCATTTCATGAGAGTTTTACAGGTTATTTAGACTTGCTGACGAGAGATGCATAGTGTAAATGGGCAGAGTGGCATAATCTTCTCACTGCTAATGCAGCTTTTAGGGACAAACTCAGATTTCAACAATCAGAAAATGGAAGCACCCAGGATAATAACAAAGGACTCCTGCAAGCAGTTAAAGTAAAGTAAAACAACTGTTTATGTCCCCCAGCTGCTATAGAAATTGAGCTGACTGGTGACAAAAAAAAATAATATTTGCAATTTGAGGAGATGAATTGCTCCTTTATGGAAATGTTGCATTTTCATTCCAGTGGTTAAACAGATTGCTGCTGTTGCCTAGAACTCAGGGAAATGAGTCTGAGTCAGAAAAACCATCCTGTAGAAAACAGTGTACAAACTGATGCACTTTGGTATACCAGTCACCATTCTAACCAATGGTACAACCCATTCATCTCTAGTGTACTCTTAGTAGTAGTCAGTTTTATTTTATTTAGCTTTAGAAAATGGGTATCGTAAAAGACGCTTCCTGATTGGCTAAAAGATGGTCACACCAGTGCTGTTATTTCTTAACAATGCCCTGTGTAAAACAAGTCCCAATTCAGGGTGCCCTATTACTAAGACTATCCTTGGGCACCCTGAATTTTGAAACTCGCCAGCCGACAGTTCTTCTCCTCTAGCCACCTTTACTTCGGAGAAAGTGAAACCAGGAAGTAATAGCAGCCGTTGCTGCCCTGATTTACACTTTTATTTTCTCAAAACACTGACTTAAAACATTGGGCTCTTACTCCTTTACCTGAATGCTGAACAGTACTTCCCACTCATCCCTTGTTTCGCTGGCCGCTGCTCCGCCTGCTAGCCCGACAGTCGGTAGCTCACATATCACTACCTCCCTAGTAACGCAAACCATGCGATCACTTTCAGCCGTCATCTTAATTTTTTTAAAATAATCTACCTTTCATCAAGCAACATTCCCGTTCTAATACAGTGCTACTCCAAAGAGCTAAAATAATGAGCTCTCATTTCTGTGAATGGGGGTGAAAATACTAAGCAACAGAACAGGTTCATTAGAGATTTTTTTAAAAATGCAGCACCCTCCAGTGATAATTCCAGCAGAACAGGGATTACTTTGCTATAAAAGTGACCTTTTTTGTTCATTTGTTTAAATATTTAAATATTTATTATCATATATATTTTAAAAAAAAAAGACACCTACAGCCTATTTTCTAAGTGTAATATTACCCTCCAGGGTGGGTGTTATGGGATGTACCGGACCTTCCGGGGGCTATAAGGCCCTCTACCTGTGACGTCGGGCCTCATTACGCCCCCGGGCGGTCCGTTATATCCAAATAACGCCCACCCTGTCAGGTATTATTACTTACTTTGTTAAACAAGTAAGCATGCTAGACAGTCAAGTGCCTATTTTCAGGTGCGACCTGGGAGAATTACAAGGTACAGGCAATAACAATTTAGAGACAAGGTACAGCAATCAACATGGTACAGTCAGGTGCAGGCAGTATCAAACAGAATGGCAAGTGCAGAGTTAAGGCATGGAAACAGCAGGAGGCGGTCTAGGAAGGAGACATATATCAGCAAGACAGATACAAGGTATACACTATCTACATTTAGCACAGACCGTTCCTCGGAAGAAAAATGAAATAAGCTGCAGTCAGCGTTTTGAACTGAAAAAAATCATGACTGTAGGACCTGTTTTCAAGTTATGCGCTGCGTGCTAAAGGCAAAGATTTAAACTCAGAAGTTCCCTTTTTCTTAAACAAATGCAATTCTTCAAGGAGTTGCACTTCTATCTTCAAATACACAGCTGTTATATCCTCCGCCCCCTCTTTTCTAGACATGCAACCACTGTTTGCTTAAACAGCTCCAGACGCAGTTAGACCTTTGGAAAATCTGATATTCAGACACAGCTCATATTTTATATTTGTTCTGTAATTCTCACCCTCACTTCATTATTACCAAGGATATTTACATGAAAACAGGATCTCAGCTCTATTTGCCCTGGCTACTTCTCTACACCAGACATTACAATTTTGTTTATTACTTTAGAATCTGTTAATGTGGAGATAATTTTATAGTCATAAGCATGGGATTATGATATCAAGTGTAAACAAGCAGCCAGAGCAGATCTCTAAGTGACAGTCATCTTGTTTTCATGCAATGTTCCTCGGTAGAAAAGAAAAAACAGGTAAAGAATTACACATAAAATATGAAATATAAACTGAATTTTGTCTGAATCTTACATTTTTAAAATTTTCCAAACAGTGTAGAAACACAGTAACTTAGAAACACAGAGCAGGATTCACAAAGAAGATGTGTGTGGCACATATCAGATGCCCCGGCGCAAGTCAGATGTGCCGAGCCCAGGCGGTGGCATTCAAAAAGGGATGCGCCGTGCCAAGCAACAAGCGCAACACCACTGTGAATCACCACAGGACACAACGGTGTATCCACAGAAGCGCGGGCACATCCAGAGATGCCCCAGGGCAGGCAGGCAGCCCTGCAGCCACACAGGGGAGCTAGCAGAACAACTGGAGCAAAACAGCAGGGCAGGAGGAGCAAACACAGAACCGACACAAACAGACCCACGGACACAGGTGTAGAGTAAAACATGTTTATAAAACGTAATAGCCATAGAAACTGTACATATCAAATGCCAGAAAAGGAACATCATCAACAACAACATCAATAATGACATCCACAGAAGGGGATGAGGGGAGCAGGGACGGGTAGGAGGATGGGAAATGGGACAGAAACAGTGAACAGGGTAGGGCAACTATTTACACAGGAAGGCCCCCAGTCGGTGGCAGGGGGACACTAGCAGCGCCGTGTTCTGCCACGTAGCACCCTGGCACGGCCCGGAAGGCACGGCATGACCCCACACAGAGCACCTGACAGGCGCTGAACAGTCCGAGTAAGAGGGCACAGGGCTGCCTGGATGGCCACACGGATCCTCTGGTCCACATCCGCTGGCACAGTGCCACCACCATCACCACCTGGCGCAGCACGTCGATCATGGACGCCTGCAGAAAACGACAGAAGGAACACACACTGAGGGCCAGAACATGGGACACAACTCACCCACCACAGCCGGCACAACATCAGAAAGACTGCAACCATGTAAAGCGGTACTCACCCACCACTGGAGGGGCACCAGGCCTGGCACCCATGTATCGGCAACGACACAAATCAGCAGCATCTGCAGCACGTTGCCTGGCCCCTGGACCTGCAAAACACAACACAAAGTACCACGAGCAAACATTGCACAGTGTAGGGTGCAAGTCCCCAGCCACCCCACCCTAACGGCACGTGGCCATGCAGCAAACAGCGATGCCAGTGTCTGAGGCACCTGGTGTAGGTGGGCGCACACAGTCCGTCCCCCCCAACAACAGGGCAAAGCAGCACAGGAGCAACATGGGGGCAGTGATAGACACACACAGCAAATGCCACAGAAGGATACAGCTGGAGAACACCTACCTGGCCGTGGCAGTGCACCCCTGTGTACATGGTGCTGCAGTTATGCCAGCATCTCCAGGTCCCACCTCTGGAGGTCACCACAGCAATGCCTGCACTGCTCACCTGTGCGTGGCATGCCAGTATGCTGCACAATCCATGAAGCAATGGTGGCCCACACCCTGGCCCTGGGCTCATGGAGGTCCTCCTGCCCAAATAGGCGGCCCTCCACAGCCATGACCTGTGCCACTAGGTGTAACAGCTCCAAATGTGACCAGTTCATGGCCTTAGGCACCATTTCTCCCAGGTCCAGGCATCCTACACTGTGTACATACAGTGGCAAGGTGCAATCAGGGAATGCGCTGTCCACCGACTGTTATGCGCCACGTGCAGCAGTGATACACGTGCAGCACACCGCGCCCTGAACGTGAAGCGCTATTGGCCACTGCTGATGGAACCGCGCATGCACATGCCACCACACAATGGCACCACACTGCAAGGACATGATCGTGCATGTGCTGTGTGCGTGCCGGTGCCATGTTGCGCACGGTATACGCCAGTAACACGTACCATACATAGTGCATGATCTGTGGGGAGGGACGGACATTGCAGCCTGGGTGGTGCATTGTGGGACAAGCTGCGTGTTACGGTACACGGCACTGCAATCGTCAAGCAGGCTATGGTGCACCGGACAATGGCGTAACAGCGCATAACGGAATATGCACCGTACAACATGTACAACGCATGCGTGGGGGATGCACCGTGTGGACAGCCCAAAGCCATGCAGATGTGCCACCCAGACCACATGTGCACTGGCAATATGCCATACTGTCAGTGGCGCATCACACAGATGCTCCGTGCAAAGTGAGATGAGCTGGGAGCAATTATGCAATTCAGAGAGAATGCGCCCCAAACAGCCTCATCATCCATGGTTGGGCATCTCAGCCAATTATCATTTCATTAACAGGTGCTCAGGCCTCATTTGCATGCCCTGATCCATAAATGCTCCCAATTCAGCAGGCTGAGACCAGGGTACTGAGAGGAGTCAGTGCCTACAGGGTGAGTACACTGCCACAGTCACAGGCTACAGCACACACTGATGTGCCTGCATCGGAGTGTGCACAGCCCTTCTGATTCACATATGTGATGCCCTCCTCACCAGGTGGTGCGCAGATTGCCACATGGGTGCAGTCAATGGCCCCTATGACACCTGGCATGCGTTCCACCCTGTGGAACCCCTGCATGGCTTCTGTCTGCTCTGCCTGTGTGCTGGGGAATCTGATGCATTCCAAACCATGTGGTAGCAGTGCGGTGAGGAACTGTGTGAGGAGGCAGGATGTTGAGGCCAGTGGTGTCCCCTGTTTGCCTCTGGAAGGTTCCTGTGGTGAGCAGGCACATGACCATTGTCATCTTGGTCTCCACCGTTATGGCGTGTCCTTGTGCAGTGGGTGCCTGCATCACATCATGGAACAGCTCACATAGCTGCCTCAGCATGGCCCTGTTGAGGCGGTATCGCCTGACTGTCTCCACCTCTGTCAGCTGCTCAAAGGACAGCCGGGTACGGTACCGCCATGGGGCCAGCCGCCTACGGTTACTTCTGGCGCCCTGCCTCCTCCTCCTCATTGGGGCACCAGCAATGGCGACTGCTGCTGGGTTCATACCCTCTGTTGCTGTAGCCCTGTGGTGTGGCTTGCTGTCTGTGCCTCTCTCTCTCTTTACTATGATTTCCCCTCTGTGTGTGTCCTACTGTTTTCATTCCATTGATGGCCTGCTGGTGTGCTGGACTTAAGTCTTCTTGTTTTGTACTTATCTTTTTAGGGCGCATCCTGGCTTCACACTGGAGCTGCTCCATTGCTGCTCCTTGGTTTTGCTCTGTGGATAGGGATGCATGGGTACGCCCCCTGTACATGTGTAACCCCTAGATGGTGCTATCCCAGGGGCTACTACTCCTGCCTGATTTGCCACTAACAGGTTGAGGGGCCTGGATCCGATGGCGAGTGCCTCCACCCAGAGGTCAGGGTTTGCAATAGTTAAACTAACTTGGTCACAGCCCTCTGGGACACTGCAACCCCTTTCTTCCCACTAGTGGCCCACCTGTATATTAGAATTACCTTCACAGTATACACTTACCCCCAGGACTGGTTCAGGCACTGGGACCTCCTGTAAAATAAGAAGATACAGTGCAACAATCACAGTACAATACTTTAACATAGACAAATACCTCAGGCAGTATAACTTTGCTGAAACAAGCAGCTCTGATTTATTTGAGGGGATATAACAAGGACAGGGGAAATCAGGTTAATTAGCTTATCACTTTACTCATCTACTTATGGCTCTGTGCATAGGCCTATCCTACCAGTTACTGTCCCTGAGTACCCAAGCCCTAGTGGCTAGTCAAAACCGTGGCAGCTGGTAGGGGCCCTTTCACACAGAGAAAAGAAAAATTAGTTAAACAGTCAGCAGTACAGTAATTCCATTTGGATTCAATGTGGCAATTCAACAGGGAGCGACCCTGAATTAGTACTCACGACCTCCAAACAAGATAGGGTCTTTCAACGTCAGCAGGGCTACTCTTGAGCTCCACGAGACTCCTCACACATTTATATGACAAACTGCAACAGGCAAAAGTCCTTTAATGGCAGCAGGATTCACTTGAGCTACACAAGCCTCCCCACACATTTATATGGTAAACAGTAACAGGCAAAAGTCCTTTAATGGCAGCAGGATTCACTTGAGCTACACAAGCCTCCTCACACATTTATATGGTAAACAGTAACAGGCAAAAGTCCTTTAATGGCAGCAGGATTCACTTGAGCTATACAAGCCTCCTCACACATTTATATGGTAAAAGATAGTACTATACCAGGCAGGCTGCTTCTCTATCCCGATCGCAATTACTGCACAATACCCGGAGAACACACAGCAGATTCAGTTCTGACAGACCCAGCCAGCACCAGCAATTTCTCCAGTCTTCTACAGGGTGAGCCTGGTTTCTACTCTTCAGATATCCTTTGATTCTCTTCACAGGACGGATTCAGTCCTAACAAACAGTTACACAAACTGTAGACCGGAACTCGGGGCCTTACACGCGTTTCCCCGACTAAAACTGTGCACCAAAGGAGCACAGGGCTCCTTCCCTCTTCACTGCCATAGCTAAACTGAAACTCAGCAGACAAAACCGGGCACTTCCTTTGAGTTCCTCCCAGTTCTTGGCTGGATTGGCTGTCACTCACAATAGACGGCCCCTGTTGGTCCAAAAAGGTGCCGAAGTCCAAACTACATCTCCCAGATTCACTGCCCATACAATCCTCTTGTGGCTGGCTCAGATTATGAGTCCAAGTTCTGATTCGTCCAAGGCACCATTTTAGAGCTACCTTAACCCACACTGATTGGTCCAGTTCAGCAGTTCAAAACTAGAATGGGGAACTAGGCAAACACAGTTCTGACTGCAAAGAAAGCAGGTTAGACAAACTGTATTTTCATTATTACTCTAAATGATTTCCGGCAAACAGTTACATCTTTCAGATAGGTTCCTTTGCACTCCTAGTGACTGCAAAATGGAGGAATTGCAGAAGCTCGGAGTGGTACTCAAGCAGAGAAACACACAGTCCCCCCATACAAACTAATTATGTCTGCATGCAGACAGCTCTTAAAGAGACAGTACCAGAGGCTCTAAAAACACTCACAGATAAATGGCTTAAACACCAAACACCATTCAGGCTTGGAGCATTCAAGCAAGCTCCTGGAAGTCTTTTGGGAACCCCCATTTGCAGGGGGGGTTACACATGCACCACATGTCATTACGTTGCACCTATGGTGCATGTCTTTCGGTGCAGGGCATCTAGTTTGCACGGGCGCTTCCTCCCTGTGCCTGAATTGCCTTCCGGTGCATTTCCGACTTGCGTCGGCACATCTGTTTTGTGAATCCTGCCCATAAACTTTGACGGCAGATAAGGACCATCTAGTCTGCCCATTTCCCTACCTACTGGATAAGCTGCACAACCTAGTTAACCAACAGCCTATTTCTTCGTACCCTCCACAAGAATTGCCTTATGTTTGTCCCATGCATTCTTGAATTCTCCCACAGTTTTAGACCCCACAACATCCTCAGGAAGGCTGTTCCATGTGTCCACCACCCTCTCTGTGAAAAAATACTTCCTCACATTGCCCCTGAGCTGCCTCTCCTCTATCTTCAAACTGTGTCCCCTTGTTCTTGCACATCTCTTTTTCTGAAAGATGCTACCCTCTTGGACTTTGTGGATTCCCTTGAGGTACTTGAAAGTTTCTATCATGTCCCCCTTCTCCCTCCTTTCCGAAAGGGTATACATATTAAGCATCTTTAGTCTCTCCTCGTATGGCTTCTCTTGCAGACCCTGCATCATTTTAGTTGCCCTCCTCTGGATTGCCTCCATCCTGTCTATGTTGTTGTGGAGATGGGGTCTCCAGAACTGGACGCAGTACTTCAGATGGGGTCTCACCACCTGTCTGTACAGAGGGATAACAACTTCCCGTTTTCTGCTGATGATGCCTCTCTCAATACATCCCAGTATCCCCCAAGCCCTCCCTACTGCCTTCTCACATTGCTTGCCAACCTTAAGGTCATCTAATATGATTACCCCAGGTCACTTTCGATACCGCCCCATTGTGTACTCCTCCACTAGGCTTTTGTTTCCCAGGTGCATTGTTTTGCACTTCTTTGCACTGAATCCAAGCTCCCATACTTCTGACCATTCCTCCAACCTTGCCAAGTCCCTTCTCATCCTTTCCACACCTCCTTGTGTATCAACCCTGTTGCAGATCTTTGTGTCATCTGCAAAGAGGCATACTTTTCCTTCCAGTCCCTCTGCAATGTCACTTATAAAGACATTAAAAAGGACTGGACCCAGTACTGAACCTTGCAGTACCCCAGTAGTAACCCTCCCATTTATTTAGAGTTGACTCCATTTACTATTACCTTCTGTTTCCTTTTGTCCAGCCAATGTTTTACCCAGACTACCACCCTGGGACCCACTCCCAGGCTGGCTAATTTGTTTATTAATCTTTTGTGTGGGACTGTAACAAACTGGTCACCCAGTCAAAGATATCGATTAGATTAATCTGACATGACCTTCCCACTGTGAACCCATGCTGCCTTAGATCCTGTGCCCCACTGGCCTCTAGGTACTCAACAATTCTTTCCTTCAGAAGTGATTCCATCACTTTCCCTACCACAGAGGTCAAACTGACAAATCAGTAGTTTCCTGCCTCTGTCTTGCTCCCACTTTTGTGAAGGGGAATCACATCTGCCCTCCTCCAGTCCTCAGGTACCACACCATCCTCCCATGATTTGTTAAAAAGGGTAGTCAGTGGTGTCACTAGTTCTCCCCTTAATTCTTTTGGAATTCTGGGTTGAATCCCATCAGGCCCCATTGCTTTGTCTACCTTCAGTTTTAGGAGTTTAAAGTCAGCCCTCCTGAAGTCCAGTACCCTCACTTTTGCATGGCTTTACTCTACAGCTGAGTTTATCGTGAACCACACTGTTTGGTGGTCACTTGTTCCCTGATGGCTGCCCACTTCTAGATCTGAAATCCTCTCACTGTTCCTCCCAAGTGGGTTCCAACACTAACTGTCTGAGGCATGCCCCCTGTAGGGCATCGAGAATGGCCCTGCTCTTAGATGTGGCTGCATCAAAGGTGCTCCAGTTAACATCTGGCATATTCAGGTCCCCCACCAACAGTATCTCCCCTTTCTCTGCCATCCTAAGGATGCCTTCTATCTTATCCTTGTCCATTCCCTCCCTTTGAGATGGGAGTCTGTATACAACCCCTGTGCGGATTGTGGTGCCATTTCCAGTCTCTAAGGTGACCCACAGTGCCTCCTTTCCTCCCTGTTTACTCTTTTGTTCCATTGCTTTTATCCCTTCCCTTACATAGAGAGCTACTCCTCCCCCTCTTCTACCCTCCCTGTCTCTCCTGTAGGTTGTGTACCCTGGTATGTTAACATCCCAGTCATGGTTCTCTGTGTACCATGTTTCTGTGACTGCCACGATATCCAGGCATCCCTCTTCCATCAAGGCCACCAGTTCAGGGAGCTTGTTGCCCAGACTACGGGCATTGGTACTCATTACCCTCCATTTCTTGATGGCCTTACCCCTTTTTGCCCCATCCCTGTGCTTATTGCCTTTGTCGTTTTCTCCATATACCCCTGCCCTTCTCCCTATTGACGTCTCTGTCTTGGTGTTTACCTCACTTACTACCCTGACTTTTTGGGGGGGGGGCTAGGATTTCCCTGCTCCTTTCCAGTGCCTCCCTTCTTGGCTAGTTTAAATGCTTTCCAATAAAGCATTTAAACCTATCACCTAGGATCTTGGCTTCCCTCCTGGACAGATGCAGACCATCGCACCAGTATAGGCCTGCATCACTCCAGGTGGATCCCCATTCCCCAATGAAGCCAAACCCCTGAGCTCTTCACCAGTTTTTTAATCAGCACCTAGCCTCACCCATGCCATAGACAGGCAGCATCTCTGAGAAGGTTACTGTGCATGCTACTTGTTTAAGGACCCCCCCCAACTCCACAAACTCTTCCTGCACTGCTCTGATCCCTTTCTCGGGCAGGTCATTAGTCCCTAGATGGACAATGACATCCAGCTCCCTCCCCGTGCAGCTGCTCCCGCGATCCTGAGGATTCGCTCCCTGTCCATCCAAGCCATGGCGCCAGGCAGGCACCTTACCTCCTTCTCCCCTTCCTCCTCCAGTTCTACCCTCCTAACAATGGAGTCCCCCACCAGGAGTTGTTTCCTTCCCCTGTGGGGTCCCATGCCACCCTCCTGTGGGTCTCTTTTGTGGAGGTTCCCAGCATCCTCCTTGGTCTCCACTGCGGGTGCCTCCATAGAGGAACCACACTTTGCCAGAATGGCATATGAATTGTGGAGAGGTACAGCTGGAGGGATGTGCCTCTGTTCCACCACCCTCACCCTCCCTGAGCCCACTGTAGTCCAACCACTCCTCTTTCTTGGCAACCTCTGATGCAACAGCAGTGGCCCTGGTGGACCCTGGGTGGGAGAGGAGGTCCCCCAAATCCTGGCCAACTCAGCCTGAAGATGAGCAACTTCCTCCCTCAGCCCAGAGAGGTGCCTGCAGATGGGACACCACAACGCATCCTCCAGAATGTCTACCGGAAGACTGCTGCTCCACAGCCACTGCATTGCACCACTCCCATCATGTCTTATTAACTTTTGTTTTGAATACTTACTCTTTCCTCTGTTTATTTATTTATTTTAATTTTTTCTCTCCCTACTTACTTACTGCCTCAGTGCCCTTTAAGCTCCTAATCGTCCTGTTCTGAGACAAGAAGTTCCTATATTTCTCAGTAGTCTCCTTACTTGCTCAGAGTCAGACCGTCAGCAGGTGGGGGGGGTGGAAGGAGAGCTACTCTTTTCCTTCTAGGATGATGAGTCTTTTGTGGCTCTGTGATCACTCACTTCCTGTTCCCAAACATGAAGTTCCTGTTGTCAGTCAAATTCTGTGCCTATAAAGGTAGAACTGTAAGGGGTTGTTATTGTATTTAACCTGCAAATCTGTGTGTTCTGTGGAAGCTGCATTTCAAATATGGATTCACATTCTGTTACTGTTGCATCCTTGATGGCCTAACATGCTCAACACAATTTTCCTTTAGAGAAGAAATTTATTATTGGTGGAGTTAAAGGGAAGCTGTCGCTTGCAGGGGCTCCAACCCCTGCAAACCTTACCCTCCAGGTTAGCTTTTCACAGAAAAGTGCCTTGTTTCTGTCGTAGGAAAGTAGTTTAATTTAATAACAAAATATCTGCTACCCAGATGTATGGCAGACTATCGGGCAGCTCCATTAACTGTAAAGGTGTGGCACCACACCATGCACTTCAATGCATTTGTACTGAAGTGCACAGTAGGGTTGCCACCTTTGGATGAGGCAAAAACCGGATCCTAAGCTCCGCCCCAGCCCCAACTCTTTTCATGACTCATCCTGCATTGTTCCTCCTAGAAGTCCATTTGTTATATCATTAAAAAACAACACTTAATGCAGCAGTTAAACAAAAACTGTACTGTGCCTGTTAAAGTTACTTTCCTTGCTTCTTCCTAATTATACATAGGTACATAGACAGTGTCGGCAGATAAGGGCCTATGGCCCACCCAGTCTGCCCATTTGAGCTTGTAAGTTCAGTTTGTTTTCCTAGAAGTCTGTTTCCCCTTACCCCTGACCTCTAGAATTCCTTTATGTCTATCCCATGCATTCTTAAATCCCGTGATTGTTTCAGCCCCCACCACTTCCTCTGGCAGGGTGTTCCACTTGTCCACCACCGTTCTGTGAAGAAATTCTTCTCATGTTTCCTCTGAATCGTCCTCCTCCAACTTTATCCCATGCCTCTAGTCCTGGAACATCTTTTTCGCTTAAAAATAGTGTTTTTCTGCACTCTGTTTCTCCCTGTAAGATACTTGTATGTCTCTATCATATCCCCTCTCTCCCTCCTCTCCTCCAGGGAGTACATGTTCAGTTCCTTCAACCTGTCTTCATAGGACTTGTGATGCAATCCATGCACCATCTTTGTTGCCCTCCTCTGAACCTTATGAATTATGTATTTATGTATGTATTTATTTATTGACATTAGTTAACCAGATAAACATACAGAGATAAAATAAATCTCATTTACAGATATGATCTGGAGGAGACAAGGGAAATACTGTAAATAGCATACAACACTATACATACTTTATATATTTTTCTGGCTCCATTGCCTGTTCTTGTTCACAGTACTACTTCAAAGCCAAAGAAGTGACCATACTTTTTTCTTGAGGAAAAAAAAAGAATTTAAAACATTTAAAAATGCCTAAATTCTGTTTGAGATGAAAATGTTTACCAGCAAATGAAAGTGGAGGACAAATGGCTCTGTTACTGTCACAAAAGGTGGGGGCAGCTTTGCTGCAGTGTAAAAGATTAGGTTAAGTAAGTGCTAATGGTGTTAATGGCCATACTTTACACCTCCCAGGGTGACTACATTCACAAACAAAAGGCTACATTGACAACAGAACTTGTCTGTAACCTGAACATGTAGCTGAAACAATGAATTATATGACAACATTTGTTTCAAAAGTATGTGAGCACTCAAAATGGCTCAAAAACCTGACCAGCACAGAGCAAAACCGGATTACCTGATAGAGACCCTGAAAACCTGATCACCAGGTAAAAAACCTGACAGGTGGCAACCCTAGTGCACGGTGCGGCGCTGCACCTTTTTAGTTAATGGAGCCACCCGATAGTCCACCATACTTCCGGGTAGCGGACTTTTCATTATTAAATTAAACTACTTTCCTGGGACAGAAAGGAAAAAATTACTCACCTTAGTAATGTTGTTTCTTCTAATGGAGTCTTGTTGTATTCTGACTATTGCAGTGATATTCAACCTTTGAACTGCCCCGGAGAGGAAAGAGTTAACTTTCCATGCAAGGCATGGAACGCTGAGCTCGAGCTCGGTTGAGACTGTTTGAACCCAAACCGCCAGATCTTTATGAGCTATACTCACTGGGAGTTCTGTGTGGAAACTGTAAACTCACACTAGCCAACTGGCAACTAAATTTAATAAAAAGATTTGTTGGTTCCAAGAAAAAGACTCAAGTCAGGAAACCCAAAAACAAAACACAACACACACACAAAAATAATAGGGTGAGAAAAAGGGGGCACCTCTAGGGTGCCAACACTGTTCCTGCCCACCCACATCCCAAAACCCAGGTTCTGAGAGGGGAGGCGGGGGAGGTCAGACTACAGCAAGACTCCATTAGAAGAAACAACTTTACTAAGGTGAGTAATTTTTTCTTCAAACAACATGAAGTCTTGCTGTATTCTGACTATTGCAGACTACCAAGCAGTACCTCCATGGAGGAGGGACATAACCTACTTTGGGAACAGGCTCTGAAGCACTGCTGTGCCAAACCGAGCATCACTCCTAGCCTGGATATCCAGAGAGTAATGCTTGGTGAAAGTATGTACTGTTTTCCAGGTGGCTGCTTGACAAATCTCTAAGATAGGAACATCCCTGGCAGCAGCCAGGGAAGCAGCTGTACCTCTAGTAGAGTGAGCCCTCAGGCCTGAGGGTGGGAGTCTACCTAATTTTCACAGCAGAATTGTATACAAGAGACAATCCACCTGGCAATAGATCTCTTAGTGGCAGGTTTTCCCTTACCAACCTCACCATAAGTGAGGAACAATTGGAGGGAGTCAAACCTGTGACCCTTGGTGCACTCTATGTAGTAGCTAAGGGCCCTTTTCACATCCAGGCTGTGTAGCCTCCTCTCCCCAGAGGAGGAATAGTCAGTGAAGAAAACAGGAAGAGACACAGACTGATTAAGGTGGAAATCTGAAACCACCTTAGGAAAAACTTCCTATTAGTCCTGAGGACCACCTTATCTCTATGGAAAGAGATAAAATCAGGCTCCACTGACAGGGCTTGTAACTCACTTATCGTCTGGCAGAAGTAATGGCTACCAAGAACACAGTTTTCCAAGTTAAGTACTTAAGCTCTGCTGAGGACAAAGGCTCAAAAGGGGGTTGCATAAGCTGAGCAATGCAAACATTAAGGTCCCAAGCAGGGGCAGGGTCCCTGAAGGGAAGATTGGTATGCAGCAATCCCTTGAAGAATTTACAGAATACAGGATGAGCTAAAAAGGAAGAGGAGTTGCCTGCTGGCAAGAAGGCAGAAACAGCTGCCAGATGCACTCTAAGTGTAGCTGGTCTGAGTCCCAAGCTATTGAGATGAACCATATAGTCCAGGACTGTAGGCAACCCAGCAGACTCTGGAGAAATATGCTTACCAGAGCACCAAATAGTAAACCTTTCCATTTGGAGTTGTACGTCTTTCTGGTGGAAGGCTTTCGAGAAGCCTTTAGTATATCCAGAACACCTTGAGAGAGATGCAAATCAGCAAACTCTAACTCTTCAAGAGCCAGGCCTTGAGATTGAGAGATTTGAGATTCGGATACCAAACCCTCCCCTGAGAACATGTTAACAGGTTGTAATTCCTGGGAAGAGACAGGGGAAGGAAGACTGCTAAGGATAGCAAGAGAGGGTACCAGGGCTGTCTGGCCCAGTCTGGAGCAATCAGAATCACTTTGCATGGTTGAGACCTGATTTTGACTAGTACCTTGAACAGGAGAGGTAAGGGGGGAAAGCATAGAGGAATTTCCCTTCCCAATTGAGAACTAGAGCATCCAGGGGGACTGAGCCCAACACTGGGGGTCTGCAGCAAAAAAGAGGAAGTTGGTGATTGTCAGGGGCTGCAAAAAGATCTATCTGTGGAGTGCCCCATCTGGAGCAGATCGCCTTCAAAATTAGGGGATCCAGGGACCATTCGTGATGGCCCTGAGATATCCTGCTGAGAGCATCTGCCAGGACATTGTCCTTCCCTGGGAGGTGCACTGCTATCAGAGAGGTATTCAGGGAATAGGACAGAGACCACAACTTCATTGCTTCTGTGCACAAGGCCGTAGACCAAGTGCCCCCTTGCTTGTTGATGTACCACATTGTGGTGGTATTGTCTGTCCTGATCTGAACTAGTTTGTTCTGAACAGACTTGGAAAAAACTTGAAGTGCTAGAAACACTGCTCCGAGTTCTAAGAGATTGATGTGAAGCAGAGATTCTTGAGGTGACCACAACCCTTGGGTGGTCAGATCCCCCAAGTGGGCTCCCCAGCCCAAGAGGGAGGCATCTGTGGTAAGGATTAGAGAATGAGATTGAGTGACAAAGGGAACTCCTTGCCTTAGGTTGTCCTGATCCTGCCACCATTGCAAAGACTGGATCAGGTTGAGTCACTGGGATTAGCTTGGTCAGAGAATCCTTTCTCTGGGACCAGAAGGCTCTTAAGTGGAACTGAATGTCCCTCATCTGAAATCTTGCTCCTTGGACCACTGCTGTAGAGGCAGCCATGTGGCCCAGGAGCTGCAGAAAATGCCTTGCTGGTCGAGACACCTGCAGGGTGAATGAAGAGGCCAGTGTAACAAGAGTCCTTGCCCTGTCCAGGGGAAAGAAGGCCCTTGCCTTTACTGTATCCAGCTCCACCCCTATGAAGGTGAGGAGCTGCACTGGCTCTAGAACTGACTCTGAAAGATTTAGGAGGAATCCTAGAGAAGTGAGCAGTTGCTGAGTTATCTGTAAGTGTGACTTGACTTGGTCTGGAGACTGACCCACTATGAGCCAGTCGTCCAGGTATGGAAAGATGGAGATCTTTTTTCTCCTTAGGAAAGCAACCACTACTGCCAGGCATTTTGTGAGTACCCTTGGAGCTGATGTTAGGCCAAAGGGCATTGCTCTGAATTGATAGTGGCCTGAGGGCAACTCGATCCTGAGGTACTTTCTGTGGGAACATCTGATGAGAATGTGGAAATAGGCATCCTTGAGGTCCAAGGAGACTAGCCAGTCCCCTGGCCTTAGAGAGGTTAGAATTATTCCCAGAGTCACCATTTTGAACTTTGGCTTTAAAAGGTGCTTGCTTAAATAGCTGAGATCCAGGATGGGCCGCCATTCTCCTGTCTTTTTGGAGGTTAGGAAGTGCCTGGAGTACAATCCTTTTCCCCTGTGCAGGGGTGGAACCCTTTCTATGGCTCTGAGAGCCAAGAGGGAAGAAACCTCTGCCTCTAGGGCAAGGGCCTCTGAAGGACTTGCAGGTGGAAAGGATCTGGTTCTCATCTTGGGAAATTGTTTAAAGCTGAGAACCAGTCCCTAGCTTACTACTTCCAGGACCCATTTGTCTGATGTTAAAGACATCCAGTCCTGGACAAAGTAAGCCAGCCTGCCCCCTACGGGTAGTGGAGAATCGGCCCGGGCAAACCCATCAGGGTGCCTGTTTGGAAGGGGATTTAGGCTGAGGGGTGGTAGCAGGCCTGCTTACATCCCGTCTGCCTTTCCCTCTGAAGAACCCCCTCTGAGCAAAGGCAGAAGAGGAGGCCTGGGCTTGGTAGAAAGGCCTATGAAAAGGCCTGCCCCTGCCCCTGGAATGCTGCCTCTGGGGAGTGGCTTGCCTTTCCTTGGCCTGAGCACTCCTATAGGTGGTCCTGTACTCATCCATTTTCTTCATGTTGTTCTCTGTCTGCTCCCCAAACAGAGAATTACCAATAACAGGAAAATCCATGGCCTTAGTCTGGGTATCTTGTGACAGGCTAGTACATCTGAGCCAAGCCATCCTACGAAGGGCCACATATGTAGCCATGACTCTAGATGAAACATCACTGGAGTCCACTGCAGCATGAAATTGCACCTTGGATGCCTCAATACCATCTGTAGCCATCTGCTCCAGCTCCTTGGCAAGCTGGTCAGTGACCTGTTTAGCTAGAGCCATCACAGTGTCCCATCTAGACTTCTGGTATCTAGCTGTGTAGGCCATATAATTAGCCTGCCTGAGTCCCAAAGATGCTGCCATGTACTGTTTCTTTGCCATGGCATCAATTCTCCTGGAGTCCTTATCTGGGGGGTGTGAAGCCAAGGGTATATTTGCCTTATCACAGGCAGCAGCCTGCACTACCCCAACATGGCTGCATTGCTGGGAAAGGAACTCCATATCTGAGCCTGAAAGAGTATACCTCTTGTCCATTCTTCTGTCCACAGGAGGTATGGAACTAGGAGTCTTTAAAATTTTAAAAGTCTGCTTCCCAAAAGACTTATGGAGGGGAATAGACAGTCTCCTGGACTCTAGGATGTCCATCATCTCAACATAATCAGGCTCCTCCTGATCCTCTACTGCTTCCTCCATAGGAAGCTGGAGAGTTTCAGCCACTTTTTTGTAAAACATAAAGTGGGAAGGGGACTCAGAAAGCCTAGGAGGAGAAACACCTGAAGGTCTGTCTGGGGAGATGTCCGGGTCAATGGGCACATCCAGACTTTCATAATCACCATCACTATCCTCATACTCTCCCTCCTACGGTTCATAAAAATCCTCTAAATTATAATCCGGAACTGGATGAACCGACCGAACCGAGCCCCTAACCGATGGTGCCGGTTCGGTCGGAACCGGAGTTAGCGATTGAACAATCCTTATCGCTTTGGCTATTTCATCAGCGATCAGAGAAAGAACTTGTGGATCCGAATCAGCTGACTTATCCCTTCTTTTTCTTTTAACTGGAACTGACTCCTCAGATTCGGTTCTCCTTTTACCAGAAGTTCGCCTGGTCAGACTGACACTCCTTCTGGTTCGGTTGGAACCGGACCGGGCTGGCCATCCGGGTCAGCGGACTTCTTGGCCTCCCTTTCCCTCAGCCTACCTACTCTCTTTTCCAGGGTAGCTGAGGGAAAACTTTTGCAAATCTGGCAGTCTGAATCAAGGTGGTCAAACCCCAGACAATAAACACAGGTGGTGTGGGGGTCAGCCTTAGCAAAGGCTTCCCCACACACACTACAGTGTTGAAACCCAGTGGGCCCAGTTTTTCTCTTGGGTTTCTCAGACATGGCCAGTCCTAACCAAAATGTACCCTTTTTTCGGCAATCCGCCAGGCAAGACACCCCTATCGGTTCCTGACCGTGTTACGGGTCATGGAAAAAAAACGTAATGAAATCCGTTTTTTTTAGAACCGATAAGGACCGGTTTCCACAGTCTAAAAAGCAGAACAAACTTTTTTTACAAACCTGATCGGTTCAAACCGATCCGATGTTTACAAGTTCCACACAGAAACTAATAATAATAAACCTATCTAGTACTCACGGTACCACAGACAGAGACTGAACTGACAGGTTAGATGGAAGAAATTCGTTTGAACCGAGAGAAAAAATGACACTTTAACCGATTAAATTGAACCGAGCGAAGGAGAAATCTCCGGAGCGACTGTTCAGTGAGGCGGAGTAAAGAATCTGTCGGTTTGGGTTCAAACAACAACAGACAGAGTCTCAACCGAGCTTGAGCTCAGCGTTCCATGCCTTGCATGGAAAGTTAACTCTTTCCTCTCCGGGGCAGTTCAAAGGTTGGATATCACTGCAATAGTCAGAATACAGCAAGACTTCATGTTGTTTGAAAACGTGCTTTGCTGTGAAAAGCTAAACCAGAGGGTAAGGTTTGCAGGGGCTGGAGCCCCTGCAAATGACAGCTTCCCTTTAAGAGTTTGAAGATCTTTGTAACCTAGAATATATTCTGTTTTCATCTTTTCTTTCTTTCGTCTATGAAATTTCAATTTTAAATAGGCACTGTTTTGCACTGGCTCCCATCCCTCTGGATTTCCGAGAGGACCCATCATCAGCCCCTGGTCCAACCTCTCTCCCTAGAGCAGCACCTTCCCCGGGGAGGAAAGAAGAGGTGGACGTGTATTGGGGTTGAGGTGGGGGGACCACAGAGGGTGGTCAGGCATGCTGAAGATGGGCCCTGAAGCTTCATCTGGCAATGGAGACTAGTCATTTTTCCCCATGTTCTCTCTGCCAAGCCTTCTATGATGCCAGCCTATGACTTCAACATGCTCCTATAAGTGCTAAATATCTTCTGTATCCCTCTCTGCATGCTCCACATACCCAACACTAGGAATCATCCAGGTCATGTGATACACAAGCTTCCCTTCAGGAAGAGAGCAGCAGCTGAGCTGACACTTGTTCCTCATCTGCCAGCCTCACCTCCTAATGTCCTGGGCTGGAGAACAAACCTGGGTGACCAACATGTCAAGTGGTCAACTACTGCTCTGCACTATGAAGCCAGCTTTTCTTCTCCTTTCAGTTTTTAATTATACAGTATTAGTAATAAACTAGGCCAAATGAATCACCTCTGGTAAACCAAAGGCAAATGTCAACTCGAAGGGTTGCCACCTCACCTAATGATCATTCATGAGTGGGTGGGCATGATTCAGAAGATATATCCAAACATTTAACATGCAAATACAAGGAAAAGTAGAAGTGATACATAATGGGACCACCATGACCAATGCCGTGACAGCCTCAAAACCAGTAGGAAAGAACGGTTAAGTCATTGTCAAGCTATAGGCCACAATGGAACTGAAACTACAATATCCAATCACAAACCAGAGCTCATACATTATGATGTCACCATTGCTGGGATGCGGACAGTCTCAATAATTACTAGCAAAGAATATTCATACCAAGTTTTAAATTAGAGAAGTTGCTCTCAAAACGTGTAACATCAAATTAGAGACCAGAATAAATACATCATTAAGGCACCATAGTCAAAGTGCTGCCAGTTTCAAGGACTAGAAAAAAGGCACATCCATTTAAACTATGATCCCAACCACAAAACCTGTTACGCTAAATTCCTAAATGAACTGACATTTTAACAGTCAGTCACAAGCCAGAATGTGTGCATAGTTAGAAGAACATGGCTGAGGTGCTGACATATTTCAGATTAGTAGCAAGAATCATCTATATTAAACTAGTTTACTGCCAAGAATTAACGGCAACTGTTGGAAGTAGTCAGCTATCATTTCTTATATCTGAATTATTTTGTTCCTTTTTGTTTTGCTAATTAGGAGAGTTTCTGCCTGACATGACTTGGTGTAATATGTAGAACAGCACTCTACCTAGAGGCTGACATAGCCTGCTGTACTCTTCCCTATACATCACCAACACTGTGACCTCACTGACTGTGACATCACTAGCAACCAGTAAGAGACACCCTCCTGCTCCTTGATTAGTAACTTAAGATATACGGTTACCAGTCCAGCAGCAGGGTCTGTGATGTAACAATGAGTGTGGTCACATGCTGATGATGTAGTAGGAGAAAAAGAACAATATATGTCAGCTTCCAGGTAAAGCACTGCTTTTCACATCACAGCCAACACTGTTAGGTGGAAAACCATCTAGTGAGTACACAGTAAAAGAAAAACATTTCAGAAATATAAAGCAATAAGGGACTACTTTTATAAATTACTAAAATATTCTGGCTGTTGTTTTTTAGGACTACTAGCTCTTTAAACTAGATTATAACTGGATACATAATTTTCATTTTATAGATTAAGAGAGTGCACTACACCATCAAAGAGCTCTTTACCCTACATGTGAAACACTCTTTTACCGTAAAGAGTGCCGCAAGTGTAGGTGCCCTGGAAACAGGCATGTTCAGTGAACATTTTTCAAATTTTAATGCATTTTTGAATGATTTTGGACAATCATATATTCCTACAGCCTACAAGACCACTCTTTTTGCAGTAAGTGTGGTCTCTCACTTGCAGTCTTTGAATACCACAACTGCTGACCTTTGGTTTGCAGTCCTTACACCATAAGTATATATGCAAGACTAATCTTTCATTCATAAGAGTGGTTTCAATGGCCGTTTTAACATACTGTATATCCCTAAACAAAAATGACAAATTATACAATGGCAAGAAAATGTCCTGGACTCTGATTGGTCAGTATGTCCCTGGCACAGTGAGGTTATCCCAGCACAACCTCACTGTATTGATTTGGATGAGCATTTGGACCAGCTTTTGCTTTTCTCTTAAGAAACAAAAATATATATTGCCACACTAAAAATCTACTAAAAACATTTTTTTATTTTTTTTATTTCGTATAACAACGAGCCATTGTATAATAGCAATAATGGATTACAGGGTGTGGGTTGTGCTGGGATAACTTCACTTCTGGGATGTTGGACGCACTCAGCCTGTGGCCTCTTGCCCAACCACCCAGGCATGAGGTTATCCCAGCACAACCCACACCCTCTCATGCATTATTGCTTAATTAATAGTCAATCACCAGTCATGAGGCATACATAATTAAGTGATCAACGTTGATGTGCTGACAGTGTGAAGACCTGGTAGCAAGGTTCTTTCCTTCCAAGTTCGAAGACAATTGGATAGGTAGTTCTCAAGATACAGCCAAAAATGGAATTAAAAAGTAACAACCAATCACAAGCCAGAATGTATAAAAAATAAGGTCATGGTGCTTGAGGCAACCATAAATGTGATGATCAGCAGCAAGGGATATTTATATCAATTTGATTATATATAGACTAATGCACGGAGAAGTGTGGTTTATGAGGATTTTATGCACACCCGAGGTGTGTGATGCCCCATAAACCCCGAGGTGAAGCCAGAGAGTTCTATATGGGCATCACACACTGAGGGGGTGCATAAAATCCCCAGAGAACCACACTTATCCATGTTTTATTTTTTATATTTACTGTTTTTGTTTTGTTTTGTTTAAATTGCCTTTTGTGTCACTTTGCGAAGGTAACTGTTACCGCTGACAAGCTTGTCTCATGCTGAGTGACCGATTGTGTAGCGCTTGTGAATGTCCAGTGCGAGGACAGCTTGTTCAGCGTTTTTTCTGGTGATGCTGTGTTACTGTTCTGCCCGTGGTTTATGGAGTTGTTGGGCACTCACTGGCAGTGGTTTGTAACCACTAACCAGTAAATATACTTGGATACCTCATGGTTAATTATGTCTCTTTTGCCACTATGGTAGCCTTAAGAAGTGGTACAGTGGAATGTGTATACCTGAGAAAAACACCTCTGTGGTGGTCCCAGGGTTCCACCAACCCAGGGTTGTGGACTGAGTATGGGACACAAGCCCAGGTTTACCATACAGAAGAACAATGCACTACCTGCAAGTGCCACAGAGCTGGGCAGCACTATGTTATTACGTATACTTTTAGCACTAGAAATATATTACATTGGGCTGGGTTACCAAAACTCAAATAAATAAATAAATATGGGATATGCGGGGGTTGACTGTGTGATAACTCATTTATCTGCTACAGTTGCTAGTGACCGCAAGTAACTTGATGAGTGGCGAAGCCACGAGTGATGGTTACGAGAGGTCACTGGCAACTGTATCACATAAATGGATTATCACACAGTCAACCCCCACATATTCCATTTATGCAACAGGCTTTTTGGGGGGTTTATATCCAGTTTCATGAAAACTGAGATATTCGCCATTAGCACAGATTGCGCGGACTTTGCGCGACTTAGCGCGGACTTTGCGCGGTTCGCACAATTTGCGCAATGTAATAGATAGGACTTTGCGCGACTTTGCGTGCAGTTACTGTGTGGATAAATAAATTTATTACCATAGTAACATAGATAAATGGCTTTGTTCTACAGTTTTTATCCTGATGCCTGTTGCATAAATAAATAAAATTGCTCAAATAATATGTAGTACAAGAAAAAGTACAAGGATAGTATACAAGAGTAGACTTGAAGTATGTGTAAGTTGTTCTTATACTGTATACTTCTGTATACTTGACAATATACTATGGGCAGCATATTCGAAACTTGGGCACTGTGGTCTGTTAGTACATGTAAATGAGTGCACAAGACCACAGAAGAGGTCCACAATAGTGTTCAATGTGCTGTGAGATGTTCAATATGCGGTACTTCCTGTGAGGGCAGTGCAAATCGGTGGCCCATATGGAAACACAAACCACAGTTGTGATCAAGCACACAAAGCAGCTCACGTGGATCTTCACTTTGAGCAAGCTGGGCAGTTTGTGAAGCACAAACCCATTAGCACTGATGGGCAGGACTACAACATGGGTACATAAAATTCTAATGACCCTACTCAACACACAAGCCGCTAACACCTCCATACCATTTAATTAATTGCCACCTACATGTCATTATCGAGGCACATTGATCATCGACATGGATGGAGGTTGTGGGTTGTGTAGTGCAACATAGCAATCCAGGTAACATTTTCTTTTAACATGACATACTTTACCCGCTCGCAGCCACTGACCTGCCTTCAATCCAGCCACCGCTCAGCTCCACCTCCGACCCCGACGTAGCATGCCCAGCTGGCATATGCAGCTCTGTCTTCAAGAGGGGCAACCCCTATTGCCCCCGGTGCCAGACGAGGAACCATTACCGGCACGCATATCAGGCACCTTCGGCTGGCAGAGTGTGGCCATCAAGCTGCCACTGCCTGTGCTGCTCCATTTTCCTGTTTTCTACCCCAGGGAGTGCAAGTGTTTAATGACGTCGGGACAAAAATGTGCCAACTTCTGCTGCACTCCATCCTTCTATGCCAGCTCTAGCAGTGCCCCCGATCATCACCGGGAGCCGCTGCAGAACGATGGCTCCCTGGATCCCTCCCTGGGGATAGGAGAGCAGTCTCCCGGACGCTCAATCTATATCCCCCCATGCCGACCCCTGATGACTTGGGCTCGCATCCGAACCTGGGTCACCAGAATGGCGCGAGGTGTGGCGTCCAGCGCCTCAACCCTCAGCGCCACCGGGCCAGCCAATCCAGGTAACATTTGAAAAGGTTAAATGTGAGGACACAGCACATCTTTAGCCAGAACAAAATGCAATAGCTATATTGCTGTGTTTAGAAAGGCCAGCATGACATTAGTACTGTGTTTGTTCAAGATCCGCTACATCAGTATGTTATCATAGTGAGGTCCACTGGACCTCTCAGATTTCAGATCAAAGAACTCCATGCTCCATCAACAATACTGTAGAGAGCTTAATTACTAATGATCATCAATGCCCAAGGCCCCTGGAATTCTGCGATTCTGTGGTTGCAGAATTCTCCACAGACTTTGCATCATGCCACAGAATGCACATAGTGCTGCAGAATTCATTGTTTTTGGTGAATTTTCATCCCGATATACAGTTTTTCCATATTGCAAGGCTCCCATACCCCTCTTGTTTATCCTGAAGTCCCTCATCTATACTTAGCATGTGATGTCATCAATAACATCACATCATATTTTAGCCAATGGCAGGGCTGCATTCTGCCACAGAAATGAATAAATTATTCTGCAGAAATCAGAAAATTCTGCCTAGGAGCCCTGCCACAGAAATCAGAAAATGCTCCCGCAGAGCACTAGGGGCCCTGTCCATGCCTTTGGTATACCACTGTACCATAACTGGTATTTGCAGTGTGCTGATATGCTAATATAGAATTCATGTGGCCTGCAATGTTTGTGCACTGCTAAAACATGCTTTTGCTAAGCGTTAACTAGCACAGCACACACAACAGTTAGTGCAGTCCCCAGGCTTCCAGTACACCGTTGTGCCATGTACACACAACTCCATTTTTTATTTGCACGTGCTCCTGCTCTGCCATTGTACAGCTGCATAAACCACTGTAGGCCAAGCAAAGAGCAGTTTCAAATATAAGAACTGGCATACAAAGTGACATCCAAGCACTAACTTCCCTGTTTGTATGGCGCAAACATTATTTGTGCAGTGCAAACAGTTCAAATATGCTGCCTTTTATGCATAAGCTAAAGCATACAAAAAAGTATAAGACTTTTTTAAATGGGGAGTGGCAGCATTTTTAAACAATTTGAAATTTTTACTACATTTATTTTAGTAGATGGCTGCTGTTTATTACAATAACCCCTCCAACAGGGCAGCACCTCTCCTATCACAGAGCCTTGCAGATAATTTCTAACTTCATCCTTAAACTCGCCATTGCTCTCATCGCCATCCCCCCCTCACAAACATCTTCAATTTTTTTCTCTGCACTGGTGTCTTACCCAGCAATTGGAAGAACGACATCATAAAGCCCCTGCACAAATCCGGCCCAAAAAATGATGTTGGTAACTATCTGCCCATTTCTATTCTTTCCCAACTCTCTAAGATCCTTGAGAAAATTGTTCTTGATCAGATAGCGCTTGAAGCAAGGATTCTGTTTACTGTTTCTGCCTGTTCTATTGGACTGCGCAGTAAACACAACTCTTACCTTTATTTGCCTTTACTGCTGTTCTTTCTCTTTACTTTTTACTGTCTCTACCTTGCGTACATGTAATTATGACAAATATGCATGAAACTGGGATCCCTGATTTGTAAATTACTGTAGATATAGTTATTGAAATGATTACAGAGATTAGCTTGTATCGGGGTCACAGTGCTCTGTAATCTAAAAACTGACAAGGTTCTGAAACTCTTGGTCACAATGCTCTGGTGGAAGTTAGAGTCTGGCAAAGTTCCAGAGTGCATAAATGGAGGGCAGTAGGTGTCTTCAGTGTCTTTGCAGACCAGATGTTACAGAGAGCTGATGGCCTGTAGATTTCAGCTCTGAACTCAGAAATTTGACTTTTTGGGGGGACTGACTATACTGAAAACCAGTCTGTACATTTTCTTTTGTGTTTTTTTTTTATTTTCTTGTTATTCAGAATAATAAACCACTATTTGTGGATATTTACAATTTCTCCTGGACTGCTTATGTTTTGTGACCTAGGCCTCCCTTACATTTAGTGTCAGAAGTATCTGGATTAGCTAAATGTGATGTCAGAAGCCACACCACATCCAGAAGCCTCTCCACATTTGGTGTCAGAAGTACAATTGGGTTAGGGGAACACAGATGTAGTGATAGAGGAGGACAGAGTGAGGGAGGGGCTGCTGGCATTGAAGGTGGACAAATCACCAGGCCCAGACAGAGTACATCGAAGGGTACTAAAGGAACTGGCTGAAGAGCTGGCAGGGCCACTGGCAGACCTATTTAATAGTTCGCTAGAGTCAAGTGTGGTACCGCAGGATTGAAGAACAGCACATGTAGTACCCCTGCACCAAAGCGGTCCCAAGGATGACCCAAAGAATTACAGACCAGGAAGTCTGACCTCCATTGTGGGCAAGCTCATGGAGACCATACTAAAGGAAAGGTTGGTGGAATATCTAGAGGAACATGTTCTCCAGGATGAGAGGCGGTATGGGTTCATGGGGGGCAGATTGTGTCAAACGAATCTGATTGACTTCTCTGACTGTGTCACTAAGACAGTAGACAGGGGCCAAGCAATAGACATCCTCTGTCTCGATTTCAGCAGGGTGTTTGACTCTGTGCCCCACAAAAGGTTGATCAGGAAGTTGGTGGATCTCGGGGTTTGGGAAAGATGGCAAGATGGGTGGAAAACTGGCTGAGGGACAGAACACAGAGGGTGGTTGTGGGGATAGAGTTATCTGGTACCAGAGAGGTAACCAGTGGGGTCCCGCAGGGCTTGGTGCTGGGGCTGGTGTTGTATAATGTCTTCATCAGTGACATTGGGGATGGCATTAAGGGCAAAAGAAAAAATTACTCACCTTAGTAATGTTGTTTCTTCTAATGGAGTCTTGCTATATTATGACAATTGCAGTTTGTCCCACCATTAGAACTGCTCCGGAGGTGAAATAGTTAACTCCATTCCATGAATGGAACTTTGAGCACGAGCTCTAAAATAGAAGCTCTGTCTGTGGAGATTCAAACCTGAACTGTCAGATCTTTATGAGCAAAAACTCACTAAGGTCTGTGTGGAAGCTGTAACCTACACTAGCCAACTGGCTACCTAAATAATAACACCCATTGCTGGTCCCAACACCCAATACTCAAGTCAGGGGACCAGAATTACTAATACAATTTTAACAAAATGAGAATAAAACAAGAGAATAATAAAACACCACACTCCAAACCCCAAAAAGGGGTGAAACGCTTAAAAAAAGGGCATAAAATAGTGCCCACACTAGGTTGCCCACACCCTACCCAAGTAGAAGTTCTGAGAGGGGCAGGCTGGGGGGGAGGTCATAATATAGCAAGACTCCATTAGAAGAAACAACATTACTAAGGTGAGTAATTTTTCTTCAAACAACATAAAGTCTTGTTATATTATGACATTACAAATTCACAGCAGTACCTCCATGGAGGAGGGCAGAACCTACTTAGGGAATAGGCTCTGAAGAACAGCTGTGCCAAACCGAGCATCTCTCCTAGCCTGGACATCCAGGGAGTAATGCTTGGTGAAAGTGTGTACCGTTTTCCCAGTAGCAGCCTGGCATATCTCCAATATGGGGATGTCTCTGGCAGCAGCTAGAGACGCGACTGTACCTCTGGTAGAATGAGCCCTCAAGCCAGAGGGGGGATCTCTGCCCAGTTTCTGATAACAAAATTGGATACAAGAGACAATCCACCTGGCAATTGATCTCTTAGTGGCAGGTTTCCTCCCAACCTCACCAAAAGTGAGGAAAAGTTGGAGGATTCAACCTGTGACCCTTGTACGTTCTATATAGTAACTAAGAGCCCTCTAACATCCAGGCTGTGCAATCTCCTCTCTCCAGAAGAGGAGTGTTCAGAAAAAATACTGGAAGGAGATAGATTGGGTAAAATGGAAATCTGAAACCACCTTAGGCAAAAACTTCCTGTTAGTCCTGAGGACTACCTTATCCCTGTGGAAAGAAATAAAGTCAGTTTCTACTGACAAGGCTTGCAACTCACCTATGCGTCCAGCAGAACTGATAGCCACTAGGAAAACAGATTTCCCAAGTTAGATACTTCAGCTCTGCAGAAAACAGAGGTTCAAAAGGGGGTTGCATTAACTGGGCAATGCAAACATTAAGGTCCCAGGCAGGGGCCCGATCCCGAAAAAGTGGATTAGTATGGAGTAATCCCTTAAAAAACTTGGAAAACACAGGGTGAGCGGAAAGAGAGGATGACTTTCCTGCTGAAACAAAAGCAGAAACAGCTGCCAAATGAACTCTCAGGGTAGCTGGTCTGAGGCCCAAGAATTAAGATGTACCATGTAATCTAACACAATGGGCAAATCAGCAGATTCTGGGAAATATGCTTCCCAACACCAAATGGAAAACCTTTTCCATTTAGAATTATAAGTAGCCTAGGAAGGCTTCCTAGAAGCCTTTAAGATTTAAAGGACACCCTGAGAGAGGTGTAAGTCAGCAAACTCTAACTCCTCAAGAGCCAGGTCTTGAGGTTGAGGGATTTGAGGTTCGGATACCAAACTCTCCCCTGAGCACAGGTTAATAGGTTGTGATTCCTGGGGAGGGAAAGGGGAAGATGGACTGTCAGGGACAGAAGGAGTGGGTACCAGGGCTGCCATCAGGATCATCCTGCAAGGCTGAGATCTGATTTGACTAACACTTTGAATAGGAGAGGGAAGGAGGGAAAAGCATAAAGAACTTCCCTTCCCAAACCAGGAGAAAGGCGTCCAGGGGGACTGAACCCAACACTGGAGGCCTGCAACAGAACAGTGGAAGTTGGTGATTGTCTGGGGCTGCAAAAGATCTATCTGAGGTGTGCCCCAACTGGCAAAGACTATCCCCAATACTTGAGGATCCAGGAACCATTCGTGATGGCCCTGGGAAATCCTGCTGAGAGCATCTGCTAGGACATTGTCCTATCCTGGAAGGTGAACTGCTATGAGGGAAGTGTTCAGGGAATAGGCCAGAGACCACAACTTCATTGCCTCGGAGCACAGGGCCGAAGACCGAGTGCCCCCCTGCTTGTTGATGTACCACATTGTTGTGGTGTTGTCTGTTCTGACTTGTACCACTTTGTTCTGAACAGATGCAGAAAACGCTTGAAGAGCTAAAAAGACAGCTCTGAGTTCCAGCAAATTGATGTGGAGCAGAGATTCCTGGGGGGACCACACTCCCTGAGTGGAGAGGTCGCCCATGTGGGCTCCCCACCCCAGAAGGGAGACATCTGTAGTGAGAGTCAAAGTGTGAGCAGGGGGAATGAAGGGAACCCCCAATCTCAAATTGCTCTGATCCTGCCACCACTGGAGGGCCTGGATCAAGGTTCGAGTCACTGGGACCAACTTGGAAAGGGGGTCGCTTCTCTGAGACCAATAGGTTCTCAAGTGAAACTGAATGTCTCTCATCTGAAATCTTGCTCCTGCACAACAGCTGTGGATGCAGCCATGTGCCCCAGGAGCTGCAGAAAGTGTCTTGCTGGTCGAGACCTGCAGAGTGAAGGGAGGCCAGAGCCACTAAATTCCTTACGCTTTCTAAGGAAGAAAAGCTCTGGCTAGGTTTGTGTCCAATTCTGCCCCTAAAAAGGTGAGTACCTGGACTGGTTCCAGAACCGACTTTAGTAGATTTAGCAGAAAGCCCAGGAGGTGAGAAGCTGCTGGGTGACTTGCAGGTGAGATTTTACCTGTTCTGGGGACTGGCCTACAATGAGCCAGTCGTCTAGATAGGGAAAAACAGCAATCCTTTGCCTCCTTAAGTGAGCCACTGCTACTGCCAGACATTTTGTGAATACCCTTGGGGCAGAGGTAAGGCCGAAGGGCATTGCTCTGAACTGGTAATGACCTGAGGGCAGTTCGAATCTGAGGTACTTTCGATGGGAGCTTCTGATTAGGACGTGAAAATAGGCATCCTTGAGGTCCAGGGAAGCTAACCAGTCCCCTGGCCTTAGAGAGGGTAAAATCATTGCCAGAGTTACCATTTTGAACTTTAGTTTCAAAAGATGCTTGTTCAGATATCTGAGGTCTAAGATGGGCCGCCATTCTCCTGTCTTTTTTGGGGTAAGGAAGTATCTGGAATACAGACCCCTGCCCTGGTGCAGGGGAGGAACCCTTTCTACTGCTCTGAGAGCCAACAGGGTTGAGACCTCTGCTTCTAGAGCAAGGGTCTCTGAAGAACTTGCAGGTAGAAAAAACCTGGTTCTCATCTTGGGAAACTTTTTGAAGCTGACAACCAGACCCTGACTTACTAGTTCCAGAACCCACTTGTCTGAGGTTAAAGACGCCCAGTTCTGACTGAAGTAAGCCAACCTGCCCCCTACTGGTAAAGGAGAATCGGCCCTGGGCACCCCATCAGGGTGCCTGCTTAGCAGGTGCTTTAGGCTGAGGGGTGGGAGCAGGCCTGCCCACACCCCGTCTGCCTCTGCCTCTGAAGAAGCCCCTCTGAGCATAAGCAGAGGAGGCCTGAGTCTGATAAAGGCCTGTGAAAAGGCCTACCCCTACCCTGGGGTATGCCTCTGGGGTGCTTGCCGCTCCTTAGCTTAGGCACTTTTGTAAGTGGTCCTATATTCATCCATCTTTTTCATGTAATTCTCTGTCTGCTCCCCAAACAGAGAATTTCCCACCACAGGAAAATCCATAGCCTTAGTTTGGGTATCCTGTGACAGGCTAGTACACCTGAGCCAGGCCAACCTACGAAAAGCTACAGATGTGGCCATGACTCTAGAGGAAACATCATTAACATCCACAGCAGCATGAAACTGCACCTTAGAAACCTCAATGCCATCGGCAGCCACCTGTTCTAGTTCGCTAACCAGGTGTCCATGGGCTTGTTTATGCTAATTCACAACAGTATCCCATCTAGATTTCTGATACCATGCTACATAAGCCATATAATTTGCTTGCCTGAGTCCCAAGGAGGCTGCCATGTACTGTTTTTTTGCCATGGCATCAATCTTCCTGGAATCCTTGTCAGGAGGATGTGAAGCCAGGGGGAATATTAGCTTTATCACAGGCAGCAGCCTGAACTACCCCAACATGACTGCATTGCTGTGAGAGGAATTCTGTATCAGGACCTGACAATGTATACCTTCTGTCCATCTTTTTATCTACAGGAGGCACAGAATTAGGAGTTTTTAAAATTTTTATTGTTTGTTTCCTAAAAGACTTATGCAAAGAATAGACAATCTCCTAGACTCTGGTATATCCATAATTTCTACAAAATCAGGTTCCTCTTGCTCATCCACAGCTTCCTCCCATGGGAGCTGGAGGATTCAACAACACTTTTATAAAACAGAAAAAGAAGGGGACTCAGAAGGCATAGGGGAGATTGTAAGGGTCAGTCTGGGGAGACGTCCGGTTCAGTGGGCACACCCAGACTCTCTCAGTCACATTCACACTGATCATCATGCCCCCCATGCTCTTGGTTCATAAAAATCTCCAATATCATATTCCTGAACCGGTGGAACCGGCCGAACCAACCTTTTACCAGACAGTGGCGGTTTGGACGGAACCGAGAAAATGAAGTACAATTTGTATAGCTATTGCTAGTTCTGCAGCAGTTGGAGAAGAATTTTGGACTCCATACCTGCTGATTTTCTTTTTTTTTTTTTAGTTGTTTACTTTTGCCCGAGAAGTCTCGCCCTGGTCAGAGGCACTCCCTCGGTTCGGTTGGCACCGAACCGGGCTGGCCATCCGGGTCAGCGGACTTTTTGGCCTCTCGTTCCCTGAGCCTGCCCACTCTCTTATCCAGGGTGGCTGCAGGGAATTTTTACAAATCTGGCAGTCTGAAATGAGGTGGTCAACCCCAGACAATAAACACATGTAGTGTGTGGGTCAGCCTTGGCAAAGGCTTCCCCACAGACACTACAGTGTTGAAACCCAGTGGGCCATTTTTTTCTTTTGGGTTTCTCAGACATGATGCCAGCCTAACCAAGAAACTTGCCCTTTTAACGGCAGTGCCAGGCAAGACACCCTTATCGGTTCCCAACCGTGTCACGGGTCATGGAAAAAACCGTAATGAAATCCGTTTTTTTTAGAACCGATAAGAACCAGGAACCACTCTAAAAAGCTTTAAAATGCTTACTCTTTAAGGTTTAACCAACCTGATCGGTTCGAACCGAACCAGTAAACATTACAAGTTCCACACAGAATAAAACCTGTCTATTACTTACAATACCACAGACAGAGCTTGAACCGATCGGTTTGCGGTTAAAATAATTATACTCACGGTTTAATTTAACCGAGAAAATACTGTTTAAACCGAGAAATGAACAAAGCAGTAGGAGAAATCTCCGGAGCGACTGTTCAGTGAGGCGGAGTAAAGAATCTGACAGTTCAGGTTTGAATCTCCACAGACAGAGCTTCTATTTTAGAGCTCGTGCTCAAAGTTCAATTCATGGAATGGAGTTAACTATTTCACCTCCGGAGCAGTTCTAATGGTGGGACAAACTGCAATTGTCATAATATAGCAAGACTTCATGTTGTTTGAATGTGCCTATTCACAGATGACACCAAGCTCTGCGGGACAGTAGACACAGCTGAAGGGATACAGAACCTACAGAAAGATTTGGAAAAACTGGGGAGGTGGTCAAGGATCAGGCAGCTTGGCTTCAATGCCAAGAAATGCAAAGTTATGCATATTGGAGCCAAGAATCCCAGAACAGAGTACTACCTGGGTGGAGTCAGAGCATCTGCATCAGAGGAGGAGTGTGACGGAGTTAGGCTACACCCTCAGCTGTAACTGATGGACCACTTTTCTATCTCCTTATTTCCTAGCTACCAAAACTTCTGTTGTGCAACAATTAATGCTTTTCTTCTTTTTCCCCTACCCTAGGTCGGCCACCTAGAGTAGCTCTCTACTATCCCTACTAAACTTCACACTAGTTCTCTCTTTTCATTCTTTTTCCATTTCCATCCATCTAGTCCCTGGAATGACGTCAAACATTTGGAGAGGTGTTGTGTAAAGTGCATAAGTGCATTTTGTGTAAAATAAACATGAAGGCTATTTTAGATCGCAGGAATGAATACAGTTAATAAAGCCCTTTTAAAGAAAAATTATTCAGAAGCCATATCAAACTAATCATTTTATGATTAGTACAGTTATACAAAATCCTTAAGGTATTTTCATAAATTCACATTATAAACCTGTTACTGTATGAAGCTAAACAAAAAAACTGTGGTATGCTTTATAAAAATGCTTAGTCATTATGAATCAGAGATATAGAGAGTCAGTATCTGTGGCGATAGAGACTGTACCTTCAAGTGAGCCAGGAAGTCCCATGGAACAAACAAAACCACCCCCTTTGATCTTGAAACATGTCCAGACATGTAAATAGAAAGGACTCAGTCAGATGACCCCCACCAAAAGATATAAAACCTCTTCACTGAGTTCACTTCAGTTCAGTCCAGTGGGGCTCAGCCCTGAGAGAGGAGAGGAGAGGAGAGGGGTTCTACTGTTTGCACAGCCAAGCTATTGAATGCAGATGAGAAGGGTCTTAGGAGCTCTAAGATCCAGGACTGTATTATATGAGAAACTACTGATGTTAAGTATTGATTTTCTTTGCAATGTTTTTCTTTTCATTTATTATTTTTTCGAACTTTTAAAAAATAAATATCACACCACAGTGTGTTTTAAACCTGTAAATTTGCCTCATCTGAAGTTTATTCCCACACACTGTGACAAGGAGAAGAACCTGGGAGTGATGATCACTAGTGACCTGAAGCACTCCACGCAGTGCAAGAAAGCAGCAGCAAAAGCAAACAAGATGCTGGGATGCATGTCTAGGGGGATCAGTAGTAGGAGAGAGGAGGTTATACTGCCCTTGTACAGGTCACTGGTAAGGCCGCATCTAGAGTTTGGAGTTCAGTACTGGTGCCCACACCTCAAAAGGATATTAACCTGCTGGAGAAGGTCCAGAGGAGGGCTACAAATATAATAGTGAGTCAGAAGGGGAAGACATACAAAGAGAGGATGAGGGCACTGAACATATACTCCCTGGAAGACAGGAGAGACAGAGGAGACATGATTGGGACTTTCAAGTACTTGAAAGGATAAAAAAACGTTGATAAGGAGAATCTCTCTAAGCTGAGTGGCAACCATAATACAAGGGACACAGTCTTAAGCTGGAGGGTGGGAAGATTAGGAGGGTGGTCAGGAAGAAAAAATTACTCACCTTAGTAATGTTGTTTCTTCTAATGGAGTCTTGCTATATTATGACAATTGCAGTTTGTCCCACCATTAGAACTGCTCCGGAGGTGAAAGAGTTAACTCCATTCCATGAATGGAACTTAGAGCACGAGCTCTAAGAAAAAATTACTCACCTTAGTAATGTTGTTTCTTCTAATGGAGTCTTGCTATATTATGACAGTAGCAGTTTGATCTAGCTCTAGAACTGCTCCGGAGGTGAAATGGTTAAAACCATTCCAAAATAGAATTTTGGCCATGAGCTCTAAGAAGCAGCTCTATCTGTGTTATTTCAAACCTGAACTGTCAGATCTTTACGAGCCAAACTCACTAAGGTCTGTGTGGAAGCTGTAACCTACACTAGCCAAATGGCTACCTAAATAATAACAACCATTGCTGGTCCCAACACCCAAGACTCAATTCAGGGACCAGAAATACTAACACAATTCTAATCATATGAGAATAAAACATAAGTATAAAAAACACACACACACACACACACCCAAAGCCCCAAAGGGACAAAAATGCTAACAGGGCATAAAAAGGTGCCCACACTAAGTTGCCCGCACCCAAGTAGAGGTTCTGAGAGGGGCAGGCTGGGAGGTCAGACATAGCAAGACTCATTAGAAGAAACAACATTACTAAGGTGAGTAATTTTTTCTTCAAACAACATGAAGTCTTGCTATATTATGACAGTAGCAGAATACACAGCAGTACCTCCATGGAGGAGGGGCAGAACCTACTTAGGGAATAGGCTCTGAAGAACAGCTGTGCCAAACCGAGCATCTCTCCTGGCCTGGACATCCAGGGAGTAATGCTTGGTAAAAGTGTGTACCGTTTTCCAAGTAGCAGCCTGGCAAATCTCTAATATAGGGATGTCTCTGGCAGCAGCTAGAGACGCAGCTGTACCCCTGGTAGAATGAGCCCTCAAACCAGGGAGGGGGGGCTCTGCCCAGTTTCTGATAACAAAATTGGATACAAGAGACAATCCACCTAGCAATTGATCTCTTAGTGGCAGGTTTGCCTTTCCCAACTTCACCATAGGTAAGGAAAAGTTGGAGGGATTCGAACCTGTGACCTTTGGTATGCTCTATATAGTAACTAAGAGCTCTCTTAACATCCAGGCTGTGCAACCTCCTCTCACCAGAAGAGGAGTGATCAGTGAAAAATACTGGAAGGGAGACAGATTGATTAAGATGGAAATCTGAAACCACCTTAGGCAAAAACTTCCTATTAGTCCTAAGGACTACCTTATCCCTGTGGAAAGAAATAAAGTCAGTTTCCACTGACAAGGCTTGCAACTCACTTATGCATCTGGCAGAAGTGATAGCCACTAGAAAAACAGTTTTCCAAGTTAGGTACTTAAGCTCTGCAGAAGACAGAGGTTCAAAAGGGGGTTGCATTAACTGGGTAATGCAAACATTAAGGTCCCAAGCAGGGCCGGTTCCCAAAGGGTGGATTAGTATGGAGTAATCCTTAAAAAACTTGGAAAACACAGGATGAGAGGAAAGCGGGATGACTTTCCTGCTGACACAAAAGCAGATACAGCTGCCAAATGAACTCTCAGGGTAGCTGGTCTGAGACCCAAGGAATTAAGATGTACCATGTAATCTAACACAATGGGCAAATCAGCAGATTCTGGGAAATATTTTCCTAGCACACCAAATGGAAAACCTTTTCCATTTAGAACTATAAGTAGCCCTAGTGGAAGGCTTTCTAGAAGCCTTTAGGATCTCAAGAACACCCTGAGAGAGGTGTAAATCAGCAACTCTAACTCCTCAAGAGCCAGGCCTTGGGTTGAGGGATTGAGGTCCGGATACCAAACCCTTCCCTGGGCACAAGTCAACAGATTGTGATTCCTGGGAGGCAAAGGGAAGATGGATTGTCAGTGACAGAAGGAGTGGGTACCAGGGCTGCCTGGCCCAATCCGGGACAATCAGAATCACCCTGCAAGGCTGAGATCTGATTTTGACTAGTACTTTGAATAGGAGAGGGAAGGGGGGAAAAGCATAGAGAAACTTCCCCTCCCAATCCAGAAGAAGGCCATCCAGGGGAACTGAGCCCAGCACTGGAGACCTGCAACAGAACAGAGGAAGTCTGTGATTGTCTGGGGCTGCAAAAGATTTATCTGAGGGTGCCCCATCTGGCAAAGACTATCCCCAGCACTTGAGGATCCAGGGACCATTCAGATGGCCCTGGGAAATCCTGCTGAGAGCATCCGCTAGGACATTGTCCTTCCTGGAAGATGAACTGCTATGAGGGAAGTGTTCAGGGAATAGGCCAGAGACCACAACTTCATTGCCTCAGTGCACAAGGTCAAGACCGAGTCCCCCTGTTTGTTGATGTACCACATTGTTGTGGTGTTGTCTGTTCTGACTTGTATCACCTTGTCGTGGACAGATGCAGAAAATGCTTGAAGAGCTAAAAGACAGCTCTGAGTTCCAGCAAATTGATGTGGAGCAGAGATTCCTGGGGGACCACTCCTGAGTGGAAAGGTCGCCATGTGGTCCCCAACCCAGAAGGGAAGCATCTGTAGTGAGAGTCAAGTCGTGAGTAGGGGGAATGAAGGGGACCCCCAATCTTAAATTGCTCTGATCCTGCCACCACTGGAGGGCTAGGATCAAGGTTCGAGTCACTGGGACCAACTTGGAAAGGGGGTCTGTTCTAAGAAACCAATAGGTTCTCAAGTGAAACTGAATGACTCTCATCTGAAATCTTGCTCCCTGCACAACAGCTGTGGATGCAGCCATGTGCCCCAGGAGCTGCAGAAAGTGTCTTGCTGGTCGAGAGACCTGCAGAGTGAAGGAGGAGGCCAGAGCCACTAAATTCCTTACCCTTTCTAAGGGAAGAAAGGCTCTGGCTAGCTTTGTGTCCAATTCTGCCCCTATAAAGGTGAGTACCTGGACTGGTTCCAGAACTGACTTTGGTAGATTTAGCAGAAAACCCAGGGAGGTGAGAAGCTGCTTGGTGACCTGCAGATGAGATTTTACCTGTTCTGGGGACTGGCCTACAATGAGCCAGTCGTCTAGATAGGGAAAAACAGCAATCCTTTGCCTCCTTAAGTGAGCCACTGCCACTGCTAGACACCTTGTGAATACCCTTGGGGCAGAGGTAAGGCCAAAGGGCATTGCTCTGAACTGGTAATGACCTGAGGGCAGTTCGAATCTGAGGTACTTTCGATGGGAGCTTCTGATTAGGACATGGAACTAGGCATCCTTGAGGTCCAGGGAGGCTAGCCAGTCCCCTGGCCTTAGAGAGGGTAAAATCATTGCCAGAGTTACCATTTTGAACTTTGGTTTCAAAAGATGCTTGTTCAGATATCTGAGATCTAATATGGGCCGTCATTCTCCTGTCTTTTTTGGGGTAAGGAAGTATCTGGAATACAGACCCCTGCCCTGGTGCAGGGGAGGAACCCTTTCTACTGCTCTGAGAGCTAACAGGGATGAGACCTCTGCTTCCAGAGCAAGGGTCTCTGAAGCACTTGCAGGTAGAAAAGTCTGCTTCTCAACTTGGGAAACTTTTGAAGCTGAGAACCAGACCTGGCCTGCTACTTCCAGAACCCACTTGTCTGAGGTTAAAGAAGCCCAATTCTGGCTGAAGTAAGCCAGCCTGCCCCCTACCGGTACAGGAGAATCGGCCCTGGGCACCCCATCAGGGTACCTGCTTAGCAGGAGCTTTAGGCTGGGGGGTGGGAGCAGGTCTGCCCACCCCTCGTCTGCCTCTGCCTCTGAAGAAGCCCCTCTGAGCATAGGCAGAGGAGGCCTGAGTCTGGTAAAAAGGCCTGTGAAAAGGCCTACCCCTACCCCTGGGGTTATGCCTTTGAGGAGTGGCTTGCCGCTCCTTAGCCAGGGCACTCTTGTAAGTAGTCCTATATTCATCCATCTTTTTCATGTAGTTCTCTGTCTGCTCCCCAAACAGAGAATTCCCACCACAGGAAAATCCATAGCCTTAGTCTGGGTATCCTGTGACAGACTAGTACACCTGAGCCAGGCCAACCTACGAAAAGCTACAGATGTGGCCATGACCCTAGAGGAAACATCATTAACATCCACAGCAGCATGAAACTGAACCTTAGAAGCCTCAATGCCATCAGCAGCCATCTGTTCTAGTTAACTAGCCAGCTGGCCATGGACTTACTTGGCTAATTGCATCACAGTATCCCATCTAGATTTCTGATACCTAGCTACATAAGCCATATAATTTGCTTGCCTGAGTCCCAGAGAGGCTGCCATATACTGTTTTTTGCCATGGCATCAATCTTCCTGGAATCCTTGTCAGGAGGATGTGAAGCCAGGGAATATTAGCTTTATCACAGGCAGCAGCCTGAACTACTCAACATGACTGCATTGCTGAGAAAGGAATTCTGTATCAGGACCTGACAATGTGTACCTTCTGTCCATCTTTTATCTACAGGAGGCACAGAATTAGGAGTTTTAAAATTTTATTGTTTGCTTCCTAAAAGACTTATGTAAAGGAATAGACAATCTCTAGACTCTGGAATATCCATCATTTCTACAAAATCAGGCTCCTCTTGCTCATCCACAGCTTCTTCTAAGGGAAGCTGGAGGGTTTCAACAACTTTTTGTAAAACATGAAATGAGATGGGGACTCAGACAGCATGGGGAGATTCTAAAGGTCTGTCTGGGAGATGTCCGTTCAATGGACACACCCAGACCTTCCCAGCCACATTCATATTCTATTCATAATCATCCTCCCCCTCCTCTGGTTCATAAAACTCCTCAATATCATATTCCTGAACCACTGGGACCGGACGAACTGACCTTTTGCCAGATAGTGGCGGTTCGGATGGACCCTGAGACAGTGACTGGACAATTTGTATAGCTTTTGCTATCTCTGCAGCAGTTGGAGAAGGGGTTTGGACTCAGACCTGCTGATTTTCTTGTTTTCTTTACTGGAATTGGTTCCTCAGAACCAGCTTTTCTTGCCGAGGAAGTCTCGCCTGGTCAGAGGGCACTCCTCCAGTTCGGTTGGCACCGAACGGGCTGGCCATCCGGGACAGCGGACTTCTTAGCCTCTCGTTCCCTGAGCCTGCCCAATCTTTTTCCAGGGTGGCTGCAGGGAAATTCTTACAAATCTGGCAGTCTGACTGGAGGTGGTCAAACCCCAGACAATAAACACATGGGTGTGTGGGTCAGCCTTGCAAAGACTTCCACAAACATCACAGTGTTGAAACCCAGTGGGCCCGTTTTTCTTTTGGGTTTCTCAGACATAATGCCAGCCTAACCAGAAAACTTGCCCTTTAATGGCACTCAAGCAGGCAAGACACCCTTATAGGTTCCTAACTGTCAATGAGGTATTGGAAAAACGAATAAACTGCTTTTTTTAGAACGATAAGAACCAGGAACCGCACTCTAAAATATTAAATTTTAGTTTTAAATGAGTTTTAAACCCAACTGATCGGTTCAAAACCAAACCGATAACTTACAAGTTCCACACAGACAAAACCTTCAATTTACTTACGTTACCACAGATAGAGCTTGAACGAACGGTTTTTGGTTAAAATAAAACTATTCTCGGTTGAATCAACCGAGAAAACACCCTTTAAACCGAGAAATGAACCGAGGCAGTAGGAGAAATCTCCGAGGCGACTGTTCACTGAGTGAGTAAAGAATCTGACAGTTCAGGTTTGAAATAACACAGATAGAGCTGCTTCTTAGAGCTCGTGGCCAAAATTCTATTTTGGAATGGTTTTAACCATTTCACCTCGAACAGTTCTAGAGCTGGATCAAACTGCTACTGTCATAATATAGCAGACTTCATGTTGTTTGAAGAAGCTCTGTCTGTGTAGTTTCAAACCTAAACTGTCAGATCTTTACGAGCAAAAACTCACTAAGGTCTGTGTGGAAGCTGTAACCTACACTAGCCAACTGGCTACCTAAATATTAACACTCATTGCTGGTCCCAAAACAAAAGACTCAAGTCAGGGGACCAGAACTAATAGCATAATTTAACAATATGAGAGAAATATAAGGAAAAAAATGAAAAACACTACACCCCCAAACCCCAAGAAGAAAAAATTACTCACCTTAGTAATGCTGTTTCTTCTAATGGAGTCTTGCTATATTATAGACATTAGCAGTTTGATCCAGCTCTAGAACTGCCCCGGAGTGCAATGGTTAAAACCATTCCAAAATAGAATTTTGGCACGAGAGCAGCTCTATCTGTGTCATTTCAAACTTGAACTGTCAGATCTTTACGAGCCAAACTCACTAAGGTCTGTGTGGAAGCTGTAACCTACACTAGCCAAATGGCTACCTAAATAATAACAACCATTGATGGTCCCAACACCCAAGACTCAAGTCAGGGGACCAGAAATACTAACACCATTCTAATAATATGAAAATGGAACATAAGTATAATAAAACACACACCGCAGCATACATACACACCCCAAAGTCCCAAAGGGGACAAAATGCTAACAGGACATAAGTAGTGCCCACACTAAGTTGCCCGCACCCCACCAAGTAGAGGTTCTGAGAGGGGCAGGTTGGGGGGTAGGTCTATAATATAGCAAGACTCCATTAGAAGAAACATTACTAAGGTGAGTAATTTTTTCTTCAAACAACATGAAGTCTTGCTATATTATAGACATTAGCAGAATACACAGCAGTACCTCCATGGAGGTGGGGCAGAACCTACTTAGGGAATATGATCTGAAGAACAGCTGTGCCAAACTGAGCATCTCTCCTGGCCTGGACATCCAGGGAGTAATGCTTGGTAAAAGTGTGTACCGTTTTCCAAGTAGCAGCCTGGCAAATCTCTAATAAAGGGATATCTCTGGCAGCAGCTAGAGGCGCAGCTGTACCCCTGGTAGAATGAGCCCTCAAACCGGGGGCTCTGCCCACTTTCTGATAACAAATTGGATACAGAGACAATCCACCTGGCTATTGATCTCTTAGTGGCAGGTTTGCCTTTCCCAACTTCACCATAGGTAAGGAAAAGTTGGAGGGATTGAACCTGTGACCTTTAGTACGCTCTATATAATAACTAAGAGCTCTCTTAACATCCAGGCTGTGCAACCTCCTCTCACCCAAGAGGAGTGATCAGTGAAAAATACTGGAAGGAGATAGATTGATTAAGATGGAAATCTGAAACCACCTTAGGCAAAACGTCCTATTAGTCCTAAGGACTACCTTATCCCTGTGGAAAGAAATAAAGTCAGTCTCCACTGACAAGGCTTGCAATTCACTTATGCATCTGGCAGAAGTGATAGCCACTAGAAAAACAGTTTTCCAAGTTAGGTACTTAAGCTCTGCAGAAGACAGAGGTTCAAAAGGGGGTTGCATTAACTGGGCAATGCAAACATTAAGGTCCCAAGCAGGGGCCGGTTCCCGAAAGGGAGGATTAGTATGGAGTAATCCCTTAAAAAACTTGGAAAACACGGGATGAGAGGAAAGAGGGGATGACTTTCCTGCTGACACAAAAGCAGACACAGCTGCCAAATGAACTCTCAGGGTAGCTGGTCTGAGACCCAAGGAATTAAGATGTGCCATGCAATCTAACAAAAAGGGCAATTCAGCAGATTCTGGGGAAATATTTTTCCCAGCACACCAAATGGAAAACCTTTTCCATTTAGAACTATAAGTATCCCTAGTGGAAGGCTTTCTGGAAGCCTTTAGGATCTCAAGAACACCCTGAGAGAGGTGTAAATCAGCAAACTCTAACTCCTCAAGAGCCAGGCCTTGAGGTTGAGGGATTTGAGGTCCGGATACCAAACTCTTCCCTGGGCACAAGTCAACAGACTGTGATTCCCGGGGAGGCACAGGGGAAGATGGACTGTCAGGGACAGAAGGAGTGGGTACCAGGGCTGCCTGGCCCAATCCGGAACAATCAGAATCACCCTGCAAGGCTGAGATCTGATTTTGACTAGTACTTTCAATAGGAGAGGAAAGGGAAAGCATGAAGAACTTCCTCCCAATCCAGAAGAAGGGCATCCAGGAACTGAGCCCAGCACTGGAGGCCTGCAACAGAACAGAGGAAGTCTGTGATTGTCTGGGGCTGCAAAAGATCTATCTGAGGGATGCCCCACCTGGCAAAAACTATCCCCAGCACTTGAGGATCCAGGGACCATCGTGATGGCCCTGGAAAATCCTGCTGAGGGCATCCGCTAGGACACTGTCCTTCCTGGAAGATGAACTGCTATGAGAAGTGTTCAGGAATAGGCCAGAGACCACAACTTCATTGCCTCGGTGCACAAGGCCGAAGACTGAGTCGCCCTGTTTGTTGATGTACCACATTGTTTGTGGTGTTGTCTGTTCTGACTTGTATCACCTTGTCGTGGACAGATGCAGAAAAAGCTTGAAGAGCTAAAAGACAGCTCTGAGTTCCAGCAAATTGATGTGGAGCAGAGATTCCTGGGGACCAAACTCCCTGAGTGGAAAGGTCCCCATGTGGGCTCCCAACCCAGAAAGGAAGCATCTGTAGTGAGAGTCAAGTCTTGAGAAGGGGAAATGAAGGGGACCCCCGCTCTTAAATTGCTCTGATCCTGCCACCAATGGAGAGCTAGGATCAAGGTTCGAGTCACTGGGACCAACTTGGAAAGGGGGTCTCTTCTCTGAGATCAAAAGGTTCTCAAGTGAAACTGAATGTCTCTCATCTGAAATCTGGCTCCCTGCACAACAGCTGTGGATGCAGCCATGTGCCCCAGGAGCTGCAGAAAGTGTCTTGCTGGTCGAGACCTGCAGAGTGAAGGAAGAGGCCAGAGCCAATAAATTCCTTACCCTTTCTGGGGAAGAAAGGCTCTGGCTAGCTTTGTGTCCAATTCTGCCCTATAAAGGTGAGTACCTGCACTGGTTCCAGAACTGACTTTGGTAGGTTTAGCAGAAAACCCAGGGAGGTGAGAAGCTGCTGGGTGACCTACAGGTGAGATTTTACCTGTTCTGGGGACTGGCCTACAATGAGCCAGTCATCTAGGTAGGAAAACAGCAATCCTCTGCCTCCTTAAGTGGGCCACTGTCACTGCTAGACACTTTGTGAATACCCTGGAGCAGAGGTGAGGCCGAAGGGCATTGCTCTGAACTGGAAATGACCTGAGGGCAGTTCGAATCTGAGGTACTTTCGATGGGATCTTCTGATTAGGACATGGAAATAGGCATCCTTGAGGTCCAGGGAGGCTAGCCAGTCCCTGGCCTTAGGGAAGAGTAAAATCATTGCCAGAGTTACCATTTTGAACTTTGGTTTCAAAAGATGCTTGTTCAGATATCTGAGATCTAAAATGGGCCACCACTCTCCTGTCTTTTTGGGGTAAGGAAGTATCTGGAATACAGACCCCTGCCCTGATGCAGGGAGGAACCCTTTACTGCTCTGAGAGCTAACAGGGATGAGACCTCTGTTTCCAGAGCGAGGGTCTCTGAAGCACTTGCAGGTAGAAAAGTCTGCTGCTCAACTTGGGAAACTTTTGAAGCTGAGAACCAGACCTTGGCTACTACTTCCAGAACCCACTTGTCTGAGGTTAAAGAAGCCCAATTCTGACTGAAGTAAGCCAGCCTGCCCCCACTGGTACAGGAGAATCGGCCCTGGGCACCCCATCAGGGTGCCTGTTTTGCAGGAGCTTTAGGCTGGGGGGTGGGAGCAGGTCTGCCAACCCCTCATCTGCCCCTGCCTCTGAAGAAGCCCCTCTGAGCATAGGCAGAGGAGACCTGAGTCTGGTAGAAAGGCCTGTGAAAAGGCCTACCCCTACCCCTGGGGGCATGCCTTTGAGGAGTGGCTTGCCGCTCCTTAGCCTGGGCACTCTTGTAAGTAGTCCAATATTCATCCATCTTCTTCATGTACAGTGGCGTGAAAAAGTATTTGCCCCCTTCTTGATTTTCTCTATTATTGCATATTTGGCACACTGGATGTTTTCAGGTCTTTAGACAAAATGTTATATTAGATAAAGGGAACCTGAGTGAACAAATAACACTTGTTTTTTTTTACTTATTTCATTTATTTAATGAAAAAAGTTAACCAACACCAACTGGCACTGTGTGAAAAGTAATTGCCCCTCACACTTAATAACTGGTTACGCCTACCTTTAGCTGCAATGACTGCAACCAAATGCTTCCTATAATTCAATATCAGTCTTTCACATCGCTGTGGAGGAATTGTAGCCCACTCTTCCTCGCAGAACTGCTTTAATTCAGTAACATTGGTAGGTTTTTGAGCATGAACTGCTTGTTTCAGGTCCTGCCACAGCATCTCTATTGGGTTTAGGTCTGACTTTGACTAGGCCACTCAAAACTTTAATTTACTTCTTTTCAGCCATTCTGATGTGGACTTGCTTTTGTGTTTTGGATCATTGTCTTGCTGCATGACTCAACTCAGCTTCAGCTTCAGCTGACGGACGGATGACGGACATTCTCCTTAAGAATTTTCTGGTACAGAGCAGAATTCATGGTTCCTACAATTATGGCAAGTCGTCCAGGTCCTGAGACAGTAAAGCATCCCCACACCATCACACTACCACCACCATGTTTGACTGTTGGTATGATGTTCTTACTGTGGAATGCTGTGTATGCTTTACGCCAGACATTATGGGATTCATGTCGTCCAAAAAGTTCCGCTTTGGACTCATCTGTCCATAGAACATTTTCCCAAAAGGCTTGTGGATCATCCAGGTGCTTCTTGGCAAATGAGAGATGAGCATTTATGTTCTTCTTGGTTGGCAGTGGTTTCCACCTTGCTACTTTCCCATGAAGCCCATTTTGCCAAGTCTCTTTCTGATTGTGGAGTCATGAACACTGACCTTGGCTGAGGCAGAGAAGCCTGCAGTTCTTTGGATGTTGTTTTAGGATTCTTTTGAGACTTCCTGGATGATTTTACACTGCGCCCTTGGAGTAATTTTGGCAGGCTGCCCTCCTGGGAAGATTCACTACTGTTCCAAATGTTCTCCATTTGAGATTATATCTCACTGTGGTTCGATGGAGTCCCAGAGCCTTAGAAATAGCTTTGTAACCCTTTCCAGACTGATAGATAGCAACAACTTTTTCTGATCTTTTCAGGAACTTCCTTTGATCGTGGCATAATGTGCTTGTTGAATCTTTGTGCTGGCAGCGTGACTCTGATGGTAAGGGTCAAAATAAGTGAGGTTTATATTGGGCAGGGCTGGCTGTAATCAAGCCTGGATGTGTTCAATCAGCTGACTCTAATTATCCCTTTAATTGGGTTGATTTAATTAGGGGGGCAATTACTTTTTCACACAGTGCCAGTTGGTGTTGGTTAACTTTTTTTATTAAATAAATGAAATAAGTAAAAAAAAAACAAGTGTTATTTGTTCACTCAGGTTCCCTTTATCTAATATTACATTTTGTCTAAAGACCTGAAAACATCCAGTGTGACAAATATGCAATAATAGGGAAAATCAGGAAGGGGGCAAATACTTTTTCACGCCACTGTAGTTCTCTGTCTGCTCTCCAAGCAGAGAATTTCCCACCACAGGAAAATCAATAGCCTTAGTCTGGGTATCCTGTGACAAACTAGTACACCTGAGTCAGGCCAACCTATGAAAAGCTACAGATGTGGCCATGACCCTAGAGGAAACATCATTAACATCCACAGCAGCATGAAACTGAACCTTAGAGGCTTCAATGCCATCAGCAGCCACCTGTTCTAGTTCACTAGCCAGCTGGCCATGGGCTTGCTTGGCCAATTGCATAACAGTATCCCATCTAGATTTCTGATACCTAGCTACATAAGCCATATAATTTGCTTGCCTGAGTCCCAGAGAGGCTGCCATATACTGTTTTTGCCATGGCATCAATCTTCCTGGAATCCTTGTCAGGAGGATGTGAAGCCAAGGAATATTAGCTTTATCACAGGCAGCAGCCTGAACTACCAACATGACTGCATTGCTAAGAAAGGAATTCTGTATCAGGGCCTGACAATGTATACCTTCTGTCCATCTTTTTTATCTACAGGAGGCACAGAATTAGGAGCTTTTAAAATGTTAATTGTTTGTTTCTAAAAGACTTATGTAAAGGAATAGACAATCTCCTAGACTCTGGAATATCCATCATTTCTACAAAATCAGGCTCCTCTTGCTCATCCACAGCCTCTTCTAAAGGAAGCTGGAGGGTTTCAGCAACTTTTTCATAAAACATAAAATGAGATGGGGACTCAGACAGCATAGGGGGAGATTCTAAAGGTCTGTCTGGGGAGATGTCCGGTTCAATGGGCACACCCAGACCTTCCCAGCCACATTCATACTGTTCATAATCCTCCTCCTCCTCCTCCTCTGGTTCATAAAATTCCTCAATATCATAATCCTGAACCACTGGGACCGGATGACCCGACCTTTACCAGATAGTGGTGGTTGGACGGACCCTGAGACAGTGACTGGACAATTTGTATGGCTTTGCTATCTCTGCAGCAGTTGGAGAAGGAATTTTGGACTCCAGACCTGCTGATTTTCTTGTTTCTTTACTGGAATTGGTTCCTCAGAACCAGCTTTTCTTTTGCCCGAAGTCTGGCCCTGGTCAGAGGGCACTCCCTCTGGTTCGGTTGGCACCGAACCGGGCTGGCCATCCGGGTCAGCGGACTTTTTGGCCTCTCGTTCCCTGAGCCTGCCCAATCTTTTTTCCAGGGTGGCTGCAGGGAAATTCTTACATACCTGGCAGTCTGACTGGAGGTGGTCAAACCCCAGACAATAAACACATGTGGTGTGTGGGTCAGCCTTGGCAAAGACTTCCCACAAACATCACAGTGTTGAAACCAGTGGGCCCGGTTTTCTTTTGGGTTTCTCAGACATAATGCCAGCCTAACCAAAAACTTGCCCTTTAACGGCAGTGCCAGGCAAGACACCCTTATCGGTTCCTAACCGTGTCACGGTATTGGAAAACCGTAATAAATCCGTTTTTTAGAACCGATAAGAACCGGAACCACTCTAAAATAGAAACTTTTAGTTTTAAATGAGTTTAAACCCACTGATCGGTTCAAAACCGAACCGATAACTTACAAGTTCCACACAGACAAAACCTTCACTTACTTACGGTTACCACAGATGAGAGCTTGAACCGAACGGTTTTGCGGTTAAAATAAAACTATTCTCGGTTAAATCCAACCGAGAAAACACTTTTTAAACCGAGAAATGAACCGAGCAGAAGGAGAAATCTCCGGAGCGACTGTTCACTGAGGCGGAGTAAAGAATCTGACAGTTCAAGTTTGAAATGTCACAGATAGAGCTGCTCTCGTGCCAAAATTCTATTTTGGAATGGTTTTAACCATTGCACTCCGGGGCAGTTCTAGAGCTGGATCAAACTGCTAATGTCTATAATATAGCAAGACTTCATGTTGTTTGAAGGGGTGAAAACACATAAAAAGGGCATAAAATAGTGCCCACACTAGGCTGCCCACCCCATACCCAAGTAGAAGTTCTGAGAGGGGCAGGCTGGGGGGGAGGTCATAATATAGCAAGACTCCATTAGAAGAAACAACATTACTAAGGTGAGTAATTTTTTCTTCAAACAACATGAAGTCTTGCTATATTATGACAATTGCAGACTACACAGCAGTACCTCCATGGAGGAGGGACAGAACCTACTTAGGGAATAGGCTCTGAAGCACAGCTGTGCCAAACCGAGCATCTCCCTAGCCTGGACATCCAGGGAGTAATGCTTGGTGAAAGTGTGTACCATTTTCCAAGTAGCAGCTTGACATATCTCCAATATAGGGATGTCTCTGGCAGCAGCTAGAGACACGGCTGTACCTCTGGTAGAATGAGCCCTCAAGCCAGAGGGGGGATCTCTGCCCAGTTTCTGATAACAAAATTGGATACAAGAGACAATCCACCTGGCAACTGATCTCTTAGTGGCAGGTTTCCCTTTCCCAACCTCACCATAAGTGAGAAAAAGTTGGAGGGATTCGAACCTGTGACCCTTGGTACATTCCATATAGTAACTAAGGGCCCTCTTAACGTCTAAACTGTGCAATCTCCTCTCACCAGAAGAGGAATGTTCAGTGAAAAACACTGGAAGGGAGACAGATTGGTTAAGATGGAAATCTGAAACCACCTTAGGCAAAAACTTTCTGTTAGTCCTGAGGACTACCTTATCCCTGTGGAAAGAAATAAAGTCAGTTTCTACTGACAAGGCTTGCAACTCACTTATGCGTCTAGCAGAAGTGATAGCCACTAGGAAAACAGTTTTCCAAGTTAGATACTTAAGCTCTGCAGAAAACAGAGGTTCAAAAGGGGGTTGCATTAACTGGGCAATGCAAACATTAAGGTCCCAGGCAGGGGCCGGATCCCGAAAAGGTGGATTAGTATGAAGTAATCCCTTAAAAAACTTGGAAAATACAGGGTGAGCGGAAAGAGAGGATGGCTTTCCTGCTGAAACAAAAGCAAAGACAGCTACTAAATGAACTCTCAGGGTAGCTGGTCTCAGGCCCAAAAAATTAAGATGGACCATGTAATCTAACACAATGGGCAAATCAGCAGATTCTGGGAAATATGTTTCAGAACACCAAATGGAGAACCTTTTCCACTTAGAATTATAAGTAGCCTAGTGGAAGGCTTCCTAGAAGCCTTTAGGATTTCAAGAACACCCTGAGAGAGGTGTAGGTCAGCAAATTCTAACTCCTCAAGAGCCAGGCCTTGAGGTTGAGGGATTTGAGGTTTGATACCAAACTCTCCCTGGGCACAGGTTAATAGGTTGTGATTCCCGGGAGACACAGGGGAGATGGACTGTCAGGGACAGAAGGAGTGGGTACCAGGCTGCCTGGCCCAATCTGGGGCAATCAGAATCACCCTGCAAGGCTGGGATCTGATTTTTACTAACACCTTGAATAGGAGAGGGAAGGGGGGAAAAGCATAAAGAAACTTCCCTTCCCAATCCAGGAGAAGGGCATCCAGGGGGACTGAGCCCAACACTGGGGGCCTGCAACAGAACAGTGGAAGTTGGTGATTGTCTGGGGCTGCAAAAAGATCTATCTGAGGGGTGCCCCATCTGGCAAAGACTATCCCTAATACTTGAGGATCCAGAGACCATTCGTGATGGCCCTGAGAAATCCTGCTGAGAGCATCTGCTAGGACATTGTCCTTTCCTGGAAGGTGAACTGCTATGAGTGAAGTGTTCAGGGAATAGGCCAGAGACCACAACTTCATTGCCTCGGTGCACAAGGCCGAAGACCGAGTGCCCCCCTGCTTGTTGATGTACCACATTGTTGTGGTATTGTCTGTTCTGACTTGTACCACTTTGTTCTGGACAGAAGCAGAAAATGCTTGAAGTGCTAAAAAGACAGCTCTGAGTTCCAGCAAATTGATGTGGAGCAGAGATTCCTGGGGGGACCACACTCCCTGAGTGGAGAGGTCGCCCATGTGGGCTCCCCACCCCACGAGGGAAGCATCCGTAGTGGGGGTCAAAGTGTGAGAAAGGGGAATGAAGGGGACCCCCAGTCTTAAATTGCTCTGATCCTGCCACCACTGGAGGCCTGGATCAAGGTTCAGGTCACTGGGACCAACTTGGAAGGGGTCTCTTCTCTGAGACCAATAGGCTCTCAAGTGAAACTGAATGTCTCTCATCTGAAATCTTGCTCCCCGCACTACAGCTGTGGATGCAGCCATGTGCCCCAGGAGCTGCAAAAAGTGCCTTGCTGGTCGAGAGACCTGCAGAGTGAAGGAGAAGGCCAGAGCCACCAAGTTCCTTACCCTTTCTAAGGGAAGAAAAGCTCTGGCCAGATTTGTGTCCAATTCTGCACCTATGAAGGTGAGTACCTGAACTGGTTCCAGAACCGACTTTGGTAGATTTAGCAGGAAGCCCAGGGAAGAGAGAAGCTGCTGGGTGACTTGCAGGTGAGATTTTACCTGTTCTGGGGACTGGCCTACAATGAGCCAGTCATCCAGATAGGGAAAAACAGCAATCCTTTGCCTCCTTAAGTGAGCCACTGCTACTGCCAGACATTTTGTGAATACCCTTGGGGCAGAGGTAAGGCTGAAGGGCATTGCTCAGAACTGGTAGTGACCTGAGGGCAGTTTGAATCTGAGGTACTTTCGGTGGGAGCTTCTGATTAGGACGTGAAAATAGGCATCCTTGAGGTCCAGGGAAGCTAGCCAGTCCCCTGGCCTTAGAGAGGGTAAAATCATTGCCAGAGTTACCATTCTGAACTTTGGTTTCAAAAGATGCTTGTTCAGATATCTGAGGTCTAAAATGGGCTGCCATTCTCCTGTCTTTTTTGGGGTAAGGAAGTATCTGGAGTACAGACCCTTGCCCTGGTGTAGGGGAGGAACCCTTTCTACCGCTCTGAGAGCTAACAGGGTTGAGACCTCTGCTTCTAGAGTAAAGGTCTCTAAAGAGCTTGCAGGTGGAAAAGACCTGATTCTCATCTTTGGGAACTTTCTGAAACTGAGAACCAGACCCTGGCTTACTACTTCCAGAACCCACTTGTCTGAAGTTGAAGACACCCAGTTCTGACTGAAGTAAGCCAACCTGCCCCCTACTGGTAAAGGAGAATCGGCCCTGGGCACCCCATCAGGGTGCCTGCTTGGCAGGTGCTTTAGGCTGAGGGGTGGGGGCAGGCCTGCCCACTCCCCGTCTGACTCTGCCTCTGAAGAACCCCCTCTGAGCATAAGCAGAGGAGGCCTGGGTTTGTTAAAAAGGCCTGTGGAAAGGCCTACCCCTACCCTTGGGGGTGTGCCTCTGAGGAGTGGCTTGCTGCTCCTTTGCTTGGTCACTTTTATAGGTAGTCCTATATTCATCCATCTTCTTCATATAATTCTCTGTCTGCTCCCCAAACAGAGAATTTCCCACCACAGGAAAATCCATAGCCTTAGTCTGGGTATCCTGTGACAAGCTAGTACACCTGAGCCAGGCCAACCTACGAAAAGCTACGGATGTGGCCATGACTCTAGAGGAAACATCATTAAAATCCACAGCAGCATGAAACTGCACCTTAGAAGCCTCAATGCCAGCGGCAGCCACCTGCTCCAGCTCACTAGCAAGCTGGCCAGGGGCTTGTTTGGCTAAACTCATAACAGTATCCCATCTAGATTTCTGATACCTTGCTACATAAGCCATATAATTTGCTTGCCTGAGTCCCAAGGACGCTGCCATGTACTGTTTTTTGCCATGGCATCAATCTTCCTGGAATCCTTGTCAGGAGGATGTGAAGCCAAGGGAATACTAAGCTTTATCACAGGCTGCAGCCTGAACTACTAACATGACTGCATTGCTGAGAAAGGAATTCTGTATCAGGACCTGACAGTGTGTACCTCCTGTCCATCTTTTATCTACAGGAGGCACAGAATTAGGAGTTTTAAGATTTTATTGTTTGTTTCCTAAATAACTTATGCAAAGGAATAGACAATCTCCTAGACTCTGGTATATCCATCATTTCTACAAAATCAGGCTCCTCTTGCTCATCCACAGCTTCCTCCAAAGGAAGCTGGAGGTTCAACAACTTTTGTAAAACATAAAATGAGAGGGGACTCAGAAAGCATAGGGGAGATTCTAAAGGTCTGTCTGGGGAGATGTCCGGTTCAATGGGCACACCCAGACCCTCCAAGTCACATTCATACTGTTCATAATCATCCTCCCCCTCCTCTGGTTCATAAAACTCCTCAACATCATATTCCTGAACCGATGGAACCGACCAAACCGACCTTTTACCAGATAGTGGCGGTTCGGACGGAACCAGAGAAAGTGACTGGACAATCTGAATAGCTCTTGTTATCTCTGCAGCAGTTGGAGTAAGAATTTTGGGCTCCAAACCTGCTGACTTTCTTATCCTCTTTACTGGAACTGGTTCATCCGAGCCAGCTTTTCGTTTGCCAGGAAGTCTAAGCCTGGTCAGAGGGCACTCCTCTCGGTTCGGTTGCCCGAACTGGCTGGCCATCCGGTCAGCGGACTTTTGGCTCTCGTCCCTGAGCCTTCCCAATCTCTTTTCCAGGATGGCTGCAGGAAATTCTACAAATCTGGCAGTCTGACTGGAGGTGGTCAAACCCCAGACAATAAACACATGTGGTGTGTGGGTCAGCCTTGGCAAAGACTTCCCCACAGAATCACAGTGTTGAAACCCAGTGGGCCCGGTTTTTCTTTTGGGTTTCTCAGACATAATGTCAGCCTAACCAGAAAAACTTGCCCTTTAAACGGCAGTGCCAGGCAAGACACCCTTATCGGTTCCTAACCGTGTCACGGGTATTGGAAAAAACCGTAACAAAATCCAGTTTTTTTAGAACCGATAAGAACCGGGAACCGCACTCTAAAATATCAAGTTTAAAACTTTAAGTTTTAACCCAAGCTGATCGGTTCAAAACCGAACCGATAAAACTTACAAGTTCCACACAGAATTAAAATAAGAATTACTTACGATACCACAGACAGAGCTTGAACCGATCGGTTTTGCGGTTAAAATAAAACTATTCTCGGTTGAATCGAACCGAGAAAACACTGTTTAAACCAAGAAATGAACCGAGCAGTAGGAGTAATCTCCGGAACGACTGTTCAGTGAGGCGGAGTAAAGAATCTGACAGTTTAGGTTTGAAACTACACAGACAGTGCTTCTCTTTAGAGCTCGTGCTCTAAGTTCCATTCATGGAATGGAGTTAACTCTTTCACCTCCAGAGCAGTTCTAATGGTGGGACAAACTGCAATTGTCATAATATAGCAAGACTTCATGTTGTTTGAAGCACTTCTTCACAGAGAGGGTGGTGGACACTTGGAATGCACTCCCGGAAGAGGCTATCTCATTGAAGACAGTGGGAAGCTTTAAGAGAGGCTGGGATAGGCATGGGGGAAGGTAAGGATGATGAGTAGGGAAGATAGGAGGAGCGGGGAGGGAGGGTAGGGACATTAGCTGAAGCTGTGGACCCTGCAAGATGAGCAGACTTGATAGACCAAATGACCTTCTTCTGCTGGGTCCTTCGTATGTTCATATTTATGCTGTGTATACTCTAAGGCCAAGAGTTTGTTTATGGTTCCAGTCCTGGTACCAGGGAAGCACAGCAGAAAGGTATGGATTCAGTAAAAGAAATACCATGAGTGATCACTAGAAGTATGGCAGTCAAGCTAGCACAGACATAAGTCCAAGATAAGATGGTATACCCAGCACTAGAGATGGAAGAACAGACAGCAGCAGAACCAGGAAGTCTGTCTGGGTTTTTAAATGGTGGGCGATACAACAAATAGTGACTGAGAAGCAGACAGAAAAAGACCTCCAACGTTTAGAGGCACCAGAGAAAAGAAGACATGCAGCTATGGCTGACTGCCTTGCAAGTTATTAAAAATGGAGGAACTGGTACAGGTCCAATAGATCAGCAGAACACAGGTAACTTGAAAGACATTAAGCTGACAAAGCTGTGCCCCTCGGATGATACTGAGGCATATCACTCTTCATTTGAAAGGGTCACCAGTGCATGCCAATGGCCAAAGCAGCAATGGGCAATCCGGCTGGTACCGTATCTGACAGGTAAAGACCAACTTGCCTACAGTAATGTGGACACTGCTCAGTCAGCAGACTATGACCTGGTGAAAAGAGAAATATTGAAAAAATATGACATCTCAGGAAAGCCCTACAGGCAAAACCTTTGGTCCCTGAGGTACCAGTCATTCGACAATCCCCAAGAAGCTTACACACAACTCAAAGAACTCCCCATTAAATGGCTCCAACCAGAGAGCAAATCAGTCCCCCAGCTTATCGGCTTATTTACAATGGAACAGTTCATCAATATCCTGTCTGTAGATGTGCAACTTTGGGTAAAAGAGCACTAACCAGAAAGTGGGGAAAAGGTTGTTTATTTGGCTGAAGACTATCAGATAGCCAGACAGACACCACAGCAGGGAGGTAATAGACCAGGACCGGTAAGATCTTTTTATTCCCAGTCTAACTCCACTTCAGATAAGAACTCTGGTTGGGTTACAGAATGCACCTATAGACTTTATTTGCTATAACTGCAGGCCCTCTTACAGGCCCATACACTACACATCACCACTGTTCTATGCTTGGTGCTCCTCCAATTAAAATGAATATCTTTAGAAGTAAGAAGAGAAAGACTATTAAGTCATTTTCTACATAAATGTATGAAGGGATTGGCCCCTGAATACCTTACAGTTAAAATGCTATTTAACTCATCAAATGATTCTTTATGCGATATCAAGGGTAGAGACCTGGAAAGTTCCTTGTGTAAAAACTAAATATGGTCGAATGTGTTTTGACTACATTGCTACTATAACTTGGAATTCTATACCCCCCAAAATACGTAATTTGCCTACCTAGTCATCCTTTAAGACAGCTATGATGGAAATGTATCTTTTTATGTGTAACTGTTTTAATATTGCATGTATGTGTTTGTACTGAACTTAGAGCTATGTTATATCTGGATGTTAGTAACACTTTTTTTTTGAAATTATAGTTTATTGCACATTTTCCAAAAAACACATAACAATTCTGACACAGAACAATTCTAACAATCACCAACAATCAGTCACACATTTACTTTTTACGTTAGACCATATACTGTAACTGAAAGAAAATAAATTTGACTCCTTAGTAGGTTTGTAATCAGATTTATTTGATAAGGTTATAGCCAATGAATGAAAATTAATCATTAGCCCTCACAAGTGGAGTAAAGAAAATGAAGGAACAAATAAGTAAAAAGGTATATATTTATACCTCTGGACTCTTCTTTAAACTTCTTGTTTAAAATATCAAGAGAATTGTGCAGTTTAGTGTATCCGAGCTGGGAAAGGTGGGAGAGTGCCAGATATAGTGCATGCAAGGTGCCCTCTATCCTTGTTCAGCCAAGATCTCCATTGCATGTCTGTTGTGTTTAGCTGCCAAATTATAAAAGAAGGGGAGCCAATGGCCAGTGAATCTATCTTTTTTAAGCCTTAACTTAGCCGTCATATTTTCCATTTCCATTATATTCTGACAAATCTCACACCAGGTTTCAAAAAAATAATTAATTTTAGCTTGATAATCAGGTAATCTTTCTTGAGTGTATAACAGCATAATATCTACAGAATTCCCCCATCACTTCCGGTGGAGACGAAACCACAACCCCTAACTTGTGTTCCTATCAATCTTGGTGATGTACCTTTCTGCCTCTTGTTTTTTAAGGCATAGGGCAAGCAAGTGACCAGCCCTTTCCCCACCTTCATAATATCTTTGACGGGTAAATTTGAGAGTATTCTCTGCCTTCCGCATTGATAAATTGTTCAGGGTGTCCCTAGCTTGTTTCAGTTTAGGTAGAAGGGCTAGACCTCTTGATTTTTTATGTTCAGACTCTGCTTGCCGTAAAGCATCTTCTTCCATGTCAATCATAGCCTGATGTAACCTCTTTTTATGGGAAGCATACATAAGAAATCACATGACCCTTTATTACCACTTTCAAACAATCCCATATGTGTCTCAGGGCAGTTCCCTTATTCATATTTTCAGACAGGTCATTTTTAATAAGTTCTTTAGTAGAAATTAAAAATTCTTTGTCATGCAAAAGACTAACATTCAGGCGCCAGCCTCCTCCTAGAGTTCCAGGGCCCCACTTCAAATGTCCCACTAACATGGCATGATAGTTTTCATACAGATATCCTCTACCACATATGCCCATTTTTTCCGCATGTACATTCTATCTAATCTACAGTATGAATTTGTGGCATGGGAGTAAAATGTAAATTCCCGTTCTGTAGGATGTTGAAGCTGCCATGGGTCCACCAGTCCCCCTTTGGACCTCAGCGTTCGGCATAACCTAGAGCAGGCTCCCTGCCCTTTCCCATGAGAAGGACTTCTGTCCAGGCCTGTATCCTCCACACAGTTCCATTCCCCAAAGCACAAAATTTAGCCATTAGGCAGTGAAGAGAGAAATTGAAAAACCCTATGAAGAAATTCTCCAGTAGGGTGTGGGTGTGTAAACCTAAAGCACATGGATGGGGCGACCCCTTAATATCCCAGACACCAGGACCAGTCTGCCCAAGCCCTTACAGTGGACATTCGTTATCTGAAAAGGTAGTCCTCTGCACATTGCAATCTGGATGTGAGTCTGCATGCCTCCTCCCCACCCACATCCTCCACAATTTTACATGTTCTGCAGAGGAGAGATTTGTCTCTTGCAAACAGGTCACATCACGTTTAACCCTCTGTACTTCCTGTCAAATTTTAGCTCCCTTGACCACTCCATCAATCCCTTTCACATTCCATAAGCATACTGTAAATGTAGCCATAATTTAATCTTATGAGTTTTATATCTTACCATGCAAATCCCATATCCCCAAAAACCAGCTGCCCATTCCACAACATCTGCCTCACTGCAGAACAGTGCAGGTATTATAACAGAGAGGAGTTTCCAAAAATAAAAATAATAAAGATAATAAGAAAAAAAACAACAAATATTTAACATTTGCCACAGAACTGACAGAACTATGTACAAAGAGAACAATGCAGGAGGAGCCTGCATTGTCATGTGGGAGAGCAGGTGACCTCCCGAGGTGCCTAGGAGCACCCTGGGAGTAGTACAGCCCTGAAGGAACACCCTGAACTCAGGGTATAAAGGGCACAGATGACAAGTCCCCTACTCTCTTCCTTCAGGGAGTGACCTCTGGGATCCCCAAGCTCTGTTCCCCGGTGATACTTTTGGAGTGGGGGAAGGGTAGCCATAACAAAGAGGACACCCTTTAGATGCTGCCGGGAGGGGCCTGACCCTAACCCAGAGAAATTTTACGAATCTGGGCCCATCTCCCTCTGCACCATCAGTATGTTTAGCTAGGTTCACCCTTCTCCCCCAAAAATAGATATTCTCTGGTCATTAAGCATGGGATGTGGACATGTGAGATGGCCAAGCGGCCATCTGGGGTAGGGTGACTGCTTCTCAGCCCTCCCGCTCCATCCACCTCCACGTTGCCAATTTACACTTACCAATACTTCATTGAACATTATAATTGTGCATATTATTCTTCAAGATGTTTAAAATAATTATGTATCCCCCCCACCGCTTTTTTGTATACAAGCAATTACAGTTTCATGACATCAGGCATGTCTCTGTCTGGTTACCCAGACTTCAGAATTGTGAACTCTCCCCGTAATGAAGGGGGAAAAAATATATTTCAGTTTCTATGTTTGTTAAGTTGCTGTTTCAAAAGTTTACTCACTTCAGAAAGAGGAAATAAGTCTGATCCCCCAATTATTGAGGCCATCTCTCACCTGCTACCTTAAAAAAAAAAAATTAATTTGCCCGACCCAGTTGGTTCTTTATTTAGCCAATACAATGCAAAAATATCTTATCTGGCCAGCAAAGTCAAAGCCAGGCTTAGGTTGTAGAGAATGAAAAAATCAAAGGATCTGGGTTGTTTGATTAAACGTAGATGTTTCCCTGAAAATTATAGTTTTTGTCCCTTTGTCACCAGGTTCACCCGATTGAAAAAGGAAACTTAAGGGGGAAGTTTTTAGATATAGCATCAATGTGCTTCCTCTAAGTTGTTATCCATGGTCCAGCATCCCTGACTGTTCCCCCACCTCGCGGACAGCAACACACATGTAGGTACATGTACTAACCTTAAGGTAGACACTTATCGTATAAGCATAAGTGTCAGGATCTGTGTTCTATTGTATTCTACTAATGCATATTATGCTTCATTATGCTTTACAAATGTGTCTTAGTACTGGGAGATGCTTTCCATTATATTTTATTGTATAATCATAAGCTAGGCAACAGTGCCACCTTTACTGTTCATGTATTACTGTAACTGCAAGTGACCTTGGACACTCATGCAAGACCCTATTGTTCAGTTATCTATTGCAAGCTAAGTAACTTTTTATGTTTGTTAGGATGGTTACTCATACCACCTGTTACTGTCCAATTGCATACTTTTTATGTATCTTCTTTAGTAGTAACCATGACAGTTATCTGTGTATAAGACCCCTTGTAGCATGTAGCTTCTCTGAGACTAGAGATCGCAACTACATAGATAAAGAAAACTGTGGAAACTCTCCCAGTGTGTATTCACTGTTGGTAGTAAGCCTGTATTATCTTTTGCCTGTAATAAATTACATTTATTACTCATGCATCACTTGTCTGTTGTCTCTTAGTTTGTGCCGTTCCAACAACAACATGAGAAAGGTCATTTTATTACTCAGTTACATTTGGCAACCGTGTGCAGGTTGGAATGCACTATGTGAAGATTCCATTCAATTTATTTTGAATGTCAAGTAGTGTAGTGTGACTTTCACCTACTTGAATATACTCGTACTCACAGAGGTAGCAATTGTGATGGACACATTCCGTCTTGATCTTGGGCATGGCAGACCCACACCAGAACCTCTTACACTCTCTCTGCGAGTGACAGCGTACCTCCTTGGCATCACCGCTTACCAACCGGGAATTGGAAAGCGGTTGTGTGATGGTGCCAAGGAGTGTGCCCAGTTTTCTGATTGCTTCTTTGTTTGTCTACCCATTATTTGTCATGCCTGAACTTTGCACTGAACTGAGACTGGATGCCTCAAACTATCTCACATCCCATGGCGGATGGACAGATTTTGTGCTGGACACAAAATCTGCAGACCATCCACTGCTGCTAATATCTGACCATTATTTAGAGTCCAAAAACAACCAAGAAATATCTCAAAGGTCTTTTGGTTGCGGCTCTGTATACCGCTGTCGAGGGTTTTACAGCGAAGTGTGTCTACCTTGAACTGTAAAATGTGTTCCTAGAAAACAGATGGGCTTGCAGGCTTCAGAGTTACAGAAAAAGGAACAGAAACTAGTGGAGGAAACACAGTCACTCTGTGATGCCAGTAACAGACTGTTGCATTGTACTGCTCAAGACTCTGAACGAGAAATTTGTATGTTGAGAGATGATTGTGAAAGGGTGAAATGTGATAAGAAACAGCACATTTGAATGACATTTTGAGTGACACGAATGAGGGTTTGAGAGGGGAGAATACTGAGTTGAAAGGGGATTATGAAAGAGTGCATTGTAAGTTAGACACAGAGCTTAGGGAAAATGTTGAATTGGGTGCTGCGTACAGAGTGTTGCAGCGTGAGGTTGAGAAAGGTACTGAGCAGGGCACTGCAAGAGTTTGTCACAAGAAGTGTAGAGAAAAGATGGCAAAGTTGAGCCATCAATGGAAAGTTCTTGCTGGCCATGTTAAGGCTATGAATGGGTTCCAGTATATGCCCATTGAGATTACGTCATCCGGCGATGATGACTCTGACTTTGATGATGAGGCATGCCACCTCACATGCAAGTCCAACCCCCGTGGTGCTGTAATTTTTAGCAGCCATCCCCAGGATGGTGCCCATGTCGGCACGCACTGTGCGTCGCCATGTCTACACAAACATGGCGGAAGCCACATACAACACCAGGATGGCAGCCCCCATGACACAGGCAGATGGTCTGTATTCCATGGTGCACCCCCGCTTGCTCCCCTCACCAGGGAGGACACAGTGGAGGTGCGCAGCATAATTCAACAGGCTATTAGTAACATTACTTCCCCAAAGGACCAACAGAGTGCCATCCAGGATCAAAGTGATAGAATGTTCACAGACACTGTCAGTCAGGATCATAAATACAAGGCAGTCACTGATGCAGCAGCAGAAGTTGTTCTTTGTGGAGCCATGGAACGTATTGAGTTGAACGCGATTCCTCATACTTCCAACTCCCTACAAGTCACTCACTCTGTCCAGTAAATTGCCCAAAGTATCAGACAGATGGGTCCAACTGATAATCTCAGTTGCCATTTGGAAAAGGTGCACTCCATCTGTGAGAAGCTTTATCTCCAACATGAATACCAGGTTCAAGTCCTGCGACAGACAATCGAGCCTATCCTCTGGGCCAAACTCCCAGAGACAACTCATAAATGCAATACCCTTGTCTACAATGACATTGCTGTGGCCCTCATCAATGCCAACTCCCTGGGTGTCATAGGAGCTCGCTTGGCCTACAAGGTTAAGCAGAATGCGAAAAGAAGCCCCGCAGCCTACCACCAACGGTTATGACTTGCCTACGAAACTGGCAAAGCTCTAGCAGGGGAATTTTCAGACTAAGACCAGATCGAGTCCAAAGATTTATACATTCAGAACATGACTCCAGCCCTGCGGGAAAAGATTGAGCTCAATATCTACCTGAGTACCAATTCTTTTGCCAACAACCTCACAAAAAAATGGAGCATGTCTATCAGGTTTACCTCCACAACCTTGCTTCCAGTAAAACCAACAAGGCTGCTGTGATCCAAACTCTGGCAGCACAGGTGGCTGCAGTACAGCCTGCCTCTGATACGCCTACCCACTATACCATAGAAGGCAACAACCAGAGAAATGATGCCCCTTCTGATGACAAGGGTTGGGGGGGAACCAGAACCATAAAAACAACAGGAATAGAGATAGAAGCAATTGGAAAAATCCAAATGCCCAGTTCGATAGCTGGAACTGCAATGGCCCTAGCTATCAAAGCTAACAAAGGATTTTTACATCCTGCATATGCTTCAGGCCAATGTTCATCACCTTCAGGAATTTAACACATTCTGGGTCTTTGATCTACAGTAACAACAGTTTACTGGTCCCCAGTAGTTCACCATTTCCTGTGGATTTGATTACTTTTCATCACCTGACTCCTGGTACCTTGGACAGGATTGCTATACTACATATCCCTGAACATAACTATCTGCATGGTTTAATATTACTACATCAAGAATGCAACCTAACTTATTCCTGCTGCATCTGCTCCTTCTGACCCTACTGGCATCCCCACAATGTCACAAATCCACTCAGCAGGTCAGCCCTCTACTCCCAAAGTGCCAACCTCCGAGCACAATCTTGTGAACAGTTTACAGAAACAGGGTAACCCTCCTGTCTGTTTTGTGGGTTCAAATCAACCTTTGGTCTCAAGTCTTGAAGGGATTCAAACTGTGAACCTCTTGCTAGTGTACCCAATGCACAGGCTCAGATAATTCTGTCTTCGGGGAGCCAGATATCTTTGCCTATGGGCACCTAACCAGGTGTACAGAAATTAACCCTTAAAAACTGTAATAAAAGACCTCAGATTAAAAACACTTACGTTTTTCCAGTTTGGTATCACCATTCAAGCTTACGTACAGTGTCTGCTTTTACCATATATACTCCACTTGTAAAAGGAAAGAAATCAAAGACAGATCAAGTAGGCTCTAAAAATAGAGTTTTACTAAAATAGAAAAAAAATACGTAAAACATAAAATACAGAACCAATATCACAAGAACCATACACATATTTTAAAAGAACAAGGTTTAAACATTGCAATTCCTACTACAGTACTTAGATTGGTCTCTCTCTCGCTCTCTCTAAATACCTGCTTAAAGTGCTCATAGATGTTTCTCTGTCAGAGTCTAGATAGAAGTGTCTCTAAAGTAAAACAGAATATTCCTCAAAGAAAACTGTATTTTCCAACCCGTTTGTGTGAGGTCACCTAGCTCCTCCTCTGTCAGAATATATAAAAAAATATATCTATACAAAAACAAGATGTCTTTTCAAAGTATTAAATTCTGTAAAGCTCAGCACAACTCATTTTCTCTTTTCAAATGACATTTCTTTGATCTGTGAGCAGTATCCCCTCTCATGCAGACACCAAAGCATTTATGATTTTGCACCAGTGTACTAAACCTGGTTTCCCCCTCGAAACGTCATAAAAGATATATTGATTTCCCTCTTAGCAGTCAAAGCTATAATTAACTTAGAAAAGTCTGTAATTAGCTTCTGGCCTTCCATGTAACACCTTGTATCTAAAACATGTGTGTGTGTGTGTGTGTGTGTGTGTGTGTATTTGATCTCACATGCTGTTTCAGCATTTCTCAAGAGAGACAGTCCATAAACCATTTTATATTACAAAAAATGATACAGTGATCAGAACCAGCTGTCCAAGTGTCACACACAATACCAATATATTTAAATGCCCACTGTAACCAACCTCTCTGATCACCTGGTTGATAGCTCCTTGCACAGAAGTGGAATGGTTACCAGTAGTCTCAGCTGCAACAACACTCATCTCTTCTAACAAATACTAGGATACACAAACATGCTACTGTGCCCACGGTCGACCCTACCATCAAACTGTTTTTCCCTGTTCATTCTATTGGGAGTCAGGTCACTACAGACAACGACTAAGAACAAGTATAAGGGACAAAGTGCATGTAGTGGTCACTGCTGATATCTTAAGGAACTCCTAAAAAGACTAATACTGTTACTCCTGCTAATATTGGGCAACATTCACCCCCAACTCTGGACCACCTCTAGCTACCCCTAGGGAGCAAAATTGAACAGGGACCCTCTTGCTATCTAGCATCAATATCTGCAACCTTATCAAAATATTAGATGCCCTCACTGCCTAGATGTTCTATCTGTAGTTGAAACTTGGTTGTCTCCAATTATCCCTGACACTGCTGTGACAATACCTGGGTATACTATCTTTCGGCAGGATCGACTATCCAAAAAAGGGGCTGGCTGTGCACTTTATCTTAAAGATTCTATGACAGGACATGCACTGACCCTACCCATTAATGGAGATGAGCTTCAGGTCCTTACTATTAAAGTCATTCTTGAGGCACATAACAAAGCTCTGATGATAGCCTCTGTATATACTCCACCCAAACTTACAGCAACAAGCCTGAACCCATTCTTTACCTGCATCAGCAGTATAAAGCTTAACTCAGAAGTTATATTGCTAGGGGATTTTAATGTCAACTGGCTTGCCACCAGTGCAAGCAACTACAAGGATGCCTTGGCAGCTGCAAATTTTACACAGCTAGTTACCTCACCCACTAGGATCAACTATAGAACAGGGACAAGTACCTTACTGGACTGGGTACTCTCAAATCACCCTGACCATATTAGTCACACTATAGTTTTCCATGATACCATTAGTGACCATTTCCCCAGTCCAGTGCATAGGGTCAAATAAATTCAATAACCCCCCCCCCCGCGAAAACTATCAACAGTCGGATGCCAATCAAGGGACACCTTGCACCACTTAAGGCACTCCTGTGACAATAAAAATGGTCCCCAATTGACACCACTCTGGATGTTGATGCTGCACTTCAGTACTTCATCTCAAAGTTCAATGCAGCATGTGATATCCATGCCCCCTTTAAGAAACACAAAATTAAAGGCACTGACAACCCTTGGATCACAGGCAAACTCCTAGACCAATTAAAAGCTCGGGACCTACTATGGGCTTGTGCTACAGCCTCTTGCAACCAAGCAGACTTTCAGGCATACAGAGCCACCAGAAATGCCTGTACAAGAGCTATCCATGCTGAAAAAGCCAGCTACTACAGGAGCACCCTTTCAAACTCATGGTCAGATTAAAGGAAATTCTGACAAAGCCTCTCTGAAGTTATAGGGAAAAAGTCCAAAGCAACTCCTAATATGCTAAAAGTTGATGGCAGCAACACCCTGGACCCCACCACAATTGCCAATACTTTCAATATGGCATTCACTGACCTCAGCCATGTGCTTCCCTCTAACTTCTTTGACCCCAACCAAACCACGGCCTCCCAATATCAACAGACTCAGGATACAAATCATTCATATTTCTATTTCAAGGCAGTTACTGAAAGGGATGCCAAAAAATACCTCCTCAAGGTGCTCGGAAAATCCAGATCAAGTGGGGACACACTTGACATGAAGTTCATCGCCCTCACCCTTGATGATGTCCTGCACCCTCTTACCAAGATTATTAACCGGTCCTTCACACTCTCCCAGTTCCTACTCTAGTGGAAGTCCACCCTGGTGACCCCAATACATAAGTCTGGGGATAGGACATTACACTAACTACAGGCCCATCTCCATCCTACCCAATTTATCCAAAGTTCTTGAAAAAATAGTCGCAGACCAACTGGTAGAGTACTTGGAGAAATACAACTTGCAATGCCCACAGTAACATGGCATTCGTAAAGGACATAGCACCACCTCTGCCCTCCTTGAATTTACAGGCCACATTCATCTAGCACTAGACCAAGGACAACTTGCCAGTGCCACTTTTATAGAACTCTTGAAGGCCTTCGATACAGTCAACCATCCATTGCTACTGGAACAACATGGCAACTTAGGGCTTTCTCATGACACTTTACAATGGTTCAACAGTTATCTCTCCAACCGGTCACAACAAGTTAAGATTGGTGATTCCTTCTCCTCCAAATTACCTGTCTGGGCTGGTGTTCCCCAAGGGTCAATATTGGGCCCCCTTCTTTTCAGCATCTTCCTGAACAGTCTCCCTTCTGCCTGTGATGAAAACATTATTCTGTATGCTGATGACGCAGTGATTTTGTGATTGGAACCAACTCGGCAGAAGGCAATACTGGACCTTGTGCTCACAAACAGGGACAGTGTGATGGGGGTAACAGTGGGGGAGCACCTGGGAAACAGTGACCACCAGTCATTGTGGTTTGAAATCACAGAAAGAGCAGAACCAAGCCACACAAAAACACGTATCCTGGATTTTAGGGGGGCAGACTTTGGGAAAATGGGGAGATACTTGAAAGAGGCATTAAGGGAATGGGACAGGAATCAGGGGTTGAGGAACAGTGGGCAGTATTTAAAATGGGGATTACAAGAACAACAGAATTATGTATTAAGCAGGTTAGCAAGAGGAAAAGGAAGAGGAGACCATTATGGTTTTCCAAAGAGGTAGCAAAGAAAGTGAAAGCCAAAAAGATTGCATTCAGGCAATACAAAAAGACACAGACAGAAGGGGATAGGGAGAAGTACCAGGAGAAACAAAGGGAGGCAGGGAGGTTAGTAAGGGAAGCCAAAGCTCAGACAGAAGAACACCTTGCAAAATCAGTGGGTAGAGGGGACAAAACCTTTTACAGGTACATAAGTGAAAAAAGAAAGACAAAGGGAGGGATAGTGAGACTGAAGAGGGAGGATGGGGGCCTCGTGGAGGATGACAACAGTAAAGCTGACATACTGAACAGGTATTTCTGCTCAGTCTTTACTGAGGAAGAGGAGGGTAATGGGTCTGAAGGGAGTACAAGGGGTGAGAATGGTGCAGAAATGGACACAAGTCCCTTTACACGAGAAAGGGTCCTGAAGGAACTGGAAGTAATAAGAGTTGATAAAGCAATGGGGCCAGATGGGGTGCACCCAAGGGTCCTTAAAGAACTAAGAGAGGTGGTGGCTGAACCTCTGGCTATCCTGTTTAGCCGATCACTGGAAACAGGGGAGGTACCCAAAGACTGGAGGACAGCAGATGTAGTCCCCTTATACAAAAGTGGGAACAAAGAGGAAGCAGGGAACTATAGACCAGTCAGCCTCACCTTGGTAGTGGGGAAGATCACGGAAGCACTACTGAAGGAGAGATTGGTGGAACATCTGGTTGTCAATGGACTACAGGACCCAAGGCAGCATGGTTTCACCAGGGGGAGGTCATGTCAGACCAACCTCATTGAATTTTTGACTGGGTGACTAGGGAGGTGGATCAGGGAGGGCAGTGACATGGCCTATCTGGACTTCAGCAAGGCCTCTGACACTGTGCCACATAGAAGACTATTATACAAACTGGGAATATGGGTGTGGGCAGGACAGTAGTGTGGTGGGTAGGTAACTGGCTGGGTGGCAGGACACAGAGGGTGGTGGTAAATGGCTGTCACTCCACAGAGGAAGAGTGACCAGTGGGTACCACAGGGATCAGTGCTGGGACCAGTCCTATTCAACATCTTCATCAATGACGTGGCGAGGACCTAGAAGGCAGAATTTCACTGTTTGCTGATGACACAAAGCTCTGTAACAGAGTAGACACACCAGAGGGTGTAGACAGAATGAGAAGCGACCTGCAGAAACTTGAAGAATGGTCAGGGGTTTGGCAGTTGAAATTCAATGCAAAGAAGTGCAAGATAATGCATATGGGGCGCAATAACCCTGGCACAATATATCAGTTGGGGGGTGAGGATATAGCATGCACCAAGCAGGAAAGGGATCTTGGGGTTATCATCTCTGATGACCTCAAGGTAGGGAAACAGTGTGACAAGGCAGCAGGTAAAGCAAATAGGATGCTGGGATGTATAGGCAGGGGCATTACCAGCAGGAAAAGGGAGGTCATAATTCCGCTATACAAGACACTAGTGAGGCCCCACCTGGAGTACAGTGTACAGTTCTGGAGACCATACCTATGTAAGGACATAGACAGGGTAGAGAAGGTTCAGAGGAGGCAACAAAGATGGTGCATGGATTGCATCACAAGTCCTATGAAGACAGGTTGAAGGAACTGAACATGTACTCCCTGGAGGAGAGGAGGGAGAGAGGATATGATAGAGACATACAAGTATCTTACAGGGAGGAACAGGGTGCAGGAAAACACTATTTTAAGCGAAAAAGATGTTCCAGGACTAGAGGGCATGGGATGAAGTTGGAGGAGGACGATTCAGAGGAAACATGAGAAAGAATTTCTTCACAGAATGGGTGGTGGACAAGTGGAACACCCTGCCAGAGGAAGTGGTGGGGGCTGAAACAATCACGGGATTTAAGAATGCATGGGATAGACATAAAGGAATTCTGGAGGTCAGGGTTAAGGTACAACAGACTTCTAGGAAAACAAACTGAACTTACAAGCTCAAATGGGCAGACTGGGTGGGCCATAGGCCCTTATCTGCCGACACTGTCTATGTATCTATGTATTTTCTCTAAGAATTCTGACCCCTCCCTCTTGGAGAAAAAACTGCGGAAAGTTTCACTCGAGTTGAGGCCTGGTTCGTCTCATAGAAACTAGTGCTAAATTACAAAAAAAGCAAAGACTATGCTGTTCCATGCCACACATAAACATAAACACCAACAGTTGGCTATCAAAAACAGCTCGGGTGTGACCCTGGACCAGACACAGACTTTCAAATACCATGGTATAACCATGGACCCTACTCTGTCCTTCTCCAGCCATATTGATTCAGTTGTGAAATCCATAAATATCCGTATAGACCTTCTCTATAAACATAGACACTGCCTGACACCTGACGCCTTTAAGCTAGCAATACACAGCTCTATTGTCTCCATCATTGATTATGGGCTTGTTTTCTATGGAGCAGCCACAGCTACAGCACTACAGCGAATCATTATAGTGCTGAATAGGGCCTGCAGACTCCTTACTGGTGCTGCCCACCGCACGCATACCCGCGACCTCTACGAACAGTCAAACTGGCTACAACTTCAGGGAAAGATTATTTTCCAAACTTGCCAACTAGCAAAAAAGTAATTGATGGGACTCGTGCCCCCTGGTGTTGTCTCTCTTAAGCCCAGCCAACCACCCCCATTACACAAGAAGCTCTGACAGCTACTCTCTGTCTGTTCCCCGCTGTCGCACCACCCAAGGCCAGTGGTCTTTTACAGACAGAGCCCCTAACATGTTGAACTCCCTGGACAGTGAACTCAACAACTTATGCACCCTCTGCTCATTCAAACACAAGCTATGTCAAACGCTTGTGTCCAGAGCCACCTGTGACTGTTTCTCCTAACCTCCCAGGTAGTCGCTTCTGTTCTTCACACCTCTCTACTATCACCACCTCTGCCTGCCACCACCTTCCCCATATCTATCCCTGCCTCTCTCCCTAGCCCTGGTCCACCACCTTCCTCTTTTACCCTCCTTCAACTCCCTTCCTCTCTCCCTTTTCTAATCTGCTCACCCCACCCACTGTTGACTTGTTCCCCAATCCTTGCCTCCCACCCACCTCTCCTTCCACCTCCCTCCCAGTTACCCCTCTACACCCACTCTCGCTTCCACTTTCCTACACTACCTGGCACAATTGGCAGCAACTCAGTTTTTCCACTCTACCTTTCCCTTTGACAATTCCCTTCTAGCAGCTTTAATTCATGTAAATATTATTTGTTGTGACTCATCATTCTTAAATGTATGCCTGATTGTGCTGTTCTGTTATTTATATTACCTGTGGCTTTAAAACCATGTATACCCCATACTTAATTCTGTATTCAAACTGCCTGCCTGCTAATCTCACACAAACTGTACTTCTATTCTTTGTATACTAACGTGGAACCTTTGTAAAAGAGCCATTGGCTCAAAGGTATTTATCCGAAATTCTAATAAATAAATAAAAGATGAGAACGAGACCCTCTGCAAACTGCTGGAGGAGGTCCATGCTGAGAGAGTGGGTAAGCCTACATGTACCGTAGCAGCCCTCAGTCAGGCCGCTGGACAACCAAGCAGTCAGGGGAATCCTTTCTTGCCTTCAGCTACCAAACAGCCGAGGCAAGAATCCTGTCATGGCATCGGCTACTGGTCAGGCCGATGCAATGACCAGAAAGGAACCCTCCATGCAGGCCGCTGTCGTGCCTGTGAAATCACAGGTACAGCTGTATCCTGTGGAAGACATACAGGATGCCCAAAGAAATCCTGCAGGCCTCAGATTTCAGGAACAGGATGATGATGATGACGATTCTGAAAATGCAGATTGACAATTACAGGCCCCAGTCCAGATTCTGAGTGAATTGCTTGTTAACACAAGTGGACAGCCTTGTGTAAAAGCCATGGTCGGGGGCTGCCGTCTTACCATGCTCCTGGATACTGGAGCAGCCATGTCTGTCCTCCATGATGAGGACCCAGCCTCATCTGACTGGTCTACCAGCTGGAAGACCAGTGCCTAGGGTGCAGATGGTACCCAGCTACACACCTACCAATTTGTTCCTCTACTTGTGGTGGTAGGCCACCTCAGGACTGATTTTGTTTTTGACCTCATGGTATTACGTCATCACCTCAGCAAACTGGGAATTGACTTTCTAGCACTACTTGGCTGTGTAGTGGACCTAGCCAACAGGCTACTTCTCCAGATCAAAGGACAATGTCATGCTGTCACCATTCCAGACTCACACGTGGTGGCAGCCATCTCCCATAACAACAAGGAATATGATGTCATGGCTTTGTTCAGAAGCCATGACCTGTTTTCTGAGCTTGCACCTTTGCTGCAAAAACGCCTTGATGTGTTTGCCACCAACAAGCACGACTGTGGTAGGATGCACACTACCATTGAAATCACAGGACCCAACCTGTGAGACAGAAGCAGTATCCATTTCCTGCTGAAGCCTTGCCAGCACTGAGGGAGACCATCCAATCACTGCTACAGCAAGCAGTGATTAGGACCTGTGTCTCCACTGTCAATTTGCTTATTTAGCCTGTGAAAAAGCCAAATGGAGCTTGGAGACTCACAGCTGATTACAGGAAACTTAATCAAGTCACCCCTAGCTGCGCCCCAACAGTAGCATCAGTACCTGATGTGTTCAAGCTGTTGGCACCAGGCAAAAAGTGGTTCACAGCTCTTGACATCTCTAATGGGTTTTGGTCACTCCCATTAGCACAGGAAAGCCAATACAAATGTACTTTCACCTTTGAAGGACGCCAGTACACCTGGACCTGGCTTCCCAGGGCTTTCACAATAGTCCTTCCCTCTTCCATCTCCACATGTTGGATGCCCTGCAGGGGTTCTCTACACCCCAGTGTCTCCTGCAGTATGTGGATGACTTGCTTCTAGCAACCACCAAAAAAGAAGATCATTTGCCCCTTCTAGATGAACTTCTGTCTCTCCTCAAAAGAGCAGACCTCAAGTGCAACCACTCTAAAACACAACTGTGTGAAAGAGAGGTTACTTCCTTGGCCAACGTATCACAGACCAAGGCAGAAGGCTAGCTGTCAAGAAGATTCAGGGTTTGCAAGATCTGCCACTTCCTACTAGCGTGGCCATACTCAGATGTTTTTTAGGAATGGTAAACTACTCCAGGGATTTTATCCCTGACTTTGCCTTGAAGGCTGCTCCCTTCTATGAACTTCTGAAAAAGGACTTCCCATGGACATGGGGCCCCAATCACACTGAAACTGTAACACAGCTCAAGCAGGCCTTAGCCTCAGCCCCAGCACTGATTAATCAGAACCCAAATCTCCCATTCCATTTGGAGACTGCCACCTCTGATGTGGCCATATCTGCACTGCAGGCATAAAAATATAATGGGTACCACAGGCCCATTGCCTATGCATCACAGATGCGATCCCCATTAGAGAGAAAATACAGTCTCTGTGAATGAACACTTTTGGCAACCTTCTGGGCTGTCAAACACTTTTTGTACATTATTGGGTATGCATCTGTTGTTTTGCATACCTGTCACACCCCAACCAACTTTTTGCTTTCAAACAAAGTAAAAGATGGTTCAGTCTCTAACACCAGACTTACCCACAGGTCTTTGCTTTTGCAGGACAGAGACATCAAAGTAATGCCTGCTAAAATGCCCTCAATCTTGGCCCATGGGCTACTATAAATAAAAATCCAGGAGCAGAGTACACAATAGCAGGGGAGGTACTAACAACAACAATAATGGAAAGGGATCTGGGTGTAGTCATATCAGATGACCTAAAGGTGGGTATGCAATGTGAGAAGTCAGTAGGGAAAGCCAGGGGGATACTGGAATGCATAGGGAGGGGCATCACAAGTAGAAAAAGGGAAGTGGTTATCCCTCTATACAGACAGTTGGTGAGACCCCATCTGGAGTACTGCGTGCAGTTTTGGAGACCTCATCTACGCAAGGCCATAGACAGGATGGAAGCAGTCCAGAGGAGGGCAACTAAAAGTGGCAGGGTCTACATCAGAAACCATATAAAGAGAGACTGAGAGAGCTTAATATGTATACCCTTGATGAAAGGAGGGACAGGGGGACATGACAGAAACTTTTAAGTACCTCAAGGAATCAACAAAGTCCAGGAGGGTAGCATCTTTCAGAAAAGAGATGTGTAAGAACAAGGGGCACAATTTAAAGTTAGAGGAGACGGCTCAGGGGTAATGTGAGGAAATTATTTTTCACGGAGAGAGTGGTGGACGCATGGAACCGCCTTCCTGGAGAGGCTGTGGGGTCTAAAACAGTGGAGGAATTCAAACATGCATGGGACAGACATAAGGCAATTATAGTGGGGGTTGCAGGAAATAGGCTGTTGGTTAACTAGAATCTGCAGCTATTCCAGTAGGTAGGGAAATGGGCAGACTGGGTGGGCCAAGTGGTCCTTATCTGCCGTCAAAGTCTATGTTTCTATGTTTCTTATACACAGGTAAGCCCCATAACTATGCACTCCAACCTCCCAATTTTCCTGAATCAGGACCATTCTTACCGGCTACACCAGATGTGTTAAAGGATACCATCATGTATCGTGTCTTTACAGATGGCTCCACCTCCTATGTAGATGGAGAACAGGTAGCAGGATTTGAGGTGCTTATACAAGATCAAGATTGGGATTTCAGGTGCATTTCCAAGAAATGTACAGTTATCTCTTCACAGTACGCCAAACTGGCAGCTGTGGCCTGTGCGTTGGAGGTCATGCCTGATGGTGACAAGGATGCCATCATCTTTGCAGACTCCATCTGGGTCTGCTCTTCCCTTACTGAGTTCCTACCATTCTGGGAGAAAAATAACTTTACATCTTTTGATGGCACACCTGTCAAAAACAGGGATCTGATTGTGTATATACACACCCTGACACAGCAGTTTACTTACAAACTGTACATTCACAAGGTAAAGGCTCACCACAAGTCTGACCTTTACCACAAATTCAATGATCGAGTGGACTTGCTTGCCAAAGCAGGTACTCGAGAGGGGGGAGACATGGACAATTACTCACCCAGTAGCTGTAGCAGCTATTTTCTTAGCCACCAACACTAGGCAGAAGCCAGTACCAGAACCTCCACTGGACCTTTCTGCTGCACAGAAATCTGATCCAGAACTAACAGATGTGTTCAAATTTCTGGACAAAGGAATTGAGCAACCACTACCTGTTGGTAGTCCATACAAGAGACGCTCTGACAACGTACACTTGTTTAGTTATCAGAAGCTCATCTGGTATCGAAAAGAGGATACAGCTGAGAAACTGTGGATTGCATCACAATTTTTGTGAACTGAATTCATCCATATGGTTCATGATACCCCCACTGGTGGACACCAGGGGGCAGACAACACACTCCACAGACTCAAAACTGTTGTCTGGTGGCCTGGCATGGCCAAACATGTAGAGCACTATGTGAAAAACTACATAGTGTGTGCCCAGAACAATCCAATGTTGGTGAAAAGAAATGCCAAATTGTTGCCACAAAGGCAAACTGGACTATGGAATGTGATACAAATCGATTTCATTGGCCCCTTGACCAACTCAAGCAAGAACAACAAGTATGCACTTCTTGTCACAGATTTCTTCTCTAAGTGGGTAGAAGCATTTCCCACTAAGAGTAACACAGCAAAGACAACTGCCAAGATCCTGGTGGATCAATTGTTCTCCAGGTGGGGCCTACCCTTAAAGGTAGACTGAGACCAGGGAACCAGTTTTATAGCTGAGCTGATGAAGCACACACTCCAACTACTTGGAGTAGATCAAAAATTCCATATCCCTTACCATCCTCAATCCTCAGGCCAGGTAGAAAGAGCTAACAGAAGAATCAAACAGATGTTATGCAAATTCATCAATGACAATCCCAAGGATTGGGATTCCCTCTTGCCACTACTACTGATGGCAATCAGGGGCACTCCTGCAGCAACTACTCAGTGCACACCCTATGAGGTTATGACTGGTAGAGCCAAGAGATTACCTGAGCACCTGTTGATTGATCTGCACACCCCTACTGCAGATAGAGTGTCTGTGGACAAGTATGCTGAGAAGCTTCATGATGTCATCATGATGACACACCTGTTCACTGCCAATCAAATGGGTAAAGTTCAACAACAAGCTAAAGCTAATTTTGATAAGCATGTCAAAGAAGTCGACTGGCAAGTTGGAGACCAAGTTATGCTTCTCCAATACAGACAACCAACTCATTCATTTGCCAACAGATGGGAAGACCCACACCCCTTTGTCAACAAACTCAGCCCTGCTGTTTATCAGGTCCAAGTTCAACAGCAAAAGAAGACCACTGACACGTGGTTCCATGCTAATCAGCTCAAGTTGTACAAAAGTGACTAAACTTACTTTTCCTAGCCCACTTAGGGTGGAATAGTACCCCATGCTTAACAATCCTTTTCTGTTTTCTTTCAGGTACACTGGCAAGATGGCTGTCTTGCACCTCCTTATCCTGGTGAGACTACTTCCCATGACTGACTCCCAGAACAAACCCCTATCGATTCACAGACAATGTGTAGAACATTTTCTTAGCAGATCTGAACACTCAGCCCCAATGGGAGTTCATATTAATGTACCTAACAAAATGATCACTGTTAAGGAAGGCTCAGACACCTATCTTAATGCTATGGTAGTTGCCCCAGACAAGTCTTCACTTTCTATACAATGGGAAACTGATCTTAATGGCTACACACTTCCTGTAGCTCGCCTATCCAAAGGTACATTCCATGGATGGCACAACACTGACATATCCAAAAATGGTACTCTTTCTATTCGACAGACTTCCCCCAGACATACTGGTCGATATAACCTTACTGCTCTCATTGATCGTGCTTGGTGTGACTGCCTCACCTCTGAGGAGGCACGTACTTTCTGTCTTCATAACTATGTAGCTACTGAAGCTCTTTTTCTTTCTATAGTCCCACCCACCAAAGAAGAAATGACTGACTGCCCTCCCCAGGAGGATGGTCCTCCTAATGGTTTGACCGCCACCTCCCTTCCAGGTGCCCTGATTAATAATGTTCAGTTTATGCACATTCCAGTTATTTTCAATCTCACACATTGGAATATGGCTGAGATTGGTCTCTGTCACATGACCAGTACTTCTAAATTTTATAGTATGATGCTTACAGATATTGTAGCTGCATACCAAACACACACTAATGATCCAGTTAGTGGACCTCATACTACTGAACATGTAGGGGTTTTTAGACCCGCTTCTAATGCTAAAGCTAGACCACACACTAGGTGTGACACTGCAGATGTTACAGATGCAGCAGGCACTGTTTCTGGCCTTTTTGGCTCGGGCATGTCTATTTGGAATAGAACAGATATAGGTGCTATTAAAGCACAAACTCTTAATTTTCAGCAAGCTGTTAAGACTGATATCCTACCCTCACTGTTACATGGTGTAGATGGTTTAAGTAAGGAAGAACGTTATACAGTCTACAATATGCAGGAAATTGCCAAAGTGTTCAATGATACTAGAAATGAGATTAATGAACTGCTTTTCCAAGGTAATAAGGAGGCAGACAAGCAATATATTGCCCGTGAACTTTTATGCTCTGCTTATGGTTCTCATGTAATTGCCACTGTTAACAATCTCTTCAGGGACTGGCCCAGTAGCACTGAGGGTTGAGACACTGGACACCACACATCGTGCCATGCTGGTGACCTGAGTTCGGGAACAAGCTCAGGCGCTGGGGTTGGCAGGGGAGGGAGAGGATTGACCGTCCGACGACTGCTCTCCTCTCCCTGGGGAGGGATCCAGGGCATCTCTACTGTGCTAGGAACCCCCAGTGGTGACTGGGGGCACAGCATGTGTGGAGTGAAGTAAGTGGAGGAGTGTAACAGACATCTATGGCTCTGCTGTACAGACGTCATTATACATCCGCGCTACTGGGGGAAATAAACAAGAAAAATCCCTGTGCCTGGATAGGAGATGGCTCCCTCCAGTGCTGCCACATGCTTAGATCCGGACCTCATCTCCACCCCCTCTGTCCTTCCACCTCCTCAGCTGGGAACTGGATTATAGATAGAGTGCTGGAGTTGTGGCGGCCCTACCTCAGGGGGCTCAGAGCTGGGGGCTCTCCCGGTCAGAGGTTGGTGGAGGGCAGCTACCCTCTGAGGGGACAAGAGATCAGGTGAGCGGTAGAGCAGTCAGTGAGTTGGGGCAGCCCGAGAGAGTTCCACAGCTGCAGAGTATAAAGAAAGGTCACAAAAAAAAAAAAACAACAACAAAAAAAAAAAAATCTCTTTCAGGGTCTTGGAAACAAGACACATTCCAGATCTCATCCATGACAAATGAATGGGCAAATGGCACTGTCCTCACTACAAATCTCTTGATTGCATTAATGTTTGCTTAGCAAATTCTGTTAACATTTCTATGTCCACAGCTAGAAACCTTGGATATGTCTCCAGATATCCAAATCAAGCACCTTGTTACTTTACTAAGACTTGTTCCATGCATGACAACATGGTCATCACTTTTATTGTTTCACTACCACGCTTTAATCCTGAAACTTCTTTTTTCGACAAGTTGACTGCAATTAATTCCATTGGACACCTTGATGATGACATCTATCATGAAAGAACTGACCTTCCATCCTTATTGGTTTATTATTCTGTGCTCCAAGTATGGGTGGTGCCCCACATGAACTGCTGCATCAAAAAGGGATACTACTACTTGTGCCATTGTGATGCCTTTGATATTGTGAAACCTGTTTGGGGGTATGCTCCAGAACATCTCAACTGGTGACTTACTTTGGATGAAGAATTGCCATCTAACCTAACTGATGTTGATGATGATAACGAATCCAAGTCACCATGAGCTACATCTTCTGTGCCTGATGCCAAAACAGCTAAATTCTGAAGCAACCTGGAAGAGGTACATTGCTTCACTTCACGGCTCACCAACCAGTCCTTTTCTTGTCCCATATGTCTACAGCAATGAAAGGTTCCAACTGTAAGAGTGACTTACAATTCTGAAGGGTAGTATTGTGTAGTGACAAATCATAAATCCTTTGCTTATGGTCAAAAATCTTGTGTTATTTCCACTCCTAACTTCTGTTTTACTTCACAGCAGAAAAAATTGGTCACACTGTCATAACTCCTGTTCCTCTCCCCGAACCAGATGTTAGTGATACTGATCCGCAATACTTGCTTGCCTTGTCTCAATATTTGCCCATGTTTAACATGCACATTAACCCTTTGACTCTTTCTTTGAAATCTCTTTTTGCTAGAAAGGATTCACATTTAATCTATATTAGCAATAATATTTCTAAAGCTAGTGATGCTCTCAATGATCTTATCCATGATAGTGATTTAAGTACTGCTCTATCCAATAGCTGGTTAGAATGGAATTTTAAAGCTTTTGTTATTATTCAAGCATTTTTGATTGTTTTTAACCCTCTGCTGTCTGCGACGTACTCTTAAGGCAACACCGAGAACAACTTGAATTCCTTCACAAGGCTTGTGCATCAGGCTTGTAAATGACTTCTTAGCTCCATCCCACTATTTTTCTGGAATTGTTGCCCCTTCTGAGGCAACAAGGGGGGGAATGTTATCTATGGTCCAGCATCCCTGATTGTACCCCCACCTCGCGGACAGCAACACAAGTGTAGGTATATGTACTAATCTTAGGGTAGAGACACTTATTGTATAAGTATACGTGTCAGGATCTGTATTCTACTAATGCATATTATGCTTCATTATGCTTTACAAATGTGTCTTAGTACCGGGAGATGCTTTCCATTACATTTTATTGTATAATCATAAGCTAGGCAACAGTGCCACCTTTACTGCTCGTGTATTGCTGTAACTGCAAGTGACCTTGGACACTCATACAAGACCTAGACCACCTGCTACTGTCCAATTGCATACATTTTATGTATCTCCTTTAGTAGTAACCATGACAATTATTGGGGTATAAGACCCCTTGTAGCACATAGCTTCTCTGAGACTAGAGACTGCACCTACGTAGGTAAGGAAAACTGTGGACGCTCTTCCAGTGTGTATTCACTGTTGGTAGTAAGCCTGTATTATCTTTGCCTGTAATAAATTACATTTATTGCACATGCACCACTTGTCTGCTGTCTCTTCCTTTGTGCTGCTCCAACAAGAACCTGAGAAAGGTAATTTTATTACCCAGTTACAAAGTCCAGCCCTCTGGTACTATACAGCTCACTATATTTGTTCCCTTCAGTTTCTTCCATCCATGTATGCTGTTTAATTATAATAAGAAAACCATAGTTAGAAGATCCTAAATGCAACTGGAGCAATTTGTCCTTTGAGGTTCCTGGGAACCATTATATGGATCCTTAACCAGTGCTCATGGATCTTGGAGAAAATAAAGAAATATTTTGCAACCACAGGTAATTCAACTTTTTCTCACTGCTACGTAGAAGCTCTCAAGAAGTAAATATCCAGGATCCCTGATGAACTTCTTCAGGTTGTAGGATCCGATTTTTTAAGCCATTTGGAAAGCTCAGCATGCAGGGTTGTAATTGCTCCAGTCTTACGCTTGCCTTTGGGGATAGTAGGTGCAATCGCAGTCCACAGCAAATCTTCTATTTCTGTTTCCGTCATTTCCTCTCTTAGGTCTGATAAATTTATAGAGAGAGATTTGAGAAATGAGGAGGCAGTGGTCAGACATTCAAACTTTTGAGTGGAATCCTTGTCTCGAATATTAGGTGAGCTGGATATCGAATCTGGGCTTTCATTCCTCTCTCTCGCAGTTGCTTAACTACTTGTAGCACTTTTTTTCTCTGAGCAAGACGTGCTGGAGGGTAACCTTGATCTATGTACACCCTCTTTCCATCAAGATTTAAATCTCTTTTTGCTCAGGCTAACCACAACACTTTTTCCTTAACAGGGTAGCATAGGAATTTGATTATGATGGAGCGAGGTGGTGTAAGAATATACTCACCCACAAGCACATGATGTACACAAGGTGCGTCATGACTACACACACACATCACGTACACAAGGCACGTCATAATTACCTGTATGCTCATGCCATGCAGATGACACACAAGTATATAGCCCACAGCCATAAGTGGGGCACCACACACACACACACACACACGGGGGACACATTACATATACAGCTAGGGATACACACACAGAGCTAGGGAACTTCTACATAAGTTTAGTATAGGTTTATATACACATAAGGCTAGGTAACACTTTATTTTTGCATATGTAATATAGAAAACAGCTACTAATAAAAATTGCCTTTACCCCACATATGATCCAGTAGGGGACAGACACAACACCACAAATGATTCTAGGCTAGAACTATTTTGCTGCGATAATGTCAGAAATATAATGATTTATTTACCCGGGAGCACCCCCTACAGCTAAGGTGTCATGTGCTGACACAGCCATATTATATGAATAGACCTTTCAGAGAACATGATGATACATTACAAAATGTTTCACCCATAAGAACACATCATTGACACAAACATACTCTTATGACTAGAATGCTACACTTTGTAGCATTCTAAAGGGCAACTGAGATAGTACTCTGCTGCCTCCCAAACTGACCAATACAAGTAATAGTAAGTGTGATCATCACACACACACACGAGCTGGCTAACTATCACCAGACTAAGATCTTATCAGGGTAAAAAAAAAACTTTTGCCATGCCCCCTCTCCGAGGAAATCACAGGCAGACCCTGCATGACACTGCAGTGTTCAAGGGAACCAGACTCCCAGGTACTTACGTGACATGACTAGCATGTAGTAATTATTGCCCTATAAGCTAACCTGTAGGGTAATAAAAACGACCTTATGCTGCTTTTATAATTGCTTCTGATTCTTATTATTAGCCTTTCTCAGTCCTAGAACCTGTAAGAGAGATATTGCATGTTTTGTTATGGTGTAGTAATCTCCTGACTTTCCCCAAAGGGCTACGCTTCCCTGCAGGTAACTAAGGGTTTGTTAGATCATAATAACAAAGTCAGGGGGTGTCCAACAGAGCCCAGTAAAATACCTAACATATTTGGTGAACGTGACTCAGGACTAGAATGGGATTTAGGCAGAAGCAGTTTCTCCTACAGTTATGTAAACTGTTTAAAATAGAGTGAAGGGTGGATCAATCCACTTTTTATTTCTATGGGTGAGCAGGATATGGAAGGTGCTCTCAAACTGGTCATTAAAAACAGCACAGCTAGTAGTTTTAGTTCAGAGCTTAGACTAGGTACTTCGAATCTTTTAACTTTATACGGAAAATGGGATGTTTTTGCTTCCAATGCCCATTCACACAGTGTTCCAATACAGTGCCTGTGCCCACTGTATTCGGATACTAAACTAAACTAAACAAGTGATGCGAAAAAAACTGGTTCAAGATTCCTGCACTAGAGACTGAGAATGTATCCTTGAACCTAGATTGTAGCAAAGCAACCGAAGAGATATGTAAAAATGTAGAATTCTGTGGGATACATTCCCCACAAAGTATGCACTCCTCAACAGTCATTTTAAAAGCTGCTTTCTATGTATCCCCAATTGATCTTGCCTCATAGAAGGATGACAAAATGATCAGTAATGAGCCCAAAGGCCAGCCCCCTTGGGGTGTCGGAAACCCCAGGCGTGATTCCAAACAAGGAAAGGGAACTCCGATCCCACTGGAGCACATGAGTCCTGGTAGACCTCCACCCTTAGCCCAGTCACCAGCAAGCCCCCACCCCCAGAACAAATTGTAAAGAGCAAACTATTCATATAAAATGCATTTATTTATTTATTAAAATGTTTCACCAGGTAAGGCACACTGAGCAACAAGCTGCTTATCTCCTGGTGCGACCTGGGGGAAGGGGGAACAGAGGACTGGATAACTTGCAGGTAAAATTAACATAATTATACAGTGGTAGGAGGTTATATTTAGTACAACTTACATAGGTACCGTAGGCTCAATGCCACATAGGTATAAACATTGATACATTTAATACAAGGAAAACAAGTGCAAGCAAATGACAGCACAGGAAGACGAAACAATAAGTGCAGAAGTTGGTGCAATCCGCCAGCATCCATAGTGTAAGCTAGGTGCAGCTGGTCAGGCAATCGGGGTGATGGGGGGACACAGGTGCAACACAAGCAGGCTATCACATGCAGGCTCAATTTACCATGAGGTAATTTGCCAGGGAAATAGATAGGGAGTGGGCAGAAGAGGAGAGGTGGATTTGAGGAGGAAGCTTGTTCCAGAGTAAAGGGAAGTGGTATGAGAAGGCTGCTTGGCCAGTGGAGGTCCTCCGCCTAGGGATTAATAGTTGGCGGGAGTCAAGGGATCTAATGGCATGAGTGGGGGTGGGGGCTGATGTTAGTATGGCTATAAGATAGGACGGGAGGGCACCAAGCCAGAATTTTGAGACAAATTTAGCACAATGCAGTGAGCGGCAATTTTCGAGGGATGTAATTGCAAAGGATCAGTACAGAATGCAGTGACGGGTGCAGAAGGGGACACTGAGAGCAAAATGGCAGAAAGCATTGAAGAGGGGAACCAGTTTGGATAGGGTAGACTTGGGAGCAGCACTGTAGACTATGTCACAGTAGTCAAGGGAAGGAAGTATCATCTTCTTATGGACCAGATCACGCTGCACGGTGAGTGGGAGGCTACTACGATTCCCGTAAAGGGCACCGAGCATAAGATGCAGTTTTTTTTGTAAAGCATCGGTGTGGTCAGAGAAGGATAGATGGTGGTCGAGCCAGACCCCCAAGTACTGAAAGGTATTTACGTCCTCCAGCATTGTCCCATCCAGGGTGCGGCAGGAGGGGAGGGAGTGGAGCTTGGACAGGCGTTGCCTCATTCCAAAGGTCATGGTGACTGTTTTTTTTGCATTGAGGGAGAGCTGGCGAGAGCTGAACAAGAGCTGAACTTTGTTGAAATCAGCCTGAAGGGCAGTTGCGACCTCATCCGGGGAAAAGCCAGTGGAGAACAGGACAGTGTCGTCTGCATACATATGGATAGATGCAGATGCGCAGATTTGAGGCAGGTCGTTAAGAAGAATGGAGAACAGAATGGGGCTGAGTACCGACCCCTGAGGGACTCCGGTAGTTATGGGGAGTGGGGAGGATATGGCATCTGCTATTTTAACAGATTGTGTTCTACCTGTGAGGTAGGCATGAACCAGTTGGTGGCAGAATCAGAGAGGCCTGATTCCGAGAGGCATAATAACAGTTAGGGGTGGGAGACTGTGTTGAATGCTTTAGCAAGGTCAACGAAGATGATGGAGGTAAACTGCTCTCTATCCATTCCAGAGAGGATGGAGTCAGTGAGTCTTAACAGGGAGGAGGCAGTGGAGTGTCCCTTCCTGAATCCAGACTGGAAAGGCATAAAGAAATTTGAGTCTGGAGTTGACATGGTGGGGGCAGAAAGGTAGAGGAGTTTGGGGTCCAGTCCATCAGGGAGTTTGCCTTTCGATGGGTTGAATGTAAGTAGGGCATCTAGGGCTTCAGCTGGCAAGATGTCTTTGAAGGAGAAGGTGCAAGGCCCAAGTGTTTTCTTTGTTCCTGTGGTGGGTCCCTGGGGTGCATGGGTAGGCAGGGAAGAGAAGAGAGAAGCCGCACATGTTGTGAAATATGTGTTGAACTCGGCAGCGACAGCTCAGGGATCCGAGAGAAGAGTGTTGTTTACGTTCAGGAGTGGAGTGGGGCTGGCAGCTGGAGGAGAGAAGAGGGAATGAATGACCTTCCAGAATTTGGATGGACTATTTAAGTTTGATTGTAGGGAGGAGGTGAAGTAATCCATTTTAGCTAGTCAAGTTGCTCTGGTGCACTTGCTGAGTAGCATGAGGTATGTGGAGAGGTCTTGTGGGAGACATGAAGAATTATGAACCCTCCATGGTTTGTCGTGGCGCTTTGACATGCTGTAAGTTCTTTGGTGATCCATGGCAGGTGGTTGCCATGTACCCTTGTGCAACACAATGGGGCATGAGTATCCCAGACATTGAGGAATGTGGTTTGGAAGTGTAAGAGGACATCATCAATGGAGCAGTTTATATGTGAGGGGACCCAGTTTGCGAGGGCTAAGTCGTCTTGTAAGGGGGCGAGGTTGAGGGATTTGTAGGATCGTTGAACTAGAAACTTGGGGGGGGGAATTTAGGGCAGTGAATTTTATGGACTAGATATATAATATGGTGGTCACTCAGGGAGTCAGGGAGTAGTCTAGCGTCGATGACTCAATGAGGATGGGTAGTCAGAGCCCAGTCTATTAATGAGTGGTTGCTAGATTTGAGGCTGAGGTGGGTGGGCTTGGAGATGATTTGGGTTAGATTTAGTGCAGAGATTTTTCTGTCCAGGTTTTATTAAGACCTGGCACTAGCCAACTGTGGTTGAAATCTCCCATAATGTATCGTTCCCCTGTATGGGTTAGAGGGAGATTTGCGTGAGTAGGTCAGTGAAAGATGAGGCTGGGGTACCAGGCCAGCAGTATATACCAGCAATGTAAATTGTAAGAGAGAGAAAGGGAGAGCCAGCTGTACCAATAGCAGTTTGTAGGCCTTTGGTTCAGACTTAGCTAGGACTACCGAGTAGAGCAGGTCCGAGCTTACATATATGGCCACTCCACCACCTCTGGTGGCTCTGTCCTGATGGGCCATGGAATATCCTGGGATAGCGATTGCGGGATCAGAGATATTTTTATTTAGCCACGTTTCTGAGAGAGTAATGATATCAAGTGCATAGTGAGCTGCGAGTACCTAGAGTGAATCAGTTTTGAGGGCTAGACTTCTTATGCAGGAGGCGCAAGCCACGGGGGAGAGGGCCACCAGAGAGATTTGTGGAAAGGGATGTAGTAGGGGAGAGGCCCGCTGAGTTTGATAGGGTAGTGGTAGATAGGGGGCCAGGGTTTGGGTGTATGTCCCCCGCTTTGAAAAGGGTTATGGAAATGCTTTGCCGTATGTGCTGTTTATCAACCTTGAAATGTTTTGAATGTAATATGCTGCATAATGTTTCATAAAAATGCCCTATGTGATCTTTTAAAACTAAACTATACTTCTCTCTCTCTCTTGCACTCTTTTAAATACAGACTGGCCAATCAAACTATTCTTTCTGTTTTTTAACTCGAAGAACCTATTTTCCTAGCTTCTGAGCCTTATAAGCTCAGAGCATAACAAAGTACGTACTGCAAGCTATAAAGAACGTGTTTTATTTCTTTCTTGTTTTATCTAAATGTTCTGAAAATTAGCAGTTACCTGCCATGTAAATATAAAGTGTGAAAAGTTTTTTTATTTCCTCTTGGTTAAATGAAACAATGAAGGTGCTTGCATGTGATTTTGATGATTTTGCTAGCATCAAGATTATGTGTGAGCTAGTTAAGATTAAGTCTGTGCAAGAGGGCTCAGCTGCCTTTGCTGCTGTTTATTATGTATATTGTTTTATAACTCTTGTCCCTAGAAAGATATGGGGAGAATTCCTATTCGCCAATTGTTTTGTTTTTTATAATTGGACTTGTTCAGAGAGAAAATTAGACTAGTTGGTTCATGTGCAAGAAATGAAAGTGTTTAAAAGATGTTGTAATTGGTTTGAGATGTTCGTGAAGGCAGTTAGTGCTGGTCTGGTGTATGACGCAGAAAGATTAAGTCTGTGCAAGGAAGTTATAATGTAAGTGAGGCTTAACGGCAGCTTGAGATGCCTTTGTTGGTTTTAAAAAGTTTTTTTTTTGGTTTCTCTCCTTTCAAAAAGAACAACGTATTTTTTTTTTTTTAACATGGCTGATACGTCAGCCTAACACCACTGCATCAGTCGTGGCAGCTAGCCATGCCAGGAGGCGTGACTAACTAGGTGATAACACAGCCGTGTTCTCTCACACCCTTCAATATCCAAAGCTAAAGCATTCAAAGCTTGTTTTCTTTTTAATGCTATTACAGTTTTTCCTTTTTTATTGTTTTGTATGGTTAAAATGTAAACAAAGCATTATGTTTTAAAACAAAAAGGACCCATCCATTTTAAGAAGCTACTTTATTTTACAATTTACAATTTTTTTTTTTGCAAATTACAGTCTGTCACGAGAGGCATAAACCTCCTGTGGACTTCCAGTACAATGCAGTTATAAACGGCACTCAGATACAAACCTTGTAACCTCGGTTTGAATCCCTCCAGCCCTACTTGCACATTGTGTGACCTTTGGCAAGTCATTTAACCTCCTTGTATTCCCATACCACCTACTCCAAAAGCTCAGAAATGGTGTGCATATCCTGGCTAAACAATTTTCTGTTTCCCTTTTATGCAAGTGTTTCAGCAACACATATTAACTAGTTTTTCTTTTTTTCTTCTGAAGCATACGCTTCATACTTGTCCTCTGTCCAAACAAGGAGGAGAGACATTCTCTCCTGGGATTACTGCGAAAACCCCTTGGAATATCTTTTCAAAAGGAAAACCCCATTGGAATATCTTTTCAAAATACCAACCCTCGAGTATCATCTTCCTTCACAAAGGGTCATCACAACAGCTTATATTTATTTTTATTTTCTTTTTCCTGGTGCCATTCATATGTGATTCCCTTGCAAGGTAAGGCAATGGGGGGGGGGGGCATGGATCTTCTAATGCCCCAGCATCCATAGTAAGCTACTATTTTGACAGCTCACAGGAAGAAGACAGCAAGGTCATTTGCTACGCAGTTTTAACTGCTAAAAGGAAAAAATATTAGAACTATTTTTTTTTCCCAAATGAATTTCCCTACTGTGCTCATGGGATACACCAGGGGGCATATAATCTAGGAATGACATCCAAGATCAATAGGGAGATTCTCCTAATCATTTTGACTTGTTTTGCCACTTTTTGTCACAGGCATGGTGTGACTCAGTTAACATGTAAATAAATGTACAGGATTTTATGCGACCCAGTTAAGGCTGTGTTTTTGTAAATTAGAGTCGAGAGGGAAAGGGACACCTTTCTGTCTCTGTTTTGATTTTGTTTAATTTTTATTTGATTTTTTGAAATCAAGTAAGGTGTGGCTGGCAGCCACAACACCATCTACCCTGCCAATGGCACAGTTGGTAGCGGTAGCCACAGGCATACACCAGTATAAGGCTATTGTAGCAGCATTCTAAAAATCAGTGCAAATCTATCGCAGAGAGAACGGTCTACACGACCTTGCTCTTTGTGTTGTGTTTTTAATTTTTCTTTATCAGAAAACAAAAGGGTCCCCTCTAACCAGGGACTAAGCAAAATATAAGACCCACCCATCCATGGGGGGGGGGCAGCAACATTCAGTACCGTAGAAAACCACCTCTGATAATGTATGGAGTAGGCTATTTTGAAATGCAGTGCTGTTAAAAGTGTAAAAAACATTGGGATGCTTTAGGGCCACCCCATCAGTATTTATTCAGCATACATCTTTTAAGGTGCTAACTGATTGGCAAATAACATTGCCAACGCTTTTGTAGTTTAATGTCCACAACCCCTACTGTCAATAGAGTGTCATCTGACCTCTACATAAAATTGTTACAAAATGTATTAATTTGTTGCCTGGCCTGTGCTCCAGCATTGGCCAACCCACATAAACCCCCTTCCATTACTACAATAACCAAGCTGCCTCTTTCATCAAAGAAGAAGCTCAGGGAAGGGGGGATATAAACCATGGCCCCTTCCAGTGCAACACCAATAGTGACTGCAAACAGCAAATAAAACAAAAGTCCCTCTGGACCTGACTGAGCCATAGCTGGCAGATTCAGAAATAAAGGAAGTATATCAATATTTCTCCAAAGCCACGGACAAGAAATTTATACAAATAATTCATTTGTTGTTTACAGTTTGTTTGTTTTTTTGTGTTCAGCATACACAAGTTCCACCTAATGGTACTCTGCACAACACACAGGTACACAAACATATACACACACACACACACACCACTCATAAATCCAAATGGTACTATTAGACAGCATTGTGCACTCCACTGCATTGCTAGCACTGTCATGTTTCCAACTGTGGTTCCCCCAACAGAGGGGAAAAACCCCACCCAATGTCCAGTGCAGAAACACAGACCAACTAGTGGTCTGGTTGCATCTTCCAGGTACCCTTGAAAATAATGTGCAATTTATGCACATCCCTGTGATTTTAAATCTCACCAACCATAATATGGCAGATTTTAGATTCTGCTCCAGTACCGACACTTCTCGGTTTTACAGTGCCATGTTACTAGACCCCCTTGCAGCATACCAGATACGTACTCAAGATCCAGTAGCAGGGCCCCACACTACTAAATACCGTGAAGCATTTAACCCAAAAAGAACACAGCCCAACTAATAATAGTGCCATGCAAATCAGTTGAAGCGGTTTAAAAGGTTCTAAGTATACAACTGTATAACCCCTTCCCCACTTATTGGAGAAGGGATAGATGGCCTATTTTCTGTATTTAGATATTGAAAATAATAAGTGCCAAAATCCATGGATAGAAGATAATCCTGGGTAGGCCTATTCCAGGCCCACCTACTTATGACCCTGTTGCCATGCTTGGGTCAAGGAGTTCCCACCCAAGAACCTGACTAGAGGGAGACGTCTGTTCCAGTACCATGAGACCATTCCCAGATGTCTATACCTTGGAAGGAGACCCTGACCAGAAGGATATAGTTCCACCCCCGGAACCAGACCGAGACCTGGACCATTTCCAGTTCCAGTACAGGGGGAAAGTGGGGGTGGGGCACAGATGGTTGCCAGAGTGGTAGGCTGAGCTCACCAGTGGTGGCCAGGGGTGAGAATGGGGGGAGTGGGAAGCAGCCCAAGGTAGGCATTGTCAAATGTTCACGTATGTAGTTGATGGAGTGGGCAATCTGTGTTGGGGGGGTGAGGTTGACAGTTTATTGTAGTGTAGACTATGCAAGGTAGATATTTTGTGGATGGGGGTTGTTGAAGAGAGTGGGGGGGGAGAGTGCAGGGGGCAGTGGTTGGGTGGTTAGAGCCAAGGGGTGGGTGGGATAGCCTAGGGGCCCTGAGCATGGGCTAAGTGCGTCAGCCACAGATTTTTTTTAGTTCTAGCTGGGAACGAAGACCAATTTTGAATTGTCTGAGCTTGGTGCATTGTAAGAGAAGTGGTAGGCAGCTCATTGAACCACTTTGGGCCCAGGAAGGCGAGTGATCTCTCTGCCAGTTTAGTATACTTGAATGGCACCTGGAGTCCCCCTTTTTCAGCACTCCTAGTCTGCATAAGAGATAACGCCTTTGCAAAAAGCTTGTTAGTGGACTCAGGCATAAGCTCTAGCAAGGCTTTTTTGATAAGCATGCAAGTTTTGAGTTGAACTCGGAGGTGGAGTGGGAGCCACCCTGTCTTATTGAAGAGGGTGCAGGTGTGGGTAGAGAGAGCAGCACTCAAGGTTAAGTGACACGCCTGTTTAAGAGAGTGCTGACTCTCTTGTGGGCAGTGTCAGAGCCTGCTCCATAGATTGGGAGCCCATAGTCAATGGTGGCTAGTACTGAGCTACTTATGGCTAATTTCAGAGCCGTAGGTGGTAGGGAGTGCTTGTGGTGGCACAAAACACCCAGTTTCATGTTGGAGGTCTTGATGACGTGGTCAGTATGACTGAAGAAATTGAGAGTGTCATTGAGGCAAATTCCTAGGTATTTAAATATGGAGACTTGTTCAAGAGGGTTTCTCGTAGGGCTCAGGATTTGCAGTGGGCTGAACTTCTTTTTGTTTTGGGGAACTGTGTACAGCGTGTTCTTGTTTTTTTTTTTTTTGTGGTTGAGCAGAAGCTTGTTCTTGCAGAACCAGGATTCGAACTTATGGTAGCTGTCCTGCAGTTCAGTAGTGATGATATGCAGGTCTCTGCCTGGGATGGATATGACAGCATCATCAGCATAGAGTACTATGTGTATAGGGCAGGCAGAGGGGAGGGTATTTATGAACAGACTAAAGAGTAGAGGGCTGAGGATAGATCCCTGGGGGACTCCTAGGCTCACCTCCTTTGGCTCCGAGTATATGTCTCCTATTCTGACTCGTTGAGTTCTATGAGAGAGATAGCTTCCAAACCAAGTCACCGTGCTTGGAGATAGGCCAGTTGATGACAGGCTGGCGAGGAGAAGGTGGTGGTGCACTGAGTCAAAGGCCTTTGTGAGGTGTATGAATATAGACCCCACTGCCATCCCTTTATCCAAAGCGTCATAGAGATGGGAGGTGTATTCGACTAGTGCTGAAAGTGTTGAGTGTTTTTCATGGAAACCATGCGAGGGTCGAGCAGATTATACTTCTCCAAGTACTCAGTTAGCTGGTCTGAGACTATCCTTTCCAAATCTTTCGGGGGGTAGGATTGAGATTGGCCTGTAGTTAGATGTGCTAGTTCTGTCTCCAGTTTTGAAGATGGGGTAACTAGTGCCAGCTTCCAGGCATCTGGGAACACACTCAGTCTAAGGGAGGGGTTAAAAACCTTAGTGAGGGTGCCAGCTATCGCCTCCAGGGTTAGGGTGACCAGCTTCAGGTCGATTAGGTCATTCCCCATCCTGGTCTTGCCTAGTACCTGCTTGACATATTTGATTGTCTCAGTTCTTGAGATCTGCCCCACTTCATCTTTTTGGTTGACCCCTTGAGCTCCAGCCGTCCATCCTAGGCCCTTTTTAAAAATGTGATTCTCAAATCTTATTGCATAATACATGAAGGTTCTGATATCAGTCTACAAGTCAATGTGACTGCTCTTAACCCCCTTGTTTTGCAGCTGGACATTATGTGGACATTTACTGACTCTAATGTACTTTTAAATGGTAAATCTCTTAAAGTGGCCCGCCTTCACAAAGGCACTTTTAAAGTTTGGCCAAACACTCAAATCACTTCTAATGGAACTTTAACAATCCAAAATGTACATTTACAACACGCTGGACTCTAACATTACCATTATGGCAAATTCCGATTTTTGCCTTTCATTTTCACAATGAAGAGACTTTGCCAGCTGGACACTGTTGTTATTGAATCTATTTACCTTACTGTAATTTCTACAACTGTTTCTGAAAATCATGAACACTGCCCTATACTTGAACCCTGCCCAAAAAGTGGCCTAACTGCTATTTCTTTTCCAGGTATATTAATTGATAATTTTAATTGCATGCATGTGGCTGTAATTTTAAATTTATCTAACTGGAACATGGCCGAATTCGGTCATTGCTCCAAAACATACAGTTCTAAATTTCATACAGTAATGCTACTTGACATTCTGGCAGCATTTCAAACACAAGCTCTAGACCCTGTAGCAGGACAGTATTCTACAGAACACCATGGGATGTTCAGACCTAAACGTGAGAACAGAGGGTTAGGTCTTCCTGGTGTGACAGGCATTATAGGGCCTGCCACAGGTATTTTTGGGACTAAATTATCTATTTGGAATTGGGCCGATTTGGCCAAAATTGGGAGGAATGTAAAATTATTTCATAGTAAATTAAACCAGGATGCAATACAGCCTATGCTACACGATATTGCTGGTCTTGCACAAAAAGATAGGTTCACCATAAAAAACATGCAATTTACTGCTAGGATTTTCAATCAGACCAGACATAAGTTAATACACTTTAGTAATAAGGAGGCTAGACAACATCATATAGGTAGGGAAATCCTTTGCAAGCTTTGGAGGCTTTAAACACCCCACTGTTATAAATCTCTTACAAGATTTAAAAACTGGTAAGATCTCAGATCTCATTAATAACACACATATTGCCAAGTGGAATTGCCCCCACTGCAACGATATAGCATGTACTACAAAGCGCATGGATCATACGATCACATTCACCAGTGCCACTGCTAAAAACCTTGATTATGTTACAGTGCACCCCAATCAGGGCCCCAGCTATAGCAGACATGACTGTGATATAAAAATGCAGGTTTGTCACATTTACTATTTCACTGCTTATATTTGATAAGGATACTGCAGTATTTAATAAACTGATACAGGTACAATAATTTGGGCACTTGGAAGATGACATCTTTGCAGAACAGATAAAGTTGCCAGATCTCCTTGTTCATCACCATCACATAAATGCCTAATTAGCCCCCATATAGACTGATGTTCCAGGAAGGGCTACCACTACCTGTTCAGGTGTGATGTCTTTACCGTGGTCACACCTGTGTGTGGATATGAACCAGACTTCAGAAAAGGATCATCCATTGACCAAGGCAATATGAACTTTAATGCAACTGGTGGAAACCAGCACACTGCTTCCTCACCAGCCAGCACTGGTACCCACAACAATGCTAATACTCAGGGTACCATACATAAAGACTAGCTTGGGGAAAGGGCAATCCCTGAAGAAAACATTTCTTTAGATGTCTCTTCAATCAAGACTTCAATCAAGCACAGCAGCAAAACAGTCATCAAGGCTATTGAAATTCTATTTTCTACTACACTGATCAACTCCTTGATTTTGTGTCCCATCAGACTTACCAAATGGCTTGTACCTAAAGTTCAAGCTACCTACAATTCTGAAGGTTTATACTGTGTGGTTAATAACCATATGTTTTATGTCATAACAATATGATTTGTAATGCGACAACACCCAATTTCTGCTTTACACCCCATGAACGTACTATTATTGGCCATACAGTCATTACCCCGGTGCCAACTCCATGACCAAGATTCTATAGATACTGAATCCACTCATAATTAAAAAAAGGTAATACTTAAATGTTCCTATAGATCAATTGCACACACATTATTCAAATCAAAAGTAGTGTTAAAAAAACAAAGGATTCGTGACAAACTATGTTTCATAATGCAAATACACACACTGCACTTACTAACACATGGTTGGAATTCATGTTTAAAGGATTTGTTATTGTTCAAGTTTTTCTCAATTTTATACTTATTATTACTACTTTTTACCTCTGCCAGACTCTCAACGTTCATACATCTCAACTCAAGTTTCTCTATGCTACCCAATCTATCCACTCTCCTGTTCACTAATTCTTTCTTTCTTCTTTCTGTGTTACCTGTATGCTCGCAGGTAACAAGGGGGGGAATTATAAGAATATGCTCACCCATAAGCATATGATGTACACAAGGTACATGATGACTACACACACACACACACACACACACACACATCATGCACACAAGGCACGTCATGATTACCTGTATGCTCATGCCATGCAGATGACACACAAGTACATAGCCCACAGCCATAAGTGGGGCATCACACACACACACAGGGGATACATTACATATACAACTAGGGATGCACACATGGAGCTAGGGAACACATACATAAGTTTAATATAGGTTTACATATACATAAGGCTAGATAACACTTTATTTTTGCATATATAATATAGAAAACAGCTGCTAATAAGAATAACCTTTACCCTACATATGATCCTGTAGGGGACGGACAAAACACCTCAAATTATTCTAGGCTAGAACTATTTTGCTATTTTGCTGCAATAATGTCAAAAATATAATGATTTATTTATCTGGAAGCGCCTCTACAGCTAAGGTGTCATGTGCTGACACAGCTATATTATATGGAAAGACCTTGCACAGAACATGATAATACATTACAAAATGTTTCACCCATAAGAACACGTCATTGACACACGTGTACTCTTATGACTAGAATGCTACACTTTGTAGCATTCTAAAGGGCAACTGAGATAATACTCTGCTGCCTCCCAAACTGACCAATACAAGTAATAGTAAGTGTGATCATCACACGCACATGAGCTGGCTAACTATCACCAGACTAAGATCTTATCAGGGTATAAAACCCCTTTTCCCATGCCCCCTCTCCGAGGAAACTGCAGGCAGACCCTGCATGACACTGCAGTCTTCGAGGGAACCAGACTCCCAGGTACTTATGTGACATGATTAGCGTGTAATGTATAATGACTGTCCTATAAGCTAACCTGTAGGGTAATAAAAACAATGTTATGCTGCTTTTATAATTGCTTCTGATTCTTATTATTAGCCTTTCTCAGTCCTAGAACCTGTAAGAGAAGTATTGTATGTTTTGTTATGGTGTAGTAATCTCATGACTTTCCCCAAAGGGCTACATTTCCCTGCAGGTAACTAGGGGTTTCATAGATCGTAATAACAAAGTCAGAGGGTGTCCTACAGAGCCCAGTAAAATACCTAACAGTGAGGCACCTTGGGCCGGCTTAGCCACCAGCGCTCTATGCGCTCTTTCAATGCCCAGTTCAGAATCCTCTGTTAGGGCCAGTTCTTTCTGCAGCTAACAAGCCATAAAACTCGATGTATCATTTTGTTCAGAGCCCTTGGGAATGCCAAAGACCCGAATGTTATTACATCTGGATCGGGCCTCGGCATCCTCTGCTCAGGCGGTAAATTCCTTTTCTCATCGATGTAGATACAGAAGAGAGCACCCTAAGGCCATATGCTCTGTTTGGAGTGTCTCCATATGGTTTTCCACTGCTAGCATACTCTGTTCCAACTTCTTAAAGTCTTTTCTTATGCCCGTAACATTTCTGTCAATGCGGTAAAGCATTTTCATTATTGCTGCAGAGTCAGCTTGTCCTGGCTCGAACCCCGCCTCAGAACCACGGTCATCCCCTTCCTCTCCCAAAGCTGCTGTACACTGAGAGGTAACCGAGGTTGCAGGGCTATGGTCTCTGGGCCTTGATCTTCGGTGGTCCATTTTCTGTCCCCCATGGTCTTTTTGTTTCAAATTGTTCTGACCTGGCATCAAGAATGTTCTCAAGTAGCTTAGGTACAATTTTTTAGTTGGATTTCTTTTGCTATTATGGCTGATTAGGATAGCTTAAACCACCGGGTACTAAGCGCTCTGGAATCAAGCGGCCAGCCATGCCGACGGTGACATCACCAGAGGTCATTAGTAACACTTTATGTATGAGTTTGTATACAGGAAGGCCCTGAAAATGGCTCGTCTAGTGCCTTATCCTGTTAAAATATAAACTTGAACTTCAGCTGCTGTAAGCCAGGCCGTATTGCAAGAAACTGCCATAAAAATAAGAAGGATAATATTGAAGCAGATTTGACCTTAGCAAATTGGGGCAACTATTTAACAGATGTCAAGGTGGGAGATAAGGCTGTGAAAGGACTTATAGATTCAGGAAGCAGACAGACCCTCGTGCAGGCTGAAGTTTTGGGAAAGAATTGTGTAAGAGGACCAGGTACTGGGGTCATCTGCATTCATGTTGACACTAAATACTACCTCACCACTCATCTGACTCTCAGCGTTAATAGAGTGTTGCACCAAATGTAAGTGGGAGAGGTACCAAAGTTGCCTGTACCTGTGATAATTGGAAATGACTTTCCAGGCCTTGCTAAGTTAATCACAGAGGGAGACAAACCTGCAGTTTCAGCAGCTGTGATGACAAGAGCACAGGCAAAGAAAAACTTGGATGATGAGGAAAGTTTTCCCTTTGGTAGCTTTGATCAAGACTTGTTTCAGCCCAGCTCCAAGATCTGGAAATTCTGCCAGGAAAGAAAACACCTGAAAAAAAGGTTCAACAAAAGACTGATGGACATAAGGGGTTAATGTACAAAAATGCCAAAACCAGACTGATAATTGGTTGTGATTTTGCTTCTGAACAAACTAGTGATGTTTCTCTCCAAGGTTACTTTAAGCAGGTGGGGCCAAAACAAAAACAGGGGGAACCTGTGTTTAGGAAATGTAATGGGCTACACAGAAACATAGAAAACAGAGGGTGGTGGTGGGTGGGGAGCTCTCACACCCAAGGGCAGTGACGAGCGGTGTCCCACAGGGCTCGGTGTTGGGACCAGTGTTGTTTGGGATATTCATTGCAGACATATCATGGGACATCAAGAGCAAGATCAGTCTGTTTGCTGATGATACCAAGGTTGGCGCGGTGGTGGATGACCTAGGGGATGGCAGGTTGCAGGATGATCTGGCAAAGCTTGAAACCTGGTCAGACACCTGGCAACTGGGCTTTAATGCCAAAAAGTGCAAGGTGATGCATTTTGGGATGAAGAACCCAAGGAGGACTTACCAGCTAGGGGGAGTGCAGCTAGCCCAGACAGAGGAGAGAAGGATCTGGGTGTGCTCATCACAGGGTCAATGAACAACTTCGGCACAGTGTGGAAGGCAGCTGCAAAGGCCAACAAAATGCTGGGTTGTATTGCAAGGGTATATCCTCGAGGAGGGAGGAGGTGATTCTGCCACTGTATAGGTCATTAGTTAGACCACACCTGGAGTACTGCGTGCAGTTCTGGCATCCGTATCTGAAGAGGACATTAAGTTACTGGAGGGAGTGCAGCGCAGGCGACCGCAAAGATGATCAAGGGTCTGGGGACTTATCATATGAGAGGAGGTTGAAGGAGTTGAACATGTACTCACTGGAGGAGAGGAGAGACAGGGGGACATGATTGAAACCTTTAAATACATGAAAGGAATAAACAAGACAGGTACAGAGGGCTGTTCAAAGTAAGGGAGGGAGGACCACCAGGGGCCATGATATGAGACTGGAGCGAGGAAGGTTCAGGAGGAGATGAGGAGACACTTTTTACAGAGGGTGGTGGCTGGGTGGAATGCGTTACCTGCAGAAGTGGTATGCAGTAGAACAGTGGACTGCTTCAAACGAGGATGGGACAGGACAAGGGGGAGGGTTAATGAAGGGGAAGGGTGGAAGGAAGGGGCAGCTGCAGAATAAGGGGTGCTAGCTGCACATTCGAGCAGACTTGATAGACCTCTAGGCCTTTATCTGCTGGCAAATTTCGTATGTTCGTAAATTGTCAGCAGATAAGGACCGCTAGGCCCATAGAGTCTGCCTGTAAGCCCTATACTTGTTGCTACTGCTACTGTACCAAGTGTATGTTAATTCTCAGACACATGAACATGTAGGACAATTGGTCATCCCAAAGAAGTATAGAAATGAATTGTTACAGATAGCACATGATAGTCCTATGGCTGGTCACTCGGGGAGGGATTGCACCCATGCCAGGGTGCTGTACAAGATTTTACCGGCCTGGGATCCATGATGATGTAGCTACTTAGTGCAGGTCTAGTCCTGAATGCCAGAAAGTAGTCCCAGTGTCTAAGAGAAAACAAGGTGCCCCTGCAGCCCCTGCCTTTGATAGATGTAAAGTACCATTTGAGAGGATTGCAATGCATGTGATTGGCCACTTAGATAGATGTAAACGGGGTAACCAACTCATTTTGGTAGTATGTGACTATGCTACTAGATACCCAGAGGCAGTGCCTATGCGCACTGTAACAGCCCTGAAAGTGGCTGCAGAGCTTGCAAAAATTTTCAGCAGGGTGGGCATACCTAAAGAAATTATTACTGATCAAGGTAGTAATTTTGGTGCTGCCTTGCTGAAGGAACTGTACTGATTATTCGGTGTTACTGCCATAAGAACCTCCCCTTATCACCCTCAAACAGATGGTCTTGTTGAGCATTTTAATCAGACCCTAAAACGTATATTAAAAAAGTTTGTGAAAGGTGAAGGAAGAGATTGGGACCAATATCTACCATACTTGCCTTTTGCTTTCCGAGACATGACACAGGCATCAACAGGTTTTTCACCATTTGAAATGCTGTATGGTAGACAACCTGGGGGCCCCTAGATGTTATAAAGGAAACATGGAATGATAACCCCTCTCAAAAAAAAATCTATTACAGCATATATATGTGCACTGAGAAAGAAGTTAGCCAAGTATGTTGAAATTGCACATAGTAATCGGAAAGAGGCCCAAAACCAAGAGAAGGTGTATTATGATCATGAGGTAAACGAAAACATTTTTGAGCCAGGTGAAAATGTATTGTTATTGTTACCCACTTCAGAAAACAGACTATTAATGAAGTAGCAAGGACCGTATATAGTGCTTATGCATACTGGCACAGTTAATTATCAGGCTGCGACCCCTGACCTAAAAAATCCTATTAAGATATACCATGTAAATCTCCTAAAAAAATGGGCTGAAAAAACACTGCTGGCTGCTTTGTTAGTACTGCCAGAAACTGAAAAGGAAGATACGGACATAGCTCGTGGCAGGCTAGAACAAACTGTAACTTCTGTTGCAGTAAAGATAAATGCTTCCTTAACCCCAGAGCAAATTGCAGAAATGTGTAACTTGTTAAAGGCATTTAATAGTACCTTTACTATGGTACCTGGCCGTGCAAAAGGTGCCGAGGATGTAATGAGGACAAGTTTTGCTCGTCCTATTAGACAAAAGGCGTATAACATACCAGAGAGGTTAATAGCAGATGTAGTTAAGGAAATAGAAAAAAAATAAAAGAACTGGGTGTCATAGAAGAGTCAAGAAGTGCTTGGGCATCACCAATAGTGATTGTAAACAAGGTGGGGGGAGAGAATCTGTCTTGATTTTAAAAAACTTAATTAAGTGTCTGAATTTGACAGTTATCCTATGCCCAGGACAGATGACTTGGTGGACAGACTGTAAAATGCTAAGTACATCAGTACCCTCAACCTTACCAAGGGTTACTGGCAGATTCTCCTAGCAAAAGAATCCAGGGACAAAACTGCATTTCCTACCCCTATTGGATTCTATCAGTTCACCACCATGCCATTTGGGTTAGATGGCACTAGGGTTACCAGACGTCCTCTTTTACCTGGACATGTCCTCTTTTTGACGTCAGAATTTTTGTCCTGGTGGATTTAATTTGTCCAGGTTTTTGGACTTCCTGGTGGTGGCACTGCTGCTTCTGTCAGTTGCTATGGCAACCATTACCATTACCACCAGACCAGGATGGAGGAAAGTGTGCGTCAGTGCGTGAGTGTCTGTCTGCGACCAGAGTCCGACTCTGCGCATGCGGCATCTCTCTGCTTAGGCTCCCGCGCTCGGGATTTGAATTGGCAGCCATTTGCCAGCCTAGCCTATGAGCAGACAGTCTGATCCATCTGACCGACCTCCTTGCAACGCAATGACCAGCAGCTCATCCGGCTTCTTGGGACTCCATCTGTCATCTCCACACCAGTCCAGTTTCCACAGGCTTATTGTGCTGCTGCCTGCTGTGTTGAACTTGTTGCTGCTGAGCTGGCTGCTGTTATCTAGGCGGCACCAGAGGCCAGCCGGCTGCCCTCCTGCTGCCCCAGCCCTAGAATAGTGTCAGCCGTCCCGCGGTCTTAGCCCCCCTGAGCCGAGTCTGACCCGTCATCCGACCCCGGCTGGCCAGGCAGGCGCCCAGGCCGCCATGCCCATGCCAGTATTGATTTAATCGGCGATCGCGCCTGTGCTGCCTGTGAGCTGAGGGGCAAGCTGCGCCTGCAGCAGCAAGCCAGCGTCAGTGTGTGAGGGAGTGCCAGTGGAGACGGTCACTTGTCACTGGCCGGGGCCCAGGCAGGCCAGGAGGAGTAGGACCATGGTCCGCCATCCAGGACTCAGGAGGACTGTCACTGCAGCAGACAGGAAGGAGAGGAAGGATTCAGGAAGCAAGGAAGGCTCGGTAAGGTAGGATTCAAAGACCCCCCAAAAAAACCTAAGCCCAGGCCACAAACAAGTATATTCCCCTGCAGCTGGCTAGATTTTATTTTCCTCCTCCTGCAGTCCTGCTGTCACCTTAGTTCTTTTAGGTTTTCTTGGCTTCGCTTGTTGGTTGTTGCAAGTAACTGCAACCTACTCTCGACCCGGCCTTTAGTTGCTGTCAACAGCACATTACTGAAGGGGGGGGGTTGTTAAGGACTAGGTTGCTTGTTGTTGTTGCTCTCTCAAACCAAAATAAATGTAACATCACATCACATCACTGAAGGGGGTTATTAAGGACTAGGCTGCTTGTTGTTGTTGCTCTCTGTAGTGTTTTTTTTTTTTAATTATTATTTCTGCCCTCGGATCTTATGAATGATGATTGCTGGTTCATGTGATTTATTTGTCCTCCTGCCTGTAGTTTCTGTTCAAATTCCATGTGCTGTCAAACTAGTGCCAGTGGACCCAAAATACAGCTAATAAATCTGACCACCTGAGAGGGTGGAGTGGTAGAGCAGGACTGGAAGGTTGGCTGCTGTGTCACCGCTGATTTAAAGGCATAGGGCTGTACTTGTAATCCATCCTAGGTGTGGTGTGGCTGAGGGCACGGGGGTTGGTTGAGGGCACAGGGTTGTGGCTGAGGATGTGGGAAGGAGGCTGAGGGCATGAGGGGGGCTGAGGGGCAGGGTGGCAGAGGGCGTGAGGGGTGGCTGAGGGCATGGGGTGGTGGCTGAGGGTATGGGGAGGTGGCTGAGGGCATGAGGGGGCTGAGGGTGCAGGGCAGGGTGGCAGAGGGCATGAGGGGTGGCTGAGGGCATGAGGGGCTGAGGGTGAAGGCGGGGTTGCAGAGGGCGTCAGGGGTGGCTGAGGGCAGGGGGTAGTGGCTGAGCGTGTGGGGAGGTGACTGAGGGCATGAGGTGGTGGCTGAGAGCATGAGGGGGGGTGTCCTCTTTTTGGTGTTCCAAAATCTGGTAACCCTAGATGGCACACCCACCACATATCAGCAGTACATAGAAGTGGTCCTTGCCCCTCACTCAGGTTATTGCTCTGGGTCACAATGCTCTGGTGGAAGTTAGAGAAGTTGACAAGTTTCTGAAACTCTGGATCACAATGCTCTGGTGGAAGTTGGAAGTTGGCACGTTTCTGAAACTCTGGATCAGAATGCTCTGGTGGAAGTGAGAAGTGGGCAGGTTTCTGAAACTCTGGGTCACAATGCCCTGGTGAAATTAGAAGTTGACAAGTTTCTGAAACTCTGGGTCACAATGCTCTGATGGAAGTTAGAGTCTGGCAAGGTTCCAGAGAGCATAAAAGGAGAACAGCAGGTGTCTTCAGTGTCTTTGTAGACCAGATGTTACAGAGAACTAACTGATGGCCTGTAGTTTTCAGCTCTGAACTCAGAAACTGGACTTTGTTTTTGTACTGCCTATACTGAACACCTGTCTGTAAGATAGAAACATAGAAACATAGACTCTGACGGCAGATAAGAAAAAATTACTCACCTTAGTAATGTTGTTTCTTCTAATGGAGTCTTGCTGTATTCTGACATATGCAGTGATCACCAACCTTTGAACTGCCCCGGGAAAACAAAGAGTTAACTTTCCATGCAGGGCATGGAACGCTGAGCTCGAGCTCGGTTGAAGCCTCTATCTGCTGTTGTTTAAACTCCAACCATCAGATCTTTACGAGCTATACTCACTAGGCATTCTGTGTGGAAACTGTAAAACTCACACTTGACAACTGGCAACTAAATTTATTAAAAAAAGGGTTGTTTTTTTTTTTGGTTTCAAAGCAAAGACTCAAGCCAGGAAACCCAAAAACCAAAACACAACACACACCCAAAATAAAGGAGGGTGAGAAAGGGGCACCTCTAGGTGCCAACACTGCTCCATCCCACCCACATCCCAAAAACCAGGTTCTGAGAGGGGAGGCAGAGGGGGAGGTCAGAATACAGCAAGACTCCATTAGAAGAAACAACATTACTAAGGTGAGTAATTTTTTCTTCAAACAACATGAAGTCTTGCTGTATTCTGACATCTGCAACTACAACAGTACCTCCAAGGAGGAGGGACAGAACCTACTTTGGGAAAAGGCTCTGAAGTACTGCTGTGCCAAACCGAGCATCACTCCTAGCCTGGATATCCAGAGAGTAATGCTTGGTGAATGTATGGACTGTTTTCCAGGTGACTGCTTGACAGATTTCTAAGATAGGAATATCCCTGGCAGCAGCCAGGGAAGCAGCTGTACCTCTAGTAGAGTGAGCCCTCAGGCCTGAGGGTGGGGTTCTACCCAATTTTTCATAGCAGAATTGTATACAAGAGACAATCCACCTGGCAATAGATCTTTTAATGGCAGGTTTGCCCTTACTGATGTCTCCATAAGTGAGGAACAACTGGAGGGACTCAAACCTGTGATCCTTGGTGCACTCTATGTAGTAGCTAAGGGCCCTTTTTTTACATCCAGGCTGTGCAACCTCCTCTCTCCAGAGGAGGAATGGTCAGTGAAGAAAACAGGGAGAGACATAGACTGATTAAGGTGGAAGCCTGAGACCACCTTAGGCAAAAACTTCCTGTTAGTTCTTAGGACCACTTTATCTCTATGAAAAGAGATGAAATCAGGCTCCACTGACAGGGCTTGCAATTGATATGCCTGGCAGAGGTAATGGCTACCAAAAACACAGTTTTCCAAGTCAAGTACTTAAGCTCTGCAGAGGACAAATGCTCAAAGTGGGGTTGCATAAGCTGAGCAATGCAAACATTAAGGTCCCAAGCAGGAGCAGGGTCCCTAAAGGGAGGATTGGTGTGCAGCAATCCCCTTGAAGAATTTACAAAATACAGGATGGGCTGATAGAGGAGAGGGCTTGCCTACTGACAAGAAGGCAGAAACAGCTGCCAGATGCACTTTAAGTGTAGCTGGTCTAAGTCCCAAGCCATTAAGATGAACCATATAGTCCAGGACTGTAGGCAACCCAGCAGATTCTGGAGAAATATGCTTACTAGAGCACCAAATAGTGAACCTTTTCCATTTGGAGTTATAAGTCTTTCTGGTGGAAGGCTTTCGAGAAGCCTTAAGGATGTCCAGAACCCCTTGAGAGAGGTGCAGATCAGCAAACTCTAACTCTTCAAGAGCCAGGCCTTGAGATTGAGAGATTTGAGGTTCGGATACCAAATCCTTCCCTGAGAGGATGTCAACAGATTGTAATTCCTGGGAAGAGACAGGGGAAGGTGGACTGCTAAGGACAGCAACAGTGGGTACTAGGGCTGTCTGGCCCAGTCTGGAGCAATTAGAATCACTTTGCATGGTTGAGACCTGATCTTGACTAGCACTTTGAACAGGAGAGGGAAGGGGGGGGGAAGCATACAGGAACTTCCCTTCCCAGTTCAGAAGCAGAGCATCCAGGGGGACTGAGCCCAAGACTGGTGGTCTGCAACAGAAGAGAGGAAGTTGGTGTTTGTCTGGGGCTGCAAAAAGATCTATCTGTGGAGTGCCCCATCTGGAGAAAATCACTTTCAAAATTAGGGGATCTAGGGACCATTCGTGGTGACCCTGAGATATCCTGCTGAGAGCATCTGCTAGGACATTGTCCTTCCTGGGAGGGTGAACTGCTATCAGAGAGGTTTGCAGGAATAGGCCAGAGACCACAACTTCATTGCTTCTGTGCACAAGGCCAGAGACCGAGTGCCTCCTTGTTGTTGATGTACCACATTGTGGTGGTATTGTCTGTCCTGATCTGGACCACCTTGTTCTGTACAGATTTGTAAAAAGTTTGCAATGCCAGAAACACTGCTCTGAGTTCCAAGAGATTGATGTGAAGCAGAGACTCTTGAGGTGACCACAGCCCTTGGGTGGTAAGATGGGCTCCCCAGCCCAGGAGGGAGGCGTCTGTGGTGAGGATTAGAGAATGAGACTGAGTGACAAAAGGAACACCCTGTCTTAAATTGTCCTGATCCTGCCACCATTGCAAAGCCTGGATCAGGGTTCGAGTCACTGGGACTAGTTTGGTAAGGGAATCCTTTCTTTGGGACCAGAAGGCTCTCAAGTGGAACTGAATGTCCCTCATCTGGAATCTTGCCCCCTGGACCACTGCTGTAGAGGCTGCCATGTGGCCCAGGAGCTGCAGGAAGTGCCTTGCTGGTCGAGACACCTGAAGGGTGAAAGAAGAGGCCAGTTCTATAAGGGTCCTTGCCCTGTCCAGGGGAAGGAAGGCTTTTGCTCTTATTGTATCCAGCTCTGCCCCTATAAAGGTGAGGAGCTGTACTGGCTCGAGAACTGACTTTGGAAGGTTTAGGAGGAATCTTAAGGAAGTGAGCAGTTGCTGAGTTATTTGAAGATGTGACTTGACTTGGTCTGGAGACTGACCCACTATGAGCCAGTCATCCAAGTATGGAAAGATGGAGATCTTTTTTTCTCCTTAGGAAAGCAACCACTACTGCCAGGCACTTTGTGAACACCTTTGGGGCTGATGTTAGGCCAAAGGGCATTGCTCTGAATTGATAGTGGCCTGAGGGCAACTCGAACCTGAGGTACTTTCTGTGGGGAGCACCTGATGGGAATGTGAAAGTAGGTATCTTTGAGGTCCAGGGAGGCTAGCCAGTCCCTGGCCTTAGAGAGGGCAGAATTATTCCCAAGTCACCATTTTGAATTTTGGCTTTAAAAGGTGCTTGTTCAGATATCTCAGATCCAGGATGGGCCGCCATTCTCCTGTCTTTTTGGGGGTTAGGAAGTACCTGGAGCACAATCCCTTGCCCCTGTGTAGGGTAGGAACCCTTTCTATGGCTCTGAGAGCCAAGAGGGAAGAAACCTCTGCCTCTAGGGCAAGGGTCTCTGATGGATTTGCAGGTGGAAAGGAGCTGGTTCTCATCTTGGGAAACTTTTTGAAGCTGAGAACCAGTCCCTGGCTTACTACTTCTAGGACCCACTTGTCTGATGTTAAAGACTTCCAGTCCTGGACAAAGTAAGCCAGCCTGCCCCCTACAGGTATTGGAGAATCGGCCCGGGCAGACCCATCAGGGTTTCTGCTTGGCAGGGGCTTTAGGCTGAGGGGTGGAAGCAGGCCTGCTCATACCCCGTCTGCCTCTCCCTCTAAAGAACCCCCTCTGAGCATAAGCAGAAGAGAAGGCCTGGGCTTGGTAAAAAGGCCTTTGAAAGAGCCTGCCCCTGCCCCTGGAATGCTGCTTCTGAGGAGTGGCTTGCCTTTCTTTCGCCTGAGCACTGATGTAGGTGGTCCTGTATTCGTCCACCTTCTTCATGTAGTTCTCTGTCTGCTCCCCAAACAGAGAATTACCAATGACAGGAAAATCCATGGCCTTAGCCTGGGTATCCTGTGATAGGCTAGTATATCTGAGCCAAGCCATCCTCCGAAGGGCCACAGATGTAGCCATGACTCTAGATGAAACATCATTGGAGTACACAGCAGCATGAAATTGCACCTTGCATGCCTCAATCCCATCCGCAGCCACCCGCTCCAGCTCCTTGGCAAGCTGGTCAGGGGCCTGTTTAGCTAGAGCCAGCACAGTGTCCCACCTGGACTTCTGGTATCTAGCTGTGTAGGCCATATAGTTAGCCTGCCTGAGTCCCAAAGATGCTGCCATGTACTGTTTCTTTGCCATGGCATCAATCCTCCTGGAGTCCTTATCTGGGGGGTGTGAAGCCAAGGGAATATTTGCCTTATCACAGGCAGCAGGCTGCACTACCCCAACATGGCTGCATTGTTGGGAAAGGAACTCCGTGTCCGAGCCTGAAAGGGTATACCTCTTGTCCATTCTTCTGTCCACAGGAGGTATGGAATTAGGAGTTTTTAGAATTTTAAATGTCTGTTTTCCAAAAGATTTATGGAGGGGAATAGACAATCTCCTGGACTCTGGGATGTCCATCATCTTAACAAAATCAGGCTCCTCCTGATCCTCTACTGCTTCTTCCATAGGAAGCTGGAGGGTTTCAGCCACTTTCTTGTAAAACATAAAGTGGGAAGGGGACTCAGAAAGCCTAGGAGGAGAAACACCTGAAGGTCTGTCTGGGGAGATGTCCGGGTCCATAGGCACATCCAGACTTTCATAACCACCATCATCATCATTATTATCTTCATACTCTCCCTCCTCCTCCTCAGGTTCATAAAATTCTTCTAAAGTATAATCCGGAACCGGGGAACTGACCGAACCGAGCCCCTGACAGATGGTGCCGGTTCGGCCGGAACCGAAGTTAGCGATTGAACTATCCTTATCGCTTTGGCTATTTCATCAGCGGTCAGAGAAAGAATTTGTGGATCCGAACTGGATGATTTTCCTTTTCCTCCTTTTAACGGGCGACTCCTCAGAGTCGGTTCTCCTTTGCCAAGAAGTTTCGCCCTGGTCAGAGGGCACTCCTTCTGATTCGTCGGAACCAAACCGGCTGCCATCCGGGTCAGCAGACTTCTTGGCCTCCTTTCCAGTCTACCTACTCTTTATCCAGGGTAGCTTTGGGAAAGCTTTTACAAATTTGGCAGTCTGAATTGAGGTGGTCAAACCCCACACAATAAACACAGGTGGTGTGGGGATCAGCCTTAGCAAAGGCTTCCCCACACACACTACAGTGCTGAAATCCAGTGGGCCCGTTTTTTTGGGGGGGTTTCTCAGATATGGCCAATCCTAAACACAACTTACCCTTTTTTCGGCAATCCGCCAGGCAAGACACCCCTATCGGTTCCTGACCGTGTTACGGGTCTTGGAAAAAACCATAATGAAATCCGTTTTTTTTAGAACCGATACGGACCGGTTACCACACTCTAATAAAGACAGATGTTTTTTAACACAAATCTGATCGGTTCAAACCAAACCGATCCAATGTTTACAAGTTCCATACAGAAAACTAATACAAAACCTATCTAGTACTCACGGTACCCCAGACAGAGAGTTAAACTGACAGGTTCAGTAGCAGAAATTCGTGTAGAAACCGAGTGAAAAAACGACACTTTAACTGACTTTTTTTGAACCGAGCGAAGGAGAAATCTCCGGAGCGACTGTTCAGTGAGGCGGAGTAAAGAATCTGACGGTTGGAGTTTAAACAACAGCAGACAGAGGCTTCAACCGAGCTCACGCTCAGCGTTCCATGCCCTGCATGGAAAGTTAACTCTTTGTTCTCCGGGGCAGTTCAAAGGTTGGTGATCACTGCATATGTCAGAATACAGCAAGACTTCATGTTTGAAGGACCGCTTGGCCCACCTAGTTTGCCCATTTCCCTACCTACAGGATAAGCTGCAGATCCTATTTAACCAACAGCCTATTTCTTCCTACCCCCCACAAAAATTGCCTTATGTCTGTCCCATGCATTCTTGAATTCTCCCACAGTTCTAGACCCCACAACATCCTCAGGAAGGCTGTTCCATGTGTCCACCACCCTCTCTGTGAAAAATACTTGCCCCTCAGCCGTCCCTCTCTATCTTCAAATTGTGTCCCCTTGTTCTTGCATCTCTTTTCTGAAAGATGCTACCCTCTTGGACTTTGTTGATTCCACTGAGGTACTTAAAGTTTCTATCATGTCCCCCTCTCCCTCCTTTCTCTCAAGGGTATACTATTACGCCTCTTTAGTCTCTCTTTGTATGGCTTCTCTTGCAGACCCTGCACCATTTTAGTTGCCCTCCTCTGGACTGCCTCCATCTGTCTATGTCCTTGTGGAGATGGGGTCTCCAGAACTGGATGCAGTACTGCAGATGGGGTCTCACCAACTGTCTGTACAGGGGGATAACAACTTCCTATTTTCTGCCGGTGATGCCTCCCCCTATACATCCCAGTATCCCCCCAGCTCTCCCTACTGCCTCCTCACATTGCTTGCCAACCTTAAGGTCATCTGATATGATTACCCCCAGGTCCCTTTCCATTTGTGTTGTTGTTACTACCTCCTCCCAATTGTGTAATCTTCCCCTGGGTTTTTGTTTCCCAGGTGCATTATTTTGCACTTCTTTGCATTGAATCCAAGCTGCCATAATTCTGACCATTCCTCCAACCTTGCCAAGTCCCTTCTCATCCTTTCCATGCTTCCTTGTGTATCAACCCTGTTGCAGATCTTTGTGTCATCTGCAAAGAGGCATACTTTTCCTTCTAGTCCCTCTGCAATGTCACTTATAAAGACATTAAAAAGGACCGTACCCAGTACTGAACTCTGCAGTACCCCACTAGTAACCCCTCTTTCTTCAGAGTGTACATTTTCTTTTGTGTTTTTTTTTTATTTTCTTGCTATTTAGAACAATAAATCACTACTTGTGGATTTTTACAATTTCTCCTGGACTGCTCATGTTTCCTAACCTAGGCCTCCATTACAGTTAGTGTCAGAGGTATCTGGATTAGCTACATTTGGTGCCAGAAGCCACACCACATCCAGAAGCCTCTCCACAACTAGGCTTTTCCTTGATAAGTACAATCTGTTCACTGACTCTCAACACAGTTTCCAGTCTGGACACAACAGTGAGACTGGCCTTGTCAGTTTCACCAACACTGTGGTTAAAGAAAATGATGAAGGGCTCTATACAGGTGCCGTCTTTGTTGGCCTCACAAAGGCCTTTGATCTGGTCAATCCCAACATCCTCCTCTCATCCCTCTCCTCCATGAATTTCTCAGAGGGCGTTGTCCCACAGGGCTCCATTCATGGCCCCTTGCTCATCTCCCTGGCTGTCAACCCCCTCCCAGAAATCTGCCACTCCACTGAACTCATCCTTTATGCAGATAATGCTGCCCTTTTTTGCATGGATAGAAATCCTTCCATCCTCCTCAATAAACTCCAATCAGATATCATCCTCAGTTCTAAAAAAATGAAGACAATGGTTTTCTCAAGCCCTAAAAAAGCTACAGACCCTGCCTTCCCCAAGGATAACATGGCAACCTAATTGAGCGGGTGTCTGAGTTTAAATACCTAGGCATTTGTCTTGACTGCCACCCTACATTCAAACACTACATCCAGGCACCAATGCCCTTCTTGCCAATGGATCCCTGATATATACACCCTCCCTCTCCCTAAAAAACCTTAGTAGGCTGAGAGCTCCTACCACAGCATAATCCGGTTTGTCTCTTGCCTCCCCAAGGATACACACCACTGCGACCTCTACCTGGCAGCAAACTGTCTCTCTCTAGAAGACTGGTTTAACTTCAAAATTCTCACTTTCCTCTACAAAGCCCTTTGGGGCCTCTATCCCAGCAGTGTTGCCAACCTCTTACAGAAATCAGTCATCTCTAGATCCACCCGACTCTACTCTTGCTCTTACTTTGCCATTCCCTTCTTTTACACTTCCTATGGTCAACACTCTCTTTTCTACAAGGGTGCCGAACTCTTCAACAGCCTGTCCCCTTGCCTGGCTCTGTGCCCATCTCTTTCCTCCTTCAAAATCAACATAAGAGGCCGGCCCGGTGGCGCTGAGGGCTGAGGCATTGGGTGTCTTACCTCACACCACGCTGGCGACCCGTGTTTGGGAACAAGCACAGGTCACCAGGGGTCAGCTGCGGGGGGGGGGCTGGGAGTGGATAGAGTGGATGACAAGCAGCTCTCCATTCCTGGATGGGGTGGTCAGCTCTCTCGGCCTAAGACCACCACCAAGTGGAGACATGATGGTGGTGCAGGCAGTGAGGGAGTCGGGTGCTAGGCCAGGGGTGGGCCTCCAAGCGTGTGTCCGACCTTGTTTGGTACTCTGGGGAGTAAGGGGAAGAAAATGCAGAAAAAACAGGAGCAGCTGCTGGATGACATCCCCAGTCTGGCTCCAGTGATCCTGCCAGGGAAGTGGGGGTGGCCCTGAAGGGACCATAGATGTCCGATACGGATGGCTGACACGAGCTGCCGGCCTGCCGGGAAGATAAAAACCTATATGGAAAATCAACATTAAGCAATTCCTCTTGGAAAACTTCATATGTAATTGTACCTAGTTTTCAGCTTCTCCTTATCCCTTTGTCTGTATCTTTCTCTGTTTTCCTTCATACTCCTTCCCCTCCCGGTTCTTCTTGCCTTATCTTTATGTCCCACTTGCTCTTTCTGTAACTGCTGTTATTCTACCATCATGATTACCATGCACTTATTGTTTTCTACACTCATTGTCCATTTACATCTTCAGGGTACCTTGCTTGTATTATACCACGTAGCCTATTTGCCCTAGCATCTTTAGCTATGTTGTATGTATTTCTCATTTGTGTAATGTAACTGGATGTGTGTGAAAACGGGTGAGTTTTGCTCACATGCTTTTTCCAGTATAGAAAATAAACATGAAATAAAATGAAAATGAAACCTGAATCCCTTTGTAGCTAACACCCATACACTGTAGTAATTTACCTGTATAAACAGCTATCACCGGTTTTCTCTTCAACTGTTTGTAGTTTTTGTTTGTATATTGAGACAAGCGATTTTTATTGGTGATGTTTATAAGCTTCATATTACTGCTACCATGATCTTGATGATATTGTAATTTTGCATTTGTATATCCTTTTCAGTACCTTTGTAGCCTATTATGTTGTATAGTATGACCTGGATAGACGGAATGAAGGAATCTGATTGGCTGAGAGCTCTTTGGAGCCGTGATTTAGTCCCAGAACATAATCATGGCTTCTGAAAAGCTCCAGCTACCAGCCTTCTCACTGCCCGCAACTTCCTCCATGTGCCTTCCATTGGATTCCCCACAAAAATGTTCCTCTAGCCCTGTTCATACAGTAATGCAGCCAGACAGTCTACTGGACAGGACAGAGCGATTTGTGGCTCAAGCAACTCTTCAAACAAACTTCAATTGTGGCTGACAGCTGTCGCAAACTCAGAACTTCCTGATTTAAAATGTAAACAAACCACCAGCATAACAAACCACATCAGCAGCTAGGTGGCAACTATAGCGACCCTCCTCCATTGACAGACACCCTAGAAAATAATTCCTCTGTTAAGCCTCTTACCAAGTACAAAAAAAAACAACAACACACTGCAGCAACAACAACAGCAAGCAATCATGCACGTCTTAACCCCCACCAGCCACTCAGACACAGACAGAAACAGGTTAAACTCTTCTGGGGCCGTCTTACCTTAATTCAAATGCCTGTCACTATTTTTGAAACCTCCTCTTTCCACTGGGGACCACATTGTCCCTCCAAGATGCCAGTACAGTTTCTTTTTTTTTTTTAAACAAAGAAAAATCTTGGCAGTACAAATGCAGTTAACCTGCTAAACTAGGGTCAGCAGCCACTGATGTAGGTAGGGAATTCAGGCTGACTGGGTGGGCCTAGTGGTCCTTATCTCAATCAATCAATCATTCAATTTATTATTTGTTAGGCGCCCAATCCCGGAGGCTCTGGGCACCATACAATAAAAAGAAAATAAAACAGTATAATTACATGCATAAAACCACAGCATAAATAATTACAATTTCTGCAAGCAAGTTAAAAGACATCAGCAGGGAATGCCAGATTAAAAAGATGAGTCTTTAGGCCCCTCTTGAATGCTTCCACTGTAGGGGCCTCCCTCAAAGATCTTGACAGCGAGTTCCAGAGGACCGGGACGGCCACCCCAACTGAATGATCACCCGAGGTTTTCAGCCTAGTCCTTGGAACCACTAGGAGGACCTCAGTGGAGGAACAAAGGGAGAGGGCCGGGATGGCAGGGGTAAGAGGGTCTAACAGACAGCCAGGGCCCGATCTGTATAGGGCCTTATAGGTGAGCAAGCCCACCTTGAAGAGAACTCTCCACCTGACCAGCAGCCAGTGCAGACCCCACAGAACCGAGGTCACATGACAGGACCTGTGTCAAGTTGTGTGTTTCTATGTAAACTGCTGTACATGCAGAGCAACAGTGCCACCTGCTGCCCCAACCCTAAAAGAACTATATTCTTTTAATGTATCACTACTCATTAAAAATGTTTTAAAACAATAAAACATTTTTTTAATTGTTTTTAACAATTACTAATACACATATGGATCCAATTCATAATAGCAACAATACACTCTAGGGTGTGGTATATCATGGGATATCGTCATTTCTCGGGTGCTTGAGACACTCAGCCTGTGGCTTTCTGCCTCACAACACACCTGAGGTGTAATGATATCCCATGATATAACACACACTGTCATGTATTATTGCTTAATTACACCATGCCCTTTTTTCTTTGATACTGTATGTTATGGGGCTGGCAGTATAGCCTAGAGGTTAGAGGAACAAGGTGTGAACGAGCTTGATACATCCAGCAGACCAGAGCTGAATTTGATTCTCACATCCTCCACTTGCATACTATGTGATGCTGAGCAAGTCACTTATCCGCCCAGTGCTCCCAGGTCGCCCCTGAAAACAGGCACTTGTGCCTAGTGGGCCTTACCTGGTTACCAAAAGACTAAAATAAAAAATAAAATAAGTGATGCCTATGAGTAGGATATATGTTATCTCACAGGGCCATCTCGCAACACCTATGTGAGGCAAATTTCAAAGAAATAAAAAACAAATCTGCACAGCACTGGTGGTCCTACACCAAGGTACACCAGGGCACGTTGCCTGGTAAATAATGTTGTGCCCCAGTTGGTGCCCCATGTGGTGTGGAACTACTCTACAGTAACAAAATGTACACTTGTTATGTGCCCTGGCTGCCAGCTGTTGTACACCCCATGTGCCTCGGAAGCAATGTAGGCTGGAGCCACTACTACTCCGTGGAAGTGTCAGTGCAATTATGGGCTCTAGTCCTTAGTGTGAAATAAAAACCCATGACTTTCTGACCAGAGATGAGAGAGTTGTCACTGAACCACATTGACACAATCTCAAAAGTAACGATCCAAAGACCCAGAGTTTCTGTTGAAGACTCCAGACCAGATGAAAAGAAGGTCTATGTCTTCATTTTATGGTACACTAAAATGGAGCAGAAATGCATCTAAGTACAGTACAATGTGTGCACGGCAAAACATTTTTATCAGGCATGAGGAAGTTTTGCTGGGCACATACCTGACTATATTACTGTACAAAAAATCCCTGGCTGTCTGACGTTTCACAAACGCATTCACAGACCACTTAAACTATGCAGTATTTTTCAACTACTGTATTTGCAAACAACTGACGCTTTCCCCAGGTGCAGTCGAAGCCTCCAGGTTCTAATTACAAATTAAAAGTATATCAGGTTACAAGAATTCTGGCAGGCTGTCAGAGCTTTGGGCGGCTACAGCTCCCACCAGTGAAGCCTGAACATGTCTGTCAGCATTTTTGATAAAGCGAGTGCATAATTATTGTAAAGGAAACCATCTGTTGCTACAATCTAGAATGATTCATTGCCTTTGCTGTTCTTCATAACCAGTGAGGCTGAAAGACAGGTACGGTATAGTTCAATATTGAAAGGTCATCATAAAATGTCAGACATTTATTCAGAATACTTAGGCAGGGTAACCTCCAAAAAATATTTTTAGGGCTTTGCAAGTAATGAGTATTCATTCCCAAATACTGTACCATGAATAATGGGCTATTCATTATTTGAATCTGAATAAAGGTCATTAGGTCCTACAATGAATATTTTCAGATTACAAAAACGAAAAGTTAGAGTATAAAGCAAAAAAAAAAAAGCCATCTCCACTCCAGGTGGGCAGGTAGTCAGGACTAGTCCATAAGCACCCCATTCAGGGTCATATCCCCCAACCTGGTCCTCTAGTTTAATTCAACATAATGAACATATGAAAAAGCGGAAAAAAAGGCTCTAGCAAGTGATCAATCCTCAAGAGGTGAGACACACCACAAAACAAAACCAGAATTTATCCTGGAGGACAGCTGGCACTTGTTAATCCAAAAGACGAGATTAAATGATAGCCTACTTCTGCATAAATATGCATTCATTAGAACTCACTACTAAACTGTCTTTCCTAGTCAGTCAGGGTCAATGGGTCAAATGAGACTGATTAGCATCTTCACAACAGGAATCCGTTTACTAGGAAACCAGACACTTCCTTGTAAGGAGTAAATATTTATGTCCTGCGTAATTATAAACAGCTCATTTTCATCAATGTGTTAGGTGTTCTGTGATTATAAACAGCCTCCAGGCTTAAAGTGCATCTGCAGTGTTTATAAACTTATTTACTGTCTTTCAGTTTTCTGACAGCATGTTTGTGGATAATAAATAAAAACAGCCTTTTTGTTTCATTGCGTAGAGTTCTCTGAAACAGGATAGGATTGCGTATTTGTTCCGCTGATGTTGCTGTCTTTCAACACCTACTTTAATACATTTGCCCTTTCTCTAATCCCCTCCTCCTTTTCCCCACTTTCTTCCTTCCCTCTCTCTGCCTTCCTCTACTCCTTCTTTTCCCTTCTCTCCTATCACTCCCCCTGTTTCCCTTAAGGCCCTGCTTGCCTTTAATTCTCTAAAGGGAGGAAGCCCACATGTCCTTGACCCAAAGGTTCTCCTTCTCTCAGCTCCTGCCACTGCACTGCTTATTACTCTGCTCCTTAATCCCCCTTTTTCTGTGCTCCTGTTTCTGACATTTGGAAACAGGCTACTGTCACACCTCTACACAAATGTGGTGATCCCACCTCTCCTGGTAACTTCTGTCCAACTTCTCTCCTTCCCACTTTGGCTAAATTACAGGAAAACATTGTTCTATCTCAGCTCTCTTCCTTTCTTAACAACTCCTCCTTTTTCATATCTTTCACGTCTCGTTTTAGGAAATCCCACTACACTTCCACCTCCCTCCTTCAGCTCACGGACTTCATACTCACAGGTATGGATCAAGAACTGATTATTACTTCTGCCATTTTTGTTGATCTTGCTAAAGCTTTTGACACTGTGGCTCATCCCCTCCTTCTGGGCAAACTTAAAGCAGCAGGCCTCTCTGACTCTTCTGTCAATTGGTTTAATTCTTACATTGAAGGAAGGTCTCAAGCTATCCGGATAGGAAAATCTATTTTATCTCCACTTCCCATTAGTTCAGGTGTCCCTCAAGGGTCTATCCTGGGTCCTATTCTCTTTTTCATTTTCTTAAATGACCTTCCAACTGTATGTTCCTCTGTATTAATTCATATGTACACTGATGACACAGTTCTTTTTGCTTCTCGCTCCTCTACCCATGGTCTTTCCTCCTGGCTGCAGTTGGATTTTAACAGCATTCAATGCTGGTTCAAGCCTAACCAACTGTTCCTCAATGCACAAAAAAAATGTTCATGACTTTTGGCACCCGTCAGAGGCTTGCCAAACTTACATCCCTCCCACTATTTTATACCCTTGATGGTACTAAGACTGAAGATGTTCCCTCCTTCAAGTACCTTGGAGTCAGCCTTGGCTTGCATCTTGATTTCTTGGTGCACATTGATGCTATCTGCCACAAGCTGCACCCTAAGCTTGCAGCATTGTAAAGGAATAAAGTGAATATTCCACTTCCTGCCCGTTGAGAAATAGTATTAAAAATGATTCTCCCTATTTTTGACTACGGTGATTTAGTCTACAGTGGAGCTCCTAAATCCTTCCTTGCCAGACTAGACCCCTTTTTCATTCTTTCTGTCATTTTGCTCTTGATTGTCCACCTTGTGCTCACCACTGCTCTCTTTACTCAGTCTTTTCTCATCCCTCCCGTGATGCTTGGCGCCTTTCCCATTGTGTTTGTTTTATATCCAAATTCTGGTTCAGCACCCTTCCCTCTTATTTCAAATCCCTTCTAGCCTCCCCTTTCCTCCTTCTTCCTCCGACCCTCTCTGTAGCAGTATTTCCTATTCTCTCACTATGCCTTCCAGAAAGTCTCAGTGGTCAATCTGCTTTTTCTTACTGATTTCCTAAACTGTGGTCCTCCCTTCCCCTTTCTATTTGTTCTGCCTCTTCTCCTTCCTCCCTAAAGTCTCTTCTTTAAGATTTTTGTTATCCTACCTGCAACTCTCTATGATACTTTTCATTTCATTCTCCCTTCACTAGTTGTGCCCTGTTTATGCTTTTCCATTGTTCTCCTATATAGTTTACAGCACATAAGAGTGTGTTTTTACTTGTATTCATTTACTCATTGCCTCAAATATTATGGTTCTCTCTCTTATATTACTATATGATTGTATTTGACTTCTTTAGTAATTTTATTGTTTAGCTATCTCCCGTTTCCCTTTCCCCTGGGATGCATCTGGAAACAAGCTGTTATCAGCTCAGTATATCTTTCCTGGTTAAACTTTTAAATAAATGGATGTGCGCCTGTAAAGCATACAAATATATTGGTACCGGTCTGAACTGTGGGAGGGCTTTTGGAGGTGTGCCCCTCCTCCACCTATCAGAACTTCAGAATATCAAATATCCTCCCTAATTCTGCTCACTCTCCCTTTTGTTCCACAGAGATTGAAAATACGTAAAACTAGAGAGGCCATTGCTTGTTGTTTCCGGTACTCTGGCAACTTATTCCCTATTGTTAACAAGAGAGTGGAAAACAATAAAAACAAGTAATGTCCCCTCTAGCTTGTATATATTATAGGGCTGCGGCAGTGCCCCTATAGTTAGGGTTTGAGTACGTTGTTTAATGTTAAACCCCAATTTCTGCACCTCAATAACTTTGGAATCGCTCACCAAAATAACCTACGTTTTGGCATGCGTGGTCAGGCTGACAGAGTCTCCAAACTTGAAAAGCTCTGTGATCACATTTTGTTTAGTTTTCAAGATACAGAAGGCCATAAAATGCAGACAAAAACAAAATAAAAAAAACAGTGTTTGGTTTTCCTATATTTAACATGGGGGTCTTTTTTTGCTCTCATGAACAGCATCGACAATGCAGGATTTTTATATTAAACATTCAGAGTAGAAGCAGCCTGTATAGAGGCTGTGCCTCTTGAAGGTTTCATGAAAAAATATTATAAGTTTTCAGAGTTACAAGACTTGTTTGGGTAACCGTCAAGCTCAACAGCTTAAAAAAACACCAATCATGAGTGCTTATTTTCATGATTTACTTGTCGTGAGAAATTACTTGTTGTAAGAAAAAAGAAGACCGCTCTCTTGTTTTTTTAACTCAAAAACATTGAAAATACATAAAAATGATGTATTTTCAAAAAAAAAAACACCTGAATCTATGTAAATAGATCCCATTTAACAAGATTCTGGTTTGGTTTTGTTTTTGGAAAAATGTGCTGGAAATACAGTAACATTTCTGGGCACCTGAAAATCCTGGGTGCCCAGCTTAGTAAGAGGAGTCATTCATCCGTGTTATCAGTATGATAACAACTGGACTTTATTGAAATGTGAAGCCACAGCTGGAGTAATGCTGCTGGCTTCAGTTAAAGCACTGAGCCGCTGATCCCCTGCGTGCGCTCTCTCTTTCTCTCTCTCTCTCTCTCTCTCTCTATATATACACATACATATATATATATATATATAGATATTGACTTACTATTTCATTGTTTATTAAAGGTTACTTGCTTCTATTCCATGTATAGCCTTCCTTGTGCACGTATTCATTTTTATCAAATCTGAGCAATGATTGAGGATTATTACGATTATGTATTACAAGAGCAGCCAGACAGTTTTAATAGTGCACCAGGAAAGCAAACAGAGTCTAAAAGGGCTTCTTTCCACTTGCAATGGGGGTGGGGGATGGGGGGAAGACACAGGGGAAAAAAATTGGGAAAATGTTCACAGGCAATATTACGGAACGTACATGACATCTATTTAATGTCAGAATAGTTTGCTGTGTTTACTCAGTACTCATCCATCTAGCAAAGAGGATGGCTGCATTATTCTCAGAAGGCATTCTGGCATGTAATCAGCCACTCTGGCATTCTGGGGTGCCGGTAAGTAGAATAAATGTATTCATACTTACCATGATTTCCTTTTCTGTTAGCTCCTACATTGTCAATGGATATTCATAACAACTGGGTAATGTGCACCCCTACTAGGGTTAATGGCACAGCCCAAAGCTTTGGAATGTTGGGCATATGAGGATTCCAGACAGCAACAACTCTCCGATCACCATTTGTCCTCGCAGTGCCCCAAAATATGAAATAACGCTGTATCGGTCGACTTGACACCAAAGCACACAATTAACTGTCTAAACAGATATGACTCTAACCAGAATAAAACATAGTAAACAGTGGCCTACCTTGACACATGAAGATAGGTGACATAATAGTAATAAGGAGAACACTTCCGCATCAGAATGTTGGCTGCTATTCGCAGATTCAACAGGTTCAAATGTGATGCTAGCCAAGGGCGCCTTCCTTTGTTGCAGTTGAGTGCCTACTCTTCATGCAGTTCTTACTTTGCTATTAATTTGTTTTCCTTTCAAGCTGATACTTCCTATTGGACCATGCAGCATGTGAACTGTGGCAGAAGAACTTTCACTGCCGGCTGCAAAACTCTGCAACCAAAGATCGCAGCCACAGAAACTTGAACATCCATTCTGTAGTTCTTTGGTGAATGCATGAATGGAGGACCACGTGGCTGCCTTACACAACTCTAAAACTGACGTCTCACCTCTCTCCACTGAGGAAGTGGCCATAGCCTGGATGGAGTGAACCTTGATGAGGACCAGAGGCCACTTCTTTCCCGCATCATAAGCCTTGGCAATGTAAGCCCTCCTCCACCTAGCTAGGGTGGCCTTGGTGGCTTTTTTTGTCTGTGTCCCTGTTTGCTGTTTGGCTGCTCAGAAAAAGACAAACAACCCACCTGAAGTTGGGAACTCAGCAGTCTGTCTAAAGTATGTCCTAATGGCCCATAGCAAATCTAACTTGTGCCACTCTTCCTTTGGCGAATAAAGAACGTACAGAAATACAGAAGACAGATTTCCTGGATCACATGGAAGGCCATGGTAACCTTCTAAAGAAAGACAGAACTGTTCTAAGCACCACCTTGTCCTTATCCATGACAAGGTATGGTTCTTGCGGGACAAAACCAAGAGCTCACCAAAACTCCTGGCTGAGCACATAGCAACTAAGAAATAGATCTTGTAAGACAGCACATCCAATGGTACTTATTAAAGTGGTTCGAAAAGTTCCTTACAAGAACATTCGGAACCATATTCAGTTCCCATGGGGAACCGGGATCATAACATAGTTTGACTTCTGCTGACAACCAGCAGAAATCAAAAACGTCTCTGGTAGACCCTAGGGAAAAGCCAAGGAGGCTCCAAGGGCCAACACCTGACTTCCCAGGGTGCTCAAGGCCAAACCTTTTTCCACTCCTAGTCCAGAAAAAACAAATTTTGCAGAACTGGGACAGAAAGGATGGATATTTTTATCCCTGGTCCAGGTTGAAAAGTGGTCCATACACGAGCATAAGCTGCCGGTTTGGAATTCCACCTGGCAGCCATCAGTGTGTCCACCATCTTCTTGAAGAAAACTAGTTTAGGAGACTCCTTCTTTCAGGAGCAAGGCCTTGAGCTGCATCACTCCCAGATTCTGTAAGCAAAATGGATCCCTGAGAGAGAGGATTTCCCGCGCACTGGAAGGTGAAGAGGGGAACATTGAGCTAAGTTCACTGAATCTGAGAACCACAGTCTTCTGGGCCACTCTGGAAACATTAGAAGAAAGCTGCCACTTGAGAGCCTTAATTTACAGATGACCTAGGGGAGGAGAGGTAGAGGAGGGAAACAAATGCTCTGTAGAAAGTCCACTCCTGACAGGGCATCCACTGTTTCTGCCTGTGGGCACCGGTAGCAGCTAAAGAATGACTGGACTTGAACATTGTGGCTGGAGATGAATAGATGGATCTGAAGATGACCGAACCTTGATACAGAAGGTCTAACACCACCAGGTTCAACATCCACTCCCCGGATGAACATTTTCATGGCTTCTGATTGCACCAGACCGTGAAAAAGACAGAGAGCGAGGTGAACTGTACTCATCTTCAGAACATTCATGAGTAGGTGCTGTTCCTGCCATGACCAAGTCCCTGAATGGGAATTTGATTCAGGTAGCCCCCTAACCCTACAGGCTGGCAGAGGATGGCAGAATTAACTGTTAGGGAACTTCTAAGGGGGACCCCTTGCTCAGATTCTCCAAACTCACCCAACAATGCAGACTACTTCAGGTGTGGCGAGAGTGTGATCGTGGCTTGAGAAAACATCCAAGGTCAGAGCCCAGACTAAGAATAACTCTATGTGCAGGGGCCACAAATAAAGGCCCAGAATCCATAGCAGACACTGATATAAAGCCAACAATTGGCTCCAAAGTCACTGGACCTCTCTCAATAAGGTCTCCTTCCTAGCTAGCGAGAGGAAAACCTTTTCCTTGGTCCATCTGAACACCATCCCCAGGTGTTCTAGGGTCTGTGACGGCTCAAGAGAGCTTTTATTCTCAAATAATCACACCCAGCTGTGAGACTCCAACATCTTCAGGGCCCTGGACACTGACTTCCTTGTTCTTGCTAAAGGCTCAGATGGTGCTCAAATGTGCAACTTGTCCCTCTAGATGGAGTTGAGCTACCAGGGCTATGAGCATCATTAAGAAGACCCTGGGGGCTGTGGTCAACCCAAAGGGAGCACCCTGTATTGGAAAGTTGTCCCAGCACTGAGAACCTGAGGAATTTTTAATAAGACTGATGGATAGGGATGTGGGATACACACCCCTCAGATCTGTGGAAGCCAGGAGAATTCCTCAGTTGGATAGCTCAGAAGATCGAATGCAGGTATTCTATTTTGCAGGTCATGACACACAAACTTGTCTAGGTGTATCAGATCCTGAAGGGGTCAAAGACCCACCCCAACTTCTTGGGGCCTACAAAACAGACTGAGTAGAATCCTTGGCTTTCTCACTGTGAAACTCCAACAAAATCACCCAGCTTGATTGAGGAGGTCCTGGATATCAAACACACTTGCCTCTTCACTGGTTCCTTGGAACCGGGGATGGCAGAAAATGCCCCTTTGAGGGAATTTTTTTTTTCTGCAAATTCTATTGCATAACCTAAGGCTAGAATTTCCAAAACCCAATAAACTGAAATTATCCGGGCATATCTTGAGAAAAATGTGCAGCCTTCCACCGAAGGAAGAGAAGCAGAGATGGGAACGAATACCTTCTTTGTGAGGTGCCCGCTTTTTCGCCCTGAGTCTGCATTGCGACTTCGGGCATGAGTCCTTCTGTTACCATTGGTCTAGCAACCGGAATAGGTTCCTTTTTATCCTGGCTATCCTTCAAAATGCCATCCAGGCCAGAGTCGAATAACAAACCTCCCTCAATGGGTAGAATAAACAGCTTGGGCTCTGAAGCCTGTTCAGCCATCCAACACCTAAGTCGTACACTTTGCATAACTGACAAAGGGATTTGTGGAGCAGGCAGACATACGTACGTTTTCCACCATGGCTTCCCCTAAGGTTGAGACCAAGGATATCAGCTGCAAAATGCTTTCCCCTCTGAATCTGGGGAAACAAAGTGCCCAGGGCAGTAACGCACAAGATTAAGGCTCTGGCAACAATAAAGGAGGCATAGGAGGTGCACAGATTTTTGTGCTGTTAGAGGTGAAGGCTGTTTGGCACGCAGCATCCATTTGCTGGTCGTGCGACTCCATTAAGGCCACGGACCCTTCAACAGGAATAGCCGTGCTTGACAGAATTATGAACTGCCTTGTTTGGAGCTGAGAGGGGTGTGGACAGGATGGAATTGACATCCTTTGCCTCCATAGACAGCACCTCCTTGAGCTGCAGGACCTACAGGCCTCAGCTAACAGGTAGGACAAGGACTTGGTATTAAACAAGGGAGGGATAGAAAACCTCCTCTTCAGCTCCAGCCACCCCCCTTCCTCCCCCTCCATGAAGGCTTCATCCTCCTCATCATAATGTAGCTCTTAGGGGGGCCCTTCGGCGCACAGGCAGGACATCTGTCTGCAACGCTGATGACTCGGGTTCTGGAATGGACTCAGAGCATTTGAGGACCAGCCGGGGGAGAAGGATTGAGCATTCTGGGGACTGCTTTCCTTCTCCGGGGGGATGGGGGGGTTGTGTATCTGGCATGCTACGGACTCCTAGTGGAGGCCAGGGGAGCCGCAGTGCCGGCGCCGTATCGGCAGGACGAGGGTCAATGCTGGCCCCAAAGTGTGAAGCTCTGCTCCACTGCCTACCACACCCACCAGGTGGGGCCCTGCTTCCATGGCCCCACCCTAGGGGGATAAGCCAGGGCAAGCTACCGTAGACCTTGGAAAGGGGTGCCCATTGCCTCATCCTGACCCGAGATGGTCAGGGTTGGGGTCTGCCTGCATATGCAAAGAAACACTGCCCTGTTCTGCTGCAGCATACCCTGACATGCCTGTCTGGGTGCCAGCTGAACCGAGGGACCCAGTTTTGGGGTCGGGTGTGTCTGAAGGGATGTCCTGTAGAACACTGGGGCCCAGAAGATCTCCTAAGAGCAATAATGAGAATTTAAACCATTCTGCTTGCCACCGCTAACTGAAAAAAACAAGTGCAACCCCCTCTCCCAGCTCGGAGGTCCAACTGGGGTGGGGCCTAAGAGACATATTAGCTTCAGGAAAACAATGAGATAAAGTCTCATTACCTGAAGCAGGTGTTATATCTGCAGAAGAAAAGAGGTCTTCAATATACCATGGTACCAATGAAAACAAAAATAGCCTTGCAGGGTGTCTGAGCATAACAGCTGACATTGCTGGCATAGAAGACCGTGATGACATTTAAGGCTTCTCTTCTCCTCTGTTTCTGTTACATCTACCCGAAGCACACAGAACTAGGCAAGCTAAAAACACCCAACACTCTGCTGAATGTGCCTGCTGTGCTGATCTCATCCACAGCATCTGCTCATTTTTTTTGTTTGTTTTTTTGCAGGAAGCCAGCGTTATAGTGAACTAACAAAAACAGCAGGTCCTTCTAAAGTGCTGGAACCATGAGTGGTTAATCCAGTTATGATTGCCAAAGAAATAAGAGCAAACACATAAGCGCTGCCTCTAGCACTGGGAAAGTGCAGACACGCATGCGTGCTCCCACAAGAACAGGCACGCGATGTCACAACGCTAAGCGTGATGTCGACACATCGCAGGAGGTGCACGCACCACCCAGGTGCATGAGAAAAATGAGCTCCATAGCAAGGAAGGAAGGGCACACGTGCACCCAGTGGCAACAATAGAAGTTAAATGGCGGAAAACAGTGTGGCTCAACAGAGCCGAAGAGAAATCCGCCAAGTGACTGAAAGTGGAAGAAAACCACCAAAAACAAAGAGAAAAAAGGAGGAGATTCTGAGTTTTGCAGAATTCAACTCCTCACTATTCCTCTCAAGTTCAGAATAGTAACAAACTGCCCCTCAAAAGTGGAACAAAAGCCAAAAATGTTCAGCGAGATACTGCTACACCAATATATATCGCAATTAAGCTTTCTATTTTTTTTCTCTTGTCCTAGAGAGAGGGACAGCCCTCTTAACTAGGAGCAGGGGCTTTTAAGGAGAAAAACGAGCAACCATTCCTCACAAGAGGAAACAGCTGAGAGGAATGCTCCTCACTAAGCAGGCTCCGCTTTGTTTTTTTTTTTGTTTGTTTGTTTGTTAGCCTGGTGAGGAAATAAAAGGGAAATGTCTTTTCACAGTAGAGCCCAAATATAAAGGGCAATGTCCCTATAGAGCAAAAAACTTTGCATCAAAATCATCAAAGCATGGCTTTCTGGGCAGGGCTGCAGTGGGCACTTGGTGGGTTTAGCCTTACATGGAAGCGAGACTGCATTTTTTGTAATTGTTAGGGAAAGGGAAAAGGAAAGGGGAAATTGTTTAACCAGGAAATTCCTCAGACACTTTGACCAGTGAGCCTGTAGCTTAATGGTTGGAGCACTGGAACGGCATACCAGAGATCTGAGGTTCGAATCCCAGTAGGCCACACTTTTCCTTTCTCATTTCCATCCTTGATTTAAAAATATGTATACCTTGCAGGGGTTAAACTGCACTGAGAGAAAGTGGTATTTTTAACCAGAAGAGGCACACTAAGCTGAAGCTTGTTTCCAGGTGCGACCTGGGAGCACAAGAAGTAAAGTGACTTGCTCAAGGTCACACAGTATGCAAGTGGGGGCTGTGGGATTCAAACCCAGGTCTCCAGGTTTGCAGCTCAGAGCCTTAAACCACTGTGCTATACTGCCTCCTGTTATAGCTTCCTATTCCCTAATGTAAAAAATTCTAAATATGGCTTGTTTAGGTCTTGGGGCAGACAGCTACTGGATGTCATCTGCCTGCCCCAAAGGTGTTAAGCTTCTCTTTAAAAGAAATGAAAAACAACAAAAAGCAAAGACTTTTATGACACTGGATGCTGAATAAATATATTGTACTATACATCATTGCTGTACATATTATTTTTCAATACATAGCTCTCCCTGAGTGCACAGAATAATTTCTAAAGTTCGTTGAAACATTGTTTCACTGTGTGGGGCTAGCCAGCCCAATTCTGTACACCCTCCCTGTACAGTGGGTGCTCCCGATCGTTGGGACTATTTAGGCTGTCTATTTTGACTTATTCGTTAGTTCACTGTTATTTTTCAATCAAAATTTGATTTTACTCAGCCTTTGCTTCTTATCTTATAGCTCCTCCAAAGTTCTGTCCGCCTGATGTATCTGCGCTGTCCAGAGCACAAGAGAATGCGAAACTGAGCATTGCTTTGAAAATTGTGACATTGACTTGGGGCACGTGCGTAAACGGAAAATACACCTCCCCCCAAAGAAAAATAAAAAGAGGTTGCATTTCACTGCTTTAGCAATGTGGTTTAAAAACACAAGATAAACATCAATAGCATTATATGTACATTTTAACATCATTTCATTAGATAAATTAAAATAAGAGACAATGTTAAAAATATGTGTATGCACCAAGTCCCATTATCATAGCACACATTCAGAATGCATACGTAACTGCTGCGTTATCTATGCCCAACAGCCACACAGTGAATACCAGCAAGTGAACACGGTTAGCACTGGCCAATGCTTGTTTCTGTTTAGGTCTTTTTTTAGCTTCACCCTCGTGAACCCCATGGGTGTCAACTTTCAAATCCCCCAAAATGGGTATTTGTGATGTATGCCTCTATCCACCGCAAACACCTTTATGGGAGGATTTGAAAGGTGACACCATATAGTTTGTGAGGGTGGGGCTAAAAAATACATTGACAGAAAAAAAGTAGCTAAAAATATTGAAAAACAAAAAAGGTATGAATTAAAGTTACATACTAAAGAAAAAATAAAATTAAAACGAATAAGGCCACATTGTCCCTTCATTTCAATGTAGTTTTATTGGTCATAACCAAACATCATCTTGGAACTCCTTAGCTCTCCTGAGTTCAAACAATCTGCCCGCTACCTGGAAAAGCTAACCTTGGACCCATATCCCCCCCCCAGCACGACTAGATCCTACTTTTAAATGATGGCAATGGCTAGGGCTCATACACAAATATCAATATTATGAAATGGGAACATTCAAAACATTTCAAGCCTCAAAAAGCAACAATTTAGCCTCAGACACTCAGATCATTTCAGACATTTAAAAGTGAGACACTATCTGGGGGAGCAACTTGGACCACACTGGTCAAAAGAAGAAGCCCACTCACTCGTACAATTAATCCTAGTGGTATAAGAGAGGGGGATCCCCAAACATATTGTTTCAGTTACACGTAAGGAGATACACACTAAAGATGGGACCACAATCAACATCAGAAACATTGGCAAAAAAGAATTAGATATAACACTTAATGACTTAATGAAACTGACCGGGCCACAATATGTGCCAGGCAACACACGATCATCGCATCACATGTGTGGAAAGAATACGACTGGAGGTGTGTAACTAGATTCTTTAGGACTCCACAAATGACAGAGAAATTTGACACTCAAAGGGGAATAGCATGCTGCTGGAGGACCTGTGGGGAGACATGTGCCACCCACACACCTATCGTTTGGAGCTGCCCAGTGCTATATCAGTACTGGCAAGTTGCAGGGCAGGCAATACAGGAACTGGTCCTGGAAAAAGGACCCCCCCAAACAGCTATTCTGTGGCACTTTCCCGAATATCTTAAAAACATACATACACACACAGTCCCTCTTAGCCATTCTATTCACAGCAGCAAAGAAGGTTATCTCACACTAGAAAATTGGCTTTTTATTTCCGGGCATCTGATTGGCTAGTATCCTTACCGGGGTGGGGGGGTACATTAACTTTTAATAGATTACCAGGAAATAAAAAGTACCAGCCAATAGAGCACCTTCACCAACTGAAGTATTCTACTGCCCACCCTGCATCCTAATTGGATAAAACAGCTCATTTGCATTTGAAATTGACACCATTTTTTCCCCTCGCTTAGCGAGATAGCTAGCGAGAGACCCCCCCCATTCAGTCCTTAGCCCAGACACTATACCCAGTAACATAAAAAAATTCACAGCAGTATAAAGTGTAAATGAAACAGCATTTCTTCGCTCTGTTTGGACCAGAGCAGCACAACGGAGCATTAACAGGACACTCTGCCCACCACACTAACAAGCAAGGGCAATACAGCCCCCTGGCACAATGGTAGATTTTTTTATTTAGAGTCATTGTACCTCATTCCAGGCACATCCCTGATGGCTCGCTCCTCCCAAAAGCCACCTGCTGTATTAACGGTGTCCATTGTCCTCCAGCAGATTTTCTATTAAGTAACAGCGCTATCTCAGCACTATAGAACCAGCTTTCCCGGCTCATCCTGACGCTGCACTCAAGCTCCATTCCCCCACAATCTGCCAGTTCTGTCACAGATGTCACAAAGTAAAAAAAGAAGTTTTCATTTTAATAACACGTCACGTGCCAGTGCTATAGACAGCACTTCCATTAGGTTCCTGACTCACCCTGGTTTCACTCCCACTCCACAAAATGATCAATTTGTTTTTCTTTATTTATTTTATTAATCAACAATCAACTCCTGTTAATCTAAATCATGGCATTACCTCTCAGTATACAGATGGTTTCCCCAATCGCCTGACTGTGGCACCAGTGTACCAACATAAAAAATAAAATACAAGTAAGCATGATGAGATGGGTTAAACCGCTGTATCACTAAGAAACTAAACAAAAAAACTAATATGGAATGCAAATGAGCTATGCGGTGGCGGGGGGTGATAAAGAGCCAAAGAGGGGCTTGCTGCAGCAGTAAGAAAACAGTAGAACAACTGTGAAAGGCTGCATCGCCCTCTACTGGTAAGTATTGCTAAGGATACCAGTAGAGGGACTACTTTACTAAAAAAGAAACTTTAAGTTAATGTTGAGTCTTTTTTTAATTACTTTTAAATTCTTACCTATTACAAAGAAAACTTTGCATATAGTCTATTTTCTAAGTGCAATAGTACCCTCCAGGGTGGGCGGTATTGGGCAATACTGGACCTTCCAGGGCCTATGAGGCCCTACGCCCTGGGCAGTCCAGTATTTCCCAATACCACCCACCCTATGGAGTATTACTGCTTGCTAAATGGCTCCAACAAACGGCCCCCAAGAACAAGAATGGGAGAACATAATGCAACAAATTTATCAAATGGAAAAATTAGCAGCACAGCTGAACCTCAAAATGAAAAACTTTACCAACTTCTGAACTAAATGGTTACTGTGGGTGATGGAGTGTAGACCAGACATTATCCCATTAAACAACATCCAGAGGGAAAAAGACCTATTACCGGGATTGCTGATGAAACAGTAATTGAAACAATAACTGTACTTTGTTGCCTTGTTAAATATAACTTAACAATGGTCACTGTTAAACGTTAGCTTACCATTCTGTCTTATGCTTGTATATATAGATGTCAACAGAACATGTAAAGTTCCATGAAAAATGAATAAAGTTCAATTTTAAAATATAAGCTTTTTTTCATCCCCACACCCACAGACCCTATGGGTGTCAACTTTCAAATCCCCTGAAACGGGTGTTTGCAGTAGGTGTTGGCATAGGCCATAAGCACCAATTTGGGGTGGGGGATTTGAAAATTGACACACACAGGGTTTTGAGAGTAGAGCTAAAAAAGACCTTGACAGAAAAAGTAGGCAAAAATATTAAAAAATAAAAAACGTTGTGAATTAAACAAAAAAAAAAAAATATTGAGATGAATGACCCATTAAAATGAATGTAACCTATTCTTTTCAGCATGGTCAGCTGTTGGAGCAGTGCACTGTGTGACACTGAGGAGTGGGCATCGAGGAACAGAGGAGTCATGATGAGGGCAGAGCTGAGTGCCAGTGGGAAAGTGGGAGGCAGGGGGCAAAGAGGTTGGGAAGGGGGGGTATGATTTTATGAAGGGTTTTTTATGGGATTATGAAGGGAGACAGCAGAGGGTTGTGCTTAACAGATTCAAATCAGAAAAGAGGAACATCACCTGTGGGGTGCCACAAAGATCGGTACTAGGACCAGCCCTTTTCAACATGTTCATCAGCGACATGGGAGAAGGAATCAATGGCAAGACGTGTCTCTGCAGATGACACCAAGCTCTGTGGCAGGGTAGACAGTGAGGAGGGGATTAGTGGGATGCAAAGAGACTTGCAAAGGCTGAAGAGGTGGTCAAAGGTTTGGCAGTTGAAATTCAATGCCAAGAAGTGCCAGATGGTACATATAGGGAACAAGAACCATAGGACAGAGTACTGGACTTGGGGGTAAAACTGGGCATAACCTCTGGGAAAAGTGATCTAGGGGTCAACATCAGTGACTCCCTCAAACGATCAAGCCAGCGTAAGAAGGCCTACAGAAATCAAACAGGATGCTGGGGTGTATAGGAAGGGGTATTGACACCAGAAGGAAGGAGGTATTACTACCTCTCTATAGATCACTGGTGAGGCTCCACCTGGAGTACTGTGCCCAGTTCTGGAGTCCCCACCTAAGGAAAGGTAAGGACAGGCTGAAGACAGTGCAACAAAGGGTGACCAAAATTATTCAGGGCCTGCAGGGCAGATCTTAGAGGATCGGCTTAAGACACTGAACAGGTACTCACTGAAGGCCAGATGAGAGAGGGGAGATATTACAGAGATCGTCAAGTTCCTGAAAGGAATTAACAATAACAATTGCAAGAAATATAAATAGTGGATCAAGAACATGGAGACATGAGTGAAAACTGATGGGGGAAAGGTTCAAAAAGGGAAGTGAGAAAGTTTTATTTTACAGAAAAGGTGGTGGAGCCATGGAGCAATCTGCCAGCTGATGTGATGGACGCCAAAACTATCAATGGTTTGAAACACAGCTGGGGCAGAGTAAAAGGCATAGTAGTTGCTCAGGATGGTAGCAGTAGGGCAGGGAGCATGGGGTGGAAAGTGTGGGTTAGAACCTTGCATGGACAATAGGTCCTGGTTTTGATACGGTTTTATGGGCAGACTGGACAGAAACATAGACTTTGATGGCAGATAAGGACCGCTTGGCCCACCTAGTCTGCCCTTTTCCCTTCCTAGAGGATAAGCTGCAGATCCTAGTTAACCAAGTCCAACAGCCTATTTCTTCCTAACCCCCCCCATAAGAATTGCCTTATGTCTGTCCCATGCATTCTTGAATTCGCCCACAGTTTTAAACCCCACAACCTCCTCAGGAAAGCGGTTCCATGTGTCCACCACCCTCTCTGTGAAAAAATACTTGCTCACATTGCCCATGAGCCATCACCCCTCTATCTTCAAATTGCGTCCCCCTGTTCTTGCACATCTCTTTTTCTGAAAGATGCTACCCTCTTGGACTTTGTTGATTCCACTGAGGTACTTAAAAGTTTCTATCATGCCCCTCTTCTCCCTCCTTTCCTCAAGGGTATACATATTAAGCTCTTTTAGTCTCTCCTCATATGACTTCTATTGCAGACCCTGCACCATTTTAGTTGCCATCCTCTGGACTGCCTCCATCCCGTCTGTCTATGTCCTTGCAGAGATGGGGTCTCCAGAACTGGACGCAGTACTCCAGATGGGGTCTCACCAACTGTCTGTACAGAAGGATAACAACTTCCTGTTTTCTGCCGGTGATGCCTCTCCCTATGTAGCCCAGTATTCCCCCAGCCCTCCCTACTGCCTTCTCACATTGCTTGCTAACCTTAAGGTAATCTGATATGATTACCCCGGGGTCCGTTTCCATTTTTGTTGTTGTTACTAACCCCCCGCCCGTGTACTCTTCCCTTGGGTTTTTGTTTCCCAGGTGCATTATTTTGCACTTCTTTGCATTAAATCCAATGGTCCTGTTCTGCCATTATTTTCTATGTTTTTAAACAGTTTGGGAGGATTCTGACAACAGGAGTGGGCACCCACCAGGAGTAATTCTGTGTGTGGTAGTTGGGGGTTGCAGTGATTGTGGGGAGAGGAGGGTGGCAGAGTAGAGGTTCAAAGATACACTCAGTCCACTGCCTGCTTGGTAGACAATCAAGGAGTCACCATTATTAGCATTAAACTCATCGAAAAAGTCAAAAAAGCAGGAGGATGAAATCCTCTATTAGTAAGGTTTCAATATTCTTTATTAATATTCCAACACCCACTGAGTGACAGTTTCATGGCATCGCCAGTTCATCAGGCCCATAACTGAGTTGTTCTAATCGTGTGCATTGCTCAAACTTTGTGTACTTGTATTTTGTTTTTCCTTTATTCGATGACTTTTTTTTCTCACTTTTCAAATAATTTAATGCCACAGTGCATTTTTAGTCCTTGCCCCACAGTGTTAATGTTTAGCCACTTTTTTTATCATGCTGTCTTACTACCGTGACTGCCAGCCGACTCCTACTGGATCAGGGCAGCCTGAACCTATACTGCAGAGAATAAGCATTGAAATCACCCCACATGGACAGGTATTGTGTCTCCTTTGGTTATAAGCATACATTCTTGAGTTCTTTATATATGAGAGCTGCTAAGCGCAGCAGAACAGTTCTGCTACACAAAGGGCTTGAGAAAAAACTCAGAACCAAAGGAGTTACAGGGCAGTAAAATGCGTGGAAGTATTTTTTCACGGAGAGGGTGGAGGACGCATGGAATGACCTTCCTGAGGAGGTCGAGGGGTCAAAAACAGTGGAGGAATTCAAGAATGCATGGGACATACATTAGGCAATTCTGGTGGAGGATAGGAAGAAGTAGCCTGTTGGTCAAGTAGGATCTGCAGCTTTTCCAATAGGTAGGGAAATGGGCAGACTGGGTGGGTCAAGCGGTCCTTATCTGCAGTCAAAGTCTATATAAACATACTGTAAATCAAGTTGAAGATTTTGCTTTTTAAAAAATGCAACTTGAATTTAAAATAACATGGTTTGACTTTGAAGAATATTAGAGAAACTCATGTGATGGAATGGAGTATGCTGTCCTTTGCTAACTTTTCCAATCAGGACACCACTGCGTTCCTTCATGATCTAAAACATGCCAACTGGTCCCCGCTATTTCACACCAATGACACCAACTTGGCTACTGATCACTTCAATGCCACTCTACTAGCCCTACAGGCTAAACATATCCCAGTCTCTATGTGCAGGGTCAGAGGGAAGGCGTCTAAATGACTGAAGTGGCCTCTCCTGCAACTACTCAAGGAACGTGATAGACTGTGGACCAAATGGAAAACATCCTCTGTTCAGACTGACTTTGCTGCCTACCGGACACTACGTAACTCCTGCAAGAAGGAGATTCGGGCTGCCAAGAGTAGCTATTACCGACAACTCCTCCAGTCCTCAGCCTCTGACCCCAAGAAGTATTGGAGCCAGATCAATGAAATATTGGGGAACACCAAACCTATGGCCCCCAACGAGATGCTAAATAATGATACTCTGTGCAACAACCCCCATACTATAGCCAATGCTTTTAACTCCCTTTTTACTGAATCTCCTAAAATCTCCCCTCAGGCATCTCACGTGTCTCATCTCCCCCTCTTCTGCTCCTCCGCCACTTGTCCTCTCTTGTACTGCTCGGTTGGACATTCTCAGGTTACTTCAGTCCATTCCACCACGTGGGAGCCCTGGTCCTGATGGAATCGAACCCCGGATACTTAGAATTGGGGCTCATCTCCTCGTCACCCCAATCACTAGGCTGTTCAATCTGTCCACCTGTACCTCAATGGTGCCGGTAGCCTGGAAGGCTGCCAGGGGTTATTCCTGTCTTCAAAAACGGTGACCCTAAAGGTTTTACTTATTATCGGCCCATAGCCTTACTACCAACCCTCAGTAAGATCTTAGAGAAACTTATTCATTGCCAGGTCTCAACTCATCTATTGAACTTTAATCTTCAGTCACCTGCTTAACATGGTTTCAGGGCAGGACATAGCACCACCACTGCCCTCACTTTACTCACCAGCTAGGTTAAGTCCAACATGGACAATGGTTTACTCACTGGTGCCGTGTTCATAGATCTCACCAAGGCAATTGACCTAGTAAACCATCTTCTGCTCCTGCATAAACGACATTCTTTAGGTGCCTCTGGACCCACCCTATTATGGTTCAGTAGCTATCTCACTGATCGATCCCAATCCATCTCCTTTGGCAAAGTTCTCTCATCCCCTGCTACTATCTCTTGTGGCATACCTCAAGGCTCCATTCTGGAACCTCTACTCTTTTCCATCTTCATCAAAGACACTCCCTCATCCTTTCCCCACTGTCGCTCCATCATGTATGCTGACGACCTAGTACTCTATGCTTCCTCTTGTTCTGTCCCGGACATTAACTCTCACCTTTCTTTTGCATTCCAACAGATTTAACTGTGGCTCTCCTCCAACTCACTCCTACTCAACCTATCTAAGACCCAGGCCATGTTTTCTGGGTCCACTAGGAAAGTCTCTTCTGAGGCTACCAAACTCTGCATGGTTAGCTGTGATGGATCGGTAATCAAGTCTACTAGCTCCTTCGAATCCCTAGGTGTGACTCTTGATTCTGTCCTTGAATTCACATCACACATAAATGAGGTTTGCAGGTCAGTTAACATCAAGTTAGGAGCTTCGTACCGTGTGCGTCATTCCCTAACTCCTACTGCCAGAATCTTTGTAGCGTGGGGCATACTGCTTCCCAGACTTCTGTATGCTCTCCCCATTCTGTCTCATGTCAAAGTGGGTATCCTCCATCATTGGGACACCACATATAACAACATCTGCAGATTTGCACTCTCTGTCCCTCGCCTCACCCACCACTGCGTACTATGCTCCACATTGAACTGGCTGTCCCCTAAAGCCCAGCGCTCCTTCTCTCTAGGTTGTTTTATTGACTCCATGAACAGATCCCCCCATCCTGATTGCACTGGGGACATGCTTACCCCTGTGATTCAGTCCCATACCCTGAGGTCCTCTGACTCCCACTGTTCTCTGTCCCCCACTGCTCGACCAAAATGGGGGAAAAGCTTTCTCCCATTTTGCCCCCAAATTCTGGAACACTTTACCAGCCACCTTAAAGGGATCCTCATCTCACCCTGCCTTTAAATCTGCACTTTTTTCCCCACCTCCAAGCACTTGACTCCTGTGTATGTACCTAACTCCCATGAACTCTGCTTCCTGCCTTCCCTTTCCAGCTCCTCCGGATTTCCCTAACTGAACTGTATTGTTTGACTGTATCAAATGTACTATTTCCCATCCCTGCGTGGATGGTTACTGCTTGTTGTTACACTGTGACTCTCTCTGAGGTGGTCACTACTGGTATTCTTTCTGACCATTTCTTATCTGGTCAATTTCTTGTATGAATTTATTCACCTGACTATTTGCAGGCCTGTAACCGACAACTGTTTGTATTTGTTCTTGTTGATTGTCATTGATTGTTACTGTACCCTCCCGGGTCGTGCTTGAAAATAGGCAGGACTAATGCCTAATGCACTTACCCGGTTACCAAAAGCTAATTAATAAATACATAAATAATTGAACGTAGAGCTGTAGAATTTTAGAATTGTTTGCATGAGACAATCTCTTGTGGAAGAGAGAAGTACTTGGAATGCTTAGAAAAGAAAAATCTAATGGTTGAAGGACACTACATGTGAGAAGTGGTGGTAGTCAGTTAGTTGCTATTTGAATCTGATTGAATGGGTTAAGGGTTCTGGCTCCTTGAGCAGGAATGTTGAAATGTGCGCGAGTACAGAGGAATCCTTATTGTAACAGCACATGGATGAATGCCTACGTGGCTGCTAGGTACAAATATTCTGTAAGAGCACTAATCATTTCTTCTAGAGTATTTATGCAAGATGGAGCCCCTGGTTTCTAAAACACCTCCCATCCTTCCTCCACAGTAGGACTGCAATTTAAAGAGCAACTCTCTACCACAGTGAAAAGCCTAAAACCACTAGATTTACACCAATATATTTTAAATTGCTTTCCAGCTATTTTTTTTAATGTGGCCTACTGTTGGTCTAGTATATATTGCAGACAATACAGTACTTATTTCTTTGAGTCTTTTAACATTTATGTGACTCCCTGCTCACATCGGGATTGCGGTTTATGGCATCACTGTCTGTTACCATGGTGAGCACTATGATATCATAAACAAAAGCTTTGTGGGGTTATGTGGTGAGATGCAATTTTTTTTTATAAAGACTTTTTAAGCAGCCTATCAAGATGTTCTGTAAACCTTGGAAAGGAACTTTGAAAATAAAAAAAGTATTCTCTGGGTAAGTAATAATGCCCTACAGGGTAGGCAGTAATGGGCTATACCAGACTGCCCAGGGGCATAATGAGGCCCGGTGCCACAGGCAGCAGGCCTTACAGTCCCTGGAAAGTCCAGTGTAGCCCATACTGCCAACCCTGAAGGGTACTACTGCACTTAGAAAATGGGTCATAGATGACATTTTTGCAAAATACATATAAAAAAAAAAAACTATATAAAAATAAACAAAAAACAATTACAACTCAGTTTTCTGATAAAAATAGTCCCTCTACTGGCAGAATTACCAGTAGAGGGTGCTGCTACATTTGTGAATGTTTTTATACTACTAGCACCCCCCAGCCTATCCTTATGCTTACATGCTGCTTTGCCCCCCCCCACAATAGTGGAGAACTGTTCATTTTATTTGTTTTCTGTTTTAGCTAGTGAACACAGTTGGAACTCATACTGTAGTACCGTAGAAGGGATGGCGTTAGTGGCAGTGCTACTGGTAATAAGGTCACTTTGGTTTTTTTGCATTTGTTTTTACTTTTGTCTGCTTTTAAATACAGCACAAGTCTCCAGCACTGATCGGGAAGACAGTCCCATTCACTGCTGTATTTATTTTAATACTGATTAAAAAGTGAGCGCTTGGGGTGGCAGTGAGTTTGGCACCGTTAAAGTGTGACAAGTAGCGTACGTGGATGATGACGGGTTTGAACCCAATTGTTCCATGGCTAAGGTGAAAGAGGAGAAGCAAAAAGCATTAATTCTAACTTTTTGTAACTATGTTTTATACAAAAGTTTCAGTAGCAATTCAGCTGAATCGATCAATTAATGCTGGAGGAGAGGCAGGGGCAGGGGTGGGGTTCTCTCTCTCTCTCTCTCTCAATAAGTGAGAGAAAAATGGTGGCATTTTCAAATGAAGCCTTCTATTTTGGCCCCATAATCTGTAATGTAAAAAGGCAGGCAGAGACTGGGACTCATTATTTCCTGGTGTCTGTTGCCTGATACCGGACTGGGTGGTTGGTGGCCTTAGCCATTCAGGTTCTAGAATTTATCCAGTCATTTTCTAATGAACTGTAATAGTTGAAACATCTTATTTATGAAAGTACATGCTGACGTGCAGAGTTTTTATTTAAAGGGACACTGTCAACCCCCTGAGGTCTCAAAGTGTCTCTGGTTTAAAAACATATTTTATGATTGCAAAAATTATGTAAAGATTGTTGATGTAGCTGGTAGTTTGATTCGGACTTTTATTTTCTTTAAAAAAGTAAAAAACAGACTGCCCAACATACTGGTGTTATCACACCAAAACAGGTTTGTTTACATTCCTTGATCAACTCCAAATGCATCTTTCCTGGACTTGGGAACACCCACAAAACAGTCTAGCCCCTCATGATGCAGTGGGAGTTTAAGTGGCTACTGCCTTATGAGTGAAAGCACTGTTTGGGTATGTTTCTAATGCTCAGGAAGCATGCAGTAAGAACAGAACCAGGATTATAAACAAAACAAGGTTGTTTATAAATATACATTGCCATGCATTTCAGTTCTACTAAGCAAGGAGACAGACAAAACAAACAGCAACATCAGTGTATTTTAGAGAGGGTAAGCAATCATAAAATGTGGGGTTTCAACTAGAAATAATATGATGAAAACAGGTTGGCAGTGCCCCTTTAAGGTCAGAAGGGACTCTAGGTCCATTAGCCCCAACGGTTCATAAGCAGGGATGGATCAGTATGTTGTGCAAATATGTACTAACCTACAGAGATTCCTAACCCATTCTACTATCCAGGGTGCCCAGAGATTCCCTTGGAAAGCAGAAATTCGTCCAGGCTTCCCATGAAGACCTGCACTGTTTTCATATCCTCTGTCTCTGCTATGCAAGGCTGCACCATAGGTTGAGGAAAGGTTATGGAGCCAGCACATGGACGATCAGCACTCCTGCACCAAGACAGAAGCCAAGGCTATAGTTCAGGCTGTGTTATTCTTTGTTGTGCAAAATACATCTAGTGCAATACAGCCAACATCACCTGCAACAGCAGGCCCCATAAAACTACTTGAGTTCTTTCACATCTGAATACAGTTGCTTTCTCAACGGTTCTGTTCCATAGGTTTACCACTCTCTTGGGGAAGAAGTATATCTTAATGTTTGCCCTGATTTTATCGCCTCTGAGCATCAGTACATGTCCTAGCCGCTGAGTCCTGCTGGTGGACATCAGATCAAGCATCTCTGTCTGTTACATCTTGTTGATACCCTTGAGTGTGCAGAAAAATCTGATCAGCTTCCTTCTCTGTGTCCCCTTCTCCAGGTGAACATGTTGAAGATCACCAGCCTTCTCCTCACAGCTTTTGTTCCCCATACCTCTGATTACTTTGGTGATCTTGTGTTGCAGCCCCTGCACTGTCTCAGTGTCTTTTTTGTATTAAAGAGTCAAGAAGTGCATGCAGTATTCCAGGCGAGGTCGGACTAGGGCCTGCTGTCTCCTGTTAATGCACAGCAGCATTCTGCAGGCCCTCCTGACACTGGATGCACACTGCTTCTGATGCTTCAGTCCCTTGTCTTTTATTTATTTATGTTTTAATCAACCTTATACACTTCCTCTGATCTATCCCCACGCAAAAGCACCCTCCAGCCCCTGCTCTGACCTTTTTAGGGGCTTAATGTCCCACCACTTACCCAGGACCACAACTGTGGTGGGTGGCCTACCCTATTAGTCATGGGACAGCCTGCAGGGGGAGGGTGGCCAGCATTGAATAATCAGGGATTTTCCTCCTCCTCTGATTTTCTCCCTTGAGGGTACCCATGTGCAGTGATGCACATGTATGCATACTGATGCCGCCCTTCCTCCTGAGATGTGCATCCGCTGCACTGCCATCTGCTCACCACCAGGTGGCAGTGCTGAAGTGGGACTCAGTGCCCCCCCCCCCTTCCCGGGAGGTGAATCAATTCTGGGACACTTGCTCCTTCCTTCCCTGGCTGACCACCGAGCCATTCAGGTTCGTTCATGAGCCCAGGTCACCAGCATACTAGCCTGGCCAGCCCCCAGTCTTTTCTTACTCCCAGAACTGGATTTTCAAATGTCTGAGACTGCCATAAGCCCGTGCTGCACCAAAGATATGGAGCACTGGGCATGCGGCACTCTAAAGGGATTTCCCATCACTTGCGGCAACTGATGCTTGCTAGACCATTTTTTTGTGGTCCAGCCAACATCGGTAATGGAGTCCAACAACCCGAGGATTGGCTCAAGCTGCTGTAAAGTGGGTCAACTGCTGTAGCTGCATTCAAGATTGTAAAATTGGACACAGTCACGGCAAACGGGAATGGTGCAGCTGTGGTAAAGAAAGAGTTTGGCGTGAGGCATGAGGCTTGATGCAGGCCAGGGGTGTAGCTAGTTTAGTTTGATGGGGGGGACAACGACCGCTAAAAGTCCTGCTTTCCTAATAAATCCTAACTCAATAGGCCGGGGCTGGCCCCCAGAAGCTATCAGGGTTTCGATGCATTCTGCTGCATTTTGAGGGTCGTTCGGACACTATTTGGCTACTTTTAGTGCCTTCTTTGATTTGTTTCAAACAGCCAATATCCCTATCAAAATAAATAGCTTTTATTTTCTATAATAAATTGTCAAAACTAAAGCAACTTCTTGATCAGCATCAAGGAGCAGAAACTGCAAACGTCTCTCATCTAGAAAATTCTGCCATAAAATGTTCACGATGGTAACTATATTGCACATAGCGTTTACACACGTTGTTAAAATAAAATACAGGATAAGGGAACAAACCATTTTGGAAATGAGATAGACTATCACTGTCTCTCTTGTCTCAGGTGAAACTTGGCTGCTGGCTAGCCAGAGTAAAAGACAGCCCTATGCAGCAGCAACCAAACAGTCCCTGACAACTAACCACGGCTGCTTGGCTAAAAAACAAATCTAGCAATATAAATAACACATATTCCTATTGAAGGTCAGACGCCACTGCAGGGAAAGGCAATCAGTGACCTCTGGTTTTTATTATGATTATGTATTATTATTGTGTTATACTGATCTGATTGATACAGAAACTGGCACAACCCAGAGCCCATGCCATCCAGAGCTATTAAAAAATAGAGAATAAGGTACCCCCTAAGTTTTAGGTACAAACTGCCTGGTATTCTACACCAAGTATTGGCCCCTCAAAGAAGGTGGTGAGACAAGGTTAATTTATTATGCCTTTTAGGGTACAACCAATGCTATATGAAACCTCAGAACAATTTGCCCAAGGATTACCAAAAATAGACAAACACATGAACTTTTAAAAAAAATGCAAATCCCTCAGAGTCAGAATCATAAAGAAGATAACATTTATTTTAAACCCAATTCCATTTATTTTCCTGTTAATATTCAAAATCATTATTATCTCTGTATGCTGTACTCTCCCCGGGTTGTGCTTGAAAGTAGGCAGTTCCAATTGCCTAACGCACTTACCTGGTCACCAAAAGCTAATAAATAAATAAAATAAAAGTATCTCCAGCATTGCAGGCTGCATACCTAGAATGGGGGTAACTCAACCCAAGGGGCTGAAATTTCCAGCAGTGGTGGGACTTACTTGGGAGCTTTGTTATCAAGTGATTTGAGGTGTAATGACCACATTTTCAGAGTGGATTGTATTACTGTGCCCTTGTGATCGAATGTGTGAAAATTCTTTTATCACACATTTTTATCACAAGATCAAAGTAATACAGTCTGCGGTGGTGGTTCTGCTTGCCTCCCTTGACCCAACTCTCCCTCAGCTGAGACATATAACACAGTCAGCCCACCCCTTGCCCTGTCACTTTATCAATCTAACATGACAACAACTAAATCTGAGCTAGCTGGCTGGCAACTAAATGCCTCCCCTTCCTTCCTTCACAAACAATTACAGAACCCACCACAGACAGACCTTCCTGCTGCCTCTGCCTCATTCGTTCACGGGGTGTAGTTCATCATCCATCTCCTACTGTTGCTACGTGCCACCTGTGTCTGTCTGGCATGGAGCTGTCCACTTAATTTCTGCTCCGTGCTCCCACTTCTCCCTCTCGTCTGACACTGAACTTCAAGCCTAAGGAGTGAACAGTATGTAAACTTTATTGCCTTGCTTGCCGGCAGACAGTATCGGACCACTGCCACCTGTTTAAACAATCCACCACCTGCATCAAACAGTTGCAGCACCAACAGTGATGAACAGCAGACAATCAGCAATAATGCAGGCTGTGCTGCTGTTTAAATTGAAACACGCACCGTGGCAGCAGGAGGGAGCCAGATGCTCACTGCTGGGCAGCCAGCAATGACTAGATGGAGCTGCTGTACAGCTTGAAGCTGGTCCTAGACCAGGCAGTTCGGGAGTCGGGGGGGAACAATCTTCGGGCAGCAGCACGACCTCACCACAATGGAATTAAAAAAATACAAAGAACTCAGAGCTTCAAAAGTCCCACTCTGAGTGTTCTGCACAGTTGAGGGAGGGGAGGGCAGCCTGCCCCCCCCCCATAATGTACGCCACTGACACAAGCCCTGCGCCACCCTTTGAAAATCTGGCCCTCATATTCCACCCCAAGTGTTGCACCTCGCAAATGGTTACACTGCTTCTGAGACTTCAGGATTCTGACTAAGTACTCAGCTTGTTCAGGTTTTCCTGAAGTTGGCCCTATCCCCAAGGAAGTCCACCACCCTGGACAGCTTAGTGTCTTCAACATAATTAAGCAGCCTCCTGGCAACTGCTGCTTTCAAATTATTGGTGAAAGTGTTAAGAGGAGTGACTTCATCACTGATCCTTGAGGGACATTGCTGAGCACCCCTCTAAACTCAGGAGTAGTACCTGTCAGTCATCTTCTGCTGTACGCCCTGAATCTAGTAAATAATCCACGTTATGTATGCCTTGTGTATACAGCACTGATGTACTTTGCCCAGAAACGTGTCACACGTCAGTGTGAAAGGCCTTGCTGAAGTTCAGAAAGACTACAGGCTCATTACGCTGCCTGATCTGCACCGTTGCAAGAGATGCAGATGAGCTGCATCAGTGCAGTTCAGACAGTGCAAATGCCACAGGGGGCCACGTGGCTCAGTATGATCGTTGTTTTCTTGGGTTTCTGTACTAATGTAGGCATTTTTTTGCTGGCGTGTAAACACACCGTTCTACTGCATTAGTACAGCGCTGCAACATACCACATAATGCCGCTGTGCTGTCCCGTTACTTTCATCCAAATATATGGAAGGCGAGGGAAGGTTACTACCAGGGATAGTTAATGTAAAAGGTAATTTTTACATGCCAAGCCCATGAAGGAGATTCCTCTTGCTGCCCTGCTTGGTAAGTTTACTCTTTTTTTTTTTTTTTTTACTAATGGTTATATCTGATACCTTAAACAGAAAACATTCTTGTGATGCAGATTCCCCAATGGATGATGACAGTCTTGTAGCAACACTGCTGTGCGTTGATTACTGTTTGGGGGCAAGCAGGAATACCTCAGAACAAGCTGATGTATGGCAGGCAGTGTGCAGAATGTGACAAATCAGGCTGCCAGTTTAGCAAATGTAGTATTCTTTTTTTAAATCTATATCCCCATTCTGGAGACGGTAATTCATGTAAAGAGCTGTTCCATGCCTGAAGGCTATGTCAGATGTGCATTAGCCATTTGGGCTGGAAATGACTGACAAACTACAGTGGGAAGGGCTGTAACCTAGGATAGTTGTCCTTATACTAGGTACAGGACTATTATGTACATTTCCTGTTACTTTTGTCCAAACTGCAACCCACCCTCAAAACCCTAGCAGAAATACAATGGCAGCACAGGACGTTCGGTAGCCTGACGCTCCAATGGTGCACAACGCCATGAGTGTAAATGGCAGCTGACAACAATGCATGAGGAGTGGTGAGTGAGTGGTGCAGACTGCAGCGGATCATGATCAGCGTTCATAGTATGTGTAAACGCACCACTGTCTACAGCCCTTCCCTTGTCCACTTCCCTGGTCTCCCCATCAAAGATGGTGGTTCTGTATGCTGAACATTAGTACACATCGGTTTCCATGGTTCTCTGGAAAGTAATTTAGGTTCTCTTTGCCATCTTAGTTGGCCATCTGATCTTTCTGGGTTGGATAGCTCTTAGAAAATCTTAGTGAGTCTTCAGATCTGAGGTATCATGGGTTTTCTATGCATTATTCTTATAGTTTGATTTACAAATGAACTCCTCATTTTCTGACATTTTCAAAGGTAAAACCTGCAAAAGCGAGGAAGAATCAGTACTACTGGGAGGAGAGTGTGAAATCTTATCAACGCGATTTAAGGTATAAGATGAATGTTTATAGGTGTAACCCCGCTGCAAATGGGGGTTCCCAAAAATCTTCCAGGAGCTTGCCTGAATGCTCCAAGTCTGGGCGGTGTTCGGTGTCTGAGCTGTTTAAATGTGGTTCCAAGTGAGTGCTATTTGAGCCTTGGTGTACTGTCTCTTTAAGAGCTGTCTGCTTGCAGACTTAATTAGTTTGTATGGGGGGACTGTGTATTTAATGCTCGAATCCCACCCGAGCTGCAGAGAAATCGCTCCGTTTCTGCAGTCGCTAAGAGCGCAGAGGGAGCCTAAATGAAAGATGTAACTGTTTGCCTGAAACCAGTTAGTGTTTAGTAAAATGCAATTTGTCGAACCTGCCTTTCTTGCAGCTGGGACTCTGTGTGTGTTACCCCTCCATTTTGGACCTAAACTGCTGTGCTGGGCTAATTGGGTTAAGGGTTCCCTAAAATGGAGCCTGTGGACGAATCAGAACTTGGACTCTTAATTTTGAGACAGCCACAAGGGGATTGTATGGGCAGTGACTCTGGGAAATGTAGTTTTGACCTCGGCGCCTTTTTCTACCAACAGAGGGAGTCTTATTGTGAGTGACAGCTGAATCAGCCAACAGAATGGTGTGGAGCTAAAGGAAATGCCCTGCTCTGTGACTGGAAAGATCAGATCAGTTGTGGCAGTGAAGAGAGAAGGAGCTGTGTGCTTCTGCGGTGTATAGTTTCGTGGGAAGCGCATGTGAGGCCCTGAGTTTCGGTCTGCAGCCTTTGAGAGTGCCAGTTTGGACTGAATCCGAGTTGTGAGGAGAAAGAAGCACTAGAAGTGTGGAAACCAGGCTCACCCTGTAGAAGACTGGAGAAATTGCTGAATCGCGCTCGGTCTGTCAGGAACTGAAGCTGCTGCGTGTGCTCCCCGGTATTTTGCAGTAATTGCGATTGGGATTGAGAAGCAGCCTACCTGGTATAGTACTTTCCTTTTACATATAAATGTGCATAGTGCTTGTGGGGAATCGCTATTTCAAATCCCCTGTACAGTGAATTGTGTGCTAAAGCTAGAAGTAAACCCTCACCTTCATGCGGACTACATCTGTTAGCTATCAACTGCAGTGGGGTCCAGTCACAAGGACCTTGTCCTCATGCCCTACTCTTCTAGCAATCCAGAGGGACATTCTCCATCCGATCCTCAGTTTGGGTATTGTGAGTACAAATCAGGGTATTCCCCTGCAGCTTGTTTTCAGTCACAAGTGTGTCACCTAATTCTTGTTGTTTCACTGGTTCAGGGACTGAGCCCTCCGGCTCCGGATTACAATTGGGTGTTGTACATATATTTTCTTCTACAGGTCCCTATCCATCTGCACCTGCCGGCCAACCCCGGGCAACGGACCTGGCTAGCCCCCCCCCCAACCTGGGTACCCAGAGTGTGACTTTTCAGACCCTGTATGTGTGCACAGTACTGTGATTTGAATATTTCCAAACCAAATCAACCTGATTGCCACCCTCCTTGTTACTGTCCCCTAAATAAATCAGATTTGTTGTTGTTATACTATATACTGTCTGTGGTATTGGTACTTATGGAAACAGTATTGTGTTTTGCTGTGTATGTTGTTTAACCTTACTTTACAGAGGGTCCTCGGAGACGTGCTGCAGAATCAGTCTCGAGGGTAAATGGTGTCTATATGAGTGAACAGTGTGTATACGTGAGGTACTGGAGCTGTAACTCCGGTGTACTGTGTGAGCCACTACAGGGAATAAAAGGGGGTCTCAGTGTCCCAGAGGGCTGTGACCAAGCTAGTCTAACCACTACAAACCCTGACCTCTGGGTGAAGGCACCCGTTATAGGACCTAGGCCCCTCAACCCATCTGTAGTCAAACAGGCAAGGGTAGTAGCCTGTGGGATAGCACCACCTAGGGGTTACATAGGTATTACACTTACACAGATAACTAAATTACAGGGAATAATAGCAAAATTGAAAAAGTGCAAAAAAAATGTTTTATTTTTATTTTATTTTTTAAAACCATTATGAAATGGAAGGGGTTTGGGGGAGTGTGGGAAGGGGATGTTAGTATCACATAAAACATAAATCTACTGTACTTCTAATACATTTTACTGCTCTGTATGTTGCATCATAGTTACTTAAGTCAGTTTTTGATACTAATCGTCCTGCAAGTCTCATTCCTCTTGGACTGTACTTTAAACCTAAATAAAGTCTATTTAATTTGAAAAAAAAATCATGAAATGTTCCATGTCAATGTTAAAAAAGTATATTGATATGCTTTATCATTATGAAAAAAAGGCATATTGATAACATTTATTTTTCAAAAAAAACCACTTCTGTCATGATGTAAATATTTATTTATCGATATATCTGGAGAAAACTGCCTGTTTCTGTACTGATAACATAATTACTACTGTTATATAATGACAATAAAATAGCGACACCATTTCTTTATGGCTGGACTCCAAGCTTTCACTTAAAAAAAATTACGTTTCTAGCCCCAGCAGTTATGGAGTTAAACGTTTCAAAAGATATTTTCTATAAAATGTAATAACTTTGGAACCATTAGGGCTGGATACTTAATTCTTTTTTTTTAAATGAAAGTTTGGAGTCAGCAAAGAAAAAATTGACTCACCACAATAATGTTTCTTCCAAAGGTATCCCCTACTACGCTTAACAACTGCCATCATTCCCCTGAAACGAGCCGCTCCAAATCTTTCAGCATGTTATGCTAATTATGGAATTTAGAATGAAATGTAACTTTGCTGAGGGGTCACGTTCACCCCTGCACTCTAGTGACAAATTTCTTTCTAAAGCTAAGGTGAGCAGTGATCACAAAAACAAGCTGAATGACTATGAAAAGATACTAAAATTGTTTCAAATATTTGAAAAACAGTTAAAACAAGGCAGAACAATTTTAATTGTTACAATGATTTAAATGTCTGCAACCACTGCAGACAATCGTAAAGGCACTGTAGCAAGTAATGCTCAAGCAAACAGAAGAACTTATTTTTGTCTGAACCTTTTACCAGGTGCTGGATGGGGAAGAATGGATTAGGGATTGTTAAACATAATGAGGGATACCTTCGGAAGAAATAACATTACAATAGTGAGTCATTTTTTCTTCAAACCCCAGGAACCCCCCACTTATGCTTAACAACTGTAAACTCCACTGCAGTACCATGGTAGGGCGGGTATAGAACCTACTTTCTGCCGAGGGAGGCCTCCTTGGTGTTCCCAGGGTTAGGCTGCAGCATTCAGGAGATCGGCCTTTGCGATGGCTGCACCTACCCAGTGGAACTCATTGCCTAGATATTTAAGGCAGGCCCCCTCGGTAGAAACCTTCAAAAGAGGATTGAAAACAATCCTGTTCCAGCAGGCTTTTAATATCTGATCTGGTTTTGTAGTATTTTAAACTGGTTATAAGTTGCTTTGTTATGAGACAGATAGTTTTAATTGGAAGAATGTCTCCCAGCTGTTATGTTTTTATACTACTATGTTTTTACGTTTGTTATATTGACCAGCGCTCCAAGTCCCTGGAAAGGGGCGCTTTATAAATAAAGTATCTATCTATCTATCTATCTATCTATCTATCTATCTATCTATCTATCTATCTATCTGTCTGTCTATCTATCTATCTACTTAGGGAAAAGGTTCTAAAAGTTTATGTAATACAGCAGTGTCAGGCTTGCCATCCCTTCTGGACTGTATGCCCAGGCAGTAGTGCTTTGTGAAAGTGTGTACTGTTTTCCAGGTAGCTGCTTTACAGATTTCCTGTAGGGAAATGTCTCTTGATGCTGCCACAGAGGCAGAGGTACCCCTTGTGGAATGCACCCTAAGGCCTATAGGAGGCAACTTTTCAACTTTGTCATAACAGAACAATATGCAGGAAACTATTCAATGAGAAACGATTCTCTTGAATGATGGTTGGCCTTTCCCCACTTCACCACAAATAACTGTGTGTTAGTGGTTCTGACATCTTTTGTGTGGTCCAAGTAGTAGCTCAGTGCCCTCTTCACAACCAGATTGTGGAGTTTCTGTTCTCCTCAGCTGGAATTTGCTGTAGAAAAAAACTAGAAATGTTACTAAGACGTAATTCGGACACCGCTTTGGGGAGTAATTTTCTGTTAGTTCTTTGGGTTACCTTTTCCCTGTGAAATATGATGTAGTTGGGATCTCTGCAACATGACCAACCTTCAGGCAGATGTCACTGCCACCACGAAAGCTGCTTTCTAGGTGACATACTGTAATGCAGCAGTTGCCATAGGCAAGGAGCCCCCATCAGCTGAGCAATGCTCATATTCAAGTCCCTGGGAGGGACAAGGTCCCTTATTGGAGGGTATAGCTGATTAAGGCCTTTGAAAAATCTTTTGAAAATGGGTTGAGAGGCCACTGACTTATCCTTGCCAGCTGATGTGTAAGCTGACACTGCTGCCAAATGCACCTTCAGGGTTGTTGGCCTGTGGCCCAAGGACTGAAGATACTCTAGGTAATCCAGGATTGAAGACAGACTTGCTCATAGTGGGATGAGCTAAGGGAACACCAACAGGATTTTTTTTTCCATTTTGAACCATATGTTTTCCTTGTTGCTGGTTTCTTGGAGCCCTTCAGTACTTCCATCACTTCATTAGTGAGATTTATTCCAGAGAACTCCATCTCTTCAAGAACCATGCTCTAAGATGCAGAGTTCTTGGATCTGGGAATGTTAGCCTGCCCTGGGACAGTGTCAGCAGATTGTGTCTCACAGACAGGTTGACAGGAACAACCACATGCAGCATGGAGTACTACATCTGTGTAGCCCAGGTGCTGTGGGCCAGTGGGCTACTACCTCTGCCTGCTGGTTCTCAAGCACATTAAGGGGTCTGGGTCCTGCTACAGTGGTGATTGGGGGTTCTTTCCCAAGGTTATAATAAATAGTGCAGTGCCCCCACCCAGAGTAAGTTAGAAGTGGGTCAGGTGACTGGATGGCACAGCCCCCTGGGATGCTGCACCTCCCCACCTCCCCTACCAACCACTCCTCACACTGGATACCCAACAGTTCTTTAACACCATAAACCATAAACCAGTAAAAAGCTAGCAGACACAGAAATACCCTACATTCAAAAAATATGAACAGTAACGTCACAGCCTTATTAGGGGGTGGGTTATGATAAGGATACCTGGATGAGGTATAGCTGCACAGAAATATTGGTGAGCAGGAATTAAACAGGTTAGGAACAACTTGGGCCCGGAGGCCAGATCTTGCCCAGCTGTCCACCACACTGGTACCAGTGTTAACCCTAGGAGACTTTGGGTACCCACTAGTTGCACGCCTGGATGTTGCCATGGGTTGGCTGGCTGTTGGGGCCCTGAAACTTTGAAAAGATGTTAAACTAGATTCACACTCCCTTGTTTGATTTTCCAGGAACCAGGTCCTGGGTACTCATGGTTTGCAGGACTTAACAACGTCTGGAGATGAGATTTCCTGGTGTCCTGGAGTGTGGTGCTCCTCTCAAGAAGTACTCAATGGGACAAAAAGGAGGCTGTCTTAGTTCCCATGGCAGATTTAATCTCACTTGAAGGCCTTGCAGCTTGTCTCCTTGATTGAAGATCTGGCCATTTGTCACCTTCAGTCGCTTTTGGCCCTTTGCAGAGCTCGATGGCAGGTCCACACCAGCCCCAGAAGGCCCAGACCCAGGAGTGGCTCCACAGCCTGGCTCCCCACAAGGGTTGTAGGTGCCCTAGCGCCCCAGCAAGCGCTGGTGACCTCCTGAGACAGTGGGTCCCACTTGGAAGGCGTTGACTAGTTCTTTCCCTGGCTCTGGGTGGGGACTTCCAAGCAGTAGGAGACCCCTGCAGTCCCTGCACTGAATCCGCAAGTCACCAGAAGCTAGCCAATTCTAAATAAACAACAGTGCCGGTTTGCCACAGCTGCTAGCCATCGGACAACAGCTTCAGTTTGCACTCAGACTATAGCAGTCAGCAGGGAGTTTGGAACTCGACAAGTCCCTACTAACCTCCAGAGCTGTCAGACTCTACATGTCCGTAACAGGTCCCTTTCAGCTTCAGTGGGGACACAGCTCTCAGCCACTTCGTCCAGTCCACACGGCAAATTCACAAAACCTGGTTAGCACCCTGCTCCAGAGACATTTTGCCTCTTCAGAGATACTGTTAAAGTCCCAATCCTTAAAGCAGTTTCTCAGCCACAGCTGTTTAACTTCCCAACAAACAGCACAGTTCTATCGGCTCAGTTCCATGCACAGTGATTCATAGATTCATAGAAGTGTAACAGCAGAAAAGGACTGACAAGGCCCACTGAGTCTGCCCATTTGTCTAGCTATCTGCATGGACCTGTGCCCCCCACCCATAACATTCCCCTGTGGCTGTCCCATGCACTTTTGAATCCCTCCACTGTTTCTTCTCCAACGACTTCCTCAGGGAGTTTGTTCCACTTTTCCACCACTCTCTCTGTGAAATAGTATTTCCTAATGTTACCACTGAACTGCCCCCCTCCACCTGTAGGCCATGCCCCCTCGTCATCTGATTACCCTTCATCTGGAAGATGCTTTCCACTGGCACCCTGTTTATACCCTTATGGTACATGCAGGTCTCAATCATGTCCCCCCTCTCCCTCCTCTGTTCCAGGGAGTACATGGTCAGATCTCTCAACCTTTCTTCATAGGATAGGTGGCATAACCCTTTTACCATCTTTGTTGCTCTCCTCTGAACCCGCCCCAGCCTCCCCACATCCTTTTTGAGGTATGGCCTCCAGAACTGGACTCTGTACTCCAAATGTGGTCTAACCAGATGGGTGTACAAGGGTACTATGACCTCCCTATTTCTACTGGTGATCCCCCTTCCAATGCATCCCAGCATTTCACTCCCCTTAGCCACTGCCCTCCCACACTGCCTTTCCACCTTCAGGTTCTCCAATATAGTGATGCCTAGGTCCCTTTCTTGTTCCATCACCCCCAGATCTCTGCCTCCCATACAGTACCCTGCCCTTAGATTCCTGTAGCCGAGATGCATGATTCTACACTTTTCTGTGTTGAATGAAAGTTGCCACCTCTTTGACCATGCCTCAAGCCTCCCCAAATCTCTCTGCATTTTTTACCCCTTCCTGCATGTCCACCCTATTGCAGATTTTGATACTGTCCGCAAACAGACTCACACCTCCCTCAAGGCCCTCCACAATGTCCCCTACAAATAAATTGAATAGTACGGGCCCCAGCACTGATCACTGAGGGACCCCGCATGTGACCTTCCCTCTCCGGATACCACCCCATTTATTATGACCCTCTGCCTCCTGTTCCCCAGCCAGTTTCCCACCCATTTAGTGACCCTCTGCCCCAGCCCTAGGCCTGACATTTTACACAGCAGTCTTCCGTGGGGCACGGAGTCAAACACCTTCCTGAAATCCAAATAAGCCACATCTACCACCCTCCCCTGATCCAGTTCCTTGGTTACCCTGTCAAAAAACTCTATCAAATTTGTTTGACAGGATCTGGCCCTAGTAAAACCATGTTGCCTTGGATTCATCAGGCCACTTTCCTCCAGGTAGCTGGTGATCCTGCCTTTTATTAGTTTCTCCATGAGCTTGCCTACCACCGATGTCAAGCTCACGGACCTGTAATTTCCTACTTCCTCCCTCCCTCCCCCCTTATGCAGCGGGACCACATTTGCCTGCCTCCAGTCTTCCGGTACCACCCCAGTCTCCAGAGACTGATTGAAGAGTGCGGTCAATGGTACTGTCAATATCTCCTTTAGTTCCCTTAACACCCTTGGGTGCACACCATCCGGCCCCATTGCCTTGTCCACCTTCATGCAGCCTAGTTCCCCCAAAGGTTCCTCCATGAGAAAATGCCTCATCTCCACTTCCCCCTCCCCTGCCATTTCTTTTCCTGCTCTGCTGCCTTCACCTTCTTCCTCCCTATTGAACACTGAGCAAAAATAGTTGTTTAGCAGGTCCGCTTTCTCTCTGACCCCTTGTAGCAACTCCCCCTCGTTTGTTTTTAACTGGCGTATTCCCTGCCTAGTCTTCCTCTTTTCACTTACGTACCAAAAGAAAGTCTTATCCCCCTTTTTGACCCCTCTAGCTATTCGCTTCTCTGTCTGTGCCTTTGTCTTCCTTACCTCTACCCCAGCTTCTCTCTGGCTCACCAGGTATTTTCCCTAGTCCACTTCCGCTTGCGTTTCCTTGAACTTTCTGAAGGCCTTCCTTTTTTGCCTTTACCTTTTTTGCTACCTTCCTAGTATACCATAGAGATTTCCTCCTCCTCTTATTTTTACTTGCTCTCTTGGCACAATTGTCAGTGGCCTCTACAATAGCTTCTTTTATCCTCCCCCACATTGCCTCCACCTCTGTCAAATCCTCCACCCCTTCCAAAGCCATCTCCACTATTTCCCCCATTTTCCAGAAGTTTGCCCTCTTGAAATACAGCACCTTCAATCTAGACCGGTGAACCTCTGCAGTGTTCCTTATTCTAAACCTGACCGTGTTGTAGTCACTCGTACCCCACCAATACATCTCCTACCCTATCCCCATTTGTCAGGACTAGATCAAGAGTAGCTCCTGCCCTGGTTGGCTCCCTGACCAGTTGATTTAGGAGGGCCAATTGCAGGGAGTCCAATATTTCCCTGCTGCTGGCTGAAGCAGCCGAAAGGGTGCTTCCGTCTACATCTGGTAGGTTCAGGTCCCCCATCAGCAACACTTCCCCCCTTGCTGCCATTCTCACAAACTCATCAGCCATGCTTCTATCCACCAATTCCTGCTGTGCCGGGGGCCTGTAAACCACCCCTATACGCACTGTCTCCCCTTCCCCACTGATGAGACCCAGAGTCCTTCGGCCTCTCCCCACTTGCCCTGCAATTCTGATGCCCTGATACTCTCCTTTACATAGAGTGCAACCACCCTCTCTTTTCCACCCTGTCCCTCCTGAACAATTTTGTACCCTGGTATCTCCATTTCCCATCCCTGTTCCTGGTGGCACCATGTTTCCATTACCTCCACAATGTCAAGGCCCTCCACATCCATTTTTGCTGTTAGATCTGGGATCTTTCTACCCAGACTTCTGGCATTTGCACACATGACCCTCCACCCCTTCTTTCCTCCTGTCCTGTATATTTTGTCCTCTTACCCTCTGGCTGTGTGGGTAGGGCTTTTTTCTCCCCCCCCCGCCTCTTGCCTCATCAGCAGGGCTTCCCCCTGCCCTCCCCCACTTGTTTAATTTAAATGGCAGCGTCTGTCAACATAATTGTCCAGTTTGCATTTGAGAACTGCTTTCCCCTCCCCATTTAGGTGCAGCCTATCCAGGGCATAGAGGCTCTTGTCACTCCATGCTGGCCCCCAATCTCCCTTCACACCATACCCCTTCTGGGCACACCAACCTGCAAGCCAACTATTGAACTCCTCTATACTTTGTCTCACCTCCGTGCTGGCCCTCGGTACTAGCAGCACCTCACAGAAGGACAAGGATTTAAAGTCCAAGCTGCTGCAGAACCTAGCCAGTGCCATAAACCTTGCTCGCACCTCCATCACACTGCTCCTTGCAAGGTCGTTTGTGCCTAGGTGGAAGATCAGATGAGTATTTCCCTCCCCTTGAGGGGATCCAATGCATAACTTTGGCTGCCGTCATACCTGGCAGGCACTCCACCCTTATTTTCTCCTCTCTCTCTCCCTTCTCCCGTTAACTCCTCCTTTTATAATAGAGTCCCCATTAATAAGACTCTATTCTTCCTCCTGGGCACCCCTCACTGCTGCTGTTCTCCTCCTCTTTCCTAATTTTTCCCCATCCTTTCCCTTGCTATCCCCCCTCCGAAACTTCCAGAGCCCTCCTCCCCCCATCCTCCACCTGCTCAATTCCCTGGGCCCCTTTCTGGTTCTCTGGTCCCTTTGTGCAGCCCTTTTTCTCTTCTGAATCTTTTCGATACTCCCTCTCCCCATCCTGCTCATCACCCTGACCCAAATCTTGGTTTTCTGGCTCTTCTATGGTACTACCTGCCCTTGTGCCTTGCTCCATTTGATCACCCCCCCCCCCCAAAGCTTTCCCTTCTATTCCTTGTACTCCAAGCTTCATTTCTGGGCCCTGCTCCATTTCCTTCCTGCCAAAGCCCCCATCCCCAGCGTCCCTGCTTCCTGCCTGGCTTGTTCCCGCACAGTTTCCTCATCTCCCTGTCTTTGCTCTTCCTGCACAGACGTCACAGGTCCCACTCTTGCAGTCCCAATCTGTGCCTTCTTGCAGAGTTCTGATCCAGGGCCCCCGCTCCCCTATGCTACCCTCTGACCCCTTCCAGTATTATCCCTCTCTCTCGGGTCTCCCTTGACACCCCTTCCCCCTGCCTGGTTTTATGGGCACTCCCACCTTCTGGGCTCCTCTTGCCAGGATGCCCCTGTTTCTCCAGATACCTCCATTTCCTCTCCTTGTGCCTGAGGTTTCGGCACCTGGTGTATTTTTGTAGGCAACCCCATGCTCTCTCCTTTTCCACTCCCCTTGCTGTCTCCGAATTCCTTCCACTTCCTCGCTGAGCTTTGCCAGCTGGTGGCACACTGGGCAACCCCCAAATTGCCAAGCCCAGTCTAGTACCATGGCCACCCCAGACTCTGTGCACCCAACCACCCTCCCAAAGATGCAAGCTCTAGTGACTTGCGGTCCCTTCCCCATCCTAGCATGCATCTTTGGTCAAGCCCCCCAACTTCTCTTTCAATAACACTTATCTAGCAATTTCACACATACAGTTCATACTTTCCCTTTCTCCCAGCCTTTACAAACAAGGTTCCTGAATGATCCATGCTTCAGTGCCCTCACCCTGATCAGGACTACCCTAGTTTTGCCTGTACCCTTAGTTACAGTGCCCAGACCAAAGATTTGCACCACAGCAGCCACTGAGCCCGCACCAATGATCTGCACCACAGCAGCCTCATACCCTGTCAGAGCTGCCCCAGCAACATGTACACTTGCTTGATCAAATCAATATTCTTTAAAATTCTCTAAGGTCAGGCCACTCCTCCCCCTTGGCTCCACCCCCACCATCCATTTAATAGAGGTCGGGCCGGGGCAGGTGGTGTGGGAAGAAATTATAGCTCCTCCTGTGTCTGGTGAAAGGAATGCAGCTGGGCCTGCCCTTTATAGCCCAGCTGCAAGTCAAATCTTCTCGCCCTGGCTCCTGATTGGACATCTGCTTCTCCCCTTCTACCCCTGGCCTGCCGCCAACTGCAGCCACCGGGAAAGCCCACTCCTCTGCCTCTCCTGCTGCTGATGCAGCACTGGCTCCTTCCACCTCCGACGTGCTCCTCTGCCCCAAGCCCTGGCCTGCCCCAGTCTGAGCCGCTGGGATTCACCTGCTCCGACGCCGCTCTGATTTTTCTTCACCCACTCCAACAGGTAATTACAGCTCCTCCTGTGTCTGGTGCAGGGTCTCTGCAACAGCTATTTCCTCCAATTGAGACAGCACAGTTCACAATACCTGGAGAGTTTCAGAATCAGTCCAGTCTCTCCTCTCTTTTCTCCTCAGTCTCCTTTTCTGCAGTGGCAATCTCTAACCGAGACCTGGGCAAGGCCTCTGACAATCCAGTCCCACTCACACAGGATCCCTCCTGACTCGAGAAGAGTCTGGGCACAGACTGACTCAAGCCCAGAAAGTCCTTGGGTTTTCACTCGAGAATCCAGCCTCCTGATTGTCTGTTCAAGCCGATCAATCATCAAGGACCACAGAGATCAATATTTCCTACTTTCTCATTGGGGCATGTGTTAGGCACCTGAATTAATGAAACTCCCTCTCCCAGAAGTCCTTTGTTTCAGTTTTAAATGCCTAGTTACTCAATTGGCTGTCTGACAACGGTCAAAGTACAAGAACATGGCTGCTTCCATTCAGTTTTATGGCAGTCCTTATGATGTCCCTCATTTACAGTTCTGTTGCAGCTGGGTTAAATACTTTTTATTTACAGTATCTCCACAGTGCTGTAGCCCCAACTGTGCCCTTTTAAACAAGCCCACAATTAAATATGTATTCTTCACAGATCTCCTGTCGCTGCTGACACAATACAGTCACCCTAAGCGGCAGGCAGCACCCTTCTTAATATTCATGAGGGATCATACATATTAATAAACCCTCAATTTGTGCCCCGGACCAAACTTCATTTTTAGAAAGTAATGAGGCTTCTCTCCAGCCTCTTAGATGTCACCAGTCCCCACAGTGGCAAACAGGGGAACCGGGACCACCAGCACACTCCCGATGGGCCACAAAACCTAGCAGTCAGCACATCAAGGCGCTTTCAAGCGCATGTGCAATCCCAGCTTGCTCCAAGAAGCAGAACAAACAGTGGCAGATCGCAACTTAGTTTTAAAGCCCAAAGGGGCTAACATAAACCACGGGCTATTCGGGGACTTGGAGAGCACCTTAGAGGACTTGGGGTAATGCCAGGCAGAAACGGGATAATGGGGGCATCACAGGTAAGCCCCAAAAGGGCGTTATATCTGCATGGCCCAATCTGGAGCTATGAGAATCATAGCGGCTGACTCCTTCCTCAGCTTGAGCAGTACTCTCAGCAAAAGTGAGAAAGGTGGGAAGGCATACAGAAACTTCCTTGACCACTTGAGGACAAGAGCATCCTCTGGAACTGTACCCACCGATGGGGCAAAAAAACAGAGGGGGATGGTTGTTCTCCCAAGAGGCAAACAGGTCAATTTGTGGTATACCCAACCCAACTGTCTAAACACTGCTGCCAGCACCTGCTACTTCAGCATCCATCTGTGATTTCCCTGGCTGAGTCTGCTCAGGGAATCTGCCAGCACATTGTTTTTCCTTGGCAGGTGTATTTCTGAAAGCTGAACTTCCAGGGAGTTTGTGGGGTTCCAGATCTTCATTGCTTCTGTGCACAACAATTGTTGATCTTGTTCTTCCCTGCTCGTTTATGTAACACATAATTATGGTGGTGTTTGTGCTGACCTGGACAGACTGACACCTGATGTAGGAGGAAAAAGCCTGTATTTCTTCTTTGGGCTGGGGTGCACGCTTCTCTACAGATGGCTAGCTGGGAAGCAAGCTTGGTTAGTAGTAATACAAGTACATAAAACAGTAAAACCAACCAGGTTTTAATAGAACTTGATACCCCATGGAGCAGTGAACAGGAACAGGAGTTAGCATTCACCCCATAGGGGAAGCAACAGAGCTAGGGACCAGAGGTCCTTCAAGTCAATGTCAAGAAAATGTCTAAGAGTCCTTTTCCACAGTGTCCATACTCATAGGGTCATGATGCTGGCAACCCCTGCTTCTAAGCAGTACACTATTCCCTTTTCATGCAAATTACATGGGCATGGCAGACCATCATCAATCTCCCCTGGGCAGCTTCTAACCCAGCTCCCAGCTAGTGGTACCATCTCTCTCACTCTGTTTGCAGGACCTTCACCACAAATCTCGGGCATCCCATTATTACTGACCTTAAGGAGGGCCAGTGATTCCCATTCTTGATTTATAACTTTTCCCAAAACTCTCCCTGGGTGACTGCCTCCTCTGAACTACAGGCAGCATGTCCCTACAGGGTAGCTTATCTTTATTTCTCCCTTTTCATCTTCTACCAGCTGGCCAAAATTATCTCCATGGGCCATACATATTTTCTTCAGGCCCTGAGGCTACTAAACCTCAGACTCGTGACTGCCACCCCCCGTCAGTCACCATAACTTTCAGTTCTGGGACTCATAAACAAGGGAGATTTCCTCCATGGACGTGAAGTCCCAAAATATTTCTGCTTCCTTCATCTTGCTCCCTCAGAACCAGGTTGAAATCTCACACTCTCCCAATGGCACTGCACTTCAGCCTTCTCTCCCACATGGTATTTTCCACTCCCCTCCCTCCACTAGGGATCTGTATTTCATGGCTGCCGCCACATCATGCAGCAGAGTTTTCCTACACTCACAATCCCAGAAGTGGGCAATCAGCCCCACTCCTCATTCTGAAAATTCTCTCCCTTTTCCCACCCACGCGCTCCCACAGACAAAGAAAAGCCTGCCCACCAAGGTACTTCCCACCAATCATAGACAGTCACCCAGAGGCAAGAAGATTCACCCTTTAAAGTGCACAGGCATGGAGCCCGTCACTATATTCAGTGTAAGCCCAGTACACTAATCTAGCACTTTAATGGGGGGGTTACATCTCACCCCCTTCTGAAAGGTAGATGCGCTCGGGAAGCTCACGGAGTGCCACCAGTGACCTCCCCTCCAGGCCCCAGCAGGAAAGCTATGCACACTCCCCCCCCCACCAGAACCCAGGAAGGCTCAGACTGCCTTACCACGAAGGTGGAGAAACATTATCTAACCAAGAAAGCGGCCCCCTAGAGCTCGACTCTCCAAACTCGCTTGAGCTCACCCTGGCCACCCACCCTCCTGGACTCTCAGGGCAGATTATAAGTCCCCAGGGAGTTGCATCCCAGGCCTAACAACTACTTACCTAAACTATAGGGTTCTGCCAATACCAGCTGCCTACCTAACCTATTTGGACACTGCCCAAGATTACCCTTCTGCCATACACTTCCCCCAGGAGTAAATTTGATAAACAGAACATCTGATACAATTGAAAGAATAACAAAGGCCAAAGGGGCTTACACTTATAAAACATGTTTCAGGCATGTCACTGCAGAAAGCTTTCCCCACCTCACATCTGTCCCCCGGCTACCTACAATTGAGGTTGTAGCAGACTTTTATTTTCAAGACTCCTCTTTTTTTTTCTTTTCAATTAACATGCAGTAACAAACAATGGGGCCCTATGCATGATCTGGTGAGAACTATGTGCCGGAGGTGTATTTCCTACCCATGTAGCTCCACACCGGTGGACAGGTACGCACTGTCCATATTCATCAATGGCTGCCACCTTTCCGCGGCACTGCCCCCCCCCCCCATGTACAGGACTCCACAAGGTGATTGGGGATAGAGTCGCGGACCTGGCCAGGCATCCAATGGGATGGCAGGCCTGGGTCCTTGAGTGGATCACTAGCGCACCTTGGTGCTGGTCCAGGTGTGTGAATAGCACCTGCATGCACCCAGACCCACTGGCCTGTGGTACACCCGGCACAGGACCCACCACAATAGGCATGTCTGGTGCCCGGAGGTCCCCCGCAGGAAGCACACCTGCCCCAGTCCCGAATGCCTGCCCCCTCCCCCACCTGTATGCCCTGACGCCAATACCTGGTATGCAACCCCTCCCCCCTCCGAAAACAAAGGTTGTAGCCTTCCCTGTAGTGGACAGGTGCCCCAACATGTTTTCCCCTGCTCTGGACACAGCTGGGCACCACCCAGTATGTGCCACCAGCCCGCCCCAAGTGCCCGTCCCTCTTGTAATGCACAAGCCCCCCCCACCCACAGGTGCCCCATTTCTGTGGTGTTCAACATCCCCTGCCCCGCACACACAAGTGACCTGGCATCCATAGTCTGGTCCCAGACCTCAGCACCTCACTCGGCACGTATTGGACAATACTTCCAGTACCCATACCTGTATGTGTGTTCCATGGCCCCAGATGGTGGCACAGCACTCCTCACACCTCCCCGGCTGCTGGCCATCCAAATGATGCTGGGATCACACCGCCTATAGTCAGCGCGATCCCAGAATCATTTGGATAGCCAGCAGCCAGGGAGGAGTGAGGAGGGCTGTTCCACTGGTTGTCCAAGACCGTGAAACACATATGCGGGTATGAGAACTGGGGAGTACTGTTGTTGGTAGTGGGGGGAGTGCCACTGAACATCAATGGGGATGGGGGTACCAGGGCCGGGGACCAGACTGTGGATGCTGGGTCACCTGTGTGTGTGGGGGCAGGGGTATTTTAACCACTGCGGGAACAGGGCACCTGTGGGGGGAGGGGCTTGTGCATTACTAGAGGGGATGGAGCACAGTGTGGTGGGGGCATGGGCTATGCTGGCACATTACCAGGGTGGTACCCAGCTGTGTTCTGGGGCGGTGCTGCAGTCACACTACTGGGGATGAGGCAGCACTGTATGGTGGTGGTGGTGGTGGTGGTGGGGGGGTGACTTGATGGGACATGGCAGACATCCTTGCAGCCTGGGATCAGATCCACCACATCGGGACCCATGTTGTGATCGGATGGGGGCTTATTCCCTCGGCTGCCCCAGCCAGCCTCATGCTGCCCAGTGGACTGGGGCAGCACGGGTGGCTATAGCAAGGTCCTGCCATGACCAGTGGGTGCTATCCGTGAGGGTGCACAGTGGTTTACAGCAGGTTCCCCCCAGCATATCCCCCACACCACTACGCCCTCCTGAGGGTTATACTATGCACCTCTGTGCATTGCGCGTAGTGCTGACACCCCCCACCACATTGCGGTCTGCGCAGCTGGGGGATCGGGTGCATAGGGGCTGCATGTCCTGTTTAGAGCATCCCTTGCGGGGGCACAATGGGTGCAGAGTGGATCCGCACAGCGGATCCATGGTACATAGCCACTCAGCATCTTCATTCATAGAGCCCAATAATTGCTACAAACTTTCTACTTTAACCCCCTTAAGACACTTATACCACCATAAATGAAAATTACATACCTACCGTAATTCTTGATCTTCTCTTGTATCTTCACCATTCATTACTGCTAGCTGGGTAAGTGCCAGAGATGCGCACCTGCATGGGAGCTTTTTTTTGGGGGGGGGGGGGAGTAGGCAGCGATGGCGCTGCCCACATGGTCGAAGCATTGCGTGGCGCATGATGGTTGGCCACTAGGCACCGCAGACTCCTCCTCCATCCCAGTTCTGTTTAGCCGAAGAGGATGAAACAGGAGATAGGGAAAAATAAGGTGAGGCAAGAGAGCCGAGGGATAGGAAAAGGAAAGGATATAAACTGAAAAAGGTATAAGCCGACCAGAGGACAGAGGGATCGAGCTTCTTGCCCTAAGAGGTCATAGGGGCCCAATCTTTGGGTGGTCTCACAGGAAAGAAGAGAAAAAGAGAGAAAATAGAAGAAAGAGGAGATATGCATAAGGGACAAAGGGGGGAAGGAGAGTTCTCCACCATGTTAATTTGGAAGACCACTGGCTTGCAATAGCTTCAAACAAACCCGAGGTAATGAAGCCAAGGGAGCAAGGATCCCGCCAGTTTCAGAGGCTACTGTACCAAGGCCTGGAGGGAAATTTGAGATGGCCCTGGAAAGCACTGGCGGAGACTAATCTCTCTCGTCCACCCTTTTCCGCATATGTTTTGAAAATCTTGGCACATGGACCTCAACAGGCTATCCTCTAGGTAAGGGAAACAGCCCTAACGAAGAGCAGTCTGTCCAGACTGATCTTGAAATGGAGGAGAAAGGAGGCTGAAAAAAACAACCATGGGTTTCCCCATGAGAGTACTGATGTAGTCCCCACTTCAGGAGAACAGAACCATGGGACATCCATGCAATAAGGGAAAAGAAAACGGGGAAGAAAAATCCCATGGACTCTCCTAGGCAATGCACTGATGCAGTCCAAACTGCAAGAAGATGAAAAAAAACAAGAGGAACACCCAGGCCAAAGGGGGGACACCCCAGTGCATCGCAAAGAGAATCCCAGGGAGTTCCCTCTAAGATCAGGGCAAAGACCCTACTCGCCATCCTCCAAGTTGAATGCTCTGTGACTTTAGAAAAGGAAACAGAGAGCCCTGAGGTACCAGGGGACTCTGCCCCCAATTGGTCTTGAGGAGGGGGAAGGCAAGCAGGGTGAAGGTACACCCAAGAACTGAGGCCCATGAGGGGAAGGTGGGTGGGAATCAGTAATGAATGGTGACGATACAAGAGAAGATCAAGAATTACGGTAGGTACGTAATTTTCATATCTTCCCTTGTCAATCTTCACCATTCATTACTTCTGGGTGAGTACCAAGCCCCCTGGAGGGGACCTGGCACAGCCCTGAGGGAACAGATTCCATCAGCCTCCTGCGGGTGAGATGCAGGAGGGGGAGACCCCATAGCCCTATTAGACCAAGCATGGACTAAGGCTGGTCAGGACAAGGAGGTGTCTCCCGTGGCCAGGGGAACAGGAGGTGCACCTGTAAGGTCCTCCTTGCCCTATGGAAGAAAAGGCGGGTCCTCCAGAAAGTGGAGAAAATCATCCTACGCCGGGCAATGGGTGACAACCTGGATAGATGAAGCCACGCCATCCGCCTGATGCAGATCACTGTCTCTGCAAGCCTGGAAGCCACCTCACTGACGTTGTAAGATGCCCTTGCTTGGTGCCTTGCAAGCTCCAGACCCTGTGCAGAGAGGGCGATGGCTAGTCTAGATTCCTCTGAATCAGGCAGGGATGCTAACAGCTACACTAGCATTGATCACAGATGCCTGTTGTAGGCAGCGTGGTGAGCCTGATGAGAACTCAGCAGAATCCGGATCCGGGGATCAGTCATGCGCTGGGCGCTGATGCCCAGAGGGAGTATCTGAGGATGTCAGCCCCAAAGCTGGGTAAGGTAGAGAACCTAGAGACTCCTGGGAGAACAATACCTCCTCCTGCAGTCCGCCGGGGCTGGCAGTGAGGTGGCTGGAGACTGCTAGGTGCGGATAGATGCTTCCTGGAAGGGGACAGGCCAGGAGGGCACCACCAGGTGGTGAGCACTGAATTTGTTCAGAAATGAGCACATCTCCTGCTTGGTATTGCTCCTTATGACATGAGAGTTAAGTAGTTTCTGAACTAGCCTCGAGAGGAACTGCTGATATTCAGTGAAATCAGCACTGGAACTCGAGTGTTCCGAGTCCTCCTGCAGTGGAGAGACAAGCAGAAGACCTGCTTGTCCATGGCTCTTATGTACCATGGGAAGGCTGTCGCAGTGGCCCTGAACATCTCCCAGGTTAAGGGACCCATAGGACCCACATGGCCTGGGAGAGGGGGAGATGTCTGCAGAGGGATTGGGAAGAGCACGTGACTGAAAGTGCCAGGCCTCTGCCAGGGCTCTGAGACCCAGCCACAGGTTCCGCCAAGTGGGGGGACCCGGGGGTCAATCCGGGCAGTGGTTGCTGTAAATGAGAAAACAAACCCATGATGAGCCCCTTTGGTGCGACTGGGGTTGCATGGTTCCAGAAGGGTAAACCTCCATGCCGCCAACTAAGGGCACCCCAGAAACCTCAGAGGAGAGGTGGGGTGCAGTGGTCTGGCTCCTTTCCACTCCCCACAGGGTAGTGGCATGCGGCCTTCGTGCCTCACCCCTGCTTCGCAACTCCTCAGACTCTAAAGCTGCCCTCTTCCTCATTCCCAGCAATATGGGGCCCCCCAATCTCACAGGCCCCCCGAGGGAGACCGCAGAAGAGGGGGTTCCTGTTCTCACCCAAGAGACCATGGCAGCGCCAAAGATGGCAGCTGCTGTGCCATACTCAGGAGAGGCCACCACCCCCAGCCTCCCAGGCCGCTGTCCAGAGCAGGCCCTCCCACAGTGGCATCGGCTTGAGGGGCCGTCAGGACTACAGGATCTCTGACTCCAAGGAGTCAGGGTGCCAGTCCTGGTTGGCCAGTGGGTCATCCTCCTCAGAAGAGGAAGAGACCAGGCAGACTGCCAGGTTAGTGACCCCAGGAGAGCTCCTGGTGACGGCGCTGCAAACAGTACTGCTGCGGGACACTGCATTGCCTACAGCACCATTCCAATCACTGGCTCCGCGAATGGTGCTGGGATCAGGGATGGCACCAGCAGGTGACTCCAAGGGTCTGCCGTTGCCAGGACCAGCAGCCATGGGCTGCAACACCAGGGGAGCCTGCACCTCCTTTGAGGTGACTGCCGTGGCAGTGCCAACAACCCGACTCCGCAGGGAACCGAGCTGTTCCTCTGGCACCGCAGAAGAAACCTCCTTGATGGCAAGGCTAGAATCCAAGGAGGCTTCCTCCTCACTGAGCCATATAGATCTGGAAGGGGACCTGGAGGCGGGGTCAAGAGACCTGGCCCTGGCATCCAGCAAGCGATGATGCCCTTCAAAAGTTGGTGGAGCCCTGCCAACCTTGAATGCGTGGATTTCCAAGACATGGCGATCCATGGAGAAGCAGGCTTTGCAGTTGTCCATGTCGTGATTGGGACCCAGGCATTGCAGGCAGATGTCATGTCTGTCTGAAATGGAAGAATGCCGGCCACAGGGGCACCGACGCATGGGGGCATGGCCCGCTTTGGATTTTTTCTTAGCCCTCAAACCAGACATGATGTGAAATTAACAGCAAACTTACAGGAAAAAGACCCGACACCATCTAGAAGAATAAATGAAATGGTCTTACCGGTATTCAATGGTGCCGGGTGAACCAGAACCGAGATGGAGAAGAACGGCGTCAAAAAACAGGAGGTAGGCCCTATGATGCAGTCAAAAGCTGCTGACACTTGCACAGCAGGTGCTACCTCGATGACTGGAGAAACAGAACTGTGATGGAGGAGGAGTCTGCGGTGTCCAACGGTCAACCCTTGTGCGCCACACAAAGCGTCGGCCATGTGGGCGACACCATCAGTGCTGACTCCCCAAAAAAAAAGCTCCTGTGCAGGTGTACTCCTCTGGCACTTATCCAGCAGTAATGAATGGTGAAGACTGACAAGGAAAGATTAAAAGTTCTCAGTCTAAAATAAGCCCCAACAACTAGCCTTTCATAACACTGTAACTGGAATGAAAGAAAAAAATTGGTTGGCCTCACCCATCTGCTGCTTCCTGGTGGGTGTCACAACAAACAGTCACTCTGTAGTCCTGCTTGGCACCAGCTTCTCACCAGCAGGTGAAATAATAGCAGGGACATGGCTTCATACAGGGGTGATCATAGGAGTTCTTGTCCTCCACGCAATAGCTTGCTCGCCCTCCATCCAGGTCCTGCAGCACAGCATAATTCCTTATCAAAGTGAGTCCCTCATAGGCACTATGTTCATGGGTCCCCTTCACTCCTTGATGAGCCTCTTGCAGCGATATAGTAGGGCCACATATATTCAAGCTTTATTTCCTGTAAATCTTCTGCAAAATAGCCTTGTAGAGCCACTTCACTTGGCTTCGAAGATATCCCAAATCTACACAGGCAAGTAAAGACACTCATACTGTGGGTATTCCAGCCTGATCTGTCTAAAGAAGATTCTTTCAGCCTGTGACCATTCTGTCAAACTCCTTATGGTCATTCAAGGGGCCGATCCTTGGAAGAGCCACAAACCTTCCTTATACTGCTACTCATGGCACTCTCTATCGCTCTTACTTGCCTGAATGTTTTCCTGGGCCTGATTTTAGATGTCCCAGCGGCCTGGGACCCACCTTGGATCAACAGAACTGAAGATTAGGGTGCGCAAACACAGTTCAGTACAAATGGGCATGGAGGTTTTCAGGGGAAGGATACAAGCTTTCATTTTTCTTTTCCTCAAGAAAACAACAAAACGAGCAGAAAACAAGTGCTAGCCACAATGACCTCAATGCAGCATAAAACCGCTCTCTCAGGGCATCAAGTAGTTGTCAGTCACACCCCAACTGGCACAAAAGTCCAATCACTACATGATTAGCAATGGGATTCGAGCCATTAGCATAATCCTTAAGAAAAAATGACTCACCTTAGTAATGTTGTTTCTTCTAATGGAGTCTTGCTATATTATGACAATTGCAGTATGATCCAATCTTGGAACTGCCCCAGAGATGAAATAGTTAACTTTCCATGAAGCATGGAACCCTGAGCTCAAGCTCGGTTAGGAAGCTCTGTCTGTTGTGCTTCAAACATAAACTGTCAGATCTTTACTAGCTAAAACTCACTAAGGTTCTGTGTGGAAGCTGTAAACCTACACTAGCCAACTGGCTACTAACCTAACCACACATTTCCTGGTCTCAAACAAAGACTCAAGTCAGGATACCCAAAAAATGAAAAACACAACACCAATTCACCCCGAAAGAGAGGGTGTAAAAACAACAAGGTAGGCATAAATGAAGTGCCAACCCTGTAAAGCCCACCCACATCCCAAAACAGAGGTTCTGAGAGGGGCAGGCAGGGAGGGAGGTCATAATATAGCAAGACTCCATTAGAAGAAACAACATTACTAAGGTGAGTAATTTTTTCTTCAAACAACATGAAGTCTTGCTATATTATGACAATTGCAGACTACACAGCAGTACCCCCATGGAGGAGGGACAGATCCTACTTAGGGAATAGGCTCTGAAGGACAGCTTTGCCAAACCGAGCATCACTCCTAGCCTGGATGTCCAGGGAGTAATGCTTGGTAAAAGTGTGAACTGTTTTCCAGGTAGCTGCTTGACATATTTCTAGAATAGGAATGTCTCTGGCAGCAGCCAGAGAAGCAGCTGTACCTGTAGAGTGAGCCCTCAGGCCTGAGGGGGAACTTTACCCAACTGTGAGCAGAATTGACACAAGAGACAATCCACCTGGCAATGGATCTTTAGTGGCTGGCTTCCTTACCAACCTCGCCATAAGTGAGGAACAGTTGGAGGGAGTCAAACCTGTGACCCTTAGTGCGCTCTATGTAGTAACTAAGGGCTCTCTTCACATCTAGGCTGTGCAGCCTCCTCTCACCAGAGGAGGAGGAGTGGTCAGTGAAGTACACTGGAAGAGAAATAGATTGATTAAGGTGGAAATCTGAAACCACCTTAGGTAGGAACTTCCTGTTAGTCCGGAGGACCACCTTATCTCTGTGAAAGGAGATAAAATCCGCCTCCACTGACAACGCTTGTAATTCACTTAAGTGTCTGGCAGAGGTGATGGCTACCAGAAACACAGTCTTCCAAGTCAAGTACTTAAGCTCAGCTGAAGACAAAGACTCGAAGGGGGGTTGCATAAGCTGAGCAATGCAAACATTAAGATCCCAGGCAGGGGCAGGATCCCTGAATGGAGGGTTGGTGTGAAGCAATCCCTTAAAAAACTTGGAAAATACAGGATGAGCTGAAAGAGAAGAGGATTTACCTGCTGAAATAAAAGCAGACACAGCTGCCAAATACACCTTCAGGGTAGCTGGTCTCAGCCCCAGAGAATTCAGATGGACCATATAATCCAGGACTGTGGGTAGATCAGCAGAGTCTGGGAAATATGCTTTCGAGCACCATATGGAAAACCTTTTCCATTTGGAATTGTAAGTAACCCTGGTGGAAGGCTTCCTTGAGGCCTTCAATATATCCATTACACCTTGGGAAAGGTGTAAATCAGCAAACTCTAACTCTTCAAGAACCAAGCCTTGAGATTGAGAGATTTGAGATTTGGATACCAAACCCGTCCCTGGGCACAGGTTAACAGATTGTGATTCCTGGGAAGGCACAGGGGAGGATGGACTGCTAAGGACAGTAGGAGTGGATACCAGGGTTGCCTGACCCAATCTGGAGCTATCAGTATGACTTTGCAGGATTGGGATCTGATTTTGACTAGCACTTGAACAGGAGAGGGAAGGGAGGGAAGTCATAGAGGAACTTCCCTTCCCAACTGAAGGCTAAGGCACCCAGGGGGAGTGAGCCCAACACTGGGGGCCTGCAGCAAAAAAGAGGAAGTTGGTGATTGTCTGGGACTGCAAAAAGATCTATCTGCGGGGTGCCCCATCTGGCAAATACTACTCCCAAGACCAGGGGATCCAGTGACCATTCGTGATGGCCCTGAGAAATCCTGCTGAGAGCATCTGCCAGGACATTGTCCTTGCCTGGGAGGTGGACTGCCATAAAGGAGGTGTTCAGGGAGTAAGCCGAGACCACAACTTCATCGTTTCGGTGCACAAGGCTGGAGATCGAGTACCCCCTTGCTTGTTGATGTACCACATTGTAGTGGTGTTGTCTGTTCTGACCTGTACAATCTTGTTCTGAACAGATTTGAAAAAGCTTGAAGTGCTAGAAAAACTGCTCTGAGCTCCAACAGGTTGATGTGGAGCAGAGATTCCTGGGGAGACGACAGACTCTGGGTGGTGAGGTCGCCCATGTGAGCTCCCCAACCCAAGAGGGATGCATCTGTAGTAAGGATTAGGGAGTGAGACTGAGTGACAAAAGGAACTCCTTGTCTCAGGTTGCTCTGATCCTGCCACCACTGTAGGGCTTGGATCAGGGTTCGAGTTACTGGGATCAGCTTGGTAAGAGGATCCTTTCTTTGAGACCCAAAAAGCTCTCAAATGGAACTGGATGTCCCTCATCTGAGATCTTGCTCCCTGCACAACTGCTGTGAAAGCAGCCATGTGTCCTAGGAGCTACAGAAAATGCCTTGCTGGTCGAGAGACCTGCAGGGTGAATGAGGAGGCCAGGGAGACTAGGGTCTTTGCCCTGTCCAGAGGAAGGAAGGCCCTGGCCTCCTGTGTGTTCAGTTCTGCGCCTATGAACATAAGAAGCTAGACAGGCTCTAGAACTGACTTCGAGAGATTCAGAAGGAAACCTAGAGAGGTAAGCAGTTGCTGCGTTATCTGAAGATGTAAATTGACCTGGTCTGGGGACTGGCCTACTATGAGCCAATCGTCCAGGTAAGGAAAGATGGCAATCTTTTTGCCTTCTTAGGTAGGCAACTGCTACTGCCAGGCATTTGGTGAATACCCTTGGAGCAGAAGTGAGGCCGAAGGGCATTGCTCTGAACTGGTAGTGGCCTGAGGGCAGCTCGAACCTGAGGTACTTTCGATGGGAGCTTCTGATGGGAATATGGAAGTAGGCATCCTTGAGGTCCAGGGAAGCTAGCCAGTCCCCTGGCCTTAGAGAGGGTAGGATAATTCCCAGAGTCACCATTTTGAACTTTGGTTTTAAACGGTGCTTGTTTAAGTATCTGAGATCCAGGATGGGCCACCATTCTTCTGTCTTTTTTGGGGTAAGGAAGTACCTGGAGTACAAACCTTTGCCCTGGTGTAGGGGAGGAACCCTTTCCACGGCTCTGAGAGCCAGGAGGGTAGAGACCTCTGCCACTAGGGCGAGTGCCTCTGATGGAGTTGCAGGTGGAAAAGATCTGGTTCTCAGCTTTGGAAATTTTTTGAAGCTGAGAACCAGTCCCTGGCTTATTACTTCCAGGACCCACTTGTCTGATGTTAAAGACTTCCAGTCCTGGACAAAGTAAGCCAGCCTGCCCCCTACAGGTAGAGAAGAATTGGCCCTGGCAACCCCATCAGGGTGCCTGCTTGGCAGCGGCTTTGGGCTGAGGGGTGGAAGCAGGCCTGCTTGTACCCCATCTGCCTCTCCCTCTAAAGAACCCCCTGGGCATAGGCGGAAGAGGAAGCTTGAGTTTGGTGAAAAAGCCTATGAAAAGGCCTGCCCCCCTTTAGGAAGCTGCTTTTGAGGAGTGGCCTGCCTTTCCTTGGCCTGTGCACTCCTATAGGTGGTCCTATATTCATCCATTTTCTTCATGTAATTCTCTGTTTGCCCCCCAAACAGAGAATTGCCCACAACAGGAAAATCCATGGCCTTAGACTGGGTATCCTGAGACAGGGTAGTACATCTGAGCCAGGCCATCCTGCGAAGAGCCACAGATGTAGCCATAACTCTTGATGAAACATCATTAGAGTCCACTGCAGCATGAAATTGCACCTTGGATGCCTCAATACCATCCATAGCCACCTGTTCCAGCTCCCTGGCAAGCTGGTCAGGGACTTGTTTTGCTAGAGCCAGCACAGTATCCCATCTGGATTTCTGGTACCTAGCAGCATAAGCCATATAATTTGCCTGTCTGAGTCCCAAAGATGCTGCCATGTACTGTTTCTTTGCCATAGCATCAATCTTCCTGGAGTCCTTCTCAGCGGGGTGTGAAGTTAGGGGAATATTAGCCTTGTCACAGGCTGCAGCCTGCACTACCCCCACATGGCTGCATTGTTGAGTGAGGAAATCAGCCTCGGAACCTGATAAGGTATACCTCTTGTCCATCCTTTTATCCACAGGAGGTATAGTGTGAGGAGTTTTTAAAACTTTTACTGTCTGTTTCCGACAAGATTTATGCAAAGGAATAGACAGTCTCCTAGACTCTGGAATATCCATCATTTCTACATAGTCAGGTTCCTCTTGGTCATCAACAGCTTCCTCAACAGGGAGCTGGAGTCAACAACTTTCTTATAAAAATGAAATGAAGGGGACTCAGAAAGCCTGGGAGGAGAAACCCCTAGGGTCTATCTGGAGAGTGTCCGGTTCAATGGGCACATCAGATCTAAAACCATATTCACTCTCCTCATATTCCCTTCCCCTCCTCGGTTCATAAAATCCTCAAAATCATAATCTTGAACGATGGAACCGGCCGAACGAAGCCTCCCTGATGGTGTCGGTTGGTCGGAACCTGGGAAAGAGACTGGACAATTTGAATTGCTTTAGCTATTTCTTCAGCAGTTGGGGAGAGAACTTTTGGCTCTACGCTAGCTGACTTTCTAGTCCTTTTTGCTGGAACCGGCTCCTCAGAACCGGCTTTTTGTTTGCCCGAGGAAGTATTGCCCTGGTCAGAGGGCACGCCCTCCGGTTGGTACCGAACCGGGCAGGCCATCTGGGTCAGCGGACTTTTTGGCCTCCCTTTCCCTGAGCCTACCAACTCTCTTTTCTATGGTGGCAGCAGGGAAATTCTTACAAATCTAGCAATCTGAATTGAGGTGGTCAAACCCCAGACAATAGACACTTGTGGTGTGTGGGTCAGCCTTAGCAAAAGCTTCCCCACAAACACTACAGTGCTGAAACCCAGTGGGTCCGGTTTTTCTTTTGGGTTTCTCAGACATAATGCCAGCCTAACCAAACTTGCCCGTTTATGGCAATCCACCAAGCAAGACACCCTTATCGGTTCCCAACCGTGTCACGGGTCGTGGAAAAAAAACGTAATGAAATCCATTTTTTTTTAGAACCGATAAGAACCGGGAACCGCACTCTAAAAAAGGACTAGTAATTTACAAACAACCTGATCGGTTCAAACCAAACCAATAAATTTGTACAAGTTCCAAACAGAAAATCCAATGTAAAACCTATCTATTACTTACGTTACCACAGACAGAGCTAGAACTGACCAGTTGCAGTTTAATTTTGGTTAATCTTCAATTGAAAACCGATAAAATAACACTTTTTAAACAGACAAAATGAACCGAGCAGAAGGAGAAATCTCCAGAGCGACTGTTCAGTGGTGAGTAAAGAATCTGACAGTTTATGTTTGAAGCACAACAGACCAGAGCTTCTAACGAGCTCACGCTCAGGGTTCCATGCTTCATGGAAAGTTAACTATTTCATCTCCGGGGCAGTTCCAAGATTGGATCATACTGCAATTGTCATAATATAGCAAGACTCCATGTTGTTTGAAATATGCTAGCCACAAGTTCCTTTTTGCCACCTCTCCTTGCTGAAGGCTTTCTCGAAATGGCACAAAATTCCTCAGCTTCCTCAGTGCCACAGTAACCTACCCGTGCCATTAACAACAGTCCCAGAATATTTCATAGCTTAACCCAGTGACTACCTTGGGGCCAATTAATTTTGGGAAAGGCACCACAAATCCTGGACAAGCCCCCATTTGTAGCCCACACCCTCCCTGGTGTTTAAGGGTATGCTAGTGGTAAATCTGTGGGAAGGGGGGACCACAACAGAACCCCCAAAAGATGATTTACGTTTTCTTCCTCAGGCTGGGGTGCAGGCTTCTCCATGGAAGGTTTGATGGAAAGCAAGCCTGGTTAGTAGAAATACAAGTTCATAAAACAGTAAAACCAACCAGGTTGTAAAACATTCAAAAGGATCCTTTCATAAAACTTGATACTCCATGGAGCAGTGAACAGGACAGGAGTTAACATTCACCTATAGGGGAAGCAACAGAGCTAGGGACCAGAGGTCATTCAAGTCAATATCCAGAAAATGTCCAAGAGTCCTTGTTCACAGTGCCCATACTCACAGGGGCATGATGCTGACAATCCCCACTTCTAGGCAGCATACTATTCCCTTTTCATGCAATTTTATGTGGGCACGGCAGACCGTCATCATTCTCCCCTAGGCTGACTGCCTCCCGTGAAATATGGTGGCACATCCCTATAGGGCAGCTAGGCTTATTTCTCCCTCTTCAACTTCCAGCAGCCAGCCAAAACCATCCCCATGGGCCATACATATTCCCTTCGGGCCCTGGGGCTATAAAGCCTCAGACTTGCAGCTGCTACCCCCATCAGTCACCATAACTTTCAATTCCAGGACTCATAATACACAGGAATATTCCCTCAGTGGACATGAAGTCCCGAAAACATTTCTGCTTCCTGCATCTTGCTCCCTCAGGACCAGGTTCGAATCTCACACTTTCCAAATGGCACTGCACTTCAGCTTTCTCTCCCACATGGCATTTTCCACTTCCCCTCCACTGGGGGTCTCTAGTTCATGGCCACCGCCGTGTCTTACAGCGAGATTTTCTTCACACTCTCCCCAGAAAGATCGAGACAATCCCAGAAGTGGGCAATCAGCCCTGCTCCTCACTCTGAAAATTCACTCCCTTTTCCTGCCCGAACGCTCCCACATAGGAAAAGCATGCCCTCCAAAGCACTCCTCACCAATCACAGGTAGTCCACCAGTGGCATGAAGATTAACCCTTTAAAGGGTACAAGCATGGAGCCCTAGATTATACTCAGTGTAAGCCCAGTACACTAATCTAGTGCTCTACTGTAACTCCAAAGGGGGGTTACATTTGGAACCTGGTCCCTGGTACCACTGCAGTGGATGAGGCCACATGCTTGACTAAACGCAGAAAATTTCTTGTAGATCTTGGCTGACCTGCCTTGAAGGATTTTGTAGTTGCAGTCAGATTTGCTAACACAAAAACATAGAAACACAGAATCTGTCAGCAGATAAGGACCATTTGACCCACCCGGTTTGCTCATTTTTCCCTACCTAGAGTATCACCGTACACCCTACTTAATATCCAGCTCATCCCCCATTTCTTTTCACTAAGTTCTCCTTATGCATATCCCATGCATTCTTGAACTCCATCTCTGTTTTTACCCCCACCACATCTGCTGATAGGTTATTCCATGAATCCTCAACCCTTTCTGGGAAGAAGTACTTCCTCACATCTCTCATGAATCTACTGCTCTCCAGATTCACAGTATTTCCCCTTGTTCTCATGCATCTTTTTTTTTCAGAAAAATACTTCCTTCTTGTACGTTATTTACCCCCGACATATTTAAGGGTATCTATAATATGCCCCCTTCTCTCTTCCAAGGTGTACATATTGAATTCCTTCAGTCTCTCCTCATATGGTTTGTGATGCGGAAGCTGCACCATTTTAGTTGCTCTCCTTTGGACTGCCTCAACTCTGTCTATATCCTTTCAGAGATATGGCCTCCAGAACTGTACACGGTATTCTAAGTGAGTGTCTTGTCACCAAATAGTGAATTTCTCTAGTAGGGGAAATCCATTACTTTTGTTTGAGTGTCCTGGGATAGGCTGATAGTTCTCAGCCAGGCAAATCTCCTTAAGGACACTGCATGGGCCATGACCCTAGATGAAATGTCATTTGTATTCACTGCCACATGGAACTGGTACTTTGTGGCATCTATGGCTAATCTTGTTGTCATCCATATCCTGTGCCAAGTCTCCAGTAGCCTTTTCGCTCAGTGCCAGTATGAAATTCCATAAGACTTTCTGGTACTGTGCTGTGCAGACCAAGTAAGCTGCCTGCCTTAGGAGCTGGGAAGCAGACTTGTACACTTTTTTGCCCGTGCTTTCTAGTTTCCTGGAATCTTTCTCAGGAGGTTGGGAGGAAACAGACACTTCGGCCTTGTTAAAGGTGGAAGTCTGGACAATTCCCTCACAACCAGGGTGAGAATACAGGTACTCAGAGCCCTGTTTGCCTACCTGATAATGTTTCTCAATTTTATCTATGCCAGCAGCTGAGGTGGATGCTGACATGATTTTTCTAAGGGATTTGTGGATGGGCAACATCAACCACTTTGTGGGAGCTAAGCCCATCGTATCCATGAATTCTGCCTCATCCTCATCCTCTTCAGTTTCCTGTGAGGAGATGTTGAGGATATTTATCATATGCCATACAAGGTATAGTGGGAGATATAATCATCTGAAGGTTTAGGAGGAGAGCCAAATTCTTCCTCAGGAGAACCATTTGGTTCTGTCGGTTCTCCTCCTAATCATCTTCATAGTACATTTATACATTCTCCTCTAAAGGCACTGGAAATGGTACAGAAGCCTGGGAAGGGGCCATGCAAATTAATGAAATTGCCCATAGCCTGGAAGACTTGCCATGTCTTTGTCATGTCCTCTAATGAGGGGACTGTATTTGTGTCCACTGGCTGTTCCTTTCCTTCTTCAGGAGGAGGGACAGTGACATGTTTTTATTTTTATTTTTTCTTGGCTGGCACCATCTGGGGTGTCTGCTCCAAGGTTCTTTAATTTTTATTGGATTCAGACTTACCCTTTTGGACACTCTGAGTTCCTATCCATCTTTTTCAGTTTTATCTTTCTTTTCTGTCCTCTTTGACAGGGGTTTCTACTTACTTTCAGAGGCTAGACCCTCCTCTGAGCCTTTAGGTGATATTGAGGCAGACTGAGAAGTCATAATATCTTCTAATTTTTTAGTCATTTTGTGTTTTAGGGCAACTCTTAATACAGAGCTCACATATTGGCAAAATAATGGTCTGGACCCAGGCGCTTTAAACACAGCATGTGGTAGTCTGCCTTTACCAGGAGTTGAAAACAAACTTTACAATTTGTAAAGCCTGCAGGTCCTGTCTTCTTTTTGTGTCTGTCAGCCATGACAGACATTGATGACTCTTGGAAGATGTCTGTGGTTCCGAACAGAAAAAATCTGTAATTATAAAATGCCCAACAGTTGTTTAAAAGGGCTTTAAATAAAAAATGCAGTTTGGTTCCTCAAAAATTAAAACCGCAATTTAAATATACCTCAACAGGTTTATCAGTTAAATTTTCAAAAACGAGGAACTAAGAGTAATATAAAGTAAAAAATGCAAAGTGGTTTAAGTAAAAGTAATTTATTTTGTTAAGGAAAAAATAGCAGTTTCCTAGCAGTGGAAAACACGCTAACAATTGCCTTCTCCAATTCCTGGTACCAATGAGGAACCAGAGAAAAGACACAATTTACATTAAAAAATAACAATAACACCCCAACTAATGCCGAGTATCAAAAAGTTAACTAACATAGTTAAACACTTTAAAATAATAAATAGTGAGGTGCAAACCAGCCAGAAGTGAAAAGAAGACTTCAGAATGAATGTGACCACACAACAGAGTTTGAATTTTATTAGCATAAAATTCTAAATGCTCTGGGGCAGCACATTCAAGGGGAATGCTTAGAGTTGTTAAGCGTAAGTGAGGGATTCCTGGGGTCTGAAGTAGCTATATCATTAATATACCACTATAGTGACCATATATTGATATTAAAAACTGCAATGTTTCATATCGCTATAAAAAATATAAAATGGTTCACCGCATTTTTAAAGTCCTGTCATTTTTAACATATTATATTGGCATGTATATGCATGTAGGACCACAGATGAACTGTATTCATATAAGATTATTTTTGGAAACGGTCAGAAGATACAAGTGGTTGTATTGCCTAAGAATAAATACGTTATTTTCTAGTTTTCTGTTCACTGTTGTTATTTTGTCCTGCGTGCACATGCAAGCAACATCTTGTGGTAGTAGCACATTCAGAGGTGTGTCACTGTTGTGGCAAATGCAGGGAATGCTTTAGTGGGTGCATCCCTCAGCCACCAATTAGCAAGCATGCTGCCCAGGACAGCAGTTTCTGAGAGAGCCACAGAGTTGAAAGACATCTGCTGCTCCAGTGAGGTGCAGTTTCCTCATTGGTGCGTCAAATGACAAGGCTCCATTACGTGCCTTTCCTGGTGAAACATTCCAGTAAATATGACGCCTCCTGCCACCCGCCACACAATCCTTACAAAGCCGACATCAGGGTTGCCTAATCCCTGTGTTGGCATGCCCCCCAGTTCAATTTGTTTGTCGACAGGGGCCCCAATCTATCGGCATCATGTCCCCCCACACACATTTTCTTTGCCGATGGGGCTGCCCAGCCCTATCGGCATCATGTCCTCCCTAAACTCATGGCACATGAAGCCCACCCCAGTGTGCCCGAAATAATTTTTTTTTACCTGTACATAAAGAAAATAGTCCGAGGTCCAGTTTCTTTTTTTTGTACCTGTGGAAAAACAGTCCCTCATCGTCCTGCTGCACCCCCTCCCCCAACCTGCACCCACCCTCTGCGCGCCGCACCTCCCTGCACTCTTCCTCACCCCATACTTACCTCCAGAGGGCCAGCACTGTGATCTTCTGTTGAGCGAGAGCACATCTAAACTCTTTAAAAGCCAACCGAGACCTGAACAAAATGCGGTAAGCTTAATAATGGCAGGCAATAGGGGGGTTCAACTTAGGTGGATACCTCAGCCATTTTGGGGAATTTTGCTACCAGATTTTCAATGTGGGGTTCTTGGGACCCTACCTCATAAACACATGCACTGTTATCTCGTTACTCAGTCCTGAAAGGTGATTTCGCAGTCACTCCTTCTATTATCTGGGAATGTTCACCCTAACCCAGGGCCATCCCAACTAACACCCTCTCTAGGTAAAAAAAAGAGGGGTCTCCTATTCATCTCACTAAATCTCTGTAGCTTATTAAAAATGTTTGACTCCCTCCAGGGCTGGATTGCACAGCACAAGCCTGACATATTGGCTTTAGCTAAAACCTGGCTCTGCACTACTACCAAGGACTCCCACGTGGCCCTAAATGAGTACTATGTTTTTCGGTTGGATCATGAGGGTAAATGGGGGTGGTGGTTCTGTGCTCTATATTCGGAATTCCCTCCAGGCCATGGTCATCCACACTCTCCCTCCTGCTTTTGGGGCCCAGGTACTCTCAGTAAAGTTTTCTCTGGCAAACTCTGGTAAAACCCTCCATGTCATGGTGGTATATTTTCCCCCACATTATCAGAAACCAGCCATCTCTGCAGTCTTAAATTGCCTCTCAGTTCTCCCCCCAAAGAGTGAGACCTTAGTCATGGGCGACTTCAACTCAAACTGGCTATGCCCACCTGCTGCCCCCTTCAAACATGCCACCTTGGCCATGGATCTGACTCGAGTCATCCATTCCCTTACAAGGCTTAACCACAAGACTGGGACCGCAACATTGCTGGATCTAATTTTCACAAAACATCTTAAGAGAATCTCAAAGGTTCTAGTGCTCCCTGATGTCCTCAGTGACCACTGCCCTGTACTGTGCTGGTGGTCCTACAAGGCTCTCAACCCACCCCCAATACTATTTTCTGTCAGCGACTAAGGTGAGGTGCATTAGCCTGGCTAAAAAAACATCTCTCCAACTGTGACTGGTCACCCACAGACACTGCAGGGTGCATATATACTGCCCTTGCCCATTTCATAACCACCTTCAATTCTGCCTGTGACCTCTTTGCACCTGTTTTGAAGCAGGTTGTAAAAAAAAAGTGTTACTCCCTGGTTATCTCAGGCACTTCTCGACCTCATGTGCCATCAGGATAGTCTCTGGCATAGGGCCCTTGTATCAGGGCTGCCCCTTGACAAACAATGGTACAGGGAAGCAAGGAACAAATGTACCAGTGCCCTACGACTGGCCAAGGCCACTTATTATTGGAATGCCCTCACCTCTGCTGGGGGTCATGGGCACAAATGCTGGGCTACTATCAAAGAACTAAATGGTAAATCCTTGTCCCAGCCACCTTCCCCAGCTCTCGGTAAATGGGGCCATTACCCAAGACCCGCTGCAAATTGCCAATACCTTAAACTCCTCTTTCTCTGATCTCAGCAGCATGCTCCCCCCAAACATTTTCGATCCTCCACCCTCTACAGGTATCTCCTCCCTGCATGCTCCCCCACCCCCTGCTAATCCCCCCACCTTTCAGGTTTCATGTTATATCACTCAGAGAGGCCAAGACTTACATCTCCAGCGTCCTGGGTAAGAGCCGCCATAGTGGTGACTCCCTTGACTTAAAACTCCTTAACCTTTCTCGGCACTGTCCCAGTCCCCCTTATTAAAATCCTAAACACCTCCCTTTGTTCAAGGGAATTCCCTTCCTTCTGGAAGCTGGCTGTCATCACCCCACTTCTAAAGGGCGGTGAATGTACCTCCTCTTCTAATTACTGGCACATCTCCATTTTGCCCCCTCTCTCCCAAAGCCCTTGGAAAAATTGTAGCTGACCAGCTCACCGAACACTCATCTAAATATGATCTCCTGTGTCCTGAGCAGCATGGGTTCCATAGGGGCCACAGCACCACCACAGCCCTACTTGAATATACCTCCTATATCAACAAGGCCCTTGATCAGGGACACTTAGTTGGGTAGGTCTACATCGACCTAAGGCATTTGATACCATTCATCATGCCCTTCTCCTTAATTTCCTTGCCTCTGTGGGGCTGTCTACTGACACTACGACCGGGTTTGGCAGCTATTTAACTAATAGGTCACAACAGGTCAAAATTTACTCTACCCTCTCCTCCTACCTCCCAGTTCGGTCCAGTATCCCAAAAGGCTCCACCCTGTGACCTCATCTCTTCAGCCTCTTTCTAAACTCCTTGCCCAGGGCTTGCTCTGGTTGGTTACTCCTTTATGCTGACAATGCTATCATTTTCTGGAGCAACCCTCATCCTCTACTCTTGCAGGATGCCCTCCAAAAGTCCTTCGCTGAAGCTGAAGCCTGGTTTACAGAACACCAGCTTGTATTAAACTATTAAAAAAAATGAAAACTATGATTTTCACCCACCACCAAAACCCTTTCAGTGGCTTTTCACAATCTGTCCTCACCTCTCAAGGCTCCCCTCTAGATCAAGCCTACTGTTTTAAATACCTGGGTATCACCCTTGACTCCTCCCTTACTTATCATGCACATATCCATTTCCTCTGTTCTACCATCAACTCCAGAATAGGCCTCCTTTATCAGCTCAAACACTGTCTGCCCTGAAGCACTCCGCCTTGCTGTGTCATCTTCAGTACTCTCTGTGCTGGACTATGGAATTGTGTTTTTCGGCTCAACAGATAATACTGCTCTTGGTCGCATAAGGACAGCTCTTAACAAAACCTTTCATCTAGTGGCAAGTTACGACAGACTGACTCACACATGCAACCTCAACAGTCACTCAAACTGGCTAAATTTTGAATGCTGGCTTAAATATAATACCTGCTCCTTACCAAAAAAATCCAGTGGAAACTCACTCCCCCCACCCCCAACCTTGCCTGCATGGTCTCATCCAGCCCTGCCAATCTCAGAGAGTTTCCAGAAGTTCCTCTAATGCCTCTTTTTTGGTCCCTCGCTGCAGGACATCCTTGGGACAAAGAGCCTTTTATCACAGAGCCCCCCCTACTGGCTAAATGGCTGACCTGCGGATCTCGCTGTTGGCTCTAAGATAGGACCTTTCAAAAACTCACTCAAGGTATTTCTCGCTAACAACTCCATGTGTGATTGCCCCCGGTAAGTTTGTGCTTATTTGCACTATATTTACTACACTCCACATCTCTGTTAAGCTACCTGATGTAGTTTCTCTGTTCTGTACAATTATCAATGGTTGTACAAGTTGCCTTATTTCTGTATTATTTGGTTGCACTGTAGTAATATCAATGGTTGAGTAGTTGCCTTATTTCTTGTGTGTACTAGACACTGGGCTGTCTCTACCCTCAGCATGTAATGTTAATCTGTTTTGCTGCCACTTTCTCACTGCCCATTGTGCCATAGTGACTGACTGTCAGTACTGTACCCTTATTCAATATATCTTGTATTCTATCTGTATACCATGTTAACTGAAAACTGTTTGCAACAGAGTCTATGACTCAAAGGGTTGTAATTTTGATTTCTCAATCAATCAATCAATAAATAAATAAATCACCTTTTGGGACCGGTTAACGAAATGAAAGTGCCACTGTTCATGAGGTGGGGTCCCAAAAAGCCCATGTTGCAAATCTGATAAGAAAATTCCAAAATGACTGCGTTATGAGCTTCTATGCTATGATTCTCCACTCATTACGTGTTACTTTGACAATTTTATATTTTCACTCCAGATTTCTAACACTGCCATTTTCACACCTCTTTATGAACAGTACAGCTATAATTTTTCACATCCTGCCTGAAATGTGTTTTCGCACATGTGGCGCTACAATGGCACAGTCGCTGTGGAAAACAACTTTCAGGACAGATTAACAAAATCACAATGCCACTGTTCATGAGGGGAGGTCCCAAAATGCCTATGTTGAAAATGTGGTTAAAAAATCCTCAAAATAATTAGGCTACGGGTGTATGTTGTGCAGTTTCTATGCATGCTCGTTACTTCATCAATTTTTCATATTTTCAATCCAGATTTTCAATACTGCCATTTTTTTTACACCTCCTCATGAACAGTACAGTTGTCATTTTTCACATCCTGCCTGAAATGTGTTTTCGCACCTTTGACACCAAATGGCGCAGTCACTACATAAAATCACCTTTCGGCTAACGAATTGATGGTGCCACTCTTCATGAGGTGGGAATACAAAGCCCATATTGAAATTCTTATAGAGTAAAATACTCAAATAAATGCTCGGGTATTAAGGTTTCCAACCATAATGCCCCACCCTGTAGAGACTGACAGGCATCAGGGTGTGACTTGGGATCACCGGCTGTAATGTTCATGCCATTCCACCCCCACCCCCACCCTGCAGCAGTGACAGGCATTAAGGTGTGCCTTGGAGTCTTCAGCCCCAAAGTTCATCCCATTCTACTATACTGCACCCATCTCAGCGTATTTCCTTATGGAATGGGGTGAGTATAAGGCCCGTAGACCCCAAGGCACACCATGACACTTGTCAGTGTCTGCATGGCAGGGTGAGGTAAAATGGCATGAGCGTTATGGCTGACGACCCAAAGGCACACCCCAGTGCCTGTCAGTCTCTGCAGGGTGGGGTTGGGGTTGGCATCAGTTCAGTACTTCACTCTCATTCCTATTATGCATCTTTCTAACTCCTGCACTACCAATGTCAATGCCAGTAAGACAACATTCGGCATTGACAAATGCTTGCCTCAATAGTAATCACTTTCTGGAAACACCAATGTCAGTCCTCTCTGGTATAAATTCTATATTTTTACCGGCTACTCCCAATTTTCTACATTTAGTACCTTCACTAACTAGAAAAAGTACACATATTCTTGACTTTTCAAGATTTGTAAGAATTTCTTTGGGTTGTGTTGGGCAAACACTTTGGATACTGATTCCCTGCCTTGAAGTTGGAGCCAAGCTGTTTCATCTTCCTGTTAAAAAGAATTCCGAACTTTCCTCCAACCCATGATTTTTGCAAGATATTAACGATCTCTAATACTTTAACAGAAAATGTATGTAGCATTTGGTGGAGTTCGTGTCAGTTTGCTTCCGTGGAAGTTTTTTTTTCCATTACTTGCTAACCACAATGTAAGGATCATAAGCAGAATGGCCCTGTAATAAGTCTGGAAACATGAAAGGATGAATCTTTCCCTTTCTTTTAATGTCCTGTCCTAACAGCTTTTGAATGTAGCCTTGGTTGTTTGTCTACCCGTAGAAATCACTAATCAGTGTCTCAGGAAGATGTCATAAACATCTGGAAGTGATATAGATAACAAGGCAACCCATTCATTTTCCACTATTCTATTTTCTACCAATGTCTTTTCATACTCATTCCTGCATATTGGAATCCTCCCACTAAATATGTACATATGTAATCATTTCTGTAACTTTCTTAACCTGTTTCTTAGATTAGCTAATCCTGTAATTTAGGCAACGACCCTGTTGCTTTACTTCGTCACCCAACCCTCCTGAAAAGTACAGCTGGAGTTACTCCAAAATGTGGTTATCCTGGGGAGTGTGTGTGTGTGTGTGTAAATTATAAATAACTATTTAATTAAATAAATACATTTATAAACCAATTCTACTTTTAAAATTCACACTGGCATCAAATTCTATTTTTCTACCATGCCTACTATCTTTTTTTGGTCATGTTAACTCCAAAACATTTCAGACTTTGCATTCGCTATTTAACCTCCATAGTTTGATAATTCTGTTCACTGTCTATCAAGACTCTTTTTTCAGGTCTGTTTATAGTAATTTTTAATAAATTCTTGTGTCCTGCAAGTTTCCACACTGGGTTTACCTACCTGTCTGAGCAGCTGTGTTGGCAGCCAGAATTTGTGAAAGTAGCTTTTGGCATAATGTAACCCAGATCTCGGAGATAATGGATATTTCTCCTTTGATTGCAGCCATTTCCTTCCCACTAAACTGGAGGAAGAAGAGAGTCTCCTTGAGGGTTCCATGGTACTGCTTACATCTTGATCTAGAAAGATTTAGAAAATGGTTTAGAAAACTCCCAAAACCTGATTAGCAGACATTTCCAAAGTCATAGGTATATCAACCAACACCACCCACTAAAAACAAAAGGAGCTGGCACTCAACCCGCATAAGGACTATTTTACACATAAAATGTTTATAAAAATATTTTAAAATACTTATTTAAATTAGCTACTACAAAACTCATGTTAAAGTTAATTTTCTAACCTAGGGAGTGGGTTGTTAGGTGATACCTGCACTTCCAGGGGCTGTAAGACCCTCTGCCTGCAGCGTTGGGCCTCACTTCAGACACCCTTGGGCACATGGGTATCCCCAAACACCTCACACCCTATTGGGTCTCATCGCTTATATAGTCCGCAGTTATTATAAGTTGCCATTAGCCAGACAGATATCGGTAGTTACGATATTAGCTGTCTGTTAACCTATCTGACAAATTGTTACATTTTCCTCTGTATATCTGATTAATTGTTATGGTGATAACCTGCGTGTTATTTTATTTAGTTTTTGTTGACCGGGTAAGTGCACTAGACAAATCCTGCCTATTTTCAGGCACGACCCGAGGGAGGAGAATACAGATGAATGCCAACTGACCTTGAACCAGATTACACTGTTGGTGATATTTTTTGTGAATGAGGGGAATTTGGCCAGGACACTGAGGAAATTCCCTTACGCTTTTCAATAAGTGCTATGGGATCTTTAACATCCACCTGAACTACCACCAATCCAGGCAGATGGGACCTCGGTTTAACGTCTCATTGGAAAGACGGCACCTCAGAAGTGCAGCACCCCTCTCATGCTGCACTACAGTGTCAGTACTGGGATACTAACCCAAGTGCCAGATGTGGGAACTGAACGCACAGCCCTCTGATCTCTCGGCCTCAGAGTCGGGTGTGCTACCTACTGAGCCACTGACACTTATCCTCACCTTGTAACCCTTCCCCCCAGACAAGCATCTTTTTGCTCAGTGTGCCTTTCCTGCTGAATCAGTTAAATAAACGAATAAATAAGTTAGGGAAAATAAGTTTCTAAATTATTTATTTATTCATGTAATCATTTTACAACGTTGTCCAGAAAAAGCAACTGAGCTGGGGGTCAATTCCAGGTGTGACCTGGAGCAGGGGATTAGTAAAGGGAGAAATAAATATAACAGGAAGAAATAAAATTACAACAGAGGAATACAGAACCAGTAAAATGTAGGTAAATCCAAATAAACTACAAGCGAGGGACTGAACCAATAAATCTGCCACCATCAAAGAAAAAAATAACTTCAATTTAAGAACAAAATGACAACAATTGTAGATGTCAGCAATGCCACTGCACATGGGAAGGGGAAGGTGTTAGAGGTAGAGAAGGGAGAGGACAAGGGAGAAGCTGGTTATGGGGAAGGGACTTGCCAGCTAGCAAGAGGAAAGGGGAAAGGAGGGGAAAAGTGACAAGGGAAAATGCAGGACAAAAGGAGACAAAATGGTCCCAGTGGAGGGAGATAGAGGAATGGGTACTGATAGGGGAGCTTATTCCAATGGTGGTGGAGGCAGGAGAATGCAGATTGCCTAACAGAAATCTTACAGCAGGGGAGCGATAAAGAACAGAGGAAAAATTCAGAAAGAAAATTAAGTTTTATATACACTGTGGCTTTTGGAGGGACAAGATCCATGAAACTGTAGTCACAAACGTCCACACACCAAACACAGGCAACATGCACAGCTAATTGATGCAAAAAAACATAAAGTTTGATGGTGCAAATAACAAGTACAGCCACAGGTAAAACCTCTGCCAGATTCCCCTCACCCAAAGATGAGTATCTCAAAGCACATTTTTTGTTTTGTTTTACTCCTCAAATGTCTCTGGCCTACCACTTCTTAAAGACCCACAATTGCCCCCACTGCCCACCAGACTCACCTCACACTACCAATTCCAACATTCAGGTTCCCAGAACTCTCCTGCCCTCCAGCTGTTCCTGTTTACCTGTACTGGCATATCCCAGCCAGGGGGTCTCCCTACTGCCACAAGAGAGGAGCAGGACTCCTGATATGTGGAAGGATGACTGTGTCGGCTAGTGCGCTAAGGGGTTGGGCGGCCCAGGCAGATATAGTGAGTCAACATCCAGCATACTCAAGCTGGAATTCTCCCTGACCTCCCTGCACCTATGTCCCACATGGGCACACATGTCACAGAGTAAGGTGGGGGGCAGTACAAAGAAACATAGAAAACTGCCTGCAGAGTCACAGGCCCACCAATATAGAACTGCTGCGTACCTGGAGGCTCATGTCCATGACATGTTTCTCCAAAAGGCAAAGAAGAAAAACTTACTCACATTAGTAATCTTGTTTCTTCCAAGGGATTCTTCAATATGATTAACTGTAGCAGTCAGCCTCCTGAGTTGAACTTCCCTGGAGATGGATGGAATGTGTACAAATGATGGCACATCTATTGGCTCATGCCACCATTCAAATCTGCTGCCCTTATCAACTGCTGCATTCTATTATGCTCAGATTTCTTTGGGGCCTGCAAACTAATCTACTTTAACTAGTGATAAAAAATCTGTTAAAAACAGTAGCAAACCCCCTTTTACCCTGTCCCCTGGTTACACCAGATAGGACCATACGAAAGAAGAACAGAGCCATCTGGTTTTCCAAACACAACGTAACCAGTGTAAGACCGTTATGACGGTAAAAACACCAGCGGTAATGCAGAGGCTAACTGTTTCTGGAAGGGAATGTAAGGTGGGAGAGTTAATCATACTGAAAAATACCATGGAAGAAACAAGATTACTAAGGTGAGCAATTTTTTCTTCTAACCCCAGGAATTCTTCAATATGATTAACTGTAGCAGACAAAGAAGCAGTACCTTTGGAGGTGGGCACAGAACCCTATTTAGGGAATAGGCTCTGTAGCACTGCTGTACTAAACCTGGCATTGCTTCTGGATTGTGTATCCAAGCTATAATGCTTTTTAAAAGTGCACTGTCCTCCAAGTAACTGCTTTGCAGATTTCCAACAATGGAATGTCTCTGGCTGCTGCTAGCCTATGGGCCTTTGTGTGGTCAAGATAGTAGTTGAGGGCTCTCTTGACATCCAGGCTATGCAGCTTGCATTCCCCTGAACTGGGGTGTTCAGCAAAGAAGACTGGCAAGGTGACAGACCGATTTAGATGGAAGTCAGAAACTACCATTGGGAGGAATTTCCCATTAGTACTGAGTACCACTTTGCCCCTGTGGAAGGAAATATAGTTTTGTTTAATGTACAGGGCCTGTAACTCATTTATTCTTCTGGCTGAAGTAATAGCTACCAAGAATACGGTTTTCCAAATGACAAACTCTAAATGTGCTCTAACCATGGGTTCAAATGAAGGTTCCATGAGCTTGGTAGTGCAAACACTGAGGTCTCAAGAAGGCACTGGCTCCCTATGGGGAGGATGCAGGTGAGCTAAACCCTTAAAAATATTTTGAAAATAGGGTTAGCAGTCAGAGACACACCCTTATCCACCAACAGATAGGCTGAAACTCTGGCCAGATGAACCTTGAGGGTAGTGGGCTGTAGGGCCAGTGAATGTAGATGAGTGAGATAGTCCAACAGGACTGGAAGCTCTGCCTGGACAGGCAATATCCCAGTAGAGTTACACCAGATAGAAAACCTCTTCCATTTGGAGGCATAGGTTTTCTTAGTAGAGGGTTTTCTACAACCCCTAAGCACCCTGAGTACACCTTCACGGAGGTGTAACCCTGCATACTCTAGGTCTTCAAGAGCCATGCCTTGAGTTTGAGGGACATGAGGTTCAGCTATAGGATCCTGCCCTAAGAAGAGGTCAGAATGTTGTGCCTCTGAGGGTTGTGTATGGGTATGAGCTACTGACAGGGAGAGCAACAATGAATACCATGGCTGCCTGGCCCAGTCTGGAGCTATCAGGATCATGGTAGCTGGCTAGGACCTGAGCTTGACCACAAGCCTGAGCAAGAGAGGAAATGGAGGGAATGCATATAGGCTCCTCCCTGACCAATAAAACACTAGGGCATCCATGGGTATTGTGCCCCTCGCTGGGGCCCTGCAGCAGAATAGAGGAAGCTGGTGGTTCTCTTGTGAGGTGAAAAGATCCATCTCTGGAGTACCACACCTGTAGAACACAACCTCCAGTACTTGTCTGTTCAGTAACCATTCATGATGGTTTTGGTTGATTCTGCTGTGTGCATCTGCCACGGTGTTGTCTGTCCCTGGAAGGTGGACGGCCAATACTGACATTTGCAAGGAGTAAGCCAGACTCCAGATTTTCATTGCTTCTGTGCACAACAGGTCAGATTCTGTCCCTCTCTGCTTGCTGATGTAATACATTGTGGTGGTACTGTCTGTTCCTGACCTGTACCACCTTGCCCCTGACCAGAGACGCAAAAGATTGCAGTGCTTCTGAGTTCTAAGAGAGATTTATGTGTAGGAGTGACTCGCAGGGGACCATGTACAGTGAACTGTATGTTCCTCTAGATGTGCCCCACACCTTAGGAGGGAGGCATCTGTTGTGAGTACCAAAGCTGGGGATTCCTTCTTGAATGGGCCTCTGCCCTGAGGTTGGCTCTGTCTTGAAACCAGTGCAGTGCCTGTAGCAATGCTTGGGACTGGTATCAGCTTTGATAGAGAGTCTTTCCTTTGACGCCAATGTGCCCTGAGATGAAACTGAATGTATCTCATTTGAAATCTGCAGCCTTGCACTGTTTCTGTTGCTGTGGCCATGTGCCCCAGCAACTCTAGGAACTGCCTTGCTGGCCTTGATCTGTTGAGACTGAAAGATCCTGCCAGCTGCAGTATGTTGTCGACCCTGTCTTGAGGGAGGAAGGCCCTCCCTTGCTGTGCCTCCAGTTCTGCCCCTATGAAGTTGAGCACCTGGACATGTTGGAATACTGATTTCTTGACAACGATCAAGAACCCTAGGGACTCTAGTGTGTCCTGCATGAACCTGAGAGCATCTCTCACCTGTTGGGGTGGCTTGCCCACAACTAACCAACCATCCAAGTAGGGGAACACTGTGATGCCCTGCCTTCTCAGGTGTGCCACCACTACTGCCAGGCACTTTGTGAATGCCCTGAGAGCTGCGGTTAGGTCGAATGGTAGGGGTGAGAACTGATAATGTCTTGAAGGTAGTCTGAACCCGAGATACTTTCTGTGTGATTTCCGGATGGGAATGTGGAAGTAGGCATCCTTTAAATCTAGTGATGCCAACCAGTCTCCTTGCTAAAGTGTGGGAAGAATCATGGCCAAAGTTACCTTCCGGAACTTTGGCTTTGCTAAGTGCTTGTTTAGAGCTCTTAGATCTAAAATAGGTCGCCACTTCCCATTTTTCTTTAACGTTAGGAAGTATCTGGAGTAAAACCCTTTCCTCCCTTTGGGTGAGGGGAACTGGCTCCACTGCTTTTGCCAACAACATATTTGACACCTCCTTTTCAAGGAGCACTTTTTCTGTTGGGGGTGATGGTCTGGAAAACCTTACTCTTAGCTTGGGGAAAGATTTTAAACTGAGGGCCAGTCCCTGACTCACTACTTCCAGCACCCACTTGTCTGTGGTGATGGTTTCCCAAGTCTGGAAGTAGCAAGTCAACCTGACCCCTACTGGCATTTGGGAAGTGACCCTGACTAACACATCAGGGGTTCTGCCTGGCCTGGTCCACAGCCTGTGGGATCTGGTCCCCTCTTCTGGAACCCTTATGACCCCTGCCCCTGAAATAACCTTTTGGCTGCTGGTAGACAGTGGAAGCTTGGGCCTGGAAAAAAAGGTTTGCTGTATTCCCTACCGCTACCTCTCCTCTGTAGTCTATAGGGGTTCTATGTGACAAGGTCGACTGAATGTCAGCGACTGGTCATAAGGGCACACAACCACAAGGGAGACTGAAAAACAGTATGTTGTTTAATGCGGGGGGGCTTTGACCCCTGCACTCACCCTCGTGGGGGGCTTCACCCCCCCACCCTTAATTAGGATTCCTACTCCGGGGCGGGGCGCAACTCAGTGAAAGAGGTGAAATCCAAGGTCGCCCACATTGTCAATGCCATTGAGCAGTCACCCTTATGACCAGTCACCGACATTCAGTCACCCACATAGCTGGCTACCATCTATAGGAGGTTAAGGCTTTTTCTTTTTCGGAATTGCTTTTGTAGGTGGTCTTATATTCATCCACCTTTTTCATGTATGCCCGTCTTATCCCCAGACAAGGAGTTCTTCTCCACAGGGAAATCCATAGCTTTTGCCTGTGTGTCCTGTGTTAGGTTTGTGGTTCTAAGCCAGGCAAACCTCCTCAGAGCAACAGATACTGCCATTCACCTGGCTGCATTATTACTGGCATCTACTGCCATGTGGAACTGGTACTTTGAGGCTTCGAAGCTGCATCTGGCTGTTTCCACAAAGTCAACTGCTAAATCAGGTGGTGCTCTGCCTGCCATAGCCATGACTGAGCTCCATGGGGACTTCTGATACTGAGCAGAATATACTATGTAATTGGCCTGCCTGATGCCCAGTGAAGCTGCCAAGTATCCTTTCTTGGGCATGCTATCTATCCTTCTGGAATCCTTATCAGGAGGGTGCTGTTGCTATGGGCACCTTAGCCCTATCACAAGCTGTTGCTTGTACCACCCCTTCTGAATCAGGGTGGGAGAACAGGAATTCTTCCCTTGATCACCTCAACTGATATTTCTTGCAAGCTTTCTTGTCCACTGGGGGCACTGAATTAGGGGTCTCCAGAACTTTTATGGCATGCTTCTTTAAGAATTTATTTATAGGAAGTAAAAACCTCTTAGTAGGTGTTAACCCCATCATTTCTATAAACTGTACCTCTTCCTCATCCTCCACAGACTCATGTGTGGTGAGGTCAAAGTCATCCACCCTCTGTTTCACAAATGTGAAAAGTGAGGAATAATCCTCTGGGAGTCGAGGTGGAGATTCAAACCCCTGTTCGGGAAAAATCTCTGGTTCCACCGGTTCATCCTCATTCTAATTCTCTTTATATGATGGGTCTTGTACAATCTGAACTGGTCTTTGGACAGTGAGAACCGATAATTGAACCGTTTCCACTAGCACCGGCTGCAGTTGAACCGGTACCAAACCTTGGTCTGCGGCAACTTGGAGGGCTTGCAGGATGTTTAAAGCCTGAGCCACTGCCTCTGCTGTTGGGACTGATGATTTTGTAACCAAGTGCTCTGTTGCTTTTTCAGCTGGAGGTTAGGTGTATTTCTTTTTATCTTTTTTCTTTGCCGGACCAGGGTCTTTCACCGGTTCCCCAGGCATTTTGGCTTTGATGTTTCGCCTTTTTCAGGGGTCGTAGATTCAACATCCTTAGCCTTTTCTTAGGTTTTGTCAAAACCAGGATCACTCACTGGGATTTGATGGAGAGGCCATTCTTTCTTGAAAATACTTAAGGCACTTTTCTAATGTTTTTTCCAGAAAAGTTTTACACACTTCACACTTAGACTGGAAGCGTGAAGAACCAAGGCAGCATAAACACAAATCATGTTTATCAGCCTTAGCAAAGACCTATCCACACTTGGTACAGTTTTTGAATCCAGTAGGCCCTGTCATTTTGTAGGCATAGCGGATATAACTACTGAATATTTAAATAACAACTACAATAATAAGTACAATTTATGCATGGTTCCCACCGAGATTAAGGAGTTAAACCCTCAGGAAAGCGGTTGACAGAAGAAAGCAGTCAATTCCCAACCAAGGAAAAAAAAACACAAACTGTCAAATTAAATAACTGCTAAACAACCAAGGGGAACCCGATCTTAAGTATAAATAAGATATTTAAAAACAAACAAAAAACTAACAAAATAATCCCAAAGAGCCGGTTCTCCAGCAATTACAGGGAACTGACAAGGAACTGCAAACTGAAGTAAAAACTACTAAAATTTACTAGAAAAGCTAGCACTATGTAATAAAATTAAGTAAAAGCAGCAGTACTATAAAGAAAAAAAAAAACCTTATTTTTTTGATGAAAAATAAATTTTTTCTCAGTCATGCTGAGCAGCAGTCTCCGAGGCATCTACCTAGGCAGGTGGAAAAAGAAATCTGAACATTAAAGAACACAGCAGTTGGTAAAGGCAGCAGATCTGAATGGTGGCACGAGCCAATAGATGTTCCATCATATGCATACATTCCATCCATCTCCGGGGCAGTTCAACTCAGAAGGCTGACTACTACAGTTAATTATATTGAAGAATTCCTGGGGTTAGAATGCTGCTCCATTGTCTTTGTCAGATGGGACAACTTTACACAGTTTCCCAGATCTTAGTTATGCAATACAGATGCGATGTTGTGGATTTGATGCTACCTGTGCTGGTCTCCGAGAACTCGGCATTAATCATGGCTGCAGCTCCCAGCTCATCTCAAGATTGTTTACACAGGAAAATGGTTTTTCTACAATAATCCCATGGATGTGGGTTATCAGCTGGAGGCCATTTGCATGGATTCTGATTCCAACCCTCCTGATACCAACCCTGAGGAGAGCACTTCTGAGACCTGAACTTTGCATTGTGTGACTCTTTACTTCACTTGTCTCTGTGTTTCAGAGACTTTTTGCTAATTGAACACTTACTGATTTTTTTTTCTTCAATGTTCACTATGTTCACTGTAGGGTAACTTGAATTTTACAGACTTTACAGTCAATTACTGTTGTTTACTGTCCACATGAGTACATTACTGCATGGAGCCATGACGCAATATGCTGTTCAGACTCAACTGCTCTGTTTTACAGTTTCCTGTTTAATTAGTATTAGTTTTATTACAGTTTGCATAATACGTGTAGTGTATTGTCTTTTCACTTGCTTGGGATGCATGGGAGTAGTTCCAGGTTGTGTTTATAACCTATGAGAGGGCTTTATTCTCTGGTTCTATCATTTTTACATGGACTCCAGGGCTAAGTCTTTGACACCAGTCCATCTACATAGAAGGGATTCTTTTGAACTTATTGTATGAACATTTTGTTTGGTCATCCATGGTCTTGCTGCAATGGCTCTTTTGCTACTTTATTTTGGATATTTCCGGGGACATTTTTGTAACCTCCCACAGCATTGTGACACTGAAAGATGGGATAAGTATTACCGGTCATAATTCTTCTTTTGTACTGCATCCTGTACCTGGAATCAAGTATTAGAAATGCCTGCTCATAAGAAAACGAATAAACATAAATCAACAAATAAAGTGCCTGCAGACAAAGGAATGACAGCCTGTCCAGTTTGCCCTGTGATGTGGTACGTGCACCTAGGGTCCCAAGTCCCAAAGATACTAACTTCTATGGGGGGACTTGCATTTTCTGTGCAAGCATCTACATTTTGGAATACTCTACCTCCATCATGCCTTAATGTAAATAACCACTCCAATTTTAAAACTCTGTTCAAATCTCATTTGCTGCAACAAATTAAGTGTAAATGTTTTAATGTTTAAAAAGCAGCTGACGCCTTCAGGAGAATTTTGCCAAAACATAATATTTAGATGCAGTCCAGCTTGTATTTCACATTAGTTCTGTATCCCTCCTCCCTATTATTTATTACTGAGGTCATTTGCATGAAAACAGGATATTAGTTCCTGAAGAGTTCATCTATCCCTGTTGCTTTCTCCCTACCTGAGGTCATAATGCACTGCTTGTGACATCACAGTTACTCCCATGGCAGCAAACTGTGATGTCACAACAGAGGATTATGCCTTGAAGTAGGGAGTCAGCTGTAGAGGTAGATAAACCCTGAGGGATAAAGATCATGCATTCATGCAAATGTCCTTAGTAATAAGTATTGGGGAGGAGGAATCTTTAGACTATATATCGAATGGAAGTTGAATTGTGCCTAATTACCAAGTTTTTCAACATTTGTTAAGGTGTCCACAGCTCCTTAATGCTGTATTATCATATGTAATACACATTGTATTGTATATTGCTGTACCACCTTAGCTGCATTGTAGTGGCGCTGGGTCATTCCTGAAAAAGGGGCCTTGCCTCAGTGTTTACCCGGTTAACAAAGTAAGTAAGAAAATAAATAAAAAAATTACCATCCTACCCCACACCCAAACCTCCCCAGCTGTCCTAATTAACACTTTATGTCTGTACCACCCTGTTTTGTATCCACTCACCTTTATGCACTGACCATGGGCTCTCTATTCCACCAATCCACCACTTGCTCCATGAAAAGGTGCTCCTAATGTCCTTTCCAAAACTATCCCTATGGCTGGCCCACTGGCACAGTGATAGCGCTACTACTCACAATGCCAGTGACCTGGGTTCAGGAACGAGCCTGGATCATCATAGGGCAGGCCAGGGGAGAAGGACTGAGTATCTTACAGGATGCTCTCCTCCAGGAAGGGAGGAGGAACACTACCACCATGCACAACTGCCACCTGAATGACCACGGGTGGCAGTACACGCAGAAGTGCAAGTCTGGGGCTAGGCATGGCAGACTGACTGGACCGATGTGTACACTCTGCATGATCATGTCTGTCAGTCAGTGTCCCTGAACAAAAAAAGGTAAAAAGAATCCAAGCCCTATGGTGCTCTGGGTGGCCCGCAGACCCTGCACCCCTGCCAGCCTAAGCACACTCTGGGAGCACCATCGAATGCTTACTGAGGGAACTGGTCCAGCCCAAAGTCCTCCACCATGGGGAGGGGATACCATGCGGCCACACTCCTGGAGCAAGGTAAGCCCTAAGAGATGTTGGGGGAGACGGTGTTGGAGCTGACAGGAAGCCCTGAGAAGGACTGATGCTTGCTCAAGGGAGAGTATAAACAGAAAGTTAAAAAAAACTACCCCTTGCCAATATTTTCTTATCCCCCCTTGGAATTAATGCTGCCACACTCTGTGAACAGCTTGCTTGTGTCCATTTTGTTTATACCTCACCAGTACTTAAACATTTCAATCCTGCTCCCCCTCTCCCTTTTGGTCTCCTATGAGAACATGTTGAGACTCTCCAGTCTCCGAACATACATCCTGTCTTGCTAACCAAGTATCATCTCAATCACTCTCCTCTGTTCTGTCTCCAGCCTGTTTATGCTGCTCCTTACATGGAGTTCTAAAATCACACACAGTACTTCTGGTGCAGTCATCCCTGTGTTCTATACAGGGGAAGATGACCTTTGTTCTCCTGCTGCTGAACTCCTTCCCAATGCATCCTAGCATTCTGTTTACCTTCTCTATCACTTTTATACATTGTGCAAAAGGTTTCAGCTTGATTGGAATCACCACTCCCACATCATTTTCTTCCTCAGTCCCGGTTACTATCACCCACCCAACTTGAATTCAGCCCAAGAGTGTCTTCTGCCTACAGGCATAACTCTGCACTTCTTGGCATGGAAGCCTAACTGGCAGATCTGTGACCATTTCTCAAGCCTCTCTAAGTCTTCCTTGAATGCTTAGATTCTGCTCTCACAGTCCACTCTGTCACAGGTTTGGTGTCATCCCCAGAGAAACAGATTTCCCACTGATACCCTCCCCTATGCCGCCGATGAACCTGTTAAAGAGTATTGGCCTGAGTACCGACCCTTGCAGGACCTTGCTAGTGACCTCCCTCACTCCTGAATGCTCCCCAAATTTATCACTACCCACTGTGTCATCCTGAACAGGACAAAAGTTTGTACATTGCAACCCTCCAGCTAGAAGCCCACATCAAAAAGCACTACTAGTACTAGTAAGCTGGGCAACGTATGCAATATTCCTCACTGGCATGGCAACTGGTAGTCAGTGAGAGGTATTGTATAAATTTAACAGCTTTGTTACATTGTGACAATTTTTGGAATTTTAAATATAATGGCACTTTCTACTAGTACTGCTTTTGATGTATGCTTATAATAGGAGGGTTGCTGGGTGTGGAATTTTGTTCTGTTCAATAAACCTGGGTGAGCCAGCGTTAAAGATGTTGCTCGATTCAGCTCGGCAGGTCTGCAAAATTTGGAGCCAACCACGAGCCGAGCTGCAGTGTGCAAGTGTTTTCAATCTGTCTCTGATGCCTGGAGCGAGCAGCGCATCGCACATGGCCAGTGGCGCCGAGGGCGAGCCTACAGTACGGAGACTGGGCTCATGGGCAGAACTGCTGCAGTAGTGGTTGGGGGCAGGGGGGGTTGATCCATTTCAAATTCAACTTGCTGCTCCTCCTTCTCACTCTGGTCAGCCAATGGGGCACAGATTGCATTTGGAGGCTTTTAAGCGTACCAGCACACGCACTGCATGCACTGCCGCACAATGACGAGTGATACAGATAAGACTAAGGGAGAACTCTCTGGGGTGACCATAAGGCGTGGTGAAAGGAAAGGAAACTTATTTAAAAATACTTGTTGTGGAGTATGGGGATGAGGTCACCGGCAGGAAGCAGGAAGAGAAAGGATACAAGAAGTACCAAAAAAGTGCCTGAGGGTGCCTAGGGTAGTCGGCTAGCTGCTGCTGTATCGGTCGGTCCTGCCGGGTGTTGCTCATGGACGGGTTCATCATGGTGGCCTCCACTGGCCCAGAGGAACTTTAGCTGCACTGGATGTGTGGAGATGAAGAAAAAGAACCAGTCTCTTCCTCTTCTTCTTGCCCGCTGGATTGACTCGAGTGCCAGCCCAGTGCAGTGTGTCACTTAATTGTGAGGTAGGTCCACTGCTGCAGTGGATTGGTGAGGTGTTGGTTCGGGAGGGGAAGCATTCTGCTGCAGACAGTGCTTGAGTGCTGCAGCTACTGCACTTAGTCTGCTGCTCTCTGCTGTGCTGCTCTGCATCAAGGAGGGTATGGAGTGAACTACCTGATCTGTCAAGAGCGGGGGGGGGGAGAACATTTGCTGCACAGCTGCAGACAGTGATGCTGCACTTAATTAGTCTGTTCTCTGCTGCTCTTCTGCATGCATCAGAGACGGTAAGGGTAAAAGGACAAGGAATGATGAACTGTGATCTGTGAGAGAGCATGGGTGGATGGGGTGGACCAGAAAGTTGTTCTGTTGCAGTGCTGCTGCATTTAGTCTTAGTCTGTTCTGCACTCTGTGCTGCTCTTTCTGCATGAAAGAGGGTAAAGGTAAAATGAGAGAAGAGAACTGTGATTTGTGAGAGCCTAAGAGAGGGAGACAGACTAGACAGTTGTGTCAGCCTGGCCTGCCTGAGTTGTTGGGACTCGGGGAGGGAATGATTGGGAATGGATTTAAGGTCAAGGAACTTAACTTGGCTCTGGCCTGGCAAGGTGGCATGATTAGCTTCAATCATCTGGCTGACAACTAGTGACTGTCTTGCTTCTAGATAGACAGTTAACTTAAGTGGGTTACAGACAACGTGGTCCCCATCATCTCTAGCCCATGATAGCTCTAATGTGATTGTGAGCTCAGTGCAGCTCTATTACATTGAGTTTCAGGCTCTGTTATGCTGTTAAACAGTTAGTTAAATCATTAAAATGTTGAAATTCTAATGTACCCGGTGGTGTTCCTCATTTCATTGTGTGGTGTCCCTCATTTCAAGGGCTGGTGTCCCTCATTTCAGAGTCTGGAAGTTGAGAGGTATGCTGCAGTGTGAAACAGAAATGCCAGTCATGGTCAGTTTTTGTTATAACAAAAGAATGTAACAGGAATTGGTTTTGAGGGGGCTGTTGCCAACAGTCCCATATTTGGGGTAAATTTGCCTGTCCCGATTCCCAGACTCCCATATGAAACCCACACGGGACACCTGTTATCCCATACTTAATTCTTCAGGTTGCCTCCAAGTCCGAGACGAAATTGGACTTAGTTACCAACTGATCATAGTGGCTGCAGCTAGCTGCACCTCATTTTACACATGCTCAAAGGGGCTGTGGTGACTCCGGAGGACGATGTGACATGTCAGAGAGAGAGTGGGAAGCTGGAAAGAAGCCTGCAACTGTGTGTCCTGCTTAGTCATCATGAGCGTACAGGCTACACAGTGTTCTCGGTGTGGAGCTCCTCCTGAGTTGCTTGACTGTGACTGCGTCTGGCCAACCAAGTTGTCCAATGTGTCCTCCTCTTTTGGATTATTTTTGGGTTTTTTTTGAGCCTTCTTTGATGGATCACCTCAGAGTTCTCCTCCCCGCTTGCACCCGAATCCTGGGCTGATCAAGACAAGTCTGCCACCAAGTCATCAACTGCCCGACTCAAGAGAGCCAGGAGGAGGCTCGCCTGACTGAGTGCTGCCCTGTGACTGACCCTTCTTGGTCTGCTGCGTGCCGCTGCCTGCCTGCCCTGCCTGGACTGGAGGAGTATGGAGGAGCTCCCAGACTGGACGCTCACTAGCTCAGCTGCTGGAGTGGAGAGGTGAAGAAGAAGAAGAAAAGAACATGGTGGGGAAGGGGAGTGAGCGGCAGGACAGAGCAAGGTTTCAGATTCCAGCCCCAACCCTAAGAAACCCTGTCAAGAAAACTCAAAAGTAAGTAAGTCAGGTGGCATTGGCAATGTGGCAGTGCGCACGCAGCTGTATAGAATAAATAAATAAATCAATGCTCCAGTGGCTCTCAGGCAGTCAAAGATGTGTAACTCAATAAAACAAAAAAACAGGTTCATCTTCTTCTTTTTTTATTTATTTTTTCAGACAGCAGAGACACACTATTTATTTATTTATTGAATTTTGATGACCGGGTAGGCCCACTAGGCCCTGGAGGTCCCTTTTTCAGGAGCGACCCGGGAAATAACAGTACATAAACTTAATAAGCAGTAGTGCATCTACAAGTTGTAGGCATGTAGTGGTCATACATATAAGTGAAGCTTGTTTCCAGGTGCAACCTAGGAGCACAAGGAAGTTAAGTGACTTGCTCAAGGTCACATAGTATGCAAGTTGGGGGCTGTGGGATTCAAACCCAGGTCTCCTGGTTTGTAGCTCAGAGCCTTAAACCACTGTGCTATACTGCCTCCTTTTTTTAACCACAGGCACAATTTAATTTTGAGGTACTGCATGTAGAAAAGTTACTAGTTGCTGGAGTGGGTGGGAGTTGCCAGGTAGGAACAAATAAGACAGAAATTACTTCTGTTTAACTTAGTGGTTGAAGAGTGCTTGTGCTGGCTTTAGCACAGTGGTACCACTGACCCCATTCACTGTCCGAAGGAAGTTAATGGAATGGAAGTCTCTAATTGGCACCAATATTTTGTGCTGCCGGGACAGTGCCACGGGGTCTAGATGCCACAAGGGCAGGCTCAGGTACTGCAGTGTTGTTATGTCATACTGCAGGAGGATGATGAGGACATGAGGCACTTGCTTGGAGGTCGAGGAACCAGGAAGGAGGGGGCCGGCTTGAGGGGGACATAATGGGTGGGGGCACACAAGAGACAGGGGGTCTGCCCCTTATTTTTGAAATCCAGTGTTGGCAACCTCAGGAGATAAGTGGATGTGGCACGTGGCAGGACAGTGCACAGCTAACATCTTCGCATTCTCTAAGAAAGATTACCTTGTGGTGAAATAGGACAGAGATCAGAATGCAGCCAGAGAGTCGAGTCTCACAGTGTTGCCTAATTGAAATCTAGGCATCACTTCAAACATATCTATAATTTAGATATAAATTAATCATTAGTAATCAAATGCTCAAGCTGTGTGCAGTTGCTGAAAAAAAATAAATATCTGGCAACATGGAGGAGGCCAGGCAGCCAGTGAATGACCGTGAGGTAAATATAGAATAGTGCATGGAGAAGTGTGGTATATGCGGATTTTATTCACTTCCAAGGTGTGATGCCCCATAAACCCCGAGGGCAAAGTCCGAGGGGTTTATATGGGCATCACACACTGAGGTGGTGCATAAAGTCCCCAGAGAGCCACACTTCTCCATGTTTTATTTTTTATATTTACTGTTTTTTGGTGTTTTTTGGATTAAATTGTCTTTTTTGTTGCTTTGCAAATGTAACTGTTACTGCTGACAAGCTCGTCTCCTGCTGGGTGACAGACTGTGTAGTGCTTGTGAACATCAAGTGCGAGGACAGCTTGTTCGGTGTTTTTTCTGGCGATGTTGCTGTACTGTTCTGCCCGTGGTTTACTGAGCTCCATAAACCACATATGTGGTTTATGGAGCTGTTGGGCACTCACTGGCAGTGGTTTATAACCAATAACCAATAAATATTTTAAAATATAGAACCCTATTATGTCCATTTAAAAGCAATTTGTAGGTATAAACATTTGTATGTAACGGGAAATTGTACAAAGTTAAGGCAACCATCAGCAGCTAGTAATGGAAAATTCAGGAGAGTTAGAATAGAAAAATTAACTTTATTTAATTGTTCTACATGGCTAACTGTTTTCAATTAAAACAAATACCCACAACAAATACTCAGTTCAATCATGCAATTTAAAAAAAATTTTTGATCCCTCTTCAGAGATAGTTTGCTCACTGCATTCCTTTTGTTATTTTATAATAAAGTAATGCACCCAGCAGTTTTCTTTTAGAAATGCCATGCTGACCTAGCTTAAGTGCCCTGTTGCCTCTCAACTGCTAATTGGAGACTGGGACCACCCACCACTGACCCCAAAGTAGTAGCCTTGCCCTTCAACGTTTCTGGTCCCACTAAGAATATTGGTTACTTTAATTACATGACTACAGTTAGATGAATAATCCAAGTCCTGGCCTCTGCCATATGCCGCAATGCATCCTTCAGAAAATGTGGGTAGCAGCAGCAGGGTGAGAGCTCCCTTGTCTCAGTGGTCTATCTGCTGCCCAACATCATGCTGCCTGCAATGGGTAGGGGGGGATTACATTCCACCAGCCCCCAACAAGTTCACCTGCCCATCTTGGCAGCAGCAGCACCACCACTATCAGTTGGGCTAGCAGGGAGGTAGCAGTAACAGCAGGCCATGATCCCTGCCAGTCTAGAAGGAGGAAATCTCATTCTTGTGGCTTTGCTGGCTTGTGGATCTTTGTGCAGTGCGCTCTTACATTTATGAGGGGTGTTGGATTAGAATTGCTTTTGGGTGCAGGACTCTGGGTGCATAGAAAGGGAAAGGGGAAATTGTTTAACCGGGAAAGGCACACTAAGCCGGAGCTTGTTTCGGAGCACAAGGAAGTTAAGTGACTTGCTCAGGGTCACACATTATGCAAGTGGAATCTGTGGGATTCAAACCCAGGTCTGGTCTGCTGGATGTCACCAGATTTGCAGCTCAGAGCCTTAGACCACTGTGCTAGACTGCATCATGGTAGAGGAGGAGCTTGAACTGTAGAGAAAGCAATATTGCCCACCCACTTCTGTAGTACCCTTGCTGGTCTGTGTTTGACTGGCACTGATACTACAAGGTGTGTTACTGTGTTCATGCTGTATTGCACAAAGACTGTTCCACTGATGGTGGAATCAATCTGTTTTGGCTGTGGTGAGCAGCACCATGCTGTGAATGCTGGGTAGTGGTTGGGGGACTAGGGGACAGACGTCAGCAGAGACAGGGAGCGAAAGGGGACTGTTTGGATAAAGTGATATACTAGATCAGGATAGGGGGAAGGAGCCAGCTAACTGACAGTGCTATACAGCTCTCATATATGGATGTGTCAGAATGTGCTCGACTTGTTTAAGCTGTGTACAGTGAGGGAGTTGTACTGGGATTCAAAGGTGAGTCCGCAGGTTTACAGGTAGCTCTAGGCTGAAACAACTAGATTGCATTCTCTCACAGCGGGGGCCAGGGCAGGGAGATCTGAATGGGCAAAACTGGTGATGAACATGCTAAGGTTCCTGTTGGAAGATTAATATCCTAATTTATTGAGAGTGTAATATATACTTTTAGGCATTGCTTGCAGACATCCAGTGTGGATTTTTTTTAATATGCTTGTTAAACTGGTTTCTATCCTAGTAAATAGTAAAAACCACTCATCTTTATCATTGTGTGTTTAGAGCATCATTCTGTTGCTGGCTTTCCTTGGTTTATTGTAGGTATATAAACAAAGCTGTGTGTGTGTGTGTGTGTGTGTGTGTGGCATCATAGTTATCATACAAGCCATGCCATTCTGTCAGAGAGCAGTCTGACAGGCAAATATTTGTATTTGCCTTACTCTATGGCTCAGCTCGTGATTTGGCTCTTCGAGCCAAGCCAGAACCTTGGCTCGGCTCTTCCTCAAAAAAATCAAGGCTTGCCCACCTTTACTGTTCAAGTTGCATTTGTTTTTAGCTTCAGCGTTCTCTGGTGCTACCGGTTCCTGCATTGTGATCCTCTGTGTCCTCCCTCATTGCCAGTTCCTCACCCAATGTGGCAGACTGTCCCTCACCATAGGTCCTGTATCTTCTTGACCAGTAACCTGTTTAAAGCCTAGCCAAATGCCTTACTAAAGTACATATACTGTATGCCAGCCACCAGTCTTGTATCAACAGCCATCGTTGCCCAATCAAAGAAATCAATCAGGTTACTTTGACAAGATCACCCTACCACAAACCTATGCTGCCTTCCATTCTGTAGCCTATTTGCCACTAGAAACTTAATCAGCCACTCTTTGATGACTGTTTCCAGCAGTCTGCTAACTACTGAAGTCACCCTGACTGGTCTGGAATTCCCTGGCTCATTCGTCCACCCACTTTTGTGCAGGGGTACAATGTCTGCAATTTTCTAGTCTATAGGCACTTCCCCAAACCCTAGGGCGTAGTTGTACAAATCTACCAGGGTCATTGCCAGCACCTACCCATCTCCCTTGGCACCCTGGGGTGCAGCCCATCCGTCTCCAGAGATTAGTGACTTTCAGGATCTCAAGCCCCTTGAGTACCCATTCAGCGGCTATCAGCGCCATCTTCAGTTTTGCCTTCCTCCAATCTGGTTCTATATTTCTCCTCAAATAGTGGACCCTCTTTCCTTTTTGTAAACTCTGAACAGAAGTAATTGTTCAGTATTTCCACCTTACCCATGTTTTCTGCCACCCACCCCTTACCCTGTCTCAGCTTGACTATGCCTTCCCTCAACTGTCTCTTTTCGCTAATGTAATAAAAAAAATATCATATTACCCTCCATAACTCTCTGCTACTCTTAGTTATATGGTCACCCATACTATCAAGTGCACTTCTTCTAGGCCTCCCATCTGGAAGTGGTGCTCACCAAACTTTCTCCCAGGCAGAGAGCATTTATGTGACTAATCCTTCAGCCTATTAATGGTCTCCGCTCCAGCTGTCCTTAGGTTGGGGTGCAAACCCGGGTTGCCAATGCATTGAGCTGGCATCTCACCACTCAAGGAAAAGGAACCAGCACTCAAGCACAAAACAAAGAGATAGATAATAGTAACACAGTGCCCGTATGTAGACAGAGTAGCCTTTATAAATGCCACACACCATCATGAATAACTGTATTACATTACCGTCATTTTTTTTTATTACCATCTTTCACTGAAACATTTCCCCAAATGCTTATACCATCAGTTGTGCTAACATGCCATTGCATTTGCCAGCGCAAACCCAATAGCACATGCTAAACATTAGGTTTCCATTGCGGTTTGCCACTGCTGTCATATCACAGTGGGCTTTGACAAACACTGTAAATACTAATGGTGTTGGCTACCACTGTAATAACAGGAGAACAGGAAGAGAGAACTTAGCATAAGCAATACTGTTAGTGCTACAAATTGTAATACAGAGTAAATCAAAGAATGAAGAAATCAAACGCATTTGGCAGGACAGTTGTGATAGATTTCCATAACATCTTACTTTTAACTCTGCTGCCGCCCACAGCTGGTTCCTAACCAACAGGTTATTGATCAATACCAAAAAGACCAAGGTCATGCTCTTTGGGTCTAATCCTAGACAAACTAGGCTGATCAATGCCACTACCCCTCTCTTTATCCTATCTCCTGACAGCTCGCCACTGAAGACAGTAACCTCCTTTAACTACTTCAGTGTCACCTTTGACCCCACATCGACCTTTGCTGGCCATGTTGGGCTCAACATCTGGTGTATAAACCAGAAACTAGGAGCTGGATACAGACTAATTAACTGCCTTACCCCAGAAGCCTGACTCGCCACTGCCCAGGGCAACCTACTCCCCCTTGTGGACTACTGCTGTCCCATCTATACACAAACTTCTTCCTCAGGACTCTCCAGACTAAACTCAATCTATAATAATATTTGTAGATTTGCACTTAAGGCACCTTACTCCAGCCATCATTGCTCCCTTTACCAGGCACTAGGCTGGCTCCCCTCACAAGCCCGCCGTGACTACTTCTTAGGCTGCACTATTGATAAGACTACTAGGAAAAAAGATGCATCCCCTCTCTCCCCTACTCTGACCTACAACATACCACCATGACCTTCAGATTTCCTCTAGCCTCCTATTAGAGTGACTATTAGACTTTGACAAGATAAGAAGGATAATAAGGGAGACAATGGAGGGTACAGAGAATATAAGGGCAGTGGAGAAGTTATGGCAAGCTATCAAGGAAGGGGTACTGAAAGTTCCAGAGATGTGCATAAAAAAGGTTAGGAAGCGCAAAACGGGGAGAAGACTGCTTTGGTTTACAAAGGTGGTTTCGGGGGCAGTCGGGGAAAGGAGGAGGGCTTTCAGAAAATTTAAGAGGACACTCAGTGAGGAAAATAAGGAAGAGTATAGGGAAAAAGGAGTATGGCAGGAAAGAAGATCAGAAGGGCAAAAGCAGATACTGAGGAGAAAATAGCAAAAAAGGCCAAAAGGGGGATAAAATCTTTTTCAGATACTTGAGGGAGAAGAGAAGAGCAGAGGAGAGGAGAGGAGAGGAGAGGAGAGGAGAGATGAGGGAAAGGCATGGGATTACTAGGCTGAGGGGAAGGGGAGAAATAACATTGGAAAGGGACTGTGAAAAACCAGAGTTATTAAATAAGTACTTTAGCTCGGATTTCATAGAGGAGGAAGATCATAGGGGACCTGTGCTAAAGTCGAATGGGAAGGAGGGCAAATGGGTGGATTTGAGCCCTTTCACTGTTAATAGGGTTAGGGCAGAGCTAGATAGATTGAGGGTGGACAAGGCAATGGGGCCTGACAGGTTACACCCCAGGTTGATCAGGGAATTAAAGGAGGAGTTGGCCGCACCCTTGACAAGGCTCTTCAACTTGTCCCTGGATACAGGGAGCGTGCCAGAGGACTGGAAGAGGGCAGATGTAGTGCCTTTACACAAGGGAGGTAGTAAAGAGTTGAGGGGGAACTACCGACCTGTCAGCCTCACGTCAGTGGTGAGGAAGGTAATGGAGGCATTAATCAAGGAGAGGGTGGTGTATTACCTGGAGGAGAGTGGCTTGCAGGACAGAAGACAGCATGGCTTCACAAAGGGGAAGTCTTGCCAGACAAACCTAATTCAGTTCTCTGATTGGGTGACTCAGGTGATTGACCGGGTGGGGCAGTGGACGTGGCCTATCTGGACTTCAGTAAGGCCTATGACACCATCCCCCATAGGAGACTGATGAGCAAGATGGAAAGCCTGGGGTTGGATGGGAAAATAACAAGCTGGGTGGAGGCCTGGCTGTCAGGAAGAACTCAGAGGGTGGTGCTAAACGGAGTGCACTCCAGGACAGAGAGGACGAAGAGTGGAGTGCTACAGGTGTCAGTTTTGGGTCCAGTTCTCTTCAATATCTACATCAGTGATATTGCTGAGGGTTTGAGGGGGAGAGTGTGCCTATTTGCTGCTGATACAAAAATATGCAATAGGGTGGACACCCAGGGGGGTGGAGGACTTAAAGGCGCTTGAAAAATGGTCTGGGATGTGGCAGCTGAAGTTTAATGCCAAGAAGTGCACTGTGATGCACTTGGGGAGTAGGAACAGAAGAGCAGGGTACACCCTAGGTGGGGAGGAAATTAAAGTAACAGAACAAGAGAGGAATCTGGGGATCATAGTCTCCTCGAAGCTTAAGGTAGGAATCCAAGGTAGCAGGGCAGAGAGAAAGGTCAATGGAATGTTAGCATGCATAGGCAGGGGCATTACTAGCAGAAAGAGGGAGGTAATAATGCCCCTTTACAAAGCCATGGAGAGGCCACACCTGGAGTATGGGGTTCAGTTCTGGAGGCCACATCTCCACAAGGATATAGATGCATTGGAGAGGGTTCAGAGAAGGGCAAATAAGATGGTGCAGGGTATGCAGGGGAAATCATATGAGCAGAGGTGTAAGGAGTTGGATCTGTACATGCTGGAGACAAGGAGGGAAAGGGGAGATATGATAAAATCTTTTAAATATGTACAGGGGCTTAATAAAGTGGGAGAAGAGGGTTTACTTAAGAGGAAGGAGAGGGTCAAAACTAGAGGGCACAGCCTCAGACTGCATGGAAAAAGATACGGGGCAATGTGAGAGGGTGTTTCTTCACGGAGAGGGTGATGGAGCCCTGAACAGACTACCAGACAGAGTGGTGGGGCTAAATCGGTGGAAAAATTCAAGAGGGCATGGGACAAGCATGTGGGGCTGAGTATCAGGGGAGGGTGGGGGCTGGCAGGGAGGAGGAGGTGTAGGGGGAAAAAAAGGGCCGACTAGATGGGTCGGTATGATCCTTTTCTGCCATCAAGCTTCTATGATTCTATGCATACAGGTCACTATATGCATGGGAGAAAAAGCCTTCTCTTCAGCAGCCGAAACCTGTGGAATAGTCGATCTGCTCCGCTACGGACTCTAGACTCACATCCCATATTCAAGTCCCACTATAAGTCACATTTATTGGCCACAGTAAGCTGTTCCTGTTCCCCCGGATGACGACTTGCCCATGTGTAACCTGTTATGTGCCTATGTCTTGCCCTTATTCTTAACATACCTATAGGCTGCTTTGTGACAAATTGTACCAACTGTGCACTTTACTTATCTGTACTGTAATTGCTTTGCTTATTCCTGTACAAAACTTATAGTAATACTTGATTGTGTCCACTGCTCTGTATTGTACTTGTAACTCCTAATATATATGTCCCCATTTAATGTCCTGCGCAGCCAGTATAGTGTTATGCTTGTGCAACTGTGTTAGTTTGGTTTTGACCTTTCGCACTGTCTATTCCGGAGGAATTACCACCCTGTATCAGTGCGATAGGCAAGGAACCCTCGGAGAGGGTTCCACCCCTAGAGGTGCCACGGGATGATTCCTGTGGCTAAAGGTACCTTAGGAATCCCTCTAAGGAGAGAAGTGCTGCTGCTGGAAGAGGAGGGAAAGATGGTGGGGCAAAGAAAAAGTGCTTCACAATGAGGCTGAGAGGAACTGCTTATGTAGCTCAGAAAGTGGTAGTGGCTGGCTGCTTGTTCATTGAACCACAGGCCCAGCCTTCCAATTCAATGTCCTGCACAGCCAGTATAGTGTTATGCTTGTGCAACTGTGCTAGTTTGGTTGTGGCCGTTCGCACGTTCTATTCCAGAGGAATTACCACCCTGTAGGGGTACGAAAGGCAAGGAACCATCAGAGAGGGTTCCACCACAGAGGTGCCACAGGACGATTCCCATGGCTAAGGGTACCTTAGGAATCTCCAAAAGAAATGTAGTACAAACATATCCCAAAAGAATGAGGCAACATGAAGCATAGGAGCAAGCAGTAACTGTGATGTAGTAGTAGAGAAGCATAGACAGTTTGATAACATAATGAGATGCTCAGTTTGATAATGTAATGAAATGCCCAGGTTTTCGTAACATGATACTTATGGTTTGTGTTGAGAATTAGGGGATCCTCTAAGGAGAGAGGGAATGGCAGGACATCCTCCACCTCCATCCAACAACGGAACCTACCTAAAGAAACTAGGGGACACTACTATGCTAACTAACAGTTATGACTTGAGACAACGGGGAAGAGAAAAAAAAAAAACTATGAGAAGGAAATCTCTGGGGATCCAAGGCCTAGGTCACCTTCCCTGCAGGCTTGGGATAGTTTATTTAGTGATGGCTCTGTAGCTGCAATTTGGAAAACCCAATTAAAGGGAGGTGGAAAATATTCCAATTTGGAGGAAGGCTCTCACTCAAACCCTCTAGCAGGAACACCATGGAAGGTTGTGAGAAAACTCTGCTACAATACGTGCAACCAAGGCACAGGAGGAAAGCAACGGCTGCTGAGGCACTCAACTGGCCTACCCGCCATAAATTCAAACCAGATGAACCAGAGGCAGTTGTAGGGAGAATGCGGTGAAGGGGTTCCTTGCTAGGGAAACCACTAAAGTCAATGGCTAACCATTATAGTGGAACACTAGAGCCAAAGGAAGTAATGTTTTCCACCCTTCACCGCCAGTCTTAAATTCTACACCAGGAGCTGCTGTCATGTAGCAGGCAGCTAAAGCCAAGCCCGGAGCGAGAACATTCCCAGCTATGGGCCAGGTGAGAAGGATCCCACCCCAAGTTGGACATGCTCAAGATGCAGACTAAATGCAGAGCAAGACTGTCGGCTGCAGAAACCCTGCACCAGAATAGGATGGCTGACATGCCCCAGAAATTGACTGAGAACTGAAAAGCTGATGAGCTGAATGAGCACGGCGTGCTGAGATTGTAATGAGCATTGAGTGCTGAGACCTTGCAAGGTTGAATGCAGAATTGAGTGCAGCAGAATCCCAGAGGCTGAAGCTGAGGGGATGGCAGTAGTCATGAAGCAATGATCTGCATAACCAATGAGCAATGATAGTGTAAGCAAGCATGGAGCTGTACATAGGTCAATAAGCAGTAGTAGTGATAGGTGGACTTGCACAGAGGTCTGCATAACATGTAGCAATGAAACAGCACTGAATTGTGGGCAAGCCAGACAGACATGAATAGCCAAATCAAGGTGACAAATACTTTGAGGATTTTTAGCAGGATATAATAATAAAGATATAGTAACAGCCTCAGCAGGAGCTTTGTTGGCTGACCTCAGAGTTGTAACTGCAATAAAACATGGAGACAATGCTCTGAAAGCAGGTTTAGCCAGGCAGTGCAATGAAGCTGCAAGTAGAATGAGAGCATAAATGAGCAGCATAGCTGGGGTCAGAGTAAGCCTGAGTCAGGTGAAAACAATTGAGTATGCAACATGGAGCAACTATGGTTGAGCTGAAACACACAAATAATGATTGCAGTTGCACTGCAGTAGTTAGAGTGTGGTAAGCAACATTGTAAAAACACAAGCACTGGGTACAATAGTAATTGGAGTAAACAGTGGCAGTGGCTGCAGTTGTAGGTAACTGAAAGCAGTAGTATGAGCTCTGAGTAGCAGCAGTATGCTAGGAGCTTAGAAACAAAGCCCCAAAAGACAAAACCAAAATACAGCAACACAGAAAACAGGGAACAAGACCCCAAAACAAGACACACAAACACAAGGAAGCACACAGCCGGAGGAAAGATACAAACCAGAAGCAGGAACACCTAAGTCCAGCAGAGAGACACAGAAACAGCAGGTGGGGGGGTAGGCCCCAGCCAGCTCAGAGGACAGATCAACAGAGCCTCCAGCTGCCAAGGAAAAGTGCTTCACAAGGAGGCTGAGAGGAACTGCTTATATAGCTCAGAAAGTGGGCGTGGCTGGCTGCTTGTTCACTGAACTGCAGGCCCAGCCTTCCAGTTGTATTTTGTGCCATCTTCATGGCCTGGGTCGTGCCTGAAAACGGTCCCTTGGATCAGTGCACTTACCCGGTAAACAAACAAACAAATCGCTCATCAGATTAATTGCTCTACTCCTTCTTCTCTCTGGGAACATACACCCCAACCCCGGGCCGTTGTCAACTAGCCACCCAACACCCCCACTCTAGTACTGGCCTCAGCATTGTATCCATGAATACTTGCAGCCTCCTAAAAAAAATCCACTGCTCTCCAGTGATGGGCTATACAACACCGTCCTGATGTTATAGCACTAGTCGTGACCTGGCTCTCGAGAAAAACTCCCAACTCGGTTATCTCCTTCCCTGGCTACACTCTGTTCAGGGAAGACCGTATAGGCAAATGTGGCGGCGGGTGTGCGGTCTTAACGCGTGACACACTTTTAGGTCATGCTCTTCCTGCCCCCAAGCTCAGTTTTAGTGCTGAAGCCCTCAGCCTCAAGGTTAACCCTGACCCAACCAGGGGCCCTCTTTTTCTCACAGTCTCTTACATACCTCTGAGAGACCAGGGACCAGCTGTTCGCTCCCTCATTGATTACCTCACCACACTCCCACACAAGGCAGAGCAGCTCATCCTAGGTGACCTTAATGTCAATTGGCTGAGAACCACTGCCCCCCATATTAGGGACTCCTTTGCTGCCCTAGATATGACCCAACTAGTTACCTCACCCACTAGATTTAACCAGTCCGATGGCTCCAGCACCCTCCTAGATGTAATTCTGTCAAACCATCCCCATAAAATCAGGGATATTAATGTACTACCTGACTCTCTTAGTGACCATTCTCCTGTCCTCTGCCACTGGTCATCCTCCCACACCAAAACCAGTGTCCCAGGTCACCTCGTGCCGGTGCTTTCACCCCGGGGGTCTCAGAAAGCTAAAAACGCACCTAGCCCAGCTTGACTGGTCCCCAGTCCTACTCACAACAGATACTGACTCTGCCCTAGCCTATTTCTCCAGTGCCTTCAGCAAGGCCTGCAATCTTTTCGCCCCCCGACCAGAATCCATACCAAGAAACACCATACCCCATGGATCTCCCCATCTCTCATCCAAACACTGAAACAAAGAGATAATCTCTGGTATATTGCTGTCGAGACCGACAAACTGGTTTACAGGCAAGCCTATAATGCAGCACGTAACAAGTGCACCTGGGCTATAAGGCAGGCTAAGGCCAAATATCATCAAGCTACCCTTGAATCCACTTGGGGCTCATCCCATGCCTTCTGGGACAATATGAAAGAGCTCAATGGAAAGACCCGCTTCCCCCCACTATCACTACTCTCCATAGATGGTACCGTCACCACTGATCCTCCCCGCATAGCTGAGTGCCTCAATATGGGGTTGAAGTAAATCCTTATCACTATTCTACCCCTGTCGTGTGACTTCAAGCGCTGCATGTACAGCGCAGTTAATACCACACTCTTACATGCGTGGGCATTAAATAGGCAGACTGGGTGGGCCATAGGCCCTTATCTGCCAACACTGTCTATGTATCTATGTATGCGTGGTATTGACCTGGTACCTGAATTTACAGAGCACATAACATCAGTAGTCAAATCAAGTACAAGTAACACTATACAATAAGATAAAAAAAATGACACATAGACGAATTATACAGAATAAGGGAAGGTACGGAGATCCATAGGCCAGCAACCAGAGATGTTTATTTATTTTATTTTATTTTTATTTTATTTAAACAGTAGTTTGGAAAACCTTTGAGCCATAGGCTCATTTACAAAGGTACCTTGTCAAAAAATGTGGGATTGTCACAACTGTATCAGTAAAGTGAGGATGGGAGGCTAGAAAGTGAGAGATAGGTACAGGTGGTTAGGGGAGGAGGTTCCATGGGTACAGGTTTAAAGGTGTGCAGTTGAGGCTGGGAAGGCAGTGGGGAAGATAAAGTAGAAAGAGAAGGCTGGTGGCAGAGATATGAGGGGGATGTAAAAGGGGCAATTAGAGGCCTCTGGGATAAAGATGGGGTGAGATGAGTTTCGCTAAAGCAGAAGGGAAAAAGCAGTCTCAAGGGCAAAGAGTTTGAGGTCATTTAGCAGTCACAGCTACTGGAAGTAGCTAGGTAGGATTGCCAACAGTCCCATATTTTATGGGACATCCCGTATTTCAGGGAAAAATTGCCTGTCCCGTATGAAATCAATACGGGATGCCTGTTATCCCATATTTTGCATTGCTGCAACTTGCTGGGCTAAATGACTCAGTTTCCCACAATCCCATGATGGTCCCCAGCAGCTGGCAGCCAGCCCGTCACGCCACACCACCAGTTCGCATGTTGGGGATGTCAACTGAAACAAAGCAGGAAGTCTGAATCTCAGCGAGCATGTCCCATTGTGCCCTCGTCGACTGTCTGGTTGTGTGGAACAGAGAGGGAGCATCCGCATGGCTGATAGTTGGCTTGGCAACCGGGTTGCTGTACGAAGTTCAGAACTCAAAACCCAACTTGCCCAAGTCCCAGATGGAGTCAGGAGGAGTGCCAGAGCCTGGAGACCCAAAAACACAAGTATGTTGTGAATGGTTTGACTCTGCATTTATGCAGTGGCTAGAGCAGAGGTGAGCAGCGTAGACTTGTACAGACAGTTTAATTTAGGTAATCTCTCATATGCAGGAGTTTTGTTGATGGTTGATACTGCTGTACCTGAAACCTGATGTGCCAGATTCTGATTAATAGAGGATGCGTCAAGGAGACCCAGTTTAGTCTTTATTACCTGTCACAGTCACACTAATGTAATCTACGTTAGCTGCAATGAAATGTACAGAAAAAAAGGTATTATTAAAACATATAATTTTGTTTTATAAAAGATGATGTGGGCAGGGTGCCACTAGGTTTTTATAACTGGCTGGAGGGAAGCATTAAAATTTGTAAAACTGTGTTCATGTTGTATGGGGACCGGAGTTAAGAACTATAGTCCAACTAATGAGGCAAGCATACAATATGCTGCATAGAGAGGAGTGATTATTTTATGACTTTGACAAATTCCTCTTCTGATAGAACTCAAGACTAAAGTAGCTTGCTTATTTGGTGGGCTTAGAAATCTGGTAAACCACTGAACTATAATGCCCAGGTTGTTTTCAATTTGATATGTTAAGCTTATGTTCCTTCCTGCAAGTATGCACATTAGCATTTTTTGACGCCAAATGCATCACTGCTGCACATTTCTCCAGATTGAACTTAAATTCACACCCCCTGGCCTTATCCCATAAAGCAATGATGTTTACATTATTTTAAATAGAATTAATTTGAGCATCCCTCACGGAATGCCCTTCTAATCTATCTGGTGTCATCAGAAGTGGCGGGGGGTGGAAAGTCTGTCCATGGTGGGGGGTGAGGGGGGGTCTATCCCTTATTTTTGGAACCCAGTATTGGCAACCCTATAAGCTAGGTAGTGCTTCAATTCTTTTTTAAAAGAGCTGATGTTGTTGGAGTTGGCTAGTTCGGCAGGGAGTTCGTTAATCCAATGTGGGTCTCTGTAAGCAAAAGAGCGCTGCGCAAGAGAGGTTCTCCTGAATGGTGCAGATAACGAGCATCATGCAGCACCCTGGTGCAGTGCTAGGTTTGTGAAAATTGCAGTAAGTTGAGGATGGTAGGCAGGGCGAGACCAAGAAGTGCTTTCTTTCCCATGAGGCATACTCGGTACTTTACTATTGGTATTTAACCTAAGGGTATAAGAAATCTCTGGTGGCCTATGTAAGAAGAACCACCAAATACAGTAACACAGTGTCTCCACAGCCCAAACCAAGTACAAAGAGGTGAAGACCTCAACACAACAATACTAGAGTGATGCTGGGAGGGTGTGGTACTCTACGGAGAAGATATTTAGGAAGACCAACAGTTACGGTAAGTACGTGTCTTTCATTTCTTCCAAGAATCAATTTTCTCCATAGATTCCCACTAATGGGTCATAGTATCAAGCTCAGAGAAAGTACCCTGGGCTGGACTGGGGAGGCTGAAGCTCAGGGTTTACTCAGGATAGCAATCCATTCAGAATTGTCCTGCAAAAGGAGGCATGCTGCCTGCCATAGACATCCAGGGCATAGTGCTTGGTAAAGGTATGCACTGTGCTCCAAGATGCTGCTCTGCAAATTTGTCCAAAAGGCACACAGCATATTGCTGGCAGTGAAGTGACAACTGCTTTGGTGGAGTGGTCATGTATCTTGACCTTCAGTTTAACTTGAGCCATAGCATAGCAGTGGCAAAGGCAGCTTACAATCCAGGCTGAAATGCACTTGATTGTGACAAGCTGTCCCTTTTGATCAGGGTCAAAAAAGACAAAGAGCTTTTTTGGCTGTCTGAAGTAGTGATGCTCAGATAATGCCTTTGTTGATCCAATTGTGATCTGTTGGATCATGGCAGTATCTGACCTGGGATCTTACCTGGGATCCCACCTAAGTTGGAGGTCAGATCACAGGATGGATCCCACATTATCCATTATCCAGGGACCCGACGTCAGATCCAGGGATCTGACTGCAGATCCAGGATGGTCAGATCTGCGGTAGGATAGTGCTGCTATCCAACCAGATCCACTATCTGGCAGAACGTCAGGTATCTGGTGGTATCCTAATTTATAGGTTACCATTCAAGCAACACTAGTCTGAAGTCCTTGGTCCTGACCATGTAAAACCTAAGGACCCTTATAAGATTCAATGAGTAGAGAGTCCTTTCTGTCTCATTATGAAAATTGGCAATGGAGGTAGGATTATAACCGATTAAAATGGAACTCCACCAACACCTTAGGAAGAAACTTGTGGTGTGTATGTAGAACTACCTTACCATTATGGAAAACAGTATATGGAAGATCTCTAACCAAAACAAGGATTTCAGATACTCTATGTGCAGAGCTGACAGTTAGTAGAAATGCTGCTTTCCAAATTAGGAACTTCAAGCCACAGGTCACAATAGGCCCCAATGCCCTGTGAGTGAGTAAATCCAAAACAAGGTTAATATCCCTGAGAGCCACCAACTTCCTGATGGGAGGCCTTGTGTGCAGAACACCCCTGAGGAACCAGCGGCAGCTGTGCCAAAGAGAAGGTACCTACTGGTTCATGGTATGCTGATACAGCACACAGATAAACGTCAACTGTGGAATACTGGAGGCCACCATCAGAAAGATCCAGTAAGTACTCGAAAAGCTTTTGATGTGGACGCCTGAAAGGGACCACAGGGGTTCTGGAACACAAGATGGAAAATCTTTTCCACTTGGCTGTGTATGACTTTCTGGTGGAAGGTTTATGCATAGCCAAAAGACCGTTTGAGATACTTTGAACCTGTTCACTTCTATCTCTTCAGGAGACAGGCCTATACATGAAGACAGCGTAGGTTAGGCTGGGCTAGCTCACCCTGGATCAGAAATTCCATCCAGAGGGGCAGAACCCTCCATTTGTTGACTGAAAGTTGATTCAACAGAGGAAACCATCTGCCAAGGCTGGCAGGGAGCCACTAGGCTCAACCTGCCCAGTGTGCCTCCAACTTTAACGACTCTTTCTGGATGAAAAGAATTGAAGGGAATGATAAAAGTGTTGACAACTCCAATGGCACCATGGTTGCCCCATACTCAGAGGGGACAGAGATGACGCCACTTGTGCAGCAGGCATCGGCGGTGCCAATGGCAGCCTCAGCTCAGAGGGATGGCTCAATCACCAGCACCAAAAATGGCACTGCTTGACTTACACACTGCACCCACTGCTCCATAAGAGCTGCCCAATGGCAACATTGCCCACCAGAGTCCCTCTATTGGACAGAGAGGGGCTCTAGGACAGAGACATCAACCTTGCAGGCCTGCTGCCCCCAGTGTAGTCTGTGACAATGGTGGGGAACCTGGGCCCACAAAAGTATAGTGTCTCACAGCAGAATGATCAGTGGATGACCTCAGTCAGTGCCATTTCTTCCTCTCGTGCTTGTTGTGGGAAGAGGATCGTGCCAAACAGTACAAAGCCTTCAACACACAGCATGTGGGTGATCTGAACTATTTCTTTTTGTGACTCTGGGAAGTCTGTCCACCCTCCTCAGGTGCCAGACTGCCAACTGTCAGAACACCCGCCTCCAAGAAACCTTTGAAAAACCTAATATTTAGGTAAAATTCAGCCTGCATTCCATATTTATTCAATATACTTCTCCTCCCCATTACTTATTGCTGAGAAATTTGCATGAAAACATGCTCTGTATCCCTTAAGAGTTCATCTGCCTCTTTCACTTACTCCCTACTACTTGTCATGGTCCTCTGTTGTGACATCACAACCTGTTGCCATGGGAGTAATTGTGATGTCACAAATAGAGCATTATGACCTCAGGTAGGGAGAAAGCCATAGGAATAGATGAACTGTTTAGGAGCAAAGATCCCATTTTCATGCAAATGGCCTCGGCAATAAATAATGGGGATGAGACATACAGAACGTGAAATACAAACTAAACTGTCTAAATAATATGTTTTGTTAACGTTGTCCTAATGGTGTCAGCTGCTCTTTAAGGGCTTGTTCAGAATACTGAGAGGATGGAAACTCTAACTCCTCAAGAATAAGGCCTTGAGGTGAAGAGAGTATATGTCTGGATAATGCACTCCTGTCTGAGGAAAAATCAGCAGGGAGTGAGTCATCGGCAGGAGAATTGGTCTGCCACAGGACAGTGAGAGAAGGAGAGGGTACCAGGCTTGCCTGGGCCAATTCAGAGCCACTAGGATCATTAATGTAGGCTGTTGTAGCTTGGCAGAAGGCACCAGGAGAAAGGACTGCTGTGTGACTGAACTTCTCTGCTGGGACTAAAGTAGAAGAACTTTTGTATTTGACCTTTAATTTAGGGTAAAAAAACTAACATACAAAAAAAAAGTGTGTGTTTAGGTTAACTGAACTGAATGGGTATCTGCAGAGTTATCTAGGTGTAAATCTCAGGTGACTGAAAGGACTTAACTGCTGTGAGGTTTAAATTACTTGTAGAAAGATCTGGTAAGTAGGGGGAGTGGCTTAGCTAGAAGGAAGCTACATTTAAAGACTGCCTTAGAAAATTTCTGCTAATTGCTTGGCAGAAGGCACCAGGAGAAAGGACTGCTGTGTGACTGAACTTCTCTACTGGGACTATATTGCTCTCCTTCCCTACCCTCCACCCAAAGCTAGTTCTATTTTTATAGGCACAGGATTTGACTGACAACAAGAACTTCCTGTTTAGGGGCAGGAAGTGAGTGATCACAAAACCACCAAGGACCCACCATCCTAGAAGGGCAAGAGTAGCTCTCCGGCCCCCTCTAGCTGCTGGAGGTCTGCCTCCTGAGCAAGTAGAGTGGTCTGGTGAAATATGGGATATTTTTGTCTCAGAACAGGACAATCAGGAGCTTAAAGGGCACACAGGCAGAAAGTAAGGAGAGAGAGAAAAAAAAACAGAGGAAAGAGTAAGGATTGCAAACAGTTAAGGGGCCAGAAATAAGACATGATTGGAGTGGTGCAGTGCAGTGGCTGTGAAGCAGCAGTCTTCCGGGATATGTTCTGGAGGATGCGGTGTTGTCCCATTTGCAGTCACCTCTCTGGGCTGAGGGAGGAGGTTGCTCATCTCCAGGCTGAGTTGGCCAGGATTTGTGGGACCTCCCCTTCCATCCAGGGACCACCAGTGCCACTGCCGTTGCCTCAGAGGTTGCCAAGAAAGAGGCGGTTGGACCACAGTGGGCTCAGGGAGGGTGAGGGTGGTGGAACAGAGCATTCCTCCCATTGTACCTCTCCACAATTCCTATGCCATTCTGGCAAAGTGTGGTTCCTCTATGGAGGCACCCACAGTGGAGACCAAGGAGGATGCTGGGAACCTCCACAAAGGAGACCCACAGGAGGTGGCAGGGAAGGAAACAACTCCTGGTGGGGACTCCATTGTTAGGAAGGTAGAACTGGGGAGGAAGGAGAGGAGGTAAGGTGCCTGCCTGGCGCATGGCTTGTAGGGACAGGAGCGAATCCTCAGGATTGCCAGACAGCTGCACAGGGAGGAGCTGGATGTCATTGTCCACCTAGGGACAAATGACCTGGCTAAGAAAGGGATTAGAGAAGTGCAGGAAGAGTTTGTGGAATTGGGGAGGGGCCTTAGTCAAGTAGCAGCACGGTAACCTTCTCGGAGTTGCTACCCATCTATGGCATAGGAGAGGCTAGGGTGTTCCGCACCATGGGATTCAATCAGTGGTTGAAAAACTGGTGTGGAGCTCAGGGGTTTGCTTCATTGGGGACTGGGGGTCCACCTGGAGTGATGCAAGCCTATACTGGCATGATGGGCTGCATCTGTCCGGGAGGGAACCAGGATCCTAGGTGATTGGTTTAAATGCTTCATTGGCAAGCTTTTAAACTAGCCAAGGGGGGAGGCACTGGAAAGGAGCAGGAAAATCCTAGCCCCCCTCCAAATAATCATGGTAGTAAGTGCAGCAAACACCAACATAGAGGTGTCGATAGGGAGAAGGGCAGGGGTAAATGGAGAAAGTGACAAAGGCAAGAAGGACAGGGATGGGGCAAAATGGAGTAAGGCCATCACGAAATGGAGGGTAATGAGTACCAATGCCCATAGTCTGGGCAACAAGCTCCCTGAGCTGATGGCCTTAATGGAAGAGGGATGCCTGGATATCGTAGCAGTCACAGAAACATGGTACACAGAGAACCATGACTGGGATGTTAACATACCAGGGTACATAACCTACAGGAAAGATAGGCAGGGGAGAAGAGGGGGAGGAGTAGCTCTCTATGTAAAGGAAGGGATAAAAGCAACTGAACAAAAGAGTAAACAGGGAGGAGAGGAGGCACTAGGGGTCACCTTGGAGACCGGAAAGGGCACCACAATCTGCACAGGGGTTGTGTACAGACCCCCATGTCAGGGGGAAGGAATGGACAAGGATATGATAGAAGGCATTCTTAGAATGGCAGAGAAAGGGGAGATACTGTTGATGGGAGACCTGAATATGCCAGATGTTAACTGGAGCACATTTGCTGCAGCCACATCCAAGAGCAGGGCCATTCTTGATGCCCTACAGGTGGAAGGCATTAGACAGCTAGTGTTGGAACCCACTCGTGAGGAGCAATCTTAGACCTCGTACTCTCAAATGGGGGCAGTGAGAGGATCTCAGATCTAGAAGTGGGTTGCCATCTGGGGACAAGTGACCATCAAACAGTGTGGTTCACGTTAAACTCAGCTACAGAGTCAAGCCATACAAAAGTGAGGGTACTGGACTTTAGGAGGGCTGACTTTGGCAAGATGGGAGAGTGCCTCAGAAAAGCACTAGCAAACAGGCTAGAAGGAGGTGTGGAGCAACAATGGGGAATTATCAAAACTGCCATCACAGAGGCAACAAGCCTTTGTGTGAAGCAAATAAACAAATCAAAATGAAAAAAAAAGCCACTATGGTTCTCAAAAGAGGTGGCTGTGAAAGTCAGGAAGAAAAAGATAGCATTCTGGAAGTATAAGGAAACACAGAAGGAGCAGGACAGAGAGCTGTACCAGTTAAGGCAGAAGGAAGCAGGGAGGGAAGTCAGAATAGCAAAGGCCCAAACTGAGGAAAAGATAGCCAACTCAGTTAAGAAGGGGGATAAAACCTTTTATAGGTACATCACAGTGAGAAAGACAAAGGAGGGATAGTGAGGCTGAATAGAATGAGCGGTGGGTGGGCAGAGGGGACAGTGAAAAGCAGGAATACTGAATGAATATTTCTGCTCAGTATTCTAAAGAGGAGGAGGAAGTGCCTAATCCAATTAACAGAAGTACTCTTGATAGGGGTCAATCCCAGTCCTTTCACAGAAGAAAGGTTCTGCAAGAACTCCTAAAACTGAAGGTGGACAAAGCAATGGGTCCTGATGGAATTCACCCTAGAATTCTAAAAGAATTAAGGAGGAACTAGTGAAACCACTGGCTACTCTTTTAATAAATCATGGGAGGATGGTGTGGTACCCGAGGATTGGAGGAAGGCGGATGTGATTCCCTTCACAAAAGTGGGTCCAAGACAGAGGCAGGAAACTACAGACCTGTCAGTCTGACCTCTGTGGTAGGGAAAGTGATGGAGTCACTTCTGAAGGAAAGAATAGTCGAGTACCTAGAGGCCAGTGGGCACAGGACCCAAGGCAGCATGGATTCACAGTGGGAAGGTCATGTCAGACAGATCTAATAGATTTCTTTGACTGGGTGACCAAAGTAGTAGACCAGGGAGGGGCTGTGGACATGGCCTACCTAGACTTTAGCAAGGCATTTGACACAGTCCCACACAAAAGATTAATAGTCAAATTAACCAGCCTGGGAGTGGGACCCAGGGTGATAGCTTGGGTAAAACATTGGCTGGACAACAGGACACAGAAGGTAATTGTAAATGGAGTCCACTCTGAAGAAAGGGGGGTTACTAGTGGGGTACCGCAGGGTTCAGTATTGGGTCCAGTCCTTTTTAATGTCTTCATCAGAGACATTGCAGAGGGACTGGAAGGAAAAGTATACCTTTTTGCAGATGACACAAAGATCTGCAACAGAGTTGATACACAAGGAGGCGTGGAAAGGATGAAAGGGACTTGGCAAGGTTGGAGGAATGGTCAGAAGTATGGCAGCTAGGATTCAATGCAAAGAAGTGCAAAATAATGCACCTGGGAAACAAGAACCCAGGGAAGAATACACAATGGGTGGGAGGTAGTAACAACAACAAAAGAAAGGGACCTGGGGTAATCACATCAGATGACCTTAAGGTTAGCAAGCAATGTGAGAAGGCAGTAGGAGGGCTGGGGGTATACTGGGATGTATAGGAGAGGCATCATCAGCAGAAAACAGGAAGTTATTATCCCTCTGTACAGACAGCTGGTGAGACACCATCTGAGTACTGTGTCCAGTTCTGGAGACCCCATCTCCGCAAGGACATAGAGAGGATAGAGGCAGTCAGGAGGGCAACTAAAATGGTGCAGGGTCTGCAAGAGAAGCCGTATGAGGAGAGACTAAAGGAGCTTAATATGTATACCCTTGAGGAAAGAAGGGAGAGGGGGGACATGATAGAAACTTTTAAGTACCTCAGTGGAATCAACAAAGTCCAAGAGGTAGCATCTTTCAGAAAAAGAGACTTGCAAGAACAAGGGGACACAATTTAAAGATAGAAGGAGGGTGGTTCAGGGGCAATGTGAGGAAGTATTATTTCACAGAGAGGGTAGTGGATGCATGGAACAGCCTTCCTGAGGAGGTTGTGGGGTCTAAAACTGTGGGAGAATTCAAGAATGCATGGGACAGACATAAGGCAATTCTTGTGGGGGGTAGGAAGAAATAGGCTGTTGGTTAACTAGGATCTGCGGCCAATCCTGTAGGTAGGGAAATGGGCAGACTAGATGGGCCTAGCGGTCCTTATCTGCCGTCAAAGTCTATGTTTCTATGTTGTCTGAGTTTTAGCAATACCCAGAGTATCAGGGGAAAGGGAGGCAATGTGTAGAGGAACCTCTGAGACCAGTCCAGGATCAAGGCATCCAGAGGAAGCTATCCCGGCACTGGGGGCCTGCAACAGTACTGAGGAAGCTGAAAGTTGAGGGGAGAGGCAAACAGATCCATTTCTGGTGTGCCCCACTGCCTGAACACTGTGCCTAGTACTTGCTTGTTCAGAGTCTATTTGATCTGGCCTTGACTGATGCGACTTAGAGCATCTTCCAGGATATTGTGTTTGCCTGGGAGGTGAATAGCTGAAAGGCTGACTCCCAGGGAGAAGGTGAGAGACCAGAGCTTCTGAACAGAGTATTCCTAATCTGGTACCACCCTGCTTGTTTATGTAAAACATTGCAGTGCTGTTGCCTGTTCAAATTTGTACTGCCTGTCCTTTTATGACAGGAGCAAATGCTCTGAGAGCTAGAAAGATTGTTCTGGGTTCTAAAAAGGTTTATGTGTAACTGACTCTTCAAGAGTCCAGGTGCCAATTACTGAGGCACTGTCCAGATGTGCTTCCCACCCCAGGAGGGAGACATCTGTGGTGATCACCTTTGTGGGTAGCAGAGCCTGGAAGGGTACCCCTGCTGCCAAATTTGCAAGGTTCTTCCACCAAAGCAGAGTCTGGAGGAACTGCTCCGTCACAGGTACCAGCTCTGAAAAACTGTTACTTCTATGAGACCAGTGAGCTCTGAGGTAGGCTTGCAGGTGTCACATCCTGTACCTGACTCCTGGGACCACTGCAGTCATTGAAGCCATGTGTCGTGTCCCAAGAGCCTGAGGAAATGTCTGGCTGGTCTTGGCTGTCCCCAGATGAAAAAATTTGCCGCTGAAGGGAAACTGAATTCTTTCCTGTAGGAGGAAGGCATATCATTTCTGAGTGTCCTGCTGAGCTCCTATGAAGGTGAGCAGCTGGGTGGGTTCTCTCTCTCTAAAGTGTGTTCTGTAAGGGAAAGGAACTCCTTGACCTGACAAGAAGACTTTGCCACTATGAGCCATTCATCTAAATAGGGATAGAGTGCTACACCCAGTTTCCTGAGGTGTGCTGCTACCACTGCCAGGCACTTGGTAAAAAGTCTTGGGACTGAGTACAGACCGAAGTGCATTGCAGCGAACTAATAGTGGCCCGAAGGGAGTTTGAATCTGAGAAACTTCCTGTGAGACCTCCTTATGGGTACACGGAAGTAAGTGCCCTTTAGGTCCAGTGAGGCTAGCCAGTCTCCCTGCTGTAAGGAGTGTATGACTAGTGACAGAGTGACCATCTTGAATTGGGTTTTAGCAAATATTTGTTTAAATATCTGAGATCCAAGATAGGTCACCACTCCACAGTTTTCTTTTGTGTCAGAAAGTACCTGGAGTAGAGGCCCTTGCCCTTTCCGTTGGCCGGGACCCCCTCCACCGCTTGCAGAGCTAGAAGATTTTTTACCTCCAATTCCAACAGTAGCACCTGTGTCGGGGTTAGAGGTTTTAACACCGGGGTACGCTTGCGGTCTGGCATCTGCTTGAACTGTAGTGGCAGACCCTTTTCCACTATCTCCAGAACCTACCTGTCCGAGGTAATGAGAGACCAGTTCTGAAGATAGTGGGAGAGTCTGCCTCCTACCGGCAGAGGGGAGGCAACCTGGACACTCACATCAGGGCTTAGATTGCGAGGCTGTAGGCTGATTAGAGGTGGCTTTCTTTGGCCCCTTCTGCCCCTCCCTCTGAAAGACCCTCTGTACTAAGAGAAGTCAGATTGGGTATAAGGAGTGTAAGGCCTGGGGGAAAAACTCCTGCCTCTACTGCACCTGGGGTGGGATTTCTGCGGGGCAGTAAGCTTAGGTTTAGAGGAGTGACTCTGCCAGGAGGCCTTGTACTCGTTGACCTTTTTCATGTAGTCAGTCGTTCTGGATTCAAACAACATGTTTTGATCACAGGGAAAGTCCATGGCCTTAGACTGGGTGTCTGGGGTCGGAGTGGTAGTTCTAAGCCAGGCAAAGTGCCTCAGAGAGATGGCGTGAACCATTGCCCTGGAGGCGGCATCATTGTTGTCATCTGCCATGTAGAACTGGTATTTGGTAGCTTCCAAGGCAGTTTTTGCCATATCCACCAGCTCCTGCACCACTGTATCTGATCCATTGCAGGTAATGGCCAGGACAGAATTCCATAGTGCTTTCTGATATTTGGCAGTGAAAGCTATATATGAAGAAAGTCTGACCAGCAGGGAAGCTGTGGTATACATTTTCTTTGCTATGAAGTCTATTTCCTTGGAGTCCTTGTCCGGGGGGGGGTAAACGGGACAAGGAGACCCCAGCTTTCTCACAAGCTGCCTGCCATACTATACTTTCATGGCTAGGGTGTACAGACAGGAACTCAGTACCGTTTATAGACAATTTGTATTTTTTCTCGGCCCGCTTGTCAACCCCTGCCACAGAAGTGGGGGTTTGAAGCAGTTTCATGGTATTTTTTCTGAAAGCATTATAGATAGGCACGACCAGTCTCTTAGGGGTTGGGAGACCTCTCATCTCCCTATAATCTTCATCCTCATCCATGTCCTGGATGGGTTCCTGAGTAGGGAGGTCCTGGGTGTCTAGCATATTTTGTATAAGTGTAAACATAGAGAAGGAATCCTCCTGGTCACCAGGGGGTGTTCCGAAAGGAGGATCCAGGGACCCATGAGGTTCAAGGCTCTCATGATCCATGTCGGGGGCATCATAAAAATGTTCATCATCATCTGCATCACCCTCACAGCCTCCAGAAGAAAGAACTGTGGAAGAATGCTTGCCAGCCCCAGTAAATATAGACCCCATCTTTTGCAGGGTCTGAAAAATGTGCCATGCTTTTGCCATGTCTTGCACAAATGTGCATTCCTGCACATACTGTATATGCTTTGTATTTTCTTTATGCTTTAAGCCGCCTGTTGTCTCTACAGGTTTTCACTGGAGGGACAGTAGCGTTTTTGTCTTGACAGAGTTTCTTTTTAGCCGCTTCATCAGTAGCTTGATCATGCTTCAGTTTTTGTATAGACACTTCATAACTTTTATTATTTTTGAATTTGTGAGGAACTTCATCAGCTCCTTTTGAAGCTTTATTTTTTGGCTGGGATTTGGAGGCTTCATCAGCACCCCTGCTTAAATTTTTATTGTTATTACTTTTAGATGGCCCCTCATCCGTAGCATTTCATTTTTCCTCAGCCATAATTATTAATTAGGTCTCTTTGCTCTGTTGCCAAATTGTGCAAAGAGAACCCATAGATTTGGACCAAAAAACAACTGAGGACAGGTTTCTGTAAATGCTGTGAAGCCAGTCCTGTGACAGTTGACACTTTTAGGTCCAGTTTTGTGTAGTTTTGGGAATCTCTGACCTTGCCAATCCTCAGAGAGCCTAGCAGCAACTGTCAAAATTTGAAAGACAACTGGTTGCCTCGTGGTAGAGACCCATGAGGTCAGAGGTAAAAAATAAGGCAAAATGCAAACATTTGATGGCTTCTTCATGAATTACATTAAAAAAGTGAAGAACCGTTAAAAATAAGAATCTGCAGTAAAAACACGAGAAGTAAGCAGATGCGGCAAAATTATCATAAAAATAACACAGTTGAGGTAAAAAAATAACACAGATGCACAAAAAGAATAACTGCTAAAAAATCATAAAATTACACTCAGCACACTAAAAATTTAAGTTTGTGAGGTAAACTTTACCAAGATAAGCAAATAGGAGGCTCTCAACAAGGAAAGTTGAGAGGCACCTCTGGGGCAATGTTGCTCAGTCAACAGAGAATAAAATTCTGATGCCCTACAGGCTGCTCTCACTCAGTTCACTCCTCTCCTGTTTTTCGATTGGCCCAAGCTCATTTAAATTCTCTTAAAGGCATACCTCCGGGGCAGTTGCACCTAGCTAGCTAACTGCTACAGTTACTGATGCTAAAGGACTCCTGGGGTAAGAAACATTAGTTTTAGCACAACAAAAATAATACAATACAAACATCTCACTATTTATGATACATATAGCAATATTCTAGTTTAGCCTGCAAGCCCTTTGGAGAACACAGTGAAAAGTCATGAAAGAAAACAGAATAACGATGAAACATGGAAACACAAAATTTGCTGGCAGAAAAGGACCAGTCAGTCGGTCTATACAGTCTGCCCTATTTGTCCCTGCCTATCACTACACCCTAGAACCTATTTGGCCACCGGTGTCCCTTCCCCCATTTCCTCTGTTTATTCTGGCCATGTGCCTATGCCATGCATGCTTGAAGCTCCCCAGTGTCTTTGCCCCCACCACCTCTTCTGGCAGGCTGTTCCAGACGTTTACCGCCCTTTCTGTAAAAAAGAATTTCCTCACATTCCTCTTAAACTCCCACCTTCCCAAGCTTCATTGCATGCCCCCTTGTTCTGGTGCTCCTCCTTCTGTAAAACAGAAGGTCTATAACTGCCATTTAAACAAGACAGACATTTGTCCGCTATCTCCTCCCAATAGCCCACCATATTTTAGTTATCATAAACCCTAAAGTAAACTAAAATCTGTTTTAGATCCAGCCTGAATTTCTCTGTACATCTGGTGGGTTCTACCTCATCGTTTGAATGTGTGCAGTGCGTGGGGGTTCAGGTGTGTGTTGCAGAATTCTCATGGTTTATCGCCCTCTGGGATCGGGCAGAGAATTTCTGCAGGAAGTTCCAGATTTCATCACTGTCGGAGTTGGAGTTCCCCAGAGAGCTTATTATGGGGGACTTCAATACTTGGATCGATGATGAATCCTCACAATTTGGTTCTGACCTCCTCCAGCTGATTACATCACTGTGTCTTGCACAGGCAGTTGCCTCTGAGACCCACCTGCACAGCCACACCTTGGACCCGGGATTCTCACTGGGTCTCAAGGTCACCGACCTCGGGATTGATTGGGTCACTTGGTCCGATCACCGTACGGTGAAATTATCATTTGGGCCCTCCCCAGTGGTCCCTCCCCTGTTGAGATGATCAGCTATCGCTCTTTGAGGGGATTGTCCCCAGAGGGACTGATGGTGGTAGTTGATTTGTCCGGTGTAAATGCATTTGGCTTGGGTGAAGCAGTGGCAGCCTATAATAGGGCTATCATCGGGCCTTCGATACTATCGCACCAGTCCATATACGACCCAGGTCTTCTCACCTGAGACTCCCCATGGTATGATGGGGCTCTAAAAGCAATGAAGACCATGAGTCAGAGGTTGGAGTGTTGCTGGCATAGGATTCGATCATAGGAGGATAGACTGGCTTTGATGAATCACTACAGTGATCATCAAAGGGCAATCGACTGCAAGAAGGCAGAGTTCCTGTCCAGGGAGAGTGCTGGAGGGAAGAACAGACTAGCTCAGCTCTTTTGGACTGTGGACAGGCTTCTCCATCCAGTCTGTCTACAGTCAAACACAGCCTTTTCAGTAGCACTATGCAAAGAGTTTGCTCTGTTCTTCTCTGACAGGGTATCCGCCATTTGGGCTGGGATCTCGCCGGTGGGTCTAATCAGTCCCACAGTGTGGGGTCTGGATGGAACAGGGGCACTCCAATTGTCTGGGCGGAATTTCGACTGTTGGAGGTGGCCGAAGTCTCCAAGGTAATTTCGAAGCTGTGACCCACTTGTGAACTGGACCCTGGTCCAACTCGTCTCCTAGTAGGCTGTGTCAAAGTCATTTGTCCAGTGTTCGCTGGGATTGTAAGGTGCTCACTTTCAGAGGGATCTTCCCCAATGCCTTGAATGAGGCCTGGAGAAGCCCCTTCCTGACGTCCTGGTGAATTATAGACCTATCTCCAACCTCCCATTTTAAGGGGAGGTTGTTGAGAAGATAGTGGCTGTGCAGCTCGAGGAACATCTGGAGGCCTTTGACATCTATGAGCCATTCCAGTCCAGATTTAGGACAAGGCACAGTATAGAGACAGCATTAGTCCGGGTACATAATGACCTCCTCAGAATAATGGAGATCAATGGGAATGGTCAGTTCTCATTAGGGCTGTGCACAGCCCAAATATTATTTCCCGAATACCACGAATAATGCACTCGAATAACGAATAGTTCACTATTCGGCTGGTATTCGGGAAACACTGTTTAAAAAAAAAAGATAAGAACTAGCCCCCTTCCTCCTCTGCCAGCCCATGCAAACAGCAGAAATCCCAGCCCTCCACCCTTTGTCAAAAAAGCATGCTCCCTCCCTCCCCTCCCAGCACCCACAAGTTGCTTTTTTTGTTGTTAAATGCCCCCAATTAAATAGTAATACAAACTGAGAGTATGGGGTGACCGTGGCTCTACCTGCCCGCTTTCATGGTCAATCTATAAACGTCTGTGTTCTGTCTGTGCTAATTAAAAAAACATAATACATCATAACCCCCCCTCATATCCATAGCACCTATCCCTGGCACCCACCCAGTCCAGCATCCAGGCAGAAATCCAAAGTCAAGCTTAGAAGGTGCCTGGCACAACCCTCCTTCCTGCACGGCCGGCTGCCTTCTCTTGCATGAAAGCACTTGCACGCTTGCTATAGTAAAACCAGCTGATCACGTGGGTGGGTGGGTGCCAGGGACAGAAATGAGTGAGTGTGTGTGTGTGTGTGTGTGTGTGTGTGTTGCGGCCTTGTATGTGAGGCATGATGTATTAATTTTTATAATTAGTACAAACAGAGCATAAGTTTATAGATCAGTCATGGGCGGTGGGTAGAGTCGCGGTCATCCGATACCTGCAATTTGTATCACTATTTTATTGAGCAGCATTTATGCAAAAAAAAAAAAAACTTGTGGGTGCTGGGGGAGGGAGGGAGTATGCTTTTGACAGAGGGTGGAAGGCTGGGGGGTTTGCTGTTTGCATGGGCTGGGAGAGGAGGGAGGGTTCTGGTTCTTATTATGTCACTGGCCGAATATCGAATAATGAATACCGAATATTTGGCAACTGAATACCGAATATTTGGCTGAATATTTGAAAAAAGGCATTCGCACAGCCCTAGTTCTCATTCTCCTCGATCTGTCATCAGCATTTGATACCATGGACCACACTGTGTTGCTGGATCACCTTAGAGAGTATTGTGGACTCACCGGTACTGTCATCAACTGGTTTGAGTCCTTTCTCTTGGCCAGGAGGTAGAGGGTAGTGATGGGGAATTTCTTCTCCTCCTGGATGTCCCTGACCTGTGGAGTTCCTCAATGCTTGATCCTGTCACCGATGCTGTTCACGGTATACATGCTGCCCCTGGGGAGGCTCATCAGACAGTACAGTCTGAGTTTTCACTGTTATGCAGATGATACTCAGCTGTATATGTCTTTTGTGCCAGGGACAAATGATGCCGTTGAAGTGCTAAATAAATGCCTTGTCAAGATCTAGGACTGGAGGAACTCTAACTGGCTGAGACTTAACCCAGTCAAGACGGAGGTGTTGGTGATTGAGCCAAGTCATGGGCATGATAGGGTTGCTTCTGGGGTGATGACAGGTTTGCTCATGGGGTCAATACCGCTGATGGCATCCTCTAGGGTAAGAAATCTGGGCATTGTCCTTGATGACAAGCTGACATTTGAAGTTCAGGTGTTATCTGTTGTCAAAAGTGTTTTTTTACCATCTGAGGAACATCGCCCGGATTAAACCCCTAATTCCGCCTGAAGACCTGCCATCACTGGTGCATGCCTTTGTAACTTCCAGGCTTGACCACTGTAATGCTCTGTACCTCGGTGTCACTGGAGGGAACCTCCGCCAACTGCAGCTAATGCAGAACGCAGCAGCCAAGCTGCTGATAGAGCTGTCAAGGTCCTGTCATGTGACCTCGGTCTTGCAGGGTCTGCACTGGTAGCCAGTCAGGTGGAGGATTCTCTTCAAAGGTGGGCTTGCTCACCTATAAGGCCCTATATGAATTGGGCCTTGGCTACCTGACAGACATTATTACCCCTGCCATTCCAGCCCGCTCCCTTCATTCCTCCACCATGGGCCTCCTGGTGGTTCCGAGGACCAGGCTGAAAACCTCGGGTGACCATTCATTTGGGGTGGCCAGCCTAGTCCTCTGGAACTCACTGCCAAGACCTCTGAGGGAGGTCCCTATGGTGGAGGCATTTTGAAGCGGCCTAAAGACATACTTGTTTAGCTTGGCCTTTCCTGCAGAGGTTTTTTAATCCTGTACCAAATTTTAAATTTATATTGAATTTTAACTGTTCTACTTGGCCTGCTTATACACAGTATCTGCATATACTGTTTGTGTAAACTGTGATGTTGTACAGTGCCCAGAACCTCAGGGACTGGGTGCCAAACAAATAAAAATCAGTCTATCTATCTATCTCTCTATCTCTCTGTCTAAACAGCTAACACTAAATGGATAGCAAGCTCTTTTACCCGTCTTGAGTATAGAAGAGTTACATTAAGAACTGTATGTAAAAGACAAGAACCTTTGCTGGCTCTGAGAATATGAACAAATGAAACTGCCAGCAGATAAAGGCCATACAGTCTATCAAGTCTGCTCAAGTGTGCAGCTAGCCATCCCCTTAGACAGCAGCTGCTACTCCTTTCCCAACTATCACAACAATCCTCCCCCTCACTTTGTCCCCCCGCTCTTAAAACTGCACACCAATTTGCAAGAAACTACCTCCTTGAGCAGCATATTCTACCTAGACACCACCCTTTCCGTGAAAAAGTGCCTTCTCATTTCTCTCCTGAATCTTCCACCTTCCAGTCTCAGACCATGCCCCCTTGTGTCCTTCCCCCCTTAACTTAAAAATCCTTTCTGTACCAGTCTTGTTAATACCTTTCACATATTTAAAGGTCTCTATCAAATCTTTCCTATCCCTCCTCTCCTCTCCTCCAGAGTGTACATGTTCAGTTCCCATAGCCTTTCCTTGGAAGGTTTTTCCTCCAATCCCAGGATCATCCATGTTGCTCTGCACAGGACCCCCTCCAGTAATTTAACATCCTTCCTTAGGTATGGGCGCCAGTACTGTACGCAGTACTCCAGGTGCAGCCTTGCCAGTGACCTGTACAGAGGCAGGATCACCTCCCCCTCCAGAAGGTGATCACCTCTAGCAATACACTCCATTCTCTTATTGGCTTTAGCTGCTGCTTTCCTGCACTGTGCAGAGTGGTTCATTTTCCCCATTATTATCACCCCAAGATCTTTCTCCTCCTCTGTAGTGGCTATTTGCACCCCCTCCCGGCTGGTAACTCCTCCTTGGGTTCCTTGCTCCCATGTGCATGACTTTGTATTGAACCCCAGCTGCCATGTATCTGACCAGCACTCAAGTTTAGTTAGATCATCCTGCAGCTCCTGCCACCCTACTGTGCCATTCACCACTGCCTTGATCTTTGTGTCGTCAGCAAAAAGGCTAATGGGTTCCATCCTATTGTTCAAGCTCTTCTTGACATGAAGCACCAATTTTTCCTGCCTCCTGTGTGGCTCTGCAAAGAAGCTTGTCTTACCTCCAGAACTAATGCACAGCTCAGCAGGAAACTGAAGGCAATGACTGACTCAAAGCACTTAGAGATGGGTTCAAATTCTATCAAGCCCTTTCCTCCCTACTCTGGTAGCAAAGTCCAGGTCGGCAAATGTACAAAAAATTACACCGGCAAGCATTTTTTTATGAACAAAATATGGCGGGATCCATGCATGAATCTGGACAATCTATTTCATGGAGCCACTGGTGTCTAATGAGACTGTAATCACACACAATGAGGACACTTATTTGTCGGTTTATAAAAATAAATCCACATTCAATCCTCTTCCCTCCAAATCAATCAATCACTGACTGAGACAGCTGTTTTAAATGATTTAGAAAAATATTGTGAACAGCAGAAGGAATCAAGATATTTCACTTATACCAATGAAGCGAGATAGGCTATTCACAGTTTGCAAAGGAGCTCTGAGTTCATAATCAAACTGGCAGATTGGGGGCACTGTGGTGTGGGCCAAACAGGATAATGAAATTGAAATGCTTTGACAATTATCAGATGTCAGTTTCTACATCCCATTAACGAGTGACCCCACTTGCAAATTTCAAGAAGAAATCAGGATACTGCTACATAAGGCATTGTTAAATTATTTCAAAGAACATTTATGATTTTTTTGTATGTGGAAAATCCAGTATGGGCAGCCATTTATGGCCTGCCTAAAATTCATAAGAATCTTACTAAACCTCAGGCTTGTCCCACTGTGGCCTGTATTAATTCATTAACAGAACCATTATTCCAATTTGTGGATGATCACATTAAAGGAGTTGCCACTAAGGAGAGGTCATATGTTTTAGATACTACACGTGTGATAAACATTTTGGAAAGAACTGAAGTACAGTCAGACTGACATCTGGTTACCCTAGATGTCTAGTCGCTGTACACCAACATCCACATGTGGATGGGTTGGAGGCTCTTAGGGAGCAGCTTTATGGAAAAACCGACTATTCGTCCCAGCTGATAAAATTTATCAGAACGCTTAGAGAAGATCCTTAAGTACAACTGTTTTTTTTTTCTGATTGCATGTATTTACAAATCAAGGGTACAGCAATGGGAGCTACTTTAACACCCAATAACGCTAATATCCATCTGAGTAATTGTGAGAACAAATTTGTATTTGATGTGGACCATAATCCATTGTTCCATCAGGCATATTTGTATAAATGCCTCATTGATGATTTATTCATCACTTGGAAGAGTGGCAGTGAAGAGTTAACAGATTCTGTCATTTATTTGGAGAGTACCAACAGTAAAGAACAGTTACGTAATAACTTACAATAACAACAGATCTTTGAGGGGATCTCAGTCATCAGGTTACACCATAGGAACCTTCACCGTCAGTGAAATAGGATCCACATTGAAGATTTTCAGCAGTACAACTGGGGATGCCCATGCTGTCGAATTCTGTCGATGTCACCAACCCTATAAAGCCATGAGCAGCCCCGCTCCTTCCTCAGTTCTTTCCACTGGAGACAAAGGGGGCATAACTCTATCCATAAGGGAACGAGGAGCGAGAAATGTGCCCAGACCTATATGAAAGGCTGGATACACCAGACAGCCAGTTTCTAGACAAGAGGTCCAAGAAGGGGGATGGTGAGAGGGAATGCAGACCTGATTGACTGAGATCCCCCCGAAGATCTACTGTTAAGGTGAGTTCTTATGTACCTGTTCTATCTTCTTTAGGGGTATCTCAGTCATTGGGTTACAACATAGGAACAAGTCCCAAGCAGTTACAGGTGCAAACAGACAGTCTGGGAGGAGGGCTCACCAAAAACTTAAGACAGGAGGCCCTGCAGCACAGCCCTTCCTAAACCTACAGAGGCTCTTGAGGCAATGTCTAGACTGTAGAGCTTGGTAAAAGTATGGACAGTACTCCAGGTGGCAGCCACACAGATGTCAGAGGCCAAGACCCCTCAGAAACAAGCCACAGAGGTAGCCACGCCTCTTGTGGAGTAAGCCTTGACAGCTCCAGGTAACTGTTTGCCATACTTATTGTAGCAGAACACAATGCAATGTGCCAACCATCTGGATAAACATTGCTTAGAAACAGAAGCACCCTCTCTGCCTGGAGGGAAGAAAACAAACAACTGCTTCGACTTTCGACCTTCCTTGGTCCGAAGCAAGTAGTACTTCAAAGTTCTGCACATATCTACGCATGGAGCAGTGCTTCCCCTGGAGTGGCGCACGCAGGAAAATAAACAGGAAGGTAGATATATTGGTTAAGTGTAAACTCAGAGACCACCTTAAGGAGAAACTTAGGATTAGTGTGCAAAGACACCCTGTTTTTGTGAAAAATTAAATAAGGCTCCTCACACCAGAGGGCCTGAAGCTCAGAAATTCATCTAGCAGAAGTAATAGCAACTAAAAATAATGCTTTCCAAGAGAGAAAGCCTAAATCACAAATCACGATTGGCTCAAAGGGAGACAGGGTCAACTTCTCCAAAACAAAGTTCAAGTCCCAAGCTGGGACAGGAGAATGGATTGGGGGTTTCAGGTGCAGGATGTCCCTTAAAAAGGTACAGGAGACATCCAGCTGAGCAACTGTGCGGTCACTCATGGGCTTGGAAAGGCAGAAATAGCTGAAAGGTGCACCTTGAGGGAGGAGTACTGGAGATCTGAGTCAGACAGAGAGATCTGGTGGTCCAGGATGTGGTTTACTGGAAAGGTGAAAGGGTCCAGACTATGTCTGGCAGCCCAGGCGGCAAACCACTACTCTGTTACAGACTCCAAACCTGGCATTGGCTATGTTCTCAGGAGCCAAGCATACAGATGAAGGGACCTGTGGTTGGGATGAAGCAGGGTCCCCTGATCCTGGATCAGCAGGTTCCTGCAGAGTGGGAGAGGCACTGGAGGTTCCTCTGCCAGCTGCTGAAGGAGGGGAAATCATATCTGCTGGGCCAAAATAGAACTACCAGAATCATGCTGGCCCCCTCCATCTGCAGCTGGATTAGCACCCTCTGAATGACAGGAAATAGAGGGAAGGCATAAAGAAACCTCCCGCTCCAGGAGAGGGACAACGTGTGTTACCAGAAAACTCCAGGCCCTGGATCTAGTGAGCAGAAATTGGGCAGTTCTGCACTGAGTGGGGACACAAAAAGGTCCAACTCTGGATGTCCCCATCTGTCGAAGAGATCTTCTGCGACGGATGAGAGAAGTTCCCATTCATGCATGCTGGACTAAGTCCTGCTGAGGCTGTCCACCAGAGTGTTTAGCATGCTTGGCACATGGAACGCTGAGAGTGTTAGACCATGATCCAACACCCAGTGTCACACTCACATGGCCTCCCTGCATAGGGGGTATGAATGAGTCCCTCCTCTCCGCTTGTTGATGTAGTAAACTACACATAGATTGTCGGACTGCACCAACAGCTGATGTGGAACAAGGTTTTCCTGAAAGTCCTGCATTGCGCAGAGCACTGCCCTCATCTCCAGGACATTAATATGCAGGGAGGTTTCCAACTGGGACCAAAAGCCTTGTGCTGGAAGGGACCCAGGTGCACTCCCCAGCCCAGACATGAGGCATCCATTGTGAGGATCTGCTGCGGTGAGGAGATTTGGAAGGGAACACCTTGAAGCAGATTCAGGGGGTCCATCCACCACAACAGAACCCTGCGAACTGGTGAGGAGATCAAGACTGGACAGTCTAACTCATCCAAATGCTGGTCCCACTGAACCCAGAGTGTCCACTGGAGTATGTACATCTGAAGTCTGGCCAATGGAACTGTGGGTATGACAGCTGCCATCAGGCCAAGCAACCTAAAGCATGCCCTGACAGGAACATAGTGACTTTGAATGACTTCCTGAGCATGGTCTATAAGGCACTACACCCTGTTTTGGGACAGAAAGACCTTTCCCTGCGCCGAGTCCATAACCGTCCCCATATACTGCAGCCTTTGGGATGGAACAAGAACCAAATTGGGCAGGTTGACGATGATGCCCAGGGAGTGAAATAACTGAAGAATTCTCTCCAGAGTCAGAAGAAGTCAGTCCCTGGATGGAGCCTTTAGGAGACATTCATCCAGATAGAAGAAAACATACAGTCCCTCCCTTCTGAGAGCTGTTGCTACCACTGCTTAACACTTGACGAAGACTGGCGGCGCAGAGAACAAGCCAAAGGGCAGCACCTTGTACTGAAAATGCTCGCCCTGAAAGGCAAAACGGAGTAACTTCCAGTGAGGAGAAAAGACCGAAAAGTGCAGGCAAGCATCCTGCATGTCCAGAGAGCAGAGCCAATCCCTGGTTTTGAGGAAAGGCATCAGGCCTGGCAAAGTTACCATCTGGAACTTTTTGTGCTGGACATACAGACTGAGGTCCTGTATACAGTACATGCTCATTGAGCGCTCAGACGGTGGCCAGCCATGGAGGTGAGAGGATGGCTGTGCTGGTTGCCGGCTGGGGATCGGGTTTGTGGGGGAGAAAGTGGGTGGTGGGTCAGTCCCTGACAGGGTGGGGGGTCCACTAGACCACCATGGAACTGGGGATCTTTCTATTACAGGGGATGAGGATGTGAGGGGGGGGAAACCACTGGACACCAATGCTAATACTTTTTAAGTATTGGATGGGTCATTGGGTGGGGAAGGGACTGTTAACCACCAGGGAGAATCTTTATTGTATGATGGTCCGGCGATTGGAGGACATGAGGAAGGGGGGAAAACAATACCACCAGGACTGCTTTTCCCTATTTGTGTGTGTACTTCTTGGGCCAGCAATCAGCAAGGAGTTGGGGGCAGCCACAAGATCACCAGGGAATACATATTTTAATGGCACTGGGAGATTGGAATGGTGATCAGCTGGGCAGGGGACCACTAGACCACCAGGATATATTTTGCATGTATATGGGGCTGGCGATCGGTGAGGGAGGGACCAGGGTACAACCAGGACAGTATTTATTTCACCTACAGGATGAAGACTGGATAACGGGGAAGGGGGGAGGAACCACTAGACTACCAGGAGAACTTATTTTTATTATGCAGAGATGGCGATCAGAGACCAGGGAGGGGGGAGAGACCACTAATCTACCAGGGAAAATTATTTTACACATAAGTGGATGGCAACCAGAGACTGGGGGAGGGATCACTGGACTACTAGGAAAACTTATGTTGGACATACTGGAACGGTGCTCAGAGATCGGGGAAGGGGGAATGACTACCAGGATCACAGTGTTGTGGGTGTGGAGGCCACTGCAGTATCTCTAGAAACTACTAGGGCTGTGCGGAATACCACCAGGTCTCGGTTGGTGGCATTTTCTCCATGCAAGGGACCTCCACAAAAGACCCTTTGAAGATTGGATAACAGGGAAGGGAAGCCCTTTTCCATTAGTGCAAACTGGGCTTTTGTGAATAACACTATGGCGTAAAACCCAATCTGCACTGTGCAAACAGGGTTTGTGTTGGGGCAAAGCTTTGTGAATCTAGTCTCAGTAGTCTCACCAACTGTGATGGGGCTAGTGCTTTGGCTACTCATATAGAAAATGTAGAAAGGATACTATCTTTCAGTTTCAAGGGATTAAAAAAAGTTTGACACAACATTACAAGGCATAAAATAAGTGGGTTAGCATCGCAGTTTGTAACCCAAGATCGGAGAAAAGCGAGTCAGCTTTTGGAATGATTAGCAGTCATTGCTAATCATTCTGAACTGGCCCTGTGTCCTTTAAAAATACCCTTTTTGGTATTTTGGGCCACGTTTCTTTAAATTTGTTTTATTTTTGTTTTCGTTTTTTCTGTCCTTCTCCCCCGTACCCCTCCTGATTGGCGAGCGATCCCCCCCCACCCAGTCTCTGTGCGGGAGAAATGTTATAGCATCCTCTTGCAGCGAGACCCCAGGAGAAGAACAAACAGGACCAGAAGCTCCAGCCAGAGCAAAATTTAAGTAAGGTAAGTTCCAGTTTCTTTCTTTTTTTTTTAATTGTATTTTTTTAGCTCGTTGACCTTGTCCAGTAATGAATTTCTTTCTGTGTTTGCAGGGAGGAGCCTCACTGAGGAGCTGGGGAGCCCAGGAGGCCAAGACAGCATGAGAGAGGACCAGGATCAGAGGAGAGCCGCGCGAAGCACCGTGGTGGGGCAAGCAGGCAGCGTGACACAGATTCAGCTGAGCAACTTGCAGAGGAGCAGCACGCAGCTGAGCAAACAATCGGGGGAGTCTCTACAGAAAAAACAAGTGCAAACTTTTCAATTTATTGTCCGTGGAGCCTGGAGGAGTGAACTCAATGGGACAGCAAGCAGCAGAGCAGTGGCATGACTGGGGGGGGCGGTCAGGGCAAGGCGGGCACCTCGTGGGATGGGACTGAACTGTGGGCAAAACAGAGAGGAAACAACAAGAAAGTAAATGTGAACTAACTATTACCCTGCTTGGCAGAGATGAGTAGAGTGATGTAAACACTCTTTATTTTGTGCCCCACGCAATCGAATGCCAGTGATTGATCTGATGGGGGAAAAATATCAAACTTTACTGTGCTCTTGCAAACTGTTTGGGAACAGAAAACAAATAAGACTTGTGCCCTGGTTTTTCCAGAGAGTTCTGAGGGAAGATGAAACCAAAAAGGAAAAGTAACTTGTGTGACTAAATGTGCCCTGCTTTTGGCAGAGATGAAGGGACAACAGTGGTTAAACAGTCATGCCCAGCTTTAAAATGCACCCAGCCCTTATTGCAGCAATGATGATGGGGGATTAAGCAAACAAACTGTATTGACTTGCAAGTAGCAGGTACATAAGTGAAAAAAGAAAGGCAAAGGGAGGGATAGTGAGACTGAAGGGGGAGGATGGGGGCTGTGTGGAGGATGACAACAGTAAAGCTGACATATTGAACAGGTATTTCTGCTCAGTCTTTACTGAGGAAGAGGAGGGTAATGGGTCTGAATGGAGTACAAGGGGTGAGAATGGTGCAGAAATGGACACAAAGTCCTTTTACACGAGAAAGGGTCCTGAAGGAACTGGAAGTAATAAGAGTTGATAAAGCAATGGGGCCAGATGGGGTGCACCCCAGGGTCCTGAAAGAACTAAGAGAGGTGGTGGCTGAACTCTTGCTATCCTGTTTAGCCGATCACTAGAAACAGGAGGTACCCAAAGACTGGAGGATAGCAGATGTGGTCCCCTTATACAAAAGTGGGAACAAAGAGAGCGGGGAACTACAGACCAGTCAGCCTCACCTCGGTAGTAGGGAAGATCATGGAAGCACTACTGAAGGAGAGGTTGGTGGAACATCTGGTTGGCAATGTTACTGGAGGACCCAAGGCAGCATGGTTTCACCAGGGGAAGGTCATGTCAGACCAACCTCATTGAATTTTTGACTGGGTGACTGGGGAGGTGGATCAGGGGAGGGCAGTGGACATGGCCTATCTGGACTTTAGCAAGGCCTTTGACACTGTGCATAGAAGACTATTGCACAAACTGGGGAATATGGGTGTGGGCAGGACAGTAGTGTGGTGGGTGGGTAGTGGCTGGGCAGCAGGACACAGAGGGTGGTGGTAAATGGCTGTCCTCCACAGAGGAAGAGTGACCAGTGGGGTACCACAGGGATCAGTGCTGGGACGGTACTATTTAATATCTTCATCAGTGACATTGCGGGACCTAGAAGGCAGAATTTCACTGTTCACTGATGACACAAAGCTCTGTAACAGAGTAGACACACCAGAGGTGTGAGACAGAATGAGAAGGACCTGCAGAAACTTGAAGAATGGTCAGGGTTTGGCAGTTGAAATTCAATGCAAGGAAGTGCAAGATAATGCATTTGGGGCACAAAACCTGGCACAATATATCAGTTGGGGGTGAGGATATAGCATGCACCAAGCAGGAAAGGGATCTTGGAGTTATCATCTCTGATGACCTCAAGGCAGGAAACAGTGTGACAAGGCAGCAGGTAAAGCAAATAGGATGCTGGGATGCATAGGCAGGGGCATCACCAGCAGGAAAGGGAGGTCATAATTTCACTATACAAGACACTAGTGAGGCCACACCTGGAGTACACTGTGCAGTTCTGGAGACCTTACCTACGTAAGGACATAGACAGAGAGTAGAGAAGGTTCAGAGGAGGGCAACAAAGATGGTGCATGGATTGCATCACAAGTCCTATGAGAACAGGTTGAAGGCACTGAACATGTACTCCCTGGAGGAGGAGGGAGAGAGGGATATGATAGAGACATACAAGTATCTTACAGGGAGGAACAGGGTGCAGGAATGCACTATTTTAAGCAAAAAGATGTTCCAGGACTAGAGGGCATGGGATGAAGTTGGAGGGAGGGACGATTCAGAGGAAGCGTGAGGAAGAATTTCTTCACAGAGCGAGTGGTGGACAAGTGGAACACCCTGCCAGAGGAAGTGTTGGGGCTGAAACAATCACAGGATTTAAGAATGCATGGGATAGACATAAAGGAATTCTGGAGGTCAGGGGTAAGGGGCAACAGACTTCCTGGAAAACATAAACTGAACTTACAAACTTAAATGGGCAGACTGGGTGGGCCATAGGCCCTTATCTGTCAACACTGTCTATGTATCTATGTATTTTTGGGAACAGAACAGACTAAGAATTGTGCCCTGGTTTACTCCAGAGAGTTCTATGAAGGGGAGGAAACAAAAGCAAAACTTCTGTGACATTTTAATGTACCCTGCTTCTGGCAGAGATGAAGGAGACAATGAGTGGTCATGCCCTCCCTGTCTGCTTTACTTCGTGCCTAGCTGGCCCTTTTTTGCAGCAGTAATGATAAGAATTGTGCCCTGGTTTTTCCAGAGTTCTCGGGGGACAGGAAACAAAGAAGTAAAAAAATTGTATAGTGCTCTGCTTTGGCAGAGATGAAGGGGACAAAAACAAAAATACACTTGCTTGTTCTGTTGCACTGGAGAAGTTGTACCTCTTGTGTGCCCTGCCCATCGGACCTGAGGGGACATTACAAATTAAGACACTAGCCCTGCTGCCAGCTAGAGCTTTGCTACAGCAGTGAACTTTGGGGAACTTGGTATTCTGGAAACTTTCAAGTGTGTGCCTGCCAATGGCAGAGATCGGGGCAAGTAAGACTATGCCCTGCTGCCAGTGCCAGCTTTGCTGCAGCAGTGAACTTTGGGGAACTTTGTTCTGTTCACAGCTCTGAAGCTTTCACGTGTGTGCCTTGCCTATGGCAGAGATCAGGGACAAGTTAACATAAGACTATGCCCTGCTGCCAGCTTTCCTGCAGCAGTGAACTTTGGGGAAGTGTTCTCTTCACAACTCTGAAACTTTAAGTGTGTGCCCTGCCTATGGCAGAGATGGGGACAAGTAAACATTTTAACTGGGGGGGGGACCTCAGGGGGTCACAAGCAAATCAACAGCTGCCATTATCTTTTTTTCTTCAGTACAGAGAGTTAGCCAGATTATAGTAACTTGATGTGTTATTTATTTATTTTTTTACAATTCTTTTTATCACCTATCAACCCAAACTCTTTCAAGCTGCCCTATCATGCTGTGCTACTCTACCTCCCACCGTGATCTCCCCTCCTCATATATATTACCACCCCTGCCAAACCCATGCCAGACAAGTCCCCTGGCTCTGAGCCCCCTGAGGCAGGACCGCCTACCACATACCTGGCGCTCTATCTACAATCCAGTTCATCTGGCTGGGTCAGCGAGGAGACTGAAGGGGTGGAGAGAAGATCCGGTCCTGGGCATGTGGCAACCAGACCTACAGGGAGCCATCACCTATTGGGATTAGAAAGTTATTTTCTTTGTTTATGCCCTTCTCTCCTCCTCCCTGGCAGAGCCCGAGCGTGCAATGATGCCAGGCACATCTGTCGCGGCTTTGCATCCCACTATGCTAGCCCTAAGCATTGCAGTGCCTCCGGTCTCCACCGGAGGCCGCTGCAGTGCTGGGCAGTAACCTGGATCCCGAGAAGAGGCAGTCCTCCGGACACTCGATCCTCTCTTCCCCCACCGACCCTCGGAGGACGGGCTCATTCGAACCCCAGTCGCCGGCAAGGCACGAGGTGTGGCATCCAGTACGTCAACCCTCAGCGCCAGTGGACCGGCTATATGTTAATTTATAAGCGCACAGCTTTACAAAGTCTTGTTTTGCTAACTTTAAACTTTTTAATAATTGCAGTACAACATGGCTGGCAGAGTAAAATTAGCAACTGCAGAAGGATGGCACAAAAATATGATCCAGACAAAAATTGGCTACAGACAAGCATAGAGGGAGACTGTGCAGTGCGTGCTAGTTGCAAATTGTGCTGTCAGTATAAAGATGAGCTACGTGGGTTGAGGAACTTCAGTGAGGCATTAACTACAGGGATAACAGGCCCCTAGCTAAAAGCTGACACCATCCAGAAACATCTTCAGACAGAGCAGCACAAGAAATCTCTTAACATTTTGAAATTTGGTAAAACATGGTCACCACTTGAAATATATCGCCATATCACAATTGCTAAGTTTAAAGTAATTGGGGGGTAGGAGGCCCGAACCCAGAGCTAAATTATTTTAATTTATTTGCAGGGAGAGTTTTCAGTAATGTAGAGGAACAGCATGGAATGGTTCTAGGCAGGCTGTTGGAGATCCTGTATATGATGGCCAAAGAGGACATCCCTATTAAAACGTTTGAAGCGGTAGCAGAAGAAGAGAAGTGCCATGGAGTTCGTTCAGGCAACAAATACATTAACACTGTTAGTGGGAAAGAACTGACAATGTGTATTGGTGAGAACCTAGAGGAAAACCTGCTGGCAACTGTAAAAAATGCTAATTATTTTTCAGTTCTTATGGATGGTAGTACTGATAGTGGTGTAATTGAAAAGGAACTGGTTTACGTAATTTATGTTAATCCCAGCAATGGTCACGTGGAGACTACATTTTTACGAATGAAAGCAGTATCAGATGGCTCACGTGAGGGACTCAAAAATCTCCTCTTAGACATTCTTGCAGAAAGTGGACTTAATGCTTAAAAAAAGATTGGGTTAGGGGCTGATGGGGCAGCTGTTAACATGGGTGTAAGACAAGGTCTTGCAGCACTTTTAAGGGAAGACCTACAGTGATTGGTTCCTGTTCATTGTTTTTCACACAGATTAGAACTGGCCATGAAAGATGCTTTGGATGATACCTATTTCAATGAAGTTTCTAACTTTCTGATGCAGCTGTTATCTCTATCAGAAACGTCCTAAGCGACTTAGAGAGTTGCGGTCCCTTGCCCAGGCCATGAAGATGTCAGTTGAAAAGCCCAAGAAGGCATAGGAAACACGTTGGGTGCAGCATAAACTTTTTGCCACTGGGACTGTTCCAAATCATTCCCCGTAATCACTGCCCATTTAGAATCTATGGCCTCAGACCCAACTCATGATCAGGCCTAAGCCAAGAGAGTGTTACAAATTTTGACTAAATTCCAAATGGTTGTACACCTTTTGTATTTTGGGCAGTTGCTTCAGCCACCTGCCAGGTTCTCACTAGCACTTCAAAAAGAAGTTGTTGAAATGCCAGAGCTACTTAGCTCTGTTGAAACTTTGAGAAACACTCTTGACCATGCTAAGCAGAGTGGCCCAGTATGTGGCAGTGAACTTGACGTTCTCTTATTAAATTGTTCTGACGTTCTTTCAGGAGCATGTCCTGAAATCTCTTACAAGGGTGTAAAATTAACACATCTAAGTGCTCACTCTATTAAAACTTTTAAACAGCAATGTAAGAAATACGTTACAAATATTGAGAACTGTTGTGAACAAAGGTTCAGTTTGAATGATGAAAGTAGTATCTATAACCGTGCAAGTGTTAGATATCAGACTTTGGCCAACAGATCGAAAGGAACAGGAGCAGTATGGTAACAGTGACATCGCTGAAGCAGCAGACCATTTTTCAGCTCTTTTGCAGCCTGATTGTGACACCAATCAAGTGCTTGCAGAATGGCAAGAGTTTAAGATTTTTGTTCAAGCCAATTTCATTAATAATATGTCTGCCTCTGCTATCTGGGTAAAGCTGGCATGTGATTTCCAAATTTCTTATCCAAATCTGTTGAAGCTTGTCAATGTGTCTAATGCAATAGTAGAAAGGTGTTTTCCAACTATGAACAAGATAAAAACTGACTGGAGAGCAAGTGAGGCAGAGGATACTGTAGAAACATTGATTCACATTAAAAAGCAGGGCAGCCCTCCAGATGAATTCAACCCAGACAGGGCTGTAGACATCATTTTTAGTGCTAAACCAACACGTCCTGGTGATTTGGCAGCTGCGGATGGTGGACCATCCCCTGGTCCCTCTCCCTCAAAACAGGCCCGAATAACTGGCTACATACCTGGTAGAGAAAAGTAGCAAAACAGTCCTATGTTGCAGTTTATGGTCAATTACTGTCTCAGGTGGAGCAGTAGTTTTTATGGGGCAGGGGAGCAGATTATTTTAATTGCCATGACTCACGATCATGTCAGGATAATTCACAAATTCATGGTCTGCTTTGGCAGACATCATCCTTCATTACTCTTAAAATGTATTTGCTGCTGCACAATTGTTGTATTCCGACTCTGATGGCTACATAAAACAGTATAAGTTTCAGAAACTTGTGTACAGTGGCCTGGATGTTCAGACTGCATCAGGCAATGGCGTAAGCCTGGGCGCAGCGCAACTCTGATGTGCTGGGGCCAGGTCCAGGTGATATTCAATGGGGATGTGCCATGGTGCAGCACCATTGAATATGGCAGGGTCAGCACACATACTGTGCATGACGCAGTGGCACTGCGCCAGCGCAAGCCACAGATAAGGAGCACGGGGATGCGCCAGCACAAGTGCAGTTACGCTAGGCGCAACACCCTCAATATTCAGCAGGGGGCATGCAAATGAAGCCATGAGATATGCAAGGCACAAATGGGGCCATTTGCATGTCATTATGGCCCCATTTGCATGCCTTGCACAGGGCAGCCTGGTGCCCTGCACAGCATGACGTGTGCTGTGGGGATCCTGGGGCATCCCCACCCCGTAGCCGACATCACGCGGCATAAGTGTAAAAAGACATCCCTGGTAGTCTAGTGCCCCCCCCCAGTCCCCCAATTCCCTGATGAATATAGAATATGACCATCCCTGGTGGTCTAGTCCCCCCGTTGCCGCGATCGTGGTAAATGTATATTACAACATTCCCTGGTAGTCAATGGATCTCCCCTCCTCCCGAGTCCACGATCGCAGTAAAATGCCCACACATCATTCCTGGTGATCCAGTGGCACCCACCAACTCACCCACCCACCCCACAGGACCCCTTGCCCACCTTGCCCCCGTCATCAGCGATGGCTTGCATCCCACCCAGACACCCCACCGTCCAAAATGACAGGATACAGTATGGTTGTAAGCCCATTGGTTCCTGTATGGACCAATGGGCTTGCAGGGCATACTGTACTAGACAGTCCCAAACATATGAATGAATGAATCATTCACATATCTGGGGTCAGTGAGTGCTTGTGGATGGTGTTCTGGGTGGGTAGGTGGCCACCCATGGCTGGACTGCTGTGCTGTGCCCTGCAATACTGCAGCCTGCTTTTGGGTGGCCAGGAGTTGTGCCTTCTCTGCAAGGGCTCAACTTTGAGCCCCCTTAAGCGGCACACTGCAGGGTTGCACCAGCATATACGCTGCACATCCCAGGCTGAATATCAGGATGTGCCATATATGCATGGGCACATCCCCTGCATCTGAGCTGCATACCATTACATTGGGACCCAAGTGACCGAGTTGCACTGCACCGGATAGCCTTTTCGTAATATCCCACTGGGTGTATTATGTGGTTGCGCCAAGCAACCCCTTTGAATATCCGGGCCAATGTGTATTTTATCAATACAGAGCAAGATATGTAGATTCTATTGGATTTTGAGCAAAAATATCAATTTTTGGTAATTGCTAATCAACTTCGGTCAATTGTGAATTATTTTTTACTTTGATTAGCGAAGGCCGCTAAGCAAGTCTCTGACATTAATTTATGCCTTGCATTGGGGTGGTGATATGGACAGATGACTCTTACAATGCAAGTCTTTTTGGCAGTATAACCTTAAAGTTGGTACTTACTAAGGATTGAATGAACACTTTCAATTGGCTTCGTTTTTATGAAATTAACAAGTATATTTTATAATGGAACAAAAATTGCTACCGATTTTGTACGTATTTGATAGAATGATATGGCTATTTTATCTTTCAATAGATTCATTAATTATTTTTTTTATATCTGGATAAGTGCACTAGACACAGAAATGCCTATTTTCAGGCGTGACCTGGGAGAGTACAAGTGAGACAGCCAAAATACAAATACAATATAGTACAGGACCAGAAATACAGCACATTACATTAGTCAAACAGCCCAGGAAATAATGCGAGCTAAATAAGGGTAGAATACATTGTAAAACAGAACAGAGATATGCAAATTTTAGACAAAATATACCTGAACACGATTTCAAATACAAGTGGAGTAGCACACATATTAGTGAACTGCCAAGGTGCTCAAGTGAAGGTGAGAGGGAAAACAGAAGTTGTATGGAACAATTTGCAGAGTATGCAAAAGGAAGCAGGTCCAGACAGGAGCTAAGGAGAGAAGTAAGACAACATCACATAGGGAAAGGTAAAATGAGGAACTATCGGAGTTATAAGTGCAGGGAGATTGCCTGAGGCTAGTAGTCAAGGCTGTGGGGAAGAGAGATCTGAAGCAGGGCAGTCAAGGAGGATGGAAACAGTTGCAAGAGTTAAGACGATATAAGGCGAGTATGTAAGATTCTTTTGAAGCTATCATGAGTTGGAGAGAGCCTTAGCCCTATCCATAGTGAGTTCCAGAATTGGGGTGCAGCATACGAAAAGGCCCGGGTCTCCATTTTCATTTTGCATCTGGGGACATTTAGAAGGGTTTGGTCCACAGATTGAAGGTTATAACAAGGGTTAGTCTGTATCAGCATGTTAGCAAGAGAGGAGGGAACACCAGAATATGATATCGTCTATTAGGGAGCCAAGGGAGAGAAATCGGTGGGCAGAAGGGGAGGGCCTGTTTACGTCACTATAAAGCTGATAGTGGTGATTGAGGTGAGGAGATGCTAAGGCATAGCAGCAAATGCTGTTGTAGGTGGCATCCCATTTGTGAAGGCTGGTTTTAGCAGCTCCAGCATAAGTTACAGAGTCATAGGCAAGGGCGGGGAGTAGAACACCCTGTGCAATGGCAGTTCTGGCAGAAGGGGTTAAAGCATAGCTAGTTTTGTAGGCAATATCAGTTTTGGAGTTGACAGCTCTGCACGTGATGGAAATGTGAAGGTCAAGGTCTAATGAGGGGTCGAGCATGACACCAAGATATTTCAAGGAGCTAACATTCACCAGAGGGAAACCATCAGTGCTAGTAATAGACAACTTCCCATTGCAATTTCTTAGTCTGCTGGCACAGCCAAATAACATGAACTGTGTTTTGCTGGCATTTAGGACCAGGTTGTTATTAGTGAGCCAGCTTTAGATAAGGAGGAAGTCAGATGAGAGTGGTGTTTAGGTCAGAGATAGTTCTCAAGCTGTGATAGAGCACTAGATCATCTGTATAAAGCAGGGATGAGCAAGTGGAGGCAATTTGAGAAATGCCATTGATAAAGATGGTGCAAAGTAGAAGACCGAGAATAGAGCCCTGAGGGGCAACAATGTTTATGGAGGAAAGACTAGAGATAGTAGAGTTAAATTTAATCACCTGTTTCCTATCAGACAAGTAGCTGTTAAACCAAGTGACAACGTCAGGGGAATTGTGCAGCAACTCTAAAAACTGATTTTTTAGTAACTTACTGATGATTACCATATCTTTTTTTTTGTTAGTTATTTAACCAGGACTAGCACACTAAGCTGATTTCAGCTTTTTTACAGGTGCGACCTGGGAGCACAGGAAAGTAAGTGGTTTGCTCAGGGTCACACAGTCTGCAAGTGGAAGCTGTGGGATTCAAACCCAGGTCTGGTCTGCTGGATATCACCAGATTTGCAGCTCAGAGCCTTAAACCACTGTGCTATACTGCCTCCCTACCTCTATCTACCTATCTGACAAGTTATGTGCCTTGTATACATGGATTTTTATACAGTTAATTTTTTATATAGTCTTTCCTTTTCATTTATCTCTCACCCTTCCCTTCCCCACCCGTTTTTTCCTTCCCTTCCTCCCATCTGTTTGTTTTTATCTTGATCTTGCATATGTATATTCACATATTTATTGTATATTTGCACATTTTGTATGGTAGTCGATTATCTGTGTATGTACTGGCATTAATCACCATTAACGTATTTATGATATCCTTCTTTCAAATGCACACTATCTCTTTCAATTAGGAGTTTTAAGTAGCATGTACTCCTAAGGTGATGTAGGTATTGAGAAAGTGCCCTGCTACTGGCACAAAAGCGCTTGACTATTTGGTGGGGGAGCTCCACGTTATTTGCTGCTGTTTGGAAATAAAGCCTTTTTGTGGATATTATTCCACAGCACAATGTGTGTTTTTCTGAGTGTCCAGACTGAGAAGCCGAGCCCATTGTAAGTACATTTGTGCAGGTCACTTAGCGCCACACAATTACCGCCTATAAAAAGGTAATCTTAAACTGGGGCAAACCCCAGAAGCAGACAGAGACACTGCAGGCCACAGTCCAAGATGATGTTTGGGGAGAACATGTAGTCTACCTGATGCAGCAGGTCCTAGAGGATGAGGAGATGGCCACTGCCCACCCTGGGACCATACATAGGCCATGGAGGCACTATGCTGCAAACAGATAGTACTATTCACAAGTCACACACAAAGTCCTCAGTGACACCAGATCATGGGCTGGTACAGGCACAACGGGCCCCTGCTCAGCCATCTGCGTGATCATGACCAGCTCCAGACAGACAGACACCCAACCTAGCCATGGGTTGTCTCTAAAGCTGAAGGTTACAGCTGCAATGTGTTTCCTGGCCACTGGAACATTCCAGACTCTGGTAGTGGACATCACCAATATCTTGCAATCTTCCATCTTGAGCCTGTTGGGCCAGTTCCTAGATGTTCTCATAAGCAGCAGGAAAATCCCAGCCTCTCCCTACAAAACAGGGTACTAAATGAGAAAAAGACCAAGGTAGAAAGGTCAGTGGGGGATGCTGCAACTGAAGGTAAAGCCATCAAAAAATGGAAAGCAATAAGTACCAATGCCCGTAGTCTGAGTAACAAGCTTCCTGAATTAGTGGCCTTGATGGAGAAGGAACATCTGGATATCGTGGCAGTCACAGAAACATGGTTCACACAAAACCATGACTGGGGCGTAAACATACCAGGATACACTATCTACAGGAGGGACAGAGAGGTAATAGAGGAGGAGGGTAGCTCTTTACAGAGGAAGGAATCAAGCAGCCGAACAAAGCGGAAAACAGGGAGGAAGAAGCACTGTGGGTAAATTTGGAGACTGGCAATGGCACCGTCCGCATAGGGTTATATATATAGACCTCTCAGGGGAGGAAATGGACAAGAAATGATATAGAAAGTATACTTATCAGGCAGAAAAAGGGAGATATTGCTGATGGGTGATCTGAATATGCCGAAGTTAATTGGAGTGCAGTTGCAGCAGCCACTTTGAAGAGTGGGGTTATTCTAGATGCCCTACAGGGGGCATGCCTTAGACAACTAGTATTGGAGCCCACTCGAGAGGGAGCAATCTTAGACCTGGTTCTCTCAAATGGAGATGAAGAGAGGATCACAGATGTAGAAGTGGGTAGCCATCTGGGAACTAGCGACCATCATACTAACATACTAAAATGCCAGCAGAATAGGCCTAACGGTCTTTCGTGTCTGCTCGTTTGGTCAGCCCCCACCCTGGTTGCTGACCTTGCTGCTCCCCTCGCCTTCTCTGGCTTCTCCCTTCCCAGTTCGGATATTCTTGCTGCATTGGTTTTGCTTCCAGAACCCTTCCCTGTACCTGTCCCACCCTCTCTTGAACCCTCCACTGTCTCTCCTCCCACCAGCCCCTAGGCAGCGCATTCCATGGCTCTACCACCTCTCAGTGAAGCAGCGCCTCCTCCTTTCTCCCCTGAATCTTCCCTCCAGCTTCCACCCATGCCCCCAGTGGCCCCTCCACCTTCCCTCAAGCACCCTGACTGTTCCTCTCCTATTTACCTCTTCATGTACCTGAAGACCTCTATCATGTCCCCCGGTCCTTCTCTCTTCCAATGTGTACATATTTAGCTCTTCGAGCCTCTCCTCATAGGTCCTGTCCCCAAGCCCCAAATCATTTTGGTTGCCTCCTCTGGACCCTCTCCAGGAGGTTAATGTCCCTCTTTAAGTGTGGCCTCCCAAAACTGCATGCAGTACTCAAGGTGCGGCCTCACCAAGCAGTTATACAGAGGGAGTATCACTTCCCTCCTTCTGGAGGTGATCCCCCTAGCGATGCATCCCAGCATCCTGTTGGCCTTGGCTGCTGCCCTCCTACAAGTCTCAGAGTTGTTCATCTTGACATCCACCACCACCCCCAGGTCCCTCTCAGCCATCGAGACTTGTAGCAATTCCATTGAACAGTATGGTTCACAATAAACACAGCAATATAGTCAAGCCATACAAAGGCAAAGGTACTGGACTTTAGGAGGGCTGACTTTGCCAAAATGGGTGAGTGCCTAAGGAATGCACTAGCAAATGGGCAGGAAGGAGGAGTGGAAGAACAATGGGGAATAATAAAAACTGCCATCACAGAGGTAACTAGCCTTTGTGTGAAGCAAATAAACAAAACTAAACGATGTAAGAAACCACTATGGTTCTCAAAGGAAGTGGCAGTGAAGGTTCAAGAGAAAAAGAAAGCTTTCAGGAAGTACAAGGAATCACAGAAGGAGCAGGACAGAGAACTGTATCAGTTAAAGCAAAATGAAGCTGGGAAGGCAGTCAGAACAGCAAAGGCCCAAACTGAGGAAAAGATAGCCAACTCAGTTAAGAAGGGGGATAAAACCTTTTATAGGTACATCAGGGAGCGAAGGAAGACCAAGGGAGGGATAGTGAGGCTTAATAAAGGGGGGGGGCAGAGGGTGACTGTGAAAAGGCAGAGATACTAAACAAATATTTTTGCTCTGTATTTACAAAGGAAGAGGGGGAGGTATCTAAAACAAACAGTAGAAACACTCTGGATACAGAAGTTGATACCAGCCCATTTACAGAAGAAAGGGTTCTGAAAGAACTCTTAAAACTGAAGGTGGACAAAGCAATGGGGCCTGATGGGATTCATCCCAGAATTCTAAAAGAACTAAGGGTGGAATTAGTGACACCACTGACTACCCTGTTTAACAAATCATGGGAGGATGGTACCTGAGGACTGGAGGAGGGCAGATGTGATTCCCCTTCACAAAAGTGGGAGCAAGGCAGAAGCAGGAAACTACAGACCTGTTAGTTTAACCTCAGTGGTAGGGAAAATGATGGAATCACTTCTGAAGTAAAGAATTGCAGTATCTAGAGGCCAGAGGGCACAGGACCCAAGGCAGCATGGATTCACAGCGGGAAGGTCATGCCAGACAAAATCTGATAGATTTCTTTGACTGGGTGACCAAAGTAGTAGATTAGGGAGGGGCTGTGGACATGGCCTACCTAGACTTTAGCAAGGCATTTGACACAGTCCCACACAAAAGATTAATATACAAGTTAGCTAGCCTGGAAGTGGGTCCCAAGATGACAGCCTGGGTAAAAAATTGGCTGGAGAACAGGACACAGAGAGTAATAGTAAATGGAGTCCACTCTGAAGAAAGGGGGTTTACTAGTGGGGTACCACAGGGTTCAGTATTAGGACCGGTCCTCTTCAATATCTTTATAAGCAACATTGCAGAGGGACTGGAAGGAAAAGTATGTCTCTTTGCAAGTGACACAAAGATCTGCAACAGAGTTGATGCACAAGGGGGGGGTGGAAAGGATGAAAAGGGACTTGGCAAGGTTAGAGGAATGGTCAAATGTATGGCAGCTTAGATTCAATGCAAGAAGTGCAAGGTAGCACATGGAAACAAAACCCAGGGAAGAATACACAATGGGGGTGAGATACTAACAACAACAAAATGGAAAGGGACCTGGGGGTAGTCATATCAGATGACCTAAAGGTGGGCAAGCAATGTGAGAGGAGCAAGGAGGGCTGGGGGATACTGGGATGCATAGGAGAGGCATCACCAGTAGAAAACAGAAGTTATTATCCCTCTGTACAAACAGCTGGTCAGACCCCATCTGGAGTACTGTGTGCAGTTCTGGAGACCCAGTCTTAGTAAAGACATAGACAGGATGGAAGCTGTCAGAGGAGGGCAACTAAAATGGTGCAGGGTCTGCACAGGAAGACATATGAAGAGAGACTTAAGGAGCTTAATATGTATAGCCTCGAGGAAAGGAGGAGGGAGGGGGACATGATAGAAACTTTCAAGTACCTCAAGGGAATCAACAAAGTCCAAGAGGGTAGCATCTTTCAAAAGAGGTGTGCAAGAACAAGGGGCACAATTTGAAGATAGAGGGGCAGCTCAGAGGTAATTTAAGAGTATTTTTTCACAGAGAGTTGTGGATGCATGGAGCGGCCTTCAGAGGGAGGTCGTGGAGTCAAAAACAGTGGTGGAATTCAAGCATGCATGGGACAGTTATAAGGCAATTCTAGGGGTTGGGGGTAGAAAGAAGTAGGCTGCTGGTTAACTAGGATCTGCAGCTTATCCAGTAGGCAGGGAAATGGGCAGACTATGTGGGCCAAGTGGTCCTTATCTGCTGTCAAATTCTATGTTTCTATGTTTCTCCTGGACCATGCTGGGGAGTTCAACATATCCACCAGCACAGCAGCAGAGTGAACAGCAACCATGCAGCAGTTCCATTAGGTTGCGATTTACCATCTGAACTCACTGCTACTGACTGCACCCATGTTGCCATCCAGGCACCCACTGGTGATGGAGTAAAGTCCTGTCTCAATAGGAAGGGGTAGCACTCCATCAATTGCTTGGTGGTGTGTGATGCAACAGGGTGCACAATCCGTGTCCTGGCATGGTACCTCGGCAGCACTCACAATGTCTTCATATGGCACAACTCCTTCCTTTACCGGAGGTTTGAACATGGGGACATCACTAGTAGCCACCTCGTCCATGAGTATTCCCCACAGGCCCCTTCCCTGCCCCTTATAGTACATGATGACACTAACCCTATCCCCTGCGTTCCTGGCTCCTCACACCTGTCTTACATCCAGCATCCATTGCAGAGGACAGGTACAGTGTGGCACACACTGCCACATGCAACACTATTGAGCGTGTGTATGGAATGCTCATGATGTGGCCTTGACCATTCTGATGATGCCCTACAGTACACCCCTCAGAAGGCCTGTGCCATATTCCTTGCCTATTTTATACTACACAACATGGCACTCAACCATGGGATATGCATCCCAGCCCCAAAGGAATAACCTGCAGTAGATTTGGAGCTACAGGACTAGGGGTTACTGGAGCAGCTCAACCGGTATGATCCCAGAATGGCCAGGAGGACCCAGGAGTACAAAGCCTGACTCATAAAAGACATCGTCAGACATGACAGATGAGTACAGACCACACAGGAGACTGTCATATGGTTAAGTAATATATTATCAAACAACAAGTACAGTGCATATGGTGCATCATGCTGCACAGGGGGTAACAAAATTGGTGATACAGAAATGCACAGCAATCAGGCGGGGGGGTAGCAACTAGAGGGCACACACAGAAGTCCATGTTAGCAGGGGGTCCTAAAGGGGTGTCAACAAAGATGGAGAAAGGTAGCCCTGAATTTATGGAATAGATTAGAGATTATTAAACTGAATCTTCTTCCAGGAATACTATACATATTTACAGTGACACTGTTTTCAGAGCCCAAAAGCTGGTTTCTCATGACGCAAAATTTGTTAAATAAATTTGTATGGAATTATAAAAAGCCGAGGCAAAGTTAGTTAAAATTAACAAGATCAAAAAGGCAAGAGGGACTCAAAATGTGAGATTTGCAGTTACGGGCCCGGATATTCAAACTGCGCCAGGCTGTGGCGCAAGCCTGGGCGCAGCTCAACTTTGTTGCGCAGGGGTGTGGCCTGGACGATATTCAACAGAGCAGCGCTATGGCACAGCAGCCTTGAATATCACACCCTGGCCACCCCCACTGTGCATGGAGCAGTGGCACTGCGCCAGCGTAAGTGGAGCATGGAGATACGCTGGCGCAAGTGCCATTGCGCCATGCACAGCACCTGCGATATTCAAAAGGGGACATGCAAATGGGGCCATAATTTATGCAAGGTGCACAGGGGGCCATTTGCATCTCATTATGGCCCCATTTGCATGCCATTAGCATGCAGGTGCGCCGATCCCCGACGACTTGCGCCTGGTGCCCTGCCAGGCAGCAGCCGTCGGGGACTGACGCCCCCTGCAGCCCAATCACGGTCATTCTTGTAATATAAAAGAAAAAACGTCCAATATCCCTGGTGGTCCAGTGGACCTCTATGTGCCCGATTGCGGGCATCAGTACAGTCCCCCCCACGTCCAATATCCCTGGTGGTCCAGTGGACCGATTGGCACCCAATCACGGGCATCCGTAACACATAACAGACCCCTACCACCCTGGTGGTCTAGTATACCCCCCTCCCACCCGTCCACTGAGCCTCACCGCCCGCTCCCCGTCAGCCAGCGGGCGGCAGCACCCACGCCTGCCGCCCGCTGCCCACGACAGACAGCTCAGTAGGGCTGCCGCCCATTGGTTCTGGCGTGAGTCAATGGGCATGCAACCATACAATACTACTCAGTCGAATATGTGAATGAATCATTCACGTATCTGGACTGAAATATGTATCATATGGTAGCTGCGCCCATTGGTTCACGCTGTGAACCATGAAAGCATACTACTAAACTGATCAGTCGGCGGGACGAGCGGCAGACAGGTGGGGTGCTGCGCCCGCCCGGCTGATGGGAGGCGCGGGCGGTGGGGCTCAGTGGGCGGGTGGGGAGGGGTACACTAGACCACCAGGTGGTAGGGTTCTGTTATGTTACGGATGCCCGTGATCGGTCCACTGGACCACCAGGGATATTGGACGGGGGGAGGACTATACTGATGCCTGCAATCAGGCACATAGAGGTCTACTGGACCACCAGGGATATTGGACGGGGGGATTGTGCTCCAGAGCTGCCCGTGATGGGGCATGGGGGGGCGCCGTCAGGTGCGGCAGGAACTCGGGTGGCCACCCACAGGTGGCAGCTGCCGTGTTGTGCCCTGCAATGCAATTTACAACATCTTGTTTTGCTAACTTTAAACTTTTTAATAACTGCAGTCCAACATGGCTGGTAGAGTAAAATTAGCAACTGCAGAAGGATGGCGCAAAAATATGATCCAGACAAAAATTGGCTACAGACAAGCAAAGAGGGAGACTGTGCAGTGCATGCTAGTTGCAAATTGTGCTGTCAGTATAAAGATGAGCTGCGTTCCTTTTTTTTTTTGGCTTAACTTTGTGCAGGAGCAGGTAGAGGTTGCACATGCACTCTGCACATCCCGGGCTGAATATTGGGCTATGCAGGTTACATGGGCACCCCCCACCACCTGTGCACATACTGATCGCTCCAGCGCGATCGGGTTTGTGCGGCGACTTTTCCTTTTTTGAGTCAGCCAGGGCTTATCAGTGGGTTGTTCATGGTGCAACACTGCGCCCATGTGCAACCCTTTTGAATATCTGGGCCACTGTGTATTTTTCAGCATGTCGGCCTCAACAAGGTGCACACACTGGTTAACAGATACAACAGCTGAAGATTATACACCAGAATGGCTGCATGTAGAAAAACATCTATTGGCACTAGAGAATTTAAACATCAATGCGCTACAGTATGCTAAGAAAACAAATCTGGTTAGGAACTGTATAATAAGTGAAACTATGAAGAACATGCAAACTTCTGGTAGATTACCGAATATACCTTTTAAGGGAATCTCGGGCACAACCTCTTTGGGGAACTCCAATTTTTTTCAGAAAAACAATGGATAGACAAAAAGGTCTGCAACACAAAGGATGTCACAAAAGGGAACAACCTCCTAAACACTGAAGAGTTTACTAGAATATTTGGCATTACTGAAGAAAATATAGGGTCATAAGAAGATACCAAAAAATTCTTTAACATTCTTATTTCAAGCAAGTTGGGAATACTGAAACTTTACTGGCAATTTTAAAAAAGGACATCAAACATATCTATGTGGTACAAGCACTTTATAAGGAAAGTCAGAGGGGGAGCCCAGGAAATAATTTAGTGGTGGAGTAAAACATTTAGGATTGACATGAGCAATTGGGATTGAAGGAAAATCTGGGAACTGCCACATAAAACTTTTGCATTAGTTAATTATAGGGAAGCACAATAGAAAATGATTAATAATCTTTACTATTCACCACATAAAATACATCAAAAGGGTATCAAAAGCGACTCGAGATGTGGGAAGTGTGGTAAACATGATGCGGATATTGTACATATGTTTTGGAAGTGTCCTAAAGTAAAAGAATTGTGGGAGAAAATTCGGAGGCATACAGTTGAGATCCCCAAAATAAAAGAGAATATGAATTTTCAAACTTGCATTTTGGGGCGCTTTGAGGAGGATAATGGACTTTAAGAGGGGGAAAAAGAATCATTAATATGCTGCCATGGCTGTGAAAACTATAATCCTTAGATTATGGACAGAAACTAGACATCCATCTTTTGAGGAAGGGAGAAAGGAGCTGATAGAAACACTTAAACTTGAAAGATTATTAGCCCATGGTTTTAAAGACAGCAATCAAACTTTTAATAAAAAATGGAGTACACTATTGGATTTTATTACAAGAAGATAATAACACAACTTAGAAGGGAAGTGCAACAAACGGAAAAGGAAAATAGGCATGGAAAAAATATCATACATGGAAATCAAATGTGAAATACAATATAACTGTTTAGTCCTTGAAATACTGAATTGTACAAAACTTAAACTACACAATTTTTATCTCACTGTCTTCTCTTTCTTTTTTTCTCTTTTCAACAACTGTTCTCTCTTCAATTATTTTGACTTGTCTGCAAATTCTACCTCTTTATGAGACTTAATAATCTTGACTGTAATTCAAAACTGTTATGTCAATACTTATCTGCTTTTTTTTTTTTTTTAACATGTCTATTTTGTTTGTTTGCTTGTTAACCCGGTGGGTGCACTGATCCAAGGGACCGTTTTCAGGCATAGCCTGGGCCATGAAGATGGCACAGTAACACAATACAAACAAAACTGGTGCAAAAAGGTAAAGTGGCAGTAAGCAGTTACAGTACACAGGGGAACACATTAAGTAGTACTACAGAAATGAAGCAGTTTTCTGCAAAATAGTGCATAAAGTGAATACAGTACAAACAAGTCAAGTGCACAGAGGTACAGGACAGCAGAGTGCCCAAGTAAAACAAACAAGTAACAATATTAGTACAATAGCACATGCACTAAACTCTCACTTTTCAGACCTCTCTAACTATGAGACGTTTACTAGCCAGTCCTCAGTGCCTCCACACGGCGACATGCAAACTGCTTCCATATCATTTAGCCTTAGAGAGGTCACTATGGCAGAAGTACTGCGTCTAATGAGAAAAATCCCAAAATACATATTGGCTGGATCTGATGGACTAACATCCAGGTTCCTTAAAATTGCGGCCCCAGCCTTAGCTGCACCACTCACCAGGATCTTCAAATCTCTCCTCTACTACCGCGACAATGTGTAAGCTCTCTGAAGAATGCATGAGTTGTCTCCATACATAAACAAGCATTTGTCAATGCTGAATGTTGATTGCATTAGTCTGTTGAGCTCGCGCAGTGGGCCTCTGTCAGTGGCTCAGTCTGTTTATCCCAGTGCTGCAGGCTGCTCTTTTGTACTGGGCTGGTGTGTGTGTTGGCACCTTGTTCTGTCGAGGAAGGAATACGCAGCTGTCCCGAGAGAGCTCCATTGAGGTGGCTCACTCCCCCTGTCACTCACTCATTCTGTGTCTCCTGGCACTGCAGGCTGCCTTTTTGTACTGGGCTCCTGCCTGTGTTGGTGGCTTTTTCTACCCATGAACAAATCCACAGCTGGATTCTGTCCCGGCAGAAGTCCGTTGAGGTCGCTCAGTCAGCCTGTCTCACTCACTCATTCTGGTTCTCCTGGCGCTGCAGGCTGCCCTTTTGTACTGGGCTCCTGCCTCTGTTGGCACCTTCTTCTGCCCACGAAGAAAGCTGCAGCAGTCTCGACAAAGCTCCGTTGAGCTTGCTCACTCCCCTTCTCTCACTTGCTCATTCTGTTCTGCTGACGCTGCAGGCCGCCCTTTTCTACTGGGCTCCTGCCTGCGTTGTTGCCTTCTTATGCCCATAAAGAAATTCGTAGCAGTTACAATACAGCTCTGTTGAGCTCACTCACTTGCTCATTCTGGTTTTCATGCCACTGCAGGCTGCCCTTTTGTACTGGGCTCCTGCATGCATTGCTGCCTATTTCTGCCCACAAACAAATCTGCAGCAGTCCCAACAAAGCCCTGTTGAGTTCACTGACTCCCCTTCCCTCACTTGCTCATTCTGTGTCTCCTGGCGCAGCAGGCTGCCCTTTTGTACTGGGCTTCTGCCTGCAGTGGTGGCTTTTTCTGGCCAGAAAGAAATCTGAAGCAGTCCTAACACAGCTCCACTGAGCTCACTCACTGACAGATGGGCAGTGAGCTCGCTCACTGCCCGTCTGTCACTCTTGCATTCCGTTTCCACCGGCGCTGCACACTGGCCTTTTGTACTGGGCTCCTGTCTGCGTTGCCGCATTTTCTGCCCACAAAGAAATCTGCAGCAGTTACACCACAGCACTGTTGAGCTCGCTCAGTACCGCTGTGTCACTCGCTCATTCTGTTTGTTTTGGCACCGAAGACTGCGCTTTTGTATGGGGCTCCTGGCTGCACTGGCACCTTTGTCTGTCCACAAAGAAATCCACAGCTGCCCTGACAGACCTGCATTGAGGTCGGTCAGTCTCCCTCTCTCATCGCTCATTCTGTTTGTCCTGGCACTGCAAGCTGCCCTTTTGTACAGGGTTCCTGCCTGCATTGGCCCCTTTTTCTGCCCACAAAGCAATCCCAGCAGTCCTGACAGAGCTCCATTGAGCTCATTAAGTACCCTTGTCTCACTCGCTCACACTGTTTGTCCCACCGCTGCAGGCTGCCCTTTTGTACTGGGCCCCTGCCTGTATTGACGCCTTTTTCTGCCCACAAAGAAATCTGCAGCAGTCCTGACAGCGCTTTGGTGAGTTCGCTCACTCCCCCTCCCTCACTCACTCTCTTGTTCTGTTTCTTCCAGTGCTGCAGGCTGCCTTTTTGTACTGGGCTCTTGTGTTGGGGCCTTGGTCTGCCCACAAACAAATCCACAGCAGTCCCGACAGAGCTCAGTTGAGCTCAGTCACTCCCCCCCTTTCACTTGGTCGATCTTAATCTGTCCCAGACACTGATTTCCCAGAGTGACCGTGCTATTGTGCGACAGGAGTGCAAAAACATATTTTAGCCAGGATGTGAAAAATGACAGCTGTAGTGTTCATAAGGAGTTGTGAAAAAATGCCACTGTTGAAAATGTGGTGTGACAGTATTACAAATTTGCGAAATTAGATGGGTGCATGGAAACAGTTCAATGCACGCTTGTAACACAGTCATGTTATGGCAGTCCCAACAGAGCTCCATTGAGCTCGCTCACTCCGCTTCTCTCACTCGCTCACTCTGTTGTGCCAGCACTGCAGGCTGCCCTTTTCTACTGGGCTCCTGCCTGCATTGCTGCCTTCTTATGCCCACAATGAACTTTGCAGCAGTTACAATACATCCCTGTTGAGCTCACTCACTCGCTCATTCTGGTTTTCCTGCCACAGCAGACTACCCTACTGTACTGGGCCCCTGCATGTATTGCTGCCTTTTCCTGCCCACAAACAAATCTTCAGCAGTCCCAACAAAGCCCCGTTGAGCTCACCGACTCCCCCTCCCTCACGTGGTTGTTCTGTGTCTCCCAGCACTGCAGGCTGCCCTTTTGTACTGGGCTCCTGCCTGCATTGGTGGCTTTTTCTGGCCAGAAGGAAATCTGAAGCAGTCCCGACACAGCTCCACTGAGCTCGCTCACTCCCGCTCTGTCACTCTCACATTCCGTTTCTGCCGACGCTGTAAGCTGGCCTTTTGTACTGGGCTTCTGCCTGCGTTGCCGCATTTTCTGCCCACAAAGAAATTTGCAGCAGTCACACTACAGCCCCGTTGAGCTCACTCACTACCACTCTGTCACTCGCTCGTTCTATTTCTCTTAGCGCCACAGACTGCGCTTTTGCATGGAGTTCCTGGCTGTGTTGGCAACTTTGTCTGTCCACAAAGAAATCCGCAGCTGTCCAGACAGAGCTCTCATCACTCATTCTATTTGTCCTGGCGCTGCAAGCTGCCCTTTTATATGGGGCCCCTGCCTGCTTTGGCGCCTTTTTCCGCCCACAAAGAAATCCCAGCAGCTCTGACAGAGCTCCATTGAGCTCACTAAGTCCCCTTGTCTCACTTGCTCATACTGTTTCTCCCACTGCTGCAGGCTGGCCTTTTGTACTGGGCCCCTATGCCTTTATCGACGCCTTTTTCTGCCCTCAAAGAAATCTGCAACAGTCCTGACAGCGCTTCGGTGAGTTGGCTCACTCCCCCTCCCTCACTTGCTCTCTCGTTCTGTTTCTCCCAGTGCTGCAGGCTGCCCTTTTGTTCTGGGCTCTTGTGTTGGGCCTTTGTCTGCCACAAACAAATCTGCAGCAGTCCCAACAGAGCTCAGTTGAGCTCGGTCCTCCCCCCTCTCCTCGTCGATCTTAATCTGTCCCAAATACTGATTTCCCACAGTGACCATGCTACTACCGCATGGGAGAGCAAAACATGTTTTAGCCAGGATGTGGAAAATGACAGCTGTAGTGTTCATAAGGAGTTGTGAAAAATGCCACTGTTGAAAATGTGGCCTGACAGTATTACAAATTTGCAAAGTTACAAGGTGCATGAAACAGTTCAATGCCGCTTGTAACACAGTCATGCTATGGAGTTTCGTCACCAAATTTTCAACATAGGAATTTTAGGACCTCTGCTCAGGAACAGTGTCACTGTCATTTTCTTAATCTGTCCTGACCCCTGATTTCCCTCAGTGACCACGTTATTCTGCGCCGGAACTGTGAAAACACATTTTGGTCAGGATGTGAAAAATGACTGCTGTACTGATTATAAGGAGGTGTGAAAAAATGGCACTGTTGAAAATCTGGTGTGACAATATTACAAATCTGCGAAGTTACAAGGGTACATGGAAAGTGCGCAACGCACACTTGCAACACTGTCAATTGATAGGCTATCATCACCAAGTTTTCAACATAAGCATTTTAGGACCTCTGCTCACGAACAGTATCATTGTCATTTTCTTAATCTGTCCCGAACAGTGATTTCCCACAGCGACCACTCTATTCTGCACCAGAAGTGCGTGTAACCCCTAGATGGTGCTATCCCAGGGGCTACTACCCCTGCCTGATTTGCCACTAACAGGTTGAGGGGCCTGGATCCAATGGTGGTGCCTCCACCCAGAGGTCAGGGTTTGCAATAGTTAAACTAACTTGGTCACAGCCCTCTGGGACACTGCAACCCTTTCTTCCCACTAGTGGCCCACAATATATCAGAATTACCTCCACAGTATACACTTACCCCAGGACTGGTTCGGCACTGGGACCTCCTGTGAAATAAGATACAGTGCAACAATCACAGTACAGTACTTTAACATAGACAAATACCTCAGGCAGTATAACTTTGCTGAAACAAGCAGCTCTGATTTATTTAGGGGGATATAACAAGGACAGGGGAAATCAGGTTAATTAGCTTATCACTCTACTCATCTACCTATGGCTCTGTGCACAGGCCTATCCCTATCAGTTACTGTCCCTGGGTACCCAAGCCCTAGTGGCTAGTCCAAACCGTGGCAGCTGGTAGGGCCCTTTCACCAGAGAAAAGAAAAATTAGTTTAAACAGTCAGCAGTACAGTGATTCCATTTGGATTTAATGTGGCAATTCAACAGGGCGACCCTGAATTAGTACTCACGACCTCCAAACAAGATAGGGTCCTTCAGCGTCAGGGGCTACTCTTGAGCTCCACGAGACTCCTCACACATTTATATGGTAAAAGAAAGTACTATACCAGGCAGGCTGCTTCTCTATCCGATCGCAATTACTGCACAATACCGGAGAACACACAGCAGATTCAGTTCCAGACAGACAAGTGCAATTCAGCAATTTCTCCAGTCTTCTACAGGGTGAGCCTGGTTTCTACTCTTCAAATATCCTTTGATTCTCTTCACAGGGACAGTTCAGTCCTAACAAGCAGTTACACAAGCTGCAGACCGAACTCTGGACCTTACACATGTTTTTGACTAAAACTGTGCACTGAAGAACACAGGGTTCCTTTCACCTTCACTGCCAGAGCTAAACTGAAACTCCAACAGACAAAACCGGCACTTCCTTTGAGTTCCTCCCAGTTCTTGACTGGATTGGCTGTCACTCACAATAGACTGCTGCTGTTGGTCCAAAAAGGCGCAAGTCTAAACTACATCTCCCAGAGTCACTGCCCATACAATCCTCTTGTGGCTGGCTCAGATTATGAGTCAAGTTCTGATTCGTCCAAGGCACCATTTAGAGCTAGCTTACCCCACACTGATTGGTCCAGTTCAGCAGTTCAAAACCAGAATGGGGAACTAGGCAGACACAGTTCTGACTGCAAAGAAAGCAGGTTAGACAAACTGTCATTTCATTATTACTCTAAATGATTTCTGGCAAACAGTTACATCTTTCAGACAGGTTCCCTTTGCACTCCTAGTGACTGCAAAAATGGAGTGAATTGGCAGCAGCTCGAGTGGTACTCAAACAGAGAAGCACACAGTCCCCCCATACAAACTAATTATGTCTGCAAGCAGACAGCTCTTAAAGAGACAGTACCAGAGGCTCTAAAAACACTCACTGATAAATGGCTTTAACGCCAAACACCATTCAGGCTTGGAGCATTCAAGCAAGCTCCTGGAAGTCTTTTGGGAACCCCCATTTGCAGGGGGGTTACATGCGAAAACACATTTCGGCCAGGATGGGAAAAATGACAGCTGTACTGTTCATAAGTAGGTCTGGGAAAATGGCAATGATGAATATCTGGAGTCAAAATATTAGAAATTCATGAACTTACGAGCATTTGTGCCAACTGCGCAACACACGCTCATAACACAGTCATTTTATGGAAGATCATAACCAAATTTTCAACATAGGCATTTTAGGACCTCTGCTCATGAACAGTGTCACTGTCATTTTCTTAATCTGTCCTGAACACTGATTTCCGTAGCGACCATGCTATTCATCTGTCCCGACAGAGCTCCATTGAGGTAGCTCAGTCTCCCTCTCTCATCGCTCATTCTGTTTGTCCTGACGCTGCAAGCTGCCCTTTTGTATGGGGCTCCTGCCTACATTGGTGCCTTTTCCTGCCCACAAAGAAATCCCAGCAGTCCTGACAGAGCTCGGTTGAGCTCACTAAGTCCCCTTGTCTCACTCGCTCAAACTGTTTCTCCCACCGCTGCAGGCTGGCCTTTGTACTGGGCCCCTGCCTGTATTGACGCCTTTTTCTGCCCACAAAGAAATCCGCAGCAGTCCTGACAGCGCTTCAGTGGGTTCACTCACTCCCCCTCCCTCACTCGCTCTCTCGTTCTGTTTCTCCCAGTGCTGCAGGCTGCCCTTTTGTACTGGGCTCTTGTGTTGGGGCCTTTGTCTGCCACAAACAAATCCGCAGCAGTCCTGACAGAGCTCAGTTGAGCTCGGTCACTCCCCCCTCTCACTCGGTCGATCTTAATCTGTCCCACACACTAATTTCCCACAGTAACCGTGCTATTGTCCGCAGGAGTGTAAAAACATACTGTAGCCAGGATGTGAAAAATGACAGCTGTAGTGTTCATAAGGAGTTGAAAAAATGCCACTGTTGAAAATGTGGCATGACAGTATTACAAATTTGCAAAGTTACAAGGGTGCGTGGAAACAGTTTAACACACACTTGTAACACAGTCATGTTATGGAGTTTCATCACCAAATTTTCAACATAGGGATTTTTGGACCTCTGCTCATGAACAGTGCCACTGTCATTTTCTTAATCTGTCCTGAACACTGATTTCCCACAGTGACCATGTTATTCTGTGCCGGAACTGTGAAAACATATTTCGGTCATTTCCAGACGTGGACTGGAGCATCCCAGTAGCAGCATCAACTAGGAGCAGATTTATACTGGACTCCCTTCAGGGTGCCTTCCTCAAGCAACTGGTCATGGAACCAACTCGGCAGAAGGCAATACTGGACCTTGTGCTCACAATCAGGGACAGTGTGATGGGGGTAACAGTGACCACCAGTCACTGTGGTTTGAAATCACAGAAAGAGCAGAACCAAACCACACAAAAACACGTATCCTGGATTTTTGGGGGCAGACTTTGGAAAAATGGGGAGATACTTGAAAGAGACATTAAGGGGAATGGGGCAGGAATCAGGAGTTGAGGAACAGTGGGCAGTATTTAAAATGGGGATTACAAGAGCAACAGAATTATGTATTAAGCAGGTTAGCAAGAGGAAAAGGAAGAGGAGACCATTATGGTTTTCCAAAGAGGTAGCAAAGAAAGTGAAAGCCAAAAGGACTGCATTCAGGCAATACAGAAAAGACACAGGCAGAAGGGGATAGGGAGAAGTACCAGGAGAAACAAAGGGAGGCAGGGAAGTCAGTAAGGGAAGCCAAAGCTCAGACAGAAGAGCACATTGCAAAATCAGTGGGTAGAGGGGACAAAACCTTTTACAGGTACATAAGTGAAAAAAGAAAGGCAAAGGGAGGGATAGTGAGACTGAAGGGGGAGAACGGGGGCTGTGTGGAGGATGACAACAGTAAAGCTGACATATTGAACAGGTATTTCTGCTCAGTCTTTACTAAGGAAGAGGAGGTAATGGGTCTGAATGGAGTACAAGGGGTGAGAATGGTGCAGAAATGGACACAAGTCCCTTTACGAGAAAGGGTCCTGGAAGGAACTGGAAGTAATAAGAGCTGATAAAGCAATGGGGCCAGATGGGATGCACCCCAGGGTCCTTAAAGAACTAAGAGAGGTGGTGGCTGAACCTCTGGCTATCCTGTTCAGCCAATCACTGGAAACAGGGAGGTATCCAAAGACTGGAGGACAGCAGATGTAGTCCCCTTATACACAAAGTGGGAACAAAGAGGCGGGGAACTACAGACCAGTCAGCCTCACTCGGTAGTGAGGAAGATCATGGAAGCACTACAGAAGGAGAGATTGTGGATCATCTGGTTGTCAATGGACTATAGGACCCAAGACAGCATGGTTTCCAGGGGAGGTCATGTCAGACCAATCTCATTGAATTTTTGGCTGGGTGACTAGGGAGGTGGATCAGGGAGGGCAGTGGACATGGCCTATCTGGACTTCAGCAAGGCCTTTGACACTGTGCCAGAAGACTATTGCACAAACTGGGGAATATGGGTGTGGGCAGGACAGTAGTGTGGTGGGTAGGTAACTGGCTGGGTGGCAGGACACAGAGGTGGTGGTAAATGGCTGTCACTCACGGAGGGAAGAGTGACCAGTGGGGTACCACAGGGATCGGTGCTGGGACCGGTCCTATTCAATATCTTCATTAGTGACATTGCGCAGGACCTAGAAGGCAGAATTTCACTGTTCGCTAATGACACAAAGCTCTGGTTGCAAATCTGGAGTGAAAATATTAGAAATTTGCAAAGTTACAAACGTGCGTGCCAACTGCGCAATGCACGCTCGTAACATAGTCATTTTATGGAGTATCATTACCAAATTTTCAGCATAGGCATTTTAGGACCTCTACTCATGAACAGTGTCACTGTCATTTTCTTAATCTGTCCTGAACACTGATTTCCCACAGTGACTGCGCTATTCTGCGCCGGAAGTGCGAAAACACATTTCAGCCAGGATGTGAACAATGAAAGCTATACTGCTCACAAGGAGGTATGACAAAATGCCAATGTTGAAAATCTGGCATGAAAATATTGTAAATTCGCGAAGTTACGAGCGTACGTAGCAACTGCACAATGTACTCTTGTAAAACAGTCATTTTTTGGATTTTTTCCACCAAATTTGCAACATAGGCTTTTTGAGAGCCCACCTCATGAACACTGCACTGTCATTTTGTTAATCAGCCCCAAAGGGTGATTCCACACAGTGACCGCGAAACCACCTTTCGGGGCCGATTAACGCCATGACAGTTCAAGAATTCATGAGGAGGGGATCCCAAAAATCCCATGTTGAAAATTTGGTGAAAAAATTCCCAAAAATGCCCGCGATATGCACTAAAGTTGAAAAAACCCTATTCATTACATTATACAACTTACCGGCATTTCCTCAGTTCGCGGTCGGCTTTGAAGGAGTGCAGACGTGTTCCCGGTCCAGTGAAGATCGTCGCGCTGTGCTCCAGAGGTAAGTATCGGGTGAGGGGTGTGTGGGGAGGCTGGGTGCGCAGTGGGTGGGTGCGGGTTGTGGGAGGGGGTGTGGGGAGACTACGAGGACTGTTTCCTTTCTTTCAGGTACAAGAAAATGTCACAGGGCCTTTCCACATTTCAGGGCATGGGGCAGCGCTGGGGTGGGCTCCCAGCGTGCCACCAGTCTGGGGGACAGCTGTAGCCGACGGGGGATTGGGCACCCTGTCAGCAAACAACAAAAGGGAAATTATTTCTGCCGGCGGGATTGGGCACCCCATCGGCAAACAACAAAAGGGGCAGATTCTTTCTGCCAATATGGATTGGGCATCCCCGTCAAAAAACAATGGGGGGGGGGTTATTTCTGCTGACGGGGACTGGGCACCCCCATCGGCAAACAACAAAAGGGGGAGATTCCTTTCTGCTGACGGGGAGTGGGCTCCCTCGTCGGCAAATAAACATTGGGGGGGTACATATTGTTTGTGAATACAGCGGCAAGCCGCCACCATGTTCACAAACAATACCACAGATTCTACATCCCACCCTGCAATGACAGGTCACTCCCTCATTGCAGTGGATGGCTGTCGCTGCAATGACGAAGGGGCCCCTGATTGCAGCGGCTAATTTGTTTGAAAGTTGTGGCACGCTGGCTGAACTAGTGTCAGCAGCAGCATGCCACGGCATTGGGGGACAGAGGACAAGCCTTTGCAGGCTGTGGGGGCATTGGGCACAACAGTGCCACGCCTCCACAACCTGCTTCTGCGGAAACCTGCAGCAACATGTTTCTTGCGCATGCGCACAATCAACATAAAAAGGGGATACCAAGGACATGAATAATTATTGACCAATTACTAAACTATCTGTTCTAAATAAACTACTTGAAAACATTGTGGCCACTCCGGTTACGGAACACATACAACAAAATAACTTACTTTCTTCAGCACAACATGGATTCAGGAAGGATCACAGTACAACCACGGCACTCATCAAATTTACAAACGACATAAAACTGCCCATGGACAAGGGCTTGTTCACAGGTGCAGTTTTTGTAGACTTAACAAATGCATTTGACCTGGTGGACCACCCCTTGCTACTATCAAAACTGGCTACACTCGGTTTTTCTCAAGACTCTACTTCCTGGTTTAACAGCTACCTCACTGGACAACGGCAATCCATGCAAATAGATAAATGCAAACCTGATCTTTCCCCCACCAGTGTCGGGGTTCCTCAAGGATCTGTTCTTGGCCCACTGCTCTTCTCTCTGTTTGTAAACAGTATGTCAAAGATGCTTGGTTCCCCCTTCACTATTCTGTATGCAGATAACATGGCTCTGTACACCAGTACTAAGGAAGATAATCACTATCAATTTTATACTGAAGACGGATTTTGTTTGTCTACATTCTTGGCTAACACATAAACTACTACTAAATGTTAAAAAAACAGTTGCCATACTATTTGGCTTAGCACCCAGGATCAAAGCCGGTGCATCTGCTCTGGTGATTCCAGGCCCGGATGGCTCCCCGCTGGAAGTGGTTGACTCCTTCAAGTATCTAGGAATAACACTTGACTCTTCACTTGATTTTAATCAGCACATAGCTACTACATGCAAAGTAGTAAATACGAAGCTGGGGCTGACCTATAAAATCAGGTCTTCTCTTAACACTGCAGCTAAACTAGCCATCGCTCAGGGGGTTCTCAAACCTGGCCTAACCTATGGTATAATGACATACCATGATGCCAACAAAGGAGTCCTTCAGAAATGGGACACACACAATACAATAACATCTGCCGTTTTGCCCTGTCGGTACCCAGATGCACCCATCGCTGTATACTATACTGAAGTCTGAGCTGGCTCTCTCTCCAACCTCCTATCGTATATACACCGCTGGCTGTATGATAAATAACATCATTAGAACTGGTACACCAGAGACCCTGGCCTGCATGTTAAGTCAAGCAACACAGGCCAACACTGAGGTCTGCAGAAAAGTCTCTTCTTAGCATCTACAAACTGTGTTACGAAAATGAGTGAACAAGCCTTCACTGCGTTGGCCCCCAAGCTCTGGTACTCCCTGCCAGCATCTGTCAGGCACTCAAACTCATATCAGGCCTTTAAAAATGAGCTCCAAGCCTCCCTCTTGGGCTCTGACAGATGCACATGTAATCTGAACCATGGTGCACCTGCTTAGCATGTCTCTCCCAAAATTTTGTGCACTTTATATTGTCTGTCATGTTCCAGTGTATGGTCGTATAATCTCTCTGGTTTGATTCATTGTTACTGTGATCGTGCACTGCTGAAATGACTGATCTAGTTTTTCAAGTCTTTGCTAATCTTTGCACTAAAACATGTATGTAGTGTTTTCCTAAATTTGCTGCTTTCCCCTCTCGTAATTACTCTTCCCCTGCACTGCCGAAATGACTGATATAGTTGTTCAAGTTTTGCTAATCCTTGCAAAATCATGTAATGGATTGCCTTCTGAATTTGCTCTATCTTCTGTCTGTAGCTCTTCCAGGTTGTACCTGAAAATACCGTAGGTAAAGTTTTTGTCTATTGAACTTACCTGGTAAACAAAAACGAAATAAAATAAATAAGTAACAGCAGCTGTAACATGCACTAAGCCAAAAGCAACAATTTCCAGAATCAATTTGAGCAGTCCGGCTTCCCTCAGGCAGGTCTGACAGTCAGCCCGGCGCGGGTATCGTGACTGTTTCCATGAGAAGTCTAAGTGGACTTTGAATATGGAGTGTGAGTCCAGAGTCCATAGGGATGCAGAAAGGCTGTTCCACTGTTTTGGCACAGCTGAAGAGAATGCCTTCTGGCCCACGCATGTGGTGACCTGTGGGCACTCTAACATAAGGCTAGAGGAGTTCTGGAGGCCTTGGTGGCAGGGCTTTGGGTTCAGTGGGGAGAGAGGGGGGACATCTCTTTGTCCCTAATAGATTTATGCTTAAAAAAAAATAGTATTTATGTCAATCTTAATAAACATTTTATTTGTAACAAAAAAAAACAACAGATACACACTGTCTTGGTGGCGGGAATGGGGGTGTATGGAATTACAGGCCCGCCAGGTGAGAGGGTAGCAAATGGAGTACACATGAAGACAGGCCTTGTTGGGGGGTGGGCCGTAGGCCTGTACACATAGATATAGATACCCGCCAGCCAGGCCGGGGAGGGGGACTCTACTATTGGCAATCCATGGTGAGATTAGGATGTCCTGGGCTAGGTCACAGGGGCAGATGGCAGTGTCACACTGGTACTGTGGGGAAGGGAAATGAAACATGTTGGTGAGGGGTGCCCATGTGTGTGTCCCGTACCACCACCCTGGGTACGGATGGTATGTCTGTGCTGTACCTAGTATGGTTGGGGGGGGGGACCTCATCCACAGTATGGGAGATGTGTGGGACAGTATTACCAACCCCCATCCATGGCCCTGCAGGGCACTGCTCCCCAGGGAGGAGCAGGTCATGACCTGGTGCGCGCGGTGTCATTGGTGACCTGGGAGTTGCAGATGCACTGGATGTTCTCATCACTGCTCTGCATGGTGTGGTCATACACTGTGGTGTCTGTTGTGGGGTGGTACTACTCCCACTGGATAGGCCGGGGCTATGTCTGGCCCTCACAGTACATAGATACATAGACAGTGTCGGCAGATAAGGGCCTATGGCCCACCTAGTCTGCCCATTTGAGCTTGTAAGTTCAGTTTGTTTTCCTAGAAGTCTGTTTCCCCTTACCCCTGCCCTCTAGAATTCCTTTATGTCTATCCCATGCATTCTTAAATCCCGTGATTGTTTCAGCCCCCACCACTTCCTCTGGCAGGGTGTTCCACTTGTCCACCACCCGTTCTGTGAAGAAATTCTTTCTCATGTTTCCTCTGAATTGTCCTCCTCCAACTTCATCCCATGCCCTCTAGTCCTGAAACATCTTTTCGCTAAAAATAGTGTTTCCTGCACCCTGTTCCTCCTGTAAGATACTTGTATGTCTCTATCATATCCCTCTCTCCTCCTCTCCTCCAGGAGTACATGTTCAGTTCCTTCAACCTGTCTTCATAGGACTTGTGATGCTACCCATGCACCATCTTTGTTGCCCTCCTCTGAACCTTCTCTACCCTGTCTATGTCCTTACGTGAGGTATGGTCTCCAGAACTGTACACTGTACTCCAGGTGGGGCCTCACTAGTGTCTTGTATAGCTGAATTATGACCTCCTTTCCTTCTGGTGATGCCCTGCCTATACATCCCAGCATCCTATTTGCTTTACCTGATGCCTTGTCACACTGTTTCCCTACCTTGAGGTCATCAGAGATGACAACCCCAAGATCCCTTTCCTGCTTGGTGCATGCTATATCCTCACCCCCCAACTGATATATTGTACCAGGGTTTTTGTGCCCCATATGCATTATCTTGCGCTTCTTTGCATTGAATTTCAACTGCCAAACCCTTGACCATTCTTCAAGTTTCTGCAGGTCCCTTCTCATTCTGTCTACACCCTCTGGTGTGTCTACTCTGTTACAGAGCTTTGTGTCATCAGCGAACAGTGAAATTCTGCCTTCTAGATCCTGTGCAACGTCACTGATGAAGATGTTGAATAAGACCGGTCCCAGCACTGATCCCTGTGGTACCCCACTGGTTACTCTTCCCTCTGTGGAGTGACAGCCATTTACCACCACCCTCTGTGTCCTGCCACCCAGCCAGTTATCTACCCACCACACTACTGTCCTGCCCACACCCATATTCCCCAGTTTGTGTAATAGTCTTCTATGTGGCACAGTGTCAAAGGCCTTGCTGAAGTCCAGATAGGCCATGTCCACTGCCCTCCCCTGATCCACCTCCCTAGTCACCCAGTCAAAAAATTCAATGAGGTTGGTCTGACATGACCTCCCCCTGGTGAAACCATGCTGCCTTGGGTCCTATAGTCCATTGACAACCAGATAAACCATGCTGCCTTGGGTCCTATAGTCCATTGACAACCAGATGTTCCACCAATCTCTCCTTCAGTAGTGCTTCCATGATCTTTCCCACTACCGAGGTGAGGCTGACTGGTCTGTAGTTCCCTGCTTCCTCTTTGTTCCCACTTTTGTATAAGGGGACTACATCTGCTGTCCTCCAGTCTTTGGGTACCTCCCCTGTTTCCAGTGATTGGCTGAACAGGATAGCCAGAGGTTCAGCCACCACCTCTCTTAGTTCTTTAAGGACCCTGGGGTGCATCCCATCTGGCCCCATTGCTTTATCAGCTCTTATTACTTCCAGTTCTTTCAGGACCCTTTCTCGTGTAAAGGGACTTGTGTCCATTTCTGCACCATTCTCACCGCTTGTACTCCTGTCAGACCCATTACCCCCCTCTTCCTTAGTAAAGACTGAGCAGAAATACCTGGTCAATATGTCAGCTTTATTGTTGTCATCCTCCACGCGGCTCCCATCCTCCCCCTTCAGTCTCACTATCCCTCCCTTTGTCTTTCTTTTTCACTTATGTACCTGTAAAAGGTTTTGTCCCCTTTACCCACTGATTTTGCAATGTGTTCTTCTGTCTGAGCTTTGGCTTCCCTTACTGACTTCCCTGCCTCCCTTTGTTTCTCCTGGTACTTCTCCCTATCCCCTTCTGCCTGTGTCTTTTGTATTGCCTGAATGCAATCTTTTTGGCTTTCACTTTCTTTGCTACCTCTTTGGAAAACCATAATGGTCTCCTCTTCCTTTTCCTCTTGCTAACCTGCTTAATGCATAATTCTGTTGTTCTTATAATCCCCATTTTAAATACTGCCCACTGTTCCTCAACCCTGATTCCTGTCCCATTCCCTTAATGCCTCTTTCAAGTATCTCCCCATTTTCCCAAAGTCTGCCCCCTAAAATCCAGGATCGTGTTTTTGTGTGGTTTGGTTCTGCCCTTTCTGTGATTTCAAACCACAATGACTGGTGGTCACTGTTACCCAGGTGCTCCCCTGTTACCCCCATCACACTGTCCCTGTTTGTGAGCACAAGGTCCAGTATTGCCTTCTGCCGAGTTGGTTCCATGACCAGTTGCTTGAGGAAGGCACCCTGAAGGAGTCCAGGATAAATCTGCTCCTAGTTGATGCTGCTGCTGGGATGCTCCAGTCCACGTCTGGTATATTGAAGTCTCCAACCAGTACTACCTCACCCTTGTCTGCCATCCTTTGGATGGCTAGCATCAACTCCTATCTGTTTCTTCCTCCTGGGCTGGTGGTCATAGACCACACCTGTGTGGATAGCTGGCCCCATTTTCCTTTCCAGCTTAACCCACAGTATCTCTCCCCCATTTTGTTCCTCCTGGATCTGTGTGGCCCTTATGTCATTTTTCACATACAGTGCCACTCCTCCTCCCTTCCTGCCTGCTCTGTCTCTTCTGAAACCTGCCATTCTTGCCATTCTTCTGACAGTACCTGCCATGATGGTTGTAGCCTTCAGCGCCGTGGCACACAGGTGATCCATGCAGGTAGTCATGCCAGTGTAACACCTCCTTTTGGAAGTGTACAGCATTTGTGCACTGTAGGTTTTAAGAGTCAATTTCTCCTTGTGTTCAAAGCATTAGTCCTTCTGCCACTCAGCGGGACCAGCTGTGGACTGGGAGGTCATGGAGGATGCATGGAGATATATATGTTTGTTTTTTTTGGGCAGGAGTAGAGAGAGTCTCTGAATAGTCAGAGAGAGATTGTGAGGGAAAGAGGAGACTTGGCCGGGCTGGGTGCTTGCTCACGCTGGCCGCAGGTGGCAGTTATGGAATCCAGAGCTATCGGGGAGAACTGAGGAGTTCCAGGGTCCCAGAGTATGTTGTTTGCTGAGCTAGCAGAGAAAGAGAGAAAGACAGGAGGAAACCATGTCAAGGCTGGGTGGGCACAATTGCCCTCTTCAGCCCATGGCCGCAGGATTTTGGCATCAGGAGTATTCAGACCCAAAATGCCCTATGGCAACAGAGCAAACCTTCAACTCCATCCCTGCTTGTATGCAGAGAGCCTTTTGAAGGAAAGGGCACTCGGGGGGGGGGGAGAGTGGGCCAGCAGGTTTGTGTGGTATTCTGGGCCCTGGTGAAGCCGCTCTGAGGTACAGTTTTAGAGGATGGAACATAGTTTAAAGTCGCAGTCCCTTGGGACGTGTTTCCTGAAGTCTGGGGACAGTCGCCGAGGGGGGCCCGAAGGACAGAACCTTGCAACAGAGGTCAAAGGAAGTAAGCAGCCCCAATTTGAGTGGCCTGCAGATCCAGTAGGACCTTTGGGACTGAGCTGTGGGAAGCACCAGTTTTGGGCAACAGAAAAGGTGAGAGCTGCCAAAGGGAAGAAAGGAGAATTGTGGTGCAATAGACTTTGAGACCTTATTTGGTCCAGGGAGAATCTCTGCCAGTCTGCGAGACTTTATTCAGTCCCCAAGTAAATTGCTAGAAGAATATGAGGCCATAGCAGTCCAGCTGAAACATCAAATCTTAATGACCATATCGAGCTGAGAAGTACTGCCAAAACCCCCTGATCAACTTTTGCTCATTGGAGAGGTCATGTTAGACGAATCTAATAGATTTCTTTGACTGGGTGACCAAAGTAGTAGACCAGGGAGGGGCTGTGGACATAGCCTACCTAGACTTTAGCAAAGCATTTGACACAGTCCCACACAAAAGATTAATAGTCAAACTTACCAGCCTGGGAGTGGGACCCAGTGTGGTAGCCTGGGTAAAACATTGGCTGGACAACAGGACACAGAAGGTAATTGTAAATGGGTCCACTCTGAAGAAGGGGTTATTAGTGGGGTGGGGATGATATTGGGTCAGTCCTTTTAATGTCTTCATCAGTGACATTGCAGAGGACTGGAAGGAAAAGTATGCCTTTTGCAGATGACACAAAGATCTGCAACAGGGTTGATACACAAGGAGGTGTGGAAGGATGAAGCAGGGACTTGGCAAGGTTGGAGGAATGGTCAGAAGTATGGCAGCTAGGTTCAATGCAAAAGTGCAAAATAATGCACATGAGAAACAAAACCAGGGAAGAATACACAATGGGTGGGAGGTAGTAACAACAACAAAAGGAAAGAGACCTGGGGTAATCATATCAGATGACCTTAAGGTTAGCAAGCAATGTGAGAAGACAGTAGGGAGGGCTGGGGTATACTGGGATGTATAGGGAGAGGCATCATCAGCAGAAAACAGGAGCTGTTATCCTCTGTACAGACAGTTGGTGAGACCCCATCTGGAGTACTGTGTCCAGTTCTGGAGACCCCATCTCCGCAAGGACATAGACAGGATAGAGGCAGTCCAGAGGAGGCAACTAAAATGGTGCAGGGTCTACAAGAGAAGCCATATGAGGGAGAGACTAAAGGAGCTTAATATGTATACCCTTGAGGAAAGAAGGAGAGGGGGGACATGATAGAAACTTTTAAGTACCTCAGTGGAATCAACAAAGTCCAAGAGGGTAGCATCTTTCAGAAAAAGAGACTTGCAAGAACAAGGGGACACAATTTAAAGATAGAAGGAGGGCGGTTCAGGGGCAATGTGAGGAAGTAGTATTTCACAGAGAGGGTAGTGGATACATGGAACAGCCTTCCTGAGGAAGTTGTGGGGTCTAAAACTGTGGGAGAATTCAAGAATGCATGGGACAGACATAAGGCAATTCTTGTGGGGGGTAGGAGGAAATAGGCTGTTGGTTAACTAGGATCTGTGGCCTATCCTGTAGGTAGGGAAATGGGCAGACTAGATGGGCCTAGCAGTCCTTATCTACCATCAAAGTCTATGTTTCTATGTTTCTATGGAGCAGGTTCCTGTTTTAACATTAAATGGATTCTTTGTTCATTTAACTGGTTGTGGACTGTGGTCATTTTCTATGGATGCCAGTGTGTTTTAACCAGTCTTGCCCCCTGCCAGACACTCAGGAGAGACATCTGCACCCCCTGGTCTGTGAACTGTAACCAACTTAGCCATCTCGGTAAGTGTTTCTGCTGCTGTTTGCACCCCTTCCCCATGGAATTTTACCACCTCTCATACCCCTAGACACCGGGGAAGCAACATGGGGGCTCATCTGAGATTTCTTTTGGGGTGCTGGACCACCTGGTCACATTCTTCAGGGTTGCTGGGTAGCTGTTTAGACACTGTGGCAGATCTTTGGTCATTTGGACCCGAAACATTATGGCTCAGGACAGCGGAAACTTGCATGCCTTGGGAGAGGATACTGTTGCACCTGAGAGTCTGGATGTGGGCACCTAAGGGCAAAACATGTGCAAGCTATGCAAATGCCCTGAGGTTGACTTGACTGATTGGGCTGAAGAGCCTCTGGGGAGCAGAGTGTGACAATTTCTGGGAAATTTCAAGTGGTGTTGCAAGAGTTTTTAAGGAAAGTCAAAAAAACGTGCATGAATCCTGAGATACTTGTTTGACAGAAAAATAAGCTGAGAAGGAAAATCTGATAAAATGGCTCAAGTACCTACATTGTCTGATGTCATGGTGCCCTCCTCCATGTTTCAGTGGATGTGGGAGGTTATGGAGAAGTCAACTATTGCCAAGTGTGCCCTGTGTCAGTTTGAAGGGCCAGGAGTGATGATGATGATGCCAGGCTGCACCACCTGCCAGAGAAAAGCCCAGTGGATTTGGGACCCATGTTCAGCCCTAGGCCTAATGAATTGTTTATCTCAGAGGAATCAGACCTAGAGAGCTGGGAGGAGATGAATGCCCAGAGGTTTTGCCCCCTGTGGCTGCCAGCACAAAAACTAATGTTTGAGACACCCCTCGGCATAGGGCAGCCCCTGGCGCCAGCAGGACGTGGTAGAGGCCACAGCAGAGGAGTCATTTAGTGGAGAAACCCAGATTCTCTCTAAGAGATTTCCCGATGCCTTCGAGGCCGGCTATGGGAAAGTCAGTCGGCAAAGGGAGCATCTGCAGAGGTGCCCTGCAGTAGCCAGCAAGGGGCTTCTTCAAGTCAGCTCATACCCCCTGGCAGGCAGGGTGGTTTGGAGGCAGCAGGTGATTCTTGGGTGGCTGAGGTGGAGGCAGAGATGCTCAGCTCTGAAGATTTGGAAACAGACATTTCGTCCCTTTATGAGTCGACCCATTTAACCCCTTGGAAGGACCAGACCACCCTGCCTGCTAAATGCTGTCAGAAGAAAGAAATGCATGTTCAGGTCCATGATACTGACCCCAAGGTACAGCGCTACAGGAAAGGCATGTGGCAGCCAGATGGACCAGCCCTGAGGACCACTGTACATAGCTTACCTGAATGGTCCAAAGCTGAACACACTGTGAGGCAGAAAATCAGGCAAGAATACCCACAGCAGGTGTGTATCCGTATCTCCCTGGGGGAGTATGGGATACTATTGAAGAAAACTGCCAGAACTGGGTTTCCATGGCATCCATGACAAGCTGTATAAGAAGCATAAATTAAGTGCCACTAGATCCACCATGGCTCTTCAAGAGCTGCAGCGGGTTGCCAAGGGAGTCTGTGCCCGCCATGCATACAAGGGACTGACCATCTTTAAGACTTTTGTCCTGGTGCAAGATTTAGACACAAAGCGAACCAAGCATTTTGTGAATGGATTGGAATTGTTCAACCAGGTTACAACCAAACCCGATCCAAAATACTGTTTCTGTCACCAGTGAGTCAAGCATTTTGCCTGTGGGACTCCTTCTCGAACTGTTTCCTCCCCCAGAGGTGCCGGATGACATTTGACCAGAGACTGTGGGAAAACTGCTAAACCTCAGCCTGAAATGGGTGAGATCAACCCTTTTCTTTATTTTCTGTAATATGAAGTGCACTGATAAACATTGAGCATAAAGGACATTTTGTTTACAAACTTTAAATTTGTACCACGGTGCATGGGGAGTGAGTTTCAATGTATTTGTCTGCAGGCTGAACAGTCATATGTTGCTATTTATAATGTTGCAGCCTTTTCCAATGACAGTTGGCTCAATGTTAAATGTTTAGTACTGTTTTGAAAAAAAAAAAAAGAGCAACAAAGTAGAAGTATTGTTGCCAAAATTTTTACGTACCTAGTGTACTATGCTTTTGGTGTTTGGCTGGGCATATGGCAGTAAAATTATTTGGCAGAGAAAGCAGCAGTTCAGAACACGGTTTAGGTTCTATTTGGGACTGGGATGCCTCCCTGGCATTTAGCCAGGCAATCCATCCAGGCAGTGCAGGTGGTTAGGTTGCTAGGGTATGGGAGTCAGAGCAGTAAAGATGGGGTCTAGGTGTTAGATGGGGAGTCAGAGTTACCATTACTCCGGTGTGCCAGTCGTGCCAGGCTGTAGCACGCAGGGAGAGAGTGAGTATACTTCCCCTTTTTTTGCAGTGGGGCAGCTAGTGTAAATATTCATGAGGACAGTGAGTGTTTAAGACAGGGAAGGAATGTAACACCTCTCTTCGAGAGTGTACAGCATTTGTGCACTGTCGGTTTTGAGAGTCAGTTTCTCCTCATGTTCAAAGTGTTAATCCTTCTGCCACTCAGCGGGACCTGCTGTGGGTCGGGAGGTCATGGTGGGCACACAGGGGTATATATGGGGAGTTTTTGCAGGAGTAGAGAGAGAGTCCCTGGATAGTGTGAGAGAGATGATGGGGGAAGGAGGAGAATGGGTTGGACAGGGCACTTGCCCATGCCAGCCCCAGGCGGCAGTTATGGAATCCAGAGCCATCAGGGATAATCTAGGAGTTCCAGGATCCTGTAGTATGTTGTTGGCAGGTTAAAAGAGAAAGAGAGACAGCCAGGGGGAGATCGTGTCAAGGCTGGGTGGGGGCAGTGGCCCGCTTCAGCCTATGGCGCAGGATTTGGCCACCAGGGGTGTTGAGAGCCAAAACACCACCCCACCCCCGCGACAGAGCAAACCTTCCAATTCCATGCCTGCCTGTATAGAGTGAGTGAGCCTTTTGAAGGAAAGGGAGCTCAAGGGATGGAGCTGGCCAGCAGGTTCGTGTGGTATTCTAAACCCTGCTGAAGCAGCTCTGAGGTACAGCTTTAGAGGCTGGAGCAGAGTTTAAAGTCACAGTTACTTGGGACGTGTTGCACGCAGTCTGGGGACTGTCGACAAGGGGGCCTGAGGAACAGAGCCTTGTGACAGTGGTTGAAGGGAGTAAGCAACCCCAATCTAAGTGGCCTGCAGATCCAGTGGGACCTTTGGGATTGAGCTGTGGGAAGCACCAGTTTCAGTCAATAGAAGAGGTGAGATCTGTCAAAGGGGAGAAAGGAGAATTGTGGTGCAGTAGACTTGGAGACCTTATTTGGTCCAGGGAAAAGCTCTGCCAGTCTGTGAGACCTAATTAGGTTTCCAAGTATGCTGCCAGAAGAATGTGAGGTCATAGTGGCCCAGCTGAAGCATCAAATCTTAATGATCATACAGGGCTGAGATGTACCGCCAAAACCCTCTGATCAACTTTTGCTCATTGGAGCAGGTTTCTGTTTTAACATTAAATGGATTCTTTGTTCATTTAAATAGTTGTGGACTGTGGTCACTTTCTATGGATGCCAGTGTGTTTTAACCAGTCTTGACCCCTGACAGCCACTTGGGAGAGAAGTCCACACCCCCCTGGTCTGTGAACCATAACCAACGTAGCAATCTCAGTAAGTGTTTTTGCTGCTGTGGGTGCCCCCTCCCCACGGTCTTTTACCACCTCTCATACCCCTAGACACCCGTGGGAGGGCTACACCCATCTAGAGCCTGGAGCAGGTCATGTTGGGCTGCTATGTGCTCTGCACGGTGTGCCTCCACCCACTTCATAGCATGCAACATGTCCTCATGCAGGACGTGGTAGAGGTGTGTTCATTCCTGCTACATGACACTCTGTGCCTCCATGGCAGACCTGCGCTACCTGTTGTTGGCCACATCCCACTGTTGCTAGGGACTGTCCACTGGGACAGGCTCAGGCTACATCCTATGCCACTGTATGACTGGGCATACACCACAGTAGGTGCTGCAGTCCATTGTGGGCACTGTGGGCTGGCTATGGCTGGCCTCCCTTGATGGGCCAGGGCGGCAGGGCTGTGGCAGTGTCAGAAAAGACATCATGGGGAGGCACAGCGGTGGTTGGACCTGCGGTATCAGGTGGGGGTGGTAGGGTAATGGCCAAGCCACAGTTGGGGTCATGAGGTGGCACAGCAGTGGCTGTGCCTGGGGCTGTGGTGGGCCGCACCCCTGTGACCACTGGGTCACATGGGGATAATGGCTGGGCCCCACTGGTATGGGGTTGGCATGGGGAGACAACTTCTCCTGGTCTGGGTAGGGCCTTGCCTTTTCCAAGCTTACAATGCAAGTCTCGCTGTCAACCTATTCCATGTCCTTCTTGCTGCTGTCCACTAGCTAGCACACACAGGTGGGCTACAGATGCCAAGATGGTCCTGGGGCATCCTCTACTGTGTCTGATCCGAAGTGGTGTGCTACCAGGAGATGAGAGAGGGGTTATACAGCACCATACCATACAGAGCAGTGTACAGTCCAAGGCAGTATGCATGCATGGCATACAATGACATGCAGCCAAGCTGTGTATACCTCCAGGTAACTACACGCCCCTACACCAGTAAGCACACACTCTGTCACTATGGGACACGCAACCCATCACCACTGAGCATGTCACAACACCTGTGTGCACACATCTCCACACCTGTATACATACACCAAGCACACATGTGTACACACCCCACCACCAATGAACACTCACCCAGTACCAGTGGGCACACACCCCAACACCAGGGAACACACACTCAGCACCAGTAGACATATCCCCCCAGCAGCAACGAGCACACACCCCATCCTCAGGAAGCACACATCCCAGAATCGGTAACTACACAGGGAACACCACATGGGCACAGTCACGGATCTGAATACAGGTGGCTACACACTGGGTAACAGGGAAACAGTAGTGTGGCCTACACCCAATGTGTTACCCAGCACTAGCATAGACATGCACCCATACCTATATACACCTAGACATACACGTGCCCAATGGGACGTAACACTGGCAGTCACTCACATAGCTGGTCAGATCCCATGTGGCTTTTGGAGTCCCAGGTACGTGCAGCCACTGATGCTTCTGGGTCCCTGCCTGTGGCATGCAGCACCCTGCACTCTGTTGCCATGACCTGCTTCATCCACCTCCTCATGTCCCTGAAGCACTTTTCACTGCTTCCATGGACCAGTTGTTGCTGCAAACAGCACTGAACTCATTGGTTATCTCCTCCCTGGCCCGCCAGACCTGGGCATTCATGCTCTTGCTCCAGGACAAGACCTTCTTCCTGGCTCTGTAGGCCAGTGCCAGCATTTATAACTCCTTCACAGTGAAGCAGTGGGCCTGAATTCAGTCACTGTTCTCCATGGTGCCTGCTGGACAGGGAATGTAACACAGGTGACCGGGGAGTACATACAGCAGCACACAGCTGAACTGGACAGTGGTATAGCCCCCCTATCCCCAGCCAGGTAGGTATCCTGGCAATGCCTGTCTTCCACAGCCCTCAGGCAACTCACACCAGGCTGCCAATGCACAGCCACAGCCAGTGTGATGGTCACAGACGCAGGGGTGGACAAGGGCAGGGGCCCACTGGACCCACAGCCATCACCATGTATACATGTATGTGAGGAGGTAACTCTGCTGACAGTGTGCACCATGGACTATCGGCGGGGGTACCTCCATCAAGACATGGCAGCACCACCCCCACTAGATGTGGACGACATCTGCCACCACCGCCATGTGTCCAAGGCATTACTGCACACAGCATGCACTCACACAGGGATTACACTGGGCAGGAATCACACGACCTCCATGCAAGCACCTCCCTGGCACATGCATGAGAGGCCCTTCACTGCTACCATCCTGCCCCACTGAGTAGTAGAGAGGACTACCACCACCTGCAAGTGACACATCCACCACCTAGACACCTGGATGTTATGGGTCCCTCACCTAAGCAATACCATTGTAGCAGGTCGCCCAAATATACAGGGTTTCCCCTATAGTACAGAACAATACAGACTTGTACATTGGCAATGTTTCCATGGATTTACATTGGCTCACAGGACAACTGACTACATTGTCCTCCATTTTACATAATGGAAGGTACAGGAACACTGAGGAACATGCCCTGGAGGCATAGAGACAGCGCTCTCAGATTGCTTTGGCATTTTTGGTTCTATGTCATAATGGAGATTGCGAAACAGCAATCGCCATTAGGGCGAGTATTACATCGCCGAAAATAAAGAAACGGTGATGTACACTTATGCGCACTAACAATGGCGTGGATGGCACTGAAAAGATACGGGCCCTCCCCCACCAAACTAAAGATTCTCAACTCCAGAGGGGTGTATGTTGGGGGGTATAAAACTTAGAAAAATTACAAAAGCTGCACTGCAAAAATTACCATGCCACCATGACCCAAACCCTGCACCCTCCCTTCCACAGTTGGCCACCCTCACCACTACGCCATACGGCCAGCTCAGCAGCCTATTGCCGCACTGCCTCCCACATACTCCCCCCCCCTTTCATCCCTCATGTGGTGTGGTTCCTGTCGCCCTTCCTCACCCTTCCTCCTAGCCCCTCGCTACCCTGTCCAGTAGCCAAAAACACAGGCGCTGAGATTGAGTCACCATTATTGTGGTCACTCAATCTCAGTCGCCCTGTTCACTGGATACTGGCATTTTCCCTGTAGCTCCATGGCACACTTCCCATGTTTCCCTGTAGTATGCATTATCTCCTATGGAAGACAAGAAAAAATTACTCACTGGAGTAATCTTCTTTCTTCCAAGGGGTCCTTTAGCATCAGTAACAATAGCATTTAGCTGGCTAGGTGCAACTGCCCCAGAAGTATGCCTTTAAGAGAATGTTATTTAAATGAGCTTTGGGCAACAGCTAATCAAAAAACAGGAGGGGAGTGAGCTGAGTGAGAGCTACCTGAAGGCTTCAGAATTTTTCCGAAGGAAAATGAGGGCACATGCACCGATAATGAATCAACAGGATTCGCAAAACACGCGAATGTCTACAAAAGTAGAAATAAAACTGACAACACAAGTTAGAAACTCATCAACAAAAAACTCCAAATTTGGTAAGAGATGTGGTAACAGAGCCCTTCTCCTGACAGCCAAAGGTAAAAAAATTATTTTTGGGCCAAAAAGACTCAAGTCAAGAACCCAAGAAGGAAAAGTAGTGGCAATATTTGAGTTTAAAACACCTGAAAAATAACAACATCATCCACCCCACCCAAGGGGGAGGGTACAAGGTACACCCCTGAGGTGCAACACTGTACCTGCCAGCCCACTTCCAAAAAAAACAGGTTCTGAGAGGGGAGGCAGGGGTGGAGGTCTGAATACAGCAAGACTCCATTAGAAGAAACAACATTACTATGGTGAATAATTTTTTCTTCTAACAACATGAAGTCTTGCTGTAGTCAGATATAATACAGACTACCAAGCAGTTCCCTATGGAGGAGGGAATGCAGAGCCTACTTTGGGAAGAGGCTCTGCAGTACTGTTGTGTCAAACCTAGCATCACTCCTAGCCTGGATGTCCAGGGAGTAATGCTTGGTAAAAGTATGTACTGTTTTCCAGGTGGCTGCTTTACAGATCTCTAACAAAGGTATACTGTATCTCTGGCCACAGCTAGAGAAGCAGCTGTACCCCTAGTCGAATAAGCCCTCAGGGCTGAAGGGGGCGTTCTACCCAACTTGTCATAACAGAATTGTATACAAGAAACAATCCACCTGTCAATAGTTCTTTTAGTGGCAGGCTTACCTTTCCCCACTTTACCATAAGTGAGAAACAATGGAAGACAGTCATTTCTATGTGCCTTAGTATGCTCAATGTAGTAGCTAAGGGCCCTCTTAATGTCCAGGCTGTGCAACCTTCTTTCACCTGAAGAAGAATGATCAGTGAAAAACACAGGGAGAGATATAGACTGGTTCAGATGAAAATCCGATACTACTTTGGGCAAGAACCTCCTATTGGTTCTTAGGACCACTTTGTCCCTATGGAAGGAGATGAAGTCAGGTTCAACTGACAGAGCATGTAACTCACTAATCCACCTGGCAGAAGTAATAGCTACCAGGAACACAGTTTTCCAAGTCAAGTACTTCAATTCGGCCAAAGCCAGAGGTTCAAAGGGTGGCTGCATAAGTTCTGGATATTCTGACGGTCTCCAGGAAGCCTTCCACTAGAAAAACTTACAACTCCAAATGGAAAAGGTTCAGTATTTGGTGCTCTCAGAAAGGCATCCTGCCTGATTCTGCAGACATTTCTACAACCTTAGACTATCTAGTTCATCTGAATGGTCTAGGCCTTAGGCCTGCCACTCTGAAGGTTCATCTTGCAGCTGTCTCTGCATTTCTCTCAGCAAGGAAGGGCTCTTCCCTGGCATCTCATCCTGTTTTCAGAAAGTTTTTCAAAGGTCTGGTTCACATTAACCCTCCCTTAGGAAGCCCATTCCGCCTTGGGATCTTTCTGAGAGCACCAAATACTGAAACTTTTCCATTTGGAGTTGTAAGTTTTTCTAGTGGAAGGCTTCCTGGAGACCTTCAGAATATCCAGAACTCCCTGAGAAAGATGTAGTGCTGCATATTCTAACTTTTCAAGAGCCAGGCCTAGAAATTGAGAGACTGGAGATTGGGGTACCAGATCCGCCCATGGGAGGAGGACAGGAGATTGTATGTCCTGGGCAGAGAGGGAACGTGACACTGACAAGGACAGCAGTAGAGGATACCATGGCTGTCTGGCCCAATCTGGAGCCACCAGTATCACTGTACAGGGTTGAGTCCTGATCTTGATCAGAACTCTGAACAGCAGAGGAAGGAGGGAACGATAGAGAAACCTGCCCTTCCAGTCCAAAAAGAGAGCATCCTGGGGAACTGTCCCCAGGACTGGAGGTCTGCAACAAAAACAGAGGAAGTTGATGATTGTCCGGTGCTGCAAAGAGATTTATCTCTGGAGTGCCCCACCTGAAGAAGATGACCTTCAGGATGTGAGGGTCCAGGGACCATTCGTGATGTCCCTGTGAAATTCTGCTCAGAGCATCTGCTAGTACGTTGTCCTTCCCTGGAAGGTGAACTGCTACCAGAGAAGTCTGAAGAGAATAGGCCACAGACCACAACTTCATGGCCTCTGTGCACAAGGTTGAGGACCGAGTGCCTCCCTGTTTGTTGATGTACCACATTGTGGTGGTGTTGTCTGTCCTGACTTGGACCACCTTGCCCTTGACTGAATCCGAGAAGCTCTGCAGGGCTAGGAAATCTGCCTCGTGTTCCAGGAGACTGATATGAAGGAGAGACTCTTGTGGGGACCAGACCCCTTGAGCTGTCAGGGCTCCCAGGTGGGCTCCCCGGTGGGTTCCCCACCCTAACAGAGAAGCATCCGTAGTTAGAACCACTGATGGGACTTAAGGGAGAAATGGAACCCCTTGTCTGAGGTTGTCCTGGTCCAGCCACCACTGGAGAGCTTGGACCAGAGTCTGAGTCACTGGGATGAGTTTGGTAAGTGAATCCTTCTTTTGAGACCAAAAAGACCTTAGATGAAACTGAATGTCCCTCATCTGGAACCTTTCTCCCTGCACCACTGCAGTGGAAGCTGCCATGTGGCCCAGGAGCTGAAGCGGGAGACCTGAGGTCGAAAGGAGGAAGTGAGCTCCACTAGGGCCTTCACCCTTGCCAGGGGAAGGAAGGCTTTTGCTTGTATGGTGTCCAACTCTATGCCTATAAAGGTGAGAAGTTGAACTGGTTCGAGGACAGACTTTGGAAGATTGTGAAGAAACCCCAAGGAGTTGAGTAAGTCCTGGGTAGTTTGAAGAGCTGACTTGACCTGTAAAGGTGACTGACCCACCAAGAGCCAATTATCCAGATACAGGGAGATGGTGATACCCTGTCTTCTGAGGTAAGCCACCACTACTGCAAGGCACTTTATGAACACCCTTGGAGCTGTTGTTAGTCCGAATGGCATAGCTCTGAATTGGTAATGGCCTGAAGGCAACTCGAACCTGAGGTATTTTTTGTGGGAGCACCTGATAGGAATATAGAAGTAGGCATCCTTGAGGTCCAGAGATGCTAGCCAATCCCCTGGCCTTAGAGAGGGAAGGATTATTCCCAGAGTTACCATTTTGAATTTGGGCTTTGAAATATGTTTGTTCAAATACCTTAGGTCTAGGATGGGTCACCATTCACGTTTTCTTTGGGGTAAGGAAGTACCTGGAGTAGAGTCCTTTTCCCCTGTGCTAAGTAGGAACCTTCTCTGTAGCTCTGAGAGCTAGAAGAGAGGAAACCTCTGCCTCTAGGGCAATGGTTTCTGAGAGTGATGCAGGTGGAAAAGACTTGGCCCTCTTTTTTGGAAATTTTTGAAGCTGAGGGTCAGTCCCTGACTCTTCCAGGACCCACTTGTCTGGGGTCACAGACTTCCAGGCCAGGAAGTAGTAAGCCAGCCTGCCCTCCTGGAAATGGAGAGTCAACCCAGGCTGATACATCAGGGTGTCTGCTTGGCAGGAGCCTTAGACTGAGAGAAGGAGGGAGCAGCTCTGCTCATTCCCCTCCTGCCCCTCCCTCTGAAGAAGCCCCCTCTGTGGGAAGGGAGAGGAGGCCTGGGCTTGGTAAAAAGGCCTCTGAAAGGGCCTGCCCCTGCCCCTAGACTGCTGCTTGTGTGGAGCGGCTTGCCTTTCTTTGGCCTGTGCACTCCTGTACATGGTCCAGTATTCATCCATTTTCTTCATGTAAGCCTCTGTCTGCTCCCCAAACAGAGTTACCTACTACAGGAAAATCCATAGCCTTAGTCTGGGTATCCTGTGAATGGCTAGTACATCTTTGTCAAGCATGTCTTCTGAGAGACACAGATGTAGCCATGACTCTAGATGCCACATCACTGGAGTCCACAGCAACATGATATTGCATTTTGGATGCCTCACTTCCATCAGCAGCCACCTCCTCCAGCTCCTTGGCTAGCTGGGGAGAGGTCTGTTTAGCCAGTTCCAGAACCGTAGCCCATCTGGATATCTGGTACCTGGCTGTGTAGGCCATATAAGTAGCCTGCCTGAGTCCCAAAGAGGATGCCAAATACTGTTTTTTGGCCATGGCATCCACTTTCCTGGAGTCCTTATCCGGGGGATGTGAAGCCAAAGGAATGTTAGCCCTGTCACAGGCTGCAGCCTGCACTACCCCAACATGGCTGCAATAACTATAAAGGAACTCCTCAGCTGGGCCTGATAACAAATACCTCCTGTCCATTCTCTTATCCACAAGAGGTATTGAATTAGGGGTTTGTAAAATTTTGTGTGTCTGTTTCCCCAAGGATTTATGAAGAGGGATAGACAGTCTTTTGGACTCTGGGTTGTCCATCATTTCCACAAAATCAGGCTCTTCATCTTCCTCTGCAGCTTCAACCAAGGGAAGCTGCAGGGTTTCTGCCACCTTTTTGTATAACAAAAAATGTGAAGGGGACTCAGAGAGCCTGGGAGAAGAGACACCTGAGGGCCTGTCTGGGGAGATGTCCGGTTCAATGGGCAAATCCGGACCCCCCTGGTCATTGTCATCATCATCATCATCATCCTCGGGATAGTCTTCGTCTCCCTCCCACTCCTTATAAAAAGCGTCTGGATCATAATCCAGAGGAGATGGAGCTGACCGAACCGACCACCTAACCGGCGGTACTGGTTTGGACGGAACCGGTCTAAGCGATTGAACATGCTAATCGCTTTGGCTATTTTGTCCACGGTTGGAGAGTGCAATACTGCATCCAACCCGGCACACTTACGCTTCTTTTTCGATGGAACCAACCCCTCGGGATCGGCTATCCTTTTTCCTGAGGCGGTATCGCCTAGGTCAGTAGATACCTCCTCAGGTTCGGCCGCAACCGAACCGGGCTGGCCATCTGGATCTACAGACTTCTTGGCCTCCCTTTCATTCAGCCTACTCAGTCTTTTGTCTTGAGTGGATTTAGGAAAGTTTTTTCAGATTTGGCAGTCTGACTTGAAGTGGTCAAACCCCAGACAATAAACACAGATGAGGTGGGGGTCAACCTTAGCAAAGGCCTCCCCACACTCAGTACAGTGTTGAAACCCAGTGGGACCGGTTTTCTTCTTGGGTTTCTCAGACATGGCCAACCTAACAAATTACCCTATTGCAGCTTTCAAGCCAGGTAATACAATAACTGATCGGTTACAAACCGTGTCATGGGCTTTTTAAAAAAAACGGCAAAAAACCTTGGTTCTTTTTAAATCGATTGGTACCAGAACACCACTCTAATCCCAGAAATAAATTTGAACAGAATGGGTCAGTTCCAAACCAGACCGACCGGAAGGAAACCGAAGAAAAGAACAATTTCCAACTTTTTCACAGAATAAAACACAGTCACTACCTATCTACACACTACCTGTACTGTAGACAGAGGCTGGAAATCTGAAAATAACAAAAAAATTATACGGTTTAAACCGAACGCTTTACTTTTACCAAACCGAGCAGAGGAAATCTCCGGAGCGACTTCACTGTTAGGCGGAGTAAAGAATCTGACGGTTACACTGAGAAGTACCACAGACAGAGGTTTGAAAACCGAGCTCGAGCCTCTTTCCTCTCCAGGGCAGTTCAAGTGCTGGGGCTATCTGCATTATGTCTGAATACAGCAAGACTTCATGTTGTTTGAAGGCCTTTGAAAAACTGTTTGACTATGGTGTGGATAAAAGTTGACTTTTTCTTTCCCACTGAAGAAAAGGCTGAAATCACAGTCAGGCGTAGCTTGAAGAAAGAGGGTTTCAAGTCGGATGCCTGCAGATGTACTTGGTAATCCAGCAGCTGAGGATCTGCTGTTGTAAGAAGGCGGGCCCATTCTGGTCTTGCACCAGAGAAGAAACTGTTTCCATTTGGTTGCACACATCCCTTCTTCGTACTAGTTCCGAGAACTGAGAAGATAAGACTCTAACTCCTCAAGAACCAGGCCTTGAGGTGAAGAGAAAATATGTGTGGATAATGCACTCCCGTCTGAAGAGGGTCAGCAGAGAGTGAGCAGCAGCAGGCAGCTGGGCCAATCCGGAGCCACCAGAATCACTGATGCACACTGTTGTCTGAGTTTCAGAAACACCCTGAGAATCAGGGGGAAAGGAGGGAGGCACATAGGGACCTTCCTGGCCAGACCAGGCTTGAGGCATCCAGGGGTGCGATCCCCAGACTGAGGCCTGCACCAGGACTGAGAAAGCTGAGGGAAGAGGCAAACAGCTCCACTTTGAGTGCCCACCGCCTGAACACTGTAGCTAGTACTTAATTGTTCTGAGTCCATTCACTCTGGCCTTGACTGATGCGACTTACAGCATCTGCCAGAGTATTGTGTTTGCCTGGGAGGGAATAGCTGGAAGGCTGACTCCTAGGGAGAAGGTGAGAGACCAGATTTATAGAGCCTGCGAGCAGAATATTCCTGATCTGGTCCACTGTGCTTGTTTGTGAAAAATGTCATAGTGGTGACATTGTACTATCTGTCCTTTATGACAGGAGCAGTTGCTTTGAGAGCTAGAAGGATTGCTCAGAGTTCCAAATGATCTATGTGTACCTGTGATTCTTGGAGAGTCTAGGTGCCACTTACTGATGCACTGTACAGATGTGTTCCCCACCTCAGTGGGGAGGCATCTGAGCCACTACTCCATGAGAGGTCTCAGCTTTGAAAAAGTGTTAAATGAGCTGGTAGATATATGTCCTTCCTGGGAATCAAACCTGTGACACCCTGCTTGTAGGGAAAGGATATATCTAGTGTACCACTCAAGGCTAGCTTATGGAGACCGGCAAGCTAAAAGGGGCTTTGTGGGTGTCGTATTCTGTATCTGAACCCTGGGACCACTGCAGGCGTAGAAGCCATTTGGCCAAATAACATGAGAAAATGTAAAAGTTACGTGATTTGCTCAGGACCGCATCCTATACAAAATAGCTGAGGGTTAATGATTCAACCCGGTCAAGCATCTGCTGATGGTCCCGCTGTCCCTGGATGAAGGAATTTGCTATTGAGGGACAGCTTGAATTCTCACCTGCGAAGGAAAAAGCATATCCTTCCTGGATGCTGGAAGGATCCCAGGTAAGACTTTTTTTTTTTTTTTTATTTACCACGGAACCCAGAGATTCCAGAGTGAGCCCTGTAAGGGAAAAACAGGGATCCTTGACCTGGCAAGGGGACTTTGGCACCATGAGCCAGTCGGTGAGATAGGTGTAGCAGAGATGCCCAGATTTCTAAATGTGTGCTGCCACCGCTGCCCGGCACCTTGTAAAGACACTTGAGGCAGAGGAAGGCTAAAGGACTGCAGTGAGCCTGCATCTGTGAAACTGCCTCTGAGACCTCATTATGAGTTCTATGGAAAAGGGAGCCCTTTAGGACCAGGGAGGCTAGCCAGTCTCCCTACTGTAGGGACTGTATGATTAGTAACAGAGTGACCATCCTGAATTTGGGTTTTAGCAGCAAGATAGGTGGTCACTCCCCAGTTGTCTTTTTGTGTCAGAAAATACCTTGGGTAGAGGCCCTTACTCTTTTTGTGATCTGGGACCCTCTCCACTATTCACAAAGCTAGAAGATTTTTTCCTCCTACTCCAACAGTAACACCTGTGTTGGGGATAGAGGCTAGACACCTGAGGTCTGTCCACACTATCATCAGAGGTAGACTGTGAAGCTGCTGGCTGGGTAGAGATGGCCACTCCCAGCCCCTTGAGCCCTTTCCTCTGAAAAGTGCCCCGTACTGAGAGAAGGGCGGAGCTGGAAAAATAATCTGTGCTCCTAATGCCCTCGGGAGGAATTTCTGTGGGACAGGAGGCCTGATGCACTCTAAAACTGTGAGTCTCGAGGTAGACCAGTAGTTCTAAGACAGACAAAGTGCCTCAGAGAGGTGGCATGGGCCAAGGCTCTGGAGTCGGCATCATTATTGCCTGTGGAATTGGTACTACATATCTTCCAGGGCAGGCCTGCCATAACCACCGGCTCCTGCACCATAGCACCAGCACAGAAATATGCAGTGCTTTTTTTCTTTTTTTTTTTTGATTTTTGGCCGAGAGGCCATGTAGGAAAAAATTTTGACAAGCATCTGTGTTAGCTATGAAATATATTTTCTGGAGTCCTTGTCCAGGAGTAAGGGGCTGGGATAGGCATAGGAGGAGGGTAAGGGTCAAGTGTAGGGAGGATGGGAGGAGTGGGGGAGGGAGGGAGGGCAGGACATTAGCTCAAGCTATGGACCCTGCAATATGAGCAGAATTGATAGCAGTAGCGGCTCTAGCCACAAATGGTTACCAGGGCACAACCGATGGCAGCCAGGGCACTGATATATTGTTACTATGAGGGAAGCTTTGCACCATATGGGGCACCAACTGGGGCACAGCATTTTTTAACCGGGGCATGTGCCCTGGCGGGCCCTGGTGTAGAGCCTCCACTGCTTGATAGACCAAATGGGCTTCTTCGTATATTCGTATGTATGTAAGGTACCTGCTGTACTCTACTCACATGGCTGGGTTGTACAGACAGGTACTCGTCATTGTTGTTAAACAACTGATATATTTATATGTGTATTTATTATCATTTTCAGACCGTTTGTAAACCTCTGCCACAGAAGTGGGGGTTTGAAGTAGTTTCGTGGTATTTTTATTTATATATTTTCAACATAAGTAGGCACGACCAGTTTTTTTGGGTGGTGGAAGACTTTTCATCCCACTAAAATCTTTTTTTATCCTCATCCTTACCTAGGATGGATTCCTGAGAAGGGAGGTCCAGGTGAGGAAGTTCCAAGGAGAGGGTAATGGACGCATAAGGTCTAGGCCTTCCAAAGTCATATCGAGGCATCCCAAAACACTTATATCATCTGTATCACCCTCAAAGTCTCTGGAGCGAGAACTGTGGAACAGTGTTAGCAGCTCCTCCTGTAAGCAGGGGCATCATAAAATTATTCATTATCAACTGTATCACCTTCACAGTCTGCAGGAAGAGAACTGCGGAAAAGTGTATACTAGCCCTTGTAAACATAAACCCCATCTTTGTAAGGTCTGAAGGACATGCCATGCTTTTGCCAAAAATGTTACCTGCGCAGACAGTGCTGAATATGCTTTGGGGTTTTTTTTTTTTATTCTTTAAGATGCCTGTTGCTCACTATTGGCTTTCTCAGGAGGAACAGGAGCATTTTTCTTGACAGACTTTCTTTTTAGACACTTCATAGGAGCTTGAAGAGCTTCCTTTATTCATCTTTATAATTTTGTAATTTTGAGGAACTTCATCAGCCCTTTTGGAAGCTGTATTGTTTGACTGGGAACTGGAGGCTTAATCAGCCCCCTGCTTACATATTTAATTACTCCTAAATGGCCCCTCATCGGTAGCCTTTGACATTTGGCTATACTGTCATTGATTGCTATATTCAGCACCCTATTTTGTCCCTGTTTGACCTATCCTTGAATCTATACCATCAGTTATGGTAGTCCTCTACTATGGAGAGTTGTTTCTGCGTGCTCTTAAAGCTACTTGGCTTACATGCGCGGACCCTGTATACCCCGTGTAACTATGGAACCTATGACACTCCATCTGACTTCTTCAACTTTCATTTCTCAAACATTATAGCTCATCATTTCCCTCTGCCATGGTGGCATGCCCTTCTCCTACGTAAGGGCTGTACCTAGCATGCCATTGCTGCTATTAGCAGTAGATTGCCCTGGTAGAAACCCTCCTTCATTCTTCGTAGCACTAAATCATGGTTCCTAGTACTCATTGCTACTCTTCTCTCTGGCAATATTGAGCTAAATTTTGGCCCACCTGGTCACTTCTCTCCAAATGACATATCTAGGGGTCACTGGTAAAGAGATATTTATTGCACACATGAACATTAGGAATCTTACCTGTCATTTTGCTGAACTGGAGACCTAGATACATGTTTATAAACCTGACATTCTATGTCTCACAGAAACCTGGCTCAAGCCTAGAGTAACAGACTCACTATGCTCCCTCGATGGGTACACCATGATTCGTACAGATAGAGTCTCATTGATGCGGGGCGGTGGTGTTGCTATATTCTATAAAAGCCACTTAAACAGTGTGACTGTTCCTACCAGCGATCCCTCATCTGGTGTTGAATCTGCTTATGTCATCCTTGTACTTGGAGCAAAAAACTACACATAAGCTGTGTTTATAATTCCCCCACAGGAGGCATGGACAATCTGCATAACTTCCTGAATCACACTGCTCAAATTGTTAACAATAACGAAATGGTAATCCTGGGCGATCTAAACCTGAACTGGCTGGGTACAGCCCATGGCTCTCTACAATCTCCGATGCTCAGCTATAACTTGCGCCAGCTGATAACAGAACCTACCCCTACTGCCCAGTCACAGAAATCTTCAACTCTCATTGACTAGGTATTGGTGAATTGCATGGAGCATGTTCACGCTTCTGGCTTATTAGCTAATTCATTTTCTGACCACTCTCCTACTTTCTGCATTTGGTCAGTTGGTGTACCTCCCTCCCCCTCCACCGTGTTTCGTTACCTTCACTAACTTTACCAAGTTAGAAGGTTGACAGATTTCTACTTGATGTTTCAATAATCGACTGGACTGCTATCCATACCTCTATAGATGTTGATGAAGCCCTACAAATCTTCCTAAAAGAATTTCTTGCTGTTCAGCGGAAGCATGCCCCACAGGTCACTAGGCGTGTCAGAGGCAAATTGACCAGGTGGCTCCACAAAGACCTGCTCGCAAACCTGCATCTCAGGGATAAAAGCTGTAAATGCTACAAGTGCACTGGGCTTCACTCAGATTTTAATACATAAAGATGACTAGGGCTGCCAAGAGCAATTACTGCAAGAACCTTATCATTAGCTCTGCTGGTGATTCCAGAAGATTCTGGACACATATAAAGTCTTTTTGGGGACTGCAAAAATGGATGTGCAAGGAGATATGATATTGAATGGAGTTCACTACAATAACCATGACACTATAGCAAACTCTTTTAACCATATGTTCTCAGATTTAACACAATACACCTCTCCCTTCCAGCAATCTGCTGCTTTCTCTCCGACCCCCTCCTCTGACCACCACCACTGATCTACATAATGTGCTTCCAAACTTCACACCCTTTTATTTCAAGGCCATTACTAGACATGATGTTTTGTTATTACTAAACTCCATCTCAGATAACACTAGCACAGGTTCTGACTTTCTTGAACCTCGACTCCTTAGGCTTGCTGCTCCCCTTAAAGCCTTGCCACTGGCCAAAATCTATGCAATGTCTTTCTGTAGCTGCAAGGTTCCAGATATATAAAAAAATTGCTACAATTATTCCAGTTTTCAAGAAGGCTGGCCCAAAGGATATCACAAATTACAGCCCAATTGCCATTCTCTCAGTTCTCAGTAAAATATTGGAGAAACGTGTGGTCTTGCAGATAGTTGCTCATCTAAATAAACACAGCCTTCTCTCTGATACACAGCATGGCATCAGGAAGGAACACAACGCATTGACAGCCCTCCTGAAACTCACAACTGATATCCTATCTGATTAAGTCTAAGAACTGCAATGTCTTCATTTCTGTCATTCTCCCTATTCCATGGGCAAAACTGGAAAAGAATTATGCCATTGAGAGGATTAATGCAAGACTAACGAATTGGTGTACTGCCAGTGATCTAGTTGTTATTAATCACTGGACACAGTTTAACAACTGCTGTTCAAAATTTGCTAGGGATGGCTTACACCTGAACAAGCAGGGTGCAATTAGTCTATGTCAGATATCTCAATCTAGGATATCTTCAATTACTTTCAACTAACAATGATGGGAGAAACACAAATAACACATAAAACTGGTGTGTTGTTATCTTCTCATGTTAGCTCTAAACAAGCAAAGAATCAAGAATTAAAGTTGTTGTTGCTGAACGCCCGCAGTCTTGGCAATAAAATGGATGAACTAATGTTGAGAATTGATACTGTAAAAACAGATATTATTGGTATGACAGAAACCTGGTGGCCCTTTAAGCAGATTTGGGAACCATGTGTTCCTGGTTATACACTTTTCCGCCTAAGCAGACCAAATCGTAAGTGGGGCAGAGTGGCAATTTTTGTTTCCTCGAATTTATTAGTACATGATATCTATAATAAGATCCAAGATAATACCGCTTCAACAGAGACTGTATGGTTGAATATTAAAAAACAAAACAAGAAAGACCCTGCACTGGGCCTCAGTTACAGGCCACATGATTCAAAACATGACATGTTAAATGAAATTATTTCAGAAACAGAAACAGCTGCTGATTTAGGAAACATCCTATTATGGGCGATTTAAATCTAGGTGACATAGATTGGGTAAATGCCACAGCCAGGTCTAAAATGGCAAAAGACTTCCTGATCCTATGTGAGGGACTAAATTTAACTCAACATGTAACATTTCCAACTAGAGACGGTAATATTTTGGATATTGTATTAGGTGGTGAATCTGTCATCATTGGAGAATTTTGTGCTTTGGCTCTATTTTGTAACAGTGACCACTGTATTGTCAGTTTTAAACTTTGCAACACATTTTTAAAATCAAAAAATGTTACAGAATGATATGCCTTTCATAAAACAGATTTGGCAGCGCTTAACAATTACTTAGCAGATACTGACTGATCTATTCATTTGAACCATAACAATACAGATGATATATGGAATGTCTTCTCTTCCATTATCATGGACACTGCTAACAAATTCATACCTAGAACGTATAAAAGGAAAACTTGTTCACATCCAAAATGACTTAATATTAGTTTACAGAAATTGATTAAAAAGAAAAACAAACTTTATAGGAAGTACTGCGCAATTAAATGTGTTAGAACATTAACGGCATTTAAGAGGATACAACAAATTTGTAAAAGGGAAATTAAAAAAGTAAAAGTAAAGATGGAAAGTTCGCTTACATTCCAAGCACAAAAAAGGAAATTGTAAAATGCTGTTTAGTTAAATGAATTCTCTAAAAAAGCAGGAATGTAGAGTAGGTCCAATTATTACCGCTGACTCTGTTTTTCAACACCCAAAAGAAATGGCTGAATTTTTTAACTCACATTTCTGTAAAGCATTTATCTCTGGCACTAATACTGGTAGTCATATAGTTCCAGATTGCCATTCATCCAATAATGTGGAAATGTCCTTAGATATTATTAAAACTAAATTAAAAAGGATAAAAAAGGCTCTTCGGCTGGCCTTGATGGCATTTCTGGGAAACTAATATGGGTAATGAAGGACCATCTTTGTGTGCCTCTTAAAATTCTATTTGACAAAAGTCTAAATACAGGTGCTATGCCTTCTGGATGAAAACAAGTGAATGTTATTCCATTATTTAAAAAGGGTGTCAAGAGTTCACCGGACAACTATCGCCCTATTAGTTTAACATCAGTTTTCTGTAAAATGCTGGAACGTATAATTAAAGATGAACTGTCCTTAGTTATGACAGGTTTAGATCAATCCCAGCATGGGTTTATAAAAGGGCGATCATGCACTACGAATCTGGTGAGCTTTTATAATTTTGTAAGTGAAAACTTAGACAAAGGCAAATCTTGTGATGCCATTCTACTAGATTTAAAAAAAGCGTTTGATTCTGCTCCCCATTGGGCTCTAATTCAGAAGCTGCAGTTGTATTACATTAAACACATATACTGTATATTCAATGGATCTCAAACCGGCCGTCTGATAGGAGGCAAAGAGTGATTACTGATGGTCATATATCTAATTGGAAAAAGGTGGAGAGTGGGGTCCCTCAGGGATCCATTCTGGCACCATTAATTTTCCAGATATTCGTATGTGATTTATCTAATAACATTCAAAGCAACATTGTCAAATACGCAGATGATTGTAATATCACCAATATATGTGTAACCTCAGAAGACCATATGATTATTTAGGAGGATCTGAGCAAAATTAGAGACCTGGTCTATAAAATGAAATCTTCACTTTAATCCATCCAAAATGCTATCAAAAAACAATATTTTCTTTATGATAAAACATTAATTGGCAAAGAAAGCGAGAGAGATTTGGGGATTACTGTCGATCTATCTTTGAATTTCGATATTCTTATTACCAACACTATTAGTAAGGCTAATAAGACATGGTGGGTTATACATCGTAATATTACATCAAAAAACTCTGATATTTTGTTGCCCTTGAACAGAGCTTATGTAAGACCTCACTTCAACTTTGTTTTGCAACTATGGAGTCCTTTTAAATGAAAGGACATTGTTAGAATTGAAAAGGTACAGATAAAAGTAATTAAGTCTGTTGTTTCTAACAAGGCCCTGTCATATGAGGATAGACTATTTAAATTTAACTTGATGTTATTGGAGGATCAGAGAATCAGAGGTGATCTCCTATTCACATAGGACATTATTCAAGATCCTTATTTATCAACAGCATGTGGCCTAGATTTCAAGCAGGTTCAGCTTAATACTAGAGGTCACCCATTACAGCTTGCCAGAAACAAATGTAAGACAAAAAAAAAAGGCATACGACTTCTCTCAGAGAGTGGTCAGGCAATGGAATATGTTGCTCCTAAATATCATTGTTAGTAAAAATAAGATCATCTTTAAAAATAGACTAGACAGTTAGATGAGATCAGGATTTACTTTAAATTACTATATATGAGACATGAAGCTCCATGGGCCTTGTAGCCTTTTTGCTTCTTTCCATTCTTAGTATGGTTCTATCAAATATGGATGGTGGTCTGCTTACTGGAGCTGTCTTTATAGACTTGACAAAGGCTTTTGATCTCGTTGATCACCCACTGCTCCTAACCATGCTTCATAAATTTAGTTTCTCATTCCTTGTTGTCGATTGGTTTAGAAGTTATCTATTAAATAGGTCACTAATTGATAAATAGAACTCCGCTCTATCTGAAAGCACCACCATCAATATTGGGGTGCCCCAGAGATCCATCCTAGGTCCTCTGCTTCTCTCCCTTTTCATAGATAATATTACAGATGATCTCAAATCATGTTCATCAATTCTGTATGCGGATGATCTGGTCCTCTACTCCAGCTCCCTGAAAATTGATTGCATCAACACACCCATGTCTACTGATCTCAGAAATGTGAAACACTGGCTATCTGACCACAAGCTGGTACTGAACATAAAAAAGACAAAGGCAATGCTGCTAGGCTTGGTCAAAAAATGTAAAGCTCGTTCTACAGATCTGCACATCAATATCTCAGGAGGCTCACCAATCGAATGTGTTACATCCTTCAACTACTTGGGGGTCCTTCTTGACCAATTCCTTGACTTTAACTTACACATTCAAGCTGCCTGCAAAGATGTACATTCAAAACTGGGTGTTGCCTATAAGAGTAACTATATGCTAACACCTTCTGCTAAGTTGGCCATTGCCAGGGGTATCCTACTCCCTGCTCTTACTTATGGTACCCCCATCTTTGTTGCAGTGCATAGGTCTTCTCTCCATAAAATGGATGTGACGTACAACAGCATATGTAGATATGCCCCCTTGTCTCCTCGCCTTACGCACCACTGCCAGCTCTACAAGGACGTAAAATGTCTCTCTCCCTCAGCTCTTAGGAAATATGCTCTGTGCACACTTGTTGACTCTGTTCTTTGACAGAATACACCATACTCTCTGGCTACACTGCTCGTTCCCCAAAACGCCCGCCATGGCCTATGTTCAACTGATCAGTCCTTACTTCACACTCCGAGATGTCATACCTCCAAAGGTACCACTGCTTTCCAATATTCTGCCCCTCAAATCTGGAACTCTCTTCCCCCAGACCTGTGGCTGGCTAAGTCTCATCTCTGTTTTAAAAGGGAGCTGAAGCACTACTCATCTCTGACTGATACCTGCACTTGTTTTAGCCACACTTGATTACCCTTAACCTTGTCTCTCTTCCCCCTCCGTATTCCTCATTTTGTTTTCTCTACTCCTCATGTCATTTTCCCTTTACCTATCCTGTTCTTCTATTTTTTCTATCTCTTGCTGTTTCACCCCATACTACTGCTGATGTGTACAGCTCTTATATAATATGTAATATTATTTCTATATATTATCTGTTGACATTGTATGTAATCCCCATCTGTATTGTTGAAATTGCTCTTGAGAATTGTTAACCATTTGTATTTATCTGTTGTGTTCTCCCGGGTCGTGCCTGAAAATAGTCAATTTTGGCCAGTGCACTTGTACGGTTAACAAAAACTATAAATATATATATATATATATATATACACACTATATATATATATATATATCCTCAGCCCTAATACTTATTAGGTTTCTTTGCTATGACCCAATTAACAAAGAGAACCCAAGTTCTAGACCACAAACAAGTGAGTGCAGGTTTCTGTGAATTGCCACCAGCCAGTCCTGCCCTAGTTAAATAACTCTGTCTACTTTAAAATCCCCATCTTTTTTTTGTAGTACTGAAATCTATACCAGTGCTAGTCTAATAGAAAACCCAGTAATACCAGTCAACTGCACATATGTTTCTGTTGTAATGCCACCGGCCAGTCCTGTGACAGATGAACTTAGGGTACGGTTTTATGTAGTTAAGGGATTCTCTGAAGCTGCTGTCAAAATCTGAACCCAGTTGGTTGCCTCACGGTGAAACCTGCGAGTTCTGAGGTAAAAATTAAGGCAAAATAAAAGAATTTGATGCTTCCCTCAAGAATTAAGTTGAAAAAGGGAGGAACTGTCGAAAATAAGCACCCGTGGTAAAAATAACATAAAAACTGAGCAGTCACAGTAAAAATAAAGTCAAAATAGCGTGGTTGCTCTAAAAATAGAAAAACAGAAAATTAGCGCGGCACTAACAACAAGCATTTTTCAATGCCGAATGTTTGCTTGCTGGTATTGGCATTGGTAGTGCAGGAGTTAGAGAGATGCATGGTAGGAATGGCAGTGAAGTAGTGAATTAAAACCAACCTCCACCCCTACCCTGAAGAGACTGACAGGCATTGGGGGCATGCCTTTGGGTCGGCCTTAATGCTCACACCATTCCACCTCACCTCACCCTACCCTGCAGACAGTGATAGGTGTCATGGTGTGCCTTGGGGTCTTCGGCTCTTATGCTCACCCCATTCCATAAAGAGATAAAGTGAGATGGGCGCAGCATAGGAGAATGGGATGAATGTTAGGACCAAAGACCCCGAGGCACATCTCAATGCTAGTCAATGGCTGCAGGGTGGGGGTGGAATGGCATGAGCATTACGGCCGAGAACCCCAAGCCACACCCTCAATGCCTATCAGTCTGTACAGGGTGGGGCTTTAACAGTTGGAAACCCTAATGCCCCAGGTGTTTGTTGGTATTTTCATTCAAAATTTTCAACATAGGCATTTTGGGACCTCCCCTCATGAACAGTGGCACTGAGATTTCATGAATCTGTTCCAAAGCTTGAATTTGCGTGCAACTGCACCATTCTGCGTCACAGGCGCAAAAACACTTTCTGGGCAGGATGCAAAAAATGACAGCTGTACTGTTCATAAGGAGGTGCACAAAATGGGCAATGTTGAAAATTTTGAATGGGAATATTACAAATTTGTAAAGTTACGAGTGTGCGTGGAAACTGAGCAATGCATGCTTGTAACATGGTAATTTTATGGACTTTTTGTCACCAAATTTTCAACATAGGCATTTTAGGACCTCTGCTCATGAATGGTGTCACTGTGATTTTCTTAATCTGTCCCGAATACTGATTTCCCACAGCGACCATACTATTTTGCGCCAGAAGAGTGAAAACACATTTCAGCCAGGATGTGAAAAATAACAGCGGTACTGTTCATAAGGAGGTGTGAAGAAATGCCAATGTTAAAAATCTGGAGTGAAAATATTACAGAATTCACAAAGTTACGAGTGTGCATGGAAACTGCTCAATGCACACTCGTAACTAAGTCATTTTTTGAAATTTTTTTCACCAAATTTACAACATAGGCTTTTTGAGAGTCCACCTCATGAACAGTGACACTATCACTTTGTTAATCAGTCCGGAAAGGTGATTCTGCACAGTGATTGCAAAATCACCTTTCGGTACCAAATAATGTCATGACGGTGACTGAATTCACGAGGAGGGGTCCCAAGAACCCCATGTTGAAAATTTGGTGCCAAAAGTCAAAACAATGGCCGAGATATCCACATAAGTTGAAAAAAATAACATTATGCCATTATACAGCTTACCGGCATTTCTTCAGTTCGCGGTCGGGTTTGAAGAGTGCAGATGTGTTCCCGGTCCAACGAAGATCATCATGCCAGGCTCCGAAGGTAAGTATGGGGTGAGGTTGTATGTGGGGAGGTGGGGTGCACGGAGGGTGCGTGCAGGTTGGGGAAGGGGTCAAGGGACTCAACGAGGGACTGTTTTCTTTTTTAATAGAAATTTTAAAAAAAAAGATGCAGCAGGATGCTTTTGGCTCACTAGGGTGGGCTCCCAGCGTGCCATCTGGATGTTTGTTGGGGGGGCGAGTACAGCCGATGGGGACTGGGCAACCCTGTCAGCCATACAGTGTGCTGGGAGGGGTAGTGTGCATAAGCCAAGGGGGATTGGGCACCCCCTCAGCACACAACAAATGGGGGGATGCATCATGCTGACGGGGATTGGGCTACACCTTCAGCAAATGAACTGGGGAGAGGGCATGCTGACAGGGGGACTGGGCACCCCTGTCAGCTTTAACATGGACTGGGAGAAGCGGCAGCTGTTCATTGGCTTCGTGGGGACTGTGAGAGGCTGACGGAGAAGCCACCGCCATGTTTCTCTGAAATGGGACACGAGACAATGCAGCTGTAATTGGCTGCTGCAGTCAGGGACTGCCCCTCAAACAAAGCTGATTGCTTAATGATGGGGGGCGCTCTCTGATTGCAGCGGCCAGTTTCTTTCAAGGTTGTGGCAAGCTACAATACTGTTGTTAATGAACAGCATGATTTTCTATTGGTGCCACACAGACCAGCCCCAAAATGGGCTGCTGACATTGGCAACAATACTGCCGCACCTCCACAATTCGCTAATGAAGCAAGCTGCCACAATATGTTTCTTGTGCATGTGCACAAGCAAACATAAAAATGTAAAACTTTCACTCAGCGCACTAAAGAAATGGATTTATGAGGAAAACTTTACCCAGATAAGCGCTAGGAGGCTGTCAACTAGGAAAGTTGAGAGGCACTTCAGGGGCAATGTTGCTCAGTTCAGCGGAGACAAAATTCTGAAGCCTTCAGGCAGTTCTCACTTAGCTCACTCCCCCTCCTGTTTTTTGATTGGCTATTGCCCAAAGCTCAGTTAAATAAAATTCTCTTAAAGGCATACCTCTGGGGCAGTTGCACCTAGCCAGCTAACTGCTATTGTTACTGATGCTAAAGGACTCTTGGGGTAAGAAATTGTAATGTTTTCCCATATAACCTCTGCAAGTCTATAGGAGCAATTTTCTTATGAATGGCTATATTTCCTTGTAAAATACAGGAATTCCAGTAGATCTGGGAGCCCTGCCTTGAACATATAATATGAGCCTGGGAGCCATGCTGCATACACACAGTCCAATGCTCACCCATCCCTTTCTAGGCCATTCCACAGGACATGTATCTTGGTTCACCTGCAGTTCAGCTGTGGACTCTAGGTGGTGCACTGTGCTCCTTTATATGCTCCAGCTGCACTCAGGCATGCTAATGTATGCCTACCTGCCAGAAATAACAATGCAAATTTATTTTTTTACCCAGGGATTGTGAAATTACCACATCTGCATACCCTGGCTGAATATTGCAGGTCTGACCATCACGAGAACCCAGTTTGTGCTTGCACACCTGCATTGTGTCTCACCTGTTTTGGTGCCACATGGAGCCGTGGTGCAGGCATGATGTCAGATGCCACCTATGATGTCATCAATCTGTGTAGCCATGCATGGCACACCAATGTGCAAGTGCGGTGTGCAGCATGGCGCATGCACAGAATGCGCATCTGTGTCCTACGCACATGCCACCCCATGCCCCTGGGCCCGAGCCTGCCCCTGATGTGCTTATAGCACAGTGCAACACAACATAGCACTGTGCTAACAGGGCAATGTGCTGCACAGCACCCAGACAGGCCAGAAACAGGAAGCAGCATGGTCATACTGCTAAGCCAAGTGGTGAAACAGCATAGCAGAGTGATGACGCAGGGCCATTCAGCAGCAGGACCGTAGGTGGTCCATCATCAAATTGGCCAATCTGATCGACTTAGTGGTGACCAGAGAGAACCAAATGATGGGGAAGGTGGCAGGGGCAAACAAGAACCACAGTGAGATGAAGGGGTCTGTGGGGCAGAGTATCACAAGATATACAGGGGTCAACCGCACCAGGGACCAGTGCAATCATCATTACAATGACCTGCAGAGGAGAGAGGTGCACTGCCTGAAGGAACTGTGGATCATGGTGGATGGGGGCACCATGCCTATGCCAGGTGAGTACAGCTGATTGACTGTATTGTGTGCTTACTGGCCTGTGTGCAGGTCTGAGTCATTTTATTCTACAATATGGCTTGTGCCCCTGAGGCACTGTGCACATCACCTGTGTGCCCTAATTGTTCCCATGTGCTGTGGGACCTGCCCTATTGTATCGCCTGCCAGTACGCATGCATGTGTCTGGGCTCCCTGTCCCATGGGATGTCCTTGTGCCCTGTACATGACAGGACCTGCCAGGATTGCCTGAGGCGTGCATCTGCCTGGGCTGCACAGTTGTGGCCCACCACAGTGACACAGCAGCAGTGTCAAGGTGCATGACAGGCCCATGTACAGTGTTATGGCACGTTATGCAGACACTGTTTACCAGATTCGGTGATCTAGACAAGTCACAGCCCACTGCTGGATACGATCAGGGAGGCAGACACATGTGTCCTACACATAGCTGAGCTGGTAGGCTTCTCCATCAGGACGTGGATGTGGCCACTTCTGTGTTGTATACACTTGTCCATACTATGCTGCATGGCCACTAGTATGCATCTGCCAGATATAGCATGGGGTACTACATTACTGCACTAGGGGTCCAGACATGTACTAGCCACTATGCGGCCCCACATCTACTGTATCCCAGCCCCCAGCCATTGCGCCAGTATGCCTTGCCTGTCCTTGCCATCTGTTACCTGGTGCATCATGCATACCCATGCATACTATGTCTGGAGAGGGTCTGGGGCTGACATGCATGGTCTGTTGTACAAGAGCTGGAGGGCTGGCAGGATGAGGGCACTACATGGGCTGGCATATACTGTGCAAGGCCCTACTTACCCTGGGGGAAGGCATCATACCATCTGCACCTGTGCCATGGCATACATGTGTGTGGTGCCACAGGTGGTCATACGGTACACAGCAGACCTGGTTGGCTTGTCCATCCTGCAATACAAGCAGACTTGATAGAAAAAATGGCCTTCTTCTGCTGGCTTCTTTGTATGTATGTATGTTCATATGCATATATGAAGGCTCGTGCACAGTACAGGTGTATAGGTGTTTATACTGTGTAGTGTGTACTGAATGGTGCACTGTGTTCCACTGCAGGATACTGATCACACCTCCCTTTTCCTCCTCTACAGACCTCAGTAGACAGTTGACCCTGAACAGGAGAGAAATGCAAAGGCATCAGCTGCACAGGACAGAAGAATGTATAGGGTCGCCAGGCGATGACAGGGCCAATGGAAGCCACTCATGGGAGGGGCATCCAGATAGGTACCCTGTGTTGTGAGTCTCACACAGGGTTGCATGAGCACATGTACAGGTGCTGGCACAGATGGGGCTGCTGTGTCCACAGCCTTACCATTTTCATAGGTGTTAGGGCCTGGCACTATCTGTTGTTGCAATCATGGCTACATATCACACTGGTGGACTGTGGCCTGACCCCGCATCGTGTGCTGTTCACAGTGACACTTACACACAACATCTTCTGTGTGGCATGCAGGGTGTCAGTGGACCTAGGAAAAGTGAAGGCCTTGGCTTTGTAGCTGGAGGTGGGCAGGGGTCATGGCCTGTGGAGTTATGGCACATTGGGCAGACCTAATCACTAAAAATGATGGGCCTGGCCTGGGGAAGGAACAGGGCAGAGGGTCCTGCTGTCTGTGGGAGGAAGAAGACACACCACTATTGTAAACCTGCATGTGACAGCTGTATGGGTGTTCATGACCCCACGCAGAGAGAGGGGGTATCCACCCCTTAAACCTCAGTCCTGCCAATATTTAAACTCTTCTGCCACCCATGTCTACGATATACTGCATGTCTCTATGACTGGTGATGGATGTCCCTGTGTGGCCACCATGCTGGATGCATGCTTGTGAGGGCATCACCTCTGCGGTTTTGGTGAGGGGCATGAACCAGGCACATGGGACCCTGGCTGACCAGTGCCACTATGGTGCATCATGATCTATGCAGCCTACTGTTGTGTACCTACATGCTGCTAGCATGGTGCCCTCTGTCTGTCTCCCATGTCATGGCATGCCCTGCACCATGTGGTGGCGAGTCCCCTTTGCCTCTGACTAGGTGCTACAGGGGGAGGTGGCAATGCTCACAGCTCCAGTTTCAACCCCCATCAGTGCTGGTCAGATCTATACTGCCATATGCCTGGGACTGTGTATGCACGGCAATTTGCAAGTGGTTGGCACTGGCCACTGTATTAGTGGCATACCCCCATGTCTAGCAATGTGCATCATACAGCCACTTGTGCTGGTGCCATATGCACTGTATACCATGTTTCTGCAGTTCAACAGAGCCCCGCATATCTGCATGGGTTGACGGATGGTGGCGCCATCAGAGGGTGGTGCATGTCAGGTACCATATGTGATTGATACTATTATGCAGCTGTGATGGTGACTGACCAACACGATGCTGACTAGGGAATAATTACTCCACTGTACATGAGTGGACCAGCCTTACATTCAGACACAATGGAGCTGCGCTGGATCAATGACTGCACAGGCTCTGCATTGGGGGCCACCTTCTACTAAGGGTCGCATCAGCATCTGTTGGGACAGAGGGTGCCTCCAGGCCACATTGCATCATACACTAGATCTGTGGTGAGTGGGGAACAGTGCATTGGGTGCCCACCCATGTACATCACTACTACACTTGTGTGCTACCATGGCTGCTGCACACAGTGCTGCTTGATGGTTCCAACCACGTACAGCTGTGTTGTGTGCACCGCAAGTGTGTGCCTACTCCCTGCTCCTGCTGCCACCTAGGGAGGCTCCTGGATATCTGTATCCTGCATGCCAGTGTTGGCCTGTGTGCTGGAAGCCTAGTTGGTGACCGTAGGGTTTGTGGGTGTGACTCCTTGCCGCTCAGGTTATGACACTGCCTATCAGACTCTGGCTTGATCCTGCTGTTGTATGTGCTGTATGCATAATTCTGGCATGCCTGCTGATAGTGTGTGTTCATTCTATGGCTCAGACACACTCTAGTGCAGTGTGGCATGCCCATTGCATGTGTATTTCTCCAATTTATGGGCCCCCGAGGCTGTCTCTGGTATGCCACCCACGACCGATCCATTGCAGTTGTTTGAAAACCAGCAGCCATGTGTGGCATGGTGGCTCATGTGTCAGCTGGTCGTATCCTGGTTGCGTACATTAGGCCACACCTGTGTTTCTCATCCTGAGTGCACAGCTGCCTGAGTTCATTTTCTGTCCACAGATGCCTGGAAGTCTGCCAGCTACCATGAGAGGATAGAAGATGGGGAGGGATGGGATGACTTGCTGCATAGGCTGATATGCCTGCAGCAAATATTGATCAGCCAAGTGGAAGAGAACACCCAGGCCGTCTGATACCTGACCATGGCGAACCAGCAGCACCTGTAGTCACCACCACCTACTGCACACTGATGTGGAACCAGATTCAGAGGGGAAAGGTGGGTAAGGGATTGGTGCAAGCGCAGTGCAAACATTTCTTTTGCACACACTTCTGAACACCTAGGCCTTGGAATCAACAGGCATGCTGTAGGTCAAAAAGTCAGAACATGATGTTATCTTCCTGTACCAAGGGTGTTACACATTTGCATGGATTTGCAAATATGAAAATTCCAGATATTAATCTTCATCAGCATTGAATTCACAGCACTTCACAGTCAGAGCCTCTGGCACTTTTGAATATTGATATTTGTATAGATTTCCAAGTATGTAAATTCCAGATATTACTCTATCAGTTCTGAATTACCAGTACGTCATACTTAGAGGCTCTGTATTCAAAAGTCCATGTAAATATTGGAACTCTGTTAATACTTGCCTAGAATTCCATTCTGTGCAGTAATTACAACGCTGCACCTACTGCACGGTGTTTATAAAATGGACCAGAAAATCTGGTCACCTGATTTTTTGGAAACATAACATGACAGTTAATTTTTTTCTAAGGATTGCACCTAATCCTACCTAGATTGCTATAAAGGCATCTGAGTTAAAATTACGAAAGCAACAAAATGTAACAGTTTTAGGAGAGTGTTTAGAAGTGAAATCTAAAGTACAAAACAGTTAACAGTATACTCACTAAACAAGTGTTCAAAACAACCAAAATTGGTCTAGCCAGCTTTCAATGAAGGTCTTAGGGTCATGAAGGAAAACTGATTTACCATATTAATGTTGTTTCTTCCAAAGGATCCCTCACTCTGCTTACTACTGCAATCAGCCTGCAGGTCTGAACTGCCCCAGAGAGTGGAATTAGAGAATGATGGAAAGAAATTTGAATCTCTGCTGCGTGGTCACGCTCCACTCTACCCTCTAACATCAGATTTATTTCACTAGCTAGACCCAACCAAAGAAAATAGAACCCCTCCCCCAAAAAAATAATTGGCCCCTACTGGGACAAATTTTGGCAAAACTAAAGTTATGCATCAAATCAGAAACACCCAACACCTGACAATAGGCATGCAGAAGTAATGCTCAAGCAAAGTGAAGACTGAAAAAATAACTGATTCTTGGAGAACCTTTTCCAGGTTCTGGAAGGGGAGGTAGGGTGGGTGTATTAAGAATAGTGAGGGATCCCTTGGAAGAAATGTAACCCCCCTATAAATGGGGGATCCTAAAGTGTCTTCCTGAGCTTGCCTTACCTTCACCCCTAAGCAGGGTCTGCCCTGTCTACTTTTGCTGCATATAATCTGTTTATTAATCTTTTGTGTGGGACTGCATCAAATGTCTTTATTAATCTTTTGTGTGGGACTGTGTCAATTGCTAGGAGAGGATTTGAAAAATTATACTTGTCTTGTTCATGAGGTGAGGTAAAAAAAAAAAGGCTATATTGAAAATGTGGGGTCAAAATCTGGAAACATAGTAAAGTGAGGAGCAAACACTGAAAAATGTCAATGTTGCTCCACAAATTTATTTTTTTTTAGATTTTAACCCAAATTTCAACATAGCCTTTTTATTAACCCCACCTTATGATCAGGATAGGTGAGTTTTTTTTAAATCGTGTCCAAAATGTGATTTCACAGAGTGACTGTGAAAACATGCTTTGGGGGGATTTGAAACATTATACATATCGTGTTCATGAGGCGAGTTTAAAAAAGGCCATGCTGAAAATTTGGGGTAAAAATATTAAGTAATAAAAGTTATGAGCAAACGTTCAAAATGCATTAAAAAGCCATTAACCATACTTACCTTGTTTTCAGTCACTTCCTGGTGGAGCTCAGAAGAAGCAGGACATTTGAGAAGGAGCAGCATTGGACCGAATAGGTAAATATGGGTTTAGGGTGGTGGGTGCTACGGGGGTTGGGGGGGGCAGTGGTGGGCAGGCGTTGTCGCTGGGCCAGTTTCTTCTTTTACAGGTTTACAGACTGAGCATGGTGAAGGATCAGGAGGTTGGCAGGATACTTGCCAATGTATTTTATTTTCAAGAATGGGGCACAGGGAAGGATTGAGAGGTGGGCAGGATATTTGGTAGTGGGAAGGTATTTTATTTTCATGGACAGTGTACAGGGAAGGATCAGAAGGTGGATGGGATACTTGGCAGTAGGGTGTTTTATTTTCATGGACAGAGCATGGGGAAGGATTGTATGGGTGGGTTACTTGGCAGTGGGTGGATATTTTATTTTCATGAACGGGGCACAGGGAAGGATTGGAGGTGGGGGATACTTGGGATCAGGAGGGTATTTTGTTTTCATGGTTGGAGCATGGGGAAGGATTGGGAGTTGGGCAGGATACTTGGCAGTGGGAGGGTGTTTACTTTTATGGATGGGGAACTAGGGGAAGGACTGGAAGGTAGGCAGCATACTTAGCAGTGGAAGGGTGTTTTTTTCTATGGACAAGGAATAGGGAAGGATCGGGAGGTGGGTGGGATAATTGGCAGTGGGAGGGATTTTATACATCTGCAGTGGGCAGAGCCTGCAGACGTTTTGCATCAGAAAAGGACCTACGTCATGTTTTCCGTCCGCACAACCGTATTTCTTCCTCGGAGAGCCCAGCACAAGTACTACGCTGACTGTATAAGGCATGGTAGTTAAACAGCCCTATTTTTCTTGCCACTTGATGTCTCCAGAGGTGCCCTCCCCCACAGAGTATGTTTAACCCACCCCCAACTCTGCCCCACACAGAGTTTACTATGGTTTACTATGGTTGTAAACAAACCCTCCTGCAGTCTCCCACTGTGCGCTGTATGCCTCCACCCCTCCCCACACCCAGCGCAGGCAGGTTTAACAACCCGTGAACTTTTGCGGATGGCGATACAGCCGTATCCAGCAGGGTGCCTGCTTTTACACTTTCATCCTGCCCGACAGGAGCTGGGACCAGCGGAAGCACAACGGAGCAGTACAGCCCGAGAGAGAGTGAAAGATAGAGAGCGAGGACAGCACATGCAGTACCATATACAGTGATGTCTGCTGACACATTCCTTTTCTTCCTTATTGCAATGTTATTTAGTTGTCATTTAGAAACATAACATAGAAACATAGAATTTGACGGCAGATAAGGATCGCTAGGCCCACCCAGTCTGCCCATTTCCCTACCTACTGGATAAGCTGCAGATCCTAGTTAACCAGCAGCCTACTTCTTCCTACCACCACCCCCTAGAATTGCCTTATGACTGTCCCATGCATGCTTGAATTCCACCACTGTTTTTGACTCCACAACCTCCTCCGGAAGGCCGTTCCGTGCATCCACAACCCTCTCTGTGAAATACTCTTAAATTACCTCTGAGCCACTTCCCCATCTTCAAATTGTGCCCCCTTGTTCTTGCACACCTCTTTTTTTGAAAGATGCTACCCTCTTGGACTTTGTTGATTCCGTTGAGGTACTTGAAAGTTTCTATCATGTGTCCCGCTCCCTCCTTTCCTCGAGGCTATACATATTAAGCTCCTTAAGTCTCTCTTCATATGTCTTCCGGTGCAGACCCTGCACCATTTTAGTTGCCCTCCTCTGGACAGCTTCCATCCTGTCTATGTCTTTGAGGAGATTGGGTCTCCAGAACTGCATGCAGTACTCCAGATGGGGTCTCACCAGCTGTCTGTACAGAGGGATAATAACTTCTTGTTTTCTACTGGTGATGCCTCTCCCTATGCATCCCAGTATCCCCCCAGCCCTCCTTGCTGCCCTCTCACATTGCTTGCCCACCTTTAGGTCATCTGATATGACTACCCCAGGTCCCTTTCCATTTTTGTTGTTGTTAGTATCTCACCCCCATTGTGTACTCTTCCCTGGGTTTTGTTTCCCAGGTGCATTACTGCACTTCTTAGCATTGAATCTAAGCTGCCATACATTTGACCATTCCTCTAACCTTGCCAAGTCCCTTCTCATCCTTTCCACTCCACCTTGTGCATCAACTCTGTTGCAGATCTTTGTGTCATCTGCAAAGAGACATGCTTTTCCTTCCAGTCCCTCTGCAATGTCGCTTATAAAGACATTGAAGAGGACCGGTCCTACTACTGAACCCTGCGGTACCCCACTAGTAACCCCCCTTTCTTCAGAGTGGACTCCATTTACTATTACTCTCTGTGTCCTATTCTCCAGCCAATTCTTTACCCAGGCTGTCATCTTGGGAAACACTCCCAGGCTGGCAAACTTGTATATTAATCTTTTGTGTGGGACTGTGTCAAATGCCTTGCTAAAGTCTAGGTAGGCCATGTCTACAGCCCCTCCTGATCTACTACATTGGTCACCCAGTCAAAGAAATCTATCAGATTTGTCTGGCATGACCTTCCCGCTGTGAATCCATGCTGCCTTGGGTCCTGTGCCCCTCTGGCCTCTAGATACTCAACAGTTCTTTCCTTCAGAAGTGATTCCATCATTTTCCCTATCACTGAGGTTAAACTAACAGGTCTGTAGTTTCCTGCTTCTGCCTTGCTCCCACTTTTGTGAAGGGAAATCACATCTGCCCTCCTCCAGTCCTCGGGTACCACCCCATCCTCCCATGATTTGTTAAAGAGGGTAGTCAGTGATGTCACTAGTTCTACCCTTAGTTATTTTAGATTCTGGGATGAATCCCATCAGGCCCCCATTGCTTTGTCCACCTTCAGTTTTAAGAGTTCTTTCATGACCTCTCTTCTGTAAATGGGCTGGTATCAACTTCTGTATCCAGAGTGTTTCTACTGTTTGTTTTAGGTACCTTCCCTCTTTATTTGTAAATACTGAGCAAAATATTTGTTTAGTATCTCTGCCTTTTCACAGTCACCCTCTGCCCACCCTCCCTCCCCTTTATTAAGCCTCACTATCCTCACTTGGTCTCCTTCGCTCCCTGATGTACCTATAAAAGGTTTTATCCCTTCTTAACTGAGTTGGCTATCTTTTCCTTGGTTTGGGCCTTTGCTGTTCTGACTGCTTTCCCAGCTTCCTTTTGCTTTAACTACATAGATACATAGATACATACATAGACAGTGTCGGCAGATAAGGGCCTATGGCCCACCTAGTCTGCCCATTTGAGCTTGTAAGTTCAGTTTGTTTTCCTAGAAGTCTATTTCCCCTTACCCCTGACCTCTAGAATTCCTTTATGTCTATCCCATGCATTCTTAAATCCCGTGATTGTTTCAGCCCCCACCACTTCCTCTGGCAGGGTGTTCCACTTGTCCACCACCGTTCTGTGAAGAAATTCTTTCTCATGTTTCCTCTGAATTGTCCCTCCTCCAACTTCATCCCATGCCCTCTAGTCCTGAAACATCTTTTTCGCTTAAAATAGTGTTTTCCTGCACCCTGTTCCTCCCTGTAAGATACTTGTATGTCTCTATCATATCCTCTCCTCCTCTCTCCTCCAGGGAGTACATGTTCAGTTCCTTCAACCTGTCTTCATAGGACTTGTGATGCAACCCATGCACCATCTTTGTTGCCCTCCTCTGAACCTTCTCTACCCTGTCTATGTCCTTACATAGGTATGGTCTCAGAACTGTACACTGTACTCCAGGTGGGGCCTCACTAGTGTCTTGTATAGCGGAATTATGACCTCCTTTTCCTGCTGGTGATGCCCCTGCCTATACATCCCAGCATCCTATTTGCTTTACCTGATGCCTTGTCACACTGTTTCCTACCTTGAGGTCATCAGAGATGACAACCCCAAGATCCTTTCCTGCTTGGTGCATGCTATATCCTCACCCCAACTGATATATTGTGCCAGGGTTTTGTGCCCCATATGCATTATCTTGCACTTCTTTGCATTGAATTTCAACTGCCAAACCCTTGACCATTCTTCAAGTTTCTGCAGGTCCCTTCTCATTCTGTCTACACCCTCTGGTGTGTCTACTCTGTTACAGAGCTTTGTGTCATCAGCGAACAGTGAAATTCTGCCTTCTATATCCTGTGCAATGTCACTGATGAAGATGTTGAATAGGACCGGTCCCAGCACTGACCCCTGTGGCACTCCACTGGTCACTCTTCCTCTGTGGAGTGACAGCCATTTACCACCACCCTCTGTGTCCTGCCACCCAGCCAGTTACCTACCCACCACACTACTGTCCTGCCCACACCCATATTCCCCAGTTTGTGTAATAGTCTCTATGTGGCACAGTGTCAAAGGCCTTGCTGAAGTCCAGATAGGCCACGTCCACTGCCCTCCCTGATCCACCTCCCTAGTCACCCAGTCAAAATTCAATGAGGTTGGTCTGACATGACCTCCCCTGGTGAAACCATGGCCTTGGGTCCTGTAGTCCATTGACAACCAGATGTTCCACCAATCTCTCCTTCAGTAGTGCTTCCATGATCTTTCCCACTACCGAGGTGAGGCTGACTGGTCTGTAGTTCCCTGCTTCCTCTTTGTTCCCACTTTTTGTATAAGGGACTACATCTGCTGTCCTCCAGTCTTTGGGTACCTCCTGTTTCCAGTGATTGGCTGAACAGGATAGCCAGAGGTTCAGCCACCTCTCTTAGTTCTTTAAGGACCCTGGGTGTACCCCATCTGGCCCCATTGCTTTATCAGCTCTTATTACTTCCAGTTCCTTCAGGACCCTTTCTCGTGTAAAGGGACTTGTGTCCATTTCTGCACCATTCTCACCCTTGTACTCCCTTCAGACCCATTACCCCTCTTCCTTAGTAAAGACTGAGCAGAAATACCTGTTCAATATGTCAGCTTTACTGTTGTCATCCTCCACGCTGCTCCCATCCTCCCCTTCAGTCTCACTATCCTCCCTTTGTCCTTCTTTTTTCACTTATGTACCTGTAAAGGTTTTGTCCCTTAACCACTGATTTTGCAATGTGTTCTTCTGTCTGAGCTTTGGCTTCCCTTACTGACTTCCCTGCCTCCCTTTGTTTCTCCTGGTACTTCTCCTATCCCCTTCTGCCTGTGTCTTTTGTATTGCCTGAATGCAATCTTTTGGTTTTCACTTTCTTTGCTACCTCTTTGGAAAACCATAATGGTCTCCTCTTTCTTTTCCTCTTGCTAACCTGCTTAATGCATAATTCTGTTGTTCTTATAATCCCCATTTTAAATACTGCCCACTGTTCCTCAATCCCTGATTCCTGTCCCATTCCCCTAATGCCTCTTTCAAGCATCTCCCCATTTTCCCAAAGTCTGCCCCTAAAATCCAGGATATGTTTTTGTGTGGTTTGGTTCTGCTCTTTCTGTGATTTCAAACCACAATGACTGGTGGTCACTGTTACCCAGGTGCTCCCCACTGTTACCCCCATCACACTGTCCCTGTTTGTGAGCACAAGGTCCAGTATTGCCTGCTGCCGAGTTGGTTCCATGACCAGTTGCTTGAGGAAGGCACCCTGAAGGAGTCCAGGATAAATCTGTTCTAGTTGATGCTGCTGCTGGGATGCTCCAGTCCACGTCTGGTATATTGAAGTCTCCAACCAGTACTACCTCACCCTTGTCTGCCATCCTTTGGATGGCTAGCATCAACTCCTATCTGTTTCTTCCTCCTGGGCTGGTGGTCTATAGACCACACCTGTGCGGATGGCTGGCCCCATTTTCCTTTCCAGCTTAACCCACAGTATCTCTCCCCATTTTGTTCCTCCTGGATCTGTGTGGCCCTTATGTCATTTTACATACAGTGCCACCTCCTCCCTTCCTGCCTGCTCTGTCTCTTCTGAATATGTTGTAGCCAGGTATGGCCATCTCCCAGTCATGGTTATCATTACACCAGGTTTCAGTGATGGCCACAATGTCCAAGTCTGACTGTACCATGACAGCTTCCAGATCTTCCATCTTGTTGCTAAGGCTCCTGGCATTTGCACACATGGCTTTCCATGATTTGACCTCCCTAGACTGCTTCACTGTTCTACTCCAGCCCCTTCCTTGGTTGTCATTTATCCCTGGTTCTCCTTGCTGTCTGCCCTTCTGCTGAATTTTGCCCCTTTCTGCTTATGCACCTTTGGACACTAATCTCCATCTTTTGCACACTGCTTTGCAGAGATAGCCACTCCTCTGGTTCACTGGTTTCATTACTAGCTGTGGGGGGTGAGCAAGTAGGTACCGTCCTTGCTGGCCTGCCACCCCAGCTACTAGTTTAAATGCTTGTCAATGTAGCATTTAAACTTATCATTGAGTGCTTGGATTCCCCTCCAGGATGGATGCAGGCCGTCAGGCTTGAACAAACCTCCATCCCTCCAGATGGGTCCTCAGTCACCAATGAATCCAAACCCTTCCTCACAGCACCAGTTCTTCAACCATGAGTTAAAGTTCCTGGTGCATGCACTCCTATGCTCTCCCTTGCCTCTCACAGGTAGTACTTCTGAGAAAGTGACAGAAGTAGCTACTTGCTTGAGACCCTTCCCCAGTTTCCTAAACTCATCCTGAACTTCCTTTGGCTCCCCATTTGCCAAGTCATTAGTACCTAGGTGGATAATGACATCCAGCTCACCCTCCTGTCTTGCCTTCCCAGTGATTCCCAGTATCTTCCTTCCATCCCTCCATGCCGTGGCACCTGGTAGGCACCTCACCTCCCTGTCCTCCCCTCCTGTGTTCCTAGCTGGATCCTCTTATGATGGAGTCCCCACCAGGATTCGCTCCTCCTCCTCTGGGGTCCACTGCTTTCCCACTGAGGTCACCTCCTTGCCTAACCTCCACATCCTTTCCTTCCACTTCCCTGGGTACCTCTATTTGGTTGTCCTCATTTGCCAGTGTGGCATATGAGTTCTTGAGAGGAATAGGATCTGGGATGTGCCTCTGCTTGACTGCTCTAACCCTCCCTGAGCCCACTGTCATCCAAGTGCTTCTCGCTCGGCATCCTTGAGGCAGCTGCATTGGACTGGGTGGTTCCTGGACAGGGGGATGGTACTCCTGACCCAGTTTACTTCCGCTCTGAGTCTGGCTACCTCATCCCGCAGTCCCGAGAGATGCATGCAGATAGGACAGCACCCCAGTGTCCAGAAGGTCTGCCTGAATATGGCTGCCCCACAGCCACTGCATTGCACCACTCCCCACATTATACTGCAATCCCACTACTTATCTGTTAGTGAAGCTCTCTTAGTTCTCTTTTTATTTATTTACAGTACTAAAAATCCTGTAACTGATCCTCAGATATATATTTTTTTAAGGAAAAAGAAACCAATAAATAAATAAATGAGTCAAAACACTTGTCGTGCTGAGGGTGGTCTTCTTTCCTTATGCCCCTCCTACTTAACACCTCTTACTATACCCTGTGTTTAGCTCCTGTCAATCAGATTTATCAGGGCATATAATTAAGAGTTGGGGAAGGGGAGGAGCTAAATTTGCAACAATTAAAGACAGCACAGAATTACACCACCACTATTTTTAAATTTTCAACAGCCCAAAAACAATTATAAGTAAAGACAACACAGAAAGAAAGTATAGTGTCACTACAAGCCTACAATCTAAGTTTAAAAGAAAAATACCAGTTACCAGTTACTCTGAAGCACTGAATTGAATATGTTTCCTTCCTTCACCTTCTGGCTTCTTCTGATACAGTTCTCTGTCCTGCTCCTTCTGTGATTCCTTGTACCTCCTGAATGCTTTCTTTTTCTCTTGAACCTTCATTGCCACTTCCTTTGAGAACCATCGTGGTTTCTTACATCGTTTTGTTTTGTTTATTTGCGTCACACAAAGGCTTGTTACCTCTGTGATGGCAGTTTTTATTATTCCCCATTGTTCTTCCACCCCTCCTTCCTGCCCATTTGCTTGTGCATCCCTTAGGCACTCACCCATTTTGGCAAAGTCAGCCCTCCTAAAGTCCAGTACTTTTGCCTTTGTATGGCTTGACTCTATTGCTGTGTTTATTGTGAACCATACTGTTCGATGGCCGCTAGTTCCCAGATGGCTACCCACTTCTACATCTGTGATCCTCTCTCCATCTCCATTTGAGAGAACCAGGTCTAAGATTGCTCCCTCTTGAGTGAGTTCCAATACTAGTTGTTTAAGGCATGCCCCCTGTAGGGCATCTAGAATAACCCCACTTTTTGAAGTGGCTGCTGCAACTGCACTCCAGTTAACATCTGGCATATTCAGATCACCCATCAGCAATATCTCCCCTTTTTCTGCCATTCTAAATATACTTTCTATCATTTCCTTGTCCATTTCCTCCCCCTGAGAAGGGGGTCTGTATACAACCCCTGTGCGGATTGTGGTGCCATTGCCTGTCTCCAAATTTACCCACAGTGCTTCTTCTCCTCCCTGTTTACCCTTTTGTTCTGCTTTGATTCCTTCCCTTATTTAAAGAGCTACTTATTGAAATGGTTTCCATTTTTTGATGTCCATCGATTTGCAGCTCCCATGCCCTGGTATTTGCCTCTACTAGTTCCAGTTACAGTTCTCAAAAATCATTATTATTTGCATGCCATCACTGCAAATGTAAGTGTGCAGCACGCTCTGCAAAGACTTGTGTGCACAAACATTTAGACCCTGTAATTTAAAAAAAACACATAATAATTCTGAACCTGTTTGTTCAAGATTACCACCACATCCAGTGCATCATTACTGCAAGTAATTCTCCTGTTTCATGTCCCAAGGTGATCCTTCCGTGGAAATGTTATACCCACCTGAAGCAGCCCCCTCTCTGCCATAGTGTTAATTTGCTCCCTCTTCCCCATCCGCTTTCCATTATTATATATTGTAATGCAAATCTTATAACTTTTGCACAGCATTTCACCCTTTTTTATTTATTTATTACTATCCCCCCTGCACCTTGGTTGTATTCCCTCCAAAGCAGCATTTCATCCCTTTATTTATCCCAGCTTCCTCCTGTCTTTTTTGTCTCCTTCCAAAGCACCACACCATCAGTTGAGACATGTCTCTCGGTGTGACATGTTGAACCTCCTCCAAAGTACATACCCATAACCCATGCACTGCAGTGTTACCTGTCCACTTCCCAGCATGGCATTACTGTTTCTCTACTCTCTGTGCCCCGTCTGCTTTTCTTGCACAGCAATGTTGTGACTTTTTTTTCTCAAGAATTTAACCCGGTATGATTTCTTCTTTTGTTATTTTATTTATCCCAGTGTTTACCCAGTTCCCACTCCCTTCAGTTGTGTCCCATGTTGACCCTCCCTCTCAAGTACTGTACACACTGGTTGTGGCGTTTCCACACCACCATACTATTTGGCTACTCCGTGTGCCCCATCCGCTCCCAAGCACAGCACTTGAGACCAGCTCCATGAAGAAAGGATATCAGAGAGACTTTTTGTAATTAAAATGTAGGAGACCTGCTCCTAGCAGTGAGACTTAATCTGAACAGACAGAAAAAAATTATACTGAGCCAATCACATGGCCCATTTGAAAAATGAGCCAAGTTTAAATTCCAGGGAGGCTCCCAATATGGCAATTTCAGAAACAAGCTCCCGGAGTCTGCTGAAACTTCGGGGGGGGGGGGGTTCTCAACTGCCTTCCTTTCCATGCCCTCACCCTGCACCGAGGACACCAGTCTTATTCTGTATTTTAATTGCAGGAGACCATATTCTAACTGAGAGAAGAGAGACCCTCAAAGCACTGAAAGAAAGTAAGCATTAGATTAGACCAGTCTAAATGTATGTATTGTAGGAACTGCACTTTCACGAGTTTGTTTTATGGCTGTATGTGTTGGGATATACAGTATTTTGTTCTGTAATTGTTGTTCTGGTTTGATATTTTAAAATAAAAAAGATGTTTTACAACGGAAACTGTCTGGAGTGCCTTGACATTTCTTTTTATTTGATCTACATGCTGTAATGTAATGTCTGTTATTACAGATGAGGACTCGGTGGCCAGCTGTGTTATGTAGGCAGTGTTAGTGTATCCCCATCTGCAGCAGCGTTCTGCTGCTGTCCAGAACACGACCAGTGCTTGGCCTAATAATGATGAGCCATGCAATGATATAACCATCTCCATTGAAGGAAATACAGAAAAAAACAGATCTAAAACTAAGTAGAGATAATTTTATTACATTTTCTTCTCTTTGTATAGAACGTCTTTTCACTTAAAACAAATACTGATGTCCTTCTATTGTATGCAAAATATTTCAGACTGATGAAGCAGACTGGATTTGTAGAACAGCTCCCTTACCCTAATTAAATGTTTTTTTTCACCCTTTTACCACAAACTGACAACCCTATAAAATGTGTTTTTATGTAGTTTTATGTTTGTGTAGTTGACAGAAGACCAAGGGGAAATGAGAACTTCTGAGAAGGCTATTCAGAGTGGATCATGCACACTATATTTATTCCTTATCAGGTCAAATCCTGCAGACATTTTGGCTCTGACCAGAACTGGGTATGTATGGGAATCACAATGGTTCTCTTCCAGTCTTTTGGTACAATACCGTCATTGATAGATGTATTAATCAGCAGTGTTAACATATCAGATAATTCATTTATTAATTCATTTAGAAATGTAGGAGGAATATTGTCAGGTATTGCAGAGGAATCATTTTTATAGATTTTATGAATGTCATGATTTCATATTTAGTAAATAACTCTGAATTACTAGTGGTTTGGAGATTGTCTAAATTTATTTCCTCTTTGATTTTGTATACACTACTGAAGTAATTGTTTAATTCAACTGCAATTTTCTGCTCAGCAGTAATTAATTCTTGACTGTTTAGGAGAGGGACTATTTTAGAGAATTGACTTTAATTGAGCCAACATAATTGTAGAATTTTTTGTTCTCGTTAGTTAATGTTGCCAGATTTAGTTCAAGATTTTTGGGGGTTTTTTGCATTCTTTATTACCTTTTTAGTTGAGTTGGCCTTTATTTTAAACTTTTACCACCTATCTGTTGTTTGGTGGTTTTATATTTGTTATGTGTCCTTTTCTTTCTTTTTATTTGTTTTTATATTTGTATTTAGCCACATCGGTATTCTTTTTTATTGTTGCCATATTTTTGTATTCTGGTACCCATTGATGGATACAGTATTCTATTCTGTCCCGGATAAGTGACCACATACTTTCAGTGTTTTGATTTGTTAAAGCTGTTTTCCAATTCCAAGATGATAGAAATTATTTTATTTTAGTGTAATCTGCTTTATTAATTTTTTTTTATTTTTGTAATACCTTTTGTGATGTTCAGATATCTTTTCAGAGATCATAAGATCATATTATGGTCACTATCCCCTAGTGGTGGTAGAACTTTAGGTTGATTCCCAATGTCTTTAATATTTGTTAGTATCAAATCAAGAATGGAATTGTATCTGGTAGGCTCCTGAACTATTTTTTTTCCAATTGTTTAACCAGGTGAGACACACTAAGCTGAAAGCTTGTTTACAGGTGCAACCTGGGAGCACAAGAGTTAAGTGACTTGCTCAGGGCCACACAGTATGCAAGTGGGGGCTGTGGGATTCAAACCCACGTCTCCAGATTTGCAGCTCAGAGCCTTAAACCACTGCGCTATACTGCCTCCCTAAATCAAGCTGGATTACAATATTTATAAATCTGGTTTCTAGAAAAACTTTCCTTTGCAAGGAATGTCAACAGATATTTGGCAAGTTAAAGTCTCCCATTATAATTAGATCATCCTGGATGGTGATATTCTCGATAGTTTTCATTAACATTTTATTTGCAGTAGCATCTAGATTAGGGGGGTGATAACATAGTCCTATGGTTAGCCACTTGTTGGTAGCTTGAATTTTGGCCCAGACAGTCTCTGTATCTGCCTCAGGGATTTCATTATTATTAATCTCATGACACTTTAAATTATCACTAATATACAAGGTGACACCACCGCCCTTGTTGTGTATATGGTTTTTAAATATTGATGTGTAACCCTGAATGTCCTGGCCCCATTCAGAGTTTTGGAACCAGGTCTCAGTGACCCCACAAATGTCAATGTTTTCCTTGATTAATAAGCATTGAAGTTCTCCCATTTTGTTTCTTAAGCTCCTAGCATTGAGGGGTAAAATTTTCAGCTCAGAGCTAATTTTCTCAGGAAGACTGTTATTGGGAATCTGTGACATGTTTCTAAAACTTGGTAAACTTGGTAAGTTTAGATAAAGTAGGCAGTGGCCCATTTAATTGTCTCCCACTCCTAGTGGGTTTATTTCATGAGGTAATTTTACCATGTAGAAGTAAATGTGTCCCAACTCATTTTTGAAAGAGTTAAAGGTAATTGCATTTACTATTTGTTTAGGTAGAGCATTCCATATAGAGGAAACTCTAGAAACAAAAAAATTAAGATGTCTACTTGTTTTAGAAGTACTTACAAAAACTTGTTTATCATGAGATCTTGAGTTAACAGTTTTAAGAGTCCTAACAATGCTACACTGTTCCATTAATGTTTCATCATCCAAGATGTACAGAAATAATAAATCACCTCTGATTCGCCTAAGCTCCAGAGGGTACAGATTTAGCACCACCAATCTATCCTCATATGCCATATTTTGTAAGCCTTTAATGGATTTGGTTAAACGTCTCTGGACTCTTTCAACTCTATATATGTCTTTCTTTAAATATGGGTTCCATATAGGGGAGTCATAATCCAATAAAGGGAGTACATATGCCTTATGAAGTTTGAGTAAACACTCCTTATTTCTAGAAATGAATCCTTTTTTTTATTGAGTAGATGATGCTATTACATTTACCTATTATTTTGGAAATGTGCTTGTTAAAAGACAATTTGGGATCAATCCAAACACCTAGATCTTTTTTTAACTTGCTACTTTTTAACTTCTTATTATTTATGTAGTATGAAAACCTTGGGTTATTTTTTCCAAAATGAATCACTGAACACTTTTGTTCATTAAATTTCATATCATTTATATTTCCCCCTTTTTCTACTCTTCTGAAGCTATTTTTTAGTTCTTCAAAATCCCCAATAGTTTTAACTACCCCACCTATTTTAGTATCATCAGCAAATTTTGTTAAATATGATTTTACACCAACACTCATATCACTGATATATAACCCAAACAGTAATGGTCCTAGCACAGAGCCCTGGGGCACCCCACTAGCCACTCCACCCACCTCCGACAGTACACCATTTATACGCATCTCTGAACTCTGTCCCACAAACCATTTCAATCCACTTTATTATAGTTTTATTGATACCAAGTTTAATCATTTTATTTATTAACTTATGATGTGGTACAATATCAAAAGCCTTCCTATATCCAGATAAATAACATCCACAGGTTCGCCTTATCCAGATTTACACTAATGAAGTTATAAAGGCCAATAAATTTGTGTTACAAGAGAGACCTTTTAAAACCGTGCTGGGTAATATCTTCTAAATTTAATCTTTGCATATCTTTTCAATACTGATTTTAATCAATCTTTCTAAAACTTTACAGCAAACTGGCATTAAACTAATAGGCCTGTAATTTGATAGACATGTTTTATCACCCTTTTTAAGAATGGGTACAACTATAGCTTTTTTCCAATCAAGGGGAATTTCGCCAGTAATAATAGATTTATTGAATATTAATGTCAAAGGCTCTGCCAAGACAGCTGCCAGGTTTTTCCAGACAATAGAGTCGATATTATCAGATCCTGAAGAGGAAGATGATTTTATCTTAGACAATTCAGATTTCACTGATTCTTGGCAAATATGGATGGAATCGAGATCTCTTATACTTATATCGTTTTTTATTTTAACATTTGGAACCTGATACGTAGTAATAAAATACTCATTAAATCTATCTGCTATTTCCTTATTATTTTTTATAGTTTTACCATTTATTCTTACAGAGGAAATCCTTTTATTTTGTTGTTTATTATTATTAATATATCCAAAAAAGGCTTTCATATTTTTGTTCATAGCTAATTTATTTTCAAAATTTATTTTACCTTTCTTTATTACTGATTGAAGCAAACGTTGCTGTTTTTTGTATTTGCTGAAATTTATGTCCGTAGGGCGAGTTTTATATTTTTTAAAGACTTTATTTTTCTTTCTAATATGTTTTTTTTATGTCTTTAGTGAGCCAGTGAGGAATACATCCCTTACTGTTGTATGTTTTATGAGTAGGAACCAATTTTGTTATAAGTAATTTTAATATATTTTTTAAATCCTCCCACATGGAGTTTACTCCTAGTTTACAAAAGGCTTCTCCCCAAACTAGTTTTCCTAAAGCATTTTTAATATTACTCCAATCAGTTTTTTTATAATTAAAAGCTAAAGCACATTTACTAGTTTGAAAATTTTCAACACGTATAGTACATTCCATTATGTTATGATCACTATTTCCTAAATGTGGAAGGATATCAACATTACAAATCCTAGCTAAAGAGTTTGTAATAACAAGATCCAATACATCTAGCCCTCTAGTTGGTACTTCAACCAGTTGGTAATATCCTTGTGTGGTTAGGTTATCCAGTAATGCTTTTTCAAATACTGTACTCCCTTCTAGTGATGCCCAAGAAATACCCGGTGTGTTAAAGTCCCCCAAAATCAAAAAATTGCCTAAATTTGATATCTTATTGATTTCATCCAGGAGATTATTATTTAAAGAGTTATTACTATTTGAGGTCTATAACATATCCCTAAATTTATTTTTGTAGTATGGGAGAAAGCCAAACTTAACCATAATGCTTCAGGTACATTCTCCATATGTTCATTTACTATAATTTCCTGACAAGATATTTTCTCAGACACATAGCAACATACTCCACCACCCTTTTTATTTGCACAATTTATATTATACAGTTGGAATCCTTGTATATTGTTTGACCAATTATTTTTCTCATTCCACCAGGTCTCTGTTACACATATTGGCCCAGATATTCAAAAGGGTTGCTCCATGCACAACAGGGTTACGCATGCGCAAGTCCTACATTGCGCCATTCTGCGATATTTAGCAGGAGGCAGTTGCTCCACTGGCAACAGGTTGCGCAAAAGAGCAATGCAAATGAATGCATGCTCAACAGGAGGGGGAGGAACCATGCATAACCTGCGCAACCTGATATTCAGTCGGGTTGTGCAGAGTTGTGCATGCGAAACCCCCAACCTGCGCCTGCACAACCTTGAGCCAAAAAAAAAAGGATCAAGTTGAGGGCCACCCACAGGTGAGCTGCTGTATTGCAGGGCGCAACACAGCAGCTGCCACCCCTGGCTGGCCCCCAACTCAGTCCCTGTGCCCCCCACCAGCCTGATCGCGGGCATCACAGTTAATGAAACCCCCCACACATCTCCCACAGCCCGATCGCGGGCATCACAGTTACACAGATCCCTCATCTCCCACAGCCCGATCGCGGGCAGTACACGAGATGAACCCCCACACACACATTACAGCCCGATCGCAGGGCAGAACTTGAGGACCTCTCAGTGCCGATGTGGCAGAATGCCCCCCGACTCAGTTCTCAGGTGTCAGTGGAGTCGTAAATTCGATCTGGGCAGAATGTCAGATTACAACCCCAAACATCTCCCTGGTGTGCTCAGTGTCCCCCACCCACAAATCTGGACTGTCATTACGGTATGGGCTGCACGCCCATTGGCTGTAGCTCTGCACCAATGGGCTGCAGCCCTACCGACAGTCAGTCGGCGGTGGCGGGCGGCAGGCGGGTGGATGCTGTCGCCGCGCTGGGGAGCGGGGTGGAGGGGCTTCGGTGGGTGGGGGACACTAGACACCAGGAGATGTTTGGGGGTTGCACTGTGACATTCTGCCCGCGATCGGGCTTTTACGGTCCACTGGACCACCAGGGAGTTATTCGGGTTGGGGAGGTTACATTCTGCCCGTGATCGGGCACTGGGGGCCATATATCTGCCCGCGATCGGGCACTGGGGGTCACAGCAGGTTCTGCCCGCGATCGGGCTGTGGGAGATGTGTGTGGGGGCGACATGTGTGTTCTGCCCTCGATCGGGCTGTGGGAGATGTGTGTGCGGGGCGACTACATATGTTCTGCCCGCGATCGGGCTGTGGGAGATGTGTGGGGGAGTGTCATGTAACTGTGATGCCCGCGATCGGGCTGCATTGTGCGTCGGTCCCGGCGGCTGCTGCCTGGCAGGGTGGCCAGGAGCAAGTCCTCGGGGATCGGCGCACCTACATGCAAATGGCATGCAAATGGGGCCATAAATAGATGCAAATGGCCCCCCCTGCGCCTTGCATAAATTATGGCCCCATTTGCATGTCACCTTTTGAATATCGGAAATTTGCGCATGGCGCAATGGTACTTGCGCCACCGCGAGTTTAATGCTCAACTCTGGCAACTTGCGGTAGCGCAAGTTCCACTGCGCCATCCGGAAGTGCTGTGGCTCGGGGGTGATATTCAAAGGAATTGCTCAACAGCGCAACTCCTTTGAATATCACCCCGGCCACACCCCTGCGCAACTATTTTGAGCGGCGCAGGGGCTTGCACCTCAGACTGGCGCAGTTTGAATATCTGGGCCATAATGTCCACTTTCTGTTGTATTACTCGAATTTTGAGTTCACTTAATTTGTTGTTATTTAGGCTTCTAGCATTAATAAGCCAAATTTTTAACTTATTTATACTACTATTCCTTGAACCTGGGACATGTTTTGATTTAAAAACATGTGGGTATTTTATATTTAAACCCTTGTCCCCCATCGGAATTAGTTTAAATTAGCTAAGATTATTTTTTCATATACCCTGCCCAATTTATAAGTGCCCTGGCGACTTAGATGCAAACCATCCCAACTAAACAATGACAAATTTTTTTCAAAGTTTTCCCAGTGCGGAATTGTTTTATAACCTTCTTTTAAGGTCCATTTCCTTAGCCATTCATTTATGGCTTTAATCTTACATGCTATGTAATAATTTGCCCTAGGAACTGGGAGAATTTCAGAAAACCACACTTCACAATTCAATTTTGTCAGTGTTTTACTAATATTTATAAAATCTTGCTTAATTTCTTCGATACCAAGTTTCTTCAGGTCATTTGTACCTGCATGTAGAATGACAAAAGAATTTGGTCCTGAATTTGATAGGATATCAGGGCACATTTTATCTATGTCCTTTATTCCAGCTCCCTTAAAGGAAGAGCATGTAATATTATGCTTGTCTGATCTACATACTATTTTATCAGCATATTTGACTATAGAATTCTCCAGCAGATAAAATTGTCTGTTTACATTATCATGATTTTCAGCAGCATTTGTTGTGTCCCCAATTCCCGAAAAGGATTGTGTTCTTATTGTAGCATGTTCTATTTTACTTTGATTTGCGTTATATGAATTTGGGCCTGATACTGGAGCTCTATTTACAGTAGGTTCATTTCCGCCTAAATTTAAATTTGCATCATACCTTTCTTCACTATTAATTTCATCAGGTCCTCTTTCTATATCTGAAAAGGAATTATCTAGTTCGATTAATGTATCAAATCTATTTGAAAGACTAATATTATGATCTATTTCTCGCCTCCTAAGTTTAGACTTATGGCCTTTTTTGACTGTAGTCCATTCATCAACTTCACTATTTAAACTATTATTAAGAGACTCGTTTCTTTTCTCTTCTCATATATTCCTCATTTCTGGATGATTTTTGAATATAATCACATTTATTTGCACCTAAGGTTTCTTCTCCACTAATTTGACAAATATTTGCTGACAACTGGCTTTGATTTTCCTGACAGCGTTCAATTAATGATAGCCTCCCTATTGAAATCATCTATATCTTCTCTCAAGACACTATTGTTTAAACATTTATCACAAATGAACAAGGGACATTTAGAGAGATTTGTAAATAGAGCATACATCAGGCATGTATTACATTTGAGACCTGTTTCCCCATCCAGAGTTATTATTATAGCATTTTTAGAGATAATTTCTGGTACATCTTGTTGTTTTATACCCTCTGATACAGTTTCCAATGCAATTAAGTTAGCCATGATACTTTGCAATAACTTAACGTATATAAACTTTATTTAACTTACGGATTTGGAGGTTTTATTATATAGGTCTCGCTCTTTACACTCTTGACACGCGTGACACGCGATATGCGTGTCTTTGCATGCGTCTTCGCGCGCGCAAGTGCGTGCTCGCCCTGCTCGCTGCAGGGCTGAATTTATACAGTTATGCTACCCGGAAGTAGCCTCCCACTGTTTGAAAAAAACACTCGTTTTCTGAGACTGAATTTCCTTGCTTAGAGGAGTTTAAATAAAGTGTCTTTAGGGAAATAACCCCTCGGGTAACAGTGTTTAAAATAAAAGAAGAAGTTTAACAGTTTACAGCTGAGTCTTGGTCAGGGCTGTTGCCACGGCGACCAAGACTCCTCTCCTAGCGCAGCTAGGGCTCCAAAAACCTCACGATAATACGAGGATAACTTCTGAGTTTAAAACAAGTTATGTTTCATATAATTTACAAAGCATACATATATTGCATTGCATAAACAGTTCAAGATAACATCTAAAATACTGTCCCTCAGCACAAAAGAGTGAATGTGCCCAGGAGCTATCAGCTATCTAATTCTAGTATTATTCCCTAGTGGATTTAACATATTAGTTGTTGAAGCTGTTGTCTCAGATTCACATAGGCTAAGATGGTGTCTTTTGCCCCTCCCCAAGACTTTAGTTTAAAGCATTAGTAATGTAGTCATTAATATGCTTCCCCAGGAGAATCGAACCTAATCTGCTGGAGTGCAAACCGTCTCTGCATATTACATCCCTTCTGTCCAGGAACTCTTCCCAGTGTGTTATACAGCAATATTCTGCCTAACAGACCAGAGACATAATCAGTTGTTAACTTGTTTGATTTTATTATCTGTATGAGGGTCAGCTCTGGGTACAGGGAGGATTTCAGAAAAAGCTATTTGACATTCCATTTCAGACAGGATGTTAGTTAGTCCTACATATTCTTCCTTGATGCAGTGGATATTCTGGTTCAAGATATTATTAACCCCCGCATGTGTTATGACTAAAGTTTTTTTGCCACTGTTTGTAAGGATATGTCTTGTCATTTTTGTTATGTCTTTAATCTTTGCACCTCTAAAACAGGAAACAGTTCAATTCCTTTTATCTGGTTCACAGATCTAGTTGCTTTATTATAGAGTCACCTAAAACGTATATATGTTTGGGTTCGGATACATTGATCTCACCCATATCCATAAGATCTGCTGTTGTACTTTGTTGATCCTGAACTGTAACAAAGTTGCAGTCTACCTCAGTTGTTATTACCTCAGGGCTATTGTGTGTAAGTGGTAATGTTATTACTGATTGGGTTGTAGGTAAGCTTTCGTCCTCAATTAGGTCTCTAAGAGGGTCAAAATAGTTGTGGAGTACTGTATCAAACTTTGTAGCTTTTCCGCCTTTTTTTGCAACTTTATTACTTTGAACTTGATACCATGTATTTTCAGCCTTCAGTCTTGACAAGCTGGTGTCAGTTGTATTACCAGTAAGACATCAAAACATCAAAAGACAGCAAGGAAAATTGGGTTGTGGGGAAAGCACAAGGGTGATATCTACTGGCCTAAAAGTTATCACCAGACCAGGGATTTTGACCCACTATATAAGTGATGAACTAATCATTCTCTCTCTTTTTCCTGGAGCATTTCAACGGACCCTCTTCTGACACACAAGAAGTAAGATTGCTATAGAAATGACCGAAACCTTTGAAAAAACATTATTTTTCTGGACTTCAATTCACTATAAACTTAACATAGAATTAGATAAAAGTATAGTGTGTTTTTCTGGTACATGCCCCCTTTTTATTTGTGTTATTCTGTGACCAAATTGATAAAACCTTTTACTTGTAAATGTATGATTATTTGCGTATTTAGTAAAAACATTTGTTTTTCTAAAGAAAACCTGCCTAAGCTAGATTTTTTTATTGTGTGTGATTGTGGGACAGTTATTAATAATCTGTGATCAAACTGTTATTGCTAAGGGGTACCACCATAAGCAACCAATTGAGCAAAGATCTGTAAGGGAAATCTGGGTAAAGATGGGGAGAATACAGAAGTCTCAGGAAAGAGTATGTGGGGATTTGAAACAGGTTATTGCATGTCCTGTGGGAGAAGACAAAATCAGGGTCACACAGCTACCCCGAAGAGCATGTGATGCCTGGATTCTCCCTTTGTGTAACACCCAAGAAGGGTTCATATTTGATACAAGACTTAAGACTAGTATTGTACCCTGATCCAGAGTTTAAGAAGGATGCCCATGCAACCTTGTGGCACGGTTCAGTTGTGAACTCAGTGAGCACTCTGGAAGGACATGGGAGGGTATTCTGCCTCCATCATGGATTGCAGTTAGGTGGACACTGTGAGCTCAGTGGATCTGACCCCCAGGAGTGGGTTTGTGACAATAGATACACTTTTTATATGATTATTGTCTCAAGAAATGATTTTAGCATTGTCAAGATTATTAAAAATCAGGATTCCACCAGGTTGTGAATGATACAGATCCCAGACTCAACCAATTCACCAGGAATTTAATTTTAAAACTTTAAATCATTATTTGCATATGGTTGTTTCCAGATGATCAATAACCTGAAGAGAGCACACTGAAATATTTTAAAATGAATGAAGCTATCTGAGTTCTGTTCTACTTAATTTGGCTATATCTATGAAAGTGGAAGCAACAGCGTTATGTTGCCACTGAACATTTTCTCCTGCACAGCAGTGGACATTGAGACACCCTGTATCCAACTGACAACAGTAAACACATGGGGATGCATACTGAGGGACCTTTGCAGAAGATTTACTAGTGAGGTGGGTCACTCAGGGATGCAGATTAATTGTAGTGCTCTCATTGATATTTTGCTTGTGAGCAGCTACACCATTCTACTACAGGAAAGGAGGAAACTAGCTCTTAAGCAGCATCTAGTGCTCTACTAGATACTGTAAAAACACCAGAAAAGCACAAAGAACAGTGCCTAAGGAAATAAATACAGAGTGACTGCAGAATGATTGAAAATCCATCTGCTACTTTGTTGGAGTAGGACCTGAACTGGTAATCTCACTATATGAATTACTAATAACAGTGCTTTTAGGGCTTTTGATGCAGGCATATTACAAACAACAATGCACCCACTGTGGATTCAAATTTTCTTTTAACTTTCTATTTCTAGCTCAGATGGACCAGGGCATCTCTCGGGAGTACCCACTCAACCTTTGCCTCTACTTCTGGCCTGACACTACCCTCCCCAGGAGACATGTTGCTGAGCTGCCCGCATCAGACCCCACAGACTCATTCAGCTCCCTAGACCACCCCTGGGGCCCACCCACCCACCCCACCCACCCCACCCCACCTACCTGGTGGCCTTCTGTAATCAGAAGAATGGTCCTGGGCTGGGTTAAGGAGCTCAGGAAAGCCAGTGGAGGGCTGGTCTGGCAATAGGATGTGAGCATCGGTTCTTGGGGTCTCTGTCACCTCCCAGTTCTCTAGGGGGTTTCCGTGTTGTTTCCCCCTCGGAGTGTGGACATGCAATGACGTCTGAGCACCAACATGCTGATGTCTGCTGCTGCTCCACCCCCTGAAATTGGCATTGCTCCTTGCAGGGTCCCTGATGTCCATCAGGGGCTGCTAAGGAGTGAGGCATGCCCCAGCACCCACCCCAAACCCCAAGAGGGGAGAGCAGTCCTCCAGATGCTCAATGCCCTGCCGACTCCCGATGACCGAGTACATTCCTGAACCCAGGTCACCAGCATGGTGTGAGGTTTGGCATCCAGCGCTTTAACCCTCAGCACCACCGGGCCAACTGTGGATTCAAATCTTGAGTTATCATTTAGCTGTATCCCCCTTTTTTCGTTATCAGTAATGCTTCAATTAAGGGATTTATCCTGTATCTAAGGGAGCCTGATGTCATGATCCCCCTCCCCTGGGGCCCTGACGAAGCTTTACAGAGGTGAACTGCTAGGGCAGTTTTGCTGTTTTCTTATTCCATGGGTGGCATAATAAACTTCAGCATTCACAGTTATCCATTTATTTTTGGCTCCTAATGTGCTCTGCTTTTGTGCTTTGTGTGGCTCTTTACACCTCCAAACCCCTCCCACAGTGGCCAATCAAGCAGAAACAGCTCTGGCCTCATTCCTTGCTTGAGATGCACCTTTCCCATTCATTTCAATGTGAAAATTTGGTAAAGCAGAAAGCGCCAATTGTCAGGTGGGTTCCCTTCTAGTTATGTAGAAAAACCTTTAGGTCGGGTCTGGTCATAGCAGGATATGATATCAAGAAGTTCAAAGTCCTAAGTAACCAGTCACACTTGAAAAAATCATGTTTCAGTTTCTTTATTGTTTGAGTAATTTCACAAAACGATCCCCTGGCCATGTCCAATGTTTCGACCTACGTGAGCTTCTTCAGGGCTAGGATCCAAATTTAACAAAAATATTCATTCAGTATAATATCTCAAAATTCATTATACACAGTAGTCTGTAATTTTATACTGTCTCACTCGTGAACACCCATTATTTAGCTGGACCTCCTATCATGTTGTAATAACTATATTCCAATTAAGTGAAGTTATTCTTCATCATTTCATTTGTGGTAAGAATAAACCAAACAAACACTGTTCATCACCCACATGAAGTTATATTTTCTCTGAACATGAATAAATTTACTGCATCTAAGTGTCAAAAGTTTGTTATTGTTTTCCTGGCCTGCATATTCAAAATTCCAAAGCCTAAATGTAAGACAACATGCCGAAGGTATTCACCCCTGCTGCAGAAGTGTTAATGTTATACTACCTGTTAATGTAGGTACATCAGACAGTGATAAACATATACAGGATACTTGCCAGATGCCTTATGTTATCACTTGTTGCAAATACATGTTCTCCATTTGCTTAAAGTTATACAACAGTGTTCAATTTATCATAAGTGTGTGACATACCTGTCAGTTAACTGCTATCAATACAGAATTATTTTCAACTTTTCATTTCATTAGCAATGTAGAACTTCCTAAACATAAAGTTTCCTAATCCAACAATCAGTTATTTCATCATTAAAAAACATGCATAATATTTGCTCTGTGATAACAAACATATACAGGTATAAATAAAGTATTCTTATTTACAGATATAATTTTTCTTAACTAATAAAAACAGCTCATCCTACTTCTTCTATGATACTAGTAGTCAATCATCACAATATAGTGCATAGTGGAACGTTGTTGTTCACTGAAATCTGGTGCTCTCAAAATGTTGTTCTGCTGCACTAGTGACGTCCGCAGGACAGCAGAAAGAAAAAGACTTTTCGTTCTGTTGCAGTGCGGACGTCACACATGGTGTCCTCGAGCAGCAATCTGACAGTCTTATTTAAAAAAAAAGATGTATTTTTTTTGGGGGGGGCGTCAACGAGGCTCCACTAAACATTATACAGAACAGTGCATGAGTACCAGTTAACAACAGGGCTGTTCGTTCACCTCATTGGTACTATGACGACTGATTACCTCCCGAGCTGCGCCCTCGAGGTAATCTGTCGTCATAGTACCAACTCGGTGAAAGAATAGCCCTGTTGTTAACTGGTACTCATGCACTATCCTATATATCATGTTTCTTCAATCATAGAAAAAGAAATTGTTGGCAGATAAGGACCACCAGGCCCAACCAGTCTGCCTGTATGCCCTTTACATTGTATGTGGCCACTGATCCTATGTGATTAATGGCTTTTTATCACTCCCTCCCTCCCCTCTCAAGGTTTTCTTGTGTTTGTCCCAGGCATGCTTAAACCCCTCCACTGTGCTTGCCTCCACTACCTCCTGTGGCAGACTTATTCCAAGCATCAACTACCCTTTCTGTGTAGAAAAACTTCCTCACATTACCTCTTAATCTACCCCACCAATTTCATATTGTGCCCCCTTGTTCTAGTACTTTTTCTACATTGGAAAAGGTCCCCCACCTGCACCTTGTTTATACCCTTGAGGTACCTGAAAGTTTCAATCCTGTCCTCCAGTGAGTGCAGACTGAGGTCCCTTAGTTTCTCCTCATATGTTTTGTGGTGAAAGAACTGCACCATCTTTGTCGCCCTTCTCTGGATAGTCTTCACCTTGTTTATGTCCTTGTGCAGATCTGGCCTCCAGAATTGCACGCAGTACTCCAGGTGAGGCCTTACCAATGTTTTATATAATGGCATCACCACCTCCCACCTGTTGCTAGTGATACCCCTGCCAATGCACCCCAGCATGCCACTGGCCCTCCCCACTGCCTTTGTACACTGCTTTGATACGTTAAGGTCATCAGAGATGATAACCCCTAGGTCTCGTTCCTCCTTGGTAACAGTCCACTCCCCTCCCAAAATCAGTAGCTCTCCCAAGGGTTCCCGCTACCCAGGTGCATTATTTTGCACTTTTTTGCACTGAACCTCAGTTACCACATCTCTGACCATCTTTCAAGCTTCTCCAGGTCCCTCTTCATTTTCTGCACCACTTCTGAGTATCCACCCTGTTGCAGATCTTGGTGTTATCTGCAAACAAGTAGACCTTTCCTTCCAGCAACTCTGCAATGTCACTAATGAAGACATTAAACAGAACTGGTTCCGCACTGATCCCTGTGATACCCCGCTGGTCACCCCATCTCCCCAGATTGTACCTATTACCATCCCCTCTGTCTCCTGTGTGTTAACCAGTTCCTAACTCAGTTCACCACCTTGTCTCCCATGCCCAGACTACCCATCTTGTTAACCAGTCTTCTATGTGGGACAGTGTCAAAGGCTTTGCTGAAATCTATGGTAAATGACGTCTACTGCCCTCCCTTATTTATTTCCCTAGTCACCCACTCAAACAAAATCTATCAGATTCATTTGACATGACCTGCCTGCTGTGAATCCATGTTGCCTCAGATCCTGGGTGCCCTGGATTCCAGGTGTGCCACTGTCCTTCTTTCTGCAGTGTCTCCATGATGTTTCCCACCACTGAGGTGAGGCCGACAGGCCTGTAGTTCCTCCTCCTCCCTACCTGCCGCTTTTGTGCAGTGGCACATGCCCTCCTCCAGTCCTCTGGAACCACATCCATGTTAAGTGACTCTGTGAACAGGGCTGCCAGAGGCACTGCCAGTCCCCTTTACCAGCTCTCTTAATATCCTCGAGTGGATGCCGTCTGGCCCCATGGCCTTATCTACCTTCAGCTTTGTGAGTTCTTCCAGAATTCTCTACACTGTGAATGGACTGCTGTCCACTTCCCCCCCACCACTGCCTCTGCTACCCATCTGTGGTCCTTGACCCTCCCTCGTGAATACTGAGCAGAAGTATTTGTTCAGTATGTCTGCCTTGTCCAGATCCCCCTCCTTACACTCTCCCTCTTCCCATTTGAGCCTTAAAATCCCCGTTTTTTTTCTTTTACTGATGTCCCTATAAAATGCCTTGTACCCTTTTTCACAGACCATGCTAAACCTTCTCTGTCTGTGCCTTAGCTCTTTAACAGCCTTTCCTGCTTCTCTTAGACATTCAAGGTACACCTCCTGTCCTCTTATTTGATCCCTTATATTTCCTGAAACTCAGTCTTTAGCCCTGACTTTGTCCCCCATTTCCTTAGAAAACCACAGTGGTTTCCTTCTTCTTTTCCCTTTGCCCACTATCCTAACACATTGGTTTGTTATCCCCACTATGGCTCCTTTCAGTTTCTCCCATTGTTCCTCCACCCCCTCTATTACCTCTCCGCTCCCAGAACAACTTGTACATATCTACCCATTTCAGTGAAATCAACCTGTTTTTTCCCGACTCTGTTCCCATTGGTCCATACCAGGTACAGAACTGACTTGTCCCTGATTGGTTCATGCACTGCTGCCTGAGTCCAACCTCTGCAGGATTCTAGGATACTGGCTGAAGCAGCCACCTGGTAGGTCCAATCCACGTCCAGCATATTGAAATCCCCAGTAGCAGGATTTTGCTTTTAGCTGCCATGTTGTGTATGTCCTCCACTAGTTCCCTGTCAACTTTCTCCCTCTGAGTCGGAGGTCTGTAGATCATCCCTGTGCGATGTTTGTTCCATTCCTGGCTCCAGGGCGACCCACATTGCCTTGACCTCCCCTGTTTTCTGTGAATGTCTGTAGCCTTTATACCATCGCTGATGTACAGGGTCACCCCACCACCCTTTTACCCTCCCTGTCCCTCCTAAACAGTGTATAACCTGGTACATTGACGTCCCAGCCATGATTAGCAGAGTACCACATCTCTGTTATTGCTACTATGTCAAGGTCTGCATCTGCCAACAGGGCTTCTAGGTCTGAACCTTATTTCCTAGGCTACGGGCATTTGTTGACATGACCTTCCATATTTTACAGTCTGCCCTTCCTCTGCTCCTGTCTTCCTCTCCAGCATCTTCCCCCACCCCAGTTTCCTTTTCTATGTGCACCACATGCATCACTTGTTATATATTCTTTGTCTACCAGCCCCTCTCTGCCTGCTTCAGCTGTATCTGTTGGCAACTCGTGTTACTGCATGTTCTCATGGGGGATTCCTAAGCCTCCTGCCCTTCTGACTCCCCCTTGGCAGTTTAAATGCTCGCAGCTGAAGCATTTCAACTTCTCACTAGAGGCCAAGGTACCTTCCTGATAGATGCAGGCAATCCTCCTTATATAAGCTCACATCTGTCCAGATCAGGCCCCAGTCCCCAATAAAGTCAAAACCCATCCTTCCACACCAATCCTTCAACCAGGAGTTGAAAGTATGGATGTAGAGTGCTATCTTCCCCTGTGCCCTGGACAGGTAGCACCTCCGAGAATGAGACAGATTATGCTATCTGTTTCAGGTTCCTCCCAGTTTTCTGAAATCTTCCTGGACCCTAGCTAACTCCACCCTTCTTGCTGCCAAGTTATTGGTCCCCAGGTGGACAATGACATCCAGCTGCTCCTCCTAACTATTCCCCTAGCGATCCTATTTATCTGCTCCCTATCCCTCCATGCACTTGACCTCCTCTCTCCTGCTAGGTGTCCCTAACTCCACTCCTGTACAATAGAGTCCCCCACTAGAAGAAGCTTCCTTCCTCCGGGGTCCCTTGCCTCCCTTCTCTGGGGCTCCATACTGGGGCCGCCCATCATCCCTGGCCTAGCCTCGGGTTCCTAAGGGGCTTCTGGTTCTCTCCAAAACAGTGTAGGAGTTGCTAAGCAGGACTGGTTGGGGATGTGCTTCAACCACCCCTTCACCCTCCCGAGCCCAGTGTGGTCCAATCACTCTTCTTCCCAGGCATCCTTTGAGATTCAGGCTGTGACCCGTGGTCTACGGGTGGGGAAGATGCCACCTGCAGCCTGGTCAACTCTGCTCAGAAACAGGCAACCTCCTCCTCAGCCCAGAGAGGTGCCTGCAGATACAGCAGCATCGCAGCCTCCAGAACATATCTCTGAAGACTGCTGCTCCACAACCACTGCACTGCACCACTCCCATCATGTCTGTTTCCTACTCAATCAACTGCCTGCTTAAGACACCTATTTGTTATCTCCCAAAGTTTTTTTTCTGTCTTTGCTATTTCCTGTATGGGTGCAGATGTTGCAAGGCCCTATGGGACCTACCTTATAACTGTAGGGAGAGCCCTGGGTAGGTCGTGAGGTGAGGGATTACATCGCTTGCTGTGTCCAAAACAATCAGCCAAGGAGTCCTCTGGCAGTGACTCCTCACTTCACTCACCACGGTCCAGACACAACCAATTACAAACACACAGTCACAAACTTACTAGCTAGAATCCCTCAACCCTGCCAAACTAAATGGAGAAACACACTGAAATGGCAGTTAAGAAAAGACTTCAAATTCAAACTACACTAATCCCTGTAACATGATGCCTTAAGGTTCAGACACAGCCAATTACAAACACACAGTCACAAACTTACCAGCTAGAACCCCTCAACCCTGCCCAAACTAAATGGAGAAACACACTGAAATGGCAGTTAAGAAAAGACTTCAAATTCAAACTACACTAATCCCTGTAATATGATGCCTGCACTTAAAGTTCAGACATAGCCAGTTACAAATATACAGTCATGAACTTACCAACTAAAATCCCTCAGTCCTGCCCAAACTAAATGGAGAAGCACACTGAAATGGCAGTTCACTGTCTGTGAGTTATCTATTTAATTATAAATTCTCCTTCAAAGTTATCAAACCTTATCAAACTTATCAAAAACATATTGGTTAATGTCCCTCACTAAATCTATCAGCTGAACCCTGCCGTTTATATCTCAAAACGTTTATGTTAAGGTCTTAAGTTGATTCCCTAATCCAAAATGAAATAATGAATCCATGCATACTATTTTCAAATAATATTCAGCAACATCAGTGCTGGTCCCTGAGGAACAGGAAACACCTATAAAAAACATTTCAATTTCAGATCTGTCCTATATTTCTTAAACGACAAAGCTCTCTACAGCATACCATTTAGCTTATAGATTTGAAATGTACATTGGTTTCACTAGGTGATATAGCATGGTCATTTAGTTACTTCCTCACCTTATACACTGTTGTTAGCTGTGTCAGCTCTCATAGTGAAGTGCGCTAAGTACTGTTTCTAGAAGGCTTTTAAAACCACTGAGCATGAGGGTGGACCCAAGTGCTACCAATCTACTCTCACCACCACAACCAGGATAGCCTGGTCAGAGCCGCTGGAGCCCACCCCCACTGGCATGCCCAGGCAGTTGCTGAGCAAGTGAAGAAACACAACAGCAGGGCACCACAAATAAAAATATGAAGAATGACTTCACTTAATTGGAATATAGTTATTACAACATGATAGGAGGTCCAGCTAAATAATGGGTGTTCACGAGTAAGACAATATAAAAATATAGACTACTGTGTATAATGAATTTTGAGGCATCATACTGAATGAATATGTTTGTTAAATTTAGGCAGTATAGCACAGTAGTTTAAGGTTCTGAGCTGCAAACCTGGAAACCTGGGTTTGAATCCCAGAGCCCCCATTTGCATACTGTGTGACCCTGAGCAAGTCACTTAACTTCCTTGTGCTCCCAGGTGTCACCTGTAAACAAGCTTTCAGCTTAGTGTCTCTCTCCTGGTTAAAAAAAAAAAAATTAGATCCTAGCCACTGAAGAAGCCCACTAGGGTGAAACGTTAGGTAAGGCCAGGGGATCGTTTTGTGAAATTACTCGCACAATGAAGAAACTGAAAGATGATTTTTTCAAGTGTGGCTGGTTACTTAGGACTTTGAAAGTGTGGTAAAGACCAAAGAGGTGTATTTCCTATCATTCATAACTTTTTTGTTAATATTTTTCTCTCTCACAAAAAAGTCCTGAATGATGGAAAAACAATTTTTCAGACTGAAAATTTTACCATTGAAATGCACATTGCAAGCAGGCTGGCACACCAGAAAGAAGTCAGGGCTGTTGTTGCACAGCTGCCCAGTAATGTGCTGTCCCAACTTCTCCTGTGGGATTTGGTTTTCTTACAGTTGCTGTTTGTGCATGGGATGGGAGGTGATGGCTGCTGAGTGTGGGAAGGATTGGGAGTATAAGTTTTGGCGAGGGCAAACTGGTAAACCCTACAAAAACAAAGGCTACATATAGGATAATGCATGGGAACCACACACACAACAAGGCTATTCTTCCTCTGAGGGATACAATGATGAATGATGACCTCAAAAGAGAGTTCGAGAGGTCCCTAAGTTGGCATTGTATCCATGATAGAGAAGAGTAGCTGAGTTGTGTAGGTTTCCCATACACTGTTCTATATAGTGTATGGTGGGACCCAATGTCTACAGCTGTCATGTAAAATACAAAATAATACCATAAGCACTCACTTTTTTAAGTTTCATGTCCACTCTGCTGACCGTGCTTGAGCAACAACTTCACACTGGCCAGCACATGCACACATCTCTCCGTCGGCCACTGACGAATCATAAATGCTGATGGAGTTCCTTGTATTATGACATCCTCACTAATGCAGAACAAAATGTCATTCTGCGTTAGTGAGGACATCACTACAGCAGCAGAATGACTTTCTGCAGTATATGGTTCTCCAAACACTATTGCATTCTACCTTACACTATACTCTCATACTGTCCAGAAAACACAACCAGGCATCTGGAAGGGTACTGCCACTGATCTGTAAGTAACATATACACCATTTTAATGTGAAATACAAATAAATATATTACATTGCACCCTGGTCTGGGTGTGTTTTCTGGACAAGCTATCATAACTCTTAATACCAGTAAAGTAATAGCTTTAACCAAAATGGAATAAATGCTTTTGTTTTATGTTGCATGTTGTAAAAAGTAAAACCTACAGTTTGTACAGTGGACCATACTGCTGTCAGCACCGGGGCCCCAATGACCCCATTTCCAGGTGGGCCCCCTGCTACCCAGTCTGACCCTGCAGACTAAGTTTGCTTACTTCTAGGCTGACATCTTCTGTAACTACAAATCCCAGAATCCCCTGTGGCTGACATAAGAGCAGTACTGCAGCAGTGGGAGATTCAATAGCCTGCAGTGCATGTTGGAGTTTATGTAAACTCTGATCTTTTATTTGCTGGTCCCGCTACTCTCCCAGGGCTAAGTACAGTCACAGAGGACTGCACTTAGCCCCTGCAGAATAAGCAGAACTGGAAAACATCTGACTGGAGACTATAAAGTATCTAACACGCTCTGTAGACTATTTAATCTCCCACTGCTGCAGTACTGCTCTGATGTCAGCTGCAGGGGATTCTAGGATTTGTAGTTATAGATGATTTCAGCCTAGAAGAAAGCAAAATTAATCTGATACAATCTACTATACTACAGTAAACAGTACATAAACCAAAATGTTGTTGGACACAAAGTACACATTGGGACCAGCCCCACACTTGAGTGTGGGACCCTTTGTGCTAACTGCTCCCATTTAGAGTGCCTAAATATCATATTCCCTCTACCCCTTAGTTCGAGCCCTGGTCCCCATTTGAGGAGAGACGGAAACACACTGAAGACAGTTCAGCAAAGGTTAACCAGCATGATTCATGGCCATCAGGGCAGTGCTTAAAAGGTATGGTTAAGAGTATTGAACATGTACTCACACTGGAAGCCAGAACTGCAAGGGGCGATGTAATAGAGAACTTCAAGTTGCTGAATGGAATAAACAAGGTAAACTGCAAGGAGCTAGTTAACAGGAATAGCTGGTTAATAACAGGACGACATCAATAGAAGCTGGTGTGGGGAGGGATGCAATCAGCCTGTAGGTCTGAACTGCCCCAGAAGTGGACTTTTATGCAAATTAGAGAATGGCCAGAATAAAATGCAAATTCTGCTGCATGGTCTGAGTCCATTCTGCCCTCAAACATCAGATTTATTTTAATAGCTAAGGAGCAGTGACCACTAAACTAGCTAGACGTAACTCAAGAAAACAAAAAACAACAAAATGATTGACCCCCTACTGGGACACATTATGGCAGACTAAAGTTATGTGCTAAAAAAAAAAAAAAAAACTGACTGTAGGCAATGCAGAAGTAATGCTCAAGCAAAGTGAAGACTGAAAAAACAACTGATTCTTGCAGAACATTTTCCAGGTTCTGGAAGGGGAGGTAGGGTGGGTGTGTTAAGCATAGTGAGGAATCCCTCAGAAGAAACAACAATACTACGGTATGTACATTTTTCTTCACACCCCAGGAATCCCTCACTATGCTTACTATTGATGACTATAAAGCGGTACCTTGGGAGTTAGAGCACAGAACCTATTTAGGGAAAAGGTTCTGCAAGACAGAAGTGCAAAATCTGGCATCCCTTCTGGACTTCACATCAAGACAAAAGTGTCTTGTGACGATGTGTACTGTCTTCCAAGTAGCTGCTTTACAGATTTCTAGCAAGAGGATATCCCTTGCAGCTGCCACAGAGGCAGAGGTGCTACAGTACATGTAGAGTGTGCCCTGAGACCTTGTGGTGGTAGTTTGCCAGCTTTGCTGTAACAGAACTGGATGCAGGAGACTGTCCAGTCAGCAATAGTTCTCTTGAGGCTGGTCTACCTTGCCCACCTCACCATACATGAGGAACAGCTGTGAACAGGAAGACCCGAGTTCCTTAGTGCGGCCCAGGTAGCAACTATAGTAAGTGCCCTCTTCACATCCAGACTATGGAGCCTCTGCTCTCTAGAGCTGGATTTCACTGTAAAGAACACTGGAAGGGTGATGGACTGGTTCAGGTGAAATTCAGACACCACCTTAGGGAGACATTTTCTGTTTGACCTTAGGACTACCTTGTCCTGTGAAAGATGATGTCATCCAGATCTGTGCAGAGGGCCTGCAGTTCACACACCCTTCTGGCAGAAGTTATGGCTACCAGAAGCATTTTTCCAAGTGACATACTTCAAATCAGCAGCCGCCATGGGCTCAAAAGGGGAGTCAATAAGCTTTGCTATGCACAAGTTTAAATCCCATGGGGGTACTGGGTCTCTAACCAGGGGATGCAGATGCAGAAGCTCTTTAAAGAACCTCCTAAAAATAGGGTGTGAAGCCACCGTTTTCTCCTTACCTGCTGAAACATAAGCCGACACTGCAGCCAGGTGCACCTTAAGAGTTGAAGGCCTGAGGCCCAAGGACCGAAGGTGGACTACGTAACCTAGGACTGTGGACAGATCTGCTTGTAAAGAGCTGAACTGCTTAGGAGCACACCACGGAGAGAAACTTTTCCATGCGGAAGCATAGGTTTTTCTGGTTACTGGTTTTCTGGAGACCCTGAGGACTTCAAAGACTTCCTCAGTGAAGTGACAATCAGAATTCTCTAGCTTTTCAAAAACCATGCCTTGAGGAGCAGAGACCTGAGATTAGGGAGGGTAATCCTGCCCTGAGCCATGGTCAGCAGGTTGTGCCTCAGTTGGAGGCAGATGGGCTGCTTGCGGGAGAGGGCCAGGAGGAGGCAATACCAGACTTGTCTAGCCCAGTCTGGGGCTATTAGGGTTATAGTTACATACTGGTTCCTCAGCTTCAAGAGTACTCTCAGCAAGAGAAGGAAGGGAGGGAAGGCATGCTGGAATCTCCCTGACCACTCTAGAGTCAGGGCATCAGATGGAATCGAGCCCATTGCTGGAGGCCTGCAGCAAAACAGGGGGAGCTGATAATTTTCCAAGGATGCAAAGAGATCTATCTCTGGTGTACCACACCTCCTGAACACTGTGGCCTAGACCTACTTGTTTAGGATCCATTCATGATGTCCCTGACTGATCCTGTTACGAAAATCTGCCAAGACATTGTCCTTTCCTGACAGGTGAACTGCTGAAAGCTGCACCTCCAGGGAGTAAACCAGATTCCAGATCTTCATTGCTTCTCTACATCACTTTGAGGATCTTGTGCCCCCTTGTTTGTTGATGTAGTACGTGGTAGTGGTGTTGTCTGTCCTGACCTGGACCTTTGACGTGAGGAGCAAAAGACAGGAAAGCTGCCCTAAGTTCCAGCAGGTTTACGTGATCCTGGGAATCCTGCGGGGAACCACACCCCACTTAGTGTCAGGTCATCCAGGTGAGTTCCCAGCCTAGGAGGGAGGCATCTGTTGTCGGAACTATCGTGGGCAGCTGCTGCAGGATGGGAACACCCTCCTTGAGGTTGTCCTCTTCTTTTCACCAGTCCAGTGCTCTTAAGATGGACACTGTCACAGACAACAGCCTTGAAAAAGGGGGCCTCATTTTTGGGACCAATGGGCCCTTAGATGATACTGGATGTCTCTCATTTCAAACCTGGCCCCCCGCCACTACTATGGACTAATAACTGAAGGAAGTCTCTTGCTAACCTGGGCTGACCCAGGATGAATGACTTCGCCAGACTGATGAAATTTCTCACTCTCTCTTGCTGGAGGAAGGTCCTCCCTTGAAGGGCACCAGTTCTGCTGCTATGAACTCCAGCATTTGTACTGGTTCTGTCTGGGACTTTTAGGTGTTTATGAGAAACACCAGATTCTCCAGTGTACGCTGAGTGAGGAGACAAGAGGTCTAGACCTCCTGGTGTGACTTCTCTGTGACCAGCAAGTCATCTAGGTAAAGGACAACCTGTACGCTCAGTCTCCGGAGGTGTTCTGCCACCACAGCTAAGTACTTTGTGAACACACTGGGAGCTGACGAGTGCCCAAAAGGGAGTTCTGCAAACTGGTAATGACCAGTCCCTACCCTGAATCTTAAATATTTCCTGTGGCTGGGTCTGACTGGATATGGAAGTAGGCATCTCACAGGTCCAGAGACCCTAGCGAGGCCCTTCATGAAGGGATGGGATCACTGCAGCCAGGGTTACCATCTTGAACTTCCTTTCTGAGGTGTTTGTTCAGATATCTGAGATCCAAATGGGTCACCACTCCCATTTTCTCGTGGGTGAGGAAGTATCTTGATCAAAGGCCCTTTCCCCATTGAGATGGGGGGACTTTTTCTGCTGTCTTTGTCTGCAGCAACTCTTTGATCTCTAATTCGATAGCGTCAGCCATCCCAGATTTAGAAAGAATAAGGAGGATGGTGGAGAAGGAGTGGGAAGAGCTGGGGCTGCTGGTACACCTGGGTACCAATGATCTGGCAAACCAGTCAGTGGAGACGCTGAAGCAAAACTTCTGTAGACTGGGGGACAGATTGGTGGCACACTCAGCCTCCTTGACCTTTTCAAAATTCTTCCCTGTGTGGGGCAGGGAAGGGAGGCAGGATAGGAGAAGGAGTGCTGAAATAGAGGAGTTTAATAATCGGCTTAAAAGCTGGTGTTGAGACATGGGGTACCACTTTGTAGGGGACTTATGGGACAGAAGACTCTTCAAGGGTGATGGTCCTTGCCTGATAAGAGAGGGAGGCCAGTGCATTGGGGCAGAAGTCTGACATCTATATCAGACATTTAAACTGACTGTGGGGAGTCTGGGTCTAGGGGTAACCATGGTGGATGGTGAGCAGAAGGGATCCTAGACAGTACTTCCCCACATCCAGGGACTCTTGCAACAAAGAGGATACAAAGATAGCAGTAGTGTTTATAGGACCAAGGGACTGGGCAGTAGTGAGGGATAAAACAAAGGGCAAAAGCCCAAACCAGGGTGGGAGAAAACATGGAAAACAGAAGCATAGTAGCAAAGCAACAGCAGGGGTCAGGCGGAAGGGGTATGCCTTAATGCCAGGAGCCTAGGTAAGAGTGAGTTCCAGGCACTGATAGCAGATCGGAGGTGGAAATTGCGGCCATCACGGAAATGTGGGCCACATATAAGTGGAACCTTTGTAAATGAGTTTATAGCTCAAAGGTTGTAATCCAAGACTTCAATAAATAAATAAAACATAATCAGTTATTTTTTTCTTAAGATTGCTTGAACATTCCCTATTGCAGTAGCGTAATGTTTTATTTTTCATATTGTCTGCTTTAAATTTGTTTGTTGTGTTTATTTTTTTTTCATGAAAATCTTTAAAATAATTGTTTTTTGGGTACCATTTAGCAAATGTTAGTGGTCACTGCTCCTCAAGATGTACAGTAGAAACAAATCTCATGTTACAACACTGGGGGAGTTTGACACCAATACAGAGTTTGAACTTAACATTGTAAATTGTAAACATTTGCGTAAGTTTTGTCTCTGGGTATCACACCCTGGCAGAAAGAGGATGCTTATTGTAAATCACATTGATGGGTCCTTGTGAAGAAACATTACTCTAGTATTTTTTTCTTCTTTCCCACCCTATTTTCTCACATATTCAGCAATAGAATAGCAGTATTTGTTAGTGACCATGTATTTTTTTTTTCAGCAATAATGTTTTCTGGCAAAAAGATTGCGAAGCCCCATTTCCTTTTTGTTTTCTTTCATTCCTGAACCAAATAATAGGATTCTGAAGTTTTTATAAGTTCCCACTCCCATGCCATGCCCGCCATGAAAAACAAATAATCATCTTGATACAGTGCTGTGCTGTTTTCCATCAAAAACATGTGGTAACATCATCCTAATACATCCACATTATGACTCTAGGATAGAAATGCAACAGGTAATCCTAGCGGAATAAATTTTTAAAAAATCGCGAGTGGTATCCGTCTTTAATAATGTGAGCCATTAATTACAAAATTAGCTGTATAAAAATGACTTGAGCATGAATCTAAAGATGTCAAGTACATTTTCCCCAAAAACTATATGATGAAATGTTTTGCTAACTAACAAATACTGCTGCTTAAATGCCCCCCCACCCTCCAACCACCTAATCTCTCCACCCAGTTGCGGACACAAGACCCATTGTGGTCTGTAAATTTGTTTTGTAACACTTTGTATTTTTAAACATTGAAAACAAAGTTTATTATATCAAATAAAATATCGCCAAGGAAGAGGCAAAGTCAACTTTTTTATACACATCTCGGTTTGTGACCATCCAAACCACTTAAGCTTTCGAGTGTGACCTTTGAGGTCATCACAAACCTCAGATGTGTAAAAATACCTCGATACATTCTTCTTTGTGCAGTTATCTACCATTTTAAAATGACTTGTGTAGTAACCTGCATGGGGCACACTGTTTCACATGCCACTTACCTTTGGCTAGAGCTGGCTGTCTTGATTCCACGCTGCAACAACAACAACCCAAACAAATGGGAGTATGGGTCAATGCAGCAGTCCAGTTCACTTAGTGGATTGGCTAGCTCTTGAAAACATCAATTAAGGCAAGGATAAAGTGCATTTGGGTTATGGACGCTGAAACAAAGTTTTATGCTTTAAAGTGCTTATTTTATTCTGTTATAGCAGTAGTAGCTAATACGCTATTTTGAAGGCTCATCTTGTTGCAGTGGAGGAGGAAAAGGACCTGGGCATTATAACAGACAAGGGTCTGGGGCATGATGAGCAGTACCTGGCTTTTGATAACAATGCTGAAAGAATGCTGTGTGTATCACAAATGGGGATACCAGCAGAGCAGGGGAAGTAATCCTACAACTTTATAAGCCCTGGTCTGGCCCCACCTGTAGTACTATATGCAGTTTTAGGCTCCCCAGTTCGAAAAAGAACATTGAGGCCTTCATGTGGTGTATCACAATGCCAACAAAATAATCAGGTGCATGGAAGACAAGTTGTGAGGACAGGCTAGAGGCTCGTGGCGTCTTTACCCTGAAGATAAAAGAAGTTGAAAGTGGATCTAATCTCTGTCTACCACATACTCCAGGGTATCAGCAAGATTTAACAGACAGAGATGTTTATTCTAGTATACTCTCGCAAGATGAGGGAACATGCCCCACAGCTCAGGGGTGGTAAATTCATGAATGATGATAGGAAATGTTTCATCTTTCAGAGGGTGTCGAACCTATGGAACAGCAGATAAAAGTAAATTAGCTCAAAAACAAACCCTGTGTCATGGTCAAAACCAGCGTTAATTATATACAAAGATGGTGGATGCAGGGGGAGCAGAGGGAGTTACTGCAGCAGCAAAACTGGACAAACCTTCCCCTCTCGCTAGTTATGCTGCATTCTTTCATTTTTAATCCCATTACATAAAGAAACTAAAGACAAAGGTGTGGAATGCTGAAGTAATGCAGTAATTTAAATTAAAATGAAACAACTGACAAAATCAGCAAAACCAGAAAACCTACTTCATGTGGGAGTGTTTGTCATTAATTGCCACAAAGAACATAGAAAGCAAAATGCTTCACAGAATGACCAAACAGTGTCAGTTATTCCACAGTATGTGAGGTGGGCTTCTGGACATTTGAATATGCAGAGCTGCAGTGCTGCTTTTCTCAGTTATAATTTCTGTTTCTGTGCTGTTGGGAGATGGGGTCTTTGCTGGATTAGAGCAGAAGCCGAACTGTCAAAGGTACCAGAGAGAGAGAGAGAGAGAGGAGGAGAAGACTGGGTGGACGCAGTCTACAAACTGCCTAGTGGCATACATGACTATACTAAAGTCGAAATCTTAAGAGAAGAATAGAAGTGGAAGTATTCAAATCTCTGACCCTGAAGTGTGTGAAGTACAACTTGCCACATTGAAGGACCATGCACTGACATCCTCAGGGATTCTGCTAAAACATAACAAGACAATGGAGAGTGAGTTGCAGTTGGAGTCCTTATCCTTGCCTGTACCAACAGTATTATCATTCCCTGCTACACATCAGAATCATATATGACAAGTCAAGCTTTTGGAGACTTCTGAATCAAGTAAAAAAAACAACAAGGTAACAGGCTGTGAATTAATTAATCTCAGTACAGCTGTCACCACTAATAACACTGTTGCTTTCTGTGCTTAGTCCAGTTACTCCAGCTACTATGAGTGTACAAAATGAGGTACAGTATATGAATCCCTAAAAGGACTGCCACAGGAGGGACGGTTGAACTGCAGCAAGGATGACATGCCTGTAAACAAGATGCAGGTAATTGTGAGGCCTAAGATCCCTGATATTGGAGACAAAGCTGAAAAGCAAATTCAGGAAGTGAATTCATCTGAGCAAGGACTGCAAGAATGGAAGGAACAAAATGATGTAACAGCTATGGAAAGCACTATATTGATATACTCTGATCCTCTGTTAAAACAGAGGGATACCTTATTAAATGGGATACCAGAAGATAAGGTGCAGAGCCAAAATAGTGCTAATACATTAGTGTTGTGTCTATAACTTACACTGAAAACATTATGGAAGGAAAAGTAGCTGAGGGGCTGCAGAATCCACCCGAGATGCAAAACAGCACCCTTACAAGACCACCAAGTACAGGACAATACATGTTTGAAAAGGGGCAGGATCTTAAATCAAATACACAAAGTCTAGAAAAGACCACAGTTCCAAATCAAAGTGTAACGACTAAAAGTAAATTGGTTTATCTCAAGTTTTGCCTGGGTAGCCATTTAGTATCAAGGTTATGCAATAAGAAGCTTAGACTTCATAAAGCACTCCAGGTAGTAAGAAGTTATGACATCTTCAATAGAAAAAAAATGGGCTGAGGGCTCTCAGTATAGCTTAAATATATAGAAAATGGAAAACAAAACCATTTAAATAAGCAACCCATCTCATAACTAAAAACATTACCAAAGAACTTGATTTATTGCAACAAGAATATGTATTCAAAGGTGCTAAGCAAAGCACTGTGCAGAAAATAAAAGAAAATGTTAATACAAAATAGTAGGAGGTGAAAAAATAGGTCAGGAACTGGTAAGACCTGGGAAACTGAAACTGAAGATCTGAAAAGGAAAAGGCAATTAGAGGATGAACAGAAAGGAACATCAGAAGGAGAAACAGATGACGAATCAGTCACTATGATGACAGTGACAGTGAAGATAATGAGGATGCACAAGAACGTACACCAAAATGGGCTAAAATAATTATAGCAGACCTACAGCAAATCAAAGATGACATGTTGCCCTTAAGAGAAATAATGGATAAAATTGGAAATTTACAGCAAGAAGTACAGGTGGTACAAAAATTTGCTGGTGATATAGTACAAAGAACAGCACAGTTGGAGGGCAAGTTTCAACACTGGAGGATGATGCAGACTTAACAAAGGAATAACTCATGTTTTGGAAAAGAAACAAAGGACATTCATACTCAATTGACTAATACTGAGGCAAGTGCAAGATGCAAAAATGTCACAGTGGTGAGAGTCCCAGAAGCCTGTGATAGAGACTCAACAGTGGAAGAGACATTGAGATCCATCTTTTCAGAATTTCTTGGATATACAATATAGCCAGAATCATTTGTGCTAGATAGAGTCCATCATTCTTTGAAACTCAAACCAGAGGAAGGAAACCACCCAGCTTCTCTCCCTTGGGCTGTCTCTGAACAAAGTAAGCTTGGTTTGAGCTACCTCACCAGCTGCTCTCAAGCGTGTAAAGATTGACAGCTCTGTTTCAGGTGACAGGTGTGCCTCTATAGGCATGCCCATGATGCCCCAGGGATTCAGTGCTTGGCCCCATCCTCTTTGGTCTGTTCATCGACAGCCTTCCAGAAGCCTGCCAGTCATCTAGGGTATTCCTTTATGCTGATGATGCTGTCCTTTACACCAGCAGTGCTGATTAGGGTAAAGTCTGTACTGACCTCCAAATAAACCTTGAGTCATTATAGAAACGGTTCACACACAACAAATTAGTCTTCAACTACAAATAAATTAAAAACAAAAATAAAAAGCATGTTATACTGAGGATCACAAATGAAAAAAAGGTCCCACCATTAGTCACCCTCAATAGACAAGGAAATAAATTAGAGCAGGTTGAATCTTTTAAGTACCTTGGTGTTATCCTGGATGGTACCCTATCATTCTATCCTCACTTGGACAATATTGTGAGCATGGCCAACAAAAGGTTCAGTGCACTCTACAGGAACTGCCACAACCTTGCCACGGAAGCCAAGCGTTTTGTTGTATCCAGCACAGTCCTATCACTCATTGACTATGACCGCCTAGTTTATGCAGCTACATGTGACTCTGTACTAAACAGAGTCAGGATCATTTATAACAAGGCCTGTCGCTTTGTATTGGGGCTGACATGCTTGTCCTTAGCTGCTCCATATATTCCCTCACCAACTGGCTTCCCCATGGGGCAGACTAAAGTACCAAACTGGTCTGCTCTCGAAAAAGACACTGATGGGTCTTACCCCTCTGGCTATTCTAAATTGCTTTCACCCTGTTACCAATGAATATAATACCAGGAGCATGACTAGGAATGCCCTAGTAATACCATTCTGGAAAACAAACATGGGTAAATGCTCCTTTGCTGTAAAGGCATCTGTGTGCCTGAGTGAATTACCTGAATCCCAGTTAAGTCTCTTGAAAATGACCAACTTCAGGAAAGCTCTGAGAAAAGGCCTAACCCTGAGTTCCAAATGTTTCTAGTTCAGTTAATCTGTACATCCGACTCGCACTGCACAACTTTTTTTGATACTGTAATAGCTAATTTATGTTCTTGTACTGTACATAATTATGTTTATTATTTTAAAAGACAACCTCTGAGTGAGACACTGCTCTGCACAGGATAAGTGCTCTGTAATAGACCCTGCTCTGACTGGGTTTGTGTGATGTAATTTATTGAAATACTGTGTGAGTCCTGTTTGTTATGGGTAGGGGGTCATTCCTGTAGATAATTCTTAACAGGCTTGCAGTACTCTGCACATTTTTAGAACCACTCCGGTGGTGATTATCTTTTAAATCCTTTTGCCTGATTTGGCAGTGTGTTGAGCGTGTGCCTCGCAATCTCATGGACACACTTCTGATTTCGAGCTGCTATAAAGCTAGCCCTGCAGTGAGCGAGCATTTAAAAGAAAACCTCTGAGTGAGACACTGCTCTGCACAGGATAAGTGCTCTGTAATAGACCCTGCTCTGACTGTGTTTGTGTGATGTAATTTATTGAAATACTGTGTGAGTCCTGTTTGTTACGGGTAGGGGGACATTCCTGTCCATAATTCTTAACAGGCTTGCAGTACTCTGCGCGTTTTTAGAACCACTCCGGTGGTGATTATCTTTTAAATCCTTTTGCCTGATTTGGCAGTGTGTTGAGCGTATGCCTCGCTATCTCATGGACACACCTCCAGTTTTGGAGCTGCTATAAAGCTAGCCATGCAGCGAGCAGGGCGAGCACGCTTGGCGTGCACAAAGACACGCATGTCCTCGCACGTGTTTTGTGCGTTTAGCGGGAGAAGCAGGATACAAGGTTGTATAGAGCTTTAGCTGACATATATTAAACCCCTGATAGATTCGCTACTGTTAGGTATAGGTCTGTTCAGTTACAGACAGACCTGTATATAGTGTTTACTGACTATTACATTTTTACTAAAAAACTGTTTAACATATACTAGTACTGGTGGCGTGCAGATATCTGTATATTTAGAGATATCATACCTGAGGGTAGTTTAAATCTCTGGTTTAGGGTTTGTTGAGCATACAAGGAGTTGGGAACTGGTAATTTACTTCCGCGTAAAATCAGGCTCTGGCTAGAAAGTTGATCTCTTGTAAACTAGATTACAGCAATTTGTGCCAAAGTGAGTGTGTGCTATTTTGTCTGGATACATACATCAAATAAAGTGAAAGCATTATGGCTTTACCACTGCAAAATGAAACTAATAATGTCACTTTTGTAACTACTTGTGGACTACTGGGGCTGCACTGTGGTTTATGTAAAATGTTTGCAGTGATTACAGGGGAGGTCCCAGTCCAGCAGTTTCAGTGTGATAAATGTTTAGAAAATTTGGAACTTAAGCAAAAAATTAGTTTTTTTTCCACATGATTAATTTAATTAAAAGTCAGGCGGAAAAAAATGACCGAGAGGTTCTTGACATTGAATAATCAGCATCATACTAGCAACTGTGACACAAATCAGGGTTCTGGTGATGCCATACCCACCCCAATACCTGATAATAATTTTCAGGCAATTAACAGTGGTGAGGTGTTATTACCATTAACTTTGTCAACTACAACACCCATAGTTATGTCCGTAAATAAATATCAGACGACCTGTACACCAAGATCTGAGCCCCCATAGAATAATCCTTCCACCACCACAAAGGAAGTCAGCAAGAAAAGATCTAGGCAGGATGACAGCTTGGAGGATAACTATGATAATATGTAGTATGAGGTACAAAGCTATAGGTGTTATAAAAAAGGAAGAAAGGCTGAACAACACAACACTCAATTATCCAATAGATATGATTGTTTTAATCCCCTTCTAAGCCAGGAATCTACCTTATGTGATTCACCTTTTGTGTCATTTGATGATAATCAAGAAGGGACTTTAAACGTACAAACCTTAATTACCCCTCCTTTACAGCAAGATGCCTTAATTGATGACCAGCCCTTGATTGATCTTATGACTGACACTACGCATAATAAATTAGATATTTCCATTCACAATATTGACGTTCCTTTAATTATTGACTCCTCACCAGACAGGTACTGGTAATTGGTGATTCAATGATAAAACACCTGGACAGGGCCATCTGTAACCGGATAAATTTAATAGAACCTGTACTAGTTTGGAGGAGCCAAGTTAACAGATATTGCATCTGTGTTGGGTAATATAATGAAGGATTGTGGAACTAACCCCACTGTACACCTGTTCTGTCTGGGAGTTCTGCACATTTATAAGGAGCCACAGGTTTTCGAGGTTTCTTGCCAGTGGGATGGAGCACATTGCTTCCTGTTTTTTTCTTTCCTGAGACTAGCCAGTTGTCCAGGTAGAGGAGAACAACTACACTTTCTCTTCTTAGATGGGTCACCACCATAGCTAAGCACTTTATGAACACTCTTGGTGCTGAGGTGAGGTCAGAGGGTAGGGCTATTAACTGGTACTTATAGCTTCTCAGAGAAACATATGTGAGCACCTGGAAAAACAGTGTGCTGCAATTCTGCATTCATATCCAAGGATTAAAGTAAATAGAACAGCACCCACACTCCAGACTGAGAACTAGGACTCCATGGATTGGCTTATTCATTCCTTTATGTAAAAAAGTACAGATAAAACACTGGCCAAAGTGGCTAGCAGACAGACTGACATTTCTCCTGGCGTGCTGCCAGGTTTCTTCAGATTTGCCCTGACTGCAGCCCTCGTGCACTGCTCTGAATTATTCATGTTAACATCCACCAAGACTCCTAGGTCTCTTTTCCCTGCCATGGCCTGCAACTCGTCCCCCAGGGTGTACACATAGTTGGGTTTTCCGCCCCAGGTGTAGCACCTTGCACTTGGAGGAGTTAAATGTTCTACTGCTTTTGCTTGCTGTAATTTCTTTACTTCCAGTTCTAATAGAATTATATCTGTTAGTGAATGAGCTGGAAAGTCGTTTGACTTCTGCAATTTAGGCAAAGCTCTGAAACTGCAGAGGCAGTCCCTGACCCACTACTTCCAGGGCCCACTTGTCTATGGTGATTTTTTTTCCCATTCCTGCAAGCAGTGGATCAGCCTTCCTTCTACTGGTGATGGCTGACTGGTGACCTGGGAAAAATGGTCAGGGGTTTGTTTTGGCTGGGGCTTAGGGGTGGTGTTGCAGCCTTGGCCTTGTAAGTCCCTACCCTGTAGTACCCTCTCTGTGCCCTTCTATAAGCACAAGTATCAAAAACAGCAGCTCCCAGTGAATGTCTCCACTAGGGCATACACATGAGAATTGCAGCAGAAAAAGCCCAGCACCATACAGCACTGATAAATAAGAAAAATACTCAGCGCTTGTTGCTTAATTGAAAAATTCTTTCATACTGCAGCACCAGCCCGAAAGCCACAGTAAAAACAAACCCCTGGAAAATTCTGCCCAGGTCACCCAAACATTGCCTGCAGGCAGAGGTGTAGCTAGGAATTTCAGATCTGCACACCAAGTGGATTCACTGCTACCTCCCCAAAGCCAGACAATATACAAATGTACACCAGGACCGTGTTTGTGCCTCATTTGGCACAATAAATACAACTTTTGTATCTCATGACAGTGGTTGTTGCCATGCATGGGTAAATACAAATGCTTTTGTCCCTTGACACCCACATACCAGCCCAGAGCCTGTAAAGTTGTATTGTCCTTGGGATGCAAAGACAGTATTAGTGACCAGTCCTTCTAGTTTCAATTCCTATGAATAAAATTACAGAAAGGTTCAGCATTTTCTTTGTTAGTTTTCATGGAAAAAGAAGCAGTTCAGAGACTATTTGCTACCCCCTTAAATAAAATTGCACACCATGGAGTACTTGGAGTATGCCTGGCTACACCTATGCCTGCAGGGGAAGGCTGATTCACTATTTTCAGGAATGTGTAAAAAGTACCACAGACAAATGAGTTCTGGAGTACTTTTCCAAAACTGCAAAGAATAGAAAACTTCCGGCCCATTCACCAACAGAAAGAAGTTGCTGCAGGTAAAAGCAACAGAAAAGGTCCCTACCTCACAGTCAGGAAAGGGTCTGTTTTCAAAATGCTTCCTAATCTACAAGAAAGATGGGGAGTGGCGACCCATTTTAGAGCTATGATATCTGAACAAACATATCAAAAGTAAAAGTTCGATGTGGTCACACTGGGCACAGTGATACCATCTCTACAGTCAAGAGACTGGTTGGGATCACTTGATGTGAAAAAACGCCTACTTCCCCATTCCAAGACTCAACCAACCAAAATATCTCAGGTTCAGGCAGGGACACTGCCAGTGCCAGTTAATAGCCCTTCCCCTTGGCCTCACCTCAGCACTAAAGGTTTTCACAAAGTGTCTAGCCATAGTGGCAGCACAACTGAGAAGACAAGGTGTGAGGGTCGTTCTCCTATCTAGACAACTGTCTAGTCTCAGGGAAAACAGCCTGAGGCAAGTTGCTCCATACAAAAGGTAAAGAGCACATAGAGAACCTGGGATTTGCAATAAATCTGCAGAAGTCTTTGACAGAACCAGTTGAGGTACTGGACTTCATAGGTGCAGGGCTGGATACCCTGCAGGAGAAAGCCTTCCCCACAGGAAGGGTATAATATCTGATTGGCAGTGCATAATCATTCACACTTGGTTGTCCAAGACTTGCAAGGGTTTTCTGCAGTTTCTAGGGCACATGGACTCATCCACAGCTGGGGTGCCATGGGCCAGATTTCAGATGAGGGACATTTGGTATAATCTGAGAGGCCACTGGCCCTAAAGGTCGGACTCTCTATCCAAGATAGTGCCAGCCACAGAAAGCTTTGTACAAGCACTAGAGTGGTGGAAGGAGGAAAGCAGCCTCAGAAATGGCATTGCCTTACTCCAGCAATCCCTAACAAATGTCCTTACAACAGATGCTGCACTCCTAAGGAGGGGCACCAACCTGGAAAACTTCATAGTTAGTGACATCTGGTGCACACAGGAGACTCGGGAGCACATAAATCTCCTAGCATTTGAGGCAATATTACTGGTAATGCAATATTTTTCCACCCAGCTTACATGTTCCATGTGCCTACACTTGAATGGACAATATGACAACAATGTACTACATAAAGAAGCAGGGAGGAACAAGATCTTCAAAACTGTACATAGAAGCTGTGGGGGATCTGGGATCTGCCTTATTTCCTAGATGCAAAGATTTCTGGAGTACTTCTGCCAGGCAAGGACAGTGTGCTGGCAGACTCCCTAAGCAGAATCAGCCAGGGAGATAGAGCTGTTTGCCTCTTGGGAGAACAGTCAGTTGCCATAATTTTGTTGCAGGCCAAGGTAAGGGGCACAGTCCATGAAGACACCCTAGTTCTGGACTGGACAGGAAGGTTCCTGTATGCCTTTCCACCATTCCTATTCATAAAGCTCAGGAGAGAGCCAGCTGTGACAGGGAGCTCCTGCCACTCTTGAGGACTAACCTTTTCTTAAATCTGTTGCGGCAGTTCTTCTGTTTCTTAGCCTAATCTATTCTTTGCAATTTGTTTTAATTTTACAAAATCTGAAACTCCGTGCCCTCACCATTGATGAAGTCCTGACCCCACTCACCAAAATCCTTAACTGATCCCTCATGCTCTCTCAGTTACCCCAAAAATGGAAATCTGCTGTGGTGACACCAATTCACAAAAGTGGGGATAAGACCATTACCAGTAACTACAGACCCATCTCCATTCTCCCCCCTCTCTTGAAAGCCCTGGAGAGAATAGTTGCTGATCAGCTTGCTGAATACCTTGCAAACTACAACCTGCAATGTCATGAGCAGCATGGTTTTCGTAAGGGGCATAGTACCACCATGCCTCTCTTCGAATTCACCACTTATATCCATAACGCTCTGGATCTGGGACATCTAGTCAGCGCCACATTCATCGATTTGACAAAGGCGTTTGACACTGTCAACCACTCCCTGCTGACTGAACAATTATCTTGCCTTGACTCTCAGATGACACCACTTCCCAAGGACAATGTTCCTTTATATCCAGAGCCTCATCTTGGTACAACTTGCTTCCCACCTGAAGTTACCAACAGTACTACTCTCGGGCACTGTCGCAGCCTTCATCAGCACCTTGTTGCCAGGGCCTCCTGTGACTGCTTCTCATAACTATCCTAATCCTCCTCTCCTCGTATGCCCTTCCCAAGTCCCTCCTCCTTACCACTCTCTCATCTCCTTCCTTTCCTACCGGTGTTCTTTTTTTTTTCCCCTCTGGTTTGTCCCGTGTACTCCATCACTATGCCTTTTGTCCCACACTACTTCCTCCTTCACTCTTCTCCACTAACCCTGATCCTGCCCTACTAATTCCTCCACCTGTACCCGCCCTCTCTCCTCATAGCTTCTTCCACCTGCACCCAACCTCTCTCCTTATAGCTTTCAATCCTTCTATGAAGTATTGTACCACTGTGAATTATTGTACATATGTCCTTGAATTGTATATGAAAATTAGTGTACCTTAATGTACAACTGTGAATTATTGTACATCTGTTCTGAATTATATATGCAAATTAATGTACCTGACAAAGCCTATGGCTGCTGTAAATTGTCTTATTGTTATTATTTTCAACTATATGCTGTTCTCATTTTCTGACATGGAACCTTTGTAAAAGAGCTTGGGCTCAAAGGTGTCTTCGAAATTATAATAAATAAATAAAGATCAATAAATAAACAATTTCTAGTGCATAAGGTTGGTCACCTATGGGCACCCCTTCCCTTTCTTGACTATGCTATACTGTCCTTTTTAATTTTCCTTTTCCCTCTCAGGTCCTTGTACAGGAGGTTATTGTTGTGACCTCGAGTTGATGTAAAACAACAGGCTGTGTTCCTCATTGTTGGATTTAGTATGTAATGGCACTATGTCATATTATACATCGATGTGTATATCTTATGTTTAGGAAACCTATGCATGTTAAAAATACCATGGCACTAGGTGTTTTTGGTAAAGGTAAAAAGTACTAGGTGACTCTATTATAGAAATTAAGTTGTTTGCGCTGTTTAAAATGCATTTGCTGTAAACTGAGCAAGTCTGAAATGCCATGGTGATTTGCATATATCCCATGATGCTTTGCAGTATGGAAGTATGTGTGATGTTGTGTTTCTTTGAAACTTCGCTATATTGCCAATGCCCTTTGGGGTAACCCTTACTTCAGTGCTTCTGCACTGAGGTTCTTTGTCTTTAGCTTTTTTTTTATTTGAGCCCCACCACCCAAGCAAACAAGACCCGCATAGGGGAGGCTAACTCTCAACAGATTAGTTAGATCAGAGATCAGCGAGTCAGTGTGTGCTGGCTAAGTGTAGAGGAAAGACTTGCATAGTCTGTTGCTACAAACTGATGTACTGAAAAAGGGATATGCCATTGCTGAAGGTTATTCTCTGTATTTTGAATAAACATCACACACAGATTGTGTGTTGAAACTGAAGTTCGGTGTCTGGTCCATCTGTTGTCCCACAACCCGTCCACATCAGCAACATTGACTGATAGTTCCAAACTGGTACTCAATGCTTCTGACCCTATCCAGAAGGATTCCAATCAGTCTGTCACTGAAATACCACTTACTCTGTCTTAAAGCACATTAACATTATCAGACCTCAGAACACTATGTCTGAGGGTGGTTCTTGAAGAGCTAGAATTCTGTAGTTTGAATCTGTCAGTGGAGGTGCCAAGGTTGTTGAAGGTTTCCAAGAAAACCAGCAACAAGGAAAGTATACTCCTCAAAGCGGAAATGATTCTCATACTGGTGTGCCTCCAGAGAGTTAATCACAATGCAAGGGCTGCCTACAGTTCTGGACTACCTAGTACTCCTACAGGCATTAGGTCTGAGCCCTTCAACTCTGAAGGTATATCTGGCAGCTGTGTCAGCTTATACCTCAGCAGGCAAAGACACGTCCTTGGCCTTACAGAATGTTTTAGATCAGTGGCAATGCTTTATTTGTTTTTCTTGGTTTCACTAATTGTGTAATGTTGTTTACATTAAAATCATACTGTTAAAAAATCTGTGTGTGTATTGTATTGCTTTTACCCACTAATACCTATCCTAACAAGTTTTAGTATGCTCTGTATCACTGAATCTCCGTTTGTTTTTTCTCTGATTTTTGTTTGTGTGGTAATAGCCACTGATGCCATGCCAGGACTGATGTAAGCGGCTAGAGCCATGGACAGTATCATCAGCTGATCTGAACTGCAGCCGTGAACGGTAGCCCTTCTTTTCCCAGCATATTTGGCCATGTATTAAAGTTGCATGCATCTCAAAAGCATAGCTGATCTTTGTTTCTGGTAAACCAAGATCATGTTGTGCAGATTTCATCATGAACCATGTCTAAACCAAACGGAAGGACTAAAGTCTCTGGCAAAACAAAACAGAAATCTAATCAGTACAGAAACAAGGATCCAAGACTCCTCAATTGCTCTAAATAAGGAGAGTGCAGTCATTGCTTCTTCTTTAGCTGCAGTTTCATTTCGACTTCACAACACTCATAGAACAGGGCACAGAATTCTATCCTATGAGTCTCAATGCCAGCTCAGCAAAGGTAAAGTTTGTCAAAAAAGGGCTATACATTTTACAATAATGGGTATGCATGTACCCTACTGAACTGGACAATTTGTGGCTGTTCTGTGAGCTAGACATGGCATTTGATGCAAAACTGAGATGGTGCGCTGTAGATGTAAGAGTGAAACTCAGTGGGACTCTTAACTCCCCGGTACATGCCGTGGCAACACATGACACAGCAAAGTGAAGGAGCACCACAAAATTGACTGCAAATGCAGAATAATTTTATTAACATCAGTTTTGCATTAAATGCCAAATCTCACTCAGAGAGCAGCCACACATAAACAGTATGGTTCAGCAAACACTTATTCTGTTTTTGTTAAAATGTATAGCCCTTTTCTTTTCTTCCACAGTGACCATATATTGTCAGCACTGTCTCTCCACTGTGTCCCCTTTGCCAGCAAATCCAATAAGCTCCATTGATAATGATATCCTCTGTCCTCCAGCCACCTCAGTAATTACTCCAATTGCTCTCCTATTCCCTTTCAATGTCCCTGCATCTCCAGTGCTTTCTGTCCCTCTGCTCACCTCACGTTTCCTGATTTCTTACAGAAGCAGCCAGACCTCATCCAACAACTCACACACGAAATCTGGCCAGTGGAAAATCATGTACAGAAATGCTTGCAGTCTGAGAAACAAGATCCCAGACCTGCAGACAATAATGACAGAGGCTAAACTGGACATAGTAGCAATTAGCGAGACATGGTTTACCAGTAACCACACTTGGAAGACTTCAATACCTGGCTATGTACTTTTCAGAAGAGACAGAGGTGCAAGGGGGTGGAGCAGCCCTGTATGTCAATGAAAATATCAAAGCTACAGAAATTCAGAATACACATAAGGAGCCAGAAGAACTGTGGGTCACCCTGGAAACAGGAAATGGGACAGCCATAAGAACTGGGGTTGTCTACAGGCCCCAGATCAGGGGGAGGACATAGACACATTACTGTTAGAAGATATACAAAACATGACAGCTAAAGGGGAGGTTCTGATAATGGGAGACTTCAACATGGCAGATGCAGATTGGTCAATACCAGCAGGAACATCTGCCAGAACTAGACACATGGTGGATTCCCTGTGGGTGGAAGGCCTCAAACAACTGGTACAACAACTCACAAGAGACAGGGCTATCCTAGATTTGGTACTGACTAACAGGGAAAGGATCACAGATCTCCTGATAGGTCACCTGGGGGCCAGTGATCATCACATGATATGGTTCAATTTGGCCACTACAACTAAATCATCCTATTCCAAGGCAAAAATATGGGACTTCAGAGGAGCTGACTTTAATAAGATGGCCAACAGAGTTAAGCTAGCCCTGGCAAAAAGAAATACAGGTGAGAGGGTACAGGCAAAGTGGGCAAGCATTAAGGATGCAATACTTGAAGCAACATCCCACTGTGTTATAGAGAAAAGGAAGTGCAAAAGAAGAAGGAAACCACTTTGGTTCTCAAAAACAGTAGCAGAAAAGGTCAGAGCCAAAAGGCTGGCCTTCAGGAAATATAAGGGAACACAGTAGGATGAAGATAGGGAGGCATACCAAACTTCCCTAAGGGAAGCAGGGAAGGCAGTAACACAGGCAAAGGCCCAAACTGAGAACACTAGCACAAACAGTAAAGAGGTGACAAGACTTTCTATAGATATGTTAGTGAAAGGAGAAAGTCCAGAGGTATTCTATGATTAAAGAAGATAAAGGTGTGTGAGGAGGAGGAGGAGGACCATGTAAAAGCATCTGTCCTTAATAGATACTTCTGCTCAGTATTTACTGAAGAGAAGGTAGAGTAGGGCCCACAGCTCAGCACCATGGACACGGGGAGGGAGGTGAGCACTAGTCCCTTCACAAAAGAAAGGTCCTACAAGGCTCGATAAGCTCAGTATGGACAAGGCAATGGGACCTGATGGCATACACCCCAGGGTACTAAAGGAGCTAAAGGTGAAACTAGTAGAGCTATTATCAGAACTGTTTAGTGAGTCTCTGAGCACAGGAGATGTCCCAGAAGACTGGAGAAGGCTTATGTGATCCCGCTCCACAAGAGTGGTAGCATGGAGGAGGCAGGGAACTACAGACCTGTCAGTCCTACCTCAGTAGTGGGCAGATTATGGAGGCACGCCTTAAGAAAGGATAGTGCAACACCTGGAATCCATAGAGCACAGGATCCAAGACAAAATGGGTTTACAAAGGAAGGTCCTGTCAAACTAATCTCATAGATTTCTTTGACTGGGTAACTAGAGTGGTGGACCAAGGGGGAGCAGTTGATGTCACCTACTTTTCCACATAGAAGATTGATTAATAAGCTGGCTAGGCTTGGGGTGGGTCAAGTTGGTCAACTGGGTGGCAAACTGGTTGGACAGACAGAAAATAGAGTGTGGTGGTAAGTGGTATACAGTCAGAAAGATGCAAGTCACAAGTGGGGTACCTCAGGGATCAGTCCTGGGGCCAGTCCTCTTCAATATCTTCATCAGTGACATTGCAGATGGACTGGAGGTAAGGTTTGTCTGTTTGCAGATGGCGTAAAGATCTGCAAAAGAGTAGATGATCCAGATGGGGTGAGCAGAATGAGAAGAGATCTGGATAAACTGGCAAAATGGTTGGAAGAGTGGCAACTGGGGTTTAATGCAAAAGTGCAAGATCATGCACATAGGGAAGATAAACCCTGAAGCCACCAATAGGTTGGGAGGGAGTTGTTGGCAGTCACAAGGGAAGAAAGAGACTTGGGCATCATCATCACCGCTGACCTGAAATCATCCAAGCAGACCACTAAAGCAGTAGGTAAGCTAGGGGATGTTAGGGTGTATTAGTAGGGTATCACAAGTCAGAAGAGAGGTAATAATCCCTTTACAAGACATTGGTTAGGCCCCATCTGGAGTTCTGCGTGCAGTACTGGAGCCACACCTTCACAAGGATATTAACCAAATTGAAGCAGTCCAGAGAAGGGCAACCAAAATGATGCAGGGACTGCATCAGAAAACATATGAGGACACATTAACGGAGCTCAATATGTATACCCTTGAGCAAAGGAGGAGAGAGGTGATATGATCGAAACATTCAAACACCTTAAGAGGCGTTAACAAGATGAAAGAGTCTAACATGTTTCAATATAAAAATTAGCAGGACAAGAGGACACAGTATGAGATTAGAGGAAGTTCTTTTCACAGAATGGGTGGTGGATGCATGGAGCGACCTACCTCAGGAAGTGGTGGATATGAATATGGTGCAGGGCTTCAGACAGGCATGGGATAGGCATAAGGGAGTAATACAGATGAGTATGACTAGATAGGCCATTGACAGTGCAAAGGCCAATGGCACATTTATAAGGTAGAAAAAGAAATGGGCAGACTGGATGGGCCTTGTGGTCCTTATCTGCCGTCAATGTCTATGTTCTATGTTTCTATGAACAACAGTCAGAAACAAAGATTCTGCAAAAACAAACAAAATATAAATAAACTGATGTACAGCTGAGCTTGGAAGTGTGGGTCAGCAGACCTCCGGGGGGGGGGGGGGCTTAAAAGAGCTGAGATCTGCCATTTTACAGAAATGTGGAGGTGAAAAGAACCGAAAGCCACCGTTCTTCAGAAGCAGTACGTTGTGACTGAATCGTTACTGTTTTATTTCAATGTAAGTACTGAAATGAAAAGTAAAGTAATACCACAGTACTGTACTGTACTGTACTGTGCTATGTTTGTGAGTGGAGGGGGAAAGCAATCAGTTTGGAGAGCAGGAGGGGCTAAACAGGGAGCCATCATCAAAACACACTATCAGTACATGTCTGCTGTTCCTGTTATGGGAGCTGGTAAGTAAAGCAAAGCCTATCTTTTTGTGGAGATCTGACCAGCTGAGCTGGGGGTGGGAGTGCAGATGTTGCAGGGAGAGTAAGACCATGGCGGTGTAGTCATAGTCATCAAAGAGTACCAGAGAATGCAGAAATCAATTTCACCTTTTCTTTTGACTGCTATCTGTCAGTAAAAGGACATTATACCAGTATACAACACTTTCTGTTTTGATGACCCCCTTCCCCCATATGTCCACCTCGGAGTTGTTTTAATTTTATCTAGTCGAACAGGATCAAAGAGGCCATTACATGTTTGGACTATAACAAGTTATGACAAACTTTGTCTTTGCCATGGTGGTGGTGAGACTCACAGGATACTCTGCCCTGTTCTATGAGCTTTGTGAAGTTGAAATGAAACTGCAGCTGAAGAAAACACAATGACTGCACTCTCCTTATTTAAAAAAATCTTATTTAAAACATCAAGGAGTCTTGGACCCTTGTTTCTGTACTAATTAGATTTCTAGTTTTTATTTTATTTTTTTTTTTTTGTATTAGACTTCAGTCCTTCTGTTTGGTTTAGACCCAGTTCAGAAGGAAATCTGCACAGCATGATCTTGGTTTACCAGAAACAAAGATCAGCTATGCTTTTGAGAAGCATGCAGCTTTAACACATGGCCAGATTTGCCATGAAAAGAAGAACTACCGCTTGAGGTTGTAGTTCAGATCAGTTGATCATACTGTCCACAGTCTTCAGCCACTAACATCAGCTCTGGATTAACGTCAGTTGCTATCACCACACAAACGAAACTGGAGAAAAAGCAAACTGAGATTTAGTGCTACGGAGCATATTAAAACTTGCTAGGATACTGTGAAGCACACATTAAGCATGGGGCTTAATTTTAAGCTGATGCCTCTTTAAGAACTGTTAGAATCTTCATGTAGCTAATTGTTGCACTGCCTGACAATGTCATGTATGCCTGTCAGTCAAGTCAGAGAAATCTTTCAGTTTGGGGCTTGTCTCCCACAGAACATCTACTGCACAGAATAAACCTGTATTCTTTATTTTATGCGTCTGTCAGTTATTTGCACGGTCCGGATGGGGTCCTCACCAGCAGCAACCGAAGGGTCTGACAGACTACAGAGAAGGTAAGGGGTACTTTAGTGGCGGACCAATTACCAAAACACCACACATGGCAGAGAATGCATCCCTTCTTCTGTCCAGACCCCATCTCACTGCCTGCTTCATTGAGTACTAAGTCATCTACCCCAGTATGCCTGAACTGCTTGAATGCTCATAAAATTCACAACCTTGGCTGCTAGTGAAGAAAACAAAAATGATGAACTGTGTCCTGGTGGTACAGCAGTCTGCAGCCCTCCTACTGTAAAGAAAAGCGTGCTCACACAGCTGGCGGTGGCTCCATGCCGGGCTTTCTCAAGTTAATTGAGCAAAATCCTATGCTCCACGGGGCTGCTACTGTACTCCCCAGCTGCTAACTCGGTCTCCTGCCTCCTACCTTGAGGCACAGCAGTGCAGCAAACAGAAGCAAGCACACTGCTCTCTCCCTCAATTCTTGAGGTTCTCCTGTTAGGCAGCTCCCTGTCTCCTCGCAGCAGTGCTTCCTTCGGAGCACACAACATCAGCACAACCTCAAGGCCTCCCTGAACAGCTGCTGCCTCACAAACCGCAGCTACATCACAGCCTGGATGGCCATCCAAGTGGCTCCACTCACTCAGATGTCCACAGTCTCAGCCTGAATCCATGGTTTGCTCCCTCCCAAATTGCAGCTCTTACCTTGCAGCTGCAAGACTCCTCAGACCAGAAGCACAATTCCTCTCTCTCCCACTCTTCACAATTGTGGCTTCCCTGCACCAGCAGCCAAACGGAGCTCTGCACTCCCACTGGCCCTGCTGCTAAAAGGCTGCACAACAAATTGGGACTGCAGCACAGTGCCTCCGCACCTTCTGAACTGTTACATTCCGGGCCACCACTTAAGAGCAGCACCTGCTGCTCCAACCATCTTTCAGCCATGCTTCAGAAAAGGGGCAATACCACTTCAGCAAATAAATTAATAATGTAGGGGGAAAAAACTGCAGGAATGCTACACAGGGCATAAGGCAACCGAGAGAAAACTCTTCCAGTAAACAGGGCACAGCAAATTAATAAAACAAGGGGGCACATGAAATGTAAAAATGGAAGCACAACATTTTTTTTTAAAACAAATCGGGGCAAACAACATACACAAAGCAAAAAAAAGAGTGCTGCAGGAATTCAAGCAGGGTAGTACATATCAGTAACCAAAGAGACATTCATTGGAGTCAAATGGTAAAAGAAAAGGCAGCCTAATAAACAAACAGTCAAATAAATACTGTAATTCCCCCACAATTTTACCACTCACCACCACAGATACTTCCTGCCATTTCTGTTGAGGAAGAGGCCCAGCAGGCGACAATACGTCATTTGATCATTGCAGAGAAGCACATCAGGCAAGGGTCCTCCATCTTCTCTTCATAAAAACAATAAGAAAGGAAGTGAACCATAACCCCCCCCCCAGTGGCCATCTTGCTACAGTCAGGCCAGTCAAAACCCACAGGAACTGCATGTCAAAATTTGGCGGCCATTTTGTGAAGGGCACAAATTTACCTCACTCCACTGAAATCAATGGCAATGCTATTTAAATGAATGGACACTGTAACAAGTAGCTGATTTTTGCAACAACACCTTTATTTAAATAACAAACAACACTGAACTGAGTGGGAATTCTTTATTAAGACATCGTTTGAGGAACCTTGCTACAAAAATTTGTATTTTTGACTATAAAAATAATTTTTGCTTGGCACTTCATCCACGACACAACGTCCCATCTCCTGCATGATGGCAACCTCTTCTCACCCTTATGACCTTTTCTCAGTGAAACAAAGCTCATCTCCAACCACAGTGTCCGACGATGACAGAGATATAAGTGCCAAAGTGTCCAGAGTTCTACCTTCACCTACCTCAAGAGTGTGGGGCTACGAAATAGACACCATCCTGCATGACATCCATTTGTCCATCTCAGCTCAATGAGCACAAGCTATGCAAGCCATTCAAGATGACATGGCATGCATCAAAGCTATTTCACTACAATCCACACTCCATTCCAGCTTACAACTAGTACCCTTCTCAGTCTTGCCTCATGAAGACACTGTCGACTGGCTGGAACAATTCCAAGCATGGATTTCTTTCAATGGTTGAACTGATCCCTTGTGCATCTCCAATGCCTTGCGATTGCTTCTGAGAGGGACTGTCATTTTCTGGTTCAACACACTTCCAGAACAAATCAAATAGGACACTGCCACCCTGTATACAACTTTCAAACAAAATTTTCTTCAAGCACACCCACCCTGGTTATTAGAGCAACAACTGTGGGAACGTATCATGCAACCCACTGAATCTCTCGAAGCCTTCATAATGGACACTGAATCTCACTGCAAACGCCTACAGAAAACAGAGAAAGATCAAGTAACAACCTTTGTCCGGGGCCTGCCTCCTCAATTCTGTACCTATGTCATACAGCAAAAGCCAACCACCTGGACAGACACCATCCAAGCTGCACTGCTAACCCAAGAGTTAATTTTAATGTTTCAGTCTGCCAGTGCTCAGGCACCCCAAACCTCACAACTGGCTGCACTCGCAACGTGTCCAACAACAGCAAGCAATGATTAACAAGCTTACCTCAACTGTCAGTACCTTACATCTCAACTCAACTGCTTCCTCTGTAACTTCTGTCAACACTGCAACCACCTTGACAGTGGACTGATCCACCTCTGCTTTCATGAGAGCCTGTAACCTGCCAGTGGTATGGATTCGGAGGACACTGTGCTGCTGTCTGCAGCTAAGTATTGCAACAGGATTCAGGAGGACCAATGTCGTCCACCACAGCACAATCAACATGATAACTGCAACTATTCTCAGGATCAGGGAAACAAGTGCCACCCAACAGACTTGGGGCTTTTGTTTGGTGGTGGAAACACAGCAACTGATCACCCTCTGACTCTCACAATTCAAACAAACACATCCTCCAATTATAAACTCAGGCACACTCTCACTTCCGGGCAAAGGTACATGTCATCAGGTCACTCCTCCTAGCCAACTTTGTTCGTGTAACCAGTGGAGATTGGTCCACGTACACCTTGGTCATCACTGGAACAGAAATGTCAGTTATCAGCAGCAGTATTCTAAACAACCAGGCTATTCGTCACATACCTAATGTCTCTCCAGCCAACCTAAAGTACATTATCACAGCAAGTACAACTACAGTACCTATCACAGGCGTGGTCCATCTCAAGCTCCACTTTGGCTCACAGCAAGCTACTGTCAAGTTTTATATAGTGCCTGATCTTCAGCCTGTAATAATTCTTGGTCTGGACTTCCTCAAAACTCAAAAAGCCATCCTAGACTTTGCCTCAAACAAACTGTCACTAGATCCTTAGAGGGAATTTGCAGCTATAGGCTCAGTCACTGTGCCTCCTAAGTCAGAGATGGTTTTGATTGCCAAGATTTGAGGTGAACCACTTCCACAAGGTGTTGTTGGCATTGTCATGGGATCCCCTGTGCTGCATTCATCAGGTTTCCCTCCAGGCAATACCTTATCAGCTGTGCATGATGGGGCAGTCTTTCAAAAATGCTGCAGCTTTGCGGATGAGCCTGTGGTCATCTCAAAGGGTGCCAACTCGGAAAGTTTGTCTGCTTGTCTTCAGGGGACCAATTCCACCTCATGCAAGAACCTCAGCCTGGTTCCACCAACTCCAGTCTTGTCAGTACTATCATGACCACTCAAGCTTCAACTGAGTTACCCTCAAGTCAGAGACTATTCTCTTTAAAACTTCCAGTATCTCCAACAGAAAAGCAACAACTTTTGAAATTCCTGAAGAATTCTCTGTATGTCTTTGTAGGTCCAGATAACAAGCTCAGATGCTGTGATATTCTGCAACTCACCATTGAGGTGCAGCTCAACCAGAAACCAATCCATCACCGAGCCTACAAAGTGGGACACAAACAGAAACAAGTCCTCTGGGACATAATCACATGCTTGAACAAGACATTGTTGAAGAGTCTACAAGTCCCTAGGTGCACCTTGCTTGCTGGTGGTAAAGAAGGACAAAGGGTATCGCTTACGTGGTAGACTACAGAAAACTCAGTGCCTACATGGTGCAGGATGCTCATCCCTTACCTACAACTAAAGATGCCTTAGAGAGTCTTGAGTGCGGCCAGTCCTGCTTACTTCACCATTCCAGGCCTGTACAGTAGGTTCTATCAAATTTCCATTGATTCAGTTTCCTATCTGTACACAGCATGGCTCTGCCACTTGGCACTTTTTCAGTTCAAACTTCTGCCTATGGGTCTTTGGAACAGTCCAGCCACATTTCAACGTGTTATGGAAGCCGTACTACATGGGTTGTCTGAGAAATCTTGCCTGGTCTACCTGGATGATATGATTGTCTTCAGCAGAACTTTTTCAGAGCACTTCCAACATCTCAAAGAAGTGTTCGAATATCTCAGGCAAGCCAGTCTCAAACTTCGCCCAGAAAAGTGTTGTTTTGCACAGCATCAAATTCATGGGACATGTGGTTAGTTTTCAAGGCATCCTTCCAGATCCAGACAAGCTCTCAGCAGTCAAGGACTATCCAGACCCTAACCATCTCAAAGATCTTCAGGCTTTTCTGGGCTTGTCTGACTACTACCAAAAGTTAATTTGCAACTATGCCAAGATCGCAGCTCCACTGTATGCCCTCACCAAAAAGGGATGTGACTATAATTGGACTTTCAAATGTAGAGAGGAATTTGAAACCTTAAAACAAAACCTAATCTTTTCTCCAGTATTGGCCTACCCAAGGGTCAAGCAACCTTTCAAACTCTACTCAGTTGCTAGTTCCTTTGCAGTGGGTGCTGTGCTCTGTCAAATTCAAGACAAAACAGAACATGTGGTCTCCTATGCTGGGTGCTCTCTTTCCTCAGCTGAACAGAACTATGACATCACAGAAAAAGAATATCTAGCCATGGTATTTGCCGTAAAGAAATTTGACTGCTACCTTCGCTATTTTTCCTTTACAGCTATTGTTGATCACTCTGCCCTCAGATGGTTATTCAAAATGAAGGAGCCAGTTGGCAAATTCGCCCGATGGATCACCATGTTATAGACTTACAACTTTGAAATTCAGTACAGACCAGGTCGAGTTCACTTAAATGCATATGGTGTATGCTGGAGATGATATCCCTCTGCATCACCCTCAACAGACAAAGAATGCTGCTTACAAACTCTTCCCTTCCACACCATGGATGTGCTTCCTGTGGACACTCCTACAGCACCTCAAATTGCTCTACTTCTGATCTGTCCCTGGCAACTATTAAAATGCAACACAGAACTGACACTCAATTTCTGGACATAATCACTTACTTAGAGTCTGGAACCTTACCACAACAAAAGAAGCATCTCCAAGGTGTACTCTTCTTTGCTTCACAATACCTCCTCAATGACGGTGTGCTTATTCACATCTGGACCAAGCAAGGTGAGGGTTATCATATGGATAGAACTCATGTACAGCTAGTTGTGCCAGCCTCTCTAATCAATCTAGTTCTTCTCTCCACTCATGCCTCTCCACTTTCTGGAGGTCATATGGGAATACACAGAACTCTCGAAAAGACAAGGCTTCACTTCTTCTGGCCTCACATGAACAGGGACATTGTCCGATTTGTAAAATCCTGCCAGCCCTGCTCCCAAAGAAAGCCTCCTGTCAAGCTGACAAAGGCACACATCATTCCAATGCCTGTAGCCACTGAACCCTTCCAAAGAGTCAGCACTGACATTCTTGGGCCCTTACCAACATGCTGTGACTCTGGTAACAAATACATCCTAGCTTTTGTGGACTACCTAACAAAGTATTTGGAACTCATCCCCCTAAAAGACATTAAAGCTGCCACTGTGGCAATTGCCTTTCTCAACACAGTCATTTGTTGTCACAGCACCCAAGAACTCCACTGGATAGGGATCTCGCGCTGCTAGAGGTTTCTGAGTCAGCTTCTTCTTTCATTATTCCCATGCTGGAACAGCTTGAACTTGCCAGACGTGTTGCAATCACCACGTTGGGCCAGAGAAACTCTACAATATAGAAAATGTCAGCAGCCAAGTCGCATGAGCCTTCATTATCTGTTGGGGACATTGTGCATTTGTACCGACCTGTCCTTTTTCTGGGCACCACCAAGAAACTGCTTCGTCCCTGGACTGGTCTCTTCTACATCATAGAAAAGTTTCCTCTTGTCCACGTTCATTTACAATGCAAGTTGGATGGAAAGCTGCTGCACAACAATGTCCACATAAATTGACTGAAACATGGGTACCTGAGTAACAACCTTCCAGATGACCCCAATCCACCTAACAATGAAGCTGCACTTGAGCCTGCCATCCTCTGAAGCTGAGATCCCTCCAGACAACCTGCTACTAGTTCCTACAGATCTTCCCACTCCTGACACTCTCCAGTCAGCTTCCATTTTGCCAGATTTGCCTGAGACTTCCTCTTTTTAAGCCTTCTTCTTCCTCTCCTCAGGACTCTCCATTACACATACCAGTGTGCCAGATTGAGAAGATCTTAAGGAAGAAGTTCATAAATGGATCCTGGACTTATACAGTCAAGTGGTGTGGATTTGATAGTGGGCAGAACTGCTGGGTCACTTTTGACCTGACCCTGTCCTGACAGGAACTAGTGCAATCTACACACCTCCATTCCCACTGACTGGAAAAGTCGACGGAGGTTTTGGACTTTTGTGAACCCGGACTCCATGTTCATTTAAATACTAATGCTTCCCCCTTAGGAATGTCTTCCAGTGGACAGTCCACCTGTTTGTTATTGTTCATAACTATTATTAAAGTGTGCTACCTGATTCTGGGTATCCTCCTGCTACCCTTCCCTTCTTCCCTTTCCTTCCCCTGCACTTTAGTGCTTGTAGCATGACCAAGCTTCTAGTGCTATGGTATTCCTCTCAGGTGCTACTCTGACTGGTCCCCAGTTTAGCCTAGATCCCCCCGCCTCTTCCTGCAGTGGAATATTGTTTTAAATATAATGCCTTGAAATGCATGAACATGATTTTTTTTTTTTGCCTTTAAAACTTACTTATAAATATTTATTACTTAGCAACTGTTGATAGTGTATTGCTTGTTCGAGTGGTGCTCGCATTCACTGTCCCAGCAGTGATGTGACGCGACACATTAAGCTGCGGGGCTTAACTTAACGCTAAGCTGCTGCCCCTTTAAGAACACTTAGAACCTGCATGTAGCTAATTGTTGTACCTGTCTGGCAGTGCCATGCATCCTGTAAGTCAGAGAAATCATTCAGTCTGGGGCTTGTCTCCGTGAAGAGAGCGTCTACTGCATAGAATAAACTTGTATTCTTTATTTTATGTGTCCGTCCAGTTATTCGCATGGTCCAGATGGAGTCCTCACGGCAGCAACTGAAGGGTCTGACAGACCACGGAGAATGTAAGGCGGTCCTTTAGTGGCAGATCAAATACCAAAAACACCACAATACACACGCAGGTTTTTTTTAACTGTCTGATTTTAATGTAAACAACATGAAACAATTGGTGAAACCAAGAAAAACAAATAAAGCATTGCCATTGATCTATAAGGGTCTCAATCACCTGTACCCTTGTAAGGGACCCAATTCCTTAGTGGAATCTAAATATTTGTCTTGTCCAGCTGAAGGAGGATCCCTTTGAGCCTATGGCTACTGTTAATTTAAACTACGTCTTCACATAGAAAAAATTTCCTGACTGCCATGACATCCGCCAGTAAGGTAAGCAAACTGCCAGCCCTCTGTGCAGATCCAAACTTCATAATGTTCCACATGGATAAGGCAGTCCTTCATGTTAATAGGAAGTTTTTGTCTAAGGTGGTGTCAGAATTCCCCTTGAAACAGTTACCCTTCTTCTGTCCTGAACACTTTAATGCAGGTGAGTAGAGACTACACTGTCTAGATGTAAGACGGGCACTATGTCACTACTTGGACCAGACAAAGGATTCCAGGTCCCAACCAGAGCACATACATTTTGTTACCTGTGGAGAGGTTGACAAAGAAAACCAGCAGCTAAGAAAACTGTCTCTTGTTGGATAATCTCCTGCATTCAGTTCTGTTATGAAAATCCTGTAAACTCCCTTCCAGAGTAATGCAGGCACATTCCACAAAGGGTAACTCTACCTCCATAGCAGCTACAAGGGCATCCCCTCATAGAAAAATGTAAAGCAGTTATCTAGAAAACAGTGCACACCTTCACAAAACGCGAACTGTCTGCTCATACAGTTCAGGAGGTATGCCAGTTTGGAATTGCTGTCTTGCAGGACCTTTTTCCAAATGGGTTGTGGACACATCCTCTCAAGGTGCTACTAGTGAGTCTGCCTACTGTAAGGCATCACTGATGTACTCCATGTTGTTTGAAGAAAAGAATACTCATCATAGTAATGTTGTTTCTTCTCAGGAATCCATCAATGAGCATTACAAACCATGACCCTGCCTCCCCTTCCCGAACCTGAAAATGGGTTCACACCAGAATCTGTTCTTAAGGTTAAGTATTCCTTATTTCAGCTTCTCAGTGATTGTTAGAATGTGGCTAACTTTACTTAAGTCTGCTTTAATTTGATGGGTTTTTCAAAATGTTAAAGAAAATTTTAGAAATTTTTTGGTAGCCATTTAGTTAGTGTTAGTGGCTAAAGCTTCCCTAGCTGTAGAAACAGATATAATGTTGGAACAGTAGAAGGAATCTGACCACAATGCAGAGTTTGAACTTGTATTCTGAATTCTAAAATTTGCATAAATTTCAGTCTCTACTCCACACTCTGGTGGAAAGATGTTTATTGCAATGCTCATTGATAGATCCCTGAGAAGAAACAACATTACTACAGTAAGTATTTTATTTCTTCCCAACCTGATGCCATAATGCTCTGCCTGTGACATCACAGTTCTTCCCCTAGAAACTGTGACAGCAAAGCAGACCATTATAATTTAAAGTAGGTAATAAGCTACAAAGGCAGATGTACTCTAATTAATAAAGATCTTGTTTCGTAGGAATTGCTTCAGCAATAATAATGGAGAGAAGTAATCTGCAGAAGAGGTATGAAATACAAGCTAAATTGTGTCTAAATGTAATGTTTCTAAAGTTTTCCCCAAAGTGTCAGCTGATCTTTAAGCTCCTTCCAATGGCAGCAGAAGGTGCAACACCTTTAAGAGATACAGGGCTTGATTCTCAAACCCTTTGATTACCATAAGGTGCCAGCACCAAACATAAATGGCACCAAGTGGCACCTTGCATGATCAAACACTGCCCCTTGAGCTATTCACAAAGACAGCCTGTGTCAATCACAGGCTGCTTGCCCCAGACAGGACTCTGCGCTGCCTGTGTGCCAAAAAATGGGATGACGAGACACTGGGGGCATGTGGCAGATGCAAGCTGCCACATCCCTGAATGTGCATCACAGAACCTCCCAGAGGGAGAAATTCTAAGTACCCTTAGACTAGCCAGGGCTGGTCTAAGAGTACTTAGAAAATGTTCCTCTGGGAGAGTTGCCTGTTTGTAGCAATGTGTCGCTGGTCCCCACACCCCAATCCCGGATGTGCCCCTATATTTAAAATACACATGAACCCATTGATAGTATAGTGGCTTCCCACCCCAATCCCTGATGTGCCCCTATATTTAAAATACACATGAACCCCTCATTGGTAGTATAGTGGTCCCCGCGCCCCAATCCCAGTTGTGCCCCTATATTTAAAATACACACAACCCTTCATTGGTAGTATAGTGGTCCCTGCACCCCAATCCCAGATGTGCCCCTCATTCATAGTATAGTGGTCCCCTTTTAATCCGGATGTGCCCCTATATTTAAAATACACATGAACTCATTAATAGTATAGTGGCACTCACCCCAATCTGATGTGCCCCTATGTTTAAAATGCACATGAACCCCTCATTAGGTAGTATAGTGGCTCCCCACCCCAATCCGTGATGTGCCCCTGTATTGAAAACAGAAATTATCCCATCATTGAGTCGCATAGTGGTCCCCCGTCCCAATCCTCAATGTGCCCTTATATTTTAAAATATACATGAACCCCTCATTGGTAGTATAGAGACACCCTGCCTGATCCCAATGTCCCGTCATTATAAAAGCCCTCACATTGGTGATGCGCATTACACTTTACAGTCTGCCCAGTGACAGTTCAGTTGGGAACCGGCCGCAGAGGTGTGAGGAGGCTGTGCCAGTCGGCTGTGTCTCAGTATGGGGAGTAGGGTGGTGTGCACTGCCTGCTAGGGTGGGGGGGTGGGAGCCACTGGACCACCAATGTGAGTGACTGTTTCTTTTGTTGCATATGACAGGGGCATCAGGGCAGGATGACCACTATCGTAACAGTAAATGGTTCTATATATTTTAAATATAGGGCACATCGGGATTGAGCAAGGGGCCACTATACTACCAATGAGGGGTTCATCTTCAAATATAGGGGCACATCCAGGATCAGGGTGGGGGACCGCTGTACCACCAATGGGGGTTCATTTATATTTTAAATATAGGGGCACATCCAGGATCAGGGTGGGGGGACTGCTGTACTACCAATGGGGGTTCATTTATATTTTAAATATAGGGGCACATCAAGGATCAGGGAGGGGGGCCACTGGACCATCAATGAGAGGGGCTGCCTTTGTGTTGTTATAATAAGGCTATGGGGATTGGGGAGGGGGCACCGCTTGCCTTTGCTGCAAGGTACCTGTGGCAAACCCTTCCTGTGCACCATGTGTTTGCCACATGGGACAGGTTGCTGCAAGTGTAGGGATGTAGGAGACGGGACCCCTCCTGTGCCAGAATCAGGTGCAGAGTCCTTGGTGCACCGGGCTTCAGTGCAAGCTGCTGTTTGCTGCAGCTTGTGCCGATCTATGCCCATTTTCAGAATTGAGCCCACAGTATCTGCTACTTATAGTGGATGCACTTTGTATGGGCAGCTGGTTTAAATGACAAAATCCGCACTGTACGGTATAGGCTTTGAAAATCCTGGCAGTCTAGTGGCTATGTCCTCCTGATGAGAATGTGCTGCTGGTCCTCTTCAAATGCAGAGTTAGATGTCATTTTTGTTATTTCATCCACTTAAAAAAAAGCCTGTTCCACTGTATTTGGTAATGGCAAACAACCCCCCCCCAGCAGCCAATCAGCCCAGCTGCCCCCCGCAGTTGTAATTTCAACAAGCGCCTGGTCCATTAAACAATACCAGTCTACCAGGGTGTTTGGAGGAAACACTCTTGGTTAAACAAGTGCCACACCAGGCTAGAGAGTCCTGCCCGTCGAGAGTGCATGCTGATAACGAGCCACTCCTGTTCTTCTCGGCTGGCTCTGTTAAGTGATGCACATACATGTCATAAGTGCATCATATAGTAGTGCCAGCCTGGAAGAATGGGAGTGGTTCAATATCAAGTGTGCTCTCAAAGTGAGATTCTAACAGTGCAGTGTTTGTCTAGGAGTGTTTCCTGCAGACACACTGTGGCGAACTGCTGTTGTGTATTAGATTCAGGCGCTGTTGAGATGGACAACTATGGGCAGTCATGGTGGACTGGCTGGCTGGGGCGCTTTTGCCATCACAAAATACAGTAGAACTGGCTTTTTTTTAATACATGGATGAAATAGCAATTATATTTAACTCTGCATTTGGAGAGGACCAGCACATTATCCTCAGGACATGACCACTAGACCACAAGGTATTTCAAAACCTGTCCTGTACAATGCATTTGAGAAAGTATAATTTTTATGGAAACAAAAACAGCAAAATCATAGCCCAACATGTGTATTGCAGGTTAAGCACTGTAGAGTGCAATAAAGCACTCTGCCTCTTGCTCCAGTGATGTAATTACCCCGCATGTTCAGTGGCCATTTGTGGGATCAGACACAGTGGTTTTTTTTTAAATGGGAAGGCTGTTGTTCACATTTTTTAAATGCTACAAAACTGCATTTATGTTCTAACCACAGGAATCACTCATTATGATTAAATGATGCATTCAGCCTTCTATGTTGGACTGCCCAGAGAGCTGGAATTATAAGCAAATGATGGAACTCTCAGTTGGCTCATGCCAATTTCAAACTGCTGCCCTAGCAACTGCTGCACTCTGAGTGCTTCAGATTCTTTACTCCGCCTGCCTAGTGAAGATGTCCCGAGAGCTCTCCTTCAACCTCTTCAAAATCTGTTTATCTGGTTGATAAGTAGTATTTTTTATATATATTTCAGATTGCTGCCTTAGTTTTAGTTTATTTTGTAATTTGTGTGAATATTTTGTGTGATTAGCGGTTCCTTCACGGTTCCTTGGAACCGAAGGTTCTACTATTTCTAGTGAGTTTTACCTCAATTTTACTATATTTGTTAGTTCTTGCAGTCAGTTCCTTAACCGCATATAATTGCTTAAGTTTTATTCAAATTTGTTGTTTCTTGGTTCCTTTTTGTCAGGGACCGAGTAGCATCCAGTTCCGGAACCGTTAGTGGTTATTTATATTTGAAATATTCAGTTCTAAGGAACCAAAATTTGATATATTTTCTTTAGCAAATCTAATCGATGTCAGAGGCTCCTGTTGTTAAGCCTAAGAAACGTACAGGACCCACTGGTTTCAAATTGTGTGAGTCTTGTGGTCAGATTATAGCTAAAGCAGACAGACATTCATTGTGTGTTTATTTTATTTTATTCATTTAAATCTTCCTGGACATAAGTCTCCACCACTCATTCACACTAATGGGATCTGCGCCCGGAGGCACTAGGACCCATCGGGAGCAAACTTTTGCTTGGTCGCTGCGAGAGATGGCACCACGGCGCTGGCTCGCTGTAATGACTATCTCAAGGCCGACCCTCCAACCGCCTTCGTTCTTTTTCACTGGGCCGAGTGCACTTCAGTAACGACGTTGCTCGCTTTCGAAAATGAGTCAAACTTCAAACTAGCGCATAGTTTTCAGTTTATTTTTGTAATATTATCTCGATAGTAGTATCGCTTTAAATTTATTCTATTTCATTATATTTTATTATATTTTAAATTTAACATATAATAAAGAAGTCTCAGCCTACTTGACGAGTCGACCCATGAGCAGGTCGGGTGGCGGTAGAGAGTTGCATGTAAAGCTGTTCAGTCAGTCGGGCTGGGTCCGGTCAGCCCCCTTCTCCTCAGCGGGGTTCCGACAACGGTCAGTCCGATGCCCGGGGGGATGGGCGGTCCCCCCGCCGGCATAAAAACAAACGGTCGCATTCTCGGCACCGTTCGGCCTCGAGCTCTTCTTCGGCCCACAGGTCAAAAAAGAGAAGGCATCACTGAGGTCGCCCTCTGATACGCGCTGCTGCCGACATGGTCAGTTATCGTGGCTGGTGCCGGTCTCCTCCTTCGGAGTTGCCAACTTCCGGTTTCCGTCGTCCTCGACATCGGACTCCTACCCCACCTATAGGTAGGTCTCCAGATGAGCAGTTTCATCAGTGGGCCGCTCTTATGGAGCGATGGGCTCGGAGGTTGGTTTTCTGCCTGGCTCGGTTGCCCTGGAGCCTTCGGGCTCGTCGGGCGATCAGGTAGGGCAGTTGGATCTTCCTGGTCGCGCGGCGCCTCCTTCGGTGCCAGCGACTCCGTGCTTAGGTGTTTCCCCCCCTCACATGGCTGCGGCACAGGGGGCCACACCGATGCCCTTATCTCCTGGTTTTTTCTCTTCTTCTCATGTTTTCCAAGGTCCTGGGATGTCCTCGGCGCCATCTGCGGGGCCTCTACGCTTGTCGGCGCCGTTTTCGGTGCCGCGGGGCCTTGCAGTGCCATCCGCGGTGCGGCTGGGTCTCATGGGCGGCGCCGGGGCGCCGGTGCCTCCAGGCTTCGGCGCGTCTCTCGACCACGTTCGCCTCCTCGGCACTGGGGGCCCTCGGGGACTCTCCCTTTCTATCAGTTCTTTCCTCCTCTCCTATTTTTCACTCCTTTCCTGTCCAAACAGTCCTTCCTGGACTATCAGGAGATGATGTTGAGCCTGACCCAGACCTTCGGTTGGGTGATGAAGTGGAGGAAACAGGATCTTTCACTGCTACAGAGCCTGTGGTCGAGGACCTGTCCTTTAAGTCTCTGTTGAAGAACCTGAGATCCACTCTTTCTCTCCAGACTACAGACATCGATCCTGGGAAATATTAAGACTCCAGTATCTTCATGCCGGAGATCCCTACGGATTTGACTCCTCGATTCAACCTTCCTTGAGCCTGTCTCAAATGGTATGGAATAATCCTGCTCTTATTCCCTCAGTGGCTAAATCCATTGATAGAAATATTCAGCCCCCAAGGATCGTCCCATTTTGGCATCTCAAGCCTTTGCGGATCCTATTGTAGTCCTGGCAGAGAATGATAAGGTCGTTCTTCCTCAAGCTACTACAGCTCGACCTATTAACAAAGAGTCTCGTAAGATTGATACATTAGGTAAGAGAGTCTTTGCTGCCTCCACTCTAAGTATGCGTATTGCCAGCTATCAAGGCTATTTTTCTCAGTATGAGTATATCCTGTGGCACTCTATTAAACGAATGGTTGAAGCTCTTCCAGATTCCGACTCCAAGTCAGAGCTTCTTCTGACCGTTACCAGAGGTATTGAATCTAATAACCAACAGGTCAAAGCCGCCATGGACGCTTTCGACACTGCTTCTCGTTCAGCAGCCGCTGGTATTTGTACTCACCATCACTCCTGGCTGCGTACTTCCGGCTTTACGAATGATGCACAGCAGCAGGTAATGGCGTTGCCCTTTGATGGCTCATATCTTTTCGGTCCTCAGGTAGAGCAAGCCCTAGAGGCTACTCAGAAGACTAGGTCAGCCATTAAGCTGGCTCGACTCCGCCTACCCCCTCTCGGGGCATGCAGGTAAGACGCTCAGTTTCATAGTCGTCAGTCCTTCAAGGCAGGGCAGAGGAAGCTTCCATAAAAGCCAACCTGCCCAACCTCAAAAGAAGATGCAATAGAAAGTGCAGGGGCCTAAAGCCCAGTGCTACCTTATGAATTGCTGGCCCAAGTTCCATCCCCACTGCCGAGGTGGAACTTTCTCCTCCGGTGGGAGGTCGTCTGATGTACTTCTACAACCAGTGAAGTCCATAACCTCGGACAAATGGGTCCTTCGGATAATTCGCGAGGTTATTCTCTCAATTTCTGGAAACCCCCAGTGTCCTCCCAAGCGGCAACCAGGTTGTCGACCTCAGTCAGACCTCCTCACCGCCGAGATCCAGGGCCTTCTGAACAACAGGGCAATAGAACTGGTGCCCCGCATCAGCCGAAACACAGGGTTCTCCACTACTTTCTGGTTCCAAAGAAATCTGGGGGATGCGCCCATTCTAGACCTCAGAAAGTTAAACAAATTCCTCCCCAGGAGAAATTCAAAATGATTTCCTGGTAACCTGTTACCTTTGCTTCATCAACATGACTGGCTAGCCTCCTGGACATGCAGGATGCTTACCAGCATATTCCCATCCACCGAGCCATGGCAAAATTCCTGAGGTTTGTGGCTCTGGGTCAGCATTATCAGTTCAGAGTCCTGCCCTTTGGGCTATCCTCGGCGCCTTGAGTCTTTACAAAGTGTTGTGCAGTTCTGTAGGCGCATCTCAGGAGCTCGGACTCGGTGTTTCCCTACCTGGACGATTGGCTCCTAGCAAGCCCTTCCAGCCAAGGGACCCTGGAAGCCGTTCAAACGGCCTCTCGCCTTCTTACATCCATGGGAGTTCTGCTGAATCTGAAGAAGTCACAGCTGCAGTCCTCCCAGAGGCTCCTTTTCATAGGGACTCTTCTGGACACCTCTTCCGCGAAGGCTTTCCTTCCAGAGGACAGAAGACTCTACATCCTTCAGATGGCCCATTACATCGGGGAGAACAGATCAGTCACAGCTCTCTCTATGCAACGTATGTTGGGTCTCATGGCGTACTCAGTGTTCACTGTACCCCTAGCTCGGTTACACATGAGAACCACCCAATGGATGCTCTCCGCTCAGTGGTCACCGACCTCTCACCCCCAATCTTATCCCATCAAGGTGACAGAGCCCTTGTGAAGGTCTCTCACCTGGTGGTCTCAAGAGAGCAATCTCCTGGAAGGATTCCCCTTTGCTCCTCTGGATCATCAGATCTCCATCACCACAGATGCATCGCTGATGGGATGGGAGCCCATTGTCGCTCTCTCCACACTCAGGGTGTATGGACTCAGCTCGAGGTTCAGCTTCACATAAATGTCCTGGAGATGAGAGCAGTCCTCTATGCGATCAGAGCGTTGAAGGATATTCTTTGTCACAAGAACATTCTCCTTCAAACGGACAACAAAGCTGTGATGTATTACATCAACAAGCAAGGCGGTGCTCATTCTTACCTTTGCAGGGAAGCAATGAGAGTGTGGGAGTGGTGCTTGGAGCACAAGTCTCTAATTCAAGCAGTATATCTGCCAGGTGTACAAAACAACTTAGCAGATCACCTCAGCAGAACAGAGGCAGACCCTCACGAGTGGTCTCTCGATCCAGCCGTAGCTCGGTCACTGTTCGAAGAGTGGGGACTCCAGACCTGGACCTTTTTGCATCCCCACTCAACACAAAACTGCCTCTCTTCTGCTCCAGAAATCCAGGGCCTGGCATTTTCTGTCAGGATGCGTTCAGGCTGCGGTGGACAAAACGCTTTCTTTACGCCTTTCCACCGCTTCCTCTAATTCAGAGAGTACTTCTCAAATTCGAGTCTCAGGGGACCAAGATGATTCTCATTGCTCCCTCCTGGCCTCGGCAACTATGGTTTCCTCTACTCAACAGTATGTTGGCAACCTCTCGAGACCACTTCCCTGCAAATGAACCTTTGACTCGGGGTTGGTCCATCCCAACCTGAGGTCGCTTCACCTTCACGCTTGGCTCCTGAAGAGGTAGAAGTGAACCGGTTCAACGTCTCTCGAAGAGTCTCAGACATCCTTCTGGCTGCTCGGAAGCCAGCTACTTGAAAAACTTACACTTCTAAGTGGAAGCGTTTTTCTCTTTGGTGTGCAAACTCCTCTTGGAATCCCTTTTCCTATCCACCAGACAAGGTTCTGGAGTACCTTTTGGACCTCTCAAACTCAGGTCTCCAGTACTCTACAGTTAAAGTTCACCTTAGTGCCATTTCAGCATACCATGAGCCGGTTTCTTCCTTGTCTCTGGCTCAGTTACCTATGGTTAAGAGATTTCTTAAAGGAATTCTGCATACCAGACCCTGTATAGACGTCCGGTTGCAGCCTGGGACATTAACCTTGTGCTGGACATGCTCACTGGAAACCTTTCAACCCCTAGCTACCTGTGAGCTAAAAGTTTCTTACCTGGAAGACAGCCTTCCTAGTTGCCATTACCTCAGCCCTAGGGTCTCTGAGATACATGCCCTAGTTACGGACCCTCCGTATACTGTGTTCCATAAGGACAAAGTAGTTCTTCGTACTCATCTAAATTTCTTCCCAAGGTTGTGTCAGAATTCCATCTGAACCAACCTCTGGTACTCCCTCTTACTTGCGAACTTCCAAAATGAAGGGAACAGTCTCTTCATTCCTTGGATGTTAAGAGAGCCTTGCATTTCTACTTAGATATAACCAAGAATTTCGCCAAAACCCAGCAACTATTTGTTTCCTTCAGCGACCCGCTGGGTCAACCTGTCGCTATCAGATGCATCTCATCGTGGCTGGTGGCATGCCTTCGACATTGCTATTCCATGGCACAGGTTAAGTTAGAAGGTAGAGTTTACGCTCACTCTACTAGGGCGGTCTCGGCATCCCTAGCGGAAATTCGGAATGTTCCAATCGCAGATATCTGCAATGCCGCCACCTGGAGCTCAGTGCATACCTTCGTTAAGCATTATGCACTGGATGTTCATGCCAGGCGACATTCCACCTTCGGCAGAACTATCCTTAATGGACTTCTGTCCTAGACACGTGAGCTCTGGCTCTCCTGCCGCCCTTTTGGGGGATTATCAGCTTGGTACTCTCCCATTAGTGTGAATGAGTGGTGGAGACTTATGTCCAGGAAGATATGAAATTACTTGTCACATTTCTTGATCTTCTTGGACGAGTCTCCTCCACTCATTCACACGCCCACCCTCCATCCCCCGAGCTCACTCTGTGTTGGTCTTCACCCTCAAATCTTTAGGCCGTGAGACTTCTTTGCTGACCCTTCTTACGGGTCGTCCGGACTATCTTATGTCCGTTTTAAGGTTAGGTTTACTCTTTCGTTAGTTGCGCTGCACCTCCTTGGTAAAAAGGTACTGAGGCAGTTGGAGGGTTGACGCCGAGATAGTCATTATCGCTGAAGCAGGCCACAAGGGCGCCATCTCTCGTGTCGACCTCCAGCAAAAGTTTGCTCCCGATGGGTCCTAGTGCCTCCGGCGCAGATCCCATTAGTGTGAGTGAGTGGTGGAGACTCGTCCAAGAAGATCAAGAATTATGGTAGGTACGTAATTTTCATTTTTTGTTTACTGGGTAGGTGCACTGGCCAGAAAGACTATTTTCAGGCACAACCTGGGAGGGTACAGATACAAACTTCCAAAGAACATCATAATACATCATACGAAGTGCAGGGAATTATGATACGTAGTACAGATTACATAACAGCAGCAAATGTGATAAAGAAACAGAGGTAAGTTGACCAAAATAAGCTCTTTAAGTTAGATTTGGACAAAATACGGTCAGGTCAGTATAGAAAAATTGAGGTAGTGAGATCAAAGTACAGTGATTAATATTTACACAAAAACTACACAATAAGGTCAAAATTATGCAACTAGGAACTATGCAAGTAATTAAGGGAAAAAGGAGCTGTGAGAGCGATAACCCCCATTCGTAGATTGATAAGGGAGGAGCTTGGGAGAAAGGTAGAGAAAGATGACTAGGACATGTCTGGGCACTAGCTATATTTTTGCAAATTGTGATATTCGTAAAACATTTTGTCCTAAAACTCTCAAGAAAAGGTCCCAAATTTTGGAAAAAATGGCCTTTGCTTCTGCTAATACTGGTGAAAGTGTTTCCTCCACCTGTGGTGCAAGAAAGGATGGAGGTAAAGCTAAGGATCATGTTAAAGGATCAGATAAAGTTGAGCAGGCTAAGTCAGAAAGGACAGTGGACTCAGGGGACTGAACCTGTTCCACTTAAGAAAAAGTGTAAGGAAAAGCATGTCGCTGTGCCTCCGGCGGAGAAGGCTAAGGAGCTCCAGCTGACAAAACTGGTATGCCCTCAACTGAGGACATTGCCAATGCCTTACAGGTCTTGCAAGCGCTGCAAGCTGCAGTCTCAGTTCCAGTACAGACTGCCTCGGTTCCTGTGCCGGTTCCACCTTCTCAGGAACCACAGGCATCCTTTCCTGAGGAGGAGGAGGAGGATGATGATTTTGAGGAGGCACTGATAGATCCAGAGGTTTCTCCAGAACAGGAGTACGGTTCCCCCCACCCCCAGGGGTCCCGAGGATTATACCTCACATTATGCTTTTGTGAAAAGCATGGTGGAAACACTCAACCTCCCTCTGCAGGAGACAGAAGAGGATGTGGAGGAAGTAGAATTCTTGGATATCATGGGGCTAGCCCCCACAAAAATGTTTATTACTGCCTGTGCATAAGTCCTTGAAAAAGGCAGCAGTACAAGTATTCCAAACTCCTAATTCTATTCCAGGAGTTAACAAAAAAGCTGACAAGAAATATCAGCTTGATAGAACAACAGCTGATTTTCTATTCAGCCACCCTGACCCTGAAGGAGTTGTGCAGGCTGCTGCCTACGACAAAGCCAGAATTCCCTTGGCTACCCATCCTCCAGACAAGGATTCTCGGACAATGGATGCAATGGGGAAAAAGGGTATATGGCTGCCTCTCTCATACTTATACAGGCCAATTATGTGGCCTATGCAGTGCAATACTAGAAGGCACTCTGGAATGCAGTGTTAGCCCTGGCTGACAGAGTGCCAGGTGAGGTGGCAGTGGATCTACAGGATACAGCAAGAGCTGCTCTAGATGCCACAAAATACCAGTTCCACATGGCTGTGGACACTAATGATTCTGCAGTCAGGTTGATTGCACGATCTGTCTCCCTTAGGAGATTTGACTGGCTCAGGGCCACAAACCTGACCTTGGACACTCAGGCCAAGGCGATGGACTTTCCATTTAAGAAAAATTTGCTATTTGGTGACAAAACAGAGGCCTGTATGAAGAAGGTAGAAGAATATAAGGCCACCTATAGAAGTAATTCTAATGATAGGCCTTCCACATCCTATAGGGCCCAAACTAGGGGAGGCAGAGGTAGGGGATCCTATCCCAGACCATTTTTTTCAGGCTCAGGCCTCTCAGCTGCAATGACGGCCTAGAGGATATTTTCGAGGAAGGGACAGGAGAGTCATGAGGAGAGCTTCTCCCTCCCCTTTGATTTAAGCACAGCCCACTCAGAACCCCTGACGGGCTAGTACAAGTCACATCCCCTGTCATAAATCCACCAGTGGGTGGCAGACTGGCTCATTACCTCTAGGATTGGTATACCATCACCACAGACAAATGGGTCCTGGAGGTGGTGAGCCAGGGTCTGGAACTCAGCTTCAAATCTCTCCCCCAAGCTGAGAGCAAGAACATTTGCACCAGTCACATCTGCAGACAGCATTTTACTGGATGCAGAAGTAAAACATCTGCTAGCAATCAAGGCAGTGGAGACGGTGCCCCTAAACCAGTGGGGCAAAGGCTTCGACTCCAGATACTTCCTTACGAGAAAGAAAAATAGGGATTGGTGACCTATGCTGGATTTAAGACTTCTAAACAGACACATTCTGAAACCAAAATTCAAAATGGTCACTCTTGCACTAATCATTCCCACTTTACAAAAGGGAGACTGGCTAGCTTCCCTAGATTTAAAGGATGCTAATTTTCACATCCCCATCAGACCTTCTCACAGAAAGTACCTGAGATTCAGATTGGCCTCAGGCCATTATTAGTTTGCAGCCCTTCCTTTTGGTCTGACTTCTGCTCCAAGGGCCTTCACAAAGTGTTTGGCTGTGGTAGTGGAGTTTCTGAGAAAACAAGGGGTGTCAGTCTTTCCCTACCTGGACAACTGGTTAGTAGTAGGTCCATCCCTACAACTTGCAGAGCAGGCCTTAGCACTAACAAAGTCTACTCTGGAATCCCTGGGTTTCCTCATAAACGAACAGAAATCTCAGCAAACACCAGTTCAGGTGCTTGAGTTCATTGGTGCAGAACTAAACACCAGTCTGGGCATAGCTTTTCTGCCACAGAACAGAGTAAACAGCATTCTGCAGATTGCAAGCTCATTTGTGCCAGGAAAACCCAAACCAGCCAGAGAGTTCCTCAGGCTCCTGGACCACATGGCAGCTGCAACCACAGTGGTACTAAGATCCAGATTCCAAATGAGACATGCAGTTCCATCTTAGAAAAAATTGGCTGCAGAGGACAGATCCTCTGTCTGAACTGGTCCCAGTCACCCACAGCCTGCCACAGGCACTGCAGTGGTGGCTGGACGAGCACAACCTTCAGGTAGGTGTGCCTTTCACAAAGGAACAACCTTCCTTAGTTCTTACAACAGATGCATCCCTTCTGGGTTGGGGAGCACACATGTTGGATTATACAGCAAGTGGCACATGGTCTCCACAATAATCACCGTTGCACATAAATCTGCTGGAGCTCAGAGCAGTGTACCTAGCCCTGCAGGCAACTGCTCCACATCTTCAGAACAAAGTGGTGCAGGTCAGAACAGACAGCACCACTACGATGTGCCACAATCCCACTCAGCAGGTCTGGCCCGCTGCTCCCAGAGTGCTAACCTCTGAGTGCAGTATTGTGAACAGGAACAGAGCAGGGTAACTCTCCCGTCTGTTTTGTGGGTCCGAATTATCTTTGGTCTCAAGTTCTGGAGGGATTCAAACTGTAAACCTCTTGCTAGCATACCCAATGTACAGGCTCAGATAATTCTGCTCTTTGGGGGGGGCAGATATTTTTTGCCTATGGACACCTAACCAGGTCTACTAAATGAACCCTTAAAAACTGTATGAAAGACCTCAGATAAACTCTTACCTTTTCCCAGTTTGGTATTACCATTAAGCTATGCACAGTGTCCACTTTAACCATATATGCTTCACTTGTCAAAGAAAGAATTTCGAAGGCACACCAAGTATTCTCTTTAAAATAGAGGTTTACTTTAAAATAGATAAAAATGTAAAATGTAAATACAGAAAAATATATCACAATGCATACAATCACTTAAAAGAACAAGGTTTCAAAAAAAGTGCAAACAAATTCCTGCCACCAGACAATTAAACGTGTCTCTCTAATGTATATCTTCTAACAATGCTTGAAGTAGATGTTGTTGCTTCAGAGAGTCCAAACAAGAATTGTCTCTAAAGGTCAGCCACAGCATAATTAAAAACTGTCTTTGAACCCGACTCCTCCATGATGTCACCTAGCTCCTCCTCTGTTTATTAAAAATTTTACAACCAGGATGTATTATCACTCAGGAGGTATTTTAAATAAGATGACATGAGCAAAAACTCATTTCCAATATGACACTTTGATCTGGAGTGGTTTCCTGCTTTTCCAAGACATCGAAGAACCTTCTATGACAAACTCTGCCAGATCTCACTGAGATGTAATATGCTTTGTAACACCAGGTGAAATTAACTGGGCTTCCTCTGAAGACGCCATAAAATGGATATTTTAGTTCCTAGCTTCAAAAGAAGCACAGCTCAACAACAAGACCATAAAATGCAAGTCTTTGGAAGTTAATCACATTACAGAACTCTGCTGTTTAACATATATCCTGTCAGTTTAAGTGATACCGGGGGGGAGGGGGTCATCCCAGGAGCACAGGATTTCTCATGACAGACAATCACACTACATTTTTATATTACAAATATCATAGAGTAATCAGAACCAGTTGTCCAGGTGTCACACTATGTACTACATCAACAAACAGGGAGGAACCAGGTCAGCCCCACTGTGCACAGAAGCAATGAGGCTGTGGTCCCTGGCTTACTCCATGAAGGTATCCCTATCAGCCATACATCTTACAGGAAAGGACAATGTGCTGGCAGACTCCCTCAGCAGGATAAGTCAGGACCAACACGAGTGGTGTCTGAATCTTCAAATTCTCAGCTTGATTTTCAGACGTTGGGGCACTCCAGAGATAGATTTCTTCACCTCTGTAGAAAATCACCGGTTACCAGTATACTGTTGCAGGCCTCCTCTCAAGGGCACACTACCCCCGGATGCATTGGCACTGGATTGGACAGGGAAGCTTCTGTATGCCTTCCCTCCTTTTCCACTGATATTCAAGACCCTGCTGAAATTGAGGTGCCAATCTGCGACAATGATACTGGTGGCACCAGATTGGGTGAGGCAACACTGGTATTCACTTCTGTTGGCTCTATTAGTAGAACCTCCAATTCATCTGCCCAGGAGGCACAACCTGCTGACATCTTCTCAGGGCAGGATACTGTACCCCAACCTCAGATCACTAAGGCTCAAGGACTAGCTCTTGATGACTTAGAGTATGCTAATCTTAAACTGTCAGAACAGGTGCTGACAGTACTTAGGGGTTTCAGGAAACCTTCCACTAAAAATACATTCTCTGCTAAGTGGAAGAGGTCTTCCATATGGTGTACAGGTAAGAGTGTTGACCCATCCAGGGCTGACCTAGTCATTCTCTTGGATTACCTAACACATTTGCATTCTTTAGGTCTGAAGTCTTCGACACTCAAGGTCCATTTGGCTTCAACTTCAGCTTATTTGTCAGCTGGTAAAGAAAGATTCATGGCCTCTCATCCAGTGTTCAGGAAATATTTTAAAGGCCTTACCCTCTTGTACCCTCCTATGAGGGAACCAGTTTTGGCCTGGAATCTGAATGTCTGCATTGCCAAGCTCGTGGATGCCCCATTTTAACCAATGGCAACAGCAGATTTTAAGTATATCACTTGGAAGACTGTGTTTCTGGTTGCTATTACTTCAGCCAGAAGAATCAGTGGGTTACAGGACCTGTGCACAGATATGGACTACATCTTATTCCACAGGGATAAAGTGGTCCTCAGGACCAATAGAAAATTCCTTCCCAAAGTGGTGTCTGATTTCCATTTAAATCAGTCCATCACTTTGCCTGTCTTTTTTTACAGAGAACTCCAGTTCTCCAGAAAGGAGGCTTCACTCCCTTGATGTCAAAATGGCACTTAGCCACTACATTAACAGAACTAAATCTTACAGACCAGCTCAGACACAGCTCTTTCTTACCTATGGAGTGGTAGGTAGGGGCAGACCTGCCACAAAACTTACAGTTGCTTGCTGGATAGTGGCATGTATACAGTTTTGTTATAGTAAAGTGGGTAAACAGGCTCCCTTGGGCCTGAGGGCACATTCCACCTGGGGCACAGCTGCTTCAGTGGCAGCTTCAAGAGAGATTCCACTACCGGAAATCTGCAAAGCAGCTACTGTACATGGAAAACAGTGCACACCTTCACAAAGCATTACGGCCTGGATCTGCAATTCAGAAGTGATGCCAAGTTTGGTACAGCAGTGCTGCAGAACCTGTTTCCTAAATAGGGTTTCTGCCCAACCTGCAAAGGTCAAACTGCTTGGTAGTCTGTATCAGTTTAATCATAATGAGTGGTTCCTGGGGTTAGAAGAAAAAATTACTCACCATAGTAATCTTGTTTCTTTAAAGGGATCACTCATTATGATTAAAGCAACCACCCTACCTCCCCTACTAAAACCTATGAAGGTTTTTCTGCATCCCTGTTTTAGGATGTTTTTCCATATAGGTCAGGTTAGAGACTCACCTTTTGTTAACCAGTTGGTTCTCTTGTGGTCTCAAGTTTTTAGGTTTACTTCTTGGGATGTTTTTTTGACCTGAGAGGACAAAAATTATTTTATAGAAATATTATTCTAGATAGTGGGTCTTATACCCAGGTTAGGCTGCGCAAGAATCTGAAGCACTCAGAGTCCAGCAGTTGCTAGGGCAGCAGTTTGAAATTGGTATGAGCCAACTGAGAGTTCCATGATTTGCATATGATTCCATCTCTCTGGGCGGTCCAACACAGGAGGCTGACTGCATCAGTTTAATCATAATGAGTGATCCCTTTGAAGAAACAAGATTACTATGGTGAGTAATTTTTTCTTATTTATGCAGCTGCCAGTGACTGTATTAAACAGGGTCAAGGTGATATGCAATAAATCTTGTTGCTTTGTGTTAGGAGCTGACAAGCGCACCCACAGCTGTAACCTTTATATTCACTAACCAACTGGCTACCCCTTCTCAGTAGAATAAAGTTTCAAACCTGTCTACTAGCCAAGAAACCCCTGATGGGACAAAAACCCATGTGCTAAAAAAGTGTTTCCACTCAGTGTCTAACCAGTAGAGCACAGGAACTTGGCCAGGAATGCTCTTGAACTACCTATTCTGCAGAACTCAGTTGGGTAAGTGTTCCTTTGCCATTAGGGCTGCAGGCTGGCTAGGTGAACTGCCAGAATCCATGCTGAACCTTCCCAGGTTTGCCCAGTTCAAAACATCCCTGCAGGCTGCCCTAGCAGCTAAGTGCCAGTGCAGTTTGTCATTGACTCCCTCCTGTCTGTCTGGCAGCCTGCACTTGGAACCTGTTCTTGTTCAGTCAGCTTTGAACTTGTACAACTTGATGTTTCTTGTTTTATTGACGAGTTTTCCATCTGGAATGTGCTCTCTTGCCCTGTCTCTTACTTAATTGTAACATCTACTGTAATTCTGTTACGTCATTTGTTGTAAAACTTCTAACTCATATGGTACGTACTGCATGTATTGCATATTTCTCATGTATCCTGATCCTGTTGTATAAGAAAAAGTTTAATAAAATGTTTAACTGTAAAAAAAAAAACTTGTAACACTGATGTAGAACCTTTGTAAAAGAGCACTTGTGCTCAGAAGTATCATCTGAATCTTCAAATATATATATATATATATATATATATATATATATATATAGCAGTTTTAACATCAGCGTAAATGGCAGCCTCTCCTTTACCTCTACGAAGCCAACTTTTTGGATACTTTGCCAGCAACTAGTGGTTTAGGTATCCTTTACAGATTTTGATTACCTTAACTCACCCTCCGACATGTACTCACAATTAAGTCCCTTAACTTCATGCCATTGCATGTTGTCATTTGAGATTTACAAACGTCACCATAAAGATATTTTTTATATTGCCAGTTTACCATAATGCCATATGCCAGTTTTATTGGTAATGTTTATGGCAAGTTAGAAGGGCCAAAAATGTCAAAACCTGCTTTGATTTTTGTTGTTTGATGCATTTCTAGACTAAGCACTGCAGATTGGGCAAGGGCTGACATATTGAAAATGTGCCAGAACAAATGTTTTAAGGAAATGCCTTACAACTGTAACTGGATAAATACAAATGTAAGCATACTTCAGAGCTAGATTCTCTGTATTAGACTTCATATTCCCATGTATTATTGTATTGACTATGACTTAAATTATAGCGTACACATTTGTACCATGTTAAGGTCCCAGGACCCTTCTGTAAGAGTTCTCCCCAAACTCAAGCTGACAATACTGGAAAAACTTTCAAATAAATAACTTTTGTGTCCTTGCAAGCTGCATTTAATTATGTTTTCACTTTGCAGCTGCTGGGTAATTTTAGTGTCTGCTTGTTGCAGAACACTGCCCCTAAAGGTGTGTTTACACATTCACTGTGTTTTGGCAACATTTCAGCTCCTGAGTGTTTCACATAGCTCCATAGCCCTTTTTGGGAACAGCAACACATGGGAGCTTTGGATTGTTGTGGGCACATACCCCTCAACCTTTCTTCCCTCAGATGTGGAACAACTAGGCAAAACGTAGGACACTTCATCAAATCTTTAACTTAGAACCCTCAAAAACACTGTTAAAATATGTACCGTCATGTTCACAGAGGTTGCTGTTAATTGAATAATACATTTTTCACAATAATTACTCTGAGTTTTTGTTATAAAATCTTAACATTGAGTGTGGGACAGACCATCTTAATGTGCAACAGAGGGCTTTTGAGAAGTAAAATGAGGAACTGTTCCTTGCAACGTGGAACATTTGAGAGGCATGTGTGGGCAGGTTGGCTCACTCTCTAAACCTGATCCTGGTAGAACTCCATTATTTCTCGACTGTTTCTCTCACCAGTTCTGATGTAATTGTTTTTTTTTTTATTTTTATTTTTTTAAACTGTTGCTTCCTCCCTCTGCTGGCTGACTCCCTCCCCAACCCTGGTCCAGAGTGACCTTTTAACAAGCATTTGTGCTGGATGTTTGCCACTGGTATGGAAACCCTGGGGTACCAGATGCTTTGTGGTGCACATTGTGGCGTATGTTGAAGCTAAATGGCAACCACCCAAGGCATGCATATATCAGAGCATGACTGCATGCCCACTAGTGGGTTATCTGTCTTATAAAATGACCAAACATATTTTTTTTTGGGGGGGGGGGCAAAAAGTAGTCCCTGCCTGCACAAATAAGTGTTTAATTTACAATAGGTAATCTGGTTGATCCTGGAATTATTGTGTTGGGTTTGAAGTTATAGGCAATATTTATCTGGTTGATCCTGCCATGGTTTTGAAACAAAAAGTGATTAGAACATGTATCTGGTGTAGACAGGAATTTTAAACTTGTACTCAATAGTGGATGACACTGTTGCCCCTCTGCTCTTGCGCCCACCCCACATAAACTTACAACAAACGATAAGGTGCTACACCACAAAAACAGTGAGACCATGTCCCCATTTCAGTAAAATACGCTGTAAGTCAATAGTCCTAATAGATTTACATTTTATTGTATCTGACACATACAGTTGATCTAGCTTCGAGCTGCTACATTTAGGAAACGTTGTTTTTTTTTCTTTTTTTTTTTTTATTTATTTTTTGTTGACTGGATAAGTGCACTAGACAAATTCTGCCTATTTTCAGGCACGACCCGGGGGAAGGGGATACAGATGAATGCCAACTGACCTTGAACCAGATTAAGCTGTTGGTGGTATTTTTAGTGAATGAGGGAAATTTGGCCAGGACACCAGGGAAATTCCCGTACTGCATGCTGGCGGTAGGGGGACCTGTTGACAGTTCAGGCGTTTCAGCAGTTGAAATGCAGTTCAACATAACAACGGACATCTTACCTGCTGAGGGCAGGAGAGTTGCTACTGTACAGCCGGCGGAGGCAGAGAGCAGTATGGAGAGCGTTTTCATCGGAGCACTTGGGGAGCCTCCAGGAGATGTGTGTGGTGTGTACCGCGCAACGAGAGAGTTGGTGGCTGAGGATTTGATGAGGAGCAGGACCGAGGAGTTTTTTTAGACCAGTCTGGGGTAGCTGATGGCTCTGAGACAGTGCAGGCATGTGATATGCGCACCAAACAACCGCTCGCAGTGGCGGCGGGTTCGCTTACACCAGAGGCTACTGTGCTGCCTTCTGAATCAGGGGAGGAGCAAGCTGCAACACGGAAGTTACCGGCAGCATTAGACACCTTTCCAGCAAAGAAACTGCCCTGCTGGATGCAGGCTGGATGAGACAGGATGGCAGATGGATTCCTGATTCTGAGTGAATTTCTTTCTCGACAGGGAACACTGCTGTTACAGAGTCTTCAGTGAGGGTACAGCCCTTGGAGCCACAGGTTGTGGCAGCTGATGCTCCAGTTGGTGAGCCTTTACAAACTTTTGCTACAGGGGTAGATTTGGGGGCTTCTACTGGGACATCAAATGTTTCCCCCCCCTTCCTCTCCTAGAAGACAGCAATGTAACAATGGTCCCCACTTTTTGGACCTCTTTAGGAACAATCACCTGGAACAGGCCCCCAGATGGATCGCTGTCCGTCTCAGGTACGGGGGGGGGGGTCTTGAGGAGCAGCCTGACCGATTCTTTGTGGACTGCAGGCTACTTAAAGGTTCTATGAATTTTCAGGCCTCAGACATTTATGCTCTGATTAACATTCGGGGGGGAAGAAACTTTTGGCGTTAGTTTCAAATCTTTTGTGGGCCTAGATAAATTCTGGCAGAAGTATGATTCACTGAAAGCTGCTCCCTTATGGACTCCATTCTGGGCTATCTCCATCACAAAACCACTGTTTAAAACTGTGCATGTCATGTTCTGGAATGAAGGGGTAAATGTGGGGGACATTATGTATTGGTTGGAGAGTAAATGCACTGTACTGGGGCCTCCTGAGACAGTTATTGATGGGAAGGGTATCTGGACAGACAGTTGGAAGTTCAAGGTAAAACTACATATTGTGGGGGATTTGGTTCAACATGTTCCAAATAGTTTTTTCTTGGGGAGGGATCGAGGTGTCTGTTTTTACCCTGGCCAACCCAAGGCATGTTATAAATGTGGGAGCCCACACCATCTCAGTAGTGCTTGTGATAAAATCAAATGTGCTTTGTGTGGACAACTAGATCATGACAGTGGTACTTGATGAAATATTTTTCACTGCAATCTTTGTGATACCCAGGGGCATGCTTACCACCAATGTCCATATGCGGGCCAAAATAATTTGGGGGCCTAGATAAGGAGACCTTGATCTCGGATGCTCAGGACCGGTTTAGGCCATACACTGAGGAGATGGCCCCCTCTGACCCTAATCCCCCTGGTCCGGATCCTCCAGTTTCAACTCCTCCTGAGGGAGTGATATCTGGCCCCTCTAGTACACCCTCCAGTGTTGCACAACCACCAGAGGGTCTGGGGCTCACTGCTCCCATCAAGCCCATTCTAGTTCCCCCCAGCTCCTGAGTTTCAGGCACCTCATCCGAGATGTGTGACTCGGTCTCATGCTATAAAGGTTGTAGTACCACCTATTATTCCCACGCATAACACTTTTCAGGTTCTGCAAGATGCAGATGGGGACTCTGAATCTGTCCTATCAGTTGCTTCTGGGGTTTTGTCTGGTATGGAGTGTGATGATGAAGGAGGTTCTGAATTGCTGGAGTCCAAGAAGAAGTTGGGAAGGAAGTGTAAAAAGGATAAGTCTTAGTCCTGCTCTCTGGCTTCTTTAACGGTGGTTTCCTTGAATTCTTGTAGTATCAAGAATTCTAAAAAATGTCTTGGGCATTTACATTTTTGTAAATCCTTATCTGCAGATATCATTTTACTGCAGGAGACACGTCTCTCTACCCTTACAGAAATAAATTATACTAGGAAATTGTGGCATTCTGGACCTTCTTTTTGGTCCTTTGGTCCTGATGCAACAGACGGAGTGGGGATATTATTCTGCCATCCCTTTGTTCAGGTAACTGGCTTGGCAGACATAGCTCTTAGGCAGGTGTTGCTCATGGTCTGTGTCTGCTGAGGTTTTTTCCTTTGTATTATCAACATTTATGCTCCCCGGGTTAAATCAGCCAGGATTGCTTTATTTGGGGAAATTCAGCAGTACCTTTTTACCCCTAGACACATCATTTGGGGGAGCGATTTCAACTGTGGTCTGGATGTAAGATTTAATGATCAAATGCAACGTAAGGTATATTCCGATTCCCATGCTTTGTTTAAACTAATTCAGACGGCCTCCTTGACGGATGCTTATAGAGCACTTTATTCCGATTCAGGGTCCACTTATAAACATGGCAGTTTTGCAACATGGATTGATTTTGTTTTTAATTCCAGATATTTACTACCTTCCACTTTTTTTTTGACCCCTTGTGAATTTTCAGACCATTTATTATTGACGGCAAGATTTTCACTGACTATAATTCCACCGTCTTTTCCTGCTTTGCCGGCTCGTTGGAAAATGAATCCGGTTGTTTTAACTACCGAGCAGTTTCAGTTATGTTTATCTCAGGCATTGGACAGGAGGTGTTCTGTAGTTGGGATGTACGATTCTTGGGGTGACTGGTGGATGGATACTAAACTGGAGTTTAGAATGACCTCCAAGGCTTATCATTATAGTACTCAGTCAGCAGATTATCTTGTGTATTTAAAACAAAGAGCACAATTTTATAAATGAATGTCACTTCCCTCGGCTTCCGATGTTCGGATACAAGATCAATTAGCTGTGCCACGACAAAGCATGAGGAATTGTCATTATGGGAAGGCTTGTAAAATTCATGCTGAGTTGTCTTATGGGCTTAAATCTTCGCCGAGTTCAGACCCTTTTTCGGCTTGCAAGCAAGCCTTGGAAAAAAAACTTATGGATGGCCTCTATGATCATAGGGGGGTACTGCACACAGCAGATACTGACATGCTACACATAGTCCGTTTTTTTTGCAAATTCAACATGGTAGGGCTTTCCAGCGCACTACTAAATGGGAGGATTTGTTTTCTTTTCAACCGCCTAATATTTCTTCCTCTGATTCCCTTTTTTTAGATAGGCCCATTTCCTTGGACGAAGTTAGGTCAGAAGTTGCTCACTTAAAGTCTGGGATCTCACCTGGCCCAGATGGTTTAATTAATGAATTATACAAATTCATGATAGATGATGTCAGTGCCATCCTGACTTCTGTTTTTAATGAGATTCTAGAATCTTCACAGTTGCCATGTGGATTCCTGAATGCCTTAACTATTTTCTTATTTAAAAAAGGGATTAAACGCTGAATTGAAAATTGGAGATCGATTTTTCAGCTATTTTGTGCCATTAGCTCCAGCATGTTGCTTCTTCCTTAGTATATCCCGTCCAAACCTGTTCAATTCCGGGTAGACATATCCATCAAAATTTGGCCTTACTAAGGAATGTGTGCGAGCTTGGCCAGTTGGGGAAACTTTCTGGTTATTTACTTTCCTTGGACCAGGCCCAAGCCTTAGATAAGGTGGCACATGGGTTTTTATTTGATGTTCTACGGCGGTATGGGTTTTCCAATAAACTATGAACCTGGGTGGCACTTTTATATAGTAAAGCCCCAAATTTTCCCCTTGTGGATAGATTATTGGGGGCGGAGATTGGTTTTTGTATGGGGGGGTGCGCCAGGGCTGTCCACTTAGTCCTTTATTATATACTTTTGTTTTGGACCCTTTGGTTCAGGAACTCTATCATCCTCACATTCAGGGATTATCTTCATCTCCAGAGGTTCCGCCACAGATCTTGGTGGTCCATGTAGATGACATGTGTTTCCTGCTTCGCAATACAGCTGAAGGCCTTGTTGCATTGCATGTTGTGGCCCAGTTTGGTCTGCTTTCAGGAACGTCAGTGAATTATGAAAAAAGTGCTGGTATTTTTTTGGGGGAGGGGGTGTTTTTGATCCCATGATTGGGCGGATAACCATCTCTACGGGACCCATTAAGATTTTAGGTTGTTTTTTTGGGAAGGGAGATTTGAATGATCTTAATTGGCAACCTCATATTGTTATGGGTGAAACGAAGGTACAATTATGGAAAACCTGGTCTTTTTCTAAACAAAAACGTATGTTAATAATCAAAAATTTTTTACTCCCTCTGTTTCTTTACTTTAATTCGGTTTTTCCTTTTCCTAGGCACCATGAAACCCTTTTATATAGTATTTTTTTTCAAATGCTGTGGGGAAGCCGATTGAACCCGGTTAAGCGGGATTTCACATATCTTCCGATTAAGGTGGGTGGTCTTGGCATGATTAATCTAGTTGTTTTTTTATTTTTCTTTCTTTATTTAAGCTACATTTAAAGAGGTGTTGTTATATCACTCTCATCCTTGGGATGACTGGACTCTGCTTTCACTTCAAGATTTTCTGTTGCGGTGGTCTACTGAAGCATCTATCATGAAATCTAATTATCAAGTGCCTTCCTTTCTGCCTGTAGTGGCTGCTAAACTTCGTATGTGGAGTGTGGCTAAACACGAGGTTTATCGCCTTTCCCAGAAGGGTCTATATCAGAGTATAATGTCTATGAATTTTTCAGTTCGGGTTGATTTTCCCAGGTGTTTCCCCATGAAAATACATTTAGCTCTAAAAGTTCTGACGGACGGGAGGATTCCTGGTCAGATGTGGGATGTAACACGGTTAAGCTGTCATGGAAGGTTAGGGGTTAAGGGGAATTTGAAACATAAGGCTCTTGCACAATGGAACTGTATTTGTTTTGAATGTATGAGTATAGAAGAAACTCTCATTCATTTTTTTCATGCTTGCTTGTATACTGTACAGTTTTGGTCCACTTTGTCTGTTAAGTGGGGTTGGGGGATGGCATGTCAGGTTACCTATGAAAGCTTGGTTTTGGGGGACTATTCAGGTTATTTTTCCCGTTTTCATCCCAGTACTCTTAATGTGATATTTGCTTGCATCAGGTTCTATCTCTGGCAGGTGAGATGTTCTTTTTCCATACAGCATACTTATACTTTACCTACGGTAGTGATAAGTCATATTGAATTGGCTTTGTGGACACAAAAGGACTTTGAATCCCGTCATTTTCTGGCTTCTTTATTTCACAAATACTGGAAGCATGTATACTGGATTTAATATGGTCTGTTTCTTACTTTGTAATTTTCTGTTTATTCTTGTTTGACATTTCTACAGTGATGTTTATGTTTTCATCTTATAATGTTTTCTGTTTAATATGAGCACCCTGTATTGATGTTTTTTGGTTTCTGCAATAAACAATTCCCCTACTCTTTTCAATAAGTGCCATGGGCTCTTTAACATCCACTTGAATTACCACTAATCCAGGCAGATAGCACCTCGGTTTAACGTCTCATCCAGAAGACGGCACCTCAGAAGTGTAGCACCCCTCTCATGCTACACTACAGTGTCAGAACTGGGATATTAACTCAAGTGCCAGATGTGGGAACTGAACCCACAGCCCTCTGATCTCCTGGCCTCAGAGGCGAGTGTGCTACCTACTGAGCCACTGACTTATTGTGGTAAGCTTCTGTACCATATCAAGGCAACATAGAAGTTGACGGCAGATAAGGACTGCAAGGCCCATCCAGTCTGCCCATTTCTGTTTCTACCTTATAAATGTGCCATCGGCCTTTGCTCTGTCAGTGCCCTATCTATTCATACTCATTTGTATTGCTCCCTTATGCCTATCCCATGCCTGTTTGAAGCCCTGCACTGTATTCATAGCCACCACTTCTTGAGGTAGGCCATTCCATGCATCCACCACCCTTTCTGTGAAAAAGAATTTCCTCACATTCCCCCTTAATCGGCCCCCCTCTAATCTCATGCTGTGTCCTCTTGTCCTGCTTCTCAGAAGAAGCCAGAAGGTGAAGGAAGGAAACATATTCAATTCAGTGCTTCAGAGTAACTGGTAAATGGTATTTTTCTTTTAAACTTAGATTGTAGGCTTGTAGTGACACTATACTTTCTTTCTGTGTTGTCTTTACTTATAATTGTTTTGGGCTGTTGAAAATTTAAAACATAGTGGTGGTGTAATTCTGTGCTGTCTTTAATTGCTGCAAATCCCACCCCTTCCCCCAACTCTTAATTATATGCCCTGATAAATCTGATTGACAGGAGCTAAACACAGGGTATAGTAAGAGGTGTGAAGTAGGAGGGGCATAAGGGGGAAGAAGACCACCCTCAGCACGACAAGTGTTTTGACTCATTTATTTATTTATTGGTTTCTTTTCCTTAAAAAAATATATATCTGAGGATCAGTTACAGGATTTTTAGTACTGTAAATAAATAAAAGAGAACTAAGAGGCTTCAGTAGCAGAGAAGTAGTGGAATTGCAGTATAATGTGGGAGTGGTGCAATGCAGTGGCTGTGGGGCAGCCATATTCAGGCAGACCTTCTGGACACTGAGGTGCCTCTATCTGCATGCATCTCTCTGGACTGCGGGATGAGGTAGCCAGACTCAGAGTGGAAGTAAACTGGGTCAGGAGTACCATCACCCCTATCCAGGGACCACCCAGTCCAATGCAGCTGCCTCAAAGGATGCCGAAACGAGGAGCACTTGGATGACAGTGGGCTCAGGGAGGTTAGAGCAGTCAGGCAGAGGCACATCCCAGATCCTATTCCTCTCAAGAACTCATATGCCACACTGGCAAATGAGGACAACCAAATAGAGGTACCCAGAGAAGTGGAAGGAAAGGATGTGGAGGTTAGCCAAGGAGGTGACCTCAGTGGGGAAAGCAGTGGACCCCAGAGGAGGAGGAAGAATCCTGGTGGGGACTCCATCTAAGAGGATCCAGCTAGGAACACAGGAGGGGAGGACAGGAGGTGAGGTGCCTACCAGGTGCCACAGCATGGAGGGATGGAAGGAAGATACTGGGATCACTGGGAAGGCAAGACAGGAGGGTGAGCTGGATGTCATTATCCACCTAGGTACTAATGACTTGGCAAATGGGGATCCAAAGGAAGTTCAGGAAGAGTTTAGGAAACTGGGGAGGGTCTCAAGCAAGTAGCTACTTCTGTCACTTTCTCAAGTACTACCTGTGAGAGAGCAAGGAAACATATAGAGTGCATGCACCAGGAACTTTAACTCATGGTTGAAGAACTGGTGCTGTGAGGAAGGGTTTGGATTCATTGGTGACTGGGGACCCACCTGGAGGGATGGAGGTTTGTTCAAGCCTGACCATCGCATCCATCCTGGAGGGAATCAAGCACTCAATGATAAGTTTAAATGCTACATTGACAAGCATTTAAACTAGCAAAGGGTAGCTAGAGCCAGCAAGGATGGTACCTACTTGCTCACCCCCACAGCTAGCAGTGGAACCAGTGAACCAGAGGAGTGGCTATCTCTGCAAAGCAGTGTGCAAAAGATGGAGATTAGTGTCCAAAAGGTGGATAAGCAGAAAGGGCAAAATTCAGCAGAAGGGCAGACAGCAAGGAGAACCAGGGATAAATGACAACCAAGGAAGGGGCTGGAGTAGAACAGTGAAGCAGTCTAGGAGGTCAAATCATGGAAAGCCATGTGTGCAAATGCCAGGAGCCTTAGCAACAAGATGGAAGATCTGGAGGCTGTCATGGTACAGTCAGACCTGGACATTGTGGCCATCACTGAAACCTGGTGTAATGATAACCATGACTGGGAGATGGCCATACCTGGCTACAACATATTCAGAAGAGACAGAGCAGGCAGGAAGGAGGAGGAGTGCACTGTATGTGAAAAATGACATAAGGGCCACACAGATCCAGGAGGAACAAAATGGGAGAGATACTGTGGGTTAAGCTGGAAAGGAAAATGGGGCCAGCCATCCTCTGACAGGTGTGTCTATAGACCACCAGCCCAGGAGGAAGAAACAGATAGGGAGCTGATGCTAGCCATCCAAAGGATGGCAGACAAGGGTGAGGTAGTACTGGTTGAGACTTCAATATACCAGACGTGGACTGGAGCATCCCAGCAGCAGCATCAACTAGGAGCAGATTTATCCTGGACTCCTTCAGGGTGCCTTCCTCAAGCAACTGGTCATGGAACCAACTCAGCAGAAGGCAATACTGGACCTTGTGCTCACAAACAGGGACAGTGTGATGGGGGTAACAGTGGGGAGCACCTGGGTAACAGTGACCACCAGTCATTGTGGTTTGAAATCACAGAAAGAGCAGAACCAAACCACACAAAAACACGTATCCTGGATTTTAGGGGGGCAGACTTTGGGAAAATGGGGAGATACTTGAAAGAGGCATTAAGGGGAATGGGACAGGAATCAGGGGTTGAGGAACAGTGGGCAGTATTTAAAATGGGGATTATAAGAACAACAGAATTATGCATTAAGCAGGTTAGCAAGAGGAAAAGGAAGAGGAGACCATTATGGTTTTCCAAAGAGGTAGCAAAGAAAGTGAAAGCCAAAAGATTGCATTCAGGCAATACAAAAAGACACAGGCAGAAGGGATAGGGAGAAGTACCAGGAGAAACAAAGGGAGGCAGGGAGGTCAGTAAGGAAGCCAAAGCTCAGACAGAAGAACACATTGCAAAATCAGTGGGTAAAGGGACAAAACCTTTTACAGGTACATAAGTGAAAAAGAAAAGACAAAGGGAGGGATAGTGAGACTGAAGGGGAGGATGGGAGCCGCGTGGAGGATGACAACAGTAAAGCTGACATATTGAACAGGTATTTCTGCTCAGTCTTTACTAAGGAAGAGGTAATGGGTCTGAAGGAGTACAAGGGTGAGAATGGTGCAGAAATGGACACAAGTCCCTTTACGAGAAAGGGTCCTGAAGGAACTGGAAGTAATAAGAGCTGATAAAGCAATGGGGCCAGATGGGGTGCACCCCAGGGTCCTTAAAGAACTAAGAGGTGGTGGCTGAACCTCTGGCTATCCTGTTCAGCCAATCACTGGAAACAGGGAGGTACCCAAAGACTGGAGGACAGCAGATGTAGTCCCTTATACAAAAGTGGGAACAAAGAGAAGCAGGGAACTACAGACCAGTCAGCCTCACCTCGGTAGTGGGAAAGATCATGGAAGCACTACTGAAGAGAGATTGGTGGAACATCTGGTTGTCAATGGACTACAGGACCCAAGGCAGCATGGTTTCACCAGGGGAGGTCATGTCAGACCAACCTCATTGAATTTTTGACTGGGTGACTAGGGAGGTGGATCAGGGAGGGCAGTGGACATGGCCTATCTGGACTTCAGCAAGGCCTTTGACACTGTGCCACATAGAAGACTATTACACAAACTGGGGAATATGGGTGTGGGCAGGACAGTAGTGTGGTGGGTAGGTAACTGGCTGGGTGGCAGGACACAGAGGTGGTGGTAAATGGCTGTCACTCCACAGAGGGAAGAGTGACCAGTGGGGTACCACAGGGATCAGTGCTGGGACCGGTCCTATTCAACATCTTCATCAGTGACATTGCACAGGACCTAGAAGGCAGAATTTCACTGTTAGCTGATGACACAAAGCTCTGTAACAGAGTAGACACACCAGAGGGTGTAGACAGAATGAGAAGGGACCTGCAGAAACTTGAAGAATGGTCAAAGGTTTGGCAGTTGAAATTCAATGCAAAGAAGTGCAAGATAATGCATATGGGGCAAAAAACCCTGGCACAATATATCAGTTGGGGGTGAGGATATAGCATGCACCAAGCAGGAAAGGGATCTTGGGGTTGTCATCTCTGATGACCTCAAGGTAGGAACAGTGTGACAAGGCATCAGGTAAAGCAAATAGGATGCTGGGATGTATAGGCAAGGGCATCACCAGCAGGAAAAGGGAGGTCATAATTCCGCTATACAAGACACTAGTGAGGCCCCACCTGGAGTACAGTGTACAGTTCTGGAGACCATACCTACGTAAGGACATAGACAGGGTAGAGAAGGTTCAGAGGAGGGCAACAAAGATGGTGCATGGATTGCATCACAAGTCCTATGAAGACAGGTTGAAGGAACTGAACATGTACTCCCTGGAGGAGAGGAGGGAGAGGGATATGATAGAGACATACAAGTATCTTACAGGGAGGAACAGGGTGCAGGAAAACACTATTTTTAAGTGAAAAAGATGTTCAGGACTAGAGGCATGGGATGAAGTTGGAGGAGGGGCGATTCAGAGGAAACATGAGAAGAATTTCTTCACAGAGCGGGTGGTGGACAAGTGGAACACCCTGCCAGAGGAAGTGGTGGGGCTGGAAACAATCACAGGTTTAAGAATGCATGGGATAGACATAAAGGAATTCTAGAGGTCAGGGTAAGGGAAATAGACTTCTAGGAAAACAAACTGAACTTACAAGCTCAAATGGGCAGACTAGGTGGGCCATAGGCCCTTATCTGCCGACACTGTCTATGTATCTATGTATCTATGCTATTTTTCTTATATTTAAACATGTTAGACTCTTTCACCTTGTTAATGCCCTTAAGGTGTTTGAATGCCTCGATCATATCACCTCTCTCCCTCCTTTGCTCAAGGGTATACATATTGAGCTCTGTTAATCTGTCCTCATATGTCTTCTGATGCAGTCCCTGCACCATTTTGGTTGCCCTTGTCTGGACTGCCTCAATTTAGTTAATGTCCTTGTGAAGGTGTGGCCTCCAATACTGCATGCAGTACTCCAGATGGGGCCTAACCAGTGTCTTGTAAAGAGGGATTATTACCTCCCTCTTACGACTTGTGATACCCCTACTAATACACCCTAATACCCCCCTAGCCTTACATACTGCTTTAGAGGTCTGCTTGGATGATTTCAGGTCATCAGTGATAATGATGCCCAAGTCTCTTTCTTCCTTTGTGACTGCTAGCAACTCCCCTCCCAGCCTATAGGTGGCTTCAGGGTTTCTCTTCCCTATGTGCATGATCTTGCACTTCTTTGCATTAAATCCCAGTTGCCTCTTTCTGACCATTCTGCTAGTTTATCCAGATCTCTTCTCATTCTGCCCACCCCATCTGGATCATCTACTCTGTTGCAGATCTTGGTGTCATCTGCAAACAGACAAGCCTTACCCTCTAGTCCATCTGCAAGGTCACTAATGAAGATGTTGAAGAGGACTGGCCCCAGGACTGATCCCTGAGGTACTCCACTTGTGACTTGCATCTCTTCTGACCATTCTGCTAGTTTATCCAGATCTCTCTGTTTTCTGCCCGTCAACCAGTTTGCCACCCAGTTGACCAACTTCTGACCCACCCCGAGCCTACCCAGCTTTTTTATCGATCTTCTATGTGGAACAGTGTCAAAAGCTTTGCTGAAGTCAAGGTAGGCGACATCAACTGCTCCCCCTTGGTCCACCACTCTGGTTACCTAGTCAAAGAAATCTATGAGATTAGTTTGACAGGACCTTCCTTTGTAAACCCATGCTGTCTTGGATCCTGTGCCCTATGGATTCCAGGTGTTGCACTATCCTTTCCTTAAGGTGCCTCATAATCTTGTCCACTACTGAGGTAAGATTGACTGGTCTGTAGTTCCCTGCCTCCTCCCTGCTACCACTCTTGTGGAGCGGGATCACATGAGCCATTCTCCAGTCTTCTGGGACCTCTCCTGTGCTCACAGACTCACTAAACAGTTCTGCTAATGGCTCTGCTAATTCCACCTTTAGCTCCTTAAGTACCCTGGGATGTATGCCATCAGGTCTCATTGTCTTATCCACCCTGAGCTTAGCAAGCTCTTGTAGGACCCTTTCTTTTGTGAAGGGAGTAGTGCTCACCTCCCTCCCCCCTCTGTCCATGGTGCTGAGCTGTGGGCCCTGCCCTACCTTCTCTTCAGTAAATACTGAGCAAAAGTATCTATTTAGGATAGATGCTTTACATGGTCCTCCTCCTCACATGCTCCTTTTTCTCCATTAAGCTAGAAATACCCCTCTGGACTTTCTCCTTTCACTAATGTATCTATAGAAAGTCTTGTCACCTTATTTTACTGTTCGTGCTAGTGTTTCCTCAGTTTGGGACTTTGCCTGCCTTACTGCCTTCCTGCTTCCCTTAGGGCAGTTTGGTATGCCTCCTATCTTCATCCCGCTGTGTTCCCTTATATTTCCTGAAGGCCAGCCTTTTGGCTCTGACCTTTTCTGCTACTGTATTTGAGAACCAAAGTGGTTTCTTTCTTCTTTGCACTTCCTTTTCTGTCTAACACAATGGGATGTTGCTTCAAGTATTGCATCCTTAATGCTTGCCCCTTTGCCTGTACCCCCTCACCTGTGTTTCTTTTGCCAGGGCTAGCTTAACTCTGTTGGCCATCTTATCAAAGTCCGCCCTCTGAAGTCCCATATTTTTGCCTTGGAATGGGATGATTTAGATGTAGTAGCCAAATTGAACCATACCATGTGATGGTCACTGGCCCCCAGGTGACCTTCTACCTGGAGATCTGTGATCCTTTCCCTGTTAGTCAGTACTAGATCTATGATAGCCCTGTCTCTTGTGGGTTGTTGTACCAGTTGTTTGAGGCCCTCCCCCTGCAGGGAATCTACTATGTGTCTAGTTCTGGCAGACGTTCCTGCTGGTATTGACCAATCTGTATCCGGCATGTTGAAGTCTACCATTATCAGAACCTCCCCTTTAGCTGTCTTGTTTTGTATATCTTCTAACAGCAATGTGTCTATGTCCTCCCCCTGGTCTGGGGGCCTGTAGACAACCCCAATTCTTAGCCAGTGTTACAGAGGTCCATTCACACCAGCACTCATGCATGCATACTTGATCGGGTTAATCTGGCCTCTAAAGCATACCCACCCAACACCCCACACACTCCCACTCACGAGTAAAGGATAGAGAAACATGCAGTCAATACAGTGCAGTCAGTAGAAACTTACTGGTTAAACCAAGCATCCTCATCATACATACCCCAAGCAGCCATGTACAATAAACCCACTTCCCAAGGCACTCATGTATGCTCACTCTGCTCTCACACACAACAGCCAACACCTGTAACAAGTGGCACTGTAAACTGCAGCAGTCACAGAGAGTAGAAAGCTACAACTATCACAGTAACAACAAGGTCTGGCCTGAACTGGTACGACTGCAGCTGAGCTCACATAGAAACACAACACTATCTGCCGTGTTCAAGATGGCCACCAGAGTTTTCTGTGCATATGGAATGATTCGCACATGCACACTAAACTCTGGTGGCCATCTTAGACACAGTGGACTGTGCTACCAGAGTTCAGTGCACATGCGCGAGTCATTGTGCATGCGCAGAAAACTCCGGTGGCCATCTTGAACATACAGTATAGTGCCGTGTTCTACCGACAGATTAAATAGTGTGGTGAATGCGGAGTGATTGCTGTTCACCTCAACTGGTTAACTGTCCGGTTGGTATTCAGCGAGATCTCTTTTCTCCACTGTGGTTGCAAGATGGCTGCAGAGCTACACCCACTGCAGCCTTAAAAAGGGCTGCACTGGGCTAAATGGTGTTTAGATTTGGGTATGGTTATGGCATAACCACCAAACCCCACCCATACCAAAAAACCCAAAGCAACCCAAACCGTATCAAACCAGGATGTCTTGAAGTACAAAAACGAACTTATTGTACTGCCTACAATGATCGATCAAACACACCCAAAGTATCAGTCTTGATAATGGGCTTGGTCACTAAATGCCACAGCATCTACAGATGGTTTTCATACTGCATGACTACCTAATGGTGCTTTTAGCACCCCCCCCCCCCGATTTGTCTGCAATACTGGCTAAGTACACCATAGAAACATAGAAGTTGATGGTAGATAAGGAACCCAAGGCCCATCCATTCTGCCCATTTTTTCTACCTTGTGAATGTGCCACAGGCCTGTACTCTGCCAATGGCCTATTTATTCATACTCATCTGTATTGCTCCGTTATGCCTATTCCATGCCTGTTGGAAGCCTTGCACTGTATTCATATCCACCCCTTCCTGAGGTAGGCCGTTCCATGCATCCACCACCCTTTCTGTGAAAAAGAACTTCCTCACATTACCACTTAATCGGCCTCCCTCTAATCTCATGCTGTGTCCTCGTGACCTACTATTTTTCTTATATTGAAACATGTTGGATTCTTTCAGCTTGTCAATGCTTTTAAGATGTTTGAATGTTTTGATCGTATCATCTCTCTCCCTCCTTTGCTCTAGGGCATACATATTGAGCTCCTTTAATCTTTTCTCATATGTTTTCTGATGCAATCCCTGCACCATTTGGTTGTTGTTCTCTGGACTGCCTCCATTTTGTTAATGTCCTTGTGCAGGTGTGGCCTCTAGTACTGCATGCAGTACTCCAGATGGGGCCTAACCAGTGTCTTGTAAAGAGGGATTATTACCTCCCTCCTACAACTTGTGATACCCAGCCAGTTCCTATTCAGTATCTCAGAAGTGCAAAATGGAACAGCAACTGCTCTGATGCTGTAAATTCATTCATATTCATACTAGCAAACAATAAAACATATGTGTTCTGTTAAGCTCAGTTTTTCTCAAAACCTCTGATTAAAATATAACTGATCTGAAATTGTCCCAATTTGTTTATGTAAAAAAACTGAATCACAAAATGGAAAAAACACCCAGATATTTTAGCATTCAGGTCAATAAATGTTGGTCTCCGATGTCAGCACTCCATGAATTTTGGAGCACAGTATTTCTTCACAGGGCTGTCCACTGACAAACCTGATAACTAGGGAGTCCTGCAGCCGTATTTATGAGTCTATTAACCTCTGTAACACTGGTATGGTCCTGAGCAGAGTCCCGCAAGGCTCTGTTCTCAGCCCTTGTCTTTTCCAAGCTTTCATTGCTAATTTAACTCAGAATTGTTTTTCTACTACAACAAAATACGCAGATGATGTGAAAATTGGGGGACCATGTTCCAGTTCTGATCAGATAGCTCTTATTCCACATGATCTTGATACTATCTCCAACTGGATTCATACATGGGGTATGAAACTGAACTCTACCAAGTGTGAAGTGATGCATTTGGGATCTAACAACTTAAACGTTTCATACTCATTAGATGGTTCCATGCTCTGTGCCACCACTGATGAGAGGGACCTGGGAATCACCATCTCCAATGATCTCACAACACTTGCATTCTGTTATTTGTACATCTAATAAGGTTGTCTGGTTGATCCTTCGTAACATCAGATCTAGAGATCGTGAGGTGCTAATGTCTTTGTTCAGGTCATACGTCAAACCTCATCTTGAGTATGCCTCGCAGTTACGGTGCTCGTTTAAAAAATCTGATGGTAGTTTCCCTGAAAAATTACAAAGAAAGTTTACTAAAAAAATATCTGGTCTTGAATCTGTATTCTATGAACACAGGCTAGAAACCTTAAAACTCATGTCACTTACTACTAGACGCCTGAGAGGCGATCTTTTATTCATATATTTTTTTTTTTTAGTCTTTGGTAACCGGGTAAGGCCCTGTTTTCAAGGGTGAACTGGGGGGTTAAGTGACTTGCTCAGAATCACATAGTATGCAAGAGGTGGCTGTGAGAATCAAACCCAGGTCTCGTCTGTGGGATGTACCAAGCTTGTTTACAGCTCTTTACTCTAACCTCTAGGCTATACTGTCCAGGATCCTTATGTTATGACTGAGTTAGGTCTTGAATTCAGGTCCTCTGTACATAACACCAGAGGTCACCCACTTCAGCTGGTCGGTAAATCATTTAAGCATAATAACTGGAAATTTGTCGTCATTCTGTGAACCATTGGACCCTGGAATAAACTCCCATCTGCTGTGGTTATGAGTGACACTAAGAATATTTTTAAACACCATCTTGATAAGTTAATCATTTCTGGGTATAATTTATCATATTATCCTTTGGCTTAGTATAAGAGCATTATGGGCCTCGGCCTACTAGCTCTTTTCCTTCACCTTAGTATGAACCTTAGTATTAATCAGTTTGACAGACAGCAATGCATTCCTGAATGTGAGCACATTTTTCTACAGTTGGGACAATGCATTTCTTTCTTGTGCAGCTTTTGGGAACACCCAGACCTAATTAGAAGTACATATTAAAATCTTTCTTGTGTTCTTGGTACATGATGAGGACAGAACAAACTATGCTTCCACCATCAAAATACAAGTGTGTGCGGATCAGTTTCCAAATACTGTACAAGACATTTACTGTTCCAGCTGTAGAGCTAGCAATTTCTGCATAAACCACTGAGCCACCTAACTGCACTTTCCAATTGTTGTGATACACACACATGTAACCCCTTGTTACCCGGGGTTACTAGAATCCCAGTAAGACCTAGTGGTAGGCAGGGAAGGCAGCTTGTGAAACTCCAGTTAAATGGGTTTCACACTGTCTCACTCTGTTCTCAGTCTCAGCTGAGACTGAGAGTTGACATCACCAATAGAACTGTCTCAGCTGCATAAGCCACATTGGAATCTGCAGCAGAGGGAGTTAGAACGTTGTGAGTTTTCAAAGTCAGTCTCCTGTGTGCTTTCAAACAGGAAGGAGCAGTTCCTGTTTGCCTTCTGTAAGAGAAGGTCAGTCTCCAGTTCTGCCTTCAAGTGGTGGAGACCGCTGTTTGGGTCTCAGTGCCCCTCCCTCCTGGGGGAGGGGAGTAAAGATCTCCATGTAGATTCCAGGGGCAATCCCCTAAATTCTGCAGAAGAAAGGAAGCTGCCTATTTCAGTTTCAGTCTGTGTTTGGAAAGTGGGAAGAGTTGTACTTCGCCTGTGGGGCACCTGCAACAAAAGGGTGAGTGTTTGCTCTAATATGAAAGGGCAAAAAATTTGTTTTTTCAGCCTGGGATATGTGAAGAAATCTGGGATTTGAACTACTATTTGGGAGGCCTATAGTACTAGGACAAACAAATGGAGTAGTGTCAAAAGCTAGAGTGCTGTGTGAATTCAAGTAATATTGTAGAGGGGGTGTGACTGTTCATCCACCATTTAATCTACATTCAGAAATTTCAGTTTTTCCAGAGAAATGGCCGGGAATGGGCTGTGGGAGCTGGAGGTGGGAACACCCCCCATCTTTAGTAACCAGGTCCACCTCTACGGATTTCTTGTGTGATTGCTACTTGCCTCATGCGCTTGGCCAGTGATGAGGGGAGTACCCAGACATGGGTCGCAAATGGGAAACTCTCTCTAGGAGTCGCAGACTCTAGGTGGTGTGGGGAGCCACAACAAGTGTAAGGAAAATTCTCTTTTTGAGATGGGAGTCAGAAGAAGTAAGAAGGAAATCTCTCTAGGAGTCGCAGACTCTAAGTGGTGTGGGGAGCCACAACAAGAAAATGGGTTCATTCTTCCAGTGGACTGCCATTCAAGTGGCCGGCAGGGGAGCCTGGCCTGTCGGGCTGTGTACCCAAAGTGCGTGCAAGTCCAGGCTGTGTGCCTGGTGGGTCCAGAGCCTTAGAACAGTATAATTGGTTTATTCTTCCAGTGGACCGCCTTGTAGTCTCTAATCTGCATTACCAGTAAATGTAGCCCCATGGGGGTCCATCTATGCTTTGTTGTGTTCAGCTAGTTGTGAATAAAAGCCACACTGTAAAATCCCATTCCTGGTTCTGGACATTACAGTTATTGCTTCCTGTGTTCGGATTTACTTGAGAGCCCCTGTGCAGAGTAGCCAAACCTAGGTCCCCCTGTGCCGAGTAACCTCATCCTCCCCGAACTCAGGTCCCCACCAGGTATTGCTGCCAGCGCCAACAGCATGCCACCTGTTGTTTTGGCAAAAAGGCAGGGGTGAGGGGTTACAAAAATGGAGGCACCACTTTGGATTTGTTCAGGAAGGAAGGTGCTCGGGCAAGGGGGCTAGCGTTTTGGCTATCTGGCAGTGGGTAGCCCAAAAAGCTGAAACAGTTTCCCTAGTGTGTTGCTGTGTGCTGTGAATCTTGTGCTGCTGTTTAAAAAATGCCAGCTGTTTACCAAGGAGCTGTAAAGCCAAAGAGTGTGCCCTTGTCCTGCATCAAAAATTGTTTACAGCATTTTTGCGTGCTATAAAAATGAACTGTGGTAAATAAAAGTGTGGAAGATTAGGGGTAGCAACAGAGAAATTATGCCTTGGACGTTTGAAATGCTTTTAAAATGAATTATTGTGAAGGAAAGTGTGGAAGACTAGGGGTAGCAACAGAGAAATTATGCCCTGGACGTTGGAAATGCTTTCTGTGTAAATGGAGAGACTGCAGAGTTAATGGCAATGTTATATGGTTAAAATGGGCTCCTGCCGTGGAGTCAGTTAAAAAAAAAGTGCATTCTGCAGTTTAAATTTGCCTGCTCGACGATCGCCGTGAGGAGAAGAGCCCTCGTGAGGAAGAAGAGGCTCATTTGCATGGCGTCGTGTGGTTGGTCAGGCTGCAATTAGTCCCGCCCCTCAGCCAGCTCTACATTGACTGCCCCAGCATTCAAGAGGAAGTGTGAGTGGAGTGCATGTACTGGCAGTGGAGGAGCGTCGTGGAGTATTCAAAGCGCTGTAAACAGTTAAAAAATTTACTTTTGAGTTTAAAATCGGGCTCAACCCTCAAATCGATCGTTAAAATAGCAAGTTTGGTGTTGAAAACGACGATCGCTAAGACTGCCCGCCCGTTTGTGTACAGAGGCCTTCAAGAACTGGCTGCAGGCCGTTTTACCCCATCACAGCAAGTTGCTACTGATCACAGTAAGTAAACAACCCAAAAACTGCTCAAACAGTGATTTTCAGTTATGCAATATAAAATGTGTGTGCAGCAGTGTAGTCATTTTGCAAGTAACGACTGTGTGAAGTCTTGCCAGCAAGTGCAAGTCTGTTAAGCCATTGAATGTGTGCATGGAAGTGAAATTAGCCTCAGTTTAAAGTTTGCAGCCATAGAGAAACTGTGGGTTGTAGCAAAATGCAACACTAGTAGAAGCAGGTAATCCTGTGCTGAAACCTGAAGCTTTAGAGGGACTGTGAATTAAATGAATGTTACCAGCTTGTGAAAAGTCCAAGGAAAATCCTGTAAATGTGTGTAAAGCCAGATCAGAGCAAGTTGTGCAGTTTGAGTAAAAGTTATCAGTAGCTGGTGTAAATCGGGTGCGCAGTGGCTTGACCCAGATTCTAAATGTTGATGCACAGGAGTGCTGCCGCTGCCATTACAGGGTGGGGTAGTAGGCAAACACAGCAGCAGAGGAGCCATTTTACAGCTACAGAGTGTGTCAATAAAATGGGACTTTCAGTTACAGTGAGCTTTTGTTTATTTTCTGCAGTTATGGCCTCAGGACCGCTCATTACCTGGATCATGCCGGGTTGCAGTAACAGCAGCAGTAAATAGACTGAGAGATATTGAAAAGTGGTGCTATGGAGGGCAACTGCCTCCTGATGTGGCAATTCCTAATTATCCAGTGCGTGTATGCCAAATATGCTTGAGTGCTGGAAGGGACGCCTTCATGATTCCTCACTGTGCTGGATGCCTTCAAAAATATGGCTTGTATAAAGTGCCTTCAATTCATTTGGCCCCCACATGGACAAAAATTCAGGAATCTGCAGTTGGCAGCACACAGCACCAGGTGGAGCCTGTGGAGGAAGGTCCCTCGGGGGAGTGTGGCACAAAGCTAGAGGGTGCAGAGTTAGAGACAGAATCAGAAGTTGAAGTTTTGGATGCTGGATCTCAGAAAGAAAGTTTGGATAAAGCATCAATAGACCCCTGGGTGGGGGGCCTAGCCCAAGTCTCTTAGATGAAGATGAGATGCGGGAGGCCTTTGAATGGGAGGTGTCGACCTCCACGCTTAGTGATTAATGGATAGTCTCGGGGTGTGAACAACTGCTCACTCCTGGGTTCAGATCCTCAGTGAAGAGGAAGATGAGGGGGGACCCTATGTGGTCTTGTGAGAAAGGAACGGGTACACAGCCTCAAGATCTTGCCTCAGAGGAATGTATTGAAGAAGGTGGTGATGCCACTGTCCTGGCTTTACAGGAGGAAGAAGTCAGGGATCCATTTTTAATTTCCTTGAGGATGCGAAGCTGGCAGAACCAGGACTGGCCACCCCCAAGCCAGGCCAGCAGTCTCAGATTGACCAAAGCAAGTAAAGAAGAGAGACTGGTTCGTAGAAAGGCAAATGAGATCTATGGTATGACCTTTCCTACCTTTCCTCGGAAAGTCTGGGAGGAGATTGAGAACTGCAGGAAATCCTGAATCTGGGATGAAGCAATGAAAAGTGTGCATCCTGGGGCCAACATGCATGTAAAGAATAGACTGTTCCACAAAAAGTATACCCAGTGGAAGAGAGGCAGGACACTGTTTATGGACAGAGTGAGAGTGGTGGATGGAGAGGGACGTGAAATCTCCCACTGTGTGAATTATGTGCGCCAAGATGGGGTAATAATTCAAGCCCCTGACCCCCAGTACTATTGGCCTCAGTGCAAGGACCTCCCAGCAAATGTGCCCGTGCCTACTAAATGGAGAGCCGAGCCATGGTAGTCAATACTGCCACACCAGACTGTGAAGTGCCCTTATTGATCCACCAGTATGAATAACCAGGACTCAGGTGCCCCACATTCATCAGTCTACAGTGTACTGTCCTGTCCAGCAACCATCCACTGGCCCACCAGATGACTTTAGATCCAGAGAGGACACCAGCCCAGCTGTTTCCTGTTCATCGCCTGGTAATCGGATGACGTCAGACCAGCTGTTTTCTTTTTGTTCCTGTTCTAAGGTTCCGTCTCCAGAGATGACATCAGCCCAGCTGTTTCCAGATGTGCCCTCCTGTGGTTCCCGGAAGATGTACTCCCAGCTGTATCAGAAGAAATGCTGCCAGGGAGAGTGTTCGGCTGCGGTACAGGTTCGTGCAGAGTCTTGTACTACAAATGGCTGGTAAGTCCAAACTTTTCTATCTTTATGACATTGCAGTACACACCCTACATTACAGACTTCATAAATGTGTGAACTGTCTGCAAAGACTCTCCCCTTCGGGACTTTGGCCTGTTAGAACTATGCTTCACCAGGCTCCGGCCCAGGAGAGACTCTTTATTGGACTAGCCTTCGGGTCTTGTGGTCACTAGTTGGGACTTTTAGGGCACTCCATCCCCCCAAATGTGTATTGTAAATAATGTCATTATTGTATTCTAATGTAAATACTGTTTTTCTACCTTTTTTCTAAAAAATCTTTTTGGCATTTTTCAGTGTTTTTGATGGTAGGGGTTTTAGATAGACTGTGTATGCAGATTAGGAGTGTGTTTTGTTTTGTCTTTTTCTTACAGGTGTTCCTGGGAAGACAGAAGAGAAGACAAGAAGAGGAGGGCTCATTGGAGTTCCTCATCAGTGCTTTATTGTGTAGAAATTTAAAGTACTGTGGTGTTATTGTTATGGTTATTGCTGCATTAACTCTTTCCTTCCACAGGTGTGGTTGTGGGGGTAGGGAGGAGGTATTAATGTGGTATTTTAATGGTGTGGTTGCAGGTTGCCCAAGGTCGGGGAGGTCCCCAGGTTGTTTTTGGTTTTTGGAATATTATGTTAGAGGCAGATAGGTTTTCCCTAGAGGGTTAGGGGGGACGGACAGGCTGTGGCCCTGACTTGCAGTAGGGACTGCAGTGCTGATCTATCAGGGCTATGTTCTGGATGGTTCTACCAGAGCCACTGGGTGTCCATAGTAAGTGGATAGTGTAGAGGCTGATATGTCAGCTACAGGTCTCTAGGCCCTTAGTGTTGCTTGCCTGTGCTTGCACATGGTAGAAGGGGGCCTGATCACCCCTCTCCGCAGGTAGCACATAGAGTGGGATGGCCTAAGGCCGGGTGCATAATGACTGGGGACAGTTATTTTCCTGGTCAAGGGCGAGTGTAACCCCTTGTTAACTGGGGTTACTAGAATCCCAGTAAGACCTAGTGGTAGGCAGGGAAGGCAGCTTGTGAAACTCCAGTTAAATGGGTTTCACACTGTCTCACTCTGTTCTCAGTCTCAGCCGAGACTGAGAGATGACATCACCAATAGAACTGTCGCAGCTGCATAAGCCGCATTGGAATCTGCAGCAGAGGGAGTTAGATAGAACGTTGTGAGTTTTCAAAGTCAGTCTCCTGTGTGCTTTCAAACAGGAAAGAGCAGTTCCTGTTTGCCTTCTGTAAGAGAAGGTCAGTCTCCAGTTCTGCCTTCAAGTGGTGGAGACCGCTGTTCGGGTCTCAGTGCCCCTCCCTCCGGGGGGGGGAGTAAAGATCCCATGTAGATTCAGGGCAATCCCTAAATTCTGCAGAAGAAAGGAAGCTGCCTATTTCAGTTTCAGTCTGTGTTTGGAAAGTGGGAAGAGTTGTACTTCGCCTGTGGGGCACCTGCAACAAAAGGGTGAGTGTTTGCTCTAATATGAAAGGGCAAAAAATGTGTTTCTTCAGCCTGGGATATGTGAAGAAATCTGGGATTTGAACTACTATTTGGGAGGCCTATAGTACTAGGACAAACAAATGGAGTAGTGTCAAAAGCTAGAGTGCTGTGTGAATTCAAGTAATATTATAGAGGGGGGTGCGACAGTTCATCCACCATTTAATCTACATTCAGAAGTTTCAGTTTTTCCAGAGAAATGGCCGGGAATGGGCTGTGGAGCTGGAGGTGGAACACCCCCATCTTTAGTAACCAGGTCCACCTCTACGGATTTCTTCTGTGATTGCTACTTGCCTCATGCGCTTGGCCAGTGATGAGGGGAGTACCCAGACGTGGGTCGCAAATGGGAAAATCTCTCTAGGAGTCGCAGACTCTAGGTGGTGTGGGGAGCCACAACAAGTGTAAGGAAAATTCTCTTTTTGAGATGGGAGTCAGAAGAAGTAAGAAGGAAATCTCTCTAGGAGTCGCAGACTCTAAGTGGTGTGGGGAGCCACAACAAGAACATGGGTTCATTCTTCCAGTGGACCGCCATTCAAATGGCCGGCAGGGGAGCCTGGCCAGTCAGGCTGTGTACCCAAAGTGTGTGCAAGTCCAGGCTGTGTGCCTGGTGGGTCCAGAGCCTTAAAACAGTATAATTGGTTTATTCTTCCAGTGGACCGCCTTGTAGTCTCTAATCTGCATTACCAATAAATGTAGCCCCTTGTGGGTCCATCTATGCTTTGTTGTGTTCAGCTAGTTGTGAATAAAAGCCACACTGTAAAATCCCATTCCTGGTTCTGGACATTACAGTTATTGCTTCCTGTGTTCGGATTTACTTGAGAGCCCCTGTGCAGAGTAGCCAAACCTAGGTCCCCCCTGTGCCGAGTAACCTCATCCTCCCCGAACCCAGGTCCCCACCAGGTATTGCTGCCAGCGCCAACAGCATGCCACCTGTCATTTTGGCAAAAAGGCAGGGGTGAGGGGTCACACACAGACACTAATACATGTCACAAACTCACTTAGCAGATCAGGCCCTCTACTCCCAAAGTGCCAACCTCTGAGCCCAGTCTTGTGAACAGTGTAATAGACAAGGTAACCCTCTTGTCTGTTTTTGTGAGTTCGGATCAACCTTTGGTCTCAGTTCTGGAGGGATTCAAACTGTTAACCTCTTGCTAGCATACCCAATGCACAGGCTCAGATATATCGGGGGGCCAGATATCTTTTGCCTACGGGCACCTAACCAGGTATTCAGAGATGAACCCTTTAAAACTTTAATAATGACCTCAGATTTAAAACATTTCTCTTTCCAGTTTGGTACCACCCTACAAGCTATGTCTGCTGTCTGCTAACCATAAATATTTCTTAGCAAAAGAAAACAATTCAAAGACAGACAGGTTTGCTCTAAAATTAGAGTTTTTACTAAAATATATAATAATACGTCAAACATACAATACAGAACTCATATCAAAAGACATACACATCTTTAAAACAAAACAAGGTTTAAAACAGTGCAATTCCTACAACAATATTTAAATTTTATCTAGCTTTCTAAATACCTGTTTTCAGTGCTCAGATGTTATCTTGGTCAGAGTCAGCTAAAAGTGTCTCTCTATAGTGAAAAAGAATAATCTTTACAAACAGTATATGCCAACCCCTTTTTGGAAGACGTCATCCAGCTCCTCCTCTGTCAAAATATCTAAAACAATATATTTCTATACAACCACAGGATGTAATTTCAAGTATTAATTCTGCAACCTTAGCATAATGCAAGTTTCAAATAACACTTTCTTTGATCTCATGCTGTACCCTCCTCACACAGGCTTCATGTGAGCATTTATGACCTCTCACCTCTGTGTAATATCCTAACTTCAATTTCTAATGTCATAAACCTAGTTTATGATTTCTCTCTAAACAAAATTAACTTAAACAAGTCTATAATTAACTCAGAGAAACAGGATCCTTGATTAAAGTCTTCCAGGTAACACATTGTCTCTAAAAAACTGAGTGTGTGTGAACTCACATACTGTCAGTCGTTTCCCATGGCTTTTATCTCTCAACTGGAATCGGTGGGGGGGGGAGAGTGAGGTCATTCCTAGCATTTGAATTTTCAGCAGAGACATTATTACTTTTTATATTAACAAAAATATATATTACAGCACTCAGAACTGGCTGTCTACGTCACAATACAGATACACATATATGAATATATTCCAGTGTAACATAGTAGTGCACTGTCTATACACAGAGCATTGACACATACACACTAGCACACACTGCCTTATATGGCATTTATTCAGTTATACATCTAACCCAAACATTTATTGTGTAAGCACTGTATTTTGTACTAACACGTGGCCAGCAGGACTGGAACAAAGTGCTACGTGAACACACCAACACACATGCACTGATTCATGTTCCAAGCAGTGCACTACCACATAGAGTTAAAAGTACCAGGGAAGGGTTAACAGAGTGCCACTCACTCACACACAAACATTTCTTTGTTTGACATCTCTCTCTCTCTCTCTCTCTCTCTCTCTCTCTCTCTCTCAATGAGTGGAGCTTGCCACAAGGAAACTTTGATGTGCTACCAAGCTATTACATATTTATTTATTTTATCTCTTTGAGCTATTCAGGATGAGGCTAAGTAGGAGACTGAAAATGGAAAAATAGAGACGTATAGAGATCTTCAGTTGAGCAAGCAAAGTACTTGTTATAAGACAGGCAGAATTTCTGTAGGGAACTTTTTCTGTGATCCTGCCATACTACTGAAGTTTAAGCACTTCCTTCACAGAACCGGAAGTGCACTTTTTCAGAGCTCCTTGCATGCTGTCCTCCCCTACACTTCCTCTGTCTTTGTAGCACTTCTGAAAGTATATGACAACAGTTTGGTTAGTTGGCAGCTAGATTTTAGGGCTTTTAAGCCTAAAATGAGAGCAAACAGACAGCCATAAACCTTTATTTACAATCTCTGAAACCATCTGTCTGTTAAAGAAATTATTTGGTTTACAAGACACTCTGTTTTTGGTGGTGGTGTCGGGGGGGGGGGGGCTTTGCCTGGATGTTTGAAATTCCTAGGCTGATCATGACAGATCAGCTTGCAGTGTAGATCAAAGGGAAGAGGTTACATATGATTGGGTCAACTTTTTCTTTTGAAGTACAGGACTGTTTCTGCCCAGCAAGCCAGAACTCTGTCATGATCAGCCTTGCAGATGATTGGTGTGGCACTGACATGCCCCTACCAGACCACTCTGCATTGGACTGACAGTGTCACACCCCTCAAAAGGCACTCTCATAGCAAGGTGTTTGCCATGTGCATGGCAGACATAACATAGAGTTAATTCATTTCAACCCCCTTACCCTTTCCCTCATTATTCTGCCCATGTTTCTTGTGTACCTGCCCCCTTCTCTTTTTCTCCCTCACCCCACATTCTGGCACTGAACTATCCTCCCTAGTAAGTACTGAACAAATTTATTAGTTCAGTATCTCTGCTTTTCTTTTGTGACCCCACCATCCTTCCTCTCTTTAAGCCTCACTTTTCCCCTGTTTACCATTTGCTTCTTCAGGAAGTATCTGAATAATGCCTTTTACTCTTGCTTCACCCCCCCACCCCCAATTACTGGCCAGAGTTTTGTCTCCATTTTGGCTTCCTTGACTTTCCTAGTAGCTACCTTTACAGCATCAATGTAATTTTCCCTATCAACTCCCTTTCACTTCCTTTATATTTCAGAAATGCCCTTCTGTTGGTGCTTACTGCCTTTAAATAAATAAATTCTTACTTCTACCATGAACCACATTGGGACCCTTGGGTTTTTTCCTTTGAAACCTTCCCAACTGAGCTTTATGCTGCCTCTAGCATTCCTTCTTTAAATGCTTCCCATTTGTTCTCTACCACTTTTACCTGCCCTGTTCTGTCTGTGCTCTTTCTCTATAGTCCCCATATCCTTTCAAAATCTGCCTTCTTGAAATCCCATATCTTTACTGTATATGCCCCTTTGGTGGCCCAGTTTGTACCTCCAACCTTAAAGAGCAGGTTTTTAGAATTCTAACCTCTCTCCCCTCTTACCTGCTTCAATAACTTACCCCTCGTTTAAAGATCCTTCTGTGAGGCATCATTTTTTAATCAGAACATTTCTCAGGAAAACGCTCATAAAAACTGATCCAGGGACCTGTGGCCAAAATGCCTGTACTTCCTAAGTTGGAGGCACGCCCCCATACAGGCACATTTTGTGATGTCAGTAGTGGAATAGCACAGGGGCGTGCTTGGTAGGCTATAATGGGACAGCTTTTTTAAATACTTTAAGTGCTGGTTTTGAGAAAAGAAGGCCACTGCTCAACTAGTTGAGCCATGGGTCCCGGGATCGGTTTTTATGAGCATTTTCCTGAGAAATGCACCGATTAAAAAATTATGTCTCATGGAAGGATCTTTAAATCGAAGGATAAGCTATTGAACCAGTTAAAGGGGGGAGAGAGGTTAGATTACTAAAACCCTGCTCTTTAATGTCTTATGATCGCTGGATACTGGTGGCTCTGGGACTACCACAGTTTGGATCCTCTCACTGTTGGTGAGTACCAGATCCAGCAGAGCTCCTTCCTTCCTTTGTTGGTCCGTATACCAGCTGTATCAGGAACACCTCCTGGCATGCATCTATCAGGAGTAGGTTCCTGGTACTTACCACAATTGTAACTTTCCAGTCCACATCTGGCATATTTAACTCCCTTACTGTTACCATGTCCCCTAAGGTGGCTACCTTCCTTAGCATCTCTCCCAGTTTTTTTATGTGCTGACCTGGTGGTCTGTATACCACCCCAATCCTATTTTGTTTTCCAGTCCCTGTTGCTGCTAGTACCATAGGGTTCTATTTTTTCTGACTCCCACAGGCTGTCTATTTCTGTTGCTTCAAACACCAGGAATCCCTCAGCATTAGACAAGTGCAAATCAGCCTGGTGGTTCAAGCTGCCCCCCAAAAGTAGCATTTATGCTAATTATGGAATCTTAGAATGAAATTCAAATCTCTTCTGTGTAGTCACACTCCATTCTGCCCTCTAATGTCAGATTAATTTCTGTAGCTAGGAGAGCAGTGACCACTAAACTAGCAAAACCTACAAAAAAGGGAATGGCACAAAACATTTCAAGTCCCTGTGGGCTCTTAAACATGGCAGGCCAGAATTTTTCAAACTCAGTCACTGAATATCTATTGTAAGGCAATGCAATAAGTAATTTTTATTTTATTTATTTAATATTTGATCACTGGGTAAAAACCCAAGGGCATCAAATGCCCATTTTCATGGGTGAACCAGAACAGAAACAACAGTACAATAGAATAGAATACAGTACAATACAATACAATACAATACAATACAATACAAACCAAATTAATTATGACAAGAACATGTTGAAAGAGTAAGACAATGCTGCTTCATGGATTTCTTAAAAGTATACAGTGAAGTAATGCTCAAGCAGAATAAAAGAAAAAAATAACTGATTCTTGAGAACCTTTTCCAGGTTCTGAAAGGAGAGGTAGTAGGGTGGGAATATTAAACATTGTGAGGGATCCCTTGGAAGAAACATTACTACGGTGAGTAATTTTTTCTTCAAACCCTAGGAATCCCTCATTATGCTTAGACAAGTGCAGACTACAAAGTAGTACCTTGGGAGGCTGGGTACAGAACCTGTTTAGAGAAAAGGTTCTGCGAGACAGCAGTGCCAAAACTAGCATCCCTTCTGGACTGCACATCCAGACAACAGTGCTTTGTGAAGGTGTGTACCATTTTCCAGGTGGCTGCTTTATAAATTTCCTGCAAGGGGCTGTCCCTTGCAGCTGCTACAGAGGCAGCAGTGCCACCTGTGGAGTGTGCCCTGAGGCCTTGAGGTGGCAGCTTGCCAGCTTTGCTGTAACAGAACTGTATACAGGAGACAAACCAGTGAGCAGTTGATCTCTTGGATACTGGCCTACCTTTGCCAACTTCTCTATATGTGACAAACAGAGAGTGTGAGGACCTGAACTCCTTCGTGTGGTCCAGGTAGTCAGCTGAGTGCTCTCTTAAAATAGGAACATACGAAATTGCCAGCGGATACAGGCCTTGTGGTCTATCTAGTCTGCTTGAGTGTGCGCACATCAATCCCTTAAACTGCAGCTGCCCCCCCACCCCCATTTGCCATCCTCCCCCCTCCATGTTCCCTCCCAGGTTGTACCTTCCCTTTGAATCTGTCCCATCCCCTCTTAAAGCTCCCCACTGACTGCAACAATATGCTTCCTCTGGCAGTGTGTTCCACCCTACCACCACCCTTTCTATGAAATAGTGTCTCCTCTTTTCCCTCCTGAATCTACCCCCCTCCAATTTCAGACAGTGCCCTCTGGTTTCCCTGCCGCTCTTTACAGTGAACACACCTCTGTTGTCCACTCTGTTCATCCCTTTCAGGTACTTGGTTTCAATCATATCCCCTCTCTCCCCCTTCTATCTTCCAGAGTATACATATTGAGCTCTCTTCGTCTTTCCTCATAAGGTCTGTCCCCCAACCCCCGGATCATCTTTGTTGCTCTGTGCTGCACCGCCTCCAGCTGCTTGATGTCCTTTTTTAAATACGGGCACCAGAACTGCATGCAGTACTACAAGTGCGGTCTCACCAATGACCTGTACAGGGGCAGTATGACCTCACTACTTCTGGAAGTAGTCCCCCTTGCTATGCACCCCAGCACCCTGTTTGCCTTGGCCTCTGCTTTCCTGCACTGTACCAAGTGGTTCATTTCAGCGGTCACCAGCACCCCCAGATCCTTCTCCTCCTTGGATGTAGATAATTGGACACCCTCCAACCAGTAACTGTATCCCTGGTTCCTTTCTTCCAAGTGCATCACTTTATACTTCTTGGCATTGAACCCGAGCTGCCAGTTGTATGACCATTTCTCCAGTTTTGCCAAATCTTCCTGAAGTACCTTTCCCTCTTCGCCCCCGTCCACCTCAGCACAGATCTTGGCGTGATCTGTAAAGAGGCTGATCTTATTTTTGATCCCTACTGCTAAGTCCATGATGAAAATGTTAAACAGGACCGGTCCCAGTATCGAGCCCTGTGGGATGCCACTTGTCACTGCCCTGGGCTCTGATGTCTCCCCCCCACCACCATCACTACCCTCTGTTGTCTATCCTGCAGCCAGTTTTCAACCCATCTGCCCATTTTTCTCCCCTCCCCCAGTCTGTCCAGTTTGCAGATCAGCCTACCGTGTGGTACTGAATTGAAGTCCTTGCTGAAATCCAGGTAGAGTACATCCACTGCATGGCCCCTGTCCATTGCCCTCGTGACCCAGTCGTAAAAGTCAATTAAGTCTGTCTGGCAGGATTTGCCAGAGACAAACCCATGCTGCCTGTCATCCTGTAGGCCATTGTCCCCCAGAAATCGCACCAGACTCTTTTTGAGGATTGCCTCCATCATTTTTCCAATGACTGAGGTAAGGCTCACTGGTCTGTAGTTCCCCAGCGTGTCCTTTGGCCCACTCTTATGGAGGGGTAGCACATGTGCCTCCCTCCAATCCCTGGGCACACACCCTGTGTTTAGAGAGGTGTTGAACAGGTCTTCCAATGGTCCTGCTAGGACCACTGCCAGCTCCCTCAGCACCCTGGCCTGGAATGAACTCCATCTGGACCCAGTGCCTTGTCCACCCTCAGTGACTTAAGGCCCTCCAGCACTCTTTCTGCTGTGATTACCCCATCTGTGGTTGCCTCATCTCCCTCCCCTGCCCCACCTTTCCCTTCAGGTACCGTCGCGTCCCTCTCCCTTGTGAATACTGAGCAGAAGTACTCGTTGAGTACTTCTGCCATCTCATCCCCCTTATCTACCCACCCACTGCCCTTCCTGATCATAACTATATGGTCCTTGCTCTTCCTCTTTTCCCTGATATAACTAAACAAATCCTTTTCCTCTTCTTTTATCCCCTGAGCTAATCTCATTTCCCTGGCTGCCTTTGCTGCCCTTACTGTTCTGCTCACTTCCCTGGATTTCCTCACGTAATCTTCTCTGTCCACTGCCCTATTGGTTCTCTTAAAGGTTTGAAATGCCTTTCTCTTCTCCTTCACCATCCTCCATACCTCCCTAGTCATCCAGCTTGTTTTTTTGGTCCTGGGTTTCTTACACCTGCCCTTGATACAGGCGTCCGTGGCTTTGGTCAGTCCCAGCTTGATGATTGCCCATTTCTGTTCTGTGTCCATGCCTGGGTGGATGCTATCTGTGTGTTTACTCAATATGCAACCCATCCTGCCAAAGTTGGCCCTTCTGAAGTCCAGGACCTTAGTTTTTGTATTGGCTGCTTCCCTCCCCAAGTGGATTGAGAACCACACTGTGCGGTGACCACTACCCGCCAAGGGTTCTTCCACCTGTTCATCCCTGACAAGTTCCCCATCATCCAACACTAGGTCAAGAATGTTCTCCTCTGTTGTTGGCCCTGTCACCCTCTGGGTCAGGAAGCTGTCCTGGAATGCTTCCAGGAGGATGAGCTTCCTGGCACATGTGGTAGCTGGGATGCTCCAATCCACCCCATGTAGATTAAAGTCCCCCACCACCACAGTGCCTCCTTTTGCCACTGAGTCTCCTTATCTGCTCCCCTAGTTCCCTGTCCATGTCCTCTTTCTGGGTTGGGGGCCTATAAACAACCCCTAATCAGATCTTAGGGCTTGAAGCTGTAGCCAAATGACTTTGAACTGCCCTCCTCCCCCTCTTCCCTAATACCTCTGATTTCTTCTCTAACATAAATGGCTACTCCCCTCCCTTCCCTTTTTCTCTGTCCCTCCTAAATAACTTAAATCCTGGGATGGCCAAGTCCCAGTCGTGGTTTTGAGTTGCCCATGTGTCTGTAATGGCAGCTACGTTTACCCCTCCTTCTGCCATCAATGCCTGCAACTCAGCCATCTTGTTCCCCAGGCTCCTAGCATTAAGTGATACCACCTTCCACCCTTTATATTTCCCTGTTGCCTCTACCTTGCCCTCTACTCCCAACCGTAGTCAAATTTGGTTCCATTCTTGCTGCGGGGGGAGGTCCCTTGGACCCTGTCTCCTGTTTCAGTCCTCCTCTATAGCCCCCCCAGCTAGTTTAAATTGTATCTTTTGCTGATAAATTCCCCCAGTCTCTGCTTTAACATCATCCATTAACATCCAAGCTATGGAGCTTCTGCTCCCCAGAGCTGGATTTCACTGTAAAGAACACTGGAAGGGTGATGGACTGGTTCAGGTGAAATTCGGACACCACTTTAGGGAGGAATTTTCTGTTTGTCCTTAAGACTACCTTGTCCCTGTGAAAGAGGATGTAATTTGAGTCTGTGCAGAGGGTTTGTAGCTCACACACTATTCTGGCAGAAGTCATGGCCACTAGGAAAAATGTTTTCCAAGTGACATATTTTAAATCTGCAGTGGCCACAGGTTTGAAAGGAGGATCCATGAGCTTAGCAATACACAGGTTCAAATCCAGTGGAGGGACTGGGTGTCTGACAGGGTGGATACAAGTGGAGAAGCCCTTTAAAGAACTTTTTGAAACCGGGGTGTGAAGCCACCATTTTCTGTTTACCTGCTGAAGGCTGTTTTTACTATTTTGATCCAGAAGTTACTCCTGCATCTTCAGGTTCTGCCCCACTGACTGAGGACTGCAATGGAAATGCAGAACCTTAATTTCAAATGCTGTACTTAATGCAGACAAATGTTGGCCATGGATCCGCAAGACACATACATCTATTGTCTTGGTGAACAGCGCAGTGTCAAAAACTGCCTTTGGTGCTGCACTATGCTACCAGCGACCATCAAAGAAAGGAAGGTCAGGCTTCTCTTAGGTGGACTGAAAAATTGCAAAATGGCCTCAGCAGCTGCCAGATTTGCTGCTCAGTTAGCGGACCTCGAACAGGAGGTGGAGGTAGTTGCAGCAGGGTCATTTTCTTTCTCTGTGCTTTTCCTGGCTGGATCCAGCATTAGAGGGTCATTCTCAGAGAAATTCTGAGAAATGTGTATGGCCCTCCAGAACTTTGTAGAGAACCCTTTCCACCGCAGCAAGAAGCACAAGAAACAATGCAGCCACAAGTCATGGGATCGAGAATGATCTCACGTTCCACTACTCCTGCTCCCCTGACTGCTCATCCTTGGTTGAGCTTCCTTCAGTCAAGGTTCCTGCAGAGGCCCTGCTGGACCTTTTGACCTTGACTCTAGTCAACCACCCGGTCAAGATTTTTTTCAAACTGGTTGACCAGCTGTCGGAGGAGATTGATGAGGAGTCATCAGTCTCCCATTCCCTAGTGCTTCCTGTCATCACCTAAGAGGATAAGAATTGATCATTACCCCCAGCCGAGTTACCTCAAGAGCTGCCTCCAGCAGCGATCTTGCTTGGTAGACAGTTGTTGGTCATGCTGCCCAAGCATGTTATCTATGTGGAACCCCCAGAAAACACACATCGACATTGGTCCTTAGTCCGATGGTTGAGGTTGTGACACTGGCAGCTTGCCAGGCCTGTTGTCAGTGGAGATCATCCAGGATGACACTTGGGTGGTCCGCAGCGAAAAGAGGTCCAGAGTGGCCTTCAAGGAATCATTGGACCTGGAGGCTGAGTCATCGATGACCTCATCCAGAACTCAGCAATTTGATTGTCTCCTCAGATGGTTGATCTGCCACTTTAGGACTGACCTACAGTATTTTGGAGCATTGCTCCAGCTTATGTCGGAGTCCATGCATGTTCCCTTGGAACCAGAGCAAAAGCAGGCTAAATACCCATTTCCTGATATCCTGGATATGGATGAGTCCCCGTGAGGTGACCTTCCCTCTGGCTGAAACTGTTCTGGCACCAGCCCTGGAGCTTTGACAGCATCCAGCATCTTTGTGTGGCACCCCCCCCCCCACATGCCAAAAATGGTCTGTAAGTATGTGGTACCCATGGGAACCCTTTTGGGGTTCTTGGATCACTCCTCGGTGGGAGGGTCTGGTCTCAAGTTTGGTTTTCCACAAATCGAAAGGCCAGGGGACATGGACATGTTTCTTGACAAGGAGTCCAAGAAATCGGACCACACAGTCAAAAAAGGTTTATGTGGCTGCCTCCCTGTGTCTCCAGCAGGTTATCTACTCAGTAATGAAGGCTAACGTTGGCCATTCCCTTTCTGGGATTATTGGGCTTCTCCTCCCTCTGCTTCCAGCTGATAAACAGAAGACAGCCCAGATGCTGAGGGACCATGGAAAAATGCTACAGTAGCTTAACACCAGCTCCAGACAGCCTTGTACGTGGATGACTCTTGTGCCAATGCCATGACTACAGCCATTACTAAGCATCGTACAGTCTGGCTGTGACTCATCAAAGCAGGCACCCAGCACAAGCTGGACGGTGTTCCTTTTCTGGGCACTGATATCTTAGGTGATGAGGCTGAGGGATGTCTTGCCCATATAGAGAAGTCCAGTGCCACCTTTGACTCTGTGGCTTCTTCTCAGAAGGATGTTAGACCAATGGTGGCTAAAATTAAGGCCTCACATGTTGGCCTTTTCAGGCACAGCAGCTGCAGCAGCAACAATATCAACATTGGCTTCCAAAGCCTAAGTTTGGCAGCCATGGACAAAAAGGGGGGGAGGGGCTGAGGTGGAGGTGCATCTAGGGCCCACCTGCTGGAGACCCCACCAAGGCTGCTGAGTGATGGGTTGTGGGGTAACACTCCCCCTCTTGTCCACTCCCTTTTCTAGCTCCCAGTTGGGGGCTGGTTGTATCACCTCTTTTCACAGTGGTCTGCTATTACCTCAGACAAGTGAGTTCTGAAAGTGGTGGGCAAAGGGTTGCCTCTGGGCTTCCAGACTTTCCTGCAATACCAACTCCAAGCTTTTCAGGAGCCCAGGGCACCAAGGGACATGCTGTCTGTGCTAAGGGATAACATAGCTCAGCTTCTGGAATGTGGGTTATAACATAACATGTATCCCAGACCCTCTGGACACTCAGGGGTATGTGTCTATGTACTTCCTGGTTCTGAAATGGATGGGGTGCTGGCACCCCATACTAGAATTGCACAGTCTGAGCAAATTCATGCAGAAGTGCAGGGATCAGATGGTCGCACCGAATCAGATAATACCATTCTTGGAGCAGGGGGTGCCGTTGTGCTCCACAGACCTCCAGGGCACGCTTTTCTACATCCCAGTTTGTTTGTCCCATTGCCAGTACCTACAGTTCTGTGCTGAGGAGGTGCTGCATCAGTTGCAGGTCATGCCTTTTGGCCTGTCATCTGCACCCAGGATCTTTACCAAGTGCATGGCTTCCTGTGTTGCAAGAGCTTCCTGGTATACTTCTACCTGGACAGCTGGCTGCTTGTTGAGCCATCCAAGGAGGCTGTGGAGCAGTCCAGGAATCTGGCCCTCCAGACCTGTTGAGACTTGGGCCTTCTGGTCAGTTAGAGCTGGTCCTCTCACAGGTGGTCAAGCTCATCGGAGCAGAACTCCACTCCCATCAGATCGTACCTCCTTTGTCCAATCATTTCTGGTTGGGGGCTCGTGTCCACTGCAGGATTTCTTGAGGCTACTTGGGTTTGTGGCAGCTCTACCAATGTGGTCCTATGGGCCACTGGTGGAGACACCTCCTGCAGTAGGAGTTGGTCCAGCAGTGGTCCTAATGTCTTAGTCACCAGGACCAGCCAGTCTTGGCGGCCCAGCTGATGTGGGATGCCATCCAGTGGTGGTTGCACCTACAACATCTGGAGGAAGGAATTACATTAATCTGCCTAGAACTGTCAGTCACATTCATGATGGACACATCACTGGTGGGGTGGGGAAATCATCTTGGAGACCACAGGGCTCATGGGTTCTGGTCACCCCAGGAGTCCTGATACTACATCAGCCTGCTGGAGCTCAGTTCAGTGCATCTGGCTTTGACATAATTCACTCTGTTCTTTCAGAGTCAGGTTATTTAGGTACAGCTGGACAACACAACTACCATGTTCTGTCTGAACAGGCAAGGCGTAATGTACTCCTTTCCCTTGTGTCAGGAGGCTCTCTGCACCTAGTCTGTCATGGTAGCCTACAAGCTGATTCCCTGATCCCCTGGTGATCCATGCTGTGGGAGAGAGCAACCAGCTGGTGGATGCTGTCAGTCGGGGTGAAAAGACATTATATGAATGGTCTCTGGATCAGGAGGTAGTAGACCATCTATTGTCCCAGTGGGGCACCCCTCTGAGGGATCCGTTTGCCTCCTGGGAGAACAGAAAACTAAAACTGTTCTGTGCTAACCACCCCCCCCTTAGTCCAGAATGCTGCAGGGGGGTGCCTTCTCCAGGCCCTGGACCTTGGGCCTTTGGTACTCCTTCCCTTTCTACTCCTTGGTTCACAAGGTAGTGATCAGGGTCCAGAAGGTCAAGGTGTGGATGATCCTGATAGCACCAGAGTGGCCTAGGCAGTTCTAGTATCCAGATCTCCTCAGCAGAAGACTGCCATGGAGGTTGCCTCTCTACCCCAGTCTGCTGACCACACATCAGGGGATGACCTGCACTAGGACCTGCAGTCCCTGCACTTCTCAACCTGGTTCCTGAGCAACTAAAGTTCCAGGCTTTTGGTCCCTTGGAAGATGTTCTCCATGTGGTGGGTGCATCTGGAAAAGAATTGACTCGCAAACACTATGCGTTTAAGGGGAAGGGATTCTCGCTCTGATGTCATGCAGAGGCAGCTTGATCTGCTTGCTTGGCCAATTATGACCATTCTTGACTGACACTTGTACCTGTCACATGCGGGACTGTGAGCCACGACCCTAAAGAAGCACCTGGCAGTCATTTCTGCATACTGGATGTGGGTTGATATGCTGATGGTAGTGCAGGAGAAAGTGGTCCGGTGCTTTTTCACAGGCTTGTATCACCCATCCCTTCAGTACATGAAGCATTGCCTCTCTGGGACCTACTGCTTTTGCTGGTAGTGCTCATGGGTAAGCCTTCAAGCCAATGCACAAGTTTGAGATGTCATACCTGTCATGGAAGAATGCCTTCTTGTAGGTCATGATGTCATCCAGAAGGGTCAGTGAGCTTTAGGCACTCTTGGTGGAGGCTACCTATTTGATCTTCTACAGGGACAAGGTGGTTGTTCGCCCCAGTGTGAAATTCCTTCCAAAGGTCATGTTGGAGTTTCACCTCAACTGTGTGATTTACCTTTCAGTATATTTCAACAATCCAACCATCCAACCTTGGATGCCGATCTCAGGCTTCACACATTAGACCTGCAGAGGGTGCTGTCTTATAATGAGAAGTGTACAGCAGGAGTTCATGGAGAGGCTTGCCAGCTGTTTGTCACCTTTGATAAAGTCACACCTGCCAGACTGGCAGTTAAGCTGACAAGTTACCAGGTGGATCACATCTCTGCTATAGGTTGGCTGGTAGTGAGTCACCCAAGGGGCTTAAAGGTCATTCCACCAGACTGTACCCCTGCCTCAGTGGCTTCTTCAAGGGATATGCCCACTGAGAAAATATGCAGGGCTGCAACCTGGGCAAAAGTGCACACCTTCATCTCCCATTACAGTATCGACGTAAAGAGTTGTCGGGATGCTGCCTTTGGGGCCTTAGTCCTCCAGTGTCTGTCCGCCAAATAAGTGTATACTCCTTGTCCCCTTCTCCCAGAGGACTGCTAGGAGTCTGCCAATGTGTGGATAGAGAACTGAATCCACAATCCTAGAAATATAGGTTGACCATAGTTCTAGTAGTGGTTTTCAGTTCACATCCACACTACCAACCTAACCTCCCCTGGCAAGAAGCACCCTGATCCTTGCTTCTGATCCCCCACAACAACTACCTCCCCTTTTATGGCTCCCCCCTTCCCAATTCCTACCCATAGTTCCCAGTTCCCTCTTCTTCCTGTCTCAGCGGTTTGCAGAGCAACCCCATGCGCAGCTTTTTGCCTGATGCAATCATGAGCTGTACCCACAGCAATTCTCTCTCCACATTTCCTTCCCTGATGGACCCATCCTTTGCTGTCTCTGTGCCATCCTTGACACAGAGGGTTAACCTGTCTGCTTTTCCTTACCTCTGTCTCTCCTATAAATAGTGTAGCTCAGTACTGCCAGGTCTCAGTCATTTTTCCCAGTGGTCCATGTTTCTGTTGTGGCTGCGAGGTCTAATCCCACATTCACTACCATCGCCATGGTGACTTAAAGAGCTAGTGCACTGTCTGGAATTAATAGTAACTTTAAGAAATAGTCAGTTATCTCTTCTAACATTTGAAGTAGTTTTTTTTTTTTCTGTTTTAGTAATTAGACGTTTTTCTACATGACATTATTGGGTGTGATGTGTGGAACAGCAGTTTACCTGGAGGTTAACATAGTCAGTTCTAATCCTCCCTATAAATCTGTAGCATCACACTAGTAGCCAAGAAGAGTGCATCTCCAGCTGCTTGATTGGTAACTTGTGAGACATGTTACCAGTCTGCCAGCAGGGCTTGTGATGGAACAATGAGTGAGGTCATATGTTGATGATATAGTGAGAGGACTAGTACTAGACACGTCTGCTTCCAGGTAAAGCACTGTGTTTCTCATTACACTGAATACTGTTGTATAGAATATCATCTAATTAGCATACAGAAAAAGAAATCCACTTCAGAAATACAAAGTAATGAGTCTACATTTAAAAATTACAAAAATGTTTTACCTACTATTTTTGGCTGTACCAGCTCTTTAATTATGCACAATTTAAATATATAGGCAGGGCCCCTGGTGTTCTGCGGCAGAATTTTCTGATTTCTGCAGCATGATTTATTCATTTCTCTGGCAGAATGCAGTTCTGCCGTTGGATAAATATGATGTGATGTCATCGATGACATCATATGCTGAGCATAGAGGAGGGGCTTTAGGATAAACGAGGTGTGAAAGAAAGCCTGACACTATGGAAAAAACTGTATATTTATATGAAAATTCACCAAAAACAATGAATTCTGTGGCACTATATATATTCTGTGGCATGATGCAAATTCTGCTGCAAATTCCACAGCCGCAGAACTGCAGAATTCCAGGGGCCTTGTATATAGGTGATACATAGTGGCCTTAATCACAACATACAATTTATCTCCACTTATGAAGGGGCAAGACTATAACTCATGAGTGGTGAAACCAAGTGTGTGAGTCATGTCCCCTCACAAGTGAAGATAAGTTGTGTATTTTGAGTCAGACTATTGTGTAATTGATTTATACCACATCAGTGTGACAATTATAACTTTTTAAAGCAGTAGTGCAATGAAATTGGGCAAAAAATTTGACACTACCACTTTTTTCACAATAAAAGATTCCAGGCATCTTTCAGTTTTATTCGGTGGTTCAATTTTCTAATTCTACCAAAATTTGAGTATTTTATAAATGTTTTAATTTAAATTTATTCTCAAGAAAAAAAGATGGCTGCTGCATTCTGCAAAGAAATAGCATTATAGACCTAGAAAGGGTTAGGATTGAAAAATTAAAAAAAAGACTCACAGTGCACAGCATAGGAGGTACCAAGACAAGTACATTTGACAGGTATGTTAAGATTTTTCTTAGTTGTAGCTGAAACTAGATTTTTTTAGAAAAACAGTTTTTGTTGCACTGCTCCTTCAAATCACTCTTTTGTGAAAAGATGTTTCTGTGATTTGAACTGCTGACTTCAGTACTGTATAGACATATTAGGATGTCATCAGCGTTATGATAGCTGCTTTCAGGTCGGTTCTGGTCTGTACAAAGGTCAAGGAAAGTGATTCTGACATATCTAACCTCTAAGTGTTGTATAAGTAAACATTGTATTGATACACTCAATCAATACAAAAAAGCATATCAATATTATGTCTTTGATGCGCTTTGACTGTATGAACAAAAAATGTGTCATTAATACTTTTAAAAGTGGCTTGAAACAGATATATATATATATATATATATATATATATATATATATATATTTGTTTTATTTATTGGAAAATTGGTGACCAGAAAAGACTCTCTAAACCAAGGCTCGTTTCCATGTGTGACCCTAGGGAAGTGAACAGAGGATACAGATACATTGCACTGACGCTGTAATACAGAAGAACTGACACAGTCCATAGTTACAATAAAGCGAAAAGGAGTACACGGTTTAAAACTGGATTAAAACTGGATTAAGTGCCATAAGAGTAGGCAGAAAATCAGGCATTTTAGTCACACCTACACTGAGGTAGGAGGCAAATGTAAAGGGAGCAGTCAGGTATTGGGAAAACTGGAGCAGGGGAAGGAAAGGAGTGTCAGCTGGTACCTGAGGCAAGCAGAGGAGGTAGTGAAGCAGAGGGAGGATTGGAGTAGGTTCCAGACTGAAAGGAGGTGACAGGAAAAGGCTGATTACCCAGCAGAGGACAAAGTCCTTGTCAGCCGAGCGGTGGCATTCCTTTGTCAAAATCGGCAAGCAAATGTATAAAAAAATCAAGTTTAAAAACCACCCCCCATTATAGTCTATTGAGCGCGCATCTGCACACTTCATGAACGGTCATTAAAACATGTCAGCGTGGTGGCGTGTCTCCAACTAGGGGAGTTGGAGCATTTTACCAGCGGGCTGCAAACAGTGATTTTCCGAGTGATGCTACTTTTTAAATTGGAATGAAGAAAAGAAACTTTGGGTACCACTCGAGCTGGGCATTGGCAAGCTGCCATATATGTTTTTTTGGGTGGGACAGAATGTAAGAAGTAAACACCTGCTCTTTAATGCTGTGGCTGGGCTGGCCTGTAATTCCAACCGGGCCAGCCCTGGAGAGCACTGATTCATTCCCTCTCCATCTCCAGTCTTCTAATCTGAGTCCCCTATCTCCTTCTAGCAGGTAATGGCACACAGCAGAATGTGTGGCGCAGCCAGTCAGAACAGGGGCTGGGAAGTTTGCATTACGGATTATAGATGTAGCAAAATTTTACTTCACTGGTGAAGGTGGTGCAAAATGGAAGCTTCATGCTGTGTATAGCAGGGGCAAAGTTGTCAGACTTTGCCCCAGCACAGAGAAGTTCTTTTTGTTTTCAATAAAACATGTTTTTCAAACCCCAGGAATCTCCTAGTAGTATTATTTATTTTTTTATTTAGTTATTGAGGACTAGGATTACAATACCTTTGAACCAGAGGTTCTTTTACAAAGGTTCCGCATCAAACAGGGGAGATACAGCAGATAATTAAAATCACAGAGATTACAAAAACTAGATAAACTTCACATAATCAACAATGAGTAAAACACGGGTTACAAAAGACAGACAAATGTTACAAAATTCACGATCGAGTAAAGTGGATACTTGGTGGTATGGTTCTGAAATCATTAAGTTACAAGATACTAGTCAAAGTACTTAAACATAAGTCATTCGGGAGAAGACTGACTAGTCAGATCAGTCAGAAGAAGACCTTGTCAGACGATGAATGCAAGAGGTGGGGTGTAAGTGCAAAGCTGAAGTGGAAGAGAGGGAAGGAGTGGAGGGGAGGGGCAGAGGAGAGGAAAAGAGGGAAATTCATGGGGGGGACAAAAGGCAGAGAAAGTACATGGAGGGAGGGGTGACAAAGAGGGAGAAAGTGTATGGAGGGAGGTGGGGAGTTGAATAAGCGGGAGAAAGCAGGACGGAGGAGGGAGCAGTGGGAGGGGAGGGAGAGATAGGGTTGAGGAGTGACTGGTGAGATTCAGTTTAGGTAAAGCAGTCACAGCGGTTTTGAGCAATTAGGTGTTCACAAAGCTTGAGTTTGAAGGTGTCCAGTTCTAACCCCGGTAATATTCAGAATATTCCTAATTTTCTGCAGTAAGCCTGGAGGATTGGACTGCCCGGAGAGATAGAACACATGCAAATGATGGAACACTTTGCACGTGGGCATCTTTCAAACACTGCCTCTACAAACTGCCTGTGTTCTAAACCTCTTCAGATTTTTCTCTCCTCCTGAAAAGTCTGGTCGCTCGGAGTTTTGTTCGTCCACTTTCTCCTGCATGAAGAAAACTTCAAAATACTACTATAAGTATATTTTATTTTCATTTACAGCCTCTACTGTTTGTTTTGTATTATTTATCTAGTTTATGATTAAATTTGTTATTTTTCCTGGTTCCTCTCAGTTCGGTATAACCGTGGGTGAACCGGGTTAGTTTCTGTTAGAATCGGGGTTCTCTGATTAAAGAACCGCCTAAGTTGTATATTTAAAACTTGTTTTATTTAATTTGTTCTAACCGACAATTCTCAGTTACCTGAACCGCTGACCCAGTTCCATACTGCTACATCGGTTCGGTTCCATCGGTTCCTTCTCATTTCCAGAACCGATCATTTAAAAAAAAAAAAGCTTTAGTTATTAGCGGTTGGGTTTTGTCTTTTTCCAAACATCATGTCTGAGAAACCCAAAAAGCGAACCGGTGAACCCGGCTTTAAGAACTGATATGTTTGGGTTTTGACCACCTTAAAGAGGAATGTGCAGTATGTAGAACATTCCTAGATAAAACTCTGGAAAAATGCCTTGAGAGGCTCAAGAAAAAGTTTGTAAAGGGTCCCTCTGGCTCTGACCAGCCGATATCCCAAGAATCGGTGGCTGAACACATATCTGCTTCTGTGCCTGCCCCGAAATGGGCAAAAAGGGCACAAAATGAACAAGTGAACCAGCTGACTCCCCGGTTTCTTCTAGAAAAATTAAAAAGCTAAAGCACATAGAACCCCCACCTGTCAAACCGGGGACTTCTGTGCCTGCTATACCTGTACCAGTGGCCCAAGAAATTATTCAGGCCTTTAAAATAATTCGATCTTTACAGGCAATAGTTCCTCTTCAGCAGCCTCCTGCCCCTTCCCAGGGTCCCCAGGCTGGCAGCAATGTGCATCCACCCCCTCAAGATGGATGAGATCAGTTTGATGATGATGATGAATACAGTGATGAGGAGGGACCAATCGAACCAGAAGTGTCCCCTGAACAGGACTTTGGTTCACCTCCAAGAGTGACTGAGGATTTTCCATCCCATTTTACTTTTATAAGGAGGGTGGCAGATGTACTAGACATCTCCACTACTGAACAAGTTGGGGATGAAGAGGAAGAAGAGTATTTGGAGATGATGGGGCTGACAGCCACAACGGCTCTTCTCCTACTGGTGTACAAATTCTTTAAGAAGGATGCCTCAAAGATTCTGCAAACACCAAATCCAAATCCTCCCATAGACAGGAGGATGGACAGGAAATACCAGTTGGAGAGAGAGGGAGCTGACTTTCTCCCATCCAGACCATCAGGGGGTAATTCAGCAAGCTGCTTACGACAAGGTCAGGGTCCCTCTGTCCTCACATCCTCCAGACTAGGACTCCAGAAAAATTGACAGCATGGCCAAAAAAAGGGTAGCTGTCAGTCTCTCTAGCTATGTGTCAGTCTACCTTCTAGGCATATGCTGCCCAGTATCGAAAGTCACTGTGGCAGTCAGTCCTGACTGTGTCCCAGAAAGCTCCCTCGCCCTTGTCAGATGACTTGGCCGAAACTGCCAGGTTTGGGTTAGAGGCGGCTAGGTACCAATTCCAAATGGCTGCTGATACCAGTGACACTGCAGCCAGATGGATAGCAAACACGGTGGCACAGAGGAGGTTTGCATGGCTCAGGGCCACAAACCTTACTCAAGATACCCTGTCTAAGGCCCTGGATTTTCCTCTAGAGGGAAACTCCCTCTTTGGGGAGTCCACTGTGGCATACATGAAGAAGGTGGATGAGTAAAATGCCACTTACAGAAGCAACTCTGCCAAGGAGAGAGCGTCACCATCTACCAGGCATTATGGAAGGGGAGGCCAGGGCAGGTCTATTTATACCAGGCCCTTCTTCCAGCCAGTGGCCTTACCCCAGTACCAGCAGTATCTACAACAGAGATACTCGAGGGGCAGGGGAAGGAGGGTCTCGAGGTGAGGGTCCTAAGCTCAGTCTCAGCCACAATCAAAACAGACCCTCTGAGCCACAGGCCACTTCCTCCCTACCTGTGGGAGGCAGACTGTCTCACTTCCTCCATGCCTGGCTGAACATCACCACAGACAAATGGGTTCTGGAGGTAGTGGGTCAGAGTCTGTCTCTGGAATTCAAATCCCCTCCTTTTCAGAAAATCAGAGTATTCAGCTCTCCCTCATTAGCAGAAAAAACACTGCTGGAGTCAGAGGTTCAAAAACCTGCTGCAGCTGAAAGCAGTAGAACCAGTTCCAAAGTCTCTGAGGGGAAGGATTTTTTATTCCAGGTACTTCCTAACCACAAAGAAAAGTGGGGAGTGGCGGTCTAGTCTTAATCTCAGAGCTTTAAACAAGCATCTAAAGAAACAAAAATTCAAAATGGTAACTCTAGCTGTGATTTTGCCAATGCTCCAATAGGGAGACTGGCTGGCATCACTGGACTTAAAGGATGCCTATTTCCACACCCCCATAAGGGATTCTTACAGGAAATATCTTAGATTCAGACTCCCTTCAGGTCACCACCAGTTTTCAACCCTGCCTTTTGGCCTTTCTTCGGCCCCACGGGTATTCACAAAGTGTCTAGCTGCTGTAGTAGCACATCTTCGGAGACAAGGTATCACTGTTTTCCCTTATCTGGACGACTGGTTAATGGTGGAAAAATCCCTACTGAAGGTACAGCAGGATTTAAAAGTCACCCAGGACCTCCTAGTGTCCCTGGGGTTTCTAATCAATCACAAAAAGTCTGCTTTCACCCCAACACAGGTGTTGCAGTTCATAGGAGCAGAAATAAATACCTTACAGTCCAGAGCCTATTTGCCTCTGGAGAGAATACAAAGCCTTCAGTCAGTGGCAAATTCCTTCAGGTTACACAAACCAAAAACTGCAAGACAGTGTCTCCAACTACTGGGTCACATGACTGCTGCCGTAGGCAGAGTGCAGGGTTCCAGATTCCACATGAGGGACATCCAGTTCCACCTCAGGGCTCACTGGTGTCAGAAAAAATACCCTTTTTCAAAACTCATTCCAGTAACAAGAGCACTGTTACAGGCCCTCTTGTGGTGGAAAGAGGAATCCAATTTAAGACAGGGAATCCCCTTTCAAAAGGAGATTTCCCTCAGTAGTTCTCACAACAGATGCATCCCTATTGGGCTGGGGCGCCCATCTAGGGCAGCACACCACCTGGGGCACCTGGTCAGCTGCAGAGTCCCTGCAGCATATAAACTTGCTGGAACTCAGAGCAGTTTTTAGCTCTACGAGCTTTCTCTCCCCTAGTATAGGGCAAGGTGGTACAGATCAGAACTGACAATACCACCACAATGTATTACATAAACAAGCAGGGAGGCACCAGGTCAGGCCTCCTTTGTACAGAAGCCATATGTATCTGGACTCTAGCTTACTGTCTGGGAATATCCCTGCAGGCAGTTCATTTGCCAAGGAAAGTCAACATCCTGGCGGATGCCTTGAATGGAATCAACCAGGCCCATCACGAATAGACCTTGAACAGACAGGTGGTACAGGTTATTTTCAGAAGGTGGGGAACTCAGCAGGTAGACTTGTTCACATTCCACCAGAACCACCACCTGCCCCAGAATTGTTGCAGACCACCGGATCAGGGCACACTCCCTCTGAATGCCCTGACCCTGGATTGGTCTGGGAGGTTCCTGTATGCTTTTTCTCCTTTCCGACTGGTTCACAGGGTACTGTTCATGCTCAGGTCCCATGCAGCATCACTGATCTTGATAGCTCCAGATTGGCCAAGGCAGCCATGGTACTCTCTTCTGCTCTCCATGTCTGTCACAAAACCGATACACCTCCCTTGGAGGCACAATCTACTGACTTCCAACCAGGGAACTCTGTTATACCCGAATCTCAAGTCCCTCAACCTCAAGGCCTGGCTCTTGAGGACATAGAATATGCAAAATTGAACCTTTCTAAATCTGTCTTAAGCATTTTAAGAGCTTACAGAAAACTTATTAGGAAAACCTATTCTTCTAAATGGAAAAGGTTTTCACTTTGGTGCTCTAGCAGATCACTGATACCAGATCAGGCTGAAATTTCAATTGAAAATCCAAAGAAAGTCCTGCACTCCAAGTGCCATTGAAACCCAAAACAATATTTTCATTCAGTCCAATGCTTTATTTTAAGGGGTTCAGCCATAACAAAGCGTTTAGCTCCTACAGGCAGCAAACCCACAATCAAATTTCCTCCCCAGCACTTTGACCAATAGAATGGTCTTCCTCAGGGGACTTGGAGTGCAGGACTTTCTTTGGATTTTCAGTTTTGTATGGAGCAGGGATTAGCAACCCCTTTAGCCCTGCACCCAGCTCTTTCTCTGCTGAGCACACGGCGTCTTGGAGTTTGGATTTTGAAATTTCAGTTGTCCTGGATTATCTCTGTCACCTGCATTCCTCTGGTTTGCAACCCAGCTCTCTGAAGATTCATTTGGCAGCTGCCTCTGCTTATCTCTCTGCCAGGGCAAGGGTAACCTTAGCCTCGGATCCTATCTTTAAAAGATTCTTTAAAGGTCTGAATCATCTACGTCTCCCTCAGAGGGCACCAGTGCCAGCTTGGGATTTGAATGTGTCCTTTGACTTTGTCCTTTGATTTGACCTTGCCACAGAAAGTACTTAAGGTTCTCTCTTCCCTCGGGTCATTACCAGTTCTCAGCACTTCCCTTCGGGCTCACTTCTGCCCTATGGGTATTCACAGAGTCTGTGACTGGTGGCAGCTTACCTCAAAAGGCAGGGAATCAGTGTATTTCCTTACCTGGATGACTAGCTTGTCATAGGGAATTCATACCAGTAGGTAAAAGGATTCCATCAGGGTGACCTAAAGTACCCTGGAATCACTCACTTGGTTTCCTTATCAATGCTCAAAAGTCTCAGATGGAGCCAGTTCAGTCATTGGAGAAGAACTGGAAACTGTTTAGGGTAAAGTTGTTCTTCCACAGGAGAGGGTGTCAGATCTACTGGCTCTAGCAAATTCCTTTGCCTTAGGCCAGCCCAGAATGGCAAGACAGTTCCTAGCATTACTAGGACACATGGCCTCAACTACTGCAGTAGTGTTGGGCTTAAGGTTTCAGATGAGGGAACTTCAGTATCGCCTCAGAACCTGTTGTTTCCAAAGAAGGGACCCCATTTCAAAGCTTGTGCCAGTCACAAGAACGCTGTTACTGGCTCTGCAATGGTGGAAAGAAAGGAACAGCTTCTGACAGGGCATCCCTTTTCAGCAATAGCACCACACTGTTGTCCTAACAACAGAAACCTCCCTCCTAGGGAGGGGGCACACACATGAGACCTAAAAATCAGTGGAATTTGGTCTCCTCAGGGATATAAACGTCATATCAACCTTTTAGAGTAGAGAGCAGTTCTCCTTGCCTGAAGACTTTTGCCCCGCAGTTGAAAGGGGGTACTAGATCTTCAAGGCTATGCACAGAAGCCATGAAAGCTTGGTTCCTAGTATACTCCCTGGAAGTGCATCAGTCTGCAATTCATCTTCCAGGGAAAGACAAAACACTGGCAGATTCACTCGGCAGAATCAGCCAAGATCATCATGAATGGACCTTGAACAGACAGTCATTGGACACAATTTTCAGGCATTGAAATAGAAATGTTTGCCTCTAAAGAAAATCACCAGCTTCCACTTTTTTGCTGCAGGCCATCCTACTTGGGCACAGTGCCCATAGAGGCACTGACCCTGGATTGGAGGGGAACATTTCTTTATGCCTTCCCTCCAATTCCACTGGTGTCAAGAGTCTTTCTCAAGCTGAGTCAGTCTGCAACCATTATACTGGTTGCACCAGACTGGGCCAGGCAGCCGCGCTACCCTTTGTTGCCCACCCTGTCCACCAAGCAACCCATTTGTCTGCCCCAGAGATACAATCTTCTAACAGCTGTTCAGAGGCAGATAGTTTTTCCGAACCTGAAGGCTTGGTTTGTGAGGAGTTCAAATTTTCTGAGTTTAACCTGTCAGAAGAGGTACTTAAAATGCTGAAAATTTCTCGAAAAACTTCCACAAGAAAGATTTATGCTTCAAAATGGAAAAGATTTTCCATCTGGTGCAGGCCTAAGAAAATCAATCCCCTTAAGGCAGATTTTCCCACATTGCCTGATTATCTGGTGCATTTGCAGTTCCTAGGCCTCCAGCTGCAACCCTTAGGGTTCACTTAACAGCAGTATCTGCTTATTTGTTTGCAGGTGCTCGGAGAACAATAGCTTCACATCCCATTTTTAGAACATTTTTCAAAGGATTGGCACATGTTCCCTCCTGTTAGGGAACCAGTACCTCCTTGGGATTTGAATTTGTGTCTAGCCAAACTCATGGAACCCCCATTTGAGCCAATGACTACAGCTGACCTGAAATATGTCACATGGAAAACTGTTTTCCTGGTGGCAGTCACTTCAGGAAGAAGAGTACGCCATCTCCAAGCTCTTTGCACTGATCCTAATTACATTATCTTCCATAAGGACAAAGTAGTCCTTAGGACAAACAGAAAGTTCCTTTCAAAGGTGGCAACTAAGTTTCACTTAAATCAGTATTTTTCACAGCCAGTTCCAGTTCAGGTGAATTGAAACTGCATAGCTTGGACGTAAAAAAGTTTCTCAGCTATTACATTACACATACTAAGGACCTCATGAATCCCCACTCACAGCTGTTCATTACCTATGTGGAAGTGGGAAAGGACAGGCCTGCTTCCAAGAGGTCGATTGCACGTTGGATAGTATCCTGCATTCAGTTGTGCTACAGTAAGGCTGAGAAACAGCCATCACAAGGCCTCAGGGCACATTTCACTTGTGGAACTGCTGCCTCTGTGGCAGCTGCAGGGGAGATCCCCTTGCTGGAAATCTGTAAGGCAGCTACCTGGAGTACAGCCCACACCTTCACAAAACACTACTTCCTGGACTTCCAACCCAGGATGGATGCTAGGTTTGGCACTGCAGCATTGCAAAATCTTTTTCCTAAATAGGTTCTGTACCCACCTCCCAAGGAACTGCTTGGTAGTCTGCTAATTGAATCTGGCAGTTAGACGACACCTAGAGACAGACGTTTTTAATGATGCATTCCAAATTTTGCATACAAATTTGCTTACAGTCTACCTCAAAGTTCCAGGGGCATTCAGCAGCTCTGGACTGACTGCTAATTGTCTAATCCTACCAGGAGATACCCTGGAAGAAACAGTATTGTTATGGTAAGTATTTTTTTCTTAAAGCTTAACTATATTCCCACCAACTGTGTATATTGATTTCCAGTTGTCCTCTAAACACTCAGAGCCTTCCTCCCTCCTTTTCCCACAGTCCTGGTGAAGTTTGTTAAAAACATATTTAATTGACTTTCCTACACCCAGCTGATCCTTGTTTGTAAAATGCTATGTTTTTGACCTCCCTGTGCGGGGTCCTGTTTTCTTGGATTAGGTCATACCTGTCTTGTCCTCTGTAAACTTGTACCATTGTTGTTTTGTACACTCCTGGGTCGTGCTTGAAAATCGGCAGGTCTTTTGCCTAATGTACTTACCTGGTTACCAAAATCTAATAAATAAATAAGTAATTCTACTTGGGGATTCCTGGGGTTTGAAGAAAAAATTATTTACCATAGTAATATTGTTTCTTCCAAGGGATCTCCTAGTAGGATTAGATCTCCCATTCCTACCTCCCCTTACATAACTTGAATAGGTTCAGCAATACCTTTTATGGGAGTTTATAAGGTTGCCATTATTCGCTGGCTTATCTTTTTTATGTGTTTGTTAATATACCCAAGTATGACTAAGATACTTAGCTATCCTTTTTGTGTCTCTCTTGTCCGGTTTGGAACCCATCCGCTTAAGCAGGGGAAGGCATTGTGGTCAAGGGTGTTTTACTTACAATTATTTAATAGTCTAGTGTTTTCATATACAAAATTGAATCTGCCAGTTAGATGACACCTAGAGGCAGATGTTTTTAATGATGCATTCCAAATTTTGCATACAAATTTGCATACATTTTACCTCAAAATTCCGGGGGCAGTCAGCAGCTCTGGACTACTGCTAATTGTCTAATCCTACCAGAAGATCCTCTGGAAGAAACAGTATTACTATGGTAAGTACTTTTTTCTTAAAGCTTAACTATATTCCCAACAACTGTGTGAAATGATTTCCAGTTGGCCTCTAAACACTCAGAGCCTTCCTCCCTCCTTTCCCCGCAGTCCTGACGAAGTTTGTTAAAAACATATTCAATTGACTTTCCTATATCCACCTGCTCCTTGTTTGTAAAATGCACAGACATCATCAACATCCTCCTCACCCTGTGCCTGTCCTCCTGAGTCATACGTAGAGAATACTGGATGGGCAATTATGCACAATCAGTGTGTTCTGCCATAGAGGGGTTCTGATTCCCTCTGACCTCTAGAGTAAAGCTCGAGAGGTCCATGCGAATCAGAATCCTGAGGTGGCAGAACACACTAGTTATGCATAAAGCTGCTCATCCTGTATTTGTCATAGTGTATAGTATTATGTGAAATGTGTGCACTGTGTTTTTTTCTCTTTCACAGTGAAACTGACTTGTGCAGTCTCTAGAGGTTCTATAATGCTGTTCTACCACAGAAGGGTACAGTTACATTCCATGACCTTTGAACTGTGGTACAACATCATTTTGAAAAGGATGGATTTCTATATAGAACAATACTGTAATATACACTATATAGGGAATGCCCACCCTACCCACGCTCAAGAACACAACTTCCATCCTCCCTCCAGCCCCAGATTATCAAACATATTAGTCTATCTGTAAAAAAACATCAAAAAAACATCCAGTTATCCAGTGCTGGAGTGAGATGCCCTCCCTCTTCGGTGTCCTGCTATATATATAGAATTAAGGAAAAATGGTGCCTTCACCTACAGTAATACCTGACTGGCCACATGTCAGGCAATAAAGTGCAACTATATGTGAGCAGATTATCAGGCAAGATGAGGGAGGTGGGTGCTAAATGCTGGCAGGTTGAGGGTACTATCTTTACAGGGCATGGGTGGTGTGAGGTGGTATGAACAGTTTTGTACATTGTGTGGGGGTGGATTGAAGCTTTACAAACTTTGGTTTTAAATAGTAAGCATTCTGCAAAGTTTGCAAAACTACACATAGTAGCACTTTGCCAGCACTCTCCCTGCAAAAGAGCCACTAGGCATAGTCTTTGGCTGGAAGGAGATCATTTTGCCGGGTGAAAACTATATGAAGTGGGGCTATAGGTAAAGTGAAATCAGGGACACTTGGAGAAGTACTTAATAAAGGAAGTTCCCTGACTTTGCCCATTTCTACCAGTAATTACTAGTCTGCTTTCTGTATTGTTTCTGGATTGTACTGTCTAGTTTATTATGCATACCTCTTAGCTATCCCTGATTACGAGGGGCATCTCTTATTTTGCCGCTCAAAACTGCTCTGTCCCAAGTCAGTTCCTCATAGAAAAGGTGCTACTCATAGTGAGAAGGTGTTGTAAATTCAGACTTTAAAGTAGAACTTCATAATATTTTAACGTGTTAAATCAAAAATAAACTCTTTACAGGTAAAGGCAACGGTTTCCACTGTGTGCTAATCTTGTATCTTCATGTTTCAACGTGTGTCCCTCATTGTGAGGGTCAGTGTTCCATTGTCCCTCAGTCTGAGCACCTGTGTCCCTTATTTCAGTGATGAAAGGTTGAGAGATGTGTTATTATGTTTCTAGCAATGTAGAAATTAAAAAGCTACATATACAGAAAATGAAATAAAGCAAACTGAAAATAGTACAGGGAATGATTTCTAGCAAAATACATGTTATGCTGATTCACTGTTTTAGCATAAATCCTCCAACTCCTGAAGATTCTATGATTTTATCAACGTGCAGTCAAATTTTGTGATTTTAACTTTTTTTTCCAGTTCAAGTACATAAATTAGTGGCCCTGGCCATAGCACTTACTATCATAACAAACTGTGATGTCACAAACAGTAATTTTGAGTTCAGTCGATGGCTGTCAGATGCTTTAGAAAGACACCTGAAAATAAGTACTGTACTGTTTTATCACAATCAATCAGTTTGTTCAATGAATAAAAAAAAAGACAATTGAGTGTATCTTATTTACAATGGGATCCCATAAGTTAACTTAAAGGGACGCTGTGAACCATTTGTTGAGTGCGTGCTCTGTGGACAATTTATGTGATTTATTTTTTTAAATATTACAAGTTCCTGGTGAATTCACCCTTGAAGCCTGTGTTTTCTTTTAACCAGAAAGAAGTAACATATTCTAGCAGGCTGCAGGTAATGACATAGAGTCAGAACGGGGGCTGGAGGTTCGGGAAGTTCGGGAACAAGAAACAAAATGTCAGCAAATTACAACTTTTTTTTAGCTTAGTTAACTGGCTGCTTCACGTCAGAAATTGTGAATCATCACAGTCTGCACTGACCTTCATTGTTAGTCGAATCTTGTCTCCCTCTTAAGTTGCGTCTGCTGCCCTGCAGACAGTCCATGTCCACAGCACTGGACTGTGCTCTTTCAGCTCTTTCTGGGCCAACCTGAGTCCCTTACCCTCATCTCCATTTCCTCCTTTCCACCGGCACCGTGTCAGGTGACTCAGTCCTTTCTTCCTGTATGGTTGTACATTCTGCTGTCGCTCTCTCGGGCCCGCATCTTGAGTCCCCCTCCAGAACCCAGCCCTGGCTGATGACCCAACAGTCATCTGATGAGAACCGACGATGGCTCAGCCGCCTTCCAACCCTTACCCTTGTGTTGGACAACACCTACCATGCTCGTTCTCCCACCCTCGTTTTTCCTCTGCGCTGTCGTCAAAACTGCAGCTGCTAAGGACCTTTCCTCCTGTTGGTTACATCTGCAGCTGTACTGAGCCTTCAGCCTCTCACCATCAGCTGTCTTCTTGCTGTTATTGGTGGGGGGGGGAAGGCACGGAGGGAATCTGCTGCCTGGATTCACAGACATTTAATTTTTTTTTTTTTTGTAAATGGAACAGTTTTTTAAGGGGGGTACCCACTCTTGATGGGCGCGCTAGGTGGTTGTCTAGTTTGCCTATGCTTAAGGCTGGTCCTGGCTATGGCAGGAGTAGAGATATGGAGTAACTTAGGAACCAGCCTATCAGGGCTGGATTTCCACAGGTTAAGGGAGGAAAGGGCAGTCAGGTTTTCCTGAGCAGTAACAGGGGGAAAGAGGAAATCCTTGGAGGGGAGAGGATAGGGAATTTGAGGTGGAGTGGTGAAGACTGGTGGGTACGTGGAAGGATAGACACACCTGAGATACTGTAAAGCTAACAAGGCCTCTGGCTGCTACCCCTTTTCCTTTGGTCTGTAGCTCTTTCTCCCCCTCTTCTTCCCTTGTTTCTCCCTCCCATCATTCCTGCTTTCTCCAACAGCAGTTTTGACAAAGCCTCTGGCTGCTACCCATTTCCTTAGGCCTTAAAATGCTACTCCCTTCTCTTCTTCCCTTTATGTACTCCCACTCCGTTCTCTTAGTTTGAATAGTGCCAATTATCTATGATGTATTATACTCTCTTACTGTATGTTTGGAACTCAATGGTTAGTTCTTCCTTTGTCTGTTTGTAACCCTCCCCACTGACACGGAGCCTTTGTAAATTAGCTGCTTTGCACTCAAAGGTTATTTTGTAATCTGAGATTGAATAAATAAAAAAATAAATACGATAGCACAAATGGTGGTGGGTGTACTTGTCCCAGACTGAGGTGAATTTGGAGTCGAATGGAGAGGGCAGTGTTGATATCTGTGGTGGAGGGTATGGCTGTCCAATCTGCAGCAGCAAGGTCACGCAAGAGAGCAGAGGTATTGAGTAGCTGGAGGGACCTAGTCTAGATATATTAGGGAGGAGGGTGGAAGCCAGATCCTGCTGATGTACAGTGTCATACAGTGGTCACTGAAAACATCCAGCAGGATTCCTGTTGCAACAGTATGGTGGTAGTGGGGGAAAGGGAGAACCCAGTCCAGGAGGGAATGTTTTGAGGGTGTTGGTTGAACTGGGTGGGATCAGGGATCACTTCTGTGAGATTTAGGGGCTCAGCCATGTGAATGGTTGGCCTGGAGGCCAGGGATAGCCAACTGACATTGAAATCCACTGGCAAGATGAGTTCACCAGTGGAAGAATGAGAAGTGATGGCAGAGAGGGAATCAACCAGGGAGGAGGAGGATATTCTAGGTGAGGCATAGAAACCCCCTGTGTATACAATAGCAGTATTGCCACATATAAACTGTATGGATAGGCATTGTTCCTGTTGATCTGACTCCACGCTTTCATTAAAAAAAATAAGTTTCTAGCTCTTAGGTTCCAAAGTTCGAACTTTTAAAGATAATTTTTTTGAAAAAGTCTAACTTAAACTGTTACTGCTAGAAACTTCATTTTTTCATGAAAACCTGTTGAGGTTTATTTAAGCAATAATGCATGAGAGGGTGTGGGTTGTGCTGGGATAACCTCACACCTGGGTGGTTGGGCAAGAGGCCGCAGGCCGAGTGCGTCCAACATCCCAGAAGTGAGGTTATCCCAGCACAACCCACACTTTGGAGTGCATTATTGCTATTATACAATCACTCATTGTTCTACAAAATAAAAAAAAAAACATTAAAAAAATGTTTTTAGTAGATTTTTAGTGTGCCAATATAGCTTTGTTTCTGAAGAGACGAGCAAACTACAATCAAGCAAATCAATACAGTGAGGTTGTGCTGGATAACCTCACTGTGCCAGGGACACATTGACCAATTAGAGTCCAGGAAATGTTCTTGCCATTGTATAATGATGTATTATTATTACATCATACTAACACCCTTTCAGCCATTGATATTGCAGAATAAAAGTTGGTTTCTAATTAAGATCAACATTTTTCACTTCTTCTGAATACATAACATTTTCTTCTTCTCTTTTTCTGAATACATAACATTAATGGTCAGAAGACACTGGAGTTGTTCCACTGATGAACAAACCAGTGTTGGAATTACACTTGGGGTGCTTGGGGGGGGGGGCATAAGGACCCTATCTTGAAATGGAGCCCCTTTCCTATTGTAAGTCAATGGCATAGTGACGTGTGAGCTACCAGGGCTCATTTCAGAGCTGAGGGGGGCTGAGACCTGAGAAGCTCCCCTGTAATTCCAACACTGGAACAAACACACATTTTTGTTGCTTTATTTGAATATGTGAACACCAGGATAGCCTTGTTTATTGAGGTAGTTCATCTACTTTTCAAGAGGGCCCGAGGAGCCATCTGCTGCCTCGGAGTGTATGCAGATTAGTTACAAGGCACAGTATCACAATCAGTAGGAAGTAGTTGACATATTTACAAGTTGGACGGGAAGGTGTGACCAAGATGCTGAGATTAGGGTCAAGCATGAGAGGGGGGAGCAGCAAGTGCACTTTTAGTGGGTGGAGAGCATTATCATGATTGGTTAGTAGGCACACACGTACAAGGGGTGTCAGTGCAAGGCTGTTTTAAGAATCGTGTTGGATGTTGTGTTCAGAGTGGTCAGTGCTGCTGTTGTACTGGTCTTCTCTCCCAATAATTCATGTGTGCTTGGGACATGGAGGAGGTTTCTGGCCTGGAATCATAAGTGGCATGGTTAGATAGGTCCCATGAAATTACCTGATCCAATACAATGGTATAGAACTGTAGTATTGTGTGGGATTGAACTAAAGTTCTAAATAGCACATAACAGCCACTGCCCCCCATTACTGGCTTGCCACTCCATTCCCCAGTGCACAATTCCCCCCCCGCCCGCCAATCACAGGTCTTTGTGTCATTTTCTAGCAAATTAGTCACTAGTGGTGTGGTGATGGATGTGATTTGGTCTACAAAATGCATAACTGGCACTGACTTTGCCACTCTCACCAGACTTTGAAACCTTTCCTTACTGCCTTGTGAAGTAGTACTAGTCACAGACTGAGAGTCGATCTGATTTTTGACTCTCTGGTGCTCTAATGGAGCTGTACACCCCAGTTTCTTGTTATTACCATTGCTTCTGCATTGCCAAAAAAGAAAAGTAGCCTTTCTTTTAGTATGTGAGACAGGTGCCTGCCCTGGGCTCTCTGATGCCTTTACTGCTCCGAGTACAACTGCTGATACCTTTATTTTGTGTTTATAGTGGTGGACTACAGACAGGCGTAAAATTGCTATAACGTTGCATAGTAGTTAGTACTCTGTGCTACTTGTGCTATGTAGGGTTAGCTAGTATAATTGTGCTGTTTCTTTTATCAATATGAGCTGTACTCCCCAGTTTAAATTAAAAAAAATGAAAGTGTGGGACACCCAACTCAAAAAAATTGATAAAAGAAATATTGCAACCATACCAACTAACTTTAAGTAGCATAACTAAGTATTGTGTACTTGCCACATAAGTTACAATAGTCTGTATCCTCCACAAATGCCTTGTTTATTTCCTCCTGTCTCTGGGCCCAGCCCCAGTTATTCCACGCTAATCAAGAGGATCATCGTGGTCACACGTTTTCCTTCAGGTGGGTGGGCAGACAAATAGTTTACGTCAATGCAGCTCTGTAGTTAAACAGTATGATATGTGAAAACCCTGGGCAGTGTGATCCCTCCCTCTCCTGCAGCCTAGTAAGACATCTCTCTGATGATCCTGTCTCCCTGCAAATCCCTGGTTAGGACACTCCAGTCCGCATGTGACTCTAAGTCTCCCAGTAGCCAATGGAAAGTGGTTCTGCCACACCATTGGGCCAGCTATGAAAACTCACCATTTAAGGAATTTGCAGTCACTTTTGGTGGAATTGGTCTCTTCTTTTATACAATATTTATTATCTTACTGAATTCATATTCTGCGCAAGTATTGAACATAGAAGACTTTCTTTTTTATTTCATTTTATTTCATTGGTCTTCAGGTGAGTTTGTGGACAGCAAGTACTTGTTTATGCAGACAACCCCTGTCTAAATACATTTGAAAAAGTAGTACAGAGTACATTGTCATAAATGATACAATAACATTTTATGAGAAGTTGACATAGCTCTGTGTAAAATGGAGCCCCAATTTTACAGTTACTAGTGCCCACCATGGAGTTGGTCATATTAGTGGCATATATATATATATATATATATATATATATATATATGTATACATATAAAACACTAGTGGAGATACAAATGACAAGATGAACAGAGAATACTGGATAAACAATCTTGCACACTTCGCTCTCGAGGTCTCTGGGAATTGGAACCCCGTGGAGGCAGAACACGCTGGCTGTACGCAATTGCACATCCAGTATTTTTTATAGTGTATGGTGCCTCCTATATCCCACTTCCCAAAACAGAACTACAGTCCACTCTGCTGTATGACTCCATGCCCCCCCAACTGCTTGTGAAGGCATGGTGTGGACTAGTGGCAGGAGGAGGGCAAGTTGGGGCTGCAACTGCAGGCTGTCATATAGCATGATCGTGCTAGAAGTGAAAGTGCCTGTGGGCACTTACAATTCCGAGCCTGTACCGAGCTCAGGCTGCGGCCTACGGTGCATAAGTGGAAAGAGAGAAAAGGAGCTAGTGGGAGGTGGAGGAGGCAAAGGATGGAACCACTTCCCCCATACCTTCCTGAACCACTGCTCAGGTGGCAGAATTATTTAAGGTAGCAGGGGCTGAAGGAACAGCACTAAGGAGCAGAGCCGGGAAGGAGTGGAGAAGTGGCAGGAGCCACCAGTGAGTGAAGCTCCTCCTGTGGCAGTAGTTAAGCTGGGGGGGTTATGTGGAGAGCAGCAAATGGCAGCAGTAAGCACGGTGAGTGCCACACATTGCAAACCGTGCCGCGGGTTTTGGCAGTGCCTGGTGTACTCAGATAAAATTGTAAAAGCCTGCAGAACACAGGCAGGACTAAGCACTCCCCAAGGGGTGGTACTGGGCTTTGAAAAAACCCACTGTGGCCATCTTCGATGTGATGTGCTGCTAGGCTTTGATGTTCGTGCAGCGTTTTTTTTTTTCCATGCTTAGTCCAAAATGTGGCTCCTGCTTATTCAGAGATCTGCTGGAACACTGTTGTACCACAGCAGGGTTGCACAGCGTTCCATGACCTTTGAACTGTGGTACAACAGCGTTTCAGCTGCGATAAAAATCGGGTTAGAACAAAGTTCCACCATACACTATGAACTGATATTGTATACCCAACTCACAAGATATCATTGGTATTTCATAGATGTCTTGCACTGTTAGGTACATCATAATGGAATACTGAACCAATCAGAGATCAGCATTCACAATGCTGATGACATCACAGCTGCCTAGTGCAGTACTGACAAGCAGTTGAGAACAACGAGAAACAATTAAGTCATCATACAAATAGCAAACATCAATAACTACAGCGGTCAACTGATGTATAAATCAGATATACACTGGTCTAACTCAAAATATGCAGTTTATCATCACTTGTGGGGGGGGGCAGGACTTTCACAACTCGCTTGAGGCTCTACCACTCGTGGTATATTCCTGTCCCTTCATACATGAAGATAAACTACATATTTTCAATAACACTATTGCATGCATATCCCCTTTTTATATGTCTAGAGATCTTAATGAGAGCGACCTGTGCTGTTAAACTTCTTTAAAGGTGCATTTTTAAGAACAGTCATCAGAATCACATCTTTGTTTTTTGGGGGCATGTTCTGTTTATGTATCTCTTCCTTCCCTGCTGTTCTCTGACCTAGTGCCCTTGTGCAGCTAATGTCCACTGAAAGAGATGCTCAGGGAGGGCAGCGTGGTCAGTACAAATATTTCTTATCTGAACTGGACACTTGTTCATTAAATGTATTTATGTATTGAACAATTGTTGACTGGGAGAGGCACAGTAACCTGGAGCTCATTTCCAGGTGTGACCTGGGAAGTTAAACCCAACAAGTCTGGTGAGGTTCTGTGCAGCACTGTATACTTAATGTAATAATGACAAGAATGTCCCACACAGGAACTTGCTAAATAAATTGGAGAGCCTGGGAGTGGGTCCTACAGTGGTAAAGTGGGTTGGGAACTTGCTAAGGGTCAGGACTCAAAGGGTGGTGGTAAATGGCATGAAATCTGAGGAGAGGGAGGTGACCAGTGAGGTGTCACAGGGCTCATACCGGGGCGAGTCCTATTCAATGTCTTCATTAGTGACATTGTAGAGTGTCTGAAGGGAAAGGTGTGCCTCTTCGCAGATGACACAAAGATCTGCAACAGAGTGAACACACCATAGGGGGTGGAAAAAATGAGAAAGGACCTAAGCCTATTAGAGGAGTGGTCAGGTGGCAGTTGAGTTTCAATACTAAAAAGTGCAAGATCATGCACATGGGTCACAGGAATCCAAGGAAGGAGTACAGTATGGGTGGGGAAATTCTGGCCACCACAAGTCAGGAGAGAGACCTGGGGGTTATCATATCTAACAACCTGAAGTTGACCAAACAGCGTGAAAAAGCGTTGGGGAGATCAAACAGAATGTTTGGGTGCATAAGGAGGGGCATAACAAGCAAGAGGAAAGAGGTGGTGATATCACTGTACAGATCACTGGTGAGGCTTCTGCTGGAGTACTGTGTCCAGCTCTGGAGACCACATCTCCGGAAGGACATTGACAAAACAGAGGCAGTCCAGAGAAGGGCAATGAAGATGGTACATGGACTGCACCAGAAACCCTATGAGGAAAGACTTAAGGACCTTAATATCTATTCACTGGAGGAAAGAAGGGGGAGGGGAGATATGACAGAGACTTGCAAGTACCTTAGGGGAATAAACAGGGCACAGGTGGAAAGCATATTTCAGAGAAAACTCTGCACAAGAACAAGGGAGCATGTTATGAGGCTGAAGGGTGGAAGGCTCAGGGGTAATGTTAGTACATTTTCACTGAGAGGGTGGTGGAGCTGTGGAACAACCTTCCAACAGAAGTGGTGGGCATGAAAACAATACGGGGGTTCAAGAGTGCATGGGATAGGCATAAGGGTACCCTGGAGATGTGCAGAGCAGGAGAGCCTCGGATCAAATAGGATCTGGGATTGCAGCAGTGAGTAGGGAAATGGGCAGACTAGGTGGGCCATATGGTCCTTATCTGCTGACAGATTCTGTGTTTCTATGTAATGTTTAGAAAGTGCATAGTGCTTTACAGATATAATGGCTGCTTGACTTTAGCCACCCTACTTTTATGGGACATGGGTTGCTAATTTAAATAGAGAGACTTGTCCTCATAGAGGTTCTGTTTTAGTTAGTCAGATGGAAAAGTAATGCTTCCTACTTCTGTATTTTTAGAATAAAAACCATAAGCATGCAACTGGCTGACAAAGAGGAGGAACTGCGGAACTGGAATGAGGACCTGAGGTCCATTCAAAGCCAATTACAAAATTCCAATAGCCTGTCAGAGCAATTCAGGTAAGGATATGAGACAAAGCAATGCAGAAACAGACTGAGTCCGTAAAAATGAAAGGCCTCATTCCCTTTCCTGTGTATGAATATGACATGATGTTTTAATAGTTTTTAGTGCTTAACTGAAAGGCATCACGACAGGAAGTAGGCAACAGATGTTAAACAACTGTTTGGAAACCTTTGCTGTTCCTCAGAAGGCATGCAGAACCCTCATTGAAATGAAAAAAAGATTTGAAACCCAGCAAAGTTGATTTCATACATATACATTAGTATCACTAGTCATAAAACGAGTTCTGAACTGGAACTAAAAGGCATGATCTGTAAAAACTCTACAGGGTTTACAGCTACAGTAGCCAGATGCTCTCGTAGAGCTTTTGTGACACAGGAGGCAGTATAGCGCAGTGGTCTAAGGCTCTGAGCTGCAAATCTGGTGAAATTCAGCAGACCAGACCTGGGTTTGAATCCCACAGCTTTCACTTGCATACAGTGTGATCCTGAGTAAGTCACTTAACTTCCTTGTGCTCCCAGGTCACCCCTGGAAACAAGCTCTGGCTTAGTGTGCCTTTCCTGGTTAAACAATTTCCCCTTTCCTTGTGATTAACTTGACAGTGAATTCATTAGCTTTTGGTTAAGTTATGTAAAGGACAATACACAACAAGGCATGGGTCATAAGGGAATATTTATACATGCTTTGATGGTTGGTAGTGCCACTTGCCTTTAACCACTATATAAGTGCATATATTCCCTATGACCATGCACCTCAAATGCGCTATGCCACCTATTGAATGGAAACTTGCATGATTTTAATATTACATAAACTATTTTTAGCTTTTTTAATTTTTTAAAGTAGAAAAATCCTTTTTTTTGTTTTATAAAAACAGTTTTCTCTGTTTTTTGTTAGTGGAAGGTCTCTGTAGCTGCTCCCCCCTTCCCATCTAGGTCAGTCCCTCCTCTCTAGTCCTCCAGGGTGCAAATATAATTTAATGATCATTCTACCTTCGCCACCCACCTGCCAGAATTTTTCTCTTCCACTGCAACTTCACTATTTACTGTATTAATGTAAAAGAAAAGTCACCCCCAACAAATTACCCCCCCAGCCCCTCTAGGTGCCAGTATTTTACACTTGGAGTATGTTAAAGACCACAAGGTAGTACAGAGTTGGCAACTAAAAAGAGGGCAACAACTACTGGTTCCCACTGGGGATTTCAGCCTACCCAATATTGATAGAGAGGTGTTAAGTACCCAAACGAAAGCAGAAATGAATTTTTTTGGGACTGTTTCCTTTTGCACCACGTTAGGCATGGTACACAGGATGAAGTTCTTGATCTATTGTTGAGAAGTGGGGATGACATGACGAGAGCAGTAAGAGAGCTGAGGAGCCTGTGGATAACGTGACCATAATGGTATTGAATTATTGAAGACGCGATAAGAGAAAGCTGCTGTAATTTGCCAAAATGAGGACCAGTATGCTCAACTTCAGTAGAGCTGATTCTGATAAGTTGAAGGAGATGGTTGTGGCCAAATTGGTGACTGTAACACTAATCTGGGCTGCAGATGTCAAGTGGGGGGCCCTGAAGTGGCATATAATGGGGCAGAGACTAGATATGTCTCCATGGGCAACAAGAGCAAGAGGGCTAGCTTCCATGGGTGTTTAAAGGAGATTGGAAATTATTTTCTGCTATCATGAATTGCTAAATAAATTATAAATAAACAGTGGCCTCTGTGGGTTTTTTTGTATTTTAAATGTATGGAATGCACATTTATTTATGTGCACGTTATGTTGGATCCACCATCAGCATGACGGTCTGTGTTTTTGTATTGGGAGTTAGTGCGTGGCAAGCTTTGAAATGCTCATGTCATACTTCTGATACAACATTCAATTAGTTACAGCATTACACAATGGGCTCGTCAACAGCTTCAACAGTAAAGATTGGTGCAATACCATACTGCACTTCTGAAAAGGATACTCAGCTAACATCCACTTATCATTTGGTGATTGCAACTCCCCCAGTCTTCGGCCGATTGCCATACAGGTCATAGAAAAGCTCATAATTATTTAAGCCATTTATTTGTGTAGAAAAATAATATTTATTTGTTTCTTCCTTGGTGTCACGTGGGTCCTCACCCTATCCTCTTGCTTTTTGTAAACCCCTCCCTGCCCCCCTCTCCTCCCAAGGAAGCTATGTAGCTTACCCTTCATGTCCTGTGGGGCGCAGAGCAGCAGTAGCCACTGAACCACTGAAATCCTTTCTTTTGTGGCTGGCAGCAGCTTGTGCCTTCACTCCTCTGGCCCTCTCATGAACTGCATCTGAACCAGGGAGCAAAGGAAAAATCTGCTCCATTTCTTCTATGGAGCGAGTCGCTTAAAGAGTCCATTCTCTTGGTGTCCCCCGACTCAACAAATTTGGACTAGGGAAGAAACAACATGCCTTCTCTTGGTGGCTGGAATAATGGCAGGATTTCTCGCTCCCCTGCCCAGAGACATTCCAGCAGCAGGGCAGGGAGCATGCAGTGGGCCACCAGCTATTCGGGCTCATTGATGTGCCCATGGATCTGCAGGTGTTCAAAATCTATGCCCCCCCCCCCACACACCAAGGCACCACAGTGTAGTGGGATGCACAACAGACCAGTGCAGCAAACTTACTTCTGGCACTACTGAGTGCTTACAGATTTCTCCTGCGCTTCCCACAAAATAAAGGATTTTGGCACTTTGAAGGCTGCTGAGCTGCACAGGGTGTGAAGGGTAAACTACAGAGCTTCCTTGGGAGGGAAGGGGACAGCAGGGTTGCACAAAAACAAGAATATAGGGTGGGGACCCTCTTGACACCAGGGAAGAAATAAACAACTTTTTTTTCTGCACAAATACACTGTTTAAATAATTACAAGCTTTTCCATGACCTGTATGGTGATTGGCTGAAGATGTTGGGGGGCTGGGGTGGCGATCGCCAAATGATTAGTGGATGTTATTCGAGAGTCCTTTTTAGAAGTGTTGTATGATACTGCACCAGTCAAAACTGTTGAAGCTGTTGAAGAGTCCATTGTGAAATGCTGTAACTAATTGAATGTTGTATCGGGATTCTGTGATGGGAGCATTTCAGAGCTTGCCACACGCTGACTCCCGATACAAAAACACAGAATCTCAGGCCAATGGTGAGTTCAACATAAGGAGCATATAAATAAATGTGCATTTCCTACATTTAAATAAAAAAAAAACCACACGCAGTGGCCACTGTTTGTTATTTAAAATGTATTTAACAGTTAACAGCAGAAAATCATTTCCTATCTCCTTTAAGGAACTCTAGGGGAAGGTAACTGAGAAAAAGAAGGGCATATGATAAGTGGAAGGATTCTTGGAGTCAGAGCAAGAGAAGTAGAGTATGGGGTATTTCAGAAGGAATACAGGGCCTTTACTGCACAGGCCAGGACAGGTGCGGAAGACAGGACTGTGTAGGGGATCTATGGGAATAACCACTTGGATAAAACCATGAGTAACAAAAGAAGAGTGAGTTGGGCCCTGAATAATTGTGATGGGGATGTCAACTGAGCAAAGCTAGAGGAATAGCAGAGGCAATGAATTAAGTCTTAGAAACATAGAAACATAGACATTGTCAGCAGAGCAAGACCGTTCGTCCATCCTTTCTCTCCTATTGTTACTCTACCATACTGTGTGGCCTATTGTCTAGATGTTTTTTTTTTTTTTCTGCCAGCGCCTCCACCCGTGTTTCCACTATACTGATACCCTCTGCATAACTGTCAGACCTCTTATCCTGTCCCATCCATGCTTGCATCCATTTACAACTTTTACTTTTACCACCTCAGCTGGCAGGCTGTTCTGCAGCTCAACCAGTCTCTGTGAAGTTAAATTCATACCCCAGGAATCCCTCACCGTGTTTACTATTCCAATCAGCCTGCGGGTCTGAGCTGCCCCGGAGAGTAGAATTTTATACAGATTAGAGAACAATGGAATGAAATTCAAATCTCTAACATCAGATTTATTTCTCCCCGAGGAAGAAGTCACCCCACCCGAAGAGCTCTCTTCGTCTAACTTCTAGTTTATCACGTTTTTTGCCAATTTTCTTTGTTTTTTCCTAGTAGTTTTATTTCTGTTTAGAATCTCTGCTTTAGTTTAGCTTTAGTTTTACTTTTTTTAATGCTTTTCTCTGGTTCCTGAGTGGTTCCCAGGAACTGGAGAAAAATAATTTTCCCCATGGTTTTCTTATTATAAGTCATGCTAAGTGCCGATATCTTGTTTTAAAAATATGTAGATAAATAACTCTAGCCGAATTGTGGCTGTTATCGCCTCCAGTTCCCTGGTTCTCAGAAGCCAAGGCACAACTGGTGATTTTTGCTTTATTTTGTAGTTGAATTTCTTTTTAGTGGTTCACGAATATTTAGGAACCGTACTGCAAACTCTGCTTTTTTTACATTTGAGAATTGATTTTTTGTGGGTTTGTCACAGTTGGCATGTCAGACAAGCCCAAAGAGAAAATTGGACCTCGAGGCTTCAAAAATTGTGTAAAGTGCTTCAGTCTTCTGGCTAAGTTGGACTGCCACAAGTTATATTTAAGGTGCCTGGGTCCAGACAACCTTTTCTCTGATTGTGAGCTTTGTATTAAGTTCTGCCCTAAAACCCTTAAGAAGAGGGCTAAAAAACTGGAAGACTTAATGGCTTCTCAGTCTACCTCTACATCAACTAAGCACACTGATGAGGGTTCATTCTTTCGTAGTAAGCAGAACGACAAGCCTGCTAAAGACCCCTCTAAGTCCAGGGTGTCTGAACAGGGGAACCCTGAGTCAAGTAAACATAAAAGACCCTTGAAGCAGGTTCCGTAAACAGTGTCTGCTATGAAAAAACAAATCGAAAAGCATGTCTGTGCCCTTCCTTCTGAAGAAGGAAAGGAGTTGTCAGTGGACAGAAGTAAAATGCCCTCTATGGAGGACATGGCTAAGGCATGGCAGTGTCTCCAGGTCTTTTAAGCCATGGGGTCACTTATGGACATACCAGTTCCCCCTCTGGATCCGGTTCCCACCCCAGTTCTGGAGGATCAGACGGCTGAATTTTATTATGATGAAGAAGGGGGAGCCCGATGGTTCTCCTGAGCAAGAGTTTGGCTCTCCTGTCCGGGGCCAGGATGATTTTTCTTCACACTACTCTTTCATGAGGCAGATGGTAAACACCCTCAACCTTTCCACCCATGGAGACTGTATAGGATGAGGATGAGGCATCACTTTTGGACATGCTGGGGTTAACCCCGACGAAGAGATTACTTCTTCCATTGCATAAACCCCTTAAGAAGGTCACCTGTAGGCTTTTACACACTCCCACTTCCACCCTGGTATTGACAAAGAGATTGAAAAGAAGTACCAGCTTGATAAGCAAGATGCCGAGTACCTCTATTCCCATTCTGACCATGAAGGGGTAGTGCAGGCTGCGGTCTGTGATAAGGTAAAGGTTACCGTCACTACCCAGCCCCCGGATAAAGATTCCAGAAAGCTGGATAGTATGGTGAAGAAAGTTTATACTTTTGCTTCCCTGCTGCTAAGGCAGGTGGCCTATACGGCTTATACTGGCTGGTACCAGAAAGCTCTTTGGAGCTCCGTCCTGGCCATGAGTGAAAAGGCTTCTGGGGATTTGGCACAGGATTTAGCAAATACTGCAAAATCAGCCCTGGCTGCTACTAAGTACCAGTTTCATATGCCAGTGGATACCAATGACACTGCCTCCAGCGTCATGGCTCATGCAATATCCCTGAGAAGGTTTGCTTGACTAAGGACTACAAACCTCTCCCGAGATACTCAGGCAAAGGCCATGGATTTTCCCTGTGAAGGAAATTCCCTATTTGGTGACAAGACGGAGGCATACATGAAAAAGGTGGAGGAGTACAAAGCCACCTACTAAAGCAACACTGAGAGAACAGGCCTCCACTTCCAATAGAACTTATGGAAGGGAAGGGAGAGGTAGGGGTTATTGTCCCTATGGTTTTCTGCCCTCTGACTTCTCCCAGCTGAGTGGTTTTGTCAAAGGCAGAGGTAGGGGGGCTGTGAGCGTGCTGACCCAATTCCAGCACCCAAGAGTCAGCGGTCCTTATCTGCCATCAAAGTCTATGTTTCTATGTTTTCACACCCACCACCTCAGCCGACAGACTGTTCCAAGGTTCCACCACCCTTTCCATAAAGTAGTACTTCCTCACATCCCTCCTGAACCTACCTCCTGTTAATTTCCATTTGTGTCCACGTGACCGCAAATTGGTATTCAGGCTAAATAGTTCCCGCAGTTCACTTTGTTAATTCCTTTAAGGAACTTGAAGGTCTCTGTCATATCTTCCCTCTCCCTTCTGGTCTCCAGTGAGTACATATTTAGTGCCTTGAGGCACTCCTCATAGGATCTGCCCTGCTGGCCCTGAATCATTTTTGTTACTCTGTGTTGCATGGTCTCCAATCTATTCTCATCCTTTCTGAGGTGAGGACTCCAGAAAGGGCATAATACTCTATTTATTTATTTAGATTCAGATTTATGCTGCAGGGTTAATCTGTCCGATCCCAAACTCCTTTTAGGTGATACCACTTCTTTGGTCAACTTAACTCGACCGCAGAAGCAGTGGGTAGTACTGGCACTTATGGAGGCTAAACGACTCATACTTAAGGCTTGGCGTAAAATTGCTCCCTCCTTCCTGTTCACAGTGGCACGAGGCACTGGCTAGATTAGCCTCATTAGAATGCCTTTTCTGCACTCACCTTGGTCGTATGGACCACTTTTCTGCCAGATGGGAAGCTTATCTTCAATCTTCTTTTTGTAAACTTTCAAACTCAAGGGATAATTCCTCATATTCAATATGCGGTATATTTTTACAATGTATCTTTGGTTTACTTTTTACTAGTCTTTAACTGTCGAAGATAATGGTATATTACTCTAATATACCAGGTTGATATGCTGCACTGAGATATATTTATGTAACCCCCCTACAAATGGGGGTTCCTAAAAGCCTTTCCGGGGTTTGTCTAAGAGCCCCCTGCCTAACTGGCGTTTGGCGTAAGGTCGCTCAATTGTGGGTGCTGTGAGTGCTTTTAATGCCTCTAGTACTGTCTCTTTAAGAGCTGCCTGCTCGCAGGCTCCCATAGCTTGTATAAGGGGGAATGGGGTTTCCCTGCTCGAATCCCGCCTGAGCTACGGTGAAATCGCTCCCATTTGGTAGTCGCTATAAGCGCAAAAGGGAGCCCTTTTAAAATATGTAACTGTTTGGCTATAATCAGTTAGAGTATTAGTGGAATTACAGTTTGTGTAACCTGCTTCTTTTGCAGCTGGGACTGTGTGCACTTGGCCCCTCCATTTTGGACCTGGACTATTGAACTGGCCAGTGGGAAATGGGGGAACACTAAAATGGAGACCTTTTTGACCAACCAGGATCAGGACTCATGTGGGAGCCAGCTGACCAATGAGACACAGCTAGTAATTCTGAGAAGTGAAGTCTGGATTATGGCGCCTTGTTTGCACCAACAGAGGCAGTATCAAGTGATTGGCATCTGCAGCCCACCTATGGGATCAGGTGGTGCCCGAATGGTGAGACTTGTCCTAACTGCCGAAGGGCAGAGATGCTTTGGCTGTGAGCGAGGAAGGAGCTCTGGGCTCCTGTGCTGTTGAGTTTTCACGTGGGAAGCGCGTATGTGGGAAGGCCCGATTTGGGTGGCTCAGTCGCTGGTGAGTGTTGGACTAAATCTGCTGGGCAGTGGTCAGAGGAGGCTGTGCAAAAGCGCAGCTACCTACCAGGCTCACCCTGTAGAGGACTGCAGAATCTGCTGAATCGCGCTTGGCCTGTCAGGAAAAGTGAAGCTGCGTTGTGACTCCCGATTAGCTGTGAGTTCGGTCAGGCCCTAGGAGCAGCTGCCTGGTATGGTACCCCTCTGTTGCTTTTCATATAAATGTGTGGAGAAGTGTTTGAAGTCCAGGCTCGGTCCTGTGAGTGGTGTGAGAGCGCTTTTCCTCCTGGAGTCGTGAGTACTAAATCAGGGTAGCTCCCTGTCAAATGTTCATAGTAAGGGCAAGATCTTCTGGTTACTTTGCTGACTACACTAACTGAGCCTGCTGGCTCTGTTTAATCTTCATAGGAATCTCATGCTTGTTTCTATATCAGGGCCCCAATCAGTTGCATCGAGGGACCAGCCTTTATTGCCTGGGTACCCAGAGACAGTGACTTATAGGTTAGGCCTGTGCACAGTGCCCTAGATAGATACATATATATTAGATTGGTAAGCTAATTAACCTGATCACCCCCGTCCTTGCTAATCCCCCCTAAATAAATCAGATTGATTGTTTTGCAAAGGTATACTGGCTAACTTGTGTGTTTATAGTGAATTACTGCACAGTGATTATTGTGTAACAGCATCTTACTTTTCAGGGGGTCCCTGGAGCAAGCTGATTGGTTCAAGCCTGGGGGTAAGTGTATATTGTAAGGGTACTGTGATTGATTTGTGTGGACCACTAGTGGGAAGAAAGAGGGGGTTGCAGTGACCCAGAGGGCTATGACCAAGTCATACCAGATTGCCTTAACCTCGACCTCTGGATGGAGGCACCCGCCATTGGATCCAGGCCCCTCAACCTGTTACTGGCAAATCAGGCAGGGATAGTAGCCCTTGGGATAGTGCCTCCTGGGGGTTACAAATTGGAGGCACCGCTGGGATTAGCGTCCCCTAGTGGCCGAGTGGACGAAGTACCTAAATATGGATAAATTAAGGGAAAAGTTGGAAGGGGATATCATGGCTAAGATTAAGCTGGACCCTATTAAGACGATGGTACATAAACTGATGGGGTGGGGTGAAGCAGAAGAGTTGGACTCCCAGAAAATTGTGTTACTACTAGATGTACCTCTGGGGACAACGAACGCTGACCTTATTTCTGCAGTGGAGCATGTTAAATGTTTAGGCAAGGTAGAAGTGAAGGGGCGTATGGCTGATCTACTCGATCAGACTTTACAGGTGTTACTCTTATGTAGTATAGCCATCAACCCTGAGAGGGTACCCCCAGTGATCTACCCAGAAGGTGCCCAACAGGGGTGGAGGGTCATTCACATTCAGAGTGGGTCAGTCACCCCCGGGGGGGTCTCCCCAGACTAACAGATTCAAAGATAAGCTGCTTAAATTGTTAGCAGTGGAGGGGAGGACTACCCAAGAGTTACTGCAGGCATTGGACCTTTCCAGTGAACCCAACCCCCAGGCTTCCCCCGGTACCTCTCCTGGGCCCCCCAAGAGTTCTATTTTGGACCCACCACCCCTAGTGGTTCCCTCTATACAGCTAGATTCTTACCGTAGGCTAAACCTTTTTTCTGGCACAGTGCCAGTGCCTTCAGGGGAGGATGATTTGGAGGCGTGGATGGACTATGCCACCCCCCTAGTCCAGGAGTGGCAGTGCTCTGAGGGGGAGGAATGAAAGAGAATGATGGAGAGCCTGGGGGGCCCAGCTTTGGAAGCCATTTGGTTCTTGCGGGCTACTAGCTCGGAAGCTACTGCAGCAGAGTATCTTTCTGCTTTAGAGGGAGTGTGTGGAAGTACAGAAACTGGGGAAGACTTATTATGGAAATTCAAGTCTATCAAGCAATGGAGGAATGAGAAGTTGTCCGCCTTTGTTACTAGGGTGGAAAGGGCCTTGCAGAAGGCCTATCGAAAAGGGAGAATCACAGCCACAGCCTTGAACCAGGTCAGGTTGGAGCTTGTTTTGAAATCTGCTAGATTTTCCAGTGTGATATTGTTAAAACTTAAGTTACATGATCGATGGGCTGCCCTGCCCGAGTACTGTCAGTTGATGAGGGAGATTCGAGAAGTAGAGACTGATGAGGAGGGGTGGGAACCCTATGTGGGGGCTGTGAATCTGTGCCAAACCCCCGAGTCTAACGAACCAAATGAGACCCAGCTTTCAAGGGGGCCTGATGTTTCCTTTGTATCCCCAGAGTCACAAGGAGGGGTGGGGGTGTGTGCCAGTTCCTCTGATCCCTGAGTAGAAAGTGAGTTGAGGGCCGAGATTAGAAATTTACGAGAACTGGTGAGAGACTTGAAGCAAACTGCTACCCACCCTGTTAGGTTTGGGGAACCAGAGTTATCTAGAAACAAACGCCCTAGGCAAGGGGAGCCCCATCGTCCCCAGGATGGCCCCCAGCAGGTGAGGTATTCCCCTTCCAATAAAGACCCCTGGGACCCCAAGTTCTGTTACCATTGTGGGGAGGATGGACACTTTCAGACTGAGTGCCAGTTGCCAGAGAATTTAAGGAAGGTCAACAGCAGGCTGATCACCTGGCACCGCAGGTCCTACACCCAACCCCCTAAGAAGGGTTTTGTGTCCCGGGCCAATGCCCAAGCAACTGACAATGCTGTGCCCCCCTGAATTGTCTCATGTGGTGGGGCCTTCGATGGAGGCCCTGGTGCGAGTGAATGGGATACCCACCTGGGCTGTGTTGGACAGTGGCTCTCAGGTGACCACTATGTTCCAGGACTGGTATCAGACACACCTGCCTGAGGTGCCACTACAACCCTTGGATGATCTACATGTATGGGGGGCTGAGTGATAAGGCCTACCCGTATTTGGGTTATATCCAGATCTGGTTGTCTTTTCCTACTTCTGTTGCTGGGGTGGATGAACAAGTGGAAACGCTGGCCTTAGTATGTCCCCCCACTGGACTGTATGGTAGGGTACCCTTGTTGATTGGGACCAATGCTCACATGTTTGGTCAATTAGCACAATTGTGTTCTGAAAAGCAGGTGTCCAGGACTGGGCGAGCTCTTAGAACACCTGCCTTGATACAGAAGGCCTATGAGACTCAGAGAAGGGCTGGCCAGGAGGAACCTGAAGGCCCTGTGGGTGTCGTCTGGAGGAAGGATCCAGAGCCATTGCTATTAGCCCCAAATGCCCAGTGTGTTTTGCAAGGGGAAGTCCAGATTAAAAAAGATGTTAAGAATAAGCTATTGATGCTGGATGCATCTGGGGAGGGACAGTTGCCTGAGGGGCTGCTGGTTAAACCCAGTATCTTGCCTGCTAGAGCCCATGCATATGCCAGAAGGGTGATGGTTCAAGTTCATAATGTGTCTGACAAAGAGATTTGAGTAAATAGAGGTTGCACCCTGGCTAGTGTGCATTGTGCAGACACTGCAGTGCTACCCAATAGCAAGGGTTCAGGGAAGGATGACAGAGTAACGCCCGACCTGTTTGATTTCGGGTGACTCCCCATTGCCTGCTGAATGGAAAGTGAGGATCAGTGAGTAGCTTGCCCAAAGAGACCAGGTATTTTCCCTAAAAGAATGGGACATGGGATGTGTGCAAGGAGCTGAGCACCACATCCGGCTGCATGATAAAAGGCCTTTTCGAGAGAGGTCTCAGCACCTGGCCGCTGCTGACATAGATGATGTGAGACGGCATCTGCAAGAGATGCTTGCTACTGGTGTGATACAAGAATCCAGGAGCCCCTATGCTTCCCCCATTGTAGTAGTGAGGAAAAAGAATGGGGCGTTCAGATGTGTGTGGATTACTGTACCTTAAATCAGCGGACCATCCCAGACCAGTATACCATGCCACACATACAGGATGCCTTGAACTGTCTAAACTGCAGTAAGTGGTTCTCTGTGTTAGCCCTCCGCAGTGGGTACTATCAGATCCCGATGGCTCCGGAGGATCGAGAGAAGACTGTGTTCATTTGCCCACTAGGCTTCTATGAGTTTAAACGGATGCCTCAAGGAATTTTAGGTGCCCCAGCTACTTTTCAGCACCTGATGGAACGTGCAGTGGGGGACATGAATTTGCTCGAATGTTTGGTTTATTTAGATGATGTTATAGTGTTTGGCAACTCCTTGGAAGGACATGAAAGCCAATTGTTCAAGGTCCTGGATCGGCTGGAAGACTTTGGTCTTAAATTATCTATAGACAAGTGCCAATTCTTTCAAACCTCTGTGAAATATATGGGCCACATAGTATCCACTGAAGGCATAGAGACTGACCCCAGCAAAGTAGAAGCTTTTACCACTTGGCCCCAACCAAAAAATTTGAAGGAGCTACAGCGGTTCCTGGGGTTCTGTGGGTATTACAGACAATTTATTAAAGACTACTCTCGGGTGATCCGCCCCCTGTTTAACCTTACGCAAGGATACTCCCCGACCCATAAAAAGTATAAGAAAACTGTACAATCTGGGACTGAAAAAAATTATTTCTGCCCAAATGATGTGTTTGGCACCTGCTGGACTGCCGATTGTGAGGAAGCTTTCTATGACGTTATATATCAACTTACTCATGCCCCAGTGCAGGCCTGTGCTGACCCTGCTAAACCATATGTTCTTCATACTGATGCCAGTGTGCAAGGATTGGGGCCGTACTGTATCAGGAGCACCCGAAAGGTCTGAGACCTGTAGCTTTTGCCAGCCGCAGCTTGACCCCTTCTGAAAAGAACTACCCAGTGCACAAACTAGAGTTCCTAGCTTTGAAGTGGGCCATTGTTGATCAATTCCATGACTATTTGTATGGGGCTAAGACACTGGTGAAAACGGATAATAATCCTTTGACATATGTTCAGACCTCAGCCAAGCTAGACGCCACTGGTCATAGGTGACTCTCTGCGTTATCCACCTACAACTACGCTGTTGAATACAGAGCAGGCCTAAACCATATAGATGCTGATGCTGTCTCCCGGAGGCCTGTGTCCCGAGCCAATTGGGTCAGGTTGTCAGAACCTGACATTAGAGCCGTTTGCCAGAAATTCGACAAGGAAGAACAGGTGTCTCCTGATGCTGTCGACTGCATGGTGGATTGTTTGGGCCCATCTGAGAACTGTATACCTGCTGCTTACTGCCATTTTTCCTGCATTAGACACTAGTACGCTGCCTCAATTCAATAATGATAGTCTCCAGCTGGCTCAGTCCCAAAATCCTATGATACAAACTGCCTTTGAGGCGCTGCAAGTAGGTAGAGATGTGTCACAACTGCGTTCCACTGACCTGAGAACCGCCCTGTTATACAAAGAAGGTTCAAAGTTGAGGCTGATCAATAAACTATTATACCGGGAGACCGTAGACAAAGAGGGGTGAGTAGACAAACAACAACTAGTGCTGCCCACTGCTTTTAGAGAACTGGTGTTGAGGTCCCTGCATGACCACATGGGACATCTTGGCATAGACCAAACTCTTAACTTAGTGCGGACCCGATTTTACTGGCCCAAAATGAGTGCTGACGCAGAGCAGTATGTTAAGACCTCCGGCCGCTGTTTACAAAGAAAAGCCCTACCTCAGAGAGCTGCCCCTCTGGTCACTATCACTACCAGAGCCCCTATGGAACTGGTTTGCATTAATTTCCTGAGTTTAGAACCTGATCTGAAGAAAATCAGCAACATATTGGTAGTCACTGATCATTTCACCCGATATGCCCAGGCTTTCCCCACCAAAGATCAGAAAGCAACCACGGTGGCTAAAGTCCTTGTTGAGAATTTCTTTATTCACTATGGGGCCCCCCAGCAAATCCATTCCGATCAGGGGAGAAATTTCGAAAGCCGTCTGATTAAAAGGATGCTATCCTTGTGGGGAGTGCGGAAATCAAGAACCACCCCATACCACCCCCAGGGTGATCTCCAACCTGAGAGATTCAATCGCATCTTGCTCGATTTGTTGGGTACCTTGCACCCTAAAGACAAATCTAGGTGGAGCCAGCAGATCAGTGCCTTAGTCCATGCCTACAACTGCACCAAGAGTGATGCCACTGGGTTTTCCCCATATCGACTGATGTTTGGATTGGAAGCCAGATTGCCAGTAGATGTTTGTTTTGGGGTTTCTCCCGATGGGGTTCAAGCAGCTAATCATCTACAGTATGTGCAGAAGCTGAAGGCCCAACTCAATTATGCCTACCAACTAGCCCAGACCATGGCTGCTAAACGGAATTTGGCCAATAAAGAAAGATATGATAAGAAAGTAAAAGCAGTGGAATTGAAAGAAGGAGGTAGAGTGCTATTGAGGAACCTGGGATTGCACGGTAAACATAAGATTGCTGACAGATGGCATCACCTCCCTCATATTGTCATGGGAAAATTGATAAGATTTGCTTGTGTATAAAGTCCGGCTTGAAAACAATTCAAAAGATGTGAAAACTTTACACTGGAATCACCTGCTGCCAACTGGACAAATTTTGACAGAGGCTGAACCTTCCAACGCTCCCCCCTCTGGGCCTATAACTAGAGCTGCTGCAAAAAAGAAATCCAGATGGGTCAACTCCTCAGAACTCAAACTCCAGAGGCCTTCTCCCTTCCCTTCTGATGAAGTTGATCCTCAGTCTGTGTCTGAAGACAGTGAACTTGATGTTGAGTATTACCCCTCTTATGAACTAAGTCAACTCTTTAGGGACAATCGCCTAGCTAACTCTGGGGACGAAGTTGGATTTCCTAGACTGTCTGAGCCCACAGCTTTGTCCCTGGAGTCCATGTTCCCAGAGGATGAAGTGGGTAGCACCAAGGGTAAAGAAGTGGAATCTTTGAGCCTTGCTGAATTATCTGGGCTGGCTGAGCTGTCTGACTTTTCAGAAGAGGGAAGTGATGTGGGGAAACCCATTAGGGATATGCCCGAGCAAGAAGAATACTTTGGGTGCCCTGATAGCATTCCAGTAGTGCCAGAAATGTCCTTGGCTGAACCCAGTGGTGTGGGTCCTGTTATAGAGGGTCCTGTCCCCGAAAGTACTATGGGCCCTGGGTCCCCCTTTCCTATGGAGGTCCCCCCTACTAATCTAAGTGTGGCTGAAATGGAATCAGGGCCTGTAGCAGATTTTAATGAGACCCCTAGACTCACTGGCCAAGAAGTACGGCCTGTAGTAAGGTTGAGTTATGAGTCCCTGGGTCAGCCTGTGGACCTGCCTTTAAATGTAGTCCATAAAGGGGTGTATGTGTCCCTGAGCTCCTTGCCCAAGTTAGCCTTGGGAAAGGACTCCAGACTGTTAGTATTGCCCTTTGAGTGTGGTACCCCTGCCCCAGTTAGCCCACAAGTAGCTGATAGGGAAGGGCCCCCCTCTTTCCAGGTGTCATGGGCAGGAAGTAATGACCTGATTTAAAAAGAAAAAGGTTGTCTGTCGCATAAACAATAGTAAACTGTGAATACAGTGCCAATGTATGTAACAACAGGTCTGATGTCTGTCAGTTTAAAACTATTTTGCCTTAAAGTGATTTAAGGGTAACTACTTGATGCGGATGCCAAGTTCTTTCCAGGCCAGGAAGGGTGTAACCCCCCCTACAAATGGGGGTTCCTAAAAGCCTTCCCAGGGTTTGTCTAAGAGCCCCCTGCCTAACTGGCGTTCAGCATAAAGCCGCTCGGTTGTGGGCGCTGTGAGTGCTTTTAATGCCTCTAGTACTGTCTCTTTAAGAGCTGCCTGCTCGCAGACTCCCGTGGCTTGTATAAGGGAGACTGGGGTTTCCCTGCTCGAATCCCGCCTGAGCTGCGGTGAAATCACTCCCATTTGGTAGTCACTATAAGTGCAAAAGGGAGACGTTTTGAAAGATGTAACTGTTTGGCTATAATCAGAGTATTAGTGGAATTACAGTTTGTGTAACCTGCTTCTTTTGCAGCTGGGACTGTGTGCACTTGGCCCCTCCATTTTGGACCTGGACTATTGAACTGGCCAATGGGAAATGGGGAACACTAAAATGGAGACCTTTTTGACCAACCAGGATCAGGACTCATGTGGGAGCCGGCTGACCAATGAGACACAGCTAGCAATTCTGAGAAGTGAAGTCTGGATTATGGCACCTTGTTTGCACCAATCGGGGCAGTATCAAGTGATTGGTATATGCAGCCCACCTATGGGATTGGGTAGCACCCGAATGGTGAGACTTGCCCTAACTGCCAAAGGGCAGAGACGCTGTGGCTGTGAGCAAGGAAGGAGCTCTGGGCTCCTGCGCTGTTGAGTCTTCACGCGGGAAGCGCGTGTGTGGGAAGGCCAGATTCGGGCAGCTCGGTCGCCAGTGAGTGTCAGACAAAATCCGCTGGGCAGAGGTCAGAGGAGTCTGTGTAAAAGCGTAGCTACCTACCAGGCTCACCCTGTAGAGGACTGGAAAATCTGCTGAATCGCGCTTGGTCTGTCAGGAAAAGTGAAGCTGTGTTGTGATTCCCGATTAGCTGTGAGTTCGGTCAGGCCCTAGAAGCAGCTGCCTGGTATGGTACCTGTCTGTTACTTTTCATATAAATGTGTGGAGAAGTGTTTGAAGTCCAGGCTCGGTCCTGCGAGTGGTGTGAGAGCGCTTTTCCTTCTGGAGTTGTGAGTACTAAATCAGGGTAGCTCCCTGTCAAATGTTCATAGTAAGGGCAAGATCTTCTGGTTACTTTGCTGACTACACTAACTGAGCCTGCTGGCTCTATTTAATCTTCATAGGAATCTCATGCTTGTTTCTGCGTCAGGGCCCCAACCAGCTGCATCGAGGGACCAGCCTTTATTGCCTGGGTACCCAAAGACAGTGACTTATAGGTTAGGCCTGTGCACAGTGCCCTAGAGAGATACTTATATAATAGATTGGTAAGCTAATCAACCTGATCACCCCCATCCTTGTTAATCCCTCCTAAATTAATCGGATTGATTGTTTTGCAAAGGTATACTGGCTAACTTGTGTGTTTATGTTGAATTACTGCACAGTGATTATTGTGTAACAGCATCTTACTTTTCAGGAGGTCCCTGGAGCAAGCTGATTGGTTCAAGCCTGGGGGTAAGTGTATATTGTAAGGGTACTGTGATTGATTTGTGTGGGCCACTAGTGGGAAGAAAGGGGGGTTGCAGTGACCCAGAGGGCTGTGACCAAGTCATACCAGACTGCCTTAACCCCGACCTCTGGGTAGAGGCACCCACCATCAGATCCAGGGCCCTCAACCTGTTACTGGCAAATCAGGCAGGGGTAGTAGCCCTTCGGATAGTGCCCCCTGGGGGTTACATTTAGATAATGCTAAATGTGAATATTCCGTAGCTTGGTATAGGACTCCCAGTTTGGCGTTAGCTGTTTTAACGACCTGTTCAATATGTGTAGAGAAGGACAGCAAGTTATCAAGGTGTACACCAAGATATTTGAAGGTGCCGGGCTGCTCCAGCAACTCACCTTTATGGCTTATTATTTGTAAGGGTCCATGCTTTTTCTTGTTCTGAGGCACCGTGAAGAGCGTACACTTGGTGAGGCATCACCCAGGATTTGTAGAGGGGAAGTATTATCTCTTTTATTCTGTTAGCAGTACCCTCCCATTACATCCCAGCCTACTGTTAGCTATAGGCCTTGTTGCATTGACTCGATTGCTTAAATGAGTTGCTAATGATAACTCCCAGATCCCGTTCCTCATCTGTAGTGCTAAGTCTCTCTCCTCCCATTCAGTACTCTGTCTTTGTTTTGTTTTTTTCCTTAGGTACATTACCTTGCACTTTTTAGCTTTGAATTTTAACTGCTAGACCATCAACCACCCCTCTAGTTTTTGTATGGTTTCTCTGCATCTCCCTTATTCCCTTGTCACTACCCACCCTCCCACATAGTTTGGTGCCATCTGCAAAGAGACACAAACTGCCCTGGATTCCTTCTTCAATGTCACTGATGAACATGTCGAAGAGGACCAGACCCAGGACTGATCCCTGTGGAACCCCACTCATAACCCCTCTCTTTTCTGATTTAACCCCATCGACCACCACCCTCTACTGCATCCCCTCTAGCCAGTTACCCACCCAGGTCTTCCATCTTCTTGAGCAATCATTTGTGAGGTAACGAGTCAAAAGCATTGCTGAAGTCAAAGTACAGCAGATCCACAGCATTGCCCTTTATGTAATTCCTTTGTGTCCCAGTCAAAGAAAACTGTTAGGTTAGTCTGACAAGATTGTCCTGCGATGAAACCGTGCTGTTTACTATCCTGGAGCCTGTTGCTCTCCAGGTAGTCTATGAGGTCCTTTTTGATCAGTGACTCCATCAGATTTTCTAGGATAGAGGTTAGACTGACAGGCCTGTAGTTTCTTGGTTGCTCCTTATCCCACCCCCATTATGAAGCGGTACAATGTCTGCCACCTTGCAATCCTTTAAAACTTCCCCAGGCCTAAGTGAGCTGTTAAACAGACATACTAGTGGTTTAGCCAGCTCCACGGCTAATTCCCTGAGTATCCTCAGATGCAACCCATCTGGTCCCGGGGTCTTATCTTTCTTAAGGGCAACCAACCCTTCAGGACCCTTTCACTAGTGAACAATAGCTATCTTATTTCCGGGATTCCCTTAGTGGACACTTTGATGCCACTCTCTGGCATAGACCTGCTGTTCTCCTTAGTGAAAAACTGAGTAAAAGCAGTCATTTAGGATGGCGGCCTTTTGCCCATCCTTCTCTGTCACCCTACCCCCCTCAACTAACCTAACTATTCCCCCACCTTTTTTCACTAATATATCTGAAAAATTGTTTTCCTCTGTTCCTGACACCCTGCACGATACACAGCTCTGTGTCTGCTTTGGACTCCCTAACAGCCCTCTTTGCCTCCCTGTTTTTCTGTAATCCTCCCATTCTACCTCCTCCTGCTTTTCCTTGTATTTATTGAAGGCCTTCTTTTTGGCCCATACCACTTTCCTGACCCTTGCTGAGAACCACAGTGGTCTCTTAAACATGCTTTTCTTTGTTACTGTTCTTATGTATACTTTAGATGCCTCGAGAATAGCCCCCTTAATTACCCCCCATCTCTCCTCCACCCCACCTATGTCTTGCACCCCTACTAACTTATTCCTGACCAGTTCCCTCATCTTATCGAAGTCAGCCCTTCTAAAGTCAAGGACTTTGGTTCTCAGTTGTGGCTTACTGGGCCCGAGGGCCAATTCAAACCAAACAGAGTTATGGTCATTGTTCCTCAGCGACTCCCCTACTTCCACCACTCCCACCATCTCTGAGTTGGTGAGCACCACATCAAGGACTGCTGTCTGCCTGGTGGGTTCCTTAAATGAGCAAAAGTAGGACCGTACCCTTTAATGGAATGAGCATATTGATATAATGTTGAAAAACCTAGGAAGAAAACTGGGCCTCCCATATAGAATAAGGAGTAATATGACACCTGAGATAAGGCTACAAATAGTAAACTCCATGATTATACCAATTATGGATTATGATGATATTTTGAATTCAGGGACCTCTCGCTTCCAAATGGATAGGGTGGACTTGATGTCCGACAAATTTGCACATTTTGTATTAGATGTTCCCCGCACCACCCATCGCTGTGTCTTATACCACTCTTTTAATTGGTTCAAACCTCAGGAAAGAAGAGAATTCCATCTCATGCAATTTATGCATAAATTGTGGAAAGGTGTTTTTCCCATGTATATAATGGATTCTTTCCAAATTAGAACAGCAAAAGAAAATTTTAGATCAGCCAAAGGCATAGAATTCTGGGTGCCCAAATGTAAACTTGGAATAGATAGATCATCTGTTACGTTTAGAGGGACAGCATTGAGGAATGCAATCCCGATTAAATTAAGGCAAGTTAATTACCCAATTGGACTAAGTGAGCTGCAGTCCTCGTTAAAAAATAAAGAACATACTCTAGCTACCTGCTGTGTAGATGTAGTTACTTAACAGCAAGATTTGATCTTGGTCTACCTTAGGTAGTGCATGGGTATAATAGTAGGACCTAAAATTATCATATTTATAAGCATATTAATCTCTGTTGTGAGTAATTTGTGTATTTGTATGTCCTGTATATTTTGTACTTGTTTATTTTGTATCTGTTTATTTGTTGGATACTTTTTTAATGCAGTAGGACCTCATTGAAAATAAGCTATGCTCGATGGAGTGTTATCCTTATTCTGTATTGAATAAAAATGATCTACTACTTAACTAGCTGCACCAGTAGACAGTCTTGGAAAGCATCCAACAAGGTCTGACTCCTGGTGTTCTTGGCCACCAGGACCACCCAATCGATGTCTGACATGTTCAGGTCTCCTACCACCACTACTTCCCCTTTGCTGCTCCTCTTTCAAGTTCCTCTATGAGTTCTCTGTCCCTTTCCTCACCTTGCCCTGGAAGCCTATATATTACCCCCAGACGTAGTTTTCTTTCTGAGACTGCTGTGAGTTGCACTCATACTGACTCAGCCTCACCGCTGCCACCCCTAATGCACCCATCTTCTACCACCTAGATGCCTTCCTTGACAAAAAGGGCAACTCCTACCCCTGTACCAGTTCCTCTGTCCCTCCTGAACAGTGAATACCCAGGGACTGTCATCTCCCAGGCATTATTATATGTGGCCCACATTTCCGTGATGGCCGCAATTTCCACCTCCGTATCTGCTATCAGTGCCTGGAACTCACTCTTACCTAGGCTCCTGGCATTAAGGCATACCCCCTTCCGTCTGACCCCTGCTGTTGCTTTGCTACTATGCTTCTGTTTTCCATGTTTTCTCCCACCCTGGTTTGGGCTTTTGCCCTTTGTTTTATCCCTCACTACTGCCCAGTCCCTTGGTCCTATAAACACTACTGCTATCTTTGTATCCTCTTTGTTGCAAGAGTCCCCTGGATGTGGGGAAGTACTGTCTAGGATCCCCTTCTGCTCACCATCCACCATGGTTACCCTAGACCCAGACTCCCCCACAGTCAGTTTAAATGTCTGATATAGATGTCAGACTTCTGCCCCAATGCACTGGCCTCCCTCTCTTATCAGGCAAGGACCATCACCCTTGAAGAGTCTTCTGTCCCATAAGTCCCCTACAAAGTGGTACCCCATGTCTCAACACCAGCTTTTAAGCCGATTATTAAACTCCTCTATTTCAGCACTCCTTCTCCTATCCTGCCTCCCTTCCCTGCCCCACACAGGGAAGAATTTTGAAAAGGTCAAGGAGGCTGAGTGTGCCACCAATCTGTCCCCCAGTTCTACAGTTTTGCTTCAGCGTCTCCACTGACTGGTTTGCTAGATCATTGGTACCCAGGTGTACCAGCAGCCCCAGCTCTTCCCACTCCTTCTCCACCATCCTCCTTATTCTTTCTAAATCTGGGATGGCTGACGCTATCGAATTAGAGATCAAAGAGTTGCTGCAGACAAAGACAGCAGAAAAAGTCCCCCCATCTCAATGGGGAAAGGGCCTTTGATCAAGATACTTCCTCACCCACGAGAAAATTGGGGAGTGGTGACCCATTTTGGATCTCAGATATCTGAACAAACACCTCAGAAAGGAGAAGTTCAAGATGGTAACCCTGGCTGCAGTGATCCCATCCCTTCATGAAGGGCCTGGCTAGGGTCTCTGGACCTGTGAGATGCCTACTTCCATATCCAGTCAGACCCAGCCACAGGAAATATTTAAGATTCAGGGTAGGGACTGGTCATTACCAGTTTGCAGAACTCCCTTTTGGGCACTCGTCAGCTCCCAGTGTGTTCACAAAGTACTTAGCTGTGGTGGCAGAACACCTCCGGAGACTGAGCGTACAGGTTGTCCTTTACCTAGATGACTTGCTGGTCACAGAGAAGTCACACCAGGAGGTCTAGACCTCTTGTCTCCTCACTCAGCGTACACTGGAGAATCTGGTGTTTCTCATAAACACCTAAAAGTCCCAGACAGAACCAGTACAAATGCTGGAGTTCATAGCAGCAGAACTGGTGCCCTTCAAGGGAGGACCTTCCTCCAGCAAGAGAGAGTGAGAAATTTCATCAGTCTGGCGAAGTCATTCATCCTGGGTCAGCCCAGGTTAGCAAGAGACTTCCTTCAGTTATTAGTCCATAGTAGTGGCGGGGGGCCAGGTTTGAAATGAGAGACATCCAGTATCATCTAAGGGCCCATTGGTCCCAAAAATGAGGCCCCCTTTTTCAAGGCTGTTGTCTGTGACAGTGTCCATCTTAAGAGCACTGGACTGGTGAAAAGAAGAGGACAACCTCAAGGAGGGTGTTCCCATCCTGCAGCAGCTGCCCACGATAGTTCCGACAACAGATGCCTCCCTCCTAGGCTGGGAACTCACCTGGATGACCTGACACTAAGTGGGGTGTGGTTCCCCGCAGGATTCCCAGGATCACGTAAACCTGCTGGAACTTAGGGCAGCTTTCCTGTCTTTTGCTCCTCACGTCAAAGGTCCAGGTCAGGACAGACAACACCACTACCACGTACTACATCAACAAACAAGGGGGCACAAGATCCTCAAAGTGATGTAGAGAAGCAATGAAGATCTGGAATCTGGTTTACTCCCTGGAGGTGCAGCTTTCAGCAGTTCACCTGTCAGGAAAGGACAATGTCTTGGCAGATTTTCGTAACAGGATCAGTCAGGGACATCATGAATGGATCCTAAACAAGTAGGTCTAGGCCACAGTGTTCAGGAGGTGTGGTACACCAGAGATAGATCTCTTTGCATCCTTGGAAAATTATCAGCTCCCCCTGTTTTGCTGCAGGCCTCCAGCAATGGGCTCGATTCCATCTGATGCCCTGACTCTAGAGTGGTCAGGGAGATTCCAGCATGCCTTCCCTCCCTTCCTTCTCTTGCTGAGAGTACTCTTGAAGCTGAGGAACCAGTATGTAACTATAACCCTAATAGCCCCAGACTGGGCTAGACAAGTCTGGTATTGCCTCCTCTGGCCCTCTCCCCAGTAAGCAGCCCATCTGCCTCCAACTGAGGCACAACCTGCTGACCATGGCTCAGGGCAGGATTACCCTCCTAATCTCAGGTCTCTGCTCCTCAAGGCATGGTTTTGAAAAGCTAGAGATTCTGATTGTCACTTCACTGGGAAGTCTTTGAAGTCCTCAGGGTCTCCAGAAAACCAGTAACCAGAAAACTTATGCTTCGCATGGAAAAGTTTCTCTCCGTGGTGTGCTCCTAAGCAGTTCAGCTCTTTACAAGCAGATCTGTCCACAGTCCTAGGTACGTAGTCCACCTTCGGTCCTTGGGCCTCAGGCCTTCAACTCTTAAGGTGCACCTGGCTGCAGTGTCGGCTTATGTTTCAGCAGGTAAGGAGAAAACGGTGGCTTCACACCCTATTTTTAGGAGGTTCTTTAAAGAGCTTCTGCATCTGCATCCCCTGGTTAGAGACCCAGTACCCCCATGGGATTTAAACTTGTGCATAGCAAAGCTTATTGACTCCCCTTTTGAGCCCATGGCGGCTGCTGATTTGAAGTATGTCACTTGGAAAAATGCTTCTGGTAGCCATAACTTCTGCCAGAAGGGTGTGAACTGCAGGCCCTCTGCACAGATCTGGATGACATCATCTTTCACAGGACAAGGTAGTCCTAGGTCAAACAGAAAATGTCTCCCTAAGGTGGTGTCTGAATTTCACCTGAACCAGTCCATCACCCTTCCAGTGTTCTTTACAGTGAAATCCAGCTCTAGAGAGCAGAGGCTCCATAGTCTGGATGTGAAGAGGGCACTTACTATAGTTGCTACCTGGGCCGCACTAAGGAACTCGGGTCTTCCTGTTCACAGCTGTTCCTCATGTATGGTGAGGTGGGCAAGGGTAGACCAGCCTCCAAGAGAACTATTGCTGACTGGACAGTCTCCTGCATCCAGTTCTGTTACAGCAAAGCTGGCAAACTACCACCACAAGGTCTCAGGGCACACTCTACATGTACTGTAGCACCTCTGCCTCTGTGGCAGCTGCAAGGGATATCCTCTTGCTAGAAATCTGTAAAGCAGCTACTTGGAAGACAGTACACATCGTCACAAGACACTTTTGTCTTGATGTGAAGTCCAGAAGGGATGCCAGATTTTGCACTTCTGTCTTGCAGAACCTTTTCCCTAAATAGGTTCTGTGCTCTAACTCCCAAGGTACCGCTTTATAGTCATCAATAGTAAGCATAGTGAGGATTCCTGGGGTGTGAAGAAAAATGTACATACCGTAGTATTGTTGTTTCTTCTGAGGATTCCTCACTATCTTAGCCTACCCTACCTCCCTCCAGAACCTGGAAAATGTTCTGCAAGAATCAGTTGTTTTTTCAGTCTTCACTTTGCTTGAGCATTACTTCTGCATTGCCTACAGTCAGTTTTTTTTTTTTTTAGCACATAACTTTAGTCTGCCATAATGTGTCCCAGTAGGGGGTCAATCATTTTGTTGTTTTTTTTGTTTCTTAGGTTACGTCTAGCTAGTTTAGTGGTCACTGCTCCCCTAGCTATTAAAATAAATCTGATGTTTGAGGGCAGAATGGACTGTGACCATGCAGCAGAGATTTGCATTTTATTCCGTCATTCTCTAATTTGCATAAAAGTCCACTCTCTGGGGCAGTTCAGACCTACAGGCTGATTGCATCCCTCCCCACACCAGCTTCTATTGATGTCGTCCTGTTATTAACCAGCTATTCCTGTTAACTAGCTCCTTGCAGTTTACCTTGTTTATTCCATTCAGCAACTTGAAGTTCTCTATTACATCGCCCCTTGCAGTTCTGGCTTCCAGTGTGAGTACATGTTCAATACTCTTAACCATACCTTTTAAGCACTGCCCTGATGGCCATGAATCATGCTGGTTAACCTTTGCTGAACTGTCTTCAGTGTGTTTCCGTCTCTCCTCAAATGGGGACCAGGGCTCGAACTAAGGGGTAGAGGGAATATGATATTTAGGCACTCTAAATGGGAGCAGTTAGCACAAAGGGTCCCACACTCAAGTGTGGGGCTGGTCCCAATGTGTACTTTGTGTCCAACAACATTTTGGTTTATGTACTGTTTACTGTAGTATAGTAGATTGTATCAGATTAATTTTGCTTTCTTCTAGGCTGAAATCATCTATAACTACAAATCCTAGAATCCCCTGCAGCTGACATCAGAGCAGTACTGCAGCAGTGGGAGATTAAATAGTCTACAGAGCGTGTTAGATACTTTATAGTCTCAGTCAGATGTTTTCCAGTTCTGCTTATTCTGCAGGGGCTAAGTGCAGTCCTCTGTGACTGTACTTAGCCCTGGGAGAAATGGGACCAGCAAATAAAAGATCAGAGTTTACATAAACTCCAACATGCACTGCAGGCTATTGAATCTCCCACTGCTGCAGTACTGCTCTTATGTCAGCCACAGGGATTCTGGGATTTGTAGTTACAGAAGATGTCAGCCTAAAGTAAGCAAACTTAGTCTGCAAGGGTCAGACTGGGTAGCAGGGGCCCACCTGGAAATGGGGTCATTAGGGCCCCGGTGCTGACAGCAGTATGGTCCACTGTACAAACTGTAGGTTTTACTTTTTACAACATGCAACATAAAACAAAAGCATTTATTCCATTTTGGTTAAAGCTATTACTTTACTGGTATTAAGAGTTATGATAGCTTGTCCAGAAAACACACCCAGACCAGGGTGCAATGTAATATATTTATTTGTATTTCACATTAAAATGGTGTATATGTTACTTACAGATCAGTGGCAGTACCCTTCCAGATGCCTGGTTGTGTTTTCTGGACAGTATGAGAGTATAGTGTAAGGTAGAATGCAATAGTGTTTGGAGAACCATATACTGCAGAAAGTCATTCTGCTGCTGTAGTGATGTCCTCACTAGCATGAGAATGACATTTTGTTCTGCATTAGTGAGGATGTCATAATACAAGGAACTCCATCAGCATTTATGATTGGTCAGTGGTCACTGAGAGATGTGCATGCTGGCCAGTGTGAAGTTGTTGCTCAAGCACGGTCAGCAGAGTGGACATGAAACTTAAAAAAGTGAGTGCTTATGGTATTATTTTGTATTTTACATGACAGCTGTAGACATTGGGTCCCACCATACACTATATAGAACAGTGTATGGGAAACCTACACAACTCAGCTACTCTTCTCTATCATGGATACAATGCCAACTTAGGGACCTCTCGAACTTCTCTTTTGAGGTCATCATTCATCATTGTATCCACTCAGAGGAAGAATAGCCTTGTTGTGTGTGGTTTCCCATGCATTATCCTATATGTAGCCTTTGTTTTTTTGTAGGGTTTACCAGTTTGCCCTCGCCAAAACTTATACTCCCAATCCTTCCCACACACTCAGCAGCCATCACCTCCCATCCCATGCACAAACAGCAACTGTAAGAAAACCAAATCCCACAGGAGAAGTTGGGACAGCACATTACTGGGCAGCTGTGCAACAACAGCCCTGACTTCTTTCTGGTGTGCCAGCCTGCTTGCAATGTGCATTTCAATGGTAAAATTTTCAGTCTGAAAAATTGTTTTTCCATCATTCAGGACTTTTTTGTGAGAGAGAAAAATATTAACAAAAAAGTTATGAATGATAGGAAATACACCTCTTTGGTCTTTACCACACTTTCAAAGTCCTAAGTAACCAGCCACACTTGAAAAAATCATCTTTCAGTTTCTTCATTGTGCGAGTAATTTCCAAAACGATCCCCTGGCCTTACCTAACGTTTCACCTAGTGGGCTTCTTCAGTGGCTAGGATCTAATTTTTTTTTTAACCAGGAGAGAGACACTAAGCTGAAAGCTTGTTTACAGGTGACACCTGGGAGCACAAGGAAGTTAAGTGACTTGCTCAGGGTCACACAGTATGCAAATGGGGCTGTGGATTCAAACCCAGGTTTCAGGTTTGCAGCTCAGAACCTTAAACTACTGTGCTATACTGCCTAAATTTAACAAACATATTCATTCAGTATGATGCCTCAAAATTCATTATACACAGTAGTCTATATTTTTATATTGTCTTACTGTGAACACCCATTATTTAGCTGGACCTCCTATCATGTTGTAATAACTATATTCCAATTAAGTGAAGTCATTCTTCATATTTTTATTTGTGGTGCCCTGCTGTTGTGTTTCTTCACTTGCTCAGCAACTGCCTGGGCATGCCAGTGGGGTGGGCTCCAGCGGCTCTGACCAGGCTATCCTGGTTGTGGTGGTGAGTAGATTGGTAGCACTTGGGTCCACCCTCATGCTCAGTGGTTTTAAAAGCCTTCTAGAAACAGTACTTAGCGCACTTCACTATGAGAGCTGACACAGCTAACAACAGTGTATAAGGTGAGGAAGTAACTAAATGACCATGCTATATCACCTAGTGAAACCAATGTACATTTCAAATCTATAAGCTAAATGGTATGCTGTAGAGAGCTTTGTCGTTTAAGAAATATAGGACAGATCTGAAATTGAAATGTTTTTTATAGGTGTTTCCTGTTCCTCAGGGACCAGCACTGATGTTGCTGAATATTATTTGAAAATAGTATGCATGGATTCATTATTTCATTTTGGATTAGGGAATCAACTTAAGACCTTAACATAAACGTTTTGAGATATAAACGGCAGGGTTCAGCTGATAGATTTAGTGAGGGACATTAACCAATATGTTTTTGATAAGTTTGATAAGGTTTGATAACTTTGAAGGAGAATTTATAATTAAATAGATAACTCACAGACAGTGAACTGCCATTTCAGTGTGCTTCTCCATTTAGTTTGGGCAGGACTGAGGGATTTTAGTTGGTAAGTTCATGACTGTATATTTGTAACTGGCTATGTCTGAACTTTAAGTGCAGGCATCATATTACAGGGATTAGTGTAGTTTGAATTTGAAGTCTTTTCTTAACTGCCATTTCAGTGTGTTTCTCCATTTAGTTTGGGCAGGGTTGAGGGGTTCTAGCTGGTAAGTTTGTGACTGTGTGTTTGTAATTGGCTGTGTCTGAACCTTAAGGCATCATGTTACAGGGATTAGTGTAGTTTGAATTTGAAGTCTTTTCTTAACTGCCATTTCAGTGTGTTTCTCCATTTAGTTTGGCAGGGTTGAGGGATTCTAGCTAGTAAGTTTGTGACTGTGTGTTTGTAATTGGTTGTGTCTGGACCGTGGTGAGTGAAGTGAGGAGTCACTGCCAGAGGACTCCTTGGCTGATTGTTTTTGGACACAGCAAGCGATGTAATCCCACTCACCTCACGACCTACCCCAGGGCTCTCCCTACAGTTATAGGGTAGGTCCCATAGGGCCTTGCAACATCTGCACCCATACAGGAAATAGCAAAGACAGAAAAAAAAACTTTGGGAGATAACAAATAGGTGTCTTAAGCAGGCAGTTGATTGAGTAGGGAAACAGACATGATGGGAGTGGTGCAGTGCAGTGGTTGTGGAGCAGCAGTCTTCAGAGATATGTTCTGGAGGCTGCGATGCTGCTGTATCTGCAGGCACCTCTCTGGGCTGAGGGAGGAGGTTGCCTGTTTCTGAGCAGAGTTGACCAGGCTGCAGGTGGCATCTTCCCCCACCCGTAGACCACCGGGTCCACAGCCTGAATCTCAAAGGATGCCTGGGAAGAAGAGTGATTGGACCACACTGGGCTCGGGAAGGGTGAAGGGGGTGGTTGAAAGCACATCCCCCAACCAGTCCTGCTTAGCAACTCCTACACTGTTTTGGAGGAACCAGAAAGCCCCACTTAGGAACCCGAGGCTAGGGCCAGGGATGATGGGCGGGTCCCCCAGTATGGAGCCCCAGAGAAGGGAGGCAAGGGACCCCGGAGGAAGGGGAAGCTTCTTCTAGTGGGGGACTCTATTGTACAGGGAGTGGAGTTAGGGACACCTAGCAGGGGAGAGAGGGAGGTCAAGTGCATGGAGGGATAGGGAGCAGATAAATAGGATCGCTAGGGGAATAGTTAGGAGGGAGCAGCTGGATGTCATTGTCCACCTGGGGACCAATAACTTGGCAGCAAGAAGGGTGGAGTTAGCTAGGGTCCAGGAAGATTTCAGAAAACTGGGAGGAACCTGAAACAGATAGCATAATCTGTCTCATTCTCGGAGGTGCTACCTGTCCAGGGCACAGGGGAGAAGATAGCACTCTACATCCATACTTTCAACTCCTGGTTGAAGGATTGGTGTGGAAGGATGGGTTTTGACTTTATTGGGGACTGGGGCCTGATCTGGACAGATGTGAGCTTATATAAGGAGGATTGCCTGCATCTATCCGAGAAGGGTACCTTGGCCCTTAGTGAGAAGTTGAAATGCTTCAGCTGCGAGCATTTAAACTTGCCAAGGGGGGGAGTCAGAAGGGGCAGGAGGCTTAGGAATCCCCCCATGAGAACATGCAGTAACACGAGTTGCCAACAGATACAGCTGAAGCAGGCAGAGAGGGGCTGGTAGACAAAGAATATATAACAAGTGATGCATGTGGTGCACATAGAAAAGGAAACTGGGGTGGGGGGAAGATGCTGGAGAGGGAAGACAGGAGCAGAGGAAGGGCAGACTGTAAAATATGGAAGGTCATGTCAACAAATGCCCGTAGCCTAGGAAATAAGGTTCCAGACCTAGAAGCCCTGTTGGCAGATGCAGACCTTGACATAGTAGCAATAACAGAGATGTGGTACTCTGCTAATCATGGCTGGGACGTCAATGTACCAGGTTATACACTGTTTAGGAGGGACAGGGAGGGTAAAAAGGGTGGTGGGGTGACCCTGTACATCAGCGATGGTATAAAGGCTACAGACATTCACAGAAAACAGGGGGAGGTCAAGGCAATGTGGGTCGCCCTGGAGCCAGGGAATGGAACAGCAATACGCACAGGGATGATCTACAGACCTCCGACTCAGAGGGAGAAAGTTGACAGGGAACTAGTGGAGGACATACACAACATGGCAGCTAAAAGCAAAATCCTGCTACTGGGGGATTTCAATATGCTGGACGTGGATTGGACCTACCAGGTGGCTGCTTCAGCCAGTATCCTAGAATCCCTGCAGAGGGTTGGACTCAGGCAGCCGGTGCATGAACCAATCAGGGACAAGTCAGTTCTGTACCTGGTATGGACCAATGGGAACAGAGTCGGAAAAAAACAGGTTGATTTCACTGAAATGGGTAGATATGTACAAGTTGTTCTGGGAACGGGAGAGGTAATAGAGGGGGTGGAGGAACAATGGGAGAAACTGAAAGGAGCCATAGTGGGGATAACAAACCAATGTGTTAGGATAGTGGGCAAAGGGAAAAGAAGAAGGAAACCACTGTGGTTTTCTAAGGAAATGGGGGACAAAGTCAGGGCTAAAAGACTGAGTTTCAGGAAATATAAGGGGATCAAATAAGAGGACAGGGAGGTGTACCTTGAATGTCTAAGAGAAGCAGGAAAGGCTGTTAAGAGAGCTAAGGCACAGACAGAGGAAGGTTTAGCATGGTCTGTGAAAAAGGGTACAAGGCATTTTATAGGGACATCAGTAAAAGAAAAAAAACGGGGATTTTAAGGCTCAAATGGGAAGAGGGAGAGTGTAAGGAGGGGGATCTGGACAAGGCAGACATACTGAACAAATACTTCTGCTCAGTATTCACGAGGAAGGGTCAAGACCACAGATGGGTAGCAGAGGCAGTGGTGGGAAGTGGACAGCAGTCCATTCACAGTGTAGAGAATTCTGGAAGAACTCACAAAGCTGAAGGTAGATAAGGCCATGGGGCCAGACGGCATCCACTCGAGGATATTAAGAGAGCTGGTAAAGGGGACTGGCAGTGCCTCTGGCAGCCCTGTTCACAGAGTCACTTAACATGGATGTGGTTCCAGAGGACTGGAGGAGGGCACATGTGCCACTGCACAAAAGCGGCAGTAGGGAGGAGGCAGGGAACTACAGGCCTGTCGGCCTCACCTCAGTGGTGGGAAACATCATGGAGACACTGCAGAAAGAAAGGACAGTGGCACACCTGGAATCCAGGGGCACCCAGGATCTGAGGCAACATGGATTCACAGCAGGCAGGTCATGTCAAATGAATCTGATAGATTTTGTTTGAGTGGGTGACTAGGGAAATAAATAAGGGAGGGGCAGTAGACGTCATTTACCTACAGTAGATTTCAGCAAAGCCTTTGACACTGTCCCACATAGAAGACTGGTTAACAAGATGGGTAGTCTGGGCATGGGAGACAAGGTGGTGAACTGAGTTAGGAACTGGTTAACACACAGGAGACAGAGGGGATGGTAAATGGGTACAATCTGGGGAGATGGGGGTGACCAGCGGGGTATCACAGGGATCAGTACCGGAACCAGTTCTGTTTAATGTCTTCATTAGTGACATTGCAGAGTTGCTGGAAGGAAAGGTCTACTTGTTTGCAGATAACACCAAGATCTGCAACAGGGTGGATACTCCAGAAGTGGTGCAGAAAATGAAGAGGGACCTGGAGAAGCTTGAAAGATGGTCAGAGATGTGGTAACTGAGGTTCAGTGCAAAAAAGTGCAAAATAATGCACCTGGGTAGCGGGAACCCTGGGGAGAGCTACTGATTTTGGGAGGGGAGTGGACTGTTACCAAGGAGGAACGAGACCTAGGGGTTATCATCTCTGATGACCTTAACGTATCAAAGCAGTGTACAAAGGCAGTGGGGAGGGCCAGTGGCATGCTGGGGTGCATTGGCAGGGGTATCACTAGCAACAGGTGGGAGGTGGTGATGCCATTATATAAAACATTGGTAAGGCCTCACCTGGAGTACTGCGTGCAATTCTGGAGCCAGATCTGCACAAGGACATAAACAAGGTGAAGACTATCCAGAGAAGGGCGACAAAGATGGTGCAGTTCTTTCACCACAAAACATATGAGGAGAAACTAAGGGACCTCAGTCTGCACTCACTGGAGGACAGGATTGAAACTTTCAGGTACCTCAAGGGTATAAACAAGGTGCAGGTGGGGGACCTTTTCCAATGTAGAAAAAGTACTAGAACAAGGGGGCACAATATGAAATTGGTGGGGTAGATTAAGAGGTAATGTGAGGAAGTTTTTCACACAGAAAGGGTAGTTGATGCTTGGAATAAGTCTGCCCAGGAGGTAGTGGAGGCAAGCACAGTGGAGGGGTTTAAGCATGCCTGGGACAAACACAAGAAAACCTTGAGAGGGAGGGAGGAGTGATAAAAGCCATTAATCACATAGGATCAGTGGCCACATACAATGTAAAGGGCATACAGGCAGACTGGTTGGGCCTGGTGGTCCTTATCTGCCAACAATTTCTTTTTCTATGATTGAAGAAACATGATATATAGGATAATGCATGAGTTCCAGTTAACAACAGGGCTATTCTTTCACCGAGTTGGTACTATGACGACAGATTACCTCGAGAGCGCAGCTCGGTAATCATCGTCATAGTACTAATGGAGAACGAATTTAGCCCTGTTGTTAACTAGTACCATGCACTATTCTGTATAATGTTTAGTGGAGCCTCGTTGCGCCCCCAAAAAAATACATCTTTTTTAAATAAGACTGTCAGATTGCTGCTCGAGGACACCATGTGTGACGTCCGCACTGCAACAGAACGAAAAGTCTTTTTCTTTCTGCTGTCCTGCGGACGTCACTAGTGCAGCAGAACAACATTTTGAGAGCACCAGATTTCAGTGAACAACAACGTTCCACTATGCACTATATTGTGATGATTGACTACTAGTATCATAGAAGAAGTAGGATGAGCTGTTTTTATTAGTTAAGAAAAATTATATCTGTAAATAAGAATACTTTATTTATACCTGTATATGTTTGTTATCACAGAGCAAATATTATGCATGTTTTTTAATGATGAAATAACTGATTGTTGGATTAGGAAACTTTATGTTTAGGAAGTTCTACATTGCTAATGAAATGAAAAGTTGAAAATAATTCTGTATTGATAGCAGTTAACTGACAGGTATACACACTTATGATAAATTGAACACTGTTGTATAACTTAAGCAAATGGAGAACATGTATTTGCAACAAGTGATAACATAAGGCATCTGGCAAGTATCCTGTATATGTTTATCACTGTCTGATGTACCTACATTAACAGGTAGTATAACATTAACACTTCTGCAGCAGGGGTGAATACCTTCGGCATGTTGTCTTACATTTAGGCTTTGGAATTTTGAATATGCAGGCCAGGAAAACAATAACAAACTTTTTGACACTTAGGTACGGTAAATTTATTCATGTTCAGAGAAAATATAACTTCATGTGGGTGATGAACAGTGTTTGTTTGGTTTATTCTTACCACAAATGAAATGATGAAGAATAACTTCACTTAATTGGAATATAGTTATTACAACATGATAGGAGGTCCAGCTAAATAATGGGTGTTCACGAGTGAGACAGTATAAAATTACAGACTACTGTGTATAATGAATTTTGAGATATTATACTGAATGAATATTTTTGTTAAATTTGGATCCTAGCCCCTGAAGAAGCTCACGTAGGTCGAAACATTGGACATGGCCAGGGGATCGTTTTGTGAAATTACTCAAACAATAAAGAAACTGAAACATGATTTTTTCAAGTGTGACTGGTTACTTAGGACTTTGAACTTCTTGATATCATATCCTGCTATGACCAGACCCGACCTAAAGGTTTTCTACATAACTAGAAGGGAACCCACCTGACAATTGGCGCTTTCTGCTTTACCAAATTTTCACATTGAAATGAATGGGAAAGGTGCATCTCAAGCAAGGAATGAGGCCAGAGCTGTTTCTGCTTGATTGGCCACTGTGGGAGGGGTTTGGAGGTGTAAAGAGCCACACAAAGCACAAAAGCAGAGCACATTAGGAGCCAAAATAAATGGATAACTGTGAATGCTGAAGTTTATTATGCCACCCATGGAATAAGAAAACAGCAAAACTGCCCTAGCAGTTCACCTCTGTAAAGCTTCGTCAGGGCCCCAGGGGAGGGGGATCATGACATCAGGCTCCCTTAGATACAGGATAAATCCCTTAATTGAAGCATTACTGATAACGAAAAAAGGGGGATACAGCTAAATGATAACTCAAGATTTGAATCCACAGTTGGCCCGGTGGTGCTGAGGGTTAAAGCGCTGGATGCCAAACCTCACACCATGCTGGTGACCTGGGTTCAGGATCTTTTCGGTCATCGAGAGTCGGCAGGGCATTGAGCATCTGGAGGACTGCTCTCCCCTCTTGGGGTTTGGGGTGGTGCTGGGGCATGCCTCACTCCTTAGCAGCCCCTGATGGACATCAGGGACCCTGCAGGAGCAATGCCAATTTCAGGGGTGGGCAGCAGCAGACATCAGCATGTTGGTGCTCAGGCGTCATTGCATGTCCACACTCCGAGGGAAACAACACGGAAACCCCTAGAGAACTGGGAGGTGACAGAGACCCCAAGAACCGATGCTCACATCCTATTGCCAGACCAGCCCTCCACTGGCTTTCCTGAGCTCCTTAACCCAGCCCAGGACCATTCTTCTGATTACAGAAGGCCACCAGGTAGGTGGGGGTGGGGTGGGGTGGGGTGGGGTGGGTGGGCCCCAGGGGTGGTCTAGGGAGCTGAATGAGTCTGTGGGGTTCGATCGGGGCAGCTCAGCAACATGTCTCCTGGGAGGGTAGTGTCAGGCCAGAAGTAGAGGCAAAGGTTGAGTGGGTACTCCCGAGAGATGCCCTGGTCCATCTGAGCTAGAAATAGAAAGTTAAAAGAAAATTTGAATCCACAGTGGGTGCATTGTTGTTTGTAATATGCCTGCATCAAAAGCCCTAAAAGCACTGTTATTAGTAATTCATATAGTGAGATTCCAGTTCAGGTCTCTACTCAACAAAGTAGCAGATGGATTTCAATCATTCTGCAGTCACTTTATATTTATTTCCTTAGGCACTGTTCTTTGTGCTTTTGGTGTTTTACAGTATCTAGTAGAGCACTAGATGCTGCTTAAACTAGTTTCCTCCTTTCCTGTAGTAGAATGGTGTAGCTGCTCACAAGCAAAATATCAATGAGAGACTACAATTAATCTGCATCCTGAGTGACCCACCTCACTAGTAAATCTTCTGCAAAGGTCCCTCAGTATGCATCCCATGTGTTTACTGTTGTCAGTTGGATACAGGGTGTCTCAATGTCCACTGCTGTGCAGGAGAAAATGTTCAGTGGCAACATAACGCTGTTGCTTCCACTTTCATAGATATAGCCAAATTAAGTAGAACAGAACTCAGATAGCTTCATTCATTTTAAAATATTTCAGTGTGCTCTCTTCAGGTTATTGATCATCTGGAAACAACCATATGCAAATAATGATTTAAAGTTTTAAAATTAAATTCCTGGTGAATTGGTTGAGTCTGGGATCTGTATCATTCACAACCTGGTGGAATCCTGATTTTTTAATAATCTTGACAATGCTAAAATCATTTCTTGAGACAATAATCATATAAAAAAGTGTATCTATTGTCACAAACCCACTCCTGGGGGTCAGATCCACTGAGCTCACAGTGTCCACCCCTAACTGCAATCCATGATGGGAGGCAGGAATACCCTCCCCATGTCCTTCCAGAGTGCTCACTGAGTTCACAACTGAACACGTGCCACAAGGTCGCAGGGCATCCTTCTTTAAACTCTGGATCAGGGTACAATACTAGTCTTAAGTCTTGTATCCAAATATGAACCCTTCTTGGGTGTTACACAAAGGGGGAGATCCAGGCATCACATGCTCTTCGGGGTAGCTGTGTGACCCTGATTTTGTCTTCTCCCACAGGACATGCAATAACCTGTTTCAAATCCCCACATACTCTTTCCTGAGACTTCTGTATTCTCCCCATCTTTACCCAGATTTCCCTTACAGATCTTTGCTCAATTGGTTGCTTATGGTGGTACCCCCTTAGCAATAACAGTTTGATCACAGATTATTAATAACTGTCCCACAATCACACACAATAAAAAAAATCTCGCTTAGGCAGGTTTTCTTTAGAAAAACAAATGTTTTTACTAAATACGCAAATAATCATACATTTACAAGTAAAAGGTTTTATCAATTTGGTCACAGAATAACACAAATAAAAAGGGGGCATGTACCAGAAAAACACACTATACTTTTATCTAATTCTATGTTAAGTTTATAGTGAATTGAAGTCCAGAAAAATAATGTTTTTTCAAAGGTTTCGGTCATTTCTATAGCAATCTTACTTCTTGTGTGTCAGAAGAGGTCCGTTGAAATGCTCCAGGAAAAGAGAGAAATGATTAGTTCATCACTTATATAGTGGGTCAAAATCCTGGTCTGGTGATAACTTTTAGGCCAGTAGATATCACCCTTGTGCTTTCCCCACAACCCAATTTTCCTTGCTGTCTTTTGATGTTTTGATGTCTTACTGGTAATACAACTGACACCAGCTTGTCAAGACTGAAGGCTGAAAATACATGGTATCAAGTTCAAAGTAATAAAGTTGCAAAAAAGCGGAAAAGCTACAAAGTTTGATACAGTACTCCACAACTATTTTGACCCTCTTAGAGACCTAATTGAGGAATGACTTACCTACAACCCAATCAGTAATAACATTACCACTTACACACAATAGCCTGAGGTAATAACAACTGAGGTAGACTGCAACTTTGTTACAGTTCAGGATCAACAAAGTACAACAGCAGATCTTATGGATATGGGTGAGATCAATGTATCCGAACCCAAACATATATACGTTTTAGGTGACTCTATAATAAAGCAACTAGATCTGTGAACCAGATAAAAGGAATTGAACTGTTTCCTGTTTTAGAGGTGCAAAGATTAAAGACATAACAAAAATGACAAGACATATCCTTACAAACAGTGGCAAAAAAACTTTAGTCATAACACATGCGGGGGTTAATAATATCTTGAACCAGAATATCCACTGCATCAAGGAAGAATATGTAGGACTAACTAACATCCTGTCTGAAATGGAATGTCAAATAGCTTTTCTGAAATCCTCCCTGTACCCAGAGCTGACCCTCATACAGATAATAAAATCAAACAAGTTAACAACTGATTATGTCTCTGGTCTGTTAGGCAGAATATTGCTGTATAACACACTGGGAAGAGTTCCTGGACAGAAGGGATGTAATATGCAGAGACGGTTTGCACTCCAGCAGATTAGGTTCGATTCTCCTGGGGAAGCATATTAATGACTACATTACTAATGCTTTAAACTAAAGTCTTGGGGGGAGGGGAGCAAAAGACACCATCTTAGCCTATGTGAATCTGAGACAACAACAGCTTCAACAACTAATATGTTAAATCCACTAGGGAATAATACTAGAATTAGATAGCTGATAGCTCCTGGGCACATTCACTCTTTTGTGCTGAGGGACAGTATTTTAGATGTTATCTTGAACTGTTTATGCAATGCAATATATGTATGCTTTGTAAATTATATGAAACATAACTTGTTTTAAACTCAGAAGTTATCCTCGTATTATCGTGAGGTTTTGGAGCCCTAGCTACGCTAGGAGAGGGTCTTAGTGCCGTCAACAGCCCTGACCAAGACTCAGCTGTAAACTGTTAAACTTCTTCTTTTATTTTAAACACTGTTACCGAGGGGTTATTTCCCTAAAGACACTTTATTTAAACTCCTCTAAGCAAGGAAATTCAGTCTCAGAAAGCAGTGTTTTCTCAAACAGTGGGAGGCTACTTCGGGTAGCATAACTGTATAGTTCAGCCACTGCAGCGAGCAAGGCGAGCCACTTGCTGAAGCGTGCAAAGAACACCATATCGCGTGTCCGCATGTCAAGAGTGTAAAAGCTGAGACCTATATAATAAAACCTCAAATCCGTAAGTTAAATAAAGTTTATATCGTTAGTTATTGCAAAGTATCATGGCTAACTTAATTGCATTGGAAACTGTATCAGAGGGTATAAAACAACAAGATGTACCAGAAATTATCTCTAAAATGCTATAATAATAACTCTGGATGGAAACAGGTCTCAAATGTAATACATGCCTGATGTATGCTCTATTTACAAATCTCTCTAAATGTCCCTTGTTCATTTGTGATAAATGTTTAAACAATAGTGTCTTGAGAGAAGATATAGATGATTTCAATAGGAGGCTATCATTAATTGAACGCTGTCAGGAAAATCAAAGCCAGTTGTCAGCAAATATTTGTCAAATTAGTGGAGAAGAAACCTTAGGTGCAAATAAATGTGATTATATTCAAAAATCATCCAGAAATGAGGGAATATATGAGAAGAGAAAAGAAACGAGTCTCTTAATAATAGTTTAAATAGTGAAGTTGATGAATGGACTACAGTCAAAAAAGGCCATAAGTCTAAACTTAGGAGGCGAGAAATAGATCATAATATTAGTCTTTCAAATAGATTTGATACATTAATCGAACTAGATAATTCCTTTTCAGATATAGAAAGAGGACCTGATGAAATTAATAGTGAAGAAAGGTATGATGCAAATTTAAATTTAGCCGGAAATGAACCTACTGTAAATAGAGCTCCAGTATCAGGCCCAAATTCATATAACGCAAATCAAAGTAAAATAGAACATGCTACAATAAGAACACAATCCTTTTCGGGAATTGGGGACACAACAAATGCTGCTGAAAATCATGATAATGTAAACAGACAATTTTATCTGCTGGGAGATTCTATAGTCAAATATGCTGATAAAATAGTATGTAGATCAGACAACATAATATTACATGCTCTTCCTTTAAAGGAGCTGGAATAAAGGACATAGATAAAATGTGCCCTGATATCCTATCAAATTCAGGACCAAATTCTTTTGTCATTCTACATGCAGGTACAAATGACCTGAAGAAACTTAGTATCGAAGAAATTAAGCAAGATTTTATAAATATTAGTAAAACACTGACAAAATTGAATTGTGAAGTGTGGTTTCTGAAATTCTCCCAGTTCCTAGGGCAAATTATTACATAGCATGTAAGATTAAAGCCATAAATGAATGCTAAGAAATGGACCTTAAAGAAGGTTATAAAACAATTCCGCACTGGGAAAACTTTGAAAAAATTTGTCATTGTTTAGTTGGGATGGTTTGCATCTAAGTCGCAAGGGCACTTATAAATTGGGCAGGGTATATGAAAAAATAATCTTAGCTAATTTAAACTAATTCCGATGGGGGACAAGGGTTTAAATATAAAATACCCACATGTTTTTAAATCAAAACATGTCCCAGGTTCAAGGAATAGTAGTATAAATAAGTTAAAAATTTGGCTTATTAATGCTAGAAGCCTAAATAACAACAAATTAAGTGAACTCAAAATTCGAGTAATACAACAGAAAGTGGACATTATGGCCCAGATATTCAAGCTACGCCAGTCTGAGGTACAGCCCTCGCCGCTCAAAATAGTTCGCAAGAGGGTGTGGCGGGTGATATTCAAAGGAGTTGCGCTGTTGAGCAATTCCTTTGAATATCACCCCAGAGCCACAGCACAAGATGGCGCAGTGGAACTTGCGCTACCGCAGTTGCCAGAGTTGAGCATTAAACTGCGGTGGCACAGTACCATTGCCAATGCGCAAATTTCCGATATTCAAAGGTGACATGCAAATGGGGCCATAATTTATGCAAGAGCGCAGGGGCCATTTGCATCTATTTATGGCCCCATTTGCATGCATTTGCATGTAGGTCGCCGATCCTCGAGGACTTGCTCCTGGCCACCCTGCCAGGCAGCAACCGCCGGGGACCGACGCCACAATGCAGCTCCGATCGCGAGCATCACAGTTATATGACACTCCCCCACACATCTCCCACAGCCCGATCGCGGGCAGAACATGACCTGTCGCCCCGCACACACATCTCCCACAGCCCGATCGCGGGCAGAACACATATGTCGCCCCCACACACATCTCCCACAGCCCGATCGCGGGCAGAACCTGTATGACCCCCAGTGCCCGATCGCGGGCAGAACTATGGCCCCCAGTGCCCGATCACGGGCAGAATGTAACCTCCCCAACCCGAATAACTCCCTGGTGGTCCAGTGGACCGTAAAAGCCCGATCAGCGGGCAGAATGTCACAGTAAACCCCCAAACATCTCCCTGGTGTCTAGTGTCCCCCACCCACCCAGCCCCTCCACCCCGCTCCCCCGCGCCGGCGGGCGACAGCATCCCACCCGCCTGCCGCCCGCCACCCGCCGACTGACTGTCCGGTAGGGCTGCACGCCCATTGGTGCAGAGCTACAGCCAATGGGCGTGCAGCCCACCCATCCAAACAGTCAGATTTGTAGTGGGGGACACTGGGCCACCAGGAGATGTTTGGGGTTATCTGTTCTGCGATAAAATCGACTCCAATAACTGAAACTATCCAGTCTGCAATCGGCACGAAAATCCCAAATTCTGCCCTCGATCGCGGAATGTGTGTGTGGGGGATCACTCGTGTGCTGCCGCGATCGGGCTGGGAGATGAGGGTTTCATGGGAACTGTGATGCCCGCGATCGGGCTGTGGGATGTGGGGTTTCTGTAACTGTGATGCCCGCGATCAGGCTGGTGGGGGCACAGGGACTGAGTTGGGGGCCAGCCAGGGTGGCAGCTGCTGTGTTGCGCCCTGCAACAGCAGCTCACCTGTGGGTGGCCCTCAACTTGATCCTTTTTTTTTGGCTCAAGGTTGCAGGCGCAGGTTGAGATGAATAACCCCTGCACAACCCGACTGAATATCAGGCGCAGGTTATGCATGGTTCCTCCCTCCTGTTGAGCATGCATTCATTTGCATTGCTCTTTTGCGCAACCTGTTGCCAGTGGAGCAACTGCCTCCTGCTAAATATCGCAGAATGGCGCAATGTAGGACTTGCGCATGCTCAACCCTGTTGTGCATGGAGCAACCCTTTTGAATATCTGGGCCAATATGTGTAACAGAGACCTGGTGGAATGAGAAAAATAATTGGTCAAACAATATACAAGGATTCCAACTGTATAATATAAATTGTGCAAATAAAAAGGGTGGTGGAGTATGTTGCTATGTGTCTGAGAAAATATCTTGTCAGGAAATTATAGTAAATGAACATATGGAGAATGTACCTGAAGCATTATGGTTAAGTTTGGCTTTCTCCCATACTACAAAAATAAATTTAGGGATATGTTATAGACCTCCAAATAGTAATAACTCTTTAAATAATAATCTCCTGGATGAAATCAATAAGATATCAAATTTAGGCAATTTTTTGATTTTGGGGGACTTTAACACACCGGGTATTTCTTGGGCATCACTAGAAGGGAGTACAGTATTTGAAAAAGCATTACTGGATAACCTAACCACACAAGGATATTACCAACTGGTTGAAGTACCAACTAGAGGGCTAGATGTATTGGATCTTGTTATTACAAACTCTTTAGCTAGGATTTGTAATGTTGATATCCTTCCACATTTAGGAAATAGTGATCATAACATAATGGAATGTACTATACGTGTTGAAAATTTTCAAACTAGTAAATGTGCTTTAGCTTTTAATTATAAAAACTGATTGGAGTAATATTAAAAATGCTTTAGGAAAACTAGTTTGGGAGAAGCTTTTGTAAACTAGAGTAAACTCCATGTGGGAGGATTTAAAAATATATTAAAATTACTTATAACAAAATTGGTTCCTACTCATAAAACATACAACAGTAAGGGATGTATTCCTCACTGGCTCACTAAAGACATAAAAAACATATTAGAAAGAAAATAAAGTCTTTAAAAATATAAAACTCCCCACGGACATAAATTTCAGCAAATACAAAAACAGCAACGTTTGCTTCAATCAGTAATAAAGAAAGGTAAAATAAATTTTGAAAATAAATTAGCTATGAACAAAAATATGAAAGCCTTTTTTGGATATATTAATAATAATAAACAACAAAATAAAAGGATTTCCTCTGTAAGAATAAATGGTAAAACTATAAAAAATAATAAGGAAATAGCAGATAGATTTAATGAGTATTTTATTACTACGTATCAGGTTCCAAATGTTAAAATAAAAACGATATAAGTATAAGAGATCTCGATTCCATCCATATTTGCCAAGAATCAGTGAAATCTGAATTGTCTAAGATAAAATCATCTTCCTCTTCAGGATCTGATAATATCGATCATTGTCTGGAAAAACCTGGCAGCTGTCTTGGCAGAGCCTTTGACATTAATATTCAATAAATCTATTATTACTGGCGAAATTCCCCTTGATTGGAAAAAAGCTATAGTTGTACCCATTCTTAAAAGGGTGATAAAACATGTCTATCAAATTACAGGCCTATTAGTTTAATGCCAGTTTGCTGTAAAGTTTTAGAAAGATTGATTAAAATCAGTATTGAAAAAGATATGCAAAGATTAAATTTAGAAGATATTACCCAGCACGGTTTTAAAAAAGGTCTCTCTTGTAACACAAATTTATTGGCCTTTTATAACTTCATTAGTGTAAATCTGGATAAGGGCGAACCTGTGGATGTTATTTATCTGGATATAGGAAAGGCTTTTGATATTGTACCACATCATAAGTTAATAAATAAAATGATTAAACTTGGTATCAATAAAACTATAATAAAGTGGATTGGAAATTGGTTGTCGGACAGAGTTCAGAGAGTACGTATAAATGGTGTACTGTCGGAGGTGGGTGGAGTGGCTAGTGGGGTGCCCCAGGGCTCTGTGCTAGGACCATTACTGTTTGGGTTATATATCAGTGATATGAGTGTTGGTGTAAAATCATATTTAACAAAATTTGCTGATGATACTAAAATAGGTGGGGTAGTTAAAACTATTGGGGATTTTGAAGAACTAAAAATAGCTTCAGAAGAGTAGAAAAGGGGAAATATAAATGATATGAAATTTAATGAACAAAAGTGTTCAGTGATTCATTTGAAAAATAACCAAGGTTTTCATACTACATAAATAATAAGAAGTTAAAAAGTAGCAAGTTAAAAAAGATCTAGGTGTTTGGATTGATCCCAAATTGTCTTTTAACACATTTCCAAAATAATAGGTAAATGTAATAGCATCATCTACTCAATAAAAAAGGATTCATTTCTAGAAATAAGGAGTGTTTACTCAAACTTCATAAGGCATATGTACTCCCTTTATTGGATTATGACTCCCCTATATGGAACCCATATTTAAAGAAAGACATATATAGAGTTGAAAGAGTCCAGAGACGTTTAACCAAATCCATTAAAGGCTTACAAAATATGGCATATGAGGATAGATTGGTGGTGCTAAATCTGTACCCTCTGGAGCTTAGGCGAATCAGAGGTGATTTATTATTTCTGTACATCTTGGATGATGAAACATTAATGGAACAGTGTAGCATTGTTAGGACTCTTAAAACTGTTAACTCAAGATCTCATGATAAACAAGTTTTTGTAAGTACTTCTAAAACAAGTAGACATCTTAATTTTTTTGTTTCTAGAGTTTCCTCTATATGGAATGCTCTACCTAAACAAATAGTAAATGCAATTACCTTTAACTCTTTCAAAAATGAGTTGGACGCACATTTACTTCTACATGGTAAAAATTACCTCATGAAATAAACCCACTAGGAGTGGGAGACAATTAAATAGGCCACGGCCTACTTTATCTAAACTTACCAAGTTTACCAAGTTTAGAAACATGTCACAGATTCCCAATAACAGTCTTCCTGAGAAAATTAGCTCTGAGCTGAAAATTTTACCCTCAATGCTAGGAGCTTAAGAAACAAATGGGAGAACTTCAATGCTTATTAATCAAGGAAAACATTGACATTTGTGGGGTCACTGAGACCTGGTTCCAAAACTCTGAATGGGGCCAGGACATTCAGGGTTACACATCAATATTTAAAAACCATATACACAACAAGGGCGGTGGTGTCACCTTGTATATTAGTGATAATTTAAAGTGTCATGAGATTAATAATAATGAAATCCCTGAGGCAGATACAGAGACTGTCTGGGCCAAAATTCAAGCTACCAACAAGTGGCTAACCATAGGACTATGTTATCACCCCCCTAATCTAGATGCTACTGCAAATAAAATGTTAATGAAAACTATCGAGAATATCACCATCCAGGATGATCTAATTATAATGGGAGACTTTAACTTGCCAAATATCTGTTGACATTCCTTGCAAAGGAAAGTTTTTCTAGAAACCAGATTTATAAATATTGTAATCCAGCTTGATTTAGGGAGGCAGTATAGCGCAGTGGTTTAAGGCTCTGAGCTGCAAATCTGGAGACGTGGGTTTGAATCCCACAGCCCCCACTTGCATACTGTGTGGCCCTGAGCAAGTCACTTAACTTCCTTGTGCTCCCAGGTTGCACCTGTAAACAAGCTTTCAGCTTAGTGTGTCTCACCTGGTTAAACAATTGGAAAAAAAATAGTTCAGGAGCCTACCAGATACAATTCCATTCTTGATTTGATACTAACAAATATTAAAGACATTGGGAATCAACCTAGTTCTACCACCACTAGGGGATAGTGACCATAATATGATCTTATGATCTCTGAAAAGATATCTGAACATCACAAAAGGTATTACAAAAATAAAAAAAAATTAATAAAGCAGATTACACTAAAATAAAATAATTTCTATCATCTTGGAATTGGAAAACAGCTTTAACAAATCAAAACACTGAAAGTATGTGGTCACTTATCCGGGACAGAATAGAATACTGTATCCATCAATGGGTACCAGAATACAAAAAATATGGCAACAATAAAAAAAGAATACCGATGTGGCTAAATACAAATATAAAAAAACAAATAAAAAGAAAGAAAAGGACACATAACAAATATAAAAACCACCAAACAACAGATAGGTGGTAAAAGTTTAAAATAAAGGCCAACTCAACTAAAAAGGTAATAAAGAATGCAAAAAAAACCCCCAAAAAATCTTGAACTAAATCTGGCAACATTAACTAACGAGAACAAAAAAAATTCTACAATTATGTTGGCTCAATTAAAGTCAATTCTCTAAAAATAGTCCCTCTCCTAAACAGTCAAGAATTAATTACTGCTGAGCAGAAAATTGCAGTTGAATTAAACAATTACTTCAGTAGTGTATACAAAATCAAAGAGGAAATAAATTTAGACAATCTCCAAACCACTAGTAATTCAGAGTTATTTACTAAATATGAAATCATGACATTCATAAAATCTATAAAAAATGATTCCTCTGCAATACCTGACAATATTCCTCCTACATTTCTAAATGAATTAATAAATGAATTATCTGATATGTTAACACTGCTGATTAATACATCTATCAATGACGGTATTGTACCAAAAGACTGGAAGAGAACCATTGTGATTCCCATACATAACGAGTTCTGGTCAGAGCCAAAATGTCTGCAGGATTTGACCTGATAAGGAATAAATATAGTGTGCATGATCCACTCTGAATAGCCTTCTCAGAAGTTCTCATTTCCCTTGGTCTTCTGTCAACTACACAAACATAAAACTACATAAAACACATTTTATAGGGTTGTCAGTTTGTGGTAAGGTGAAAAAACATTTAATTAGGGTAAGGGAGCTGTTCTACAAATCCAGTCTGCTTCATCAGTCTGAAATATTTTGCATACAATAGAAGGACATCAGTATTTGTTTTAAGTGAAAAGACGTTCTATACAAAGAGAAGAAAATGTAATAAAATTATCTCTACTTAGTTTTAGATCTGTTTTTTTTTCTGTATTTCCTTCAATGGAGATGGTTATATCATTGCATGGCTCATCATTATTAGGCCAAGCACTGGTCGTGTTTCTGGACAGCAGCAGAACGCTGCTGCAGATGGGGGATACACTAACACTGCCTACATAACACAGCTGGCCACCGAGTCCTCATCTGTAATAACAGACATTACATTACAGCTTGTAAGATCAAATAAAAAGAAATGTCAAGGCACTCCAGACAGTTTCCGTTGTAAAACATCTTTTTTATTTTAAAATATCAAACCAGAACAACAATTACAGAACAAAATACTGTATATCCCACACATACAGCCATAAAACAAACTCGTGAAAGTGCAGTTCCTACAATACATACATTTAGACTGGTCTAATCTAATGCTTACTTTCTTTCAGTGCTTTGAGGTCTCTCTTCTCTCAGTTAGAATATGGTCTCCTGCAATTAAAATACAGAATAAGACTGGTGTCCTCGGTGCAGGGTGAGGGCATGGAAAGGAAGGCAGTTGAGAACCCCCGAAGTTTCAGCAGACTCCGGAGCTTGTTTCTGAAATTGCCATATTGGAGCCTCCTGGAATTTAAACTTGGCTCATTTTTCAAATGGGCCATGTGATTGGCTCAGTATAATTTTTTCTGTCTGTTCAGATTAAGTCTCACTGCTAGAGCAGGTCTCCTACATTTTAATTACAAAAGTCTCTCTGATATCCTTTCTTCATGGAGCTGGTCTCAAGTGCTGTGCTTGGGAGCGGATGGGGCATGGAGTAGCCAAATAGTATGGTGGTGTGGAACGCCACAACCAGTGTGTACAGTACTTGAGAGGGAGGGTCAACATGGGACACAACTGAAGGGAGTGGGAACTGGGTAAACACTGGGATAAATAAAATAACAAAAGAAGAAATCATACCGGGTTAAATTCTTGAGAAAAAAAAGTCACAACATTGCTGTGCAAGAAAAGCAGACGGGGCACAGAGAGTAGAGAAACAGTAATGCCATGCTGGGAAGTGGACAGGGTAACACTGCAGTGCATGGGTTATGGGTATGGTACTTTGGAGGGAGGTTCAACATGTCACACCGAGAGACATGTCTCAACTGATGGTGTGGTGCTTTGGAAGGAGACAAAAAAGACAGGAGGAAGCTGGGATAAATAAAGGGATGAAATGCTGCTTTGGAGGGAATACAACCAAGGTGCAGGGGGGATAGTAATAAATAAATAAAAAAGGGTGAAATGCTGTGCAAAAGTTATAAGATTTGCATTACAATATATAATAATGGAAAGCGGATGGGGAAGAGGGAGCAAATTAACACTATGGCAGAGAGGGGGCTGCTTCAGGTGGGTATAACATTTCCACGGAAGGATCACCTTGGGACATGAAACAGGAGAATTACTTGCAGTAATGATGCACTGGATGTGGTGGTAATCTTGAACAAACAGGTTCAGAATTATTATGTGTTTTTTTTAAATTACAGGGTCTAAATGTTTGTGCACACAAGTCTTTGCAGAGCGTGCTGCACACTTACATTTGCAGTGATGGCATGCAAATAATAATGATTTTTGAGAACTGTAACTGGAACTAGTAGAGGGCAAATACCAGGGCATGGGAGCTGCAAATCGATGGACATCAAAAAAATGGAAACCATTTCAATAAGTAGCTCTTTAAATAAGGGAAGGAATCAAAGCAACAGAACAAAAGGGTAAACAGGGAGGAGAAGAAGCACTGTGGGTAAATTTGGAGACAGGCAATGGCACCACAATCCGCACAGGGGTTGTATACAGACCCCCTTCTCAGGGGGAGGAAATGGACAAGGAAATGATAGAAAGTATATTTAGAATGGCAGAAAAAGGGGAGATATTGCTGATGGGTGATCTGAATATGCCAGATGTTAACTGGAGTGCAGTTGCAGCAGCCACTTCAAAGAGTGGGGTTATTCTAGATGCCCTACAGGGGGCATGCCTAAGACAACTAGTATTGGAACTCACTCAAGAGGAGCAATCTTAGACCTGGTTCTCTTAAATGGAGATGGAGAGAGGATCACAGATGTAGAAGTGGGTAGCCATCTGGGAACTAGCGGCCATCGAACAGTATAGTTCACAATAAACACAGCAATAGAGTCAAGCATACAAGGCAAAAGTACTGGACTTTAGGAGGCTGACTTTGCCAAATGGGTGAGTGCCTAAGGGATGCACAAGCAAATGGGCAGGAAGGAGGGTGGAAGAACAATGGGGAATAATAAAACTGCCATCACAGAGGTAACAAGCCTTTGTGTGAGCAAATAAACAAAACAAAACGATGTAAGAAACCACGATGGTTCTCAAAGGAAGTGGCAATGAAGGTTCAAGAGAAAAGAAAGCATTCAGAGTACAAGGAATCACAGAAGGAGCAGGACAGAGAACTGTATCAGAAGAAGCCAGAAGGTGAAGGAAGGAAACATATTCAATTCAGTGCTTCAGAGTAACTGGTAACTGGTATTTTCTTTTAAACTTAGATTGTAGCTTGTAGTGACACTATACTTTCTTTCTGTGTTGTCTTTACTTATAATTGTTTTGGGCTGTTGAAAATTTAAAAATAGTGGTGGTGTAATTCTGTGCTGTCTTTAATTGTTGCAATTTTAGCCCTCCCACCCCTTCCCAACTCTTAATTATATGCCCTGATAAATCTGATTGACAGGAGCTAAACACAGGGTATAGTAAGAGGTGTTAAGTAGGAGGCATAAGGAAAGAAGACCACCTCAGCACGACAAGTGTTTTGACTCATTTATTTATTTATTGGTTTCTTTTCCTTAAAAATATATATCTGAGGATCAGTTACAGGATTTTAGTACTGTAAATAAATAAAAGAGAACTAAAAGCTTCACTAACAGATAAGTAGTGGGATTGCAGTATAATGTGGGGAGTGGTGCAATGCAGTGGCTGTGGGGCAGCCATATTCAGGCAGACCTTCTGGACACTGGGGTGCTGTCTATCTGCATGCATCTCTCGGACTGCGGGATGAGGTAGCCAGACTCAGGCGGAAGTAAACTGGGTCAGGAGTACCATCACCCTGTCCAGGAACCACCCAGTCCAATGCAGCTGCCTCAAAGGATGCCGAGCGAGAAGCACTTGGATGACAGTGGGCTCAGGGAGGGTGAAGAGCAGTCAAGCAGAGGCACATCCCAGATCCTATTCCTCTCAAGAACTCATATGCCACACTGGCAAATGAGGACAACCAAATAGAGGTACCCAGGGAAGTGGAAGGAAAGGATGTGGAGGTTAGGCAAGGAGGTGACCTCAGTGGGAAAGCAGTGGACCCCAGAGGAGGGGAGGATCCTGGTGGGGACTCCATCATAAGAGGATCCAGCTAGGAACACAGGAGGGGAGGACAGGGAGGTGAGGTGCCTACCAGGTGCCACGGCATGGAGGGATGGAAGGAAGATACTGGGAATCACTGGGAAGGCAAGACAGGAGGGTGAGCTGGATGTCATTATCCACCTAGGTACTAATGACTTGGCAAAGGGGGAGCCAAGGAAGTTCAGGATGAGTTTAGGAAACTGGGAGGGTCTCAAGCAAGTAGCTACTTCTGTCACTTTCTCAGAAGTACTACCTGTGAGAGGCAAGGGAGAGCATGGAGTGCATGCACCGGAACTTTAACTCATGGTTGAAGAACTGGTGCTGTGAGGAAGGGTTTGGATTCATTGGTGACTGGGGACCCATCTGGAGGGATGGAGGTTTGTTCAAGCCTGACGGCCTGCATCCATCCTGGAGGGAACTCAAGCACTCAATGATAAGTTTAAATGCTACATTGACAAGCATTTAAACTAGTAGATGGGGTGGCAGGCCAGCAAGGACGGTACCTACTTGCTCACCCCCCACAGCTAGTAATGAAACCAGTGAACCAGAGGAGTGGCTATCTCTGCAAAGCAGTGTGCAAAAGATGGAGATTAGTGTCCAAAAGGTGCATAAGCAGAAAAGGGGCAAAATTCAGCAGAAGGGCAGACAGCAAGGAGAACCAGGGATAAATGACAACCAAGGAAGGGGCTGGAGTAGAACAGTGAAGCAGTCTAGGAGGTCAAATCATGGAAAGCCATGTGTGCAAATGCCAGGAGCCTTAGCAACAAGATGGAAGATCTGGAAGCTGTCATGGTACAGTCAGACTTGGACATTGTGGCCATCACTGAAACCTGGTGTAATGATAACCATGACTGGGAGATGGCCATACCTGGCTACAACATATTCAGAAGAGACAGAGCAGGCAGGAAGGGAGGAGGTGGCACTGTATGTGAAAAATGACATAAGGGCCACACAGATCCAGGAGGAACAAAATGGGGAGAGATACTGTGGGTTAAGCTGGAAAGGAAAATGGGGCCAGCCATCCGCACAGGTGTGGTCTATAGACCACCAGCCCAGGAGGAAGAAACAGATAGGAGTTGATGCTAGCCATCCAAAGGATGGCAGACAAGGGTGAGGTAGTACTGGTTGGAGACTTCAATATACCAGACGTGGACTGGAGCATCCCAGCAGCAGCATCAACTAGAACAGATTTATCCTGGACTCCTTCAGGGTGCCTTCCTCAAGCAACTGGTCATGGAACCAACTCGGCAGCAGGCAATACTGGACCTTGTGCTCACAAACAGGGACAGTGTGATGGGGGTAACAGTGGGGGAGCACCTGGGTAACAGTGACCACCAGTCATTGTGGTTTGAAATCACAGAAAGAGCAGAACCAAACCACACAAAAACACGTATCCTGGATTTTAGGGGGCAGACTTTGGGAAAATGGGGAGATACTTGAAAGAGGCATTAAGGGGAATGGGACAGGAATCAGGGATTGAGGAACAGTGGGCAGTATTTAAAATGGGGATTATAAGAACAACAAATTATGCATTAAGCAGGTTAGCAAGAGGAAAAGAAAGAGGAGACCATTATGGTTTTCCAAAGAGGTAGCAAAGAAAGTGAAACCAAAAGATTGCATTCAGGCAATACAAAAGACACAGGCAGAAGGGATAGGGAGAAGTACCAGGAGAAACAAAGGGAGGCAGGAAGTCAGTAAGGGAAGCCAAAGCTCAGACAGAAGAACACATTGCAAAATCAGTGGTTAAGGGACAAAACCTTTACAGGTACATAAGTGAAAAAAGAAGGACAAAGGGAGGGATAGTGAGACTGAAGGGGAGGATGGGAGCAGCGTGGAGGATGACAACAGTAAAGCTGACATATTGAACAGGTATTTCTGCCAGTCTTTACTAAGGAAGAGGGGGTAATGGGTCTGAAAGGGAGACAAGGGTGAGAATGGTGCAGAAATGGACACAAGTCCCTTTACACGAGAAAGGGTCCTGAAGGAACTGGAAGTAATAAGAGCTGATAAAGCAATGGGGCCAGATGGGGTACACCCAGGGTCCTTAAAGAACTAAGAGAGGTGGCTGAACCTCTGGCTATCCTGTTCAGCCAATCACTGGAAACAGGAGGTACCCAAAGACTGAGGACAGCAGATGTAGTCCCTTATACAAAAGTGGGAACAAAGAGGAAGCAGGGAACTACAGACCAGTCAGCCTCACCTCGGTAGTGGGAAAGATCATGGAAGCACTACTGAAGGAGAGATTGGTGGAACATCTGGTTGTCAATGGACTACAGGACCCAAGCCGCATGGTTTCACCAGGGGAGGTCATGTCAGACCAACCTCATTGAATTTTGACTGGGTGACTAGGGAGGTGGATCAGGGAGGGCAGTGGGCGTGGCCTATCTGGACTTCAGCAGGGCCTTTGACACTGTGCCACGCAGAGACTATTACACAAACTGGGGAATATGGGTGTGGGCAGGACAGTAGTGTGGTGGGTAGGTAACTGGCTGGGTGGCAGGACACAGAGGGTGGTGGTAAATGGCTGTCACTCCACAGAGGGAAGAGTGACCAGTGGGGTACCACAGGGGTCAGTGCTGGGACCGGTCCTATTCAACATCTTCATCAGTGACATTGCACAGGATATAGAAGGCAGAATTTCACTGTTCGCTGATGACACAAAGCTCTGTAACAGAGTAGACACACCAGAGGGTGTAGACAGAATGAGAAGGGACCTGCAGAAACTTGAAGAATGGTCAAGGGTTTGGCAGTTGAAATTCAATGCAAAGAAGTGCAAGATAATGCATATGGGGCACAAAACCCTGGCACAATATATCAGTTGGGGGTGAGGATATAGCATGCACCAAGCAGGAAAGGATCTTGGGTTGTCATCTCTGATGACCTCAAGGTAGGAAACAGTGTGACAAGGCATCAGGTAAAGCAAATAGGATGCTGGGATGTATAGGCAGGGGCATCACCAGCAGGAAAAGGAGGTCATAATTCCGCTATACAAGACACTAGTGAGGCCCCACCTGGAGTACAGTGTACAGTTCTGGAGACCATACCTATGTAAGGACATAGACAGGGTAGAGAAGGTTCAGAGGAGGGCAACAAAGATGGTGCATGGGTTGCATCACAAGTCCTATGAAGACAGGTTGAAGGAACTGAACATGTACTCCCTGGAGGAGAGGGAGGAGAGGATATGATAGAGACATACAAGTATCTTACAGGGAGGAACAGGGTGCAGGAAAACACTATTTTAAGCGAAAAAGATGTTTCAGGACTAGAGGGCATGGGATGAAGTTGGAGGAGGACAATTCAGAGGAAACATGAGAAAGAATTTCTTCACAGAACGGGTGGTGGACAAGTGGAACACCCTGCCAGAGGAAGTGGTGGGGCTGAAACAATCACGGATTTAAGAATGCATGGGATAGACATAAAGGAATTCTAGAGGTCAGGGTAAGGGAAATAGACTTCTAGGAAAACAAACTGAACTTACAAGCTCAAATGGGCAGACTAGGTGGGCCATAGGCCCTTATCTGCCGACACTGTCTATGTATGTATCTATGTATCTATGTAGTTAAAGCAAAGGAAGCTGGAAAGCAGTCAGAACAGCAAAGGCCCAAACCAAGGAAAAGATAGCCAACTCAGTTAAGAAGGGATAAAACCTTTTATAGGTACATCAGGGCAGAAGGAAGACCAAGTGAGGGATAGTGAGGCTTAATAAAGGGAGGGAGGGTGGGCAGAGGGTGACTGTGAAAAGGCAGAGATACTAAACAAATATTTTTGCTCAGTATTTACAAATAAAGAGGAAGGTACCTAAAACAAACAGTAGAAACACTCTGGATACAGAAGTTGATACCAGCCCATTTACAGAAGAGAGGGTCATGAAAGAACTCTTAAAACTGAAGGTGGACAAAGCAATGGGGGCCTGATGGGATTCATCCCAGAATTCTAAAATAACTAAGGGTAGAACTAGTGACATCACTGACTACCCTCTTTAACAAATCATGGGAGGATGAGGTGGTACCCGAGGACTGGAGGAGGGCAGATGTGATTCCCCTTCACAAAAGTGGGAGCAAGGCAGAAGCAGGAAACTACAGACCTGTTAGTTTAACCTCAGTGATAGGGAAAATGATGGAATCACTTCTGAAGGAAAGAACTGTTGAGTATCTAGAGGCCAGAGGGCGCAGGACCCAAGGCAGCATGGATTCACAGCGGAAGGTCATGCCAGACAAATCTGATAGATTTCTTTGACTGGGTGACCAATGTAGTAGATCAGGAGGGGCTGTAGACATGGCCTACCTAGACTTTAGCAAGGCATTTGACACAGTCCCACACAAAGATTAATATACAAGTTTGCCAGCCTGGGAGTGTTTCCAAGATGACAGCCTGGGTAAAGAATTGGCTGGAGAATAGGACACAGAGAGTAATAGTAAATGGAGTCCACTCTGAAGAAAGGGGGGTTACTAGTGGGGTACCGCAGGGTTCAGTAGTAGGACCGGTCCTCTTCAATGTCTTTATAAGCGACATTGCAGAGGGACTGGAAGGAAAAGCATGTCTCTTTGCAGATGACACAAAGATCTGCAACAGAGTTGATGCACAAGGTGGAGTGGAAAGGATGAGAAGGGACTTGGCAAGGTTAGAGGAATGGTCAAATGTATGGCAGCTTAGATTCAATGCTAAGAAGTGCAAGGTAATGCACCTGGGAAACAAAAACCCAGGGAAGAGTACACAATGGGGGGTGAGATACTAACAACAACAAAAATGGAAAGGGACCTGGGGGTAGTCATATCAGATGACCTAAAGGTGGGCAAGCAATGTGAGAGGGCAGCAAGGAGGGCTGGGGGGATACTGGGATGCATAGGGAGAGGCATCACCAGTAGAAAAAAAGAAGTTATTATCCCTCTGTACAGACAGCTGGTGAGACCCCATCTGGAGTACTGCATGCAGTTCTGGAGACCCAATCTCCTCAAAGACATAGACAGGATGGAAGCTGTCAGAGGAGGGCAACTAAAATGGTGCAGGGTCTGCACGGAAGACATATGAAGAGAGACTTAGGAGCTTATATGTATATGCAGCTGAGAGGCCTGAGCCTGAAAAAAATGGTCTGGGATAGGATCCCTACCTCTGCCTCCCTAGTTTGGGCCCTATAGGATGTGGAAGGCCTATCATTAGAATTACTTCTATAGGTGGCCTTATATTCTTCTACCTTCTTCATACAGGCCTCTGTTTTGTCACCAAATAGCAAATTTTTCTTAAATGGAAAGTCCATCGCCTTGGCCTGGTGTCCAAGGTCAGGTTTGTGCCCTGAGCCAGTCAAATCTCCTAAGGAGACAGATCGTGCAATCAACCTGACTGCAGAATCATTAGTGTCCACAGCCATGTGGAACTGGTATTTTGTGGCATCTAGAGCAGCTCTTGCTGTATCCTGTAGATCCACTGCCACCTCACCTGGCACTCTGTCAGCCAGGGCTAACACTGCATTCCAGAGTGCCTTCTAGTATTGCACTGCATAGGCCACATAATTGGCCTGTATAAGTATGAGAGAGGCAGCCATATACCCTTTTTCCCCATTGCATCCATTGTCCGAGAATCCTTGTCTGGAGGATGGGTAGCCAAGGGAATTCTGGCTTTTATCGTAGGCAGCAGCCTGCACAACTCCTTCAGGGTCAGGGTGGCTGAATAGAAAATCAGCTGTTGTTCTATCAAGCTGATATTTCTTGTCAGCTTTTTGTTAACTCCTGGAATAGAATTAGGAGTTTGGAATACTTGTACTGCTGCCTTTTCAAGGACTTATGCACAGGCAGTAATAAACATTTTTGTGGGGGCTAGCCCCATGATATCCAAAATTCTACTTCCTCCACATCCTCTTCTGTCTCCTGCAGAGGAGGTTGAGTGTTTCCACCATGCTTTTCACAAAAGCATAATGTGAGTATAATCCTCGGGACCCCTGGGGTGGGGAGAACCGTACTCCTGTTCTGGAGAAACCTCTGGATCTATCAGTGCCTCCTCAAAATCATCATCCTCCTCCTCCTCCTCAGGAAAGGATGCCTGTGGTTCCTGAGAAGGTGGAACCGCACAGGAACCGAGGCAGTCTGTACTGGAACTGAGACTGCAGCTTGCAGCGCTTACCAAGACCTGTAAGGCATTGGCAATGTCCTCAGTTGAGGCATACCAGTTTTGTCAGCTGGAGCTCCTTAGCCTTCTCCGCCGGAGGCTCAGCGCACATGCTTTTCTCACACTTTTTCTTAAGTGGAACAGGTTCAGTCCCCTGAGTCCACTGTCCTTTCTGACTTAGCCTGCTCAACTTTATCTGATCCTTTAACATGATCCTAGCTTTACCTCCATCCTTTCTTGCACCACAGGTGGAGGAAACACTTTCACCAGTATTAGCAGAAGCAAAGGCCATTTTTTCCAAAATTTGGGACCTTTTCTTGAGAGTTTTAGGACAAAATGTTTCTGAATATCACAATTTGCAAAAATATAGCTAGTGCCAGACATGTCCTAGTCATCTTTCTCTACCTTTCTCCCAAGCTCCTCCCTTATCAATCTACTGAATGGGGTTATCGCTCTCAAGCTCCTTTTTCCTTAATTACTTGCATAGTTCCTAGTTGCATAATTTTGACCTTATTGTGTAGTTTTGTGTAAATATTAATCACTGTACTTTGATCTCACTACCTCAATTTTTCTATACTGACCTGACCATTATTTTGTCCAAATCTAACTTAAAGAGCTTATTTTGGTCAACTTACCTCTGTTTCTTTATCACATTTGCTGCTGTTATGTAATCTGTACTACGTATCATAATTCCCTGCACTCGTATGATGTATTATGATGTTCTTTGGAAGTTTGTATCTGTACCCTCCCAGGTTGTGCCTGAAAATAGTCTTTCTGGCCAGTGCACCTACCAGTAAACAAAAATGAAAATTACGTACCTACCATAATTCTTGATCTTCTTGGGCGAGTCTCCACCACTCACTCTCCACTAATGGGATCTGCGGCCGAGCACTAGGACCCATCGGGAGCAAACTTTTGCTGGAGGTCGACACGAGAGATGGCGCCCTTGCTGGCTCGCATGATAATGACTATCTCGGCCACCCTCCAACTGCCTCAGTACCTTTTTACCAAGGAGGTGCAGCGCAACTAACGAAAGAGTAAACTAACCTTAAAAGCGGACATAAGATAGTCCGGACGACCCGATGTAAGAAGGGTCAACAAAGAAGTCTTCACGGCCTAAAGATTTGAGGGTGAAGACCAATACAGCTGTGAGCTCGGGGGATGGAGGGTGGGCGTGTGAATGAGTGGTGGAGACTCGTCCAAGAAGATCAAAAATTACGGTAAATACGTATCCTCATATCTTCCTGGACATAAGTCTCCACCACTCATTCCACACTAATGGGAAGTACCAAGCTGATAATCCCCAAAGGGCAGGAGAGCCAGAGCTCACGTGTCTAGGACAGAAGTCCATTAAGGATAGTTCTGCCGAAGGTGGAATATAGCCTGGCATGAACATCCAGTGCATAATGTTGAACAGGTATGCACTGAGCTCCAGGTGGCGGCATTGCAGATATCTGCGATTGGAACATTCCGATTTTCCGCTAGGGATGCCCGACAGCCCTAGTAGAGTGAGCGTAAACTCCACCTTCTAACTTAACCTGTGCCATAGAATAGCAATGTCGAAGGCATGCCACCAGCCACGATGAGATGCATCTGATAGCGACAGGTTGACCCAGCCGGTCTCGCTGAAGGAAACAAATAGTTGCTGGGTTTTGCGAAAATTCTTGGTTATATCTAAGTAGAAATGCAAGGCTCTCTTAACATCCAAGGAATGAAGAGACTGTTCCCTTCATTTTGGAAGTTCGCAAGTAAGAGGGAAGGACCAGAGGTTGGTTCAGATGGAATTCTGACACAACCTTGGGAAGAAATTAGGATGAGTACGAAGAACTACTTTGTCCTTATGGAACACAGTATACGGAGGGTCCGTAACTAGGGCATGTATCTCAGAGACCCTGCGGGCTGAGGTAATGGCAACTAGGAAGGCTGTCTTCCAGGTAAGAAACTTTAGCTCACAGGTAGCCAGGGGTTGCAAAGGTTTCCAGTGAGCATGTCTAGCACAAGGTTAATGTCCCAGGCTGCAACCGGACGTCTTACAGGGTCTGGTATGCAGAATTCCTTTAAGAAATCTCTTAACCATAGGTAACTGAGCCAGAGACAAGGAAGAAACCGGCTCATGGTATGCTGAAATGGCACTAAGGTGAACTTTAACTGTAGAGTACTGGAGACCTGAGTTTGAGAGGTCCAAAGGTACTCCAGAACCTTGTCTGGTGGATAGGAAAAGGATTCCAAGAGGAGTTTGCACACAAAGAGAAAAAGCTTCCACTTAGAAGTGTAAGTTTTTCAAGTAGCTGGCTTCCGAGCAGCCAGAAGGATGTCTGAGACTCTTGAGAGGCGTTGAACCGGTTCTACTTCTACCTCTTCAGGAGCCAAGCGTGAAGGTGAAGCGACCTCAGGTTGGGATGGACCAACCAACCGAGTCAAAGGTTCATTTGCAGGGAAGTGGTCTCGAGAGGTTGCCAACATACTGTTGAGTAGAGGAAACCATAGTTGCCGAGGCCAGGAGGGCAATGAGAATCATCTTGGTCCCCTGAGACTCGAATTTGAGAAGTACTCTCTGAATTAGAGAGCGGTGGAAAGGCGTAAAAGCGTTTGTCCACATGGCCTGAATGCATCCTGACAGAAAATGCCAGGCCCTGGATTTCTGGAGCAGAAGAGAGAGCAGTTTTGCGTTGGTGGGGATGCAAAAGGTCCAGGTCTGGAGTCCCCACTCTTGAACAGTGACCGAGCTACGGCTGGATCAAGAGACCACTCGTGAGGTCTGCCTCTGTTCTGCTGAGGTGATCTGCCAAGTTGTTTTGTACACCTGGCAGATATACTGCTGAATTAGAGATTTGTGCTCCAAGCACCACTCCACACTCTCATTGCTTCCTGCAAAGGTAAGAATGAGCACCGCCTTGCTTGTTGATGTAATACATCACAGCTTTGTTGTCCGTTTGAAGGAGAATGTTCTTGTGACAAAGAATATCCTTCAACGCTCTGATACATGGAGGACTGCTCTCATCTCCAGGACATTTATGTGAAGCTGAACCTCGAGCTGAGTCCATACCCTGAGTGTGGAGAGGCGACAATGGGCTCCCCATCCCATCAGCGATGCATCTGTGGTGATGGAGATCTGATGATCCAGAGGAGCAAAGGGAATCCTTCCAGAGATTGCTCTCTTGAGACCACCAGGTGAGAGACCTTCACGAGGGCTCTGTCCCTTGATGGGATAAGATTGGGGTGAGAGGTCGGTGACCACTGGTGGAGAGCATCCATTGGGTGGTTCTCATGTGTAACCGAGCTAGGGGTACAGTGAACACTGAGTGCGCCATGAGACCCAACATACGTTGCATAGAGAGGCTGTGACTGATCTGTTCTCCCGATGTAATGGGCCATCTGAAGGATGTAGAGTCTTCTGTCCTCTGGAAGGAAAGCCTTCAGGAAGAGGTGTCCAGAAGAGTCCCTATGAAAAGAGCCTCTGGGAGGACTGCAGCTGTGACTTCTTCAGATTCAGCAGAACTCCATGGATGTAAGAAGAGGAGGCGTTTGAGCGGCTTCCAGGGTCCCTTGGCTGGAAGGGGCTTCCAGGAGCCAATCGTCCAGGTAAGGGAAACACTCGAGTCGAGCTCCTGAGATGCCCAGCAGAACTGCACAACACTTTGTAAAGACTCGCGGCGCTGAGGATAGCCCAAAGGGCAGGACTCTGAACTGATAGTTGACCCAGAGCCACAAACCTCAGGAATTTGCCATGGCTCGGTGGATGGGAATATGCTGGTAAGCATCCTGCATGTCCAGGAGGCTAGCCAGTCATGTTGATGAAGCAAAGGTAACAGGTTTCCCAGAGAAATCATTTTGAATTTCTCCCTAGGGAGGAATTTGTTTAGCTTTCTGAGGTCTAGAATGGCGCATCCCCCAGACTTCTTTGGAACCAGAAAGTAGTGGGAGTAGAACCCTGTGTTTACGCTGATGCAGAGGCACCAGTTCTACGCCCTGTTGTTCAGAAGGCCCTGGATCTCGCGGCGAGGAGGTCTGACTGAGAGGTCAACAACCTGGGTTGCCGTTTGGGAGGGCGATTGGGGGGTTTCCAGAAAATTGAGAGAATAACCCTCGCGAATTATCCGAAGGACCCATTTGTCGAGGTTATGGACTTCACTGGTTGTAGAAGTACATCAGGCGACCTCCCACGGAGGAGAAAGTTCCACCTCGGGCAGTGGGGATGGAACTTGGGCCAGCAATTCATAAGGTAGCACTGGGGCTTTAGGCCCCTGCACTTTCTATTGCATCTTCTTTTGAGGTTGGGCAGGTTGGCTTTTATGGAAGCTTCCTCTGCCCCTGACTTGAAAGACTGACGACTATGAAACTGGCGTTTACCTGCATGCCCTCGAGAGGGGTAGGCGGAGTCGAGCCAGCAATGGCTGACCTAGTCTTCTGAGTAGCCTCTAGGGCTTGCTCTACCTGAGGACGAAAAGATATGAGCCATCAAGGTCAACGCCATTACCTGCTGCTGTGCATCATTCGTAAAGCGGATGCGCAGCCAGGAGTGATGGTGAGTACAAATACCAGCGGCTGCTGAACGAGAAGCAGTGTCGAAGCGTCCATGGCGGCTTTGACCTGTTGGTTATTAGATTCAATACCTCTGGTAACGGTCAGAAGAAGCTCTGACTTGAGTCGGAATCTGGAAGAGCTTCAACCATTCGTTTAATAGAGTGCCACAGGATATACTCATACTGAGAAAAATAGCCTTGATAGCTGGCACACGATACTTAGAGTGGAGGCAGCAAAGACTCTCTTACCTAATATTTCAATCTTACGAGACTCTTTGTTAATAGGTCGAGCTGTGTAACCTGAGGAAGAACGACCTTATCATTCTCTGCCAGGACTACAATAGGATCCAAAAGGCTTGAGATGCCAAAATGGGACGATCCTTGGGGGCTGAATATTTCCTATCAATGGATTTAGCCACCGAGGGAGTAAGAGCAAGATTATTCCATACCATTTGAGACAGCGTCTCGAAGGAAGGTTGAATCGGAGGGTCAAATCCATAGGGATCTCGAAGCATGAAGATACTGGAGTCTTAATCTTTTCCCAGGATCGATGTCTGTAGTCTGGAGAGAAAGAGTGGAACTCAGGTTTTTCAACAGAGACTTAAAGGACAGGTCCTCGACCACAGGCTCTGTAGCAGTGAAAGATCCTGCTTCCTCCACTTCATCACCCAACTGAAGGTCCGGGTCAGGCTCAACATCATCTCTGATAGTCCAGGAAGGACTGTTTGGACAGGAAAGGTAGAAAAATAGGAGAGAAGGAAAGAACTGATAGAAAGGGAGAGTCCCGAGGGCCCCAGTGCCGAGGAGGCGAGCGGGTCGAAGCAGTGCCGGCGGAGGCTACGGCACCCGAAGCCTGTGGCACCGTCGCCCCAGCGCCGCCCATGAGACCAACGGCACCGCGGATGGCACGCAAGGCCCGCGGCACCGAAACGGCGCCGACAAAGCGAGAGGCCCGCAGATGGCGCCGAGGACATCCCAGGACCTTGGAAACACAAGAGAAGAAGAAAAACCAGGAGATAAGGGCATCGGTGTGGCCCCCTGGCCGCAGCCATGTGAGGGGAAACACCTAAGCACGGAGTCGCTGGCACGAAGGAGGCGCGCGACCAGGAAGATCCAACTGCCCTACCTGATCGCCCGACGAGGCCGAAGGCTCCAGGGCAACCGATCCAGGCAGAAAACCAACCTCCGAGCCCATCGCTCCATAAGAGCGTCCCATGATGAAACTGCTCATCTGGAGACCTACCTATGGGTGGGGTAGGAGTCCGATGTGGGGTGACGAAACGGAAGTTGGCAACTCCGAAGGAGGACGACAACTAACCGCGATAACTGACCATGTCGGCGCAGAGCGGTATCAGAGGGCGACCTCAGTGATACCTTCTCTTTTTGACCTGTGGGCGAAGAAGAGCTCGAGGCGAACGGTGCCGAGGAATCGACCGTGTTTGTTTTTATGCCGGGCGGGGACCACCCATCCCCCGGCATCGGACTGACTGTTGTCGGAACCCCGCTGAGGAGAAGGGGCTGACCGGACCCAACCCGACTGACTGAACAGCTTTCATACAATCTCTCTACCGTCACCTGACCTGCTCATGGTCGACTCCGTCAAGTAGGCTGAGACTTCTTTATTATATGTTAAATTTAAAATATAAAAAAATATAATGAAATAGAATAAATTTAAACGATACTACTATCGAGATAATATTACAAAAATAAACTGAAAACTATGCGCTAGTTTGAAGTTTGACTCGATTTCAAACGAGCAACGTCGTTACTGAAGTGCACTCGGACGGCGGGAAAAAAAGAACTGAGGCGGTTGGAGGGTCGGACGCCGAGATAGTCATTACGCGCCGAGCCAGCGCCGTGGTGCCATCTCTCGTGTCGACCAAGCAAAAGTTTGCTCCCGATGGGTCCTAGTGCCTCCGGCGCAGATCCCATTAGTGTGAATGAGTGGTGGAGACTTATGTCCAGGAAGATTTAAATGAATAAAATAAAATAAAACACACAATGAATGTCTGTCTGCTTTAGCTATAATCTGACCACAAGACTACACAATTTGAAACCAGTGGGTCCTGTACGTTTCTTAGGCTTAACAACAGGAGCCTCTGACATCGATTAGATTTGCTAAAGAAAATATATCAAATTTTGGTTCCTTAGAACTGAATATTTCAAATATAAATAACCACTAACGGTTCCGGAACTGGATGCTACTCGGTCCCTGACAAAAAAGGGAACCAAGAAACCAACAAATTTGAATAAAACTTAAGCAATTATATGGGTTAAGGAACTGACTGCAAGAACTAACAAATATAGTAAAATTGAGGTAAAAACTCACTAGAAATAGTAGAACCTTCGGTTCCAAGGAACCGTGAAGGAACCGCTAATCACACAAAATATTCACACAAATTACAAAATAAACTAAAACTAAGGCAGCAATCTGAAATATATATAAAAAATACTACTTATCAACCAGATAAACAGATTTTGAAGAGGTTGAAGGAGAGCTCTCCGGGACATCTTCACTAGGCAGAGCGAGTAAGAATCTGAAGCACTCAGAGTGCAGCAGTTGCTAGGGCAGCAGTTTGAAATTGGCATGAGCCAACTGAGAGTTCCATCATTTGCTTATAATTCCAGCTCTCTGGGCAGTCCAACATAGAAGGCTGAATGCATCATTTAATCATAATGAGTGATTCCTGTGGTTAGAACATAAATGCAGTTTTGTAGCATTTAAAAAATGTGAACAACAGCCTTCCCATTTAAAAAAACCACTGTGTCTGATCCCACAAATGGCCACTGAACATGCGGGTAATTACATCACTGGAGCAAGAGGCAGAGGCTTTATTGCACTCTCTACAGTGCTTAACCTGCAATACACATGTTGGGCTATGATTTTGCTGTTTTGTTTCCATAAAATTATACTTTCTCAAATGCATTGTACAGGACAGGTTTTGAAATACCTTGTGGTCTAGTGGTCATGTCCTGGGGATAATGTGCTGGTCCTCTCTCCAAATGCAGAGTTAAATATAATTGCTATTTCATCCATGTATTAAAAAAAGCCAGTTCTACTGTATTTTGTGATGGCAAAGCCCCAGCCAGCCAGTCCACCCATGACTGCCATAGTTGTCATCTCAACAAGCGCCTGGTCCAATACACAACAGCAGTTAGCCACAGTGTCTGCAGGAAACACTCCTAGACAAACACTGCACTGTTAGAATCTCCTTTGAGAGCACACTTGATATTGAACCACTCCCATTCTTCCAGGCTGGCACTACTATATGATGCACTTATGACATGTATGTGCATCACTTAACAGAGCCAGCCGAGAAGAACAGGAGGGCTTCCTGTTATCAGCATGCACTCTCGACGGGCAGGACTCTCTAGCCTGGTGTGGCAATTTGTTTAACTAAGAGTGTTTCCTCCAAACACCCTGGTAGATTGGTATTGTTTAATGGACCAGGCGCTTTGTTGAAATTACAATCATGGGGCAGCTGGGCTGATTGGCTGCTGGGGGGTTGTTTGCCATTACCAAATACAGTGGAACAGGCTTTTTTAAGTGGATGAAATAACAAAAATGACATCTAACTCTGCATTTGAAGAGGACCAGCAGCACATTCTCATCAGAGGACATAGCCACTAGACTGCCAGGATTTTCAAAGCCTATACCATTGCAGTATTGATTTTGTCATTTAAACCAGCTGCCCATACAAAGTGCATCCACTATAAGTAGCAGATACTGTGGGCTCAATTCTGAAAATGGGCATAGATCGGCAAGCTGCAGCAAACAGCAGCTTGCACTGAAGCCCGTGCACTGAAGGACTCTGCACCTGATTCTGCACAGGAGGGTCCCGCCTCCTACATCCTACACTTGCAGCAACCTGTCCCATGTGGCAAACACATGGTGCACAGGAAGGGTTTGCCAAGGTACCTTGCAGCAAAGGCAAGCGGTGCCCCTCCCCAATCCCTATATAGCCTTATTATAACAACACAAAGGCAGCCCTCTCATTGATGGTCCAGTGGCCCCTCCTGATCCTTGATGTGCCCCTATATTTAAAATATAAATGAACCCCCATTGGTAGTACAGCAGTCCCCCACCCTGATCCTGGATGTGCCTATATTTAAAATATAAATGAACCCCCATTGGTAGTACAGCGGTCCCCCACCTGATCCTGGATGTGCCCCTATATTTGAAGATGAACCCCTCATTGGTAGTATAGTGCCCCCTGCTCCCAATCCGATGTGCCTATATTTAAAATATATGAACCATTTACTGTTACGATAGTGGTCATCCTGCCCTGATGCCCCTGTCATTATAACAAAAGAAACAGTCACTCACATTGGTGGTCCAGTGGCCTCCCACCCCCACCCTAGCAGGCAGTGCACACCACCCTACTCCCCCATACTGAGACACAGCCGGGACTGGCACAGCCCTCCTCACACCTCTGCGGCGGTTCCCAACTGAACTGTCACTGGGCAGACTGTAAAGTGTACGGGCATCACCAATGTGAGGGGCTTTTTCTTATAATGACGGGGACATTGGGGATCAGGCAGGGTGTCTCTATACTACCAATGAGGGGTCCATGTATATTTTAAAATATAAGGGCACATTGAGGATTGGGACGGGGGACCACTATGCGACCAATGATGGGATAATTTCTGTTTTCAATACAGGGGCACATCACGGATTGGGGTGGGGAGCCACTATACTACCAATGAGGGGTTCATGTGCATTTTAAACATAGGGGCACATCAGGATTGGGGTGGAGTGCCACTATACTATTAATGAGTTCATGTGTATTTTAAATATAGGGGCACATCCGGATTAAAAGGGGACCACTATACTATGAATGAGGGGCACATCTGGGATTGGGGTGCAGGGACCACTATACTACCAATGAAGGGGTTGTGTGTATTTTAAATATAGGGGCACAACTGGGATTGGGAAGGGACCACTATACTACCAATGAGGGGTTCATGTATTTTAAAATATAGGGGCACATCAGGGATTGGGGTGGGAAGCCACTATACTATCAATGGGTTCATGTGTATTTTAAATATAGGGGCACATCCGGGGATTGGGTGTGGGGACCAGCGACACATTGCTACAAACAGGCAACTCTCCCAGAGGAACATTTTCTAAGTACTCTTAGACCAGCCTGGCTAGTCTAAGGGTACTTAAATCTCTCCCTCTGGGAGGTTCTGTGATGCACATTCAGGGATGTGGCAGCTTGCATCTGCCACATGCCCCCAGTGTCTCGCATCCCATTTTTTGGCACACAGGCAGCGCAGAGTCCTGTCTGGGGCAAGCAACCTGTGATTGACACAGGCTGTCTTCATGAATAGCTCAAGGGCAGTGTTTGATCATGCAAGGTGCCACTTGCGCCATTTATGTTTGGTGCTGGCACCTTGCGGCAATCAAAGGGCTTTGAGAATCAAGCCCTGTATCTCTTAAAGGTGTTGCACCTTCTGCTGCCATTGGAAGGAGCTTAAAGATCAGCTGACACTTTGGGGAAAACTTTAGAAACATTACATTTAGACACAATTTAGCTTGTATTTCATACCTCTTCTGCAGATTACTTCTCTCCATTATTATTGCTGAAGCAATTCCTCTGAAACAAGATCTTTATTAATTAGAGTACATCTGCCTTTGTAGCTTATTACCTACTTTAAATTATAATGGTCTGCTTTGCTGTCACAGTTTCTAGGGGAAGAACTGTGATGTCACAGGCAGAGCATTATGGCATCAGAGTTGGGAAGAAATAAAATACTTACTGTAGTAATGTTGTTTCTTCTCAGGATCTATCAATGAGCATTGCAATAAACATCTTTCCACCAGAGTGTGGAGTAGAGACTGAAATTTATGCAAATTTTAGAATTCAGAATACAAGTTCAAACTCTGCATTGTGGTCAGATTCCTTCTACTGTTCCAACATTATATCTGTTTCTACAGCTAGGGAAGCTTTAGCCACTAACACTAACTAAATGGCTACCAAAAAATTTCTAAAATTTTCTTTAACATTTTGAAAAACCCCATCAAATTAAAGCAGACTTAAGTAAAGTTAGCCACATTCTAACAATCACTGAGAAGCTGAAATAAGGAATACTTAACCTTAAGAACAGATTCTGGTGTGAACCCATTTTCAGGTTCGGAAGGGAGGCAGGGTCATGGTTTGTAATGCTCATTGATGGATTCCTGAGAAGAAACAACATTACTATGATGAGTATTCTTTTCTTCAAACAACATGGAGTACATCAGTGATGCCTTACAGTAGGCAGACTCACTAGTAGCACCTTGAGAGGATGTGTCCACAACCCATTTAGGAAAAAGGTCCTGCAAGACAGCAATTCCAAACTGGCATACCTCCTGAACTGTATGAGCAGACAGTTGCGTTTTGTGAAGGTGTGCACTGTTTTCTAGATAACTGCTTTACATTTTTCTATGAGGGGATGCCCTTGTAGCTGCTATGGAGGTAGAGTTACCCTTTGTGGAATGTGCCTGCATTACTCTGGAAGGGAGTTTATCAGGATTTTCATAACAGAACTGAATGCAGGAGATTATCCAACAAGAGACAGTTTTCTTAGCTGCTGGTTTTTCTTTGTCAACCTCTCCACAGGTAACAAAATGTATGTGCTCTGGTTGGGACCTGGAATCCTTTGTCTGGTCCAAGTAGTGACATAGTGCCCGTCTTACATCTAGACAGTGTAGTCTCTACTCACCTGCATTAAAGTGTTCAGGACAGAAGAAGGGTAACTGTTTCAAGGGGAATTCTGACACCACCTTAGACAAAACTTCCTATTAACATGAAGGACTGCCTTATCCATGTGGAACATTATGAAGTTTGGATCTGCACAGAGGGCTGGCAGTTTGCTTACCTTACTGGCGGATGTCATGGCAGTCAGGAAATTTTTTTCTATGTGAAGACGTAGTTTAAATTAACAGTAGCCATAGGCTCAAGGGATCCTCCTTCAGCTGGACAAGACAAATATTTAGATTCCACTAAGGAATTGGGTCCCTTACAAGGGTACAGGTGATTGAGACCCTTATAGATCAATGGCAATGCTTTATTTGTTTTCTTGGTTTCACCAATTGTTTCATGTTGTTTACATTAAATCAGACAGTTAAAAAACCTGCGTGTGTGTATTGTGGTGTTTTTGGTATTTGATCTGCCACTAAAGGACCGCCTTACATTCTCCGTGGTCTGTCAGACCCTTCAGTTGCTGCCGGTGAGGACTCCATCTGGACCATGCGAATAACTGGACGGACACATAAAATAAAGAATACAAGTTTATTCTATGCAGTAGACGCTCTCTTCACGGAGACAAGCCCCAGACTGAATGATTTCTCTGACTTACAGGCATACATGGCACTGCCAGACAGTGCAACAATTAGCTACATGCAGGTTCTAAGTGTTCTTAAAGGGGCAGCAGCTTAGCGTTAAGTTAAGCCCCGCGCTTAATGTGTCGCGTCACATCACTGCTGGGACAGTGAATGCGAGCACCACTCGAACAAAGCAATACACTATCAACAGTTGCTAAGTAATAAATATTTATAAGTAAGTTTTAAAGGAAAAAAAAAATCATGTTCATGCATTTCAAGGCATTATATTTAAAACAATATTCCACTGCAGGAAGAGGCGGGGGGATCTAGGCTAAACTGGGGACCAGTCAGAGTAGCACCTGAGAGGAATACCATAGCACTAGAAGCTTGGTCATGCTACAAGCACTAAAGTGCAGGGAAGGAAAGGAAGAAGGGAAGGGTAGCAGCAGGAGGATACCCAGAATGCAGGCGCACACTTTAATAATAGTTACGTAACAATAACAAACAGGTGGACTGTCCACTGGAAGACATTCCTAAGGGGGAAGCATTAGTATTTAAATGAACATGGAGTCCGGTTTCACAAAAGTCCAAAACCTCCGTCGACTTTTCCAGTCAGTGGGAATGGAGCATGTGTAGATTGCACTAGTTCCTGTCAGGACAGGGTCAGGTCGTCAAAAGTGACCCAGCAGTTCTGCCCACTATCAAATCCACACCACTTGACTGTATAAGTCCAGGATCCATTTATGAACTTCTTCCTTAAGATCTTCTCAATCTGGCACACTGGTATGTGTAATGGAGAGTCCTGAGGAGAGGAAGAAGAAGGCTTAAAAAAGAGAGAAGTCTCAGGCAAATCTGGCAAAATGGAAGCTGACTGGAGAGTGTCAGGAGTGGGAAGATCTGTAGGAACTAGTAGCAGGTTGTCTGGAGGGATCTCAGCTTCAGAGGATGGCAGGCTCAAGTGCAGCTTCATTGTTAGGTGGATTGGGGTCATCTGGAAGGTTGTTACTCAGGTACCCATGTTTCAGTCAATTTATGTGGACATTGTTGTGCAGCAGCTTTCCATCCAACTTGCATTGTAAATGAACGTGGACAAGAGGAAACTTTTCTATGATGTAGAAGAGACCAGTCCAGGGACGAAGCAGTTTCTTGGTGGTGCCCAGAAAAAGGACAGGTCGGTACAAATGCACAATGTCCCCAACAGATAATGAGAGCTCATGCGACTTGGCTGCTGACATTTTCTATATTGTAGAGTTTCTCTGGCCCAACGTGGTGATTGCAACACGTCTGGCAAGTTCAAGCTGTTCCAGCATGGGAATAATGAAAGAAGAAGCTGACTCAGAAACCTCTAGCAGCGAGATCCCTATCCAGTGGAGTTCTTGGGTGCTGTGACAACAAATGACTGTGTTGAGAAAGGCAATTGCCACAGTGGCAGCTTTAATGTCTTTTAGGGGATGAGTTCCAAATACTTTGTTAGGTAGTCCACAAAAGCTAGGATGTATTTGTTACCAGAGTCACAGCATGTTGGTAGGGCCCAAGAATGTCAGTGCTGACTCTTTGGAAGGGTTCAGTGGCTACAGGCATTGGAATGATGTGTGCCTTTGTCAGCTTGACAGGAGGCTTTCTTGGGAGCAGAGCTGGCAGGATTTTACAAATCGGACAATGTCCCTGTTCATGTGAGGCCAGAAGAAGTGAAGCCTTGTCTTTTCGAGTTCTGTGTATTCCCATATGACCTCCAGAAAGTGGAGAGGCATGAGTGGAGAGAAGAACTAGATTGATTAGAGAGGCTGGCACAACTAGCTGTACATGAGTTCTATCCATATGATAACCCTCACCTTGCTTGGTCCAGATGTGAATAAGCACACCGTCATTGAGGAGGTATTGTGAAGCAAAGAAGAGTACACCTTGGAGATGCTTCTTTTGTTGTGGTAAGGTTCAGACTCTAAGTAAGTGATTATGTCCAGAAATTGAGTGTCAGTTCTGTGTTGCATTTTAATAGTTGCCAGGGACAGATCAGAAGTAGAGCAATTTGAGGTGCTGTAGGAGTGTCCACAGGAAGCACATCCATGGTGTGGAAGGAAGAGTTTGTAAGCAGCATTCTTTGTCTGTTGAGGGTGATGCAGAGGATATCATCTCAGCATACACCATATGCATTTAAGTGAACTCGACCTGGTCTGTACTGAATTTCAAAGTTGTAAGTCTATAACATGGTGATCCATCGGGCTAATTTGCCAACTGGCCTCCTTCATTTTGAATAACCATCTGAGGGCAGAGTGATCAACAATAGCTGTAAAGGAAAATAGCGAAGGTAGCAGTCAAATTTCTTACGGCAAATACCATGGCTAGATATTCTTTTCTGTGATGTCATAGTTCTGTTCAGCTGAGGAAAGAGAGCACCCAGCATAGGAGACCACATGTTCTGTTTTGTCTTGAATTTGACAGAGCACAGCACCCACTGCAAAGGAACTAGCAACTGAGTAGAGTTTGAAAGGTTGCTTGACCCTTGGGTAGCCAATACTGGAGAAAAGATTAGGTTTTGTTTTAAGGTTTCAAATTCCTCTCTACATTTGAAAGTCCAATTATAGTCACATCCCTTTTGGTGAGGGCATACAGTGGAGCTGCGATCTTGGCATAGTTGCAAATTAACTTTTGGTAGTAGTCAGACAAGCCCAGAAAAGCCTGAAGATCTTTGAGATGGTTAGGGTCTGGATAGTCCTTGACTGCTGAGAGCTTGTCTGGATCTGGAAGGATGCCTTGAAAACTAACCACATGTCCCATGAATTTGATGCTGTGCAAAACAACACTTTTCTGGCTAAGTTTGAGACTGGCTTGCCTGAGATATTCGAACACTTCTTTGAGATGTTGGAGTGCTCTGAAAAGTTCTGCTGAAGACAATCATATCATCCAGGTAGACCAGGCAAGATTTCAAGACAACCCATGTAGTACGGCTCATAACACGTTGAAATGTGGCTGGACTGTTCCAAAGACCCATAGGCAGAAGTTTGAACTGAAAAGTGCCAAGTGGCAGAGCCATGCTGTGTACAGATAGGAAACTGAATCAATGGAAATTTGATAGAACCTACTGTACAGGCCTGGAATGGTGAAGTAAGCAGGACTGGCCGCACCAAGACTCTCTAAGGCATCTTTAGTTGTAGGTAAGGGATGAGCATCCTGCACCATGTAGGCACTGAGTTTTCTGTAGTCTACCACGAAGCGATACCCTTTGTCCTTCTTTACCACCAGCAAGCAAGGTGCACCCAGGGACTTGTAGACTCTTCAACAATGTCTTGTTCAAGCATGTCTTTGATTATGTCCCAGAGGACTTGTTTCTGTTTGTGTCCCACTTTGTAGGCTCGGTGATGGATTGGTTTCTGGTTGAGCTGCACCTCAATGGTGAGTTGCAGAATATCACAGCATCTGAGCTTGTTATCTGGACCTACAAAGACATACAGAGAATTCTTCAGGAATTTCAAAAGTTGTTGCTTTTCTGTTGGAGATACTGGAAGTTTTAAAGAGAATAGTCTCTGACTTGAGGGGTAACTCAGTTGAAGCTTGAGTGGTCATGATAGTACTGACAAGACTGGAGTTGGTGGAACCAGGCTGAGGTTCTTGCATGAGGTGGAATTGGTCCCTGAAGACAAGCAGACAAACTTTCCGAGTTGGCACCCTTTGAGATGACCACAGGCTCATCCGAAAGCTGCAGCATTTTGAAAGACTGCCCCATCATGCACAGCTGATAAGGTATTGCCTGGAGGGAAACCTGATGAATGCAGCACAGGGGATCCCATGACAATGCCAACAACACCTTGTGGAAGTGGTTCACCTCAAATCTTGGCAATCAAACCATCTCTGACTTAGGAGGCACAGTGACTGAGCCTATAGCTGCAAATTCCCTCTAAGATCTAGTGACAGTTTGTTTGAGGCAAAGTCTAGGATGGCTTTTGAGTTTTGAGGAAGTCCAGACCAAGAATTATTACAGGCTGAAGATCAGGCACTATATAAAACTTGACAGTAGCTTGCTGTGAGCCAAAGTGGAGCTTGAGATGGACCACGCCTGTGATAGGTACTGTAGTTGTACTTGCTGTGATAATGTACTTTAGGTTGGCTGGAGAGACATTAGGTATGTGACGAATAGCCTGGTTGTTTAGAATACTGCTGCTGATAACTGACATTTCTGTTCCAGTGATGACCAAGGTGTACGTGGACCAATCTCCACTGGTTACACGAACAAAGTTGGCTAGGAGGAGTGACCTGATGACATGTACCTTTGCCCGGAAGTGAGAGTGTGCCTGAGTTTATAATTGGAGGATGTGTTTTGTTTGAATTGTGAGAGTCAGAGGGTGATCAGTTGCTGTGTTTCCACCACCAAACAAAAGCCCCAAGTCTGTTGGGTGGCACTTGTTTCCCTGATCCTGAGAATAGTTGCAGTTATCATGTTGATTGTGCTGTGGTGGGCGACATTGGTCCTCCTGAATCCTGTTGCAATACTTTAGCTTTCGGTGAGACAGCAGCACAGTGTCCTCCGAATCCATACCACTGGCAGGTTACAGGCTCTCATGAAAGCAGAGGTGGATCAGTCCACTGTCAAGGTGGTTGCAGTGTTGACAGAAGTTACAGAGGAAGCAGTTGAGTTGAGATGTAAGACTGACAGTTGAGGTAAGCTTGTTAATCATTGCTTGCTGTTGTTGGACACGCTACGAGTGCAGCCAGTTGTGAGGTTTGGGGTGCCTGAGCACTGGCAGACTGAAACATTAAAATTAACTCTTGGGTTAGCAGTGCAGCTTGGATGGTGTCTGTCCAGGTGGTTGGCTTTTGCTGTATGACATAGGTACAGAATTGAGGAGGCAGGCCCGGACAAAGGTTGTTACTTGATCTTTCTCTGTTTTCTGTAGGCGTTTGCAGTGAGATTCAGTGTCCATTATGAAGGCTTCGAGATTCAGTGGGTTGCATGATACGCTCCCACAGTTGTTGCTCTAATAACCAGGGTGGGTGTGCTTGAAGAAAATTTTGTTTGAAAGTTGTATACAGGGTGGCAGTGTCCTATTTGATTTGTTCTGGAAGTGTGTTGAACCAGAAAATGACAGTCCCTCTCAGAAGCAATCGCAAAGGCATTGGAGATGCACAAGGGATCAGTTCAACCATTGAAAGAAATCCATGCTTGGAATTGTTCCAGCCAGTCGACAGTGTCTTCATGAGGCAAGACTGAGAAGGGTACTAGTTGTAAGCTGGAATGGAGTGTGGATTGTAGTGAATAGCTTTTGATGCATGCCATGTCATCTTGAATGGCTTGCATAGCTTGTGCTCATTGAGCTGAGATGGACAAATGGATGTCATGCAGGATGGTGTCTATTTAACCCCACACTCTTGAGGTAGGTGAAGGTAGAACTCTGGACACTTTGGCACTTATATCTCTGTCATCGTCGGACACTGTGGTTGGAGATGAGCTTTGTTTCACTGAGAAAAGGTCATACGGGTGAGAAGAGGTTGCCATCATGCAGGAGATGGGACGTTGTGTCGTGGATGAAGTGCCAAGCAAAAATTATTTTTATAGTCAAAATACAAATTTTGTAGCAAGGTTCCTCAAACGATGTCTTAATAAAGAATTCCCACTCAGTTCAGTGTTGTTTGTTATTTAAATAAAGGGTGTTGTTGCAAAAATCAGCTACTTGTTACAGTGTCCATTCATTTAAATAGCATTGCCATTGATTTCAGTGGAGTGAGGTAAATTTGTGCCCTTCACAAAATGGCCGCCAAATTTTTGACATGCAGTTCCTGTGGGTTTTGACTGGCCTGACTGTAGCAAGATGGCCACTGGGGGTTATGGTTCACTTCCTTTCTTATTGTTTTTATGAAGAGAAGATGGAGGACCCTTGCCTGATGTGCTTCTCTGCAATGATCAAATGACGATTGTCGCCCTGCTGGGCCTCTTCCTCAACAGAAATGGCAGGAAGTATCTGTGGTGGTGAGTGGTAAAATTGTGGGGAATTACAGTATTTATTTGACTGTTTGTTTATTAGGCTGCCTTTTCTTTTACCATTTGACCATGAATGTCTCTTTGGTTACTGATATGTACTACCCTGCTTGAATTCCTGCAGCACTCTTTTTTTGCTTTGTGTATGTTGTTTGCCCGATTTGTTTAAAAAAATGTTGTGCTTCCATTTTACATTTCTATGTGCCCCTTGTTTTATTAATTTGCTGTGCCCTGTTTACTGGAAGAGTTTTCTCTCCGGTTGCCTTATGCCCTGTGTAGCATTCCTGCAGTTTTTCCCCTACATTATTAATTTATTTGCTGAAGTGGTATGCCTTTTCTGAAGCATGGCTGAGCATTGCTGGAGCAGCAGGTGCTGCTCTTAAGTGGTGGCCCGGAATGTAACAGTTCAGAAGGTGCGGAGGCACTGTGCTGCAGTCCCAATTTGTTGTGCAGCCTTTTAGCAGCAGGGCCAGTGGGAGTGCAGAGCTCCGTTTGGCTGCTGGTGCAGGGAAGCCACAATTGCGGAGAGTGGGAGAGAGGAATTGTGCTTCTGGTCTGAGGAGCTCCTGCAGCTGCAAGGTAAGAGCTGCAATTTGGGAGGAGCAAACCATGGATTCAGCGGCTGAGACTGTGGACATCTGAGTGAGTGGAGCCACTTGGATGGCCATCCAGGCTGTGATGTAGCTGCGGTTTGTGAGGCAGCAGCTGTTCAGGGAGGCCTTGAGGTTGTGCTTGATGTTGTGTGCTCGAAGGAAGCACTGCTGCGAGAGACAGGAGCTGCCTAACAGGAGAACCTCAAGAATTGAGGGAGAGAGCAGTGTGCTTGCTTCTGTTTGCTGCACTGCTGTGCCTCAAGGTAGGAGGCAGGAGACCGAGTTAGCAGCTGGGGAGTACAGTAGCAGCCCGTGGAGCATGGGTTTTGCTCAATTAACTTGAGAAAGCCCGACATGGAGCCACCGCCAGCTGTGGTGAGCACGTTTCTTTTCTTTTACAGTAGGAGGGCTGCAGACTGCTGTACCACCAGGACACAGTTCATCATTTTTGTTTTCTTCACTAGCAGCCAAGGTTGTGAATTTTATGAGCATTCAAGCAGTTCAGGCATACTGGGGTAGATGACTTAGTACTCAATGAAGCAGGCAAGTGAGATGGGGTCTGGACAGAAGAAGGGATGCATTCTCTGCCATGTGTGGTGTTTTGGTAATTGGTCCGCCACTAAAGTACCCTTACCTTCTCTGTAGTCTGTCAGACCCTTCGGTTGCTGCTGGTGAGGACCCATCCGGACCGTGCAAATAACTGACAGACATAAAATAAAGAATACAGGTTTATTCTGTGCAGTAGATGTTCTGTGGGAGACAAGCCCCAAACTGAAAGATTTCTGACTTGACTGACAGGCATACATGACATTGTCAGGCAGTGCAACAATTAGCTACATGAAGATTCTAACAGTTCTTAAAGAGGCATCAGCTTAAAATTAAGCCCCATGCTTAATGTGTACTTCTAAGTATCCTAGCAAGTTTTAATATGCTCCGTAGCACTAAATCTCAGTTTGCTTTTTCTCCAGTTTCGTTTGTGTGGTGATAGCAACTGACGTTAATCCAGAGCTGATGTTAGTGGCTGAAGACTGTGGACAGTATGATCAACTGATCTGAACTACAACCTCAAGCGGTAGTTCTTCTTTTCATAGCAAATCTGGCCATGTGTTAAAGCTGCATGCTTCTCAAAGCATAGCTGATCTTTGTTTCTGGTAAACCAAGATCATGCTGTGCAGATTTCCTTCTGAACTGGGTCTAAACCAAACAGAAGGACTGAAGTCTAATACAAAAAAAAAAATAAAAATAAAAACTAGAAATCTAATTAGTACAGAAACAAGGGTCCAAGACTCCTTGATGTTTTAAATAAGATTTTTTTTAAATAAGGAGAGTGCAGTCATTGTGTTTTCTTCAGCTGCAGTTTCATTTCAACTTCACAAAGCTCATAGAACAGGGCAGAGTATCCTGTGAGTCTCACCACCACCATGGCAAAGACAAAGTTTGTCATAACTTGTTATAGTCCAAACATGTAATGGCCTCTTTGATCCTGTTCGACTAGATAAAATTAAAACAACTCCGAGGTGGACATATGGGGAAGGGGTCATCAAAACAGAAAGTGTTGTATACTGGTATAATGTCCTTTTACTGACAGATAGCAGTCAAAGAAAAGGTGAAATTGATTTCTGCATTCTCTGGTACTCTTTGATGACTATGACTACACCGCCATGGTCTTACTCTCCTGCAACATCTGCACTCCCACCCCAGCTCAGCTGGTCAGATCTCCACAAAAGATAGGCTTTGCCTTACCAGCTCCATAACAGGAACAGCAGACATGTACTGATAGTGTGTTTTGATGATGGCTCCCTGTTTAGCCCTCCTGCTCTCCAAACTGATTGCTTTCCCCTCCACTCACAAACATAGCACAGTACAGTACAGTACAGTACTGTGGTATTACTTTACTTTTCATTTCAGTACTTACATTGAAATAAAACAGTAACGATTCAGTCAAACGTATTGCTTCTGAAGAACGGTGGCTTTCGGTTCTTTTCACCTCCACATTTCTGTAAAATGGCAGATCTCAGCTCTTTAAGCCCCCGAGGTCTGCTGACCCACTTACCTCAAGCTCAGCTTACATCAGTTTATTTATATTTTGTTTGTTTTTGCAGAATCTTTGTTTCTGACTGTTGTTCATAGAAACATAGAACATAGACATTGACGGCAGATAAGGACCACAAGGCCCATCCAGTCTGCCCATTTCTTTTTCTACCTTATAAATGTGCCATTGGCCTTTGCACTGTCAATGGCCTATCTAGTCATACTCATCTGTATTACTCCCTTATGCCTATCCCATGCCTGTCTGAAGCCCTGCACCATATTCATATCCACCACTTCCTGAGGTAGGTCGTTCCATGCATCCACCACCCATTCTGTGAAAAGAACTTCCTCTAATCTCATACTGTGTCCTCTTGTCCTGCTATTTTTATATTGAAACATGTTAGACTCTTTCATCTTGTTAACTGTCTTAAGGTGTTTGAATGTTTCGATCATATCACCTCTCTCCTCCTTTGCTCAAGGGTATACATATTGAGCTCCGTTAATGTGTCCTCATATGTTTTCTGATGCAGTCCCTGCATCATTTTGATTGCCCTTCTCTGGACTGCTTCAATTTGGTTAATATCCTTGTGAAGGTGTGCCTCCAGTACTGCACGCAGAACTCCAGATGGGGCCTAACCAATGTCTTGTAAAAGGTTATTACCTCCTCTTCTGACTTGTGATACCCTACTAATACACCTAACATCCCCTAGCCTTACCTACTGCTTTAGTGGTCTGCTTGGATGATTTCAGGTCAGCGTGATGATGATGCCCAAGTCTCTTTCTTCCCTTGTGACTGCCAACAACTCCCTCCCAACCTATTGGTGGCTTCAGGGTTTATCTTCCCTATGTGCATGATCTTGCACTTCTTTGCATTAAACCCCAGTTGCCACTCTTCCAACCATTTTGCCAGTTTATCCAGATCTCTTCTCATTCTGCTCACCCCATCTGGATCATCTACTCTTTTGCAGATCTTGGCGCCATCTGCAAACAGACAAACCTACCCTCCAGTCCATCTGCAATGTCACTGATGAAGATATTGAAGAGGACTGGCCCCAGGACTGATCCCTGAGGTACCCCACTTGTGACTTGCATCTTTCTGACTGTATACCACTTACCACCACACTCTATTTTCTGCCCGTCAACCAGTTTGCCACCCAGTTGACCAACTTCTGACCCACCAAGCCTAGCCAGCTTATTAATCAATCTTCTATGTGGAAAAGTAGGTGACATCAACTGCTCCCCCTTGGTCCACACTCTAGTTACCCAGTCAAAGAAATCTATGAGATTAGTTTGACAGGACCTTCCTTTGTAAACCCATTTTGTCTTGGATCCTGTGCTTCTATGGATTCCAGGTGTTGCACTATCCTTTCCTTAAGGCGTGCCTCCATAATCTTGCCCACTACTGAGGTAGGACTGACAGGTCTGTAGTTCCCTGCCTCCTCCATGCTACCACTCTTGTGGAGCGGGATCACATAAGCCCTTCTCCAGTCTTCTGGGACATCTCCTGTGCTCAGAGACTCACTAAACAGTTCTGATAATAGCTCACTAGTTTCACCCTTAGCTCCTTTAGTACCCTGGGTGTATGCCATCAGGTCCCATTGCCTTGTCCATACTGAGCTTATCGAGCTCTTGTAGGACCCTTTCTTTTGTGAAGGGACTAGTGCTCACCTCCCTCCCGTGTCCATGGTGCTGAGCTGGGGCCCTACTCTACCTTCTCTTCAGTAAATACTGAGCAGAAGTATCTATTAAGGACAGATGCTTTTACATGGTCCTCCTCCTCCTCCTCACACACCTTTATCTTCTTTAATCATAGCAATACCCCTCTGGACTTTCTCCTTTCACTAACATATCTATAGAAAGTCTTGTCACCTTCTTTTACTGTTTGTGCTAGTGTTTCCTCAGTTTGGGCCTTTGCCTGTGTTACTGCCTTCCCTGCTTCCCTTAAGGAAGTTTGGTATCCTCCCTATCTTCATCCTACTGTGTTCCCTTATATTTCCTGAAGGCCAGCCTTTTGGCTCTGACCTTTTCTGCTACTGTTTTGAGAACCAAAGTGGTTTCCTTCTTCTTTTGCACTTCCTTTTCTCTATAACACAGTGGGATGTTGCTTCAAGTATTGCATCCTTAATGCTTGCCCACTTTGCCTGTACCCTCTCACCTGTATTTCTTTTTGCCAGAGACTAGCTTAACTCTGTTGGCCATCTTATTAAAGTCAGCTCCTCTGAAGTCCCATATTTTTGCCTTGGAATAGGATGATTTAGTTGTAGTGGCCAAATTGAACCATATCATGTGATCACTGGCCCCAGGTGACCTATCAGGAGATCTGTGATCCTTTCCCTGTTAGTCAGTACCAAATCTAGGATAGCCCTGTCTCTTGTGAGTTGTTGTACCAGTTGTTTGAGGCCTTCCACCCACAGGAATCCACCATGTGTCTAGTTCTGGCAGATGTTCCTGCTGGTATTGACCAATCTGCATCTGCCATGTTGAAGTCTCCCATTATCAGAACCTCCCTTTAGCTGTCATGTTTTGTATATCTTCTAACAGTAATGTGTCTATGTCCTCCCCTGATCTGGGGCCTGTAGACAACCCCAGTTCTTATGGCTGTCCCATTTCCTGTTTCCAGGGTGACCCACAGTTCTTCTGGCTCCTTATGTGTATTCTGAATTTCTGTAGCTTTGATATTTTCATTGACATACAGGCTGCTCCACCCCCTTGCACCTCTGTCTCTTCTGAAAAGTACATAGCCAGGTATTGAAGTCTTCAAGTGTGGTTACTGGTAAACCATGTCTCGCTAATTGCTACTATGTCCAGTTTAGCCTCTGTCATTATTGTCTGCAGGTCTGGGATCTTGTTTCTCAGACTGCAAGCATTCTGTACATGATTTTCCACTGGCCAGATTTCGTGTGTGTGAGTTGTTGGATGAGGTCTGGCGTTTCCCCTGTAAGAAATCAGGAAGCGTGAGGTGAGCAGAAGGGACAGAAAGCACTGGAGATGCAGGGACATTGAAGGGAATAGGAGAGCAATTGGAGTAATTACTGAGGTGGCTGGAGGACAGAGGATATCATTATCAATGGAGCTTATTGGATTTGCTGGAAGGGACACAGTGGAGAGACAGTGCTGACAATATATGGTCACTGTGGAAGAAAAGAAAAGGGCTATACATTTTAACAAAAACAGAATAAGTGTTTGCTGAACCATACTGTTTATGTGTGGCTGCTCTCTGAGTGAGATTGGCATTTAATGCAAAACTGATGTTAATAAAATTATTCTGCATTTGCAGTCAATTTTGTGGTGCTCCTTCACTTTGCTGTGTCATGTGTTGCCACGGCATGTACCGGGAGTTAAGAGTCCCACTGAGTTTCACTTTACATCTACAGCGCACCATCTCAGTTTTGCATCAAATGCCATGTCTAGCCTCACAGAACAGCCACAAATTGTCCAGTTCAGTAGGGTACATGCATACCCGTGTTGTAAAATGTATAGCCCTTTTTGACAAACTTACCTTTGCTGAGCTGGCATTGAGACTCATAGGATAGAATTCTGTGCCCTGTTCTATGAGTGTTGTGAAGTCGAAATGAAACTGCAGCTAAAGAAGAAGCAATGACTGCACTCTCCTTATTTAGAGCAATTGAGAGTCTTGGATCCTTGTTTCTGTACTGATTAGATTTCTGTTTTGTTTTGCCAGAGACTTTAGTCCTTCCGTTTGGTTTAGACATGGTTCATGATGAAATCTGCACAACATGATCTTGGTTTACCAGAAACAAAAGATCAGCTATGCTTTTGAGATGCATGCAACTTTAATACATGGCCAAATATGCTGGGAAAAGAAGGGCTACCGTTCACGGCTGCAGTTCAGATCAGCTGATGATACTGTCCATGGCTCTAGCCGCTCACATCAGTCCTGGCATGGCATCAGTGGCTATTACCACACAAACAAAAATCAGAGAAAAACAAACGGAGATTCAGTGATACAGAGCATACTAAAACTTGTTAGGATAGGTATTAGTGGGTAAAAGCAATACAATACACACACAGATTTTTAACAGTATGATTTTAATTAAACAACATTACACAATTAGTGAAACCAAGAAAAACAAATAAAGCATTGCCACTGATCTAAAACATTCTGTAAGGCCAAGGGCTGTCTTTGCCTGCTGAGGTATAAGCTGACACAGCTGCCAGATATACCTTCAGAGTTGAAGGCTCAGACCTAATGCCTGTAGGAGTACTAGGTAGTCCAGAACTGTAGGCAGCCCTTGCATTGTGATTAACTCTCTGAGGCACACCAGTATGAGAATCATTTCCGCTTTGAGGGTATACTTTCCTTGTTGCTGGTTTTTGGAAACCTCAACAACCTTGGCACCTCCACTGACAGATTCAAACTACAGAATTCTAGCTCTTCAAGAACCACCCTCAGACATAGTGTTCTGAGGTCTGATAATGTTAATGTGCTTTAAGACAGAGTAAGTGGTATTTCAGTGACAGACTGATTGGAATCCTTCTGGATAGGGTCAGAAGCATTGAGTACCAGTTTGGAACTATCAGTCAATGTTGCTGATGTGGACGGGTTGTGGGATAACAGATGGACCAGACACCGAACTTCAGTTTCAACACACAATCTGTGTGTGATGTTTATTCAAAATACAGAGAATAACCTTCAGCAATGGCATATCCCTTTTTCAGTACATCAGTTTGTAGCAACAGACTATGCAAGTCTTTCCTCTACACTTAGCCAGCACACACTGACTCGCTGATCTCTGATCTAACTAATCTGTTGAGAGTTAGCCTCCCCTATGCGGGTCTTGTTTGCTTGGGTGGTGGGGCTCAAAAAAAAAAAGCTAAAGACAAAGAACCTCAGTGCAGAAGCACTGAAGTAAGGAGTTACCCAAAGGGCATTGGCAATATAGCAAGTTTCAAAGAAACACAACATCACACATACTTCCATACTGCAAAGCATCATGGGATATATGCAAATCCCATGGCATTTCAGACTTGCTCAGTTTACAGCAAATGCATTTTAAACAGCGCAAACAACTTAATTTCTATAATAGAGTCACCTAGTACTTTTACCTTTACCAAAAACACCTAGTGCCATGGTATTTTTAACATGCATAGGTTTCCTAAACATAAGATATACACATCGATGTATAATATGACATAGTGCCATTACATACTAAATCCAACAATGAGGAACACAGCCTGTTGTTTTACATCAACTCGGAGGTCACAACAATAACCTCCTGTACAAGGACCTGAGAGGGAAAAGGAAAATTAAAAAGGACAGTATAGCATAGTCAAGAAAGGGAAGGGGTGCCCATAGGTGACCAACCTTATGCACTAGAAATTGTTTATTTATTGATCTTTTATTTATTTATTATAATTTCGAAGACACCTTTGAGCCCAAGCTCTTTTACAAAGGTTCCATGTCAGAAAATGAGAACAGCATATAGTTGAAAATAATAACAATAAGACAATTTACAGCAGCCATAGGCTTTGTCAGGTACATTAATTTGCATATATAATTCAGAACAGATGTACAATAATTCACAGTTGTACATTAAGGTACACTAATTTTCATATACAATTCAAGGACATATGTACAATAATTCACAGTGGTACAATACTTCATAGAAGGATTGAAGCTATAAGGAGAGGTTGGGTGCAGGTGGAAGAAGCTATGAGGAGAGGGCGGTACAGGTGGAGGAATTAGTAGGGCAGGATCAGGGTTAGTGGAGAAGAGTGAAGGAGGAAGTAGTGTGGGACAAAAGGCATAGTGATGGAGTACAGGACAAACCAGAGGGAAAAAAAAAGAACACGGTAGGAAAGGAAGGAGATGAGAGAGTGGTAAGGAGGGAGGGACTTGGGAAGGGCATACGAGGAGAGGAGGATTAGGATAGTTATGAGAAGCAGTCACAGGAGGCCCTGGCAACAAGGTGCTGATGAAGGCTGCGATAAAGTGCCCAGAGTAGTACTGTTGGTAACTCCAGGTGGAAGCAAGTTGTACCAAGATGAGGCTCTGATATAAAGGAACATTGTCCTTGGGAAGTGGTGTCATCTGAGAGTCAAGGCAAGATAATTGTTCAGTCAGCAGGGAGTGGTTGACAGTGTCAAACGCCTTTGTCAAATCGATGAATGTGGGCTGACTAGATGTCCCAGATCAGAGCGTTATGGATATAAGTGGTGAATTCGAAGAGAGGCATGGTGGTACTATGCCCTTACGAAACCATGCTGCTCATGACATTGCAGGTTGTAGTTTGCAAGGTATTCAGCAAGCTGATCAGCAACTATTCTCTCCAGGGCTTTCAAGAGAGGGGGAGAATGGAGATGGGTCTGTAGTTACTGGTAATGGTCTTATCCCACTTTTGTGAATTGGTGTCACCACAGCAGATTTCCATTTTGGGGTAACTGAGAGAGCATGAGGGATCAGTTAAGGATTTTGTGAGTGGGGTCAGGACTTCATCAATGGTGAGGGCACGGAGTTTCAGATTTTGTAAAATTAAAACAAATTGCAAAGAATAGATTAGGCTAAGAAACAGAAGAACTGCCGCAACAGATTTAAGAAAAGGTTAGTCCTCAAGAGTGGCAGGAGCTCCCTGTCACAGCTGCTCTCTCCTGAGCTTTATGAATAGGAATGGTGGAAAGGCATACAGGAACCTTCCTGTCCAGTCCAGAACTAGGTGTCTTCATGGACTGTGCCCTACCTTGGCCTGCAACAAAATTATGGCAACTGACTGTTCTCCCAAGAGGCAAACAGCTCTATCTCCCTGGCTGATTCTGTTAGGGAGTCTGCCAGCACACTGTCCTTGCCGGCAGAAGTACTCCAGAAATCTTTGCATCTAGGAAATAAGGCAGATCCCAGATCCCCACAGCTTCTATGTACAGTTTTGAAGATCTTGTTCTCCCTGCTTTCTTTATGTAGTACATTGTTGTCATATTGTCCATTCAAGTGTAGGCACATGGAACATATGTAAGCTGGGTGGAAAAATATTGCATTACCAGTAATATTGCCTCAAATGCTAGGAGATTTATGTGCTCCCGGAGTCTCCTGTGTGCACCAGATGTCACTAACTATGAAGTTTTCCAGGTTGGTGCCCCTCCTTGGGAGTGCAGCATCTGTTGTAAGGACATTTGTTGGGGATTGCTGGAGTAAGGCAATGCCATTTCTGAGGCTGCTTTCCTCCTTCCACCACTCTAGTGCCTGTACAAAGCTTTCTGTGGCTGGCACTATCTTGGATAGAGTCCGACCTTTAGGGCCAGTGGCCTCTCAGATTATACCAAATGTCCCTCATCTGAAATCTGGCCCATGGCACCCCAGCTGTGGATGAGTCCATGTGCCCTAGAAACTGCAGAAAACCCTTGCAAGTCTTGGACAACCAAGTGTGAATGATTATGCACTGCCAATCAGATATTATACCCTTTCCTGTGGGAGGAGGCTTTCTCCTGCAGGGTATCCAGCCCTGCACCTATGAAGTCCAGTACCTCAACTGGTTCTGTCAAAGACTTCTGCAGATTTATTGCAAATCCCAGGTTCTCTATGTGCTCTTTACCTTTGTATGGAGCAACTTGCCTCAGGCTGTTTTCCTGAGACTAGACAGTTGTCTGAGATGGAGAACGACCCTCACACCTTGTCTTCAGTTGTGCTGCCACTATGGCTAGACACTTTGTGAAAACCTTTAGTGCTGAGGTGAGGCCAAGGGAAGGGCTATTAACTGGCACTGGCAGTGTCCTGCCTGAACCTGAGATATTTTGGTTGGTTGAGTCTTGGAATGGGGAAGTAGGCGTTTTTCACATCAAGTGATCCCAACCAGTCTCTTGACTGTAGAGATGGTATCACTGTGCCCAGTGTGACCACATCGAACTTTTACTTTTGATATGTTTGTTCAGATATCATAGCTCTAAAATGGGTCGCCACTCCCCATCTTTCTTGTAGATTAGGAAGCATTTTGAAAACAGACCCTTTCCTGACTGTGAGGTAGGGACCTTTTCTGTTGCTTTTACCTGCAGCAACTTCTTTCTGTTGGTGAATGGGCGGGAAGTTTTCTATTCTTTGCAGTTTTGGAAAGTACTTCCAGAACTCATTTGTCTGTGGTACTTTTTACACATTCCTGAAAATAGTGAATCAGCCTTCCCCTGCAGGCATAGGTGTAGCCAGGCATACTCCAAGTACTCCATGGTGTGCAATTTTATTTAGGGGGTAGCAAATAGTCTCTGAACTGCTTCTTTTTCCATGAAAACTAACAAAGAAAATGCTGAACCTTTCTGTAATTTTATTCATAGGAATTGAAACTAGAAGGACTGGTCACTAATACTGTCTTTGCATCCCAAGGACAATACAACTTTACAGGCTCTGGGCTGGTATGTGGGTGTCAAGGGAACAAAAGCATTTGTATTTACCCATGCATGGCAACAACCACTGTCATGAGATACAAAAGTTGTATTTATTGTGCCAAATGAGGCACAAACACGGTCCTGGTGTACATTTGTATATTGTCTGGCTTTGGGGAGGTAGCAGTGAATCCACTTGGTGTGCAGATCTGAAATTCCTAGCTACACCTCTGCCTGCAGGCAATGTTTGGGTGACCTGGGCAGAATTTTCCAGGGGTTTGTTTTTACTGTGGCTTTCGGGCTGGTGCTGCAGTATGAAAGAATTTTTCAATTAAGCAACAAGCCTGTGAGTATTTTCTTATTTATCAGTGCTGTATGGTGCTGGGCTTTTTCTGCTGCAATTCTCATGTGTATGCCCTTAGTGGAGACATTCACTGGGAGCTGCTGTTTTTGATACTTGTGCTTATAGAAGGGCACAGAGAGGGTACTACAGGGGTAGGGACGTAAGGGCACAAGGCATGCTGCAACACCACCCCTAAGCCCCAAAACAACCCCCTGACCATTTTTCCCAGGTCACCAGTCAGCCATCACCAGTAGAAGGAAGGCTGATCCACTGCTTGCAGGAATGGGAAAAAAATCACCATAGACAAGTGGGCCCTGGAAGTAGTGGGTCAGGGACTGCCTCTGCAGTTTCAGAGCTTTGCCTAAATTGCAGAAGTCAAACGACTTTCCAGCTCATTCACTAACAGATATAATTCTATTAGAACTGGAAGTAAAGAAATTACAGCAAGCAAAAGCAGTAGAACATTTAACTCCTCCAAGTGCAAGGTGCTACACCTGGGCGGGAAAAACCCAACTATGTGTACACCCTGGGGGACGAGTTGCAGGCCATGGCAGGGAAAAGAGACCTAGGAGTCTTGGTGGATGTTAACATGAATAATTCAGAGCAGTGCACGAGGGCTGCAGTCAGGGCAAATCTGAAGAAACCTGGCAGCACGCCAGGAGAAATGTCAGTCTGTCTGCTAGCCACTTTGGCCAGTGTTTTATCTGTACTTTTTACATAAAGGAATGAATAAGCCAATCCATGGAGTCCTAGTTCTCAGTCTGGAGTGTGGGTGCTGTTCTATTTACTTTAATCCTTGGATATGAATGCAGAATTGCAGCACACTGTTTTCAGGTGCTCACATATGTTTCTCTGAGAAGCTATAAGTACCAGTTAATAGCCCTACCCTCTGACCTCACCTCAGCACCAAGAGTGTTCATAAAGTGCTTAGCTATGGTGGTGACCCATCTAAGAAGAGAAAGTGTAGTTGTTCTCCTCTACCTGGACAACTGGCTAGTCTCAGGAAAGAAAAAACAGGAAGCAATGTGCTCCATCCCACTGGCAAGAAACCCCGGAAAACCTGTGGCTCCTTATAAATGTGCAGAACTCCCAGACAGAACAGGTGTACAGTGGGGTTAGTTCCACAATCCTTCATTATATTACCCAACACAGATGCAATATCTGTTAACTTGGCTCCTCCAAAACTAGTACAGGTTCTATTAAATTTATCCGGTTACAGATGGCCCTGTCCAGGTGTTTTATCATTGAATCACCAATTACCAGTACCTGTCTAGGTGAGAGTCAATAATTAAAGGAACGTCAATATTGTGAATGGAAATATCTAATTTATTATGCGTAGTGTCAGTCATAAGATCAATCAAGGGCTGGTCATCAATTAAGGCATCTTGCTGTAAAGGAGGGTAATTAAGGTTTGTCGTTAAAGTCCCTTCTTGATTATCATCAAATGACACAAAGGTGAATCACATAAGGTAGATTCCTGGCTTAGAAGGATTAAAACAATCATATCTATTGGATAATTGAGTGTTGTGTTGTTCAGCCTTTCTTCCTTTTTATAACACCTATAGCTTTGTACCTCATACTACATATTATCATAGTTATCCTCCAAGCTGTCATCCTGCCTAGATCTTTTCTTGCTGACTTCCTTTGTGGTGGTGGAAGGATTATTCTATGGGGGCTCAGATCTTGGTGTACAGGTCGTCTGATATTTATTCTGGACATAACTATGGGTGTTGTGAGTTGACAAAGTTAATGGTAATAACACCTCACCACTGTTAATTGCCTGAAAATTATTATCAGGTATTGGGGTGGGTATGGCATCACCAGAACCCTGATTTGTGTCACAGTTGCTAGTATGATGCTGATTATTCAATGTCAAGAACCTCTCGGTCATTTTTTCCGCTTGACTTTTAATTAAATTAATCATGTGGAAAAAAACTAATTTTTGCTTAAGTTCCAAATTTTCTAAACATTTATCACACTGAAACTGCTGGACTGGGACCTCCCTGTAATCACTGCAAACATTTTACATAAACCACAGTGCAGCCCCAGTAGTCCACAAGTAGTTACAAAAGTGACATTATTAGTTTCATTTTGCAGTGGTAAAGCCATAATGCTTTCACTTTATTTGATGTATGTATCCAGACAAAATAGCACACACTCACTTTGGCACAAATTGCTGTAATCTAGTTTACAAGAGATCAACTTTCTAGCCAGAGCCTGATTTTACGCGAAGTAAATTACCAGTTCCCAACTCCTTGTATGCTCAACAAACCCTAAACCAGAGATTTAAACTACCCTCAGGTATGATATCTCTAAATATACAGATATCTGCACGCCACCAGTACTAGTATATGTTAAACAGTTTTTAGTAAAATGTAATAGTCAGTAAACACTATATACAGGTCTGTCTGTAACTGAACAGACCTATACCTAACAGTGAGCGAATCTATCAGGGTTTAATATATGTCAGCTAAAGCTCTATACAACCTTGTATCCTGCTCTCCGCTTAAACGCACAAAAACACGGCGAGACATGCGTGTGCATCGCCAAGCGTGCTCGCCTGCTCGCTGCATGGCTAGCTTTATAGCAGCTCCAAAACTGAGGTGTGTCCATGAGATAGCGAGGCATACGCTCAACACACTGCCAAATCAGGCAAAAGGATTTAAAAGATAATCACCACGGAGTGGTTCTAAAACGTGCAGAGTACTGCAAGCCTGTTAAGAATTATGGACAGGAATGTCCCCTACCCGTAACAAACAGGACTCACACAGTATTTCAATAAATTACATCACACAAACACAGTCAGAGCAGGGTCTATTACAGAGCACTTATCCTGTGCAGAGCAGTGTCTCACTCAGAGGTTTTCTTTTAAATGCTCGCTCACTGCAGGGCTAGCTTTATAGCAGCTCGAAATCAGAAGTGTGTCCATGAGATTGCGAGGCACACGCTCAACACACTGCCAAATCAGGCAAAAGGATTTAAAAGATAATCACCACGGAGTGGTTCTAAAATGTGCAGAGTACTGCAAGCCTGTTAAGAATTATCTACAGGAATGACCCCTACCCATAACAAACAGGACTCACACAGTATTTCAATAAATTACATCACACAAACCCAGTCAGAGCAGGGTCTATTACAGAGCACTTATCCTGTGCAGAGCAGTGTCTCACTCAGAGGTTGTCTTTTAAAATAATAAACATAATTATGTACAGTACAAGAACATAAATTAGCTATTACAGTATCAAAAAAGTTGTGCAGTGCTGTCGGATGTACAGATTAACTGAACTAGAAACATTTGGAACTCAGGGTTAGGCCTTTTCTCAGAGCTTTCCTGAAGTTGGTCATTTCAAGAGACTTAACTGGGATTCAGGTAATTCACTCAGGCACACAGATGCCTTTACAGCAAAGGAGCATTTACCCATGTTTGTTTTCCAGAATGGTATTACTAGGGCATTCCTAGTCATGCTCCTGGTATTATATTCATTGGTAACAGGGTGAAAGCAATTTAGAATAGCCAGAGGGTAAGACCCATCAGTGTCTTTTTCGAGAGCAGACCAGTTTGGTACTTTAGTCTGCCCCATGGGGAAGCCAGTTGGTGAGGGAATATATGGAGCAGCTAAGGACAAGCATGTCAGCCCCAATACAAAGCGACAGGCCTTGTTATAATGATCCTGACTCTGTTTAGTACAGAGTCACATGTAGCTGCATAAACTAGGCGGTCATAGTCAATGAGTGATAGGACTGTGCTGGATACAACAAAAGCGCTTAGCCGGTGGCAAAGGTTGTGGCAGTTCCTGTAGAGTGCACTGAACCTTTTGTTGGCCATGCTCACAATATTGTCCAAGTGAGGATAGAATGATAGGGTACCATCCAGGATAACACCAAGGTACTTAAAAGATTCAACCTGCTCTAATTTATTTCCCTTGTCTATTGAGGGTGACTAATGGTGGGACCTTTTTTTCATTTGTGATCCTCAGTATAACATGCTTTTATTTTTGTTTTTAATTTATTTGTAGTTGAAGACTAATTTGTTGTGTGTGAACCGTTTCTATAATGACTCAAGGTTTATTTGGAGGTCAGTACAGACTTTACCTAATCAGCACTGCTGGTGTAAGGACAGCATCATCAGCATAAAGGAATACCCTAGATGACTGGCAGGCTTCTGGAAGGCTGTCGATGAACAGACCAAAGAGGATGGGGCCAAGCACTGAATCCCTGGGGCATCATGGGCATGCCTATAGAGGCACACCTGTCACCTGAAACAGAGCTGTCAATCTTTACACGCTGAGAGCAGCTGGTGAGGTAGCTCAAACCAAGCTACTTTGTTCAGAGACAGCCCAAGGGAGAGAAGCTGGGTGGTTTCCTTCCTCTGGTTTGAGTTTCAAAGAATGATGGACTCTATCTAGCACAAATGATTCTGGCTATATTGTATATCCAAGAAATTCTGAAAAGATGGATCTCAATGTCTCTTCCACTGTTGAGTCTCTATCACAGGCTTCTGGGACTCTCACCACTGTGACATTTTTGCATCTTGCACTTGCCTCAGTATTAGTCAATTGAGTATGAATGTCCTTTGTTTCTTTTTCCAAAACATGAGTTATTCCTTTTGTTAAGTCTGCATCATCCTCCAGTGTTGAAACTTGCCCTCCAACTGTGCTGTTCTTTGTACTATATCACCAGCAAATTTTTGTACCACCTGTACTTCTTGCTGTAAATTTCCAATTTTATCCATTATTTCTCTTAAGGGCAACATGTCATCTTTGATTTGCTGTAGGTCTGCTATAATTATTTTAGCCCATTTTGGTGTACGTTCTTGTGCATCCTCATTATCTTCACTGTCACTGTCATCATAGTGATCAGATTAGTCATCTGTTTCTCCTTCTGATGTTCCTTTCTGTTCATCCTCTAATTGCCTTTTCCTTTTCAGATCTTCAGTTTCAGTTCCCAGGTCTTACCAGTTCCTGACCTATTTTTTCACCTCCTACTATTTTGTATTAACATTTTCTTTTTATTTTCTGCACAGTGCTTTGGCTTAGCACCTTTGAATACATATTCTTGTTGCAATAAATCAAGTTCTTTGGTAATGTTTTTAGTTATGAGATGGGTTGCTTATTTAAATGGTTTTGTTTTCCATTTTCTATATATTTAAGCTATACTGAGAGCCCTCAGCCCATTTTTTTCTATTGAAGATGTCATAACTTCTTACTACCTGGAGTGCTTTATGAAGTCTAAGCTTCTTATTGCATAACCTTGATACTAAATGGCTACCCAGGCAAAACTTGAGATAAACCAATTTCATTTTTAGTCGTTACACTTTGATTTGGAACTGTGGTCTTTTCTAGACTTTGTGTATTTGATTTAAGATCCTGCCCTTTTCAAACATGTATTGTCCTGTACTTGGTGGTCTTGTAAGGGTGCTGTTTTGCATCTCGGGTGGATTCTGCAGCCCCTCAGCTACTTTTCCTTCCATAATGTTTTCAGTGTAAGTTATAGACACAACACTAATGTATTAGCACTATTTTGGCTCTGCACCTTATCTTCTGGTATCCCATTTAATAAGGTATCCTCTGTTTTAACAGAGGATCAGAGTATATCAATATAGTGCTTCCATAGCTGTTACATCATTTTGTTCCTTCCATTCTTGCAGTCCTTGCTCAGATGAATTCACTTCCTGAATTTGCTTTTCAGCTTTGTCTCCAATATCAGGGATCTTAGGCCTCACAATTACCTGCATCTTGTTTACAGGCATGTCATCCTTGCTGCAGTTCAACCGTCCCTCCTGTGGCAGTCCTTTTGGGATTCATACTGTACCTCATTTTGTACACTCATAGTAGCTGGAGTAACTGGACTAAGCACAGAAAGCAACAGTGTTATTAGTGGTGACAGCTGTACTGAGATTAATTAATTCACAGCCTGTTACCTTGTTGTTTTTACTTGATTCAGAAGTCTCCAAAAGCTTGACTTGTCATATATGATTCTGATGTGTAGCAGGGAATGATAATACTGTTGGTACAGGCAAGGATAAGGACTCCAACTGCAACTCACTCTCCATTGTCTTGTTATGTTTTAGCAGAATCCTGAGGATGTCAGTGCATGGTCCTTCAATGTGGCAAGTTGTACTTCACACTTCAGGGTCAGAGATTTGAATACTTCCACTTCTATTCTTCTCTTAAGATTCGACTTTAGTATAGTCATGTATGCCACTAGGCAGTTTGTAGACTTCGTCCACCCAGTCTTCTCCCTCTCTCTCTCTCTCTCTCTCTGGTACCTTTGACAGTTCGGCTTCTGCTCTAATCCAGCAAAGACCCCATCTCCCAACAGCACAGAAACAGAAATTATAACTGAGAAAAGCAGCACTGCAGCTCTGCATATTCAAATGTCCAGAAGCCCACCTCACATACTGTGGAATAACTGACACTGTTTGGTCATTCTGTGAAGCATTTTGCTTTCTATGTTCTTTGTGGCAATTAATGACAAACACTCCCACATGAAGTAGGTTTCTGGTTTTGCTGATTTTGTCAGTTGTTTCATTTTAATTTAAATTACTGCATTACTTCAGCATTCCACACCTTTGTCTTTAGTTTCTTTATGTAATGGGATTAAAATGAAAGAATGCAGCATAACTAGCGAGAGGGAAGGTTTGTCCAGTTTGCTGCTGCAGTAACTCCCTCTGCTCCCCTGCATCCACCATCTTTGTATATAATTAACGCTTGGTTTTGACCATGACACAGGGTTTGTTTTGAGCTAATTTACTTTTATCTGCTGTTCCATAGGTTCGACACCCTCTGAAAGATGAAACATTTCCTATCATCATTCATGAATTTACCACCCCTGAGCTGTGGGCATGTTCCCTCATCTTGCGAGTATACTAGAATAAACATCTCTGTCTGTTAAATCTTGCTGATACCCTGGAGTATGTGGTAGACAGAGATTAGATCCACTTTCAACTTCTTTTATCTTCAGGGTAAAGACGTTACGAGCCTCTAGCCTGTCCTCACAACTTCTGTCTTCCATGCACCTGATTATTTTGTTGGCATTGTGATACACCCACATGAAGGCCTCAATGTTCTTTTCGAACTGGGAGCCTAAAACTGCATATAGTACTCAGGTGGGGCCAGACCAGGGCTTATAAAGTTGTAGGATTACTTCCCTGCTCTGCTGGTATCCCCATTTGTGATACACACAGCATTCTTTCAGCATTGTTATCAAAAGCCAGGTACTGCTCATCATGCCCCAGACCCTTGTCTGTTATAATGCCCAGGTCCTTTTCCTCCTCCACTGCAACAAGATGAGCCCTTCAAAATAGCGTATTAGCTACTACTGCTATAACAGAATAAAATAAGCACTTTAAAGCATAAAACTTTGTTTCAGCGTCCATAACCCAAATGCACTTTATCCTTGCCTTAATTGATGTTTTCAAGAGCTAGCCAATCCACTAAGTGAACTGGACTGCTGCATTGACCTATACTCCCATTTGTTTGGGTTGTTTGTTGTTGCAGCGTGGAATCAAGACAGCCAGCTCTAGTCAAGGTAAGTGGCATGTGAAACAATAGTGCCCATGCAGGTTACTACACAAGTCATTTTAAAATGGTAGATAACTGCACAAAGAAGAATGTATCGAGGTATTTTTACACATCTGAGGTTTGTGATGACCTCAAAGGTCACACTCGAAAGCTTAAGTGGTTTGCATGGTCATCACAAACCGAGATTGTGTATAAAAAAAGTTGACTTTGCCTCTTCCTTGGCGATATTTTATTTGATATAATAAACTTTGTTTTCAATGTTTAAAAATACAAAGTGTTACAAAACAAATTTACAGACCACAATGGGTCTTGTGTCCGCAACTGGGTGGAGAGATTAGGTGGTTGGAGGGTGGGGGGGCATTTAAGCAGCAGTATTTGTTAGTTAGCAAAACATTTCATCATATAGTTTTGGGGAAAATGTACTTCTGACATCTTTAGATTCATGCTCAAGTCATTTTTATACAGCTAATTTTGTAATTAATGGCTCACATTATTAAAGACGGATACCACTCGATTTTTTAAAATTTATTCCGCTAGGATTACCTGTTGCATTTCTATCCTAGAGTCATAATGTGGATGTATTAGGATGATGTTACCACATGTTTTTGATGGAAAACAGCACAGCACTGTATCAAGATGATTATTTGTTTTCATGGCGGGCATGGCATGGGAGTGGGAACTTATAAAACTTCAGAATCCTATTATTTGGTTCAGGAATGAAAGAACAAAAAGGAAATGGGCTTCGTAATCTTTTGCCAGAAAACATTATTGCTGAAAAAAAAATACATGGTCACTAACAAATACTGCTATTCTATTGCTGAATATGTGAGAAAATAGGTGGGAAAGAAGAAAAAATACTAGAGTAATGTTTCTTCACAAGGACCCATCAATGTGATTTACAATAAGCATCCTCTTTCTGCCAGGGTGTGATACCCCAGAGACAAAACTTACGCAAATGTTTACAATTTACAATGTTAAGTTCAAACTCTGTATTGGTGTCAAACTCCCCAGTGTTGTAACATGAGATTTGTTTCTACTGTACATCTTGAGGAGCAGTGACCACTAACATTTGCTAAATGTACCCAAAAACAATTATTTTAAAGATTTTCATGAAAAAAATAAACACAACAAACAAATTTAAAGCAGACAATATGAAAAATAAAACATTACGCTTACTGCAATAGGGAATGTTCAAGCAATCTTAAGAAAAAATAACTGATTATGTTTTATTTATTTATTGAAGTCTTGGATTACAAACCTTTGAGCTATAAACTCATTTACAAAGGTTCCACATCAAGTAGGAAACAACAGTACATACAGTAGAAGCAATACAGAGGCAAACTGTTCAGTAACAGGACAGTCATACAGTCAGTGAACATTGACATAAATCTGGTGCCTAGGTTCATTTGAGGAAACAAGATAAGCAAGAAAGACAAGGGTAGTCAAAGGGCATGGCCAATAAAGTAGTGTGGGGGGTGACAGAGAATGTTACGTGTAACCACAAGATCTGGATTACCTTGTCAAGGATGAAGACAGAGGAGGTAAGGAAATTGCAAAGATTGGGAAGGGAACTGGGAGAAAGGTAGGCAGATGAGACAGTGACGAGTGAGGGCAGGGTGCAGGTAAGGGAGGAGGGAAGGACAGAAGACTGGGATGAGCAGGAGTAGAAGTATTAAGTTGCTGGTTGGGGAGTAGAGAAGTGCTTATTTTGGAGGGCAGATGAGTATGACAACAAGGAGAAGAGTTCATGGGAAGCAGGTACATTTCATTTTACCACTTGGGTGAGATTGGAGTTCAGTTTTAAAAGGGACAGTTTTCTTGATGGAGAGTAAATCAGCCGGAGAGAGTTGAACCAGAGTGGAGCCCAGTATCGGAAGGATTTCTGTCCTTGAGAGGTGCAATGAAGGGACCTTGTAGGAGATATTGTTTGATTATGTGAACCTACTTTCTGGTTATGGAAGGAGAGGCAGGGCCAGGGATAGTAAAATGGATTCCTAAGAAGAAACATTATTATGGTGAGTGATTTTATTTTTCTTCAAACAGCTAAAATCCATTAATGATGCTTTACAATAAGCAGACTCTCTAACAGTACCTTGTGAGGATGGGTCTTGAACCTATTTAGGAAAGAGGTTCTGCAAGACACCAGTTCTGAAACTGGCATCACTACTGGACCGTCACGTCCAGGCAGAAGTACTTGTGAAGGTGTGCACTGTTTCCCAGGTAGCAGCTTTACTTGTCTACAAGGGGTGCCCTTGTACTGTAGCTGCAACACAGGCAGTAGTATCCCCTGTGAAGTGTGCCCTGACTTCTGGAAAGTATTTTACTAGATTTTGTAACAGAACAATATGTAGAAGACTATGCAACAAGAGATAGTTCTAGCTGCTAGCTTACCTTTGCCCACCTCTCCATAGGTAACAAAAGGCTGTTTATCCTGGGACCTGATATCCTTTGTCTGGTCCAAGTAGTGACCTAGTGCTCTTTTACATCCAGATAGTGCCATTTCTGTTCACTTGTACTGCAGTGTTCGGATACAGCACAGAACAGGCAACTGAATGGTTTATGCTGAATCCGATACCACTTCAGGTAGGAACTTGCTGCTCATTTTAAGGACTACCTTATCCACATGGAAGATTATGTAGTTTGATCTGTACAGAGTACCCCCAAGTAGATGTCAAGGCACTCAGGAGAACAGTTTTCTATGTGACATATTTTAAGTCATCATCCACTGGCTCAAAGGAGCTTCCATCAGCCGGCCCAGGCAAATGTTCAGGTCTCATGGGGAATTGGATCCTCACAGGAGGAAACAGGTGACTGAGATTGTTAAAGAATCTTTTAAAACAGGCTGTGAGGCCAAGGGCTTGTTTTGCCTGTTGATGTGTGGACTGACACTATTGTTGGGGTACTTTCAGGGTTGAGGATCTCAGACCTAGGGACTGTAAGTGTACTAGATACTCCAGAACTGTAAGCAGCCCCACCTGCATAGGAATTATCTTTCTGGCAGCACACTAGTATGAAAATCCTTCCATTTAGAGGAATATCCTTTTCTTGTTGTTGATTTTTGGGAAACCTTCAGCACCAGGAAGGGAAGCAAGGCCAGGGACAGTAAATCACACTGATGGATCCTGAGAAGAAATATTACTATGGTGAGTAATGTTTTCTTCAAATAGCTGTAATCTATCAATGATGCTTTACAACAAGCAGACTCTCTAACAGTACCTTGGGAGGACAGGTCTAGAACAGCTCTTTCTTTCCCCTTGGTTGACCACTGCCTAACCCACTGCACTCCTTCATTTCTAAATTCTGGCTGACTTCACTCCCCCTTATCTCAGCTCACTTTCCCGTATGCCTCCTTTCTCTTATTCTCTTCACAACTCAGACTATTGCTCCCTACTGCTCCCTTCTTGTAAATTCCTTGCTGGACAGAATGCTTTCTCTTTCCATGTTCTAGTTTCTGGAACTCTCTTCCCTAACAATTCACTCTGCATCCTCCAAAGCGCTCTCTCTCCTCTCTACTCCAAGCCCACACAGCTCCCTCCTGCAAATGCCTATAGCCCAGTGTCCTGCCTCCCCTTTCCTCTTCCCTACACTCTACCAATCCCCCAAGCTAATACACGTCTCTCCACCTCCCATGTCCAACTTCTTACGTATTCCAACCTCTACACTCATCCTCTTCCCCATCTTTACCCTCTCTTCCTCTTCCCTCCTACCCTTGAAATCCTTTCTCCCTTCAACCTCTCCCTCTTTATCTCCCCTTCTCACTCCCTCCAAAACTTTCTCAATCCCATTTTTATTCTTCCTGCATCCACTTCCTCCTCCCTCCGTACCTTCTCCTCCCACCTCCCTTACCCTATCCTATCCCACCATTTGCTCCCTTCCTTTCCTCTATACTTGCTATTCTCAACCTTCTCTTCTTTCCCTACTCCTGTCTCTTCCCTGTGGTCCCCTTCTGTTTAATTGACTCCTCCTACTCTGTCCTGTTCCTGACTTTACAGCCTGGGAGTGCCTGGTTCCTCCCAGTCATGATGTAATCAACTTGTATTGTTATTAATTATGCCAATAGGTTTTCATGCGTGCTACTGTACATTGCTGTGCTTATTGCATTATCATTTTAATGTGCTTTTTACTTGTTACTATGTAATTATCCTCCCTCCTTCCCCATGACACATCTGAAACAAGCTTATGACTCGGTATCGTTTCCTGGTAAATCTCTTTAAATAGAAACATTGAAGTTGATGGCAGATAAGGACTGCAAGGCCCATCCAGTCTGCCCATTTTTTCTACCTTATGAATGTGCCACAGGCCTTTACTCTGCCAATGGCCTATCTATTCATACTCATCTGTATTTCTCCCTTATGCCTATCCCATGCCTGTTTGAAGCCCTGCACTGTATTCATACCCACCACTTCCTGAGGTAGGCCATTCTATGCATCCACCACCCTTTCTGGAAAAATAACTTCCTCACATTACCCCTTAATCAGCCTCCCTCTAATTTCATGATGTGTCTTCTTGTCCTGCTAGTTTTCTTATATTGAAACATGTTAGACTCTTTCATCTTGTTAATGTCCTTAAGATGTTTGAATATTTAGATCTAATCACCTCTCTTATTCCTTTGCTCCACGGTATACATATTGAGCTCCGTTAATCTGTCCTCATATGTTTTCTGATGCAGTCGCTGTACCATTTTGCTTGCCCTTCTCTGGACTGCCTCCATTTTGTTAATGTCCTTGTGCAGTTGTGGCCTCCAGTACTGCACGCAGTACTCCAGATGGGGCCTAACCTAGTGTCTTGTGAAGAGGATTATACCTCCCTCTTATGACTTGTGATACTCCTACTAATACACCCCAACATTCCCTAGCCTTACCTTCTGCTTAAGTGGTCTGCTTGGATGATTTCAGATCATCTGTGATGACAATGCAAGTCTCTTTCTTCCCTTGTGATTGCCAGCAACTCCCCTACCAATCTATTGGTGGCTCAGGTCTCTTCTCTACGTGCATGATCTTGCATTCTTTTGCATTAAACCCCAGTTGCCACTCTTCCAACCATTTTGCCAGTTTATCCAGATCTCTTCTCATTCTGCCCACCCCATCTGGATCATCTACTCTGTTGCAGATCTTGATGTCATCTACAGACAGACAAACCTTACCCTTCAGTACATCTGCAATGTCACTGATGAAGATATTGAAGAGGACTAGCCCAGGACTGATCCTGATGTACCCCACTTGTGACTTGTATCTGTTCTGACTGTATACAGTTTACCACCACTCTCTGTGTTCTGCCCGCCAACCAGTTTGCCACCCAGTTGACCAACTTCTGACCCACCACAAGTCTACCCAGCTTATTAATCAATCTTCTATGTGGAACAATATCGAAAGATTTGGTGAAGTCAAGGTAGGTGACATCAACTGCACCCCTTGGTCCACCACTCTGTTTACCCTGTCAAAGAAATCTATGAAACAAGTATGACAGGACCTTCCTGTTATAAACCCATGCTGTCTTGGATCCTGTCTCTATGTATTCCAGGTGTTGCACTACCCTTTCCTTAAGGAGTGCTTCCATAATCTTGCCCACTACTGAAATAAGACTGTCTGGTCTGTAGATCCCTGCCTTCTCCCTGCTACGCAGCTTGTGGCGTGGGATTGCGTGAGGCAAGGCAAGGCAAATTTTTTTAAGAGACGCCATCCTGGAGGCTAGGGGCTCAACATTTTTGCAAGATAAATACTATACATCATAAAATAAAACATAACCAGATCACAGATATAACACAGTACAAAAATACATACAATAGCTTAGGCAATAAAACCAAAGCCTAAAAAGCTAGGCAAATCTAAACTTAGGTTCTAAAACAGCAAGGACTATAATACGCAGTCTGGGAAGGCCTGATTATACAGGAAGGCCTTAAGGCAGGCCTTGAACACCTCCACAGAAGGGGCCTCCCTAACGGCTGGAGTAAGTGAATTCCACAGGACAGAGCAGCGACACTAAATGTTTTGTTTTAACCTTGTCCTGGGAATCACAAGAAGGCCCCGAAGGAGGAGCAGAGGGGCGGGTCAAGACAACAGGAATGAGAAGGTCCTTCAGATAACAGGACCCAGGCCATGTAGGGCCTTAAGGTGAGTAAGCCCACCTTAAAGAGGACCCTCCACCTAACCAGCAGTCAGTGCAACTGGCGCGGGACTGGAGTAACATGACAGTATTAGACTGTCCTGTCAGCAGCCTCACCGCTGCATTCTGCACCAGCTGCAGTCAGTGTAGGGTACCCCAGAGACCCGAGATAGAGTGCATTACAGTAGTCCAACCTGGACGTCACAAAGGCATGTTCCAAGGTGGGGAGGTCCTCGGCGGAACTAGGGGCTTTATCCTGGTGATATTCCTCAGATGATAAAGGTGATGGACAGTGGAAGACACCTGAAACTCAAGTGTCAATCCACTGTCCAGAATAGCGCCCAGATCCCGCACTCCTAGAGAAGTTCTTCAATGGTACAGAGACAAGAAAGAGCCCTGTCTCCGCACCAGAGGCCAACCTATTAAGCCCTCTGTTCGACTCCACCACCAGTACCGCCATCTTATCGGGTTCAGTCACAACCAGCTGGAGGCCATCCAGTCATTGATTTTGGTGAGGCAGCTGTTTAGCACTTCCACTGCATGAGATGTTCCAGGGCAAAGGAAAAATACAGCTGGGTATCATCAGCATAACAATGAAAATCCAAACTGTACTTCCTAATGAGCTCTCCTAGGGGCAGCATATACACAACGAACAACATTGGTGATAAGACCGGAGCCCTGGGGAACCCTGCATAACAGGTGACCAGGAGAGGAGGAAAAATTCCCATCACCACTCTCTGCCTCCTGTTAGATAGAAAGGACTCAAACCAGCAGATAACCGTGCTAGCAATTCTGCAGAATTCCTTAGGTGGTCAAGCAGTACCTGATGGTTAACCGTGTCAACGCTGAAGAGAGATCAAGGAGAACAAAAAGTGTCCTCCTCCCGATCTCTAGTCCTAAGGAGGTCACTGTTCACCTGAACCAGAGCAGTTTCTGTGCTATGCACGCCATGAAACCCAGACTGAAGCGGCTCATAGAAATCATGGGCCACGAGATGCTCCTCAAGCTGAAGCGCCACCACTTTCTCCACAATCTTACCCAAAAATGGAAGATTGGAGATAGGATGGTAATTGTCTTGCTCTCAGGGCCCAATGATGGTTTTTTCAGAAGGGTCTCACCAATGCCTCCTTCAAGACATCAGGACAGACCCCTCTGACAAGGAACACCGGACAATCAAGGCAAATGTCAGGCTGGACGGAGTCAACACATCTCATTAAGAAATGAGTTGGCACGGCCCAGTTCACAAAAGGCGCATCAAGCTTGGAAGCCATCTCAGTGACCTCAGCCACCTCCACCAGTCTAAACTCGCCCCAACCAGGTGGAGAGCCTCCGGACGCCATGGCAACCACTCTCTGCCAAACTCTGACCCACTGGCGGAAACCTCTGCCTGATGGCAGACACCCTGTCCGAGATGAACCAAGCAAACTCTTTGCACAATACATTAGAAAAAGCTACCTTCGGCTGTAGACAGTCCAAAAGAACATAATTGGTCGGTTCCTCCTGGCAGCAATCTCCCTAGACAGAAATTCTGCCTTTTACGGTTGATTGCTCCCTGGTATGTACCATAGTGCATATGTAGGCCAGTTTGTCCACCTCCAGGCCAGACTTCCACCAGCAGTGCTCTAACCTCTGACCCATGATCTTCAACCCCTTGAGCTCACCATCATACCAAGGGGACCTCAAGTGAGAGACCTGGGTCATACCTGAACTGGTGCAAGGAGTCAAGTGCACCAGCAAGTGCCTTATTATAGGCATCCACTGCCGCACACACCTCCGACGCATGTGCTATCACACTAGATAGGTCAGCCACTGCCAAAACCCTCAGGGTCAACCCCACAAGAGGCGATAGCTGACCATCTCTGCAGAGGGAGGGCGCCTAGGGAGGCCCGAACAAGAACTGCACTGTACAATGATAGGACCAAATGACCCGATCAGTCCTGAGACAATTAATCTCAAGCCCCAGTGAGAACACAGATCCAACATGTGGCCACCCATATGAGTTACGGAGGAAACACCCTGCACAAAGCCCAAGGAAGACATCATCTGGAGGAAGCTGGAACCAAGCCAAGAAGATTAGTCGTCGGCCCAGGCGTTGAAGTCCCCAGTACTAAACATCTGGGGACCATCAACATCTCACCGACCACAAAATCGCCACCTCTTGCAGAAAGTCTCCCACTGTCCCAGAAGGACAATAAATGAAAAGAATTAGGCAACCTGCACCCAGACCCCATGGATGGGCACACATTCAAATGAATGTGGTGTTCTCACTAGGTGTAGGGTGAAGCCTAGTTCAGATCTAAAACAAATGGCTACCCCCTGCATTCCACAGCCCTTCTCCAGTCTTCTGGGACCTCTCCTGTGCTCAGAGACTCACTAAACAGTTCTGATAATGGCTCTGCTAGTTCCACCCTTAGCTCCTTAAATACCCTGGGATGTATGCCATCAGGTCCCATTGCCTTGTCCACCCTGAGCTTAGCAAGCTCTTGTAGGATCCTTTCTTTTGTGAAGGGATTTGTGCACACCTCCCTCCCCCTGTGTCCATGGTGCTGAGTTGTGGGCCCTGTCCTACCTTCTCCTCAGTAAATACTGAGCAGAGTATCTATTTAGGATAGATGCTTTCCTTGGTCCTCCTCCACACACTCCCTCTTATCCCCTTTGATCTTAGCAATACCCCTCTGGACCTTCTCCTTTCACTAATGTATTTATAGAAAGTCTTGTCCCCTTCTTTTACTGTTCATGCTAGTGTTTTCTTGGTTTGGGTCTTTGCCTGCCTTACTGCTTTCCTGCTTCCCTTATGGAAGTTTGGTATGCCTCCCTATCTTCATCCTGCTGTGTTCCCTTATATTTCCTGAATGCCAACCTTTTGGCTCTGACCTTTCTGCTACTGTTTCTGAGAACCAAAGTGGTTTCCTCCTTCATTGCTCTTGCTTTTCCCTAACACAATGGGATGTTGCTTCAAGTATTGCATCCTTAATGCTTGCCCACTTTGCCTGTACCTCCTTACCTGTATTTCTTTTGCCAGGGCTAGCTTAACTCTGTTGGCCATCTTATCAAAGTCAGCTCCTCTGAAGTCCCACATTTTGCCTTGGAATGAGATGATTTAGTTCTAGTGGCCAAATTGAACCATACCATGTGATGGTCACTGGCCCCAGGTAACTTTCTACCTGGAGATCTGTGATCCTTTCCTGTTAGTCAGTACTAGATCTAGCATAGCCCTGTCTCTTTTGAGTTGTTGTACCAGTTGTTTGAGGCTCTCCCTGCAGGAATCCACCATGTGTCTAGTTCTGGCAGATGTCCCTGCTGGTATTGACCAATCTGTATCTGGCATGTTGAAGTCTCCCATTATCTGAACCTCCCTTTAGCTGTTATGTTTTGCATATCTTCTAACAGTAATGTGTCTATGTCCTCCCTGGTCTGGAGGCCTGTACACAACCCCAGTTCATATGGCTGTCCTGTTCCAGGGTGACCCACAGTTCTTCTGGCTCCTTATGTGAATTCTGAATTTCTGTAGCTTTGATATTTTCATTGACATGAAGGGCCCCCCTTTTTTTGCACCTTAGTCTCTTCAGACAGTACATAGCCAAGTACTGAAGTCTCCCAAGTGTGGTTACTGGTGAACCGTGTCTCGCTAATAGCTACTATGTCCAGTTTGCCTCTATCATTGTTGCCTGCAGGTTTGGGATCTTGTTTTCCCAGACTGCGGCGTATTTATGTACATGATTTTCATTGGACAGATTTTGGTGCATTAGTTGTTGGGTGAGGTCCGGCGTTTCCCCTGTGCATCGTATGGGAAGCTGGATCTTTTCTTACTTGGTGATGCAAATGAACTACAAACATGCTGAACTCCTGTTTAATCACTATCTGAGGGAGGGTGGTCTTCCCGTTTGATGTATCGGTGCTGCACTCCTCTCCCCATTGGCTAGTTTAAATAGTCTCCAAAGGCATCAAACTTCTGCCCCAATGCACAGACTCCTCCTTAGTCAGATGCAACCCATCAAATTTAAAGAACTTTGCTCCCAAAACTATTGCCAGTTACCCACAAATCTGTGTCCTTTTCCTGGCACCAGCCCTTGAGCCACATGTTTAGCTCCCTATCTACCCTTCCTGACCTTCCATCCATCTGCCCCTCTCCCAGACTGGCAGGATCTCAGAGAAGGAGATGCCAGATGAAATGGATGACAGTTTGCCTCCCAGCCTGGTCAGGTGTTCCTTGGTCTCCACAACTGACCGGCTGGTGAGATCATTAGTCCCTATGTGTACCAGGACATTGACAACAACTAGAAGAACAGTCTCTCATTAGATAGTCTCCTGCATACAGAGGTTCTGCAACACAGAAATTCAAAACTGGCATCCCTCCTGGACTGTATGTCCAGGCAGTAGTCACTGTGAAGGTGTGCACTGTTTTCCAGAGCAGTGGCTTTACATATGTCCACAAGGGGCACTGTAGCTGCAACAAAGGCAGAGGTACCTTGTAAATATGCCCTTCGGCCTCTGGAAGGTATTTTATCAGCTTTTTGTAACAGAACTGTATGCAGGAGACTATCCAATGAGAGACAGTTCTTCTAGCTGCTGGCTTACCTTGCCCACTTCTCCATTATGGTAACAAAAGCTGTATGCACTGGGACCTGAATCTTGTTCGATCCCAGTAGTGACTGTGACAAAAATCACTCACCAGGGACTTCAAGTTCACCATCACCACTGTGGGTTTTTACCACAGGACCCAGGGACACCTGCTTTTACCTCCTCCTCCTTTGCACAAGGTCAGGAAGGTCAACACAATAACATTGGGTAGAGTGCCCTTCAGAGACAGAGCATAAACAGAGTCCAGCAGAAATATAATTACCCTTTTAAATAAACAAGCAGTCACTGTTTCTAACAAAATATGATCATTTACTAAAGACAAGTATTTACAACAGGATGTATTTACAGGAAAACAAAAGGGTTGCACTGTTGCACATTTCCTAAGAAGCGAAAATAACATGAAATGAACAGATGGTTGGTGTACAGCAGAATTCTGAGCTATTCTCACCTAAAATCATTCACCTGCCCTAGCTACAGAGAAGCACTGTCCCTTACTGTGCTATCTTACTAGTTAGCTAGTCTTTGTATAACAGGGCCTCTGGTCTTCAGATGTTCAGGGTTCCAAGCAGTCCTTATCTGCCGTCAAATTCTATGTTTCTATGTTTCTAAGAGAAAGAGCCTTTTACAGTCCCTAAATATATTTCTCACTTCCTGTGAGGAGGAGGTCTCACTCACTTTGGGTGACAATTTCATGTTGTCCCAGCCCTCTTTGAGTGTGTGTGTGTGTGTGTGTGTGTGTGTGTGTGTGTGTGTGTCTCCTCATCCTTCAGCACCTCCTTGCTAACATTATGACATGCACCTGAGTCCTTTGTCTAACATGGGACATCTCCAGGAAGAACTCCCTCTGGGGTTATTGCTTTATTGACTCCTCCCTAGCCTTCCTGTTAACTTTCCCATGAGAACATCAGTCCCTCTATCCTGGCTGACATGAGCTGTCACATACTACTCGATCATGTGATCTGGTAGCCATCTTGGACTAGAAGCAGATGCATATTTAGAAAAGAATAAATGAATCAAAGGAATACATGGCTTGGGTCCCTTTTCTGTCATATTTCCCAAGAAATGAAGGTGTGTCTCTTTGGGCAACCCCAAAGAGACACTGATGTTCATGTGAGGCCTGGGGAATGCCTAAAGGAATATGCCATGCACTTATCCTTGCCTCAACAGTCCATCTGCACTGGCATTCTGCACCCCACTTCAGTGTTGAATGATCATATTACATGACTATAGTAGCAAATTCCAGCGCAATAGCTTTGTGTTTTGCCCACTAGTCCTATAGAGCCATGTCAAGGGGTTATGATCTGAGACCACAGTGAACTCCCCTGTACAGATATGGCTGCAGCTCTTCTGAAGGGCCCACACTAGTCCCAGACATTCCCTCTCCACTGTGGCATATGCCTCTTCCGGGTAGAAACTTACAGCTCAGATACACTATGGGGTGCTCCTCCCCTGCAGTCTAACCTGGCTCAGGACAGCACGCAGCCCACGATCCAAGGCATCCATACGTACTATGAACTTTAAGTCATAAGTGGGGCTAGCAAGCACGGGTGACCTACATAATGCCTCCCTTAACCATCGGAGAGCAGACTCCCAGTCCTCTGTCCAGACAGTTTTTCAGGCATTCTCTTTTTTCAGGTCTGTCAGGGGTTTGGCCAAATCACTGTAGAGAGGACAAATCTCCTGTAGTACTCACCTGTTCCCAGAAATACCCTTACCTGTTTCTTTGAGGCAGGGGTGGGCAAAGCCTGGATGGCATCAACCTTTGCTGGCTCTGGACAGATGCATCCACTGCCCACCCAGTGCCCAGGTAGAGACACTTCAGCCATGCCTACTTGGCATTGTTCCACCTTAACTGTCAGCCCTGTGGCCTTCAGTCCATGGAACACTCCCTCATGTGCCTGGCGTGATTGTTCCATGTCTAGCTGTAAATGGTGGCGTGATCCATGTAAGCCAGTGTATATTCATCTACCCGGCCAGGATGCAATTCACAAGCCTCTGGAAGGTTGCAGGCACGTTCTTCATTCCAAATGGCATTACTCTGAATTCAAATAAGCTATATGGGGTAACGAAGCAGACCTCTCCCAGGCTGTGAGGGTTAATGGCACCTGCCAGCAGCCATTTGTCAGGTCTATCATGGTCAGGAACTGGCTTCCCCAGCCATTCCAAGGTCTCATCCATTCTGGCCATGGGGTGGGCATCAGACTCAAACAGCTATTGAGTCTCCAGTAGTTGACACAGAATCATGTGGTACCATCCTGCTTAGGATCAGGACCACAGGTGAAGCCAGGGCTACTGGACTCCTGGATCTCTCCAAGGGCCAGCATCTCCCAAGTTCCTCCAGAATGGTCTTTTAACCCCTCAGGTACCCTGAGGGACTGCTTCAGCGAGACTTGGGCCCCTGTGCCGTGTTGTTCAACCATTGCGGTGTACCCCAGATTCTCTGTGAACATATCCCCAAATTCTTGCAGCACCCCCTCATCTCTTCAGCCTGGGCTGGTGTCAGCTGCCCTGAGAGGGTGAGGTTATTCACTGAGGATCCCTCCTGGGCTTCTCCGAGGAGGTCCACCAGGGGAATCAGCCTTGTTCCCTCCTCTGGCACACTGCATATGGTGAGGATCATTTCCTCCCTATCACAGTAGGGCTTCATCATGTTCACATGACATACCCTCTGCCTGCGCCTTCTGTCAGGCAGCCCTACTCACGTAGTTAACATCACTTATTTTCCTGATTATGGAGAATGAGCCCTCCATGCTGCCTGCAGTTTACTGTGTCAGACTGGGACAAGTACCATCAATCACTGTCCGACCCATTACTCCTGGGCTCTGAACCCACAGTCGTACCAGGCTTTCTGTTGCTGTTGTGCAGTGGCTAAGCGCTCCTGGGTGAGCCCCATGAGTACCTTAAGCCTGGCACTGAAATTTAGGGATGTATTCCACAACAGACTCCCCTTGGGAGGCATGGTTACCTTCCCATTCATCCTGACTAAATCTAGGTCCTCCCTCACCCTGAGACCAAACAAGAGCTTGAAGGATGATAACTCTGTGGACTCCTGTGGGACTTCCTGCATGCAAAAGGAGGTGGGAAAATATTTGTCCCATTCCCTTTGTGCTGGTCAGCAAATGCCCTGAGCAAAGTTTTAAGGGTCCCATTGAACCACTCCAAACAGGCCATGTGTCTCGGGTGATAGGAAGCGTAGCACAGTGCTGTTTACCCTCCTCCACAAACTGGTCACTAAGGACAACATGAGATTCGTCCCTGGTCTGATAAAATCTCCTGGGAAATCCCACTTGGCTAAGAGTCCCAGGAGCTCATCAGCCACCTTTTCCACTTCAATGGAGGATGTGGCCACTGCCTCAGAGTACCTGGTTGCGTAATCCACAAAAACACTATGTATCATTTGCCCGTGTAACTTGGGGTACTCAGGGACCTACTATGTCAATGGCTACCCTCTTAAAGGGTTCATTAATAATAGGAAGGGCACCAAAGCTGCCTTAGCCTTGTCCCGACATTTGCAACCACTGGCACTGTGGACAAGTCCAACAGTAATTTGTCATGTCTGTGTACGTGCTTGTCAAAAGAAATTGTTGGCAAGTTGTCTTTTAGTGTGGTTAATACTCAGGTGGCTTGAAAAAGAATGTCATGGGCCAGGGTCAGAAGCTGCTTTCAAGTGTCCTGGGGGACTACCAGCTGCTGGAGTACTCTCCAGGCTCTCTCTCTCTCTCTAGCTCCTTTTGTGGTGTACACTTCCTGTACAATAGCACATTTTCCCAATAAACTGACTTTTACTCCTTGAGAGCCTCAGCACTATCTGCTATCTATCTCTCTCAGTTTTGAAGGGTAGAATCAGCTCGCTGTACCCTGCCCAGCTCCTCTCGTCTGTCCCTCCCAGTTCCCCTTCAGAGGAAAGCTGCCCTGGTGGCAACCTCCTCTGCTTGCAGCTGGGGCTCAGGCTGCTGCTCCTAGCTGGTACTTCACCCACACCAGACACTTCCTCAGCTGCTGAGGGATGGATCTGCACAGGCTGTGTCACCCCTCCTCCCCTCTGAAGCTTGCCCTTTTGCCTGGCTATGGGTAGTAACACATCCTAAGTTCTCCCTGTGGTCAAAATCATTCCCCATGATCACATCTACAGGGAGATCAGGTACAACTCCCACCTTCTGTACCCCATGGCCACTCTTCCAGCTCAGAAAGACCTCAAACACTGGCATTTGGACCACTGGACCTGTGACTCCTTGAATCTTGGAGAACAGCCTAGCAGAATCTGCTTTGCCTGGATCAGATCCTGCCTCACCATGGAGATGGAGGTGCTCGTGTCCCTCAGTACTCGTGTTATTGTCCATTGACTAGAATAGGGTGCATATGCTTGCTGGTGTTTTGTTGACACTACAGTGTGTGCAGTTTACCAACTGTGGTGTACTGTCTTGGTCCTCCCTCCCCTGGATTTTGCCCTTTACTCCTGTTTTTAAGGCAGTCATTTTTATTATATGGGAGTTAAAAGTGAGGTCCTGGTCAATGGTGATTCCTAGGTTCTTTATGATCTCAACTACCTCTACCCTTGCTCCAGTGGATAGTGAAAGTGCCAACATTTTGGACGATCATGTCTCAGGCTTTTGGACCAAATAATATAGCCTTTGTTTTCCTGCTGTTTATGACCAACTTGTTATTATTCAGCCAACCTTCAACTACTATCAGATCCTTTGATAGTAATTCGTTCAAGGTGTCGGTGTCACCAGTGGACCTGTACAATAGCGCATCATCTGCATACAAGGTGAGCTTTGCCTCATCACAGTATGACGGCATATAATTTATAAATTGGGAAAAGAAAAGAGGCCCATGGATTGATCCCTGGGGACCCCTTCCAGTATCTGACAATTTTCTGATGTGGCATTCTGCCATCTGACTTGTTGGGACCTTCCTGGAGACAGTTGGTGAACCATTTACAGCCAGGTTGTCTAGACCAACCTGTATCAATTTTGTGAGGAGCAATTGATGGTCTACCAAGTCAAATGCCTTGGCGAGGTCAATGAAGACTGCAACAGTGCACATACCTTGTCCAAGGCAGAGAGTATATCCGTGGTGAGATTTACTAGGGCATTATTTGTTCCATGGTTCTTTCTGAAACCATGCTGTTGGGCAGTAAATAAATTGTGTCGCTCCAGATAGTCTACTTCCTGGTTGTACACTACCTTCTCAAATACTTTGCTTTGTATGGACAGGAAGGATATTGGTGGTAGTTTTCCACCTGATCCAGTGATCCCCTTTGTGAATGGGTGTGACCAGGGCCACTTTCCAGAGCACAGGAATTTTTCCTTCAAGGAGAGATGCACTGAACAGCCATGTGACTGGGGAGGCAATGATTGGTGCTGCCATATGTAATAGCTTGGGTTCAAGTTTATCATACCCAGCGTTCCACATGTTTTAATTCCTTGAGTAGTTTTAAGACTTCTTTTCTGGAGATTAGTTTGAAATGAAAGTCCGGGATGTCATGGTTACTCCTGCTAGAAGCTTGGGGTGGTTGAGGTGGCCCATCGTGGTGCGACTTGAATTTATCAAGATACATGTGAAAAACTTGTTTATCGCATTGGAGGCATCTGTTGGATTAGTATGATGAACCCCATTTGCTACTGTGTCCCTCCTACTTGTTTATTATGGCCCTTGATAAGTGCGTTGATTTGTGCCCAGAATGTTTTAGGGTCAGAGGGTTCTTTTCTGAATGTCTGTTAAATGCTCTCATCTAGCCCTTAGCTCAGATTTGAATTTGTTTCTAAGTTCCCTGAATCTCTGCCAGTCTACCATCTGACCTGAGGGTTTAATGTCCCCATGCTCTATCTCTTTCCTCATGAGTTTCCTTAGGTCCCGTGAAATCCACCTGGCTTCTAGTCCTTTGACCCCGAGTTGCTTTAGTTGAGCATGCTTGATGGCTGCTGACATGAAATTATTACTGAAGTATTCTAGGGCTGCACCAAGGTTTGGAGCTAGCTAAATCTGCAGCCAGTTGACTTCTTCCAGGGTTTTATGAAGAGATCACTGGTCAAATTCAGATGAGTCACAGGTTCAGAATATTCTAGGGCAGGGTAGGGAAGTCATTTTCTATACACATTATGTAGGAAGTGATCGCTCAGTGAGTCTGCAAAGGTGCCGCCAATTTAGTTCTGCTTGGATTGTTGATCAAGACCCAGTCTAGTGTGGTGTGGTTATTGTTTTCATATTCAGTCTGGTGGTTCTTGTATTGTTTGGGTCAGTTCTGCCTCTTGTAGGAGGCTTTAAGATCACTATTGGTATGGGGTCCCCAATGTATGTTAAAGTCCCCCAGGATAACATTTTCACCCTGGAGGAGAAAGGGTAGTATAGCTATTAGGGCCTTTAAGGATTCAGTGGCAGTTTGCCCCACTGAAACAAGGACTTTTTCTACTTTTTGCCTGCAGTAATTGCTTTACTTCCAGTTCCAACAGAATTTTGGTGTTGGTGAATGAGCTGAAAAACGTCTGGGTTTCTGCAGTTTGGTAACCCCTTGACCTGCAGGGACAATCCCTGACCCACTACTTCCAGAACCCACATCTGTGGTAATTTTACCCATTCCTAGAAGTAGTGGGTCTGCCTCCCCACCCAGTGGCAATGGTTGAGCAACATGGTGTCAGGGGTTTTGTTCTGGCTGTGGTTTGCAAGCTGATGCTGCAGCAGCAGCACACCTGGAAACCCTTCTGCCTCTGTAGGAGCCTCTTTGGGGCTAGTATTCAAAGGTAGCATAGAGTCTTGGATATAGCCCTACCTCTACCTCCTTCCACAGGGTCTGTAGAAGGCGGAGACCTCTTCATTTTCAGTGTTATTTTTGTAAGTGGCCTTGTACTTGCCCATTGTATTCATGCATTCCTCTGTTTGTCACCAAATCAAGAATTTTCCTCAAAGGAGAAATCCATGGCCTTAAGTCTGGGTATTTTGAGAAATGATGGTAGCCCTTAGCAGACAAATGTCCTCTGTGTCACATCATGGGCTAGGACCCATGAAGGAGCACCACTGGTGTTGAGAACCATGAGGATCTGGTATTCTATGCCATCTGACAGGTCCTGTGCCACCACCTCACCATTAGCTTTATCAGTCAGTGCCAGCACTGCATTCCACATTGCTTTCTGATCTGGGCTCCATAAGCCAGATAGGCTGCCTGCCTCTGAAGCAGGAACCTGTCTCATACACTTTTTGGCCATAGTTTCCAGTTTCCCGGAATCCTTCTCAGGGGTTATGCTGAGATGGGCACTTTCATAAGCTGCTACTTAGACCACTCCTTCATGATAAGGGTGGGAGTACAGGTATTCTCCACACCCTGTCTGTCTACTTGATACCTCTTTCCATTTTTTATTGATGCCAGTCATTGACTTATGAGCTGATGTAATTTTTGAATTTGAAGTGATTTGTGGATGGCAACTAGTAGCCTTCTTGTGCAGAGCTAGCCCCCATCATGTTCATGAACTCCCTTCCTCCTCATCCTCCAGCTTCATGACAGGGATGTTGAAAGTGCTCACCATCTGCTTGATGAAAGAGGAATATGAGGTATAATCCTCTGTAGGCGAACTCTTGTTCAGGTGAACCGCTGGGTTCAACCTCCTCCTCCTCCTCATAACACAAGTTCTCCTCCACAGGTAAGTGGTCTGTGCTGGAGGAGAGGCAGTCATACTGAGAAGTTTCCCATAACCTGGAAGGCCTGGAAAAACTGCTGTCGTTGGCCATGTCCTTTGTTGTCTTAAGTCTCCTGTCTGCTTCTTTTCCTTTTCAGGAGAAGTGACAAGGACATTCTTTTCTTTTTGTTTTTCTTTGCAAGCACTGGTTCCAGTACCTGCTCTGAGATTCTTTTATTTGTGTTTTTACCATCACTAGTTTTAGGGTTCCTGCTTTCAGACACCTGCTCTCTTTACCGTCTTTACCATGCTTGCCTGATGTCTGAGTAAGCGTTATCTTCTTTAGCTTTCCCTTTGAAAAGAAATGCTGCTATTTATGAGATGAACCCACTTCTGTGTGCTCTCCACCATCATTAAGAACTCTCTCAGAGCCTTTATTGTATTGTGATATATGGAGATGGCCAAATAATACTATAGTATCCCATACAAAAATCCGGTAATACAACAGTAGCCAAAGTGATAATACCATTGTTGCTCTCTAATAATATTATTGTTCAGAGGTGATAATACCATCATTTCAGCTCTGAACTATAGTATTATCACAGAAATGACAATGTGCATGTCCCTCTGCCTGCCACACAGACCAGTTACCAATGTGCCACGTTTCTAAAGTGACTGCATGTATTCTTATTGGCAGCTTTCCTCTGTGGGGTGGGCAGATCAACTTTAAAACATGGAGGCTGTTTCCCCTCACTTTGCGGACAGTCACCCATATTTCTTTGCTTTCTATTTAATCACCAAATTATCTACTTCATCCTCCATTCACGAGGATGACAAAAGGAAAGGTAAGACCTACTGCCTCAGAACAAAAATGTCAAATTTAAATGTAACAGACAGGCGAGAGGGTGGGGGACGAGCAAGCAAGCAGAGTGAGACTGAGTCTTCACCCAGTCAGCACAGCACAAAGTCGGACATCACACAGAAAAAGACAGAATTTTTACATGGCTCCATATATTACAAAATATAACAAATAGATGAGGGTGTATTTCATGGCAGTAAGAGCATCTTGAGGTTTTGGGACTTTGGGAACCTCTCGAGCTTTGCTCTCGAGGTTCAAAGTCCTCAAAACCTCTCGATGGTCTTACTGCCTTGTAAACATCATCTATCTATTATTCTATTTTCGTGACAAAGAGGCAAACTGAGAAGCCATAAAATCTTCCTTTTTTAGCTCTTTTCCTTTGGGTTTTAGGGCAAAACCTTTACAGAGCTCACAATTGAGGACATTGTAACAGCAAAGCCCAAGGCAGTCTGCCTTGCCAGGAGCTAAAAATACTTGACACAGTTTTTGAAGACTGTGGGTTCTCTTTTTCTTTCCAGGTCTATCAGTCATGCCAAACACTAGTACCTCTGCAAAATAATCTGGGTCCTTTTGTTCAAATTAATTAATCTTTCCCTCAGGTGAGAGGAACTGCTTGAATAAGCTTTAGTTGGAAGTGGTTTTGATTTTGAAAAGAAAATATGGTTCAGTTCCCTACAAGTGGGAACCATGTAAAAAAAGCACTAATAAAACACTTAGAAATGCCAAAATTAAGCATTTTTAAACATTTTTATTTAAATTTGGGTGGTCCCCTTCATGGGGAATCACTTTACTGAGCTGCCTTCTCTGGTTCCTGGGAACTGATTGGGAAAAGGAGAAATAACAATGTTATCAAAATAATGAAAAACGTCCTCAGTAAGCCTACCCAAGTCACGGTTTGCTCAGGCACAATGATACATTTTGAAATTGGTATGGTGGATGCTAGACACATGTGGGTTTGGGGTTGAGTCTTAGTAGCTCAAAAATAATGGGGTGAGTGGGCTCTCCCAGCCCTTGAGGAATACTGAATGGCAGCCCACGTGAAGTTGGCAGTGACATGGAAGAACCCCACTTATGCTGCTCACTGGAAAACCATAGACTAGGAGCCTGGGAGCAAATACCACTTCCTGCCCTCCTGTTTGATCAGTATCAAGACGAAGGTCACTTGGAAAGCATGGGAGAGATACAGCAAGTCCCATGGATCTCAGATTATCTCTGGAGATAATAGGTGGCTCACTTGGGACAGCAATTTTTTCAGGTGTCACAGACCCTCAGTATCAGCGGCAGGCTCAAGGGGCCTCTAGTATCCACAACAACTTATAAAAGGCACAATTATTAAGACTTCTAAAGAGTGTAAAACAGAATTTGGGTGGACTGCAATGGATCACTTCCACTGCTTTCAGCTTCAAGATTATGTGGCTAAGCAGTTATATAGAAAGCAGGGGGACAGGGAGGAGGATGCCCAGGTAGAGATGACCCTTCCCACACTCCTTACCATGATACAGCAGAAAGGAGCAATATCCATTCTGTATCAGTTTCTTCTACTTGACAAAAGATGGGTAAGTGATAACTAGAGGCCCAGGTTCATGTAATTGCTAAAGAATGGGACAAAGTATGGCTGGGAAGCTGCACAACCACATGATCTCCATGGTGGCAAGAATTTGGAAAGGAAGGACCCATTACTTCATAAACTCTTTGATTAAGAACAAGTGGAACAGCAATTCCATGTCAGAATTGTGGCAGAATTGTGGGAACCCAGGGTGACCCATTCACATATATTTGGGCTTGTCCTGTACTACAGCCTTTCTTGGCAGGCGTGGCCAATAGGATTAAAATAGTACTCAGTGTCAGAGAACCCCCTCTGCAACATCTGGTCCTGGGCCTTCCTCCAAAAAGTCTAAAGGGCAAGGAGTAGCCCCAGTACTTATGGTACATTTGCATGGTCACAGCATCCAAAGTCATTACTAAATAATGCTTGTAGAGTGGCCCCCAAATATGCAGGACTGGAAGGAGATAACAACACACATATCAGATATGGAACACATAGCATTTCATGTGCAAGATGGGATGCAGGTGTTTATTCTAGAGTGGACATACTGGGAACTGTCACAACACTTGGGGATGGAGACCAGGGCACCCTTGAGATGAGGGTGACAGAGGGTGAAGACCATGGAGACTACAGACCTAGAGACCTTCTGTTTACTTTGCCTGCAGGGGGCAGATGGTCCTGTTGTGGGATTAAAGTAGTAGATGTTCATTGATTTATTTATTTTAAAAGTTTAACCAGGAAGTATATACTGAGCTAAAACAGCTAATTTCCAGATGTGTCCTGGGGAGAGGGAGTAGGAGATAGCCAACAATTAAAAAATAACAAGGTAAAATATAATAAAATAGTTTTACAGGCAGAATCATAAATATCATAGGCTGAATAGTAAATGAAGGCATCCAGCAAATAACACACACTCTAATATACTGTATACAGAAAGGAAAATAGCAGAACAATAAGAAGAGGGCAAGACTAGAGAATGGAGAAAAGAGGAAAGGTCACAAGCAGTTGCAAGTAGGATGACAGAAATCATAAAGAAGAGACTTTAGGGAGGAAGAAGCAGAGGTAGAGCGAGTAGGAGGGAAGGAGGACCAAAGTTTTGGAAAGTGGTGAGAAAAAGCAGATTGGCCAACAACAGATTTTCTAGAAGGAAAAGAGACCAAATGGAATGTATTGTTGTAGAGAGGTAGGGAAGAAGAAGAAGGAGGAGGAGGAAAGAGGAATTTGAGATAAGAGGAAGAGTGCCGAACCAGAATGTGGATAAAAAGAGACACAATGGGAAAAGCACCTAGCATCAAGAGAGGAGGGAAAGAGATGAGTAAAGAGAGAAGTAGTGAGTATGAGAGGGGCAATCTAAAGCAAAGTGGCAGAAAAAATGTAAAAGGGGTCCAGTCTGGCAGGGAGGATTTAGGGGCACTACTGCAGACTAAATCACCGTCGTCAAAAGTAGGGAGGATAATTTTAGGACAATTTCTTGTCAGGCAGGGAGCAGTATACTAGCTTTATTCTTGTACAAAGCACCAAACTTAGGGTGAAGCTTATGGTGAACTGCATCAATGTGCACAGAGAAATCAACAGCCAAGGCAGACCCCAAGGTACTTAAAGGAGGAGACATCTTTAATATTAGCACCATCAAGGGTATAAAATAGTAGAGAAGAAGTAAGTTTGGCAAGCCTCTGATGGGTACCAAGTAATTAAGACTGTGTTTTGGCATTAAGAGACAGTTGGTTATCCTTGAACCAGTGCTGAATGTTGTAAAAATCAAACTAAAATTGGGAAGTAAGGTCAGGGAGAAGATCCAGATGCAAAAGAACTGTGTCATCAGCATGCACATGAACAGATGCAGATCAACAGACAGAGGTAGTTCATTTATGAATACTGAAAACAGAATAGGACCCAGGACAGACCCTTGAGGACACCTGAGCTAATGGGAAGTGAAGGTGAAATGGATTTTCTATCTGGACAGCTTGAGCGTGTGGAACAAAACCAACTGACTGAACAGTCAGAAGGCCAGCAGCTTTATGTTTTCCAGTAGGAGGTGACGCACCACAGTGTCAAAAGCCTTAGCAAGATCAGCAAAAATGTCAGAAGTCATTATTCCTATATCCATACCTGTAAGTATGGAATCAGTGAGCGAAGGAGGGAGGCAGAAAAGGAGTATAATTTCCTAACACCAGGCTTAAAGGAAGTGAAAAGGAAGAGTTATGAAGAAAGGAAGTATGCTGAGATAGAACAATGTGTTCCTGTAACTTAGCCAAGGTAGGAAGGAGTGAAATTGGATAGACGTTACCAGGAGAAGTGGGATCACCACCTTTGTGAATAGGGATGACAACAGCCTGTTTCCAGATGTCAGGAACAGTTGCAGAGGAGAAGGAGATTTAGAAGTAAGTTAATGGGAAGAGCAATGGCAGGTGCCAAATGAAGGAGAAGTTTATGGTCAAGGCCATCAAAACGACCTCCTTTAGTGGATTTAGGAAAGCAGGGTCTTTAGGGAAACAGCAGGAATAGAAGGCAATGAGAGGGAAGGAGAGGGGTAGAGGAAGGGATGAGAAAAGGGCACAGGTAGTAAAGTAGAAATTAAAAGTCAGCAACAGCAGAAGGGTCAGACATAAGGAAGTCACCAATCTATAGAGTGGGAGTGAGAGACTGGGTCTGAGATAAGAAAGGAATAGATAACCTTCCAAAAACTGGAGGGGTTATTAATGCTGTTTTGGAGTGTGGAACCAAAATACTCAATACTTCACAAGTCTGATGGCTTTGGTACAGGCATTGCAAAGACTCCTGTAGTGGGCCAATGAGGACTGAGAATCACTGATGTGAAAAGTATGACAGGCAAGGTCTCTGGAGCAGAGACAAGTAAGTACCTCAGTCGATATCCAGGGAAGGTGTGAACCCTGCACTCTGGTTCTATGCAGGGATACATGACTATCCATACAGTCAAAATTTAGACTGAAAGTAATGTAGGGCAGAATGTATATTACAGGCTGAAGAGATGGGAGACTAATCAATTGACCAAAGATCAGCAAGGAGAGAGGTCAAGTCAAGTGACTTAAAAGACCTGAGGTATATAAATGTAGGGGAGCTTTAGGATGGTGTAGCTTATGCACACAGTAAACCATATGATGATCACTGAGTGCATCAGGAAGGATACCTGCATCAACTACATGGCTGGGATGAGAAACACAGGTCCAGTCAATCAGACAGTGGTTTTAGGATCTGAAATTTAAATGTGTGGGTTCAAAATTAACTGGATCACCTGCAGTGCCTTTACATTTTGAGAAATGTTTTTGGCATTACTATGGTGTTCCAATTTATGCTGCCAAGTATAAGTAACTCATCACTCAAGGAGTTTGAACAGATAAAAGAATGAAGCTCAGTGACTGAAGCAGAGGCTACACCAGGGCAGTGGTAAACACCAGCAATGAAGATGGGAATTGAGAAGGAAAGGGAGAGTTTAAGGAGGATTAACTCATGGGAAGGGGGAGGAGACAGTGAGAACAGTTGTACACTGGATCCTAGTTGATATGTAAACTGCAACACCACTGCCCTTTTAGCATGATCTTGTCTGACTAGGGTATAGCCAGGTATAGCTACAGCTGAATTTAGACCCTAGAGAAGAGCCAGGTTTCAAATATAACTAAAACATCCAGCTTAAGGTTAAGCATAATAGGTGATGACTAGTCAGTGTTTGGGAAAAGGCTCTAATCTTTTTTCTATACATGGGTGGTGCATGGGGACGTGGAGGCTCTCCCAGGCTACTCATCCATAAATGTATTTTGATTGCTTTCCACTCTGTATACATACTACAGACTGCTGCAGATGAAAAGTGTTGTTTCAGAACGTATGGACCACTACTAACATTTGCTTGTCATTCCATTAGTTTTGGTTGTCAGAATTCTCTCTCAAGCTTCTTGTCAAAAACAGATAAATTGTCACTGCTATGCCTCAATGTTGCTATAGTATTATAGCACTGTATTATCATTTATGTGTTTAGTTAACAGTACGTGGGCACTTTCGTGCTGATGTGTGTGCTTTACATAAAAGACAGTATAAAAATGAAAAATACATCTTAACTAATGCAGAGTAATTGAAACTAACTAAATAATAACAATGAACTAAAAGGATTACATTTTGTTTACCAGAAGGCTGGAGCTGTACTTCAGAGTGACTGCTCTCTTCAGGCAGAGAAACAAATCTAATGTTAGGACATTAGAGGAGCATGACACTAGCATAGAGTTTGAACTTGGCATCCTAAATTATAAACATTTGTAACAGTTCTATCTCCAGGCAACATACTTGGCAGAAAGATGATGCTTATTGTAAAAGCATCATTGATGAATTCCTGCTGTCTGAACTATGTGGGAGATTTGGTAGGTGGGCATTTAATATATGACATGGGAGAAAGTGGTGCAGGAAGAAAAAAATTACTCACCATAGTAATGTTGTTTCTTCTAATGGAGTCTTGCTGTATTCTGCCAATATTCTAACAATATGCAGTTAGCCTCAGCACTTGAACTGCCCCGGAGAGGAAAGGTCAACTCTATGCAGAAGCATAGAATGTTGAGCTCAAGCTCCATTTTCAAACCTCTGTCTCTGATACTTACCAGTGTAACCGTCAAGTCTTATGAGCAAACTAACTAATTAAGTATGAAAATTCTTTAACTTTAAGCCAAGGGTAACAACTTGTGTCCAAAAGACTCAAAGTCGAGATCCCAAGAAAAAGTAGTGAAAGAATATATAAACATAAAGCAACAACAATAAAACAACTAACCCACCCTTAAGAGGGAGGGCAAGAGGTACACCCTGAGGCAACATTGTACCTGCTAGCCCACTTCCCAAAAACTAGGTTCTGAGAGGGAGTCATAGAGGAGGTCAGAATACAGCAAGACTCCATCAGAAGAAACAACATTACTATGGTGAGTAATTTTTTGTCAAACAACATGAAGTCTTGCAATATTCTGACTATATGCAGACTACAAGCTGTACCCTCAGGAGGAGGGAATACAGAACCTACTTTGGGAACAAGCTCTGCAGTACTGCTGAACCAAACCTAGCATCACTCCTAGCCTGGATGTCCATAGAGTAATGCTTGGTGAATGTATGGACTGTTTTCCAGGTGGCTGCTTTACAGATTTCTACCAAGGTATATCTCTGGCAGCAGCCAGAAAAGCAGCTGTACCCCTAGTCCAGTGAGCCCTCAGGCCTGAAGGGGTGCTTTGTCCAACTTGTCATAGCAGAACTGTATACAAGAGACAATCCACCTGGCAATAGTTTGTTTAGTAGCAGGCTTACCTTTCCCACTTCACCATAAGTGAGAAATAATTGAAGACAGTCATTTCTGTGTGCCTTAGTATATTCTATGTAGTAGCTAAGTGCCTTTAACATCCAAACTGTGTAATCTTCTTTCACCCGAAGAAGAACGATCAGTGAAAAACACAGGTAGAGACATAGATTGGTTCAGATGAAAATCTGATACCACTTTGAGTAAGAATCTCCTGTTTGTTCTCAGGACCACCTTATCTCTATGGAAGGAGATAAATTCAGGTTCAACTGACAGGGCCTGTAATTCACTAATCCATCTAGCAGAAGTGAAAGATGTGACGTGGACAGCCAGTTCGAGTGCTGTGTGATCATTTTTGTATATAAAATGTGTATGGATTGTCTCCCATGAGAAATGCTGAAACAGCATGTGAACACACACACACACACACACACACACACACACACACACACACACACACACACACACACACACACAAGGTTTTAGATACCAGGTGTTACATGAGCCCGAAGCTAATTACAGAGTAGAACAGGCCATGATCAATGATCTCCTGTTTTATCTAAGTTAATTACAGGCTGGCAGAGGCTTGAGTTGAGCATATCCATTTTATGACATTTCAAGAGGAGGAAACCTGGTTTTGTATACTGGTGCAAAATCATAAATGCTTTGGTGTCTGTGTGAGAGGGAAGCTTGATCAATAAGATCAAAGAAATGTCATTTGAAGAACATGAGTCATGCTGAGGATTGCAGAATTTAATACTTGAAAAAGACATCCAGTTTTATATACATATATTTTTATATATATTCTGACACGGAGGAGCTAGGTGACCTCACATAAAATAGGTTGGGAAAACCAGCTTTTACACATTAATTCTGTTTTCCTTTAGACACACTTCTACCTAGATTATGACAAAGAAACATCTTTGGAGCACTTTAAGCAGGTATTTAGAGAAAGAACACATCTAATTACTGTAGTAGGAAATGCACTGTTTAAAACCTTGTTATTTTATACAATTTGTATGTCTTGTGATATAATAGTTCTGTAGTGTATGTTTTACATATTATCTATTTTAGTAAAACTCTTTTTAGAGCATACTTGTTGGGTCTTTGAATTTCTTTCATTTGCAAGAAAAGTATAAACTGTGTGGTTATAGCAGACACTAGGCATAAGCTTGAATGGTGATACCAAACTGGGAAGAAGCATTTTAAATCTGAGGTCTTTATTAAAGTTTTTAAGTGTTCATTTCTGTACACTTGGTTAGGTACCTGTAGGCAAATATATCTGGCCCCTGAAGACAGAATTATCTGAGCCTGTACATTGGGTATGCAAACAAGAGGTTCACAGTTTGAATCCCTCCAAGACTTGAGACCAAAGCTTGATCCGAACTCTCAAAACAGACAAGAGGGTTACCTTGTTCTGTTAAACTATTCTAAGACTGCGCTTGGAGGTTGGCACTTTGGGAGTAGAGGCTGACCTGCTGAGTGAGTTTGTGACAGACTGGTTGGCAGCGGTATGGATAATTTTGATATTACAAGCTTTTATTGTTCTGTATCGGCTTGAGACAGCTAGTAAGCTCTTGCAAAAGAAAAAAAGGCAGAGTTTTATTTTGAAAAACAGAACTATATCACTTGGTGTACAGTCAAGTTCCTACCCATTTTATTTTTTTCCTAAAGTGCAAGTCAGAGTAGCCATAGTCAGGAAGAAGATGGCTTCCGACTACAGCAGGCACACTGGAGATTACTTGAAGCAGCTGTGCAGGGACAGAGAGTCCTGTTAGGTGGCAGCCAAAAGCAGAACCTCATAGATGCCCTGATGGTAGTAGATACCCAGAGCAGTGAGTCATGGGCCATGACTGGAAAGGAACAAACCCCGAGTGTGGCAGGGCTAGTAGGCAGTGCAGTATCTAGATCCGATGAGGAGGGCAACAGGGCCACTGTCAAAGAAGGGCCACAGCAGCAGGGGAAGGTCACCAGTATCCTGAATCCAGAGGTACTCAGGCTGCAAACTGAGTTGCGCAGGATGGAGCTAGAGTTCCAGGAGAAGAGAGATGAGAGAAACGAGAGAGGCGGACAGTGAGGCAGAGCGAGAGCAGCTGAGAGGGCGGACTGTGAGGAGGCAGAGGAGAACAGCTGAGATGCAGACCGTGAGGAGCATGAGCACCAGTGAGCTGCAGAGGAGAAGAGAGGGCGCCAGAGGCAACACGAACTGGAGAAGCTACGACTCCAACCAGCGGTACCAGAGCAGGTAAGTGGCTTGGGTTTAACTGGGACTGCAGGACTTGGTTACAAACTGAATTCCAAATTAATAGCTGAATTTAAAGAGGGAGGATGTGGATGTCTTTTAAATTATTTTGAAAAGTTTGTATTCAGGCTAAAATTCCTGGAGAGTCCTGGAGCTACCAGCTATCCCACTACTTACTGGGAAAGCTTGGGATGCATTGGTCAAATGGGCAATGAGGAGAGTGATGATTACAGCAAACTTAAAGCTGCACTGTTAAAAGTTTGAATTAACTGCTGAATCATACACAGCTAAATTCCATAAGCTCAGGAGAAGCCCTGATATGAGCTATGAGGCGCTAACCGCGAAACAACGTCCGGTTTTTAAAAGCGTTGGTGGGAAGGAATTGAGGCAAATTCTGCTGATAAAATTGAAAATGTGATTTTATTAGAACAGTTTTATTGGGCATACTCAGTCGAGCTAGAAACCTGGCTAGAGGACCGAGATCCCAAAACAGTGCAAGATGCTGCGGAACTCTTGGACCGCTATGCCAAGAACAGACCTGCTCTGAGAGCAAATGGGGCAGGCATGGCAGCACAGAAAGGGAAAAGAAGCGCCTTCAAGGCAGCTAAAACCCTCACTACCTCCACAAAACCAGTTAGCCCCAGGTTTCAGAGAAAAGATTTCTCTGCGAGAAGAAATGAATGATGGTTGCGTAAAGAAACTGGGCATATTGTCAGACAGTGTCCCGAAAAGGTGAGCAATAATACACAACAGGGTGCTAGAAAAGAAGTAGGTTGTTTGTGTGTCCTGGAAGCATGCCAGTGAACATGAGAGAACACATGCACCCTGTCATGGTGAATGGTATACAGATGCAATGGTTAAAGGTACACATGGGCATCCTTGACCTTGGTAAAGGGGATCTGGTACAGCCTAGTCAGCTTATACCCAATAAATATGTCACTGTACCAGAACTTCACTGGTGAGGTGAAAACATTGCCCTTGCTAGTGTTCTCTAGACTGGGGTGAAACAGGGAACCTGTGCAACAGGTGGCTGCAGCCAAAACCTTAGCAGTGGATGTGATCCTAGTCAGCAATCTCAAACAAGGGATGAGTGCGATGCGGTTACCCGTAGCATGGCAAGGGAAAAGTGTAGTTCCTTGAACCCCACAGAAGCCATTGTGGAAACCACTGAGAGGCTGGTTCCCCAGCCTGTGTCTCCTGATATGGAGATTAATGAAGAGGGTAGAAATTTCACCAGTAACAAGTAAACACAAAGCTAAAGAGGTTACTCCAAAGAGGGAGGGTGACCCATTGTCAGAGGTTGGGATTAACAGTGATCCTGAGTGCCTGGCGCTAGTGCTAGGGACCCTAATTTAGCGACTGAAGGGGACCTGTCCCATGCCTTGGGAATGTGTAAGGGTTTTCAGCTGCTTAGAGAAATTACCCTAGTTTAGAGAAGCTGAGGGCTTGGGCAGACTCAGACGGTGCACAGGAGGTGACGGCAGACAAAGGTTTATTGGTAAAAGGACTTATGTATACTTAGGCAGTACAGACAGAGGGGTGATACTAGGCAGGCAGCTTGTCGTTCCCCAGGGGTATCGTGAGCAGTTGCTCAAAACTGCACATGATATTCCCTTGTCTGGTCATCTGAGAATCGCACAGCTATGCAGCGTGTTAGCCCAGAATTTCTACTGGCCTAACTTCAGCCAGCAGGTGAAGAAGTATTGTAGGTCTTGTCACTGATGCCAAGAAATGGGAAGGTGGGAAAGAAAACCCAAGCTGCCCCGATTCCCTTGCCCATAGTGGAGGAGCCATTCCAGAGGGTGGGAATAGATATTGTGGGGTCTTTAAATACCCCAGCTCCTCAGGGAAGAGATTCATCCTAACTGTGATGAATGATGCCACCCAGTACCCAGAGGCAGTCACCCTATCCTCACTGAGGATGGACAAAGTGGCAGATGCCTTACTTGGGATTTTCCTCCATGTTGGGTTTCCACAGGAGGTTATCACCGATTGAGGAGATTCCTTCATGTCAGACCTGATGAAATGTTTATGGGAGAAGTGTGGGTGGTACAGAGATGCACAACACAATATCACCCACAGACCAATGAGCTTGTGGAAAGATTCAATGGTACCCTAAAGTCAATGCTCGGTGTTTGCCGAACAGCAAGGGAGGGACTGGGAGAAATACCTTCCCCACCTGTTATTTGCATACAGGAGGTACCCCAAGAGTCGACAGGATTTTCCCCTTGAACTCTTATATGGGCGCCGGGTATGTGGGCCCCTACACTTGATCCGGGAGGACTGGGAAGGCAAGCATGCCACCCAGGAACTTCCATTGTGGATTACATCCTTGGGTTTACAGTAAGCCTAAAGGAGCTTATAGGGACAGCCCAGAGCAACCTAGTAGCTGCCCAACAGAAACAAAAAGTGTGATACGACCGTACAGTCAGAGCTCGCTCGTACATGGTAGTCAGGAAATCATGGTCCTTATTCGGTCTGCAAAGACAAGCTGCAGGCTGAGTGGGCAGCACCGTACAAAAGTGGTTAGGAAGGCAAATGACGTGAACTACAATGTAGAGTTACCTGACCGAAGACAGACAGAAAGGATGTACCAAGTCAATATGATGAAGCCATATGCAATTAGGGCTGACATGGTGTTTGTAGTGTGTAGTCATGGAGAGGGACAGACGAAGACCCCTTCTGGATTTTCTGGAAGAAAGTAAGCAGGAGTCCTCTGTGGAGAGCAGCAAATTGTCTCCCAGCTGGCCCCGGACCAGATCCAGAAAGTAAGGAGGTTTTAGCAGACTTTGCCCTATTGTTTAGCGCCAAGCCTGGACTAACCCTTAGCAACACACAGTGGAGACAGGGACACAGATGCCCATACGGCAGACAGCATATCGTTGTCAGAGGCTGTCCAAAAGGACATTAGGAGGGAAGTGGAGGAGATGCTGGATTTAGGGGTAATCCAGAGATCCCACAGCCCCTGGCCTCACCCATAGTCCTTGTGCCTAAGCCAGATGGCTCTACTCATTTATGTTTGGACTATCATGGACTGAATGCAGTCATGAAGTCAGACGCCCACCAATGCCCTGGACAGATGAACTCCTGGACAAGTTGGGGGTGACCTACCATAAACCATTGACCTGACCAAGGGTATTGGCAGGTAGAACTGACAGACAGAGCTAGGGAGAGGTTGGCCTTCATCACCTGATAGGCTTATTTGAGTTTAATGTAATACATTTCGAATGAAGAACGCCTGGCCACTTTCCAAAGGTTGGTGAACCAGGTATTAAATGGTGCTAAGGAGTATGCCATGGCGTACCTGGATGACACTGCCATCTTTAGTACCAGCTGGGAGGAACACCTATCCCACCTTAGGAAGTGCTGGGCAGGATACAGAGGGCCAGTCTCACTGTCAAAGCCGAGAAGTGGCATACCTCGGGCATGTGGTAGGCTGGGGACAGTTCCGTCCTAACCAAATAAAGACAGCGGTAATCCAGGCATGACCAAGACCAGAAACCTCAAAGAAGGTCAGAAAGTTTCTAGGGACAGCTTGGTACTGCAGGAAATTTGTACCCAATTACAGTGCCCTGGCTGCTCTCCTATCTGACCTGACAAACAAAAGGATGGCAAAGACAATTACCTGGAGCCCAGCCTGTGGGAAGTCTTTACCAGATTAAAGGAGGCACTGTACAGTGCTCCTGTTTTGACAAGTCTTGACTATAGCAAAACCTTTATAGTTCAGACTGATGCCACAGACGTGGTATTGGGGCAGTACTGAGTCAGACATCCAGCCAAGGGACAGTTCACCCAGCAGTGTACCTAAGTAGGAAGTTACTTCCCAGGAGCAAGTATACTCCACTGTGGAAAAGAATGTCTTGCATAGTGTGGGCCCTAAAGAGTTGGAGCCATACTTGTATGGGCAGCATTTTGTGGTGCAGACTGACCACAACCCCTGGTTTGGCTGACACAGATGGGGAAAAACAATGGTAGATTGCTAAGATGGAGTCTTGCTTTATAGGGGTATGATCTGACAATTGTATATAGGGCTGGAGCAAAAAAACAGAACTTAGATGGGCTGTCAAGAGTCTATGATGAATGAACTGATTTGGGAAGCTCATCCCATGCAGGGATAGAGCTCCCAAATTCAGTCTAGATGGGAGGATTGTGACGTGGACAGCCAGTTCTGAGTGCTGTATGATCATTTTGTATATAAAAATGTATGGACTGTCTCCCATGAAATGCTGAAACAGCATGTAAACACACTCACACACACACACACGTTTTAGATACCAGGTGTTACATAGAACAGACCTTGATCAAGGATCTCCTGTTTTATCTAAGTTAATTACAGGCTGGCAGAGGCTTGAGTTGAGCATATACATTTTATGATGCTTCAAGAGGAGGAAACCAGGTTTTGTACACTGGTGCGAAATCATAAATGCTTTGGTATCTGTGTGAGAGGAAGCTTGATCAATAAGATCAAAGAAATATCATTTGAAGAACATGAGTCATGCTGAGGATTGCAGAATTTAATACTTGAAAAGACATCCTGTTTTTATATAGATATATATTTTTATATATTCTGACAGGAGGAGCTAGGTGACCTCATGCAAAATAGGTGGGGAAAACCAGCTTTTACACAGTAATTCTATTTTCCTTTGGACACACTTCTGTCTAGACTCTGACAAAGAAACATCTTTGGAGCATTTTAAGCAGGTATTTAGAGAAAAGATACTGTACATCTAATTACTGTAGTAGGAAATGCACTTTTAAAACATTGTTCTTTTATAAGATTTGTATGTCTTGTGATATAATAGGCAAGGCAAGGCAAATTTATTTAAAGATGCCCAATCCGGAAGTTCTGGAGTCAGTACAAAATTTCAGATAGCATTTTACACAAAAACATCAAACATTTATACAAAAGTAAAATATAATAAATCACAAACTATAAAATCCTACTCTAACCATCAAATGCTTCTGAAAATAGGAGTGTCTTCAGGCAGGCCTTGAAAATATCTACAGTGGGGCCTCTCTGACCAAAGCTGGTAAAGAATTCCAAGACTGGGAGCCATAACACTAAAGGCTCTGTCACCAGCTGATTTAAGCCTTCTTCTAGGAATGGTCAGAAAGCCACCACTGGAGGATCAGAGAGGGCGGATAGAGGAGTAGGTGTCAGGAGGACTGACAGGTAACCAGGGCCCTGCCCGTGTAGGGCCTTATAGGTGAGAAGGCCCACCTTAAAGAGGATACCTACCTGACTGGCAGCCAGTGCACCGCGCAGTACAGTACAGTACAGTGTAATATGACAACATTTTTGCTGCCCAGTCAGTAACCAGGCAGCAGCATTTTGCACCAGCTGCAGTCTGCGGAGAGATCCCCTGTGACCCGAGATACAGCGCATTACAGTAGTCCAGCCTAGATGTGACTAAGGCATGTATCAAGGTAGGGAGGTCCAGAGGCGGAACAAGGGCATAATCCTGGCAATGTTTCTCAGACGGAAAAACAGGTATGAACCATAGAAGATATCTGAGCCTCCATGGTCAAGTTCCTGTCCAGAATCACTCCAAGATTTGACCCAAGAGGAGGCCTTTAATGACACAGCTCCAAGAACAAGTCCAGTTGCTGAGTCAGAGGCCATCCTATCACGAACTCTGTTCGACTCCACTACTAATACCTTCATCTTGTCAGGGTTCAGTCGCAACCAGCTGGAAGCCATCCAGTCATTAATCTCGGTCAGACAGATATTTAGCACATCCACTGCATTGGATGTTCCTGGGAAAAGGACAAATATAGCTGAGTATCATCAGCATAGCAATTAAAACTCAGCCATACTTCTAATGATCCCCCAGGCGCAGCATGTACACTGCGAACAACACTGGGGCCAGTACAGAAACCCTGAGGACTACTACAGGAAAGGAGACAGGGTGTAGATGAGAAATTACCCATCATAACCCATTGCCTCCTGTTGGTAAGAAAGGACTCAAACCAGTTGATGACAGTACCAGTGAGTCCACACAGCTCCCTGAGGCAGACAAGCAACACACAATGGTCCACAGTGTCAAATGCTGAGGAGAGATCAAGGAGAACAAGAATTGTCCTGTCCCCCAATCTCTAGCCCTAAGGAGATCATTCTGCACCCAAACAAGTGCAGTTTCTGTACTATGTCTAGCCCGAAAAGCTGACTGGAAGCGATCATACAACTCGTGAGTCACGAGGTGATCTTCCAACAGAAGCGCTACTACCTTCCACCACTTTCCCCAAGAATGGAAGGTTGGAGATAAGACGTAATTTGCCTTGGTCTCCGGGTCCAAAGATGATTTCTTTAAAGGGGTCTCACAGAACCTCCTTCAAGGCATCCGGAAAGACTCCCTCAAGTAAGGAACACCGTACAATCACGGCAAACACCGGCTCGACAGAGTCAACACATCTCATTAAGAAACCTCGTTGGCACTGGGTCCAGCTCACAAAGGTATGCTTCAAATTGACTGCCACCTCAATAACCTCACTAACCTCCACTGGTCTACACTCCCCCAACTCAGTGGAGTGCACTCAGAACACATTAGGTGACCACTATCAGCTATAGAATTGCTGTCTGAAGAAGCCTCCCGCGGATCAAGGACACCTTGTCCGGAAAAAACCGACAAACTCCTCACAGTCTTTATTAGAAAAAACCCTCCGGGCTGCAAACAGACAGGATGAAGAAGTCTATTCACAGTCCGGAAGAGTAAAGCTGGTCGGTTTTCCGGCAGCAATCTCCCTGGACAGGAACACTGCCTTCTTACGGTTGATTGCCTCCTGATATGCACAATAATGCATCGCATGAAACCAGTTTGTCTACCTCCAGGCGGGATCTCCTCCAGCAGCACTCTAATCTCTGACCGTCTTCTTCATCTCCTGAGGTCTACATCAAACCATGGGGACCTCAGGTATGAAGTTCTGGGTCGTGCAGGACAGGTGTGAGGGAGTTGATGGTGTCAGATAACACCCTATTATAGGTGTCACCCCGCATCAACACCTCTGACGCATGCAGCACCCACACTAGACAATTTAACTGCTGCCAGAAAACCCTCAGGGCAAGACCCCTTAAAGGCGGCAGCTAATCATCTCAGCAGAGGAAGGGCTTATGGTGGGAGCCCCAAGCGTGAACTTCAGCAATGATCGGACCAAAATACCCAATCAATCCTGAGATCAGTGATCTCAAGCCCCAGAGAACACTAGGTACAATATGTGGCCATCCTGATGGGTTGGTGCAGCAATGACCTGCGTCAATCCTAAAGACAGCATACTCTGCAAGAATTCATTACTGCATCTCTGATCTCTATAATGAGCCCAAACATTGAAATCCCCAGAAAAACACATCTGGGGATCCCAATGTTTCACTGGCGATAATTCAGCAATCTCCTCCAGGAAATTCCTCATTGGGCCAGAAGGGCAATAGATGAGCAAGATCCTGCAGCTGGCACCGAATCCACTGCGAATAGCCACACACTCAAAGGAACCTGGAGTTTCACTGGGTGCATGGTGAAGGTCAGGCTGGATCTAAAGCAGATAGCTACACCGCCACCCCTGCGATTCACTCTGGGGCAGTGCACCATGGTATACCCAGGAGGGACTGCAGCCTCAAAATGGGGCTTGCATCATCTCCCACCCAGGTCTCCTGTGATGCAAACCAGGTGGAGCCAATGAAATCAAGGCGCAATAATTGCCGTCTTGTTTCTGATCGATCTGGCATTGCACACACACAGAAGATTGGAGGGTGGTGCAGCCCTCGGGTTACCTGATCACTCAGTCTGGTGGACTCCTGGGGATGGGCACCAACCACGTCTGGCCTCTCCCAGATTCCCATCGTAACCCAGGCGCCTTCTGGACCTAACAACCTCTATCCTACCATCACCCATATCTAGGTCACCCCACTGCCAATGATCAGCACGACCCCTGTAATCCCCACTTCTCGACAGCGTCTAGCAGTAGTATCAGACACTGGGAGGGGACGGAGGGATGTAAATCATGTAGCAGTAAGCACCCATAGGTAATCCTAGCCCCCACAAATCCTACCATATAATCCCTACACATTCCAAGCAATAGACACAAACTACTATTTAAACACAATTTAACTGACACCAAAATAACTGCCTAGCCTATTAACCAATAAAACTAATACATTAATTAATCATTTAAAATAAAACAAATTTAAATCATAATATATTCCAGCTTAACATTTCTTACCAAAATAAATAAATACAAACTACTTAACTTTACACACATTAAAACCATGCAATGAACCAACCCATTTCCTTCTTTGTTTACAAGCGAAATTTCCAGTACCGAGTGAAGCTCGTGCCCTCACATGCTGGCAGCTTACTGACAGCCAGCTTCAATTATGCAGAGCACTGTCCCTGCCCTTCAGCAGACAGTCACAGCTCACCCTTGCTCACACCTCCAGCTAGGTAGAAGGAATGCAGGACAGACTGCAGCACAGCCTCTCACCCGTGAGAGTTCTGTATTGTATGTTTTACATATTATTATCTATTTCAGTAAAACTCTTTAGAGCATACTCGGTCTGTCTTTGAATTTCTTTCATTTGTAAAAAGCATATATGGTTATAGCAGACAATAGGCATAAGCTTGAATGGTGATACCAAACTGGAAAGAGAAGCATTTTAAATCTGAGGTCTTTATTAAAGTTTTTAAGGGTTCATTTCTGTATACCTGGTTAGGTGCCTGTAGGCAAAGATATCTGGCCCCGAAGACAGAATTATCTGATCCTGTACATTGGGCACGCTTAACAAGAGGTTCACAGTTGAATCCCTCCAAGACTTGAGACCAAAGGTTGATCCGAACTCACAAACAGACAAGAGGTTACCTTGTTCTGCTAAACTGTTCACAAGACTGCACTCGGAGGTTGGCACTTTGGGAGTAGAGAACTGACCTGCTGAGTGGGTTTGTGACAATAGCTACCAGGAACACAGTTTTCTGGGTCAAGAACTTAAGCTCGGCAGCCAGAGACTCAAAGGGTGGCTGCATAAGCTGAGCAATGCAGGCATTCAGATCCCAAGCCGGAGTAGGCTCTCTAAAGGGAGGGTTGATATGAACCAGACCTTTGAAGAACTTACTGAAAACAGGATGAGATGCCAGGAAGAGCCCTTCCGTGCTGAAAGGAATGCAGACACAGCTGCTAGGTGAACCTTCAGAGTTCTAGGCCATTAAGGTGAACCAGATAATCTAAGGCTGTAGCAATGTCTACAGTATCTGGCAAAATGCCTTTCTGAGAACACCAAATACTGAATCTTTTCCATTTGGAATTGTAAGTTTTTGGTAGAAGGTTTCCTGGAGACCTTGAGAATATCCAGAACTCCCTGAGAAAGATGCAGGCCTGCATATTCTAAATCTTCAACAGCCAGGCTTTGAGATTGAGACTGGAGATTGGGTACAAATTATCCCCTAAAAGGAAGTTAGGAGATTGTGTCTGGGAAAAGGCAGGGAGCGACACTGCCAGGGACAACAGCAAAGGGTACCAAGGTATTCTGGCCAGTCTGGAGCCACCAGTATCACTGTACAGGGTTGAGACCTGATCTTGACTAGAACTCTGAACAATAGGAGGAAGGGAGGGAGGAAAGGCATAGAGAAACCTGCCTTCCAAGCCAATATGAGAGCATCCAGAGGAACAGTCCCTAGGACTGGAGGTCTGCAGCAGAACAGGGGAGCTGGTGATTGCCTGGGCTGCAAAGAGATCTGTCTCTGGAGTGCCCCCATCTGGTGAAGATTACTTTCAGGATGAGAGGATCCAGAGACCATTCATGATGGCCCTGGGAGCTTCTGCTCAAAGCATCTGCTAGCACATTGTCCTTCCCGGGAGATGGACTGCTGTCAGGGAAGCCTGAAGGGAGTAGGCTAGAGACCACAATTTCATGGCCTCTGTGCACCAGGCTATGGACCGAGTGCCCCTTGCTTGTTGATATACCACATTGGGTAGTGTTGTCTGTCCTGACCTGCACCACCTTGTCTCTGACTGAATCTGAGAAAGCCTGAAGGGCTAGAAAAACTGCCCTGAGTTCCAGGAGATAGATATGAAGGAGAGACTCTTGTGGCGACCAAAACCCTGAGCTGTGAGGGCTCCCAAATGGGCTCCCCAGCCTAGGAGAGAAGCATCCATGGTTAGGACCTCTGAAGGAGCATGACTGAAGACTGGGACCCTTTGTCTGAGATTGTCCTGATCCAGCCACCACTGGAGAGCTTGGCCAACAGTCTGAATCACTGGAACCTATTTGGTGAGAGGGTCTTTTTCTGAGACCAAAAGGACCTTAGGTGGAACTGAATGTCCCTCATCTGAAACCTGACTCCTTGTACCACCGCAGTTGAAGCTGCCATGTGGCCCAGGAGCTGAAAAAAGTGTCTTGCTGGATGACAGACCAGAGGTCAAAATGAGGAAGCAAGGTCTGTAAGGGCTTTACCCTTGCTAGTGGGAGGAAGGCCTTTGCCTGAACTGTATCTAACTCTATTCTTGTGAAAGTCAGAAGTTGTACTGGTTCGAGAACTGACTTTGGAAGATTGAGGAGGAACCCCAGAGAACTGAGCAAGTTTTGAGAGGTTTTCTGAGCTGACTTGACCTGGTCAGAGGACTGACTCACAATGAGCCAATCGTCTCGTAGGAGAAGATGGATATACCACCTTCTGAGGAAGGCAACTACCTAAGGCACTTTGAAAACACCCTTGGTGCTGATGTTAGGCCAAAAGGGCATGGCCCTGAACTGATAATGGCCTGAAGGCAATTCAAACCTGAGGTACTTTCTGTGGGAGCACCTGATAGGAATGTGGAAATAGGCATCTTTGAGGTCCAGGGATGCTAGCCAATCCCTGGCCTTAGAGAAGGAAGAATTATTCCCAGAGTCATCATTTTGAATTTTGGTTTTATGATGTGTTTGTTCAAATACCTTCAGTCTAGAATGGGCGTCACTCCTCTGTCTTTTTCTGGGGTAAGGAAATATCTGGAGTACAGACCTTTGCTCCTGTGTTGAGTAGGAACTTTCTCTACAGTTCTGAGAGCCAGTAGAGAAGAAACCTCTGCTCTAGAGCAATGGTTTCTGAGATGGTTGCAGGTGGAAAGGACCTGGCCCTTATTTTTGGAAACCTTTGAACCAAGGGCCAGTCCCTAGCTTACTACCTCCAGGACCCACTTGTCTGAGATAACATACTTCCTGGTCTGGAAGTAGTAAGTAAGCCTGCCTCCTACTGGAATAGGAGAGTCAACCCAGGCTGACACATCATGGTGTCAGTTTGGCAGAGGCCTTGGACTGGAAAGAGGATGCAGCCCTGCTCATCTCCCTCCTATCTCTCCCTCGAAAGAACCCCACTGTGGAAAGAAGAGGAAGCCTGGGCTTGGTAAAAGGCCTGTGAAAAGGCCTGCCCCTAGACTGCTGCTTCTGAAGAGTAGCTTGCCTTTCTTTGCATGTGCACTCCTGTAGGTGGTCCTATGTTCATCCATTTTCTTCATGTATACCTCTGTCTGCTCCCAAACAGAGAGTTACCCACCACAGGGAAATCCATGGCCTTAGCCTGGGTATCCTGGGAAAGGCTAGTACATCTGAGCCAAGCATGTCTCCTGAAACACAGAGATGTAGCCATGACTCTTGATGCCACATCACTGGAGTCCACAGCAGCATGGAATTGTACTTTGGATGCCTCAGTTCCATCAGCAACCACCTCCTCCAGCTCTCTGGCCAGCTGGGGAGGCCTGTTAGTCAGTTCCAGAACCGTATCCCACCTAGACTTCTGGTACCTATATTGTTGTGTAAGCCATATAATTAGCCTGTCTGAGTCCCAAGGAGGATGCCAAATATTTTTTTTGGCCATAGCATCCACCTTCTGGAGTCTTTGTCTGGGGGTGTGAAGCCAAAGGAATGTTAGCCCTGTCACAGGCTGCAGCCGCACTACCCCAACATGGCTGCAATGACTATATAAAACTCCATACCTGAGCCTGATAACATATACCTCCTGTCCATTCTCTTATCTACAGGAGGTAAGGAGTTAGAGTGTTTGTAATATCTCTTTTGCCTGTTTCCCAAAGGATTTATGAAGAGGATAGACAATCTTTTGGACTCTTGGATGTCCATCATCTCAACAAAATCAGGCTCTTCTTCCTCCTCAGCAGCTTCTACCATTAAGAGCTGGAGGTTTCAGCCACTTTCTTGTAAAACAAATAGTGAGGCGGGGACTCAGAAAGCCTAGATGGGGAGACATTGGAAGGTCTGTCTGGGAGATGTTTGATTCAGTAGGCACATCCAGGCCTTCAAGGTCATTATCATCATCGTCATCGGGATATTCTTCGTCTCTCTCCCACTGCACATCATAATAAGCATCTGGAACATAATCCGATGGAGTCAGATCCCACCGACCCGACCGCCTAACCGGCGGTACCAGTTTGGAAGGAGCAGGGGCAAGCGACTGAACTATATTGAACACTTTGGCTAACTCGTCAGCAGCTGAAGTGTACGGTGCTGGATCGAACCAGCTGACTTCTTTTTCTTTTGCCAGAACTGACCCGGAGTCAGATCTCCTTTGCCTGAGGAGATATCGCTCAAGTCAGTGGGCACCTCTTCAGGTTCAGCTGCAACCAAACTGGGCTGGTCATCCAGATCAGTGGACTTCTCAACCTCTCTTTCCTTCAGCCTACTCAACCTTTTTTCCACAGTGGCTTTAGAAAATTTTTACAAATCTGTCAGTCTGTCTTGAAGTGGCCCAAACCCCAGACAATAAAACACAGATGAGGTGGGGTCAGCCTTGGCAAAGGCTTCCCACACTCAGAACAGTGTTGAAACCCAGTGGGACCGTTCTTTTTCTTGGGTTTCTTAGACATGGCCACACTAACAAATTATCCTTTTCAGCTTTCAAACCAGGTAATACTCCCTATCGGTTACCAACCGTGTTATGGGCTGTGGAAAAAACAAAACTGAAAAAGTCCATTTTTTAAACTGATCGAAACCAGAACACGACTACTAAATCCCAGAAAATACAGATCTAAAGAAAATGTCAGTTTCCAACCGGACCAACCGATCGAAAACCGAAGAAAAACAATTTACACTGAAAATTATCACTACCTATCTATAACACTACCTGTACCGTAGACAGAGACTTGAACACCGAAAAAATTAACAAATCGATTGAACAACCAAATGCTTTTTGAAACTTTACCTAACTCGAGCAAAGGAGAACCTCCGGAGCGTACTTCACAGTTAGGTAAAGAATCTGACGGTTACACTGGTAAGTACCAGAGACAGAGGTTTGAAAACCATGCTCAAGCTCAACTTTCTATACTTCTGCATAGAGTTAACTGTTTCCTCTCGGGGCAGTTCAAGTGCTGGGGCTCACTGCATATTTATTTATTTATTGAAATTTTGGAATTACAATCCTTTGAGTCAAAGACTCTTTTGCAAAGGCTCCAAGTCAATACAAAGCAGAAACATTACTTAAAGACAGATTGTACATTTCTCACAAAGTAAGATATTACATTAAGGCAATTTATACATGGTTACTCCATCCAGGATAATTTACAGTGCTTGGTTAATATCTCGTTGGTTGTTTGAGGACTGTGGAATTGAGGTAAAATGGGACTGGTTACCGATACAGCGGCCAACACCAAGTCGAAGTTAATGTTTTAGGTACAGTTAGTTGTTGGCCTGGTTTTGGAGTTATGTGAACGCTAGCTTTCTAACACCTACTATGTTAGCGGGGACAGCCACAGCTCACTGGAGTCAAGGGAGAAGTCACTTGATGCCATTTTCAAATAGGCCAGGGCTAGTGGCCAGGAGAAGGAGGCAAGTAGGTTATTGGCCAGAGGGCGTGGTAGCAGAGAAAGACCTTTGCCTAGCGTAGTCCTACAGTGTGGGACTAGGGTGGGGTATTAGCCAGGTGCCTGGGGTGATCCTGTGAGGGAAAGTTGGATGAGGGGTGAAGACCCATTGTGCAAGATTCATTAGGATCTTTTTGCTTGGAGGCAAGTTGGTACTTTAGTCTCCCTTCAAAGGACAGCCAGTCTGCTTGCTTATAGAACTTGCATGTATGGCTTAATTTATCACTGTCTGTGACCAGTCGGCAGGCTTTGTTGAGAGCTACATTGATGCTGTTGGGGCTGTGTTATTGGCTGTGCAGTAGATTATTATCCCATAATCAACCACAGATAGGACTGAGTAGGTTACAGCCAGCCCTAGTGCCTGGGTGGGGAGTCAGGTGTTTGTGTCTGTAAAGAATCCCAATCCGGTGTTTACAGAGGTGGAGAGGTGCTTAATATGTCAGTTGTATGTGAGGGATGTATCAAGGGTGATGCCTAGATATTTAAAGTTAGGAACCTATTAGGGAATATTGCCAGAATATTGTCAGAATACAGCAAGACTTCATATTGTTTGAAAAAGGGGTGGAAAAGAAAAATGTCAGACACTTTTTTTCAACATTACAAAATTCAGTTATACATGACTATGACATCACAACTGTATATAATGGGATCTGTGATGTCATACTCATGCATAGCAATCTACAGATTCTGAAAACTTGTTAAAACACATCTAACAGAGCTGACCCAGTGGCGCTGAGGATTGAGGTGCTGGGCGTCCACACCTCGCAGCACGCCAGCGACCCAGGTTTGGGAGCAGACTCGGTCACTGGTGGGAAGATAGGCTTGAGCATCCCATGACAGCTCACCTCTCTGGGAGGAACAGGCCGATGCCTGCACACTTGCCCGACTCGAGTGGAGGCTCGGAGTACTGCAATCCCTACAAGGAATGGCTGGCCAAGGTACAGCGTGGATGTCGGTGCCTAGCACCATGACGTCAGGGAGTTGCACGCAATGTGGGGAGGGTGAAATGGGAAAAGAGCCTGCCACTGCCAGGAAGATGGGGAACTGTGACGTGCCCTCGATGTGCCTCTACCGCCCAATGGACCCTGGACCGACAACATGTAAGTTATGGGGCATTCAATCCCTGCCTCATCCCCGCCAGAGGCATAGCCATGTCTCCATGGGGATCTGGGGTCCGCCTAGGTAGGGTGGAAGACAGTGGGATGTCGGGTGTTTGCCCTGATAGGTCAGGGTGGCAGGCTGGGAAGGAGGTAGAAATGGTAATTTCAACACAAAAAAACACATCTAACCAGTTATTCCAGTTTTGTTAACAATTCTGTTTATTTTCCATGGGCATCTGTGAGGACCTTCCTCCACTGCCACGATTGCCACCCATATAGCCTTCAAGCTTCTTTTCCTAGGGCTCTCTTGTATTTCTAGATGCCCGTCTCATCCTGACATGCTTACTGTGATTCTGCCCACAAGTTAAAAGTCCTGCTTCCTACTCCTTAGCAGTGATGTTCTGCAATGCATCTGGTTGCCTACCAGAAGCACTTCCAGAGTCATTCTGGAGGCCTAAGAGGATGCTATCGCCCGAGTTGGCTGTAGATAGCAGGCAAGGGCTTCATATGCCTGACAGTACTAATTTTTTCCCTTGGGTTCTGCTGTCTCCTACAAGCAAATCTAGTGCCAGAAATGCTGGCAAGTCTGACACACCAACTTCAGCTCCCATAAATGGTCACTGAGGAGTCTACATCCTAACCTCTTGGTGAGCTCCAAAATGAAATTACGTACCTACCGTAATTATGATCTTTCTGTGTATTTTCAACATTCATCACAATTGAGTACATGGCGGAGGTCGTGACCCGTGGGAGCTTTTTTTTTTTGGTAGGTGGGTGGCAGGCACGCTTTCGGTGCCGCCCTCAAGGCCGGCGTACTACATGGCATTCGCGAGTTGGCTGTTAGGCGCCGTTGACTCCGCCTGCCTGCTAGTTCTGAGTCACTGGAGAAGTGAGGAAAAGGGGTTGGGAGGGTGGGACAAGAAAGTCCAAGGGACAGAGAAAGGAAAAGATGTAAAACTAAAAGGAGAAATAAATGACTGAGAGGACAGAGCAAGAAGAAAAACTGAGATGCTAAGGAGATTGGGAAGGGCCCCAATCTCTGGAAACAGAAAAGGAGGGAGTTAGGGAGGACAGGGATTTATAAAACATAAAACTTGACATGAGAGGGGAAAACACCAGTCATATGCTGGATTCTGCCCTGTCTCTAGATTGCATAGGAACTGCAAGGAGTAGCCAAGAGGCTTAATAACCAGAATTCAAGGCACAGAATCACTGGCAAAAGCACTTCTTTAAGGCAGAAAAATGAATGGATCTCCTAAAGAGGACGGGATACAGAGATTCTCCCCCTTCCCAAGGGAAAATCGAAATTTTAAGCAGAGATAGATCTCCTTTTAAATCATGTCATGTCCAGCAGACAAGTAAAAACTGAGGACTGATGGGACAGAAAGAGGAAAGAAAGGAGGAGAGGATGGAGGGCAACCGCCCACTTCCACCCACAGGGGTGGAGCCAGACACTAAAAGGGAATGCCACCCCATCTGGACCACCCGCCTAGAAATACCATCCCACTATGTGCCCCAGATTACCCCTCCCTGACACAGTAAGGAGGGGGCAAGGAAAGGCACAAAGAGGGAGGGATCAGAGACTGAGGCCCCAGGGGATGGTGGGTGGGATTGTGATGAATGGTGAAGATACATAGAAAGATCATAATTACGGTAGGTATGTAATTTTCATACATTATCTATGTCAATCTTCATCATTCATCACATTTGGTGAGTCAAGCCCCCCTCCGGAAGGGGTTTGAAAATCCTAAGGGACAGATCCCCTTAGCTCTCAGTGGGTGACACACTAAGAGGGAGAACCTTCTGAGCCTGGAGAGGCCCATGAGTGGAGAGAGTGAGATGGAGACCCCGCAGTGTGGGAAGGAAGTTGCCCGACAGGCGCGCCTCACTCTGCGGGAGAAGAGATAGGTTCTCTGATGCGTGGAGTTAACCACCCTACACCAGGCCAAGGGTGACAACGGTGAAAGCCTTGTGCAGCATCCGTCTAGTGCAGATTGCTGTCCCTACGACCCTGGTAGCTACCTCACTGGTGTCATACGATGCCCTTGCTTGGTGCCTTGCTAGCTCCAGACCACGCGCAGAGAGTGCAATGGCTTGTCTGGTTTGCTCTGTGTCAGGTAATGAGGCTAGGGCTGACCTAGCCTGGACCACAAGAACCTGTCATAGGCTGCATAGTGGGCCTGATGTGCAGAAAGAAAGCAGCAACCATGCCGGTAGAAGGTCCTCCTCCCAAAGAAATCAAAATCCAAGGAATCTTGGTCTGGGGGCCAGTCACGGTGAAGGGCGCGAAGCCTGTCAGCAGTATCCAGCTGCGTCAGTCCTAACTGAGGCTGAGGCATGGAACCTGGAGACTCTGGGGGTGCAATACCTCTGGCAGAGATCCCTTGGGGTGGGAACTCTGGAAAAGGTCTCTGCCTGAATGCAACAATGCCTCCCTAAAGGGAGCAGGCCAGTGGGGGCACCACAAGGTGTCCTCACTGAAGTCACCCAAAAAGGTGTGCGCTGAGTGCTCTGGATTGCTCAGAGTGGCAGGAGGATGTGCAAGTCCTCCAACATCCTCACGAGGCGCTGATACTCCGTGAGATCAGCAACTAGGGAGATGTGGACAGAAGGCTCCTCTCCCAGAAGACGGGATGAAGAGTTAGAGGACCTCAACTGTTCAGAGGGTGGCTGCTCGAATGGAGGTTGAAAACCTTTCTGTCCATTGCCCTGACATAGGCGGGGAAGTGAGCAGCCACAGCCCTGAACTGCTCCCAGGTGAGAGGCTCGCTAGGACCAAGGATGCCTGGGAACACAGGAGAATGTGGCAGAGGGATGGGGACAGAGCCGAGAAGAGAAGTCAGTTGACCTCTGCCTGGGCTAGGGAGTGGACCAGGAGCGCCAGAAGACAAAGGTGCCCTGGAAGACTCCATAGCTGACAACTGAACAACCAATTGAACTGCCGTGGCTGTGCCCAGAAGAATCCACCCCTTGAGGCGTACAGGGCCATATAGGTCCAGAAGGATGGTCCCCTACCTCAAAAGAATGGGCTCTCTCAAAGAAAGTGAACAGGAAAAGCGGAGATCCGTACTGTGGCTGCTTCCAGAGCCCGGGTGGGCCCCAGAAAAGGTCACCCATAGACCCCATGCCCCTCGACCCTCGGAATCTGGAGAGTGCCCTCCTCCTCCTCCTCAACATGGCCAGCCCAGGTAACTGACAGCCCGATCAGCACCCGAAGAAGCTACCCAAGGCACAGTACCCACCCCTCCTGTAGTGTTCCTAATCGCCCAAAAGTTGGGCAATCCAGGCACACCACGTGAGGGTACCACCGCTGAGGGGTTAGTGAACCTCCAAGGCTGGGTTGCAGTGCAACCTTGGTATGCCCCACTGCCCGCTGGTCAGAGCCCCTGACCCCAGTCTCGGCAGTCACCAACCGCTCCTCAGAGGGGCTGACTCGATCTGTTGAAGACCCTACAAGGCTACCCATACTAGCAGCTAACTCCAAGGAGCCAGACTGCTCGCCTGACTCAGAGTCCAACTCTGCCACCGAAGAGGTGGAGGCCGAGGCCCTGTGCCAAACTGCAGGTAGGCGCCTGTCACCATCCCTACCAAACAGGATGCCAGAAATGGAACCCGTACGGGCGGTGCCAGTGCCCTCCGCAGCACCATGAACAGCAGCTGAAGAGGACATGGCTCCAGCCCGAACAGCCCTCTGAGTCAGAACCTGCCACGGTGCCGTCTCGCCCCATGGCACCGACGAGCAGAGTCAAGGCAGAGACAGTGCTGAATAATGGTTCTGACAGCACCAAAGTCAGAAACCCCCACGGCGCCATATCCCGCCCACGGGCGCTGAGAGCAGAGACAACACCGACAAGGGCTCTGACAGCACTGTCTGAACCCCCACAGCGCCATGCCCGTGTCCAACGCCGTGAATGACTCCAAAGCTGGACACTACACCATCTCAACCTTGGCACCACAGACAACGCCAAGGTGAGGAGAGGAAAGGACGCACTGTAGAGCCTCCCACAGTGCCGCTTAGCACTATCAGCACTGCGAACGGCACAGACAGCAGCCACGTGCCAACTGGACGGACCAGCGCAAATGATGACTCTAACAGCGCCCACAGCACCGCGAGTGGCGCCGAGGCCCAAAATGGCGCTGACTGATGGTGTCGAGGATGGCACTGACCCAGGCCTTGTGAACCTGCGGGTCCCACACGGGGGAGCTTCGCCCCTGAAGGGCTATTGCCATGGCGGTGCCTCACGCCTGCCCCCAAGGGAATGGATGGGACCTCCTGCACTCGGGAAGGCCTCCCGGTCACGGTAGGCTACACTGAAGCCGAGGCTCTTCTCTTCAGTCCGATAGAACTGGGAGGGACCCAGAAAGGCCAAAAGAACGGGTTTGGCCCGGCTGAGTGCGACTCAACCCCCGGAAGTCTGTGTAGCTCGCCCCACTTTCCACACGCTGTCTGACAACCCAGCAGTCCATGCAGAAGCAGGCATCTCACAAACCATGTCGTGAAGTGGGCCAAGACACGTAAGGCAACAGTCATGCTGCTCGGTGACATAAAATTTTCGACCGCATAGGCACCATAGCATGGGGCCAACCCATCTTTGAAGTCTTCTTGCCTTCTGACCTAGACATGACCCACAGAAATAATACAAAAAAACAAGACTCGATGTCACTGTAATAAAGTAAATATGGAAAAATCTTACCGCGATGTCGAGTGGCTATCAGACCCGCAGGAGGATCCGGCGGACTTAGTGCCGAAAATTGTTCAGAGTCGAAAACAAACTGCTAAGCAGGTAGGCCTCGATTTCTTCAGAGAAAGCTTCACGAGGTGACCTCGATGGCGGGAGACAAAGAACTGCCAGGCAGGCGGAGTCAATGGCACCTAACGGCGAGCGCCACGTGAGTACATTGACCTTGAGGGTGGCGCCGAAAAGTCGATCAGCTCCACTTACCAAAAATAAAATCTCGAAGGTCATGACCTCCGCCATGTACCCAGTTGTGATGAATGGTGAAGATTGACACAGATAAGATCTGCACCACCACCTGTGGTTACACAGCTTGTGAAGGTGCAACAGGATGCACTTTCCTTCCCTCCTCAGAGGAGGTACTCAATCCCACCCCCATGGCATTGCAAGTGGTATCACTTTCACTGTGCTGATGGACAAGTGTATTATTATGCTTGGTTACTGCTCTTCAATAATTTCTAACTTACTGAATCTACAATTTCCATGAAAGCAGTCATTTAACACATAAATATTCTACATTTTCCCAGACACTGGGCAGATTGCCATTTAAAAATGTATATAACAGTTTTGCTATGTTAAAAGATTGTTGCAAGCAAACGTGGTTTTAGTCATATATATTTATGGCAGAGGTCAAAGCTACTCAGATACACTATATGCTGTAGATACACAGACACAAGTTAATGAGGTCTATAATTTTCAAGGTAAGAGGGCTTTCATTATCAGCTGAAAACAATCTACAGTCAGTGAAATACTGACTACAGAAGTATAACTTGCTGTATGTTCTATGTGATAATGGCAGAAGCCTAAAGATGATCTACATTATCGCGAAGTCAGAGTGCTGAAACATTTTCGCACTCTGACACCCTCAGTGCACAGGAAACGTGTGCCGGGACTTACTTTTCATCGTTTTCGTGGGGGCCAGCCCCCATCACACACTCCCCAACGCTGGGCTTTGCACCCCTGCACCCCTACTAAAGGATTCTGAACTCCAGGGGGTGTATGTCTGGGTGGGTGAAATATTGATAAAATAAAGGTTCAGGCCAGGCTAAATTAAATCACACCAGCACCCAGACCCAAACCCAGTACTCACCCGCACCAACCACAGGCCAACACCCAATGCCACGACGCAGCTCGGCAACCCACCACAGCACCATTCTCTACAGCTCTTCTGTCCCTCCCAGCCCACGCTTGCCGTGGTTTCGCCTCCCGCGCCTAAATACCACACACATAGCCTACCCTCCCATTGCCATGAGGGATTCACTGGGAAATGAGTCACTGTTACGGACTGTGCCCTTCCCCATGCGCCCTCATCATGGGTTACCCTTGTGGTTTGGGCACAAAACAGCTCAGGCTTTGATAAGTTTATTACATCTATTAGCAATCATCAGCCAAGACAAAATAACATTTAAAAAAAGGTTAGATGACCTTATAACAGCTGGGTATAAACTGATTTACTATCCTATGAGTTAGTATAGAGCGTTTATGGACTCACAGCCTCCTTGTTCATTATGCCACCTTAGTGAACCTTAATGAACTCATAAATTGACTTAAAAACAGACCGCAGAAAAATTATCTTCTTTTAGTGTGAGGATTCAAGTGCATCAAGCGGTACAATCTCTGGTCAACGCATTCTTATTCTGGCATCCTTTCCCAGGGACCTGAATGCCAACTCTGATATACTGTTGTGCAGCGACAATATGTCAAAGCCCAGAAAGCTGTTATTTTTTTTTATCAGCATTCAATCTCTTCGCCTTGGGTTGGAGCGATGTGTTCACTGCAGGTTTCTAATTATACACAAAGAATGATAAATCTGATCTTTGTCACTAAACTGGTTACAGCTTCCCACTGTAAATCGAAGAGCTTCATACTAAGCATATCTGTGAAGACAATAACTACAAAACTGAACATTCAAACATGGTTAAGGCCATGTCTTGATAAAAACTAAGTTTATCCTCAGGATTAGCCTCTTCTTATTTAAAGACAATATTTAGGGGCATGACCAGTTGGGTTACTATCTGTTAATCTAACTCTAGGAGGCCCATGAGGCGTAATGTGTTGCCAAGTGTCTCATGACTCTAGGGTTAGATTTAAAAGTAACCTAACAGAGCCAGTCCTATGGAATGGAGGGCTGAGACATCTGTGCCTTACCTGTTATGCGCCAGTAACCCAATGCTCGGTGGCTAACACGGTCACTGGGGGTTGGCTGGGAAAAGAGAGGATCAAGCATCCAGAAGACTGCCTCCTATCCCAGGAGGGGAAGCTTGGCATTCCACCGAACGACTGCCCCCAGGTGGAGTGCCGAGGGTAGTGTGCACTGAGAGCACCAATGAAGGAAGGGTGCCAGAGGACTTCTGCAGCGTGGCGCCCTCTGCATATGTTGACATGTGTGCCCCAGCAATGGGAAACTGGGACAGCATGGAAAATGGGGGACACTGGCAGGCTATGTGATGCCCTGATTAGGAGGATTGCAGCCCTCAAAGACAGAAACGAAGCTTTGCCTACCAGCAACCCCTCCCGCAGAAAAGCTATATAAAAAAATTGTAACCTAACCCCTGCAATACCTTAGGGCCCAATCCACAGAAGATCTGCACTCACAGAGGGATGCTTGCATGGCTGCATGGTGTGCAGAAAGTCCCACTATGCACATGTAGAGTCCTTCATGCATCCATGGCCCCTGTGCACCTGTCTCTTTGGCACCAGATTCCTTGCTGCAGGCACCACTAGGTGCATGATGGGCGGAGCAGACACACCCCAATCCACAAAAGGAATTTCACATTCCAGAGAGCGCCACCAAACAGATGGCAAAACTGACCTAAAAGCTGCAATAGCAGGTATGTGCCATCCTCTGTACAGTCACTGGACCTCCCACAGAGCCTTATCATGGGGCAGACCCTGACCCTACTCCAGCCCTTTGAGCCATGTGGGGCTGCATGTCCATACTGGCTAGTGAAAAATAATTTTCACAAATTGCCAAAGGGACATGACATTGCTTGAAGAACCACCGAATCCTGCCAGGCCCTGCTCAGTGCAGAGACACAGATCCACAAAAGTGGGCTGGCTGGATGCCTGAGATCTGGCACAGCACCTCATGGACCTGCCCCAGCCCGCCACACAGCACTCCGCATGTGATAACCAGGAAGGGGCAGGGGTCATGAATGCCAGCAAGAACACCAACCACTGAAGAGGGGAGCAACGCACACCAGATACATGCAAGTGATGTGTATCCAGAATGCCACTATAGATCAAGCTCTTAATGTAATTAAACTAAATTGTATTTTTTCCATTAAAGTTTTAACAGTTACAATTCTAATTGTTTTATTGTACATTAGGGTTTTAGAATGCGGTCATCCAATCAGAGTGCTCCATTTCCAAACACTGTTTTATAATACTGGATTATTGTGCATTTGTGACCCCAGAATTCCCCGGACAAAAGATGTACAGTAAGTTGTTCTTGTTATTTTAATAAGCAAATTGAAGCCTGTGGAGATTACAAAGCTTAAAGAAGTGTTGCTCGCCACTTCAGGAAAATCGAGGCTCAACATGTTAGTTCATCAATTTTTTAAAAGGTCATGCCATTTTTCAATGCTGTGAATAACGTGTTTCAGTTTTTGTAATTTGACAAGTCTATATTTAATACGCTTGTCCTATTGAATGTAATTATGTGCTAGTTGTTATGAAAACTGACTTTTGCTCATAAACTTACCAGGCTAAAAATAAAACAACATATATTATTTTTGTGGCCTAATGTTTAGCAGTTTAAAACAAGCATTTGTCAATACTGAATGTTTGCTTGCTGGCATTGGCATTGGTAGTGTAGGAGTTATAGAGCTGCATAATAGGAATGGCAGTGAAGTACTGAACTGAAGCCAACCCCACCACCACCCTGCAGAGACGACAGGCATTGGGGTGTGCCTTTGGGTCATCAGGCATAACGGCCACGCCATTTCACCACACCCTACCTCCCTGGACACCGACAAGTGTCACGGTGTGTCTTGGGGTCTTTGGCCTTATGCACACCCTCATCTCGATCAGGAAATGTGGTGAGATGGGTGCAGTATAGGGAATGAGGTGAACTTTGGGGCCGAAGAGTCCAAGGCACACCTCGATGCCTCTCACTGGCTGCAGGGTGTGAAATGGTATGAGCATTACAGGCGAGAATCCCAAGTCACACCCCTGATGCCTGTCATTCTCACAGGGTGGGGCGCAGGTCGGAAACACTAAGGCCTCAGGCATTCGCTGGTATTTTCACCCAAATTTTCAACGCTTTGTTTTGTGACCCCACCTCATGAACAGGGGAATATCAGTTTGTTAGCCAAAGCTGCTTTTGCACAGTGACTACGGCATTTAGCGCCACAGGTGCAAAACACATTCCGAAAAGGATGTGAAAAATGACAGCTGTACTGTTCATGGGGAGGTGTAAAATGGCAATGTTGAAAATCTGCAGTGAAAATATTAAAAACTGGTGAAGTCACAGTGTGCATAGAAACTTTGCAACGCACACCAGTAATGTAATTAGTTTGGGATTTTTACAGCAGATTGTCAACAAAGGCATTTTGGGACCTCCGATCACGAACAGTGTCACTGTGATTTTCTTTATCTGTCCCGAACAATGATTTCCCACAGTGACCACGCATCTCTGCACTGAAAGTGTGAAACACATTTCAGCCATGTTGTGAAAATGACAGCTGTACTGTTTATAAGGAAGTGTGAAAAATGCCACTGGTGAAAATCTGGACTGAAAATATTACAAATTCATGAACTTACAAGGGTGCATGGAAACTGTGCAATGCTCACTTGTAACACAGTCATTTTATGGACTTTTGTCACCAAATTTTCAACATAGCAATCTTAAGACCTCTGCTCCTGAACAGTGTCACTGTGATTTTCTTAATCTGTCTCAAACATTGCTTTACTGACACCGACTGCACCATTGTGTGCTACATATACGAAACACATTTTGGGCGAAATGTGAAAAATGCCAGCTGTACTGCTCAAAAGGAAGTGTAATAAATGGCAATCTTGAAAATCTGGTGTGCAAATATTAAAATTGGCAAACCCTTCAGGGCGATAATAGGAACTGCGCAATATGCGCTCTAAAACAGTCATTTTAGGAACTTTTCACCAAATTTTGCAACATAGACTTTCTGAGAGCCCACCTTAAGAACATTGGCACTGTCATTTCATTACTCAGTCCCGAAGGTGATTCGTGCGAGTGACTGCAAATCACCCTTCGGGCCAGATTAACGCCATGACAGTTCAAGAATTCATGAGGAGGGGTCCCAAAACCCCATGTTGAGAATGTGGTGCCAAAATTCCAAAATGCCTGAGGTATGCATAAAAGTTGAAAAACCCTATTTATTGCATTACACAGTTTACCAGCATTTCCTCAGTTTGCGGTCAGCTTTGAAGAGTGCAGACATGTTCCCGGTCCGTCAAGATTGTCGACCGAGCCCGGAGGTAAGTATGGGATGAGGGGTGTGGGGAGGCAGGGTGCACGCAGGTGGGGCAAAGAGAACTCAGGGAACTTATTTTGTTTGTATTTTATTTTTTACTTAGACAACGCGGGACGCTTACCACGCTGGGGTGGGCTCCCAGCATGGGCAGCTGGAAGGCTGTTGGGGGGCTGGAGCCGACGGGGATTGGGCACCTCCATCGGCCATACAGTTTTGCCACACTGGGGTGGGCTCCCAGCGTAGCACCTGGAAAGCTTTTGGGAGGGCGTGCGGAGCTGACGGAGGATTGGGGCACCCCGTCGGCCATCAGTGTGCATGGGAGGAGGGGGCGTATGGCGGAGCACGCCAGTAATGCGTGCATGCTGTGGAGGGTGGGAGCACTGCTCGCTGAAGTGGAGCTCCCTTTCAACTGATACGGCACTGCATTTTCAACTGCTGTTATAGACAGCTGCAGCATTCATTGGAGAACTGCGGCCGTGCCTGCAAACACACTGACTGAATTGAAGACGGGTGACACACCTGTGAAAACTCAGATGATGGCACTATGTTTCTTGCACATGCTGCAAGCAAACATAAAAATGGTAAACTCCCAAACATTAAATGACTGCCGACAACTACTTCAAAAAAGTTGCACTGAAGCATGTACTGTACTGAATTAAAGATAGGGCTAATTACAGCTGTAACTAGCCCCTCATCTATCAAAAAGAATCAACGAGCTGATATGCTCCATAGCTTTGTGATGCTTTACAAATACTACATCTGTTGTATACAGCCTGCTAAATTAATTTCCTTATGCATGTAAATATTACTCAACTACAACTACAGATACCTTTCAATCTTCACTAAACTCACGATTTCAGGGTAGCAATACACTTCCTTTTAATATCATTTCAATGAAGACTAACATTGGAAACCACAAAACACCATATCAGCAGCTTCCTGTTGTTCTGACTGAATGTTCACTGCACTGGCCACATCATATTTAATTCTGTGCACAGCTTCACATTTGGGAAACTTGAGTCTCCTATATTAAGAAGCACATTTGCATTAACATGAAAACTTCATTCTCAGCTGCAACTTTTACAAACATTCTCAGAGAAGTTCTCCTCACCAGAATGATATGAATAAGCAGCAAGATAGAATCTGTGGTTCCACTGCTATCTATGTTTGTTCATTCAGACTCTACTTTTACCGAAAAGTCAGTGCTTAACACCTTGCAGGTGCTACATGCTTGGTAAGAAAACCTGACACATCAAAGGTGCACTTTTGAACTTGTGCTTGACATAGGCAGCCTGCTGAAAACAGACTCTATGAATTATATGAAGATACGATAATAGCGCATTCACAGTCACAGTATGATACCAAAACTTTCTGGCAGAGTACCAGCACTTAATATGAATAATGGTAAATAAAACTGTAATGGAAAAGGTAGCTGTCGAGTAAGCAGAATTTACTGATAGCTGTGCTAGCAGATCCAGCAATGTAATATAGTAACTTACAAACCACTTAAGCCAACTAATGCTGAAAAAAAAACTACTTTAGCCTATTATTAATTTTAGAGATTAAAGATTTACCTTTTGTTCTATGGAAAAAAAAACTCAAAGTCACAAGGACATCTTAACAAAATGTTGGATCCTCACCATACCAGTTTTAAACTGCAAAAGCATAATCTTTCTTTCTTTCTTTCTTTCTTTCTTTCTTTCTTTCTTTCTTTCACCAGGTAAACCCACATGGACCTATCTCACCTTTAAGGGATGGCCTAGGCGAATCAGAATTACAAACATTGTCCACCTGACTACAGTAAACCTGACACCCTCTAACCAGTATAAAAGCCTGTGCAAGAGACACTGAGAGCAACACTTACACCAGCCTGTGGGAGGTAAACCTAGGCGAAAAGGACTCAGAGAATAAACAAACAGCTAGCCTGGGCAAAGCCCAATGCAACTTGAATTTTGTTGTTTGTACAAGCATTCTTTGCCACACACAGCAACCACTGCATTTGGATGGGTCTGGCAGGCTCCATTAACAGTGAGTGCTGCTGGCCGAGGCAGAGGTTCAGCTGCAAGTAAGGAGCGCAGTACCTATTGAAAGTAAAAATGTTTTAGCTGCAATGCCTGTTTTATTTGAAAACGATACATTTTAAGTTGCTATGGAAATTTCACTTTTGTATATATTTTATAGTCCATAATTCTCACTGAGTCAGGAATAATCAGACTGGCTTGCCTATCTATGGACATTTGCTCTGCTTCCCTCTGGACACATTGATGCCAACAGAAGAAGACCAGTGGTCTATCCAATCTGTCTGTAACATCCTATCATACCCCTAGACCTCTTGCAGAGGCAGTATAGTACAGTGGTTTAAAGCTCAAAGCTGCAAACCTGGAGACCTGGGTTTGAATCCCACAGTCCCCACTTGCATACTGTGTGACCCTGAACAAGACACTTAACTTCCTTGTGCTCCCAAGTTGCACCTGTAAACAAGCTTCAGCTTAGTGTGCCTCTCCTGGTTAAAAAGAAAATACAGGGTCTACACCATCAACCCTTTGCTACCTGTATTACTACTACCCCTTGAGTAACTATTAAACCCTTAACTCTATCACAACCATAGCTAAAACCATTAATGGTTTGGGTGATCACCACCTCTGCTGGTAGACTGTTCCATGGCTCAACCACGCTCTGTAAAATAAACCTTTCTTGCATCACTTGTGAACCTCAACCCCCACCGACAGTGGGGGGAACCCTTGGCCATCAGCCCAAGATGGCCACCTCGGGAGGAGAGCATGGAGGTAGAAGGAGCAGTGGGGGTCAGTTGCCTCCTCTGTTCCAAATACTCATGAGACTGTTGGAGAGGATATGGTCCTGGAGGTTCAACAAAAGAAAAGCAACAGGTAGAATAGTCTGTTCATATGGTGAAAAGAATTCAGGAGATTACCTGAGGGAAGGTCTGCAAACAGAACAAGAACAAATGGCTGCCGAGTTGCAAGATGACTTCATGGATTCACAAGAGGCATGGATGTTAACAATGCTGGAGGAAGAAGAGAAACATTTTTGGCTAAAAGCAGAAGCTAGAAACAGAACTAACAAGGTTATAGAAGGCTACCAGAGACAGCAGCCCCAGCAGTGCTGACAGTTCGAATAATTTGCTGAGACATGACATGCTTGGCAGCAACAAAGAGGCCGCTGCCCATCCTGCTAGCGCTGACAAGCGCTGTCAGGATGCAACAGATTTACTGCAGCTGCTCTGAAATGGGAACCGCTAACAAGGTTAGTGCTGAACAGAACTCCACTCATGGAAAGGGGGTTCAACTAGAAATGGCAGAAATGAGCGGTCATGGCTCAGCCTACAGCATCCCCAAAAGAGTAAATTCAGCTACTACCACCCATGTGCTTGTTCAGAGCAAAGTAATGGTTCTGTGCAAGGTAATGTCTCTGAAAATACACGACCGCATATTGAAAATAAACAAGATATTAATGTTCATGTGCACAATGACAAGAGCATTACAACGATACAAACTAATAAGTCACCCCTGAGACACTGAGGTTGGATCTGAGAACTGGTCACCAGTACATGCATTGGAAGATGCCAGTTGGACATTAAATGCAGAGGCAAATGGGTCATTGACCCTCTTGATGAAACAGTTGTCAGGTATAATAAAGAAGCGAAGTCTGGTGAAATCATTATGAACAAAGAGATCAGAAATTAGGTGACTGGTGTACAAACTTTAGACACAGATTCTACTGTGCAAATTCCTCCTGCAACTACAACGCAGGTTTCAACTGAGACAAATATGGTACAAACAGCAGGTCCAGGTACCTCTTCTGATCCTGCTGCAGTATCAATGACAATTTACTTGAACATGCTTCCCTTGAACAGTCTACCATATGCCTAGGCCCTGTATCTTCCGATCTGCAAGATCTTGCAAGAAGAACTTTACGGAACCCATGTTCGGACAGTCAGATTTATTTTGAAACAAAGGGGAACCAGCCCCTCATAGAAATGCTGTTAGATTAATATATAAAGGGGCTTAAGAGAACCCCCAGACATGTTATACACTGCTAAACAGCTTTTGAAGGGGTCCATGAAATATTTATCTTCTGAAATGTTTGCATTACCACATCAGGGAAATGCTAATTATGATATTAGTTTGAAGAATGTGTCTGGGTAAGGCAGTTTTTGACTCGGTCTGGATTCCTTTTCTTGCAGTACCACTCACTAAACCCTTGATCGAGATAATCACTGTCATGTTTAAGAATGAAGGAGTAAACATCGAGGACATTTCATTTTGGCAAAGGCAAAATGTGAGGTACTGGATAAACCGTTCCCCATTCTAGACAGCATGCAGATTTGGAATGGGGATGGAGAACCAGAGTCAAACTGTATTCTTCCAACAGCGACCCAGTACATCTTCCCAGCAGTTTCTGTTTAGGAAAAGATAGAGGTATGTTATTCTATGCTGAAGAACCTAAATCATGTTTAAGTGTGAAGCCCAAACTCACCTATGCAAGCCTGGGATACACCTAAATGTAGCCATTGTTCGAATTATGGACATGTTTTTGGGCAATTTTTAAATCTGTTCAAATACAATATTTTGAGAAAATTTGTCATGCTTATGGGAATTGTCCTTGGGCCTCCCATAACTGTGCAGATTGTCCTTCTCATGTGGGTATCATTAACATGGCCTAGTTGCTACAGGCAAAAAGGTGGCAGAGAAAACCATGATACAAGGCCCAGAGAGGCCCAGACATACAGGGACAGCAGGAGGCTACGCTACAAGTAGGCAGGAAGAGATGGACGAAACTAGACTATTCAGTCAGAGGCCCCCCCAAGACATTGCCTCTAGTGTAAATATAACCATCCATATCACCAGATACATTAATAACCTCAGTACAGGCCATCCTGGAGGTTATGCCCCCCTCAAAAAATCTTTCCTTTAAAACTGTTCTTTCAAAAGAGTCCAGACAAGGAAAACTAGGATTTCTTCTGAGAAGTTAAATGAGAAAAGGAAAGAGAAATCTACGTATCTCTTGGAAATCACAGAATAAGTTTGCTGCCTTAACTAAAGGAAACAGTGGGAAGGGTCAGAGGACGAGGAATCAGAAACTTCCTCTATCGCTTCTTCCACATCTCAGATTACTTCAGACCCCAAGGGGGTTAGCTCAATGCCAAAATAACTCGACATAGGATGTTCTCGCAAGCCCAATAGCAGGGATCACATCATTTCCATATATACTAAATAATGGGCCCTTGACGATAACCACTACAAATGTCAATAGTATTAAGAGTCAAAGGAAAAGACTGTCAACATTACACATCCTACTAGGAAGGACAGATGACATTTTATTTATTTATCTTTTGTTCACGGGTAAACATAAGGGCCAAGGCCCTTTTCATATCGACCCAAGACTATTCAACAATAGTCAAGAGTAAAGATGTTACAAGAATTGCTCATCAACAAACAATAACAGGTGTGAAAATTATACAAAAGGTTTAAAATTGGTACAAAACATTTAAGACAAAATATATAGTTAAGAAAAGCAATGATACTGCACTTGACTTAAATAGTATTGTTTTAACTTCCTTTTAAAAGATCATGACTTCCCAGATATAAATTCATTGGAAAGAGCATTCCAGTATTTAGGAGCTTGAATGGAAAATGCCTGGTCCCACATCTTTGTTTTGGTTTGCATTCAAGATACCAGACTTAAGACACAACAAGAATTGAGTCTTGTCTCTAATCTTTGGCCAAAGGGTCTTTCCTTTTGGTCAACAGGCGAAGAGTTATGTGATGGGGCTGGCATGCTATTTGCAAATACGGTGCTAATGGTCTCAGGCCAGTTAACATCTATCCAGGGAGAGCTCTTCTCTTGGACATGAAATACTTTAGGAGAAGTTTCAGCTTAATTACAATTTACACCCCACAAGCAAGGCACAGAGAGTACAGTTATTTAAAGAGATTCAACCCTTCTTGCACACTTTGTATGGTAAATTGGGCAGGGACTTTAACGGCAGATTGGCATGTAGAGATAGGGGCCTGCAAACAGGCAAACTATTTTGTGATACCCTGGCCTAAAGAACATTATTTTCACTGCAGGGTTAGTAGATTCCTATAAAGCTGTCATACAGAAATACACATTTTAGAGGGTCCTTCTCTACTAGAATAGATTTTGTGTTTATATCTTCACATTAGAGGTTCTGTCAGCTAAGGTTCACACTTGGGAATTTACGGATCATAGATCAATAACTGTACAACTGGAGTGGAAACATTTCCGAGGTGCAGAAAGAATAGTTGGAGACTAAATGGGGCAGTTTTAGATCAGGAAGTTATTAGGAAAGCACTGAGAATATGTTTGGCACTAGACTTCACTCAAAATAGGAAACAAATAGCTCTGACAAGCTTAATCTTCCATGAGTTTCTGACATAAAATCAAGGGATTTAGTCAAATAAATAACATTAGGGAGGTTCAAGCAGCTACAACCTCACTAAATAAAAATTCTGCCCTGGGACAGATGGATTGGCTCAGAGCTATACAAATCATTCATAGAAGAACTATCCCCTGCCTTGGCAATTTTGTATAATTATATGCTTCAAAACAATAAATTATCACATTCAATGAGTAAGGCTATACTTATTCTTTTGTACAGAAAGGGTGCTAGAGATGATCTTAGAAATTGGAGACCTCTGCGCTGTAAAACTCAGATCTAAAATGTTAAGTAACATATTATTAAATGGACTTATTAAAGTTGCAGATCAACTAATTAGCCCATTTCAGACTTGTTCAATCCCAAATCCCAATCCCAAATAGATACCAACAAGACAATCTCATCCTTTTGAGGAAATAGTTAATCAGTGACCACTCCCTGTCAGTTGCACCTGGACAAATAAATGCAGCAAGCCACCCCAAGAACCATAACCAGCAGAGTCTTGCCCTGTGGCCATCTCAATTACCTCAAAACCTACCTTCTTCAACTGGACTGGTCACCAATTTTAATGCAACAGATGTAAACATTGCCCTTGACCACTTTATCAGTACCTTTAATGGTGCCTGCAACAAATTTGCTCCACTCAAAAGCATAAAATATATGCCATCTCTAACCCGTGGCTCACAGGAGATCTCCTAAGGTGCCTAAAATAAAGGGATCAACTATGGGAACTAGCTAGAAACTCTGGGAGGCAAATTGATACCTGTAACTATAAACATTCTTGAATGACTGCACCAAAGCCATCCGACAATCAAAATCTGCCTATATTAAGAGTGCTCTCACAAATTCATGGGGAAATGGAAGAGACTTCTGGAACAACATTAAAGAAGTTAGTGGGAAGCAGTGAAAATCCCCATCCATGCTCTGTATAGGCAGGTTACCACACTTGATCCGAAATTATTGTAGATACGTTCAATACTGCTTTCACTGACCTTAGTTCTGTACTCCCCTAATTTCTTTAGCAAAGATGATACTCCAATGCACCCTATCTCCTCTGCCTCCTCAAACCGCCTCCTTTCTATTTTAAATTGGTCAAGATACACCAGGTCTGCAACTATGTCAGAAAAGCTATCGCCAAATCTAGATCCAGCAGCCACTCTCTTGACCTCAAACTACTATCCCTAACGCTTGAAGAAGTACTCAGACCACTGACCAAGATCTTCAACCTCTCCCTCAGCCTCAGCCAATTCCCGGACAAATGGAAGCTGGCCACTGTGACTCCTATATTCAGGAGTGGTGAAAAAACTGCCCATGAAAATTTCTGCCCAATCTCCATTCTACCTCCTCTCTAAGGCCCTTGAACATATTGTGGCTGACCAGCTCACAGAATTCCTGGACACTTACAACATCCTTTACAAGTAACAACACAGCTTTAGAAAAGGGTCACATCACTTCTACAGCATTACTCAAATTCACCGGAGTCATTCACCTCTCATTGGATAATGATAAACTAACAGGGCTGTGTTCATCGATCAAACTAAGGCCTTTGATACTGTCAACCACCATCTCCTACTTGTCCAACTTTGAAGGCTGGGCTCTCACCTGACTCAGTCGACTGGTTCAATAGCTATCTAGACAACCGGACCGAAGAGTAAAATAACTGAAACACTCTCTGATGCCAGATCAGTCCTCTCTGGTGTTCCACAAGGGTCTATCGTAGGCCCCTCCTCTTAGCCTATTCCTGAATGCACTTCCAGACTCAAGTCCGAACAGATAATACTCTATGCAGACGATGCTGTTATCCTTGCCTCCCATCATGATCCTGTAGAACTGCAAGGTAACCTCCAGCAGGGTTTCACATCAATTGAAAACTGGCTCTGCAACACAAGCTGTTACTAAATCAGAAAAACTAAGACCATACTTTTCAGGAGCTCGTAGAACAAAAATAAACAGTACCACCTCACAGTCAACACCAAACTCGGAGCCACTATTGACCAAGTTGATACTTTCAAATATCTTGGCATAACCCTTGACTCCAAACTCTCCTATGCCACCCATATCAGTAATGTCGCCAAGATGGCCAACACCAGACTGGGTGTACTGTACCTTCACCAAAAACACCTAACCTCTGAAGCGCTGTCTATTACCGTTCAAAGCTCAGTTGTGAGTGTTATTGACTATGGACTCGTAGTTTACGGTTCTGCCACTACCTCCACACTCAAACAAATTGCCACCTCCTTGAATAAAGCATGTCGTCCTCACCACCAGAGCTCACCGTCTCACCCATACCTGCGATCTCTACTCCCAAACTGGATGAATTCAATTAAAAAACAAATTTAGTATCAAACCTGCATCACGGCCAAGAAAATAATGATGAGCATTACCCCCAGGAGTCTTCTCCTTCTTAAAACCAGAGTAAACAACTGCAACACCAGGAGCTCCAAACCACAGCTACTGCGAATCCCTCATTGTTGTATCACTCAAGGTCAATGGTCTTTCTCTTACAGGTCCCCCAGCTGGCTCAATAACCTTGCTAGTGACATCAATGCCTCGCCAACTCTGGGCACCTTCAAAAGAAGCTCCACAAATCTCTGGCAGCTTCTAGTACCTGTGACTGCCTTAGCTGAGCACCATCATTTTGGCAGCTCCACACCCACTGCTGTCCATGTTAACCCTGCTCTTGGCGCTTCTATCCCCTACTCTTTCCTTGTTCAACCTCATACTCAAATAATCTGTCCTGACAAAGTCCTCTAGGCTGCAATACTCTATTCCACCCACTCTCTCCTTTTCCCTCACTTATGTTGTAATACACCTCCTATTGATATTGTAATATGTTGTGTTACTTGTTCTTGAAATCAAGTTGTTATAACCACTAGGCATTATGACTGTCTTACTCTGTAATTTCATAAACTGTATTGTCCATTCTTCTGACGTGGAACCTTTGTAAAAGAGTCTCAGCTCAAAGGTATTATGTAATCCTAGATTTAAATAAATAAATAAAATGTACTGCAACGGTTTGTGCTTGGAATAGAGCAGGAGAAAGCATTTGACAATTTAGCTCATGATTATATGTTTAGTGTTAAAGGCCTATGGCCTTTCAGATCACATAATCAGATGGATAAGGTGCATGTACAGTAATGCCATAATTATGCCAAACATAAGCAGATGGGTGGGTAGACAGGTAGCTGTACATAGAGGGTAAGACAGGGCTGCCCCTCAACACATTACTGTATGCCTTTGGCATTGATATTCATTTAAGACAAATAGCACAAAATGAGAGGATACAAGGGATTCCAACAGTTACTGGCCAACCTCCGGTTACAGTACTAGCTTATGCAAATGATGTTATAATTACATCAGCTCCTCAACCAGTACACAAGCAGTTGCTGACACATTAGAAAATGTTTCAGACATGTCAGGATCACAAGTAAATTACAGCAAAAGCATAGGTACAGTTCTGGGGGACACTCTTGTCCATGTGGTGGCAAGTTGGCAGGTATTAGAATAACTCAGGAACCTATGAAAATACTAGGACTAGAATTCGGGGTAAGAGGGCAGCAGTAAAAATCGGGAATCAGGCACACAATGAGCCAGTAGGCTGGTATCAGCATGGAAAGGACAACAAATATCTAAAAGAAAACAGTCTTGTTTATTTAAAACTGTATTGGTACATATCTTTCTGTATGTCAGTTATGTATTCCCTCCTCCACAAAGACTTGTAACCACCTTGTACAGTATATTTTTCCACACCTTTTGGGGAAATAGATTAAATCAATTAAAGAAAGACCACAAAAAAGTATACAGGAAGGAGAAATAGGTATGGTAAATCCAGTAGCCTTCTTTGTGGTCTGTTTCATATAATATTGGTGGAGCTTTAAAATAGGATTTAAGTTGTGGAAATTAGTTGTAATGGAATGGCTAGCACCATGTATAGGACCCTGGGAATAAAAAACAAGATTATTGAACTTGCTTCACTCTATTCCGGTATGGATTAGAACAAGTTAAAAATGTAATTTGTTGGAAGATGACTCCTTCCCAGACTCAAACAACAGATAGAAAATCAATTTATAATGCTATTTTGGTGGTAGAAAGAACAGAGGAAACTTCTTTCTACCAATGCCCAGCCAATAGAGTGCCCTTTATATTAAGGCAACTAAGAAATCCTCAATTACCTGCTTTCACTTGGGATTTGGTATGGCTTGGAAATTATGGCAAGATTGGGGTGAAAGGAAATAGTAAGCACAAGCAGGTTACAGAGAGGTATTGCCCTAGAAGAGAATGTTTTCAACAACAGGTGGCAGTATAGCACAGTGGTTTAAGGCTCTGAGCTGCAAACCTAGAAACTGGTTTGAATCCCACAGCCCCCACTTGCATACTGTGTGATCCAGAGTAAGTCACTTAACTTCTTGTGCTCCCAGGTCGACTCTGGAAGCTTCGCTTAGTGCGCTCTCTCCTGGTTAAAAAATCTAGAAACACAAGAGCATCTATTCCTAGAATGTGTTAAAGATTTGTGGGCTCATCTGGCTAGAAAATGGAAGGGACCTTAATTTCTAAACCTAACTTATTCTGTTTTGATATCTGGAGTTCCAACAGGGGTTGGGGTAAATATAACCTGGAAACATTGTACACTGTGACCTTGATAGGTACACAGCTTACCTGCTGCCAGTCTCAGATTTCTTTATCCCTACTCAGCATCACGCGCTCTTGGCTCCGACCCCTTTCCACCAAAAAATAGCCACTAGAGAGAAATGCTCTGGCTGTTATCAAATCTCAAGTCAGAAGCTCCCTGGCCATAACACATTAGAACCCAGGTTTCTCAAACTAGGGGCAGCAGCACTGCTGCACCTGTCTGTGATCTTCTACATAGATCCATCCTCTGGTGAAGTGCCAAGTCTTTGGAAAGTGGTTGTGGTGGTCCCCTCCATAAGGGGGGGACCCACACTGTGGAAAATTATAGGCTTATTTCAATTCTCTGCCTACTGGCTAAGATCCTGGAGTGGATCCTGTACATTCAGTTACAATCCTACCTAGACTTACATCATCATCATAGGACTACCACAACCCTTGTCAAAGTCTCAACTGACATTCTTAATGCAAGTGATGCTAGTCTTCAACCAGTGGAGTATTCGACTTGACTAAGGCCTTCGATCTAGTCAACCACCACCTTCTCTTGTAAATTGCATGAATTAGGTCTAGATCGCTTAGCACTCATATGGTTCCATGACTACCTCACTGGAAGATCGTAAAGGGTAAAATGGTCTGGTTCATTCTCTTCTTCAAGGCCTCTCACACGGAGTACCCCAAGGTTCTATTCTTGGCCCGATACTATTCTCGATTTTCATCAATGGGTTCCCCAACTTCTGTGGCAGTGCATCCGTGCAATTATATGCCAATGATGCAATCTTATACGCTCATCTAACAATATAGACTGGCTTAACTAAAGTCTCAACCTGATTTCATTGCGCTCAAGACCTGGTTCTCTGACAATCACCTAATTCTAAATATGAAAAACAAAAGCTATGCTTTTCCATAACCCGCCCCCAAACCTACCAAACAGCTCCAGATCAGTACACAGTCAGAGACCCCATAGAGGTGGTTAGTACTTTTAAATACCTTGGGGTTCACTTAGATGCCTCCTTCTCAAAGGAGCATCATGCAACTCAGCTTACCAAAATGGTAAACCAGAAGCTCGAGTTATTATACCACCTCTGCCCTCTTTTATCCAACGCTGCCTGTAAAAGATTGCATCAACATCCCTTCTCCCTATTTTGTTCTATGGTGCCCTCTACTACTCCACCCAATCCTCTTCCCTTGCATAGGTTCGTCCAACTCTATCATAGGGTTGGACATTTTGCCCTTGGCGTGACGCCAGAAAACAGCACTGTGAAGCCCTGTATTCTCTTCAATGGCCTATCTATGACTCAAGGTTACAGTTTCATACCTTATGCCTTGTATTCAAACTAACTAAGCTCTTTAATCCCTTGCCTAAGGGGACCTATTTACAAAAAGCACCCACATGCATGCTTAGATCTACTTCCTTACCCTTATTAGCAATCCAGAAGACGAATGCCTATCAGGTAAGTGCTCATTCACCTTCTCAGCTCCTCTGCTTGGAATTCCCTCCTCCAACTTACTCCCTGCCCTACCATATCCTCCTTCAAAAAGAGCTTACCCTTTCCTACTAACCCCATCTCTACAATTGCTTTAAATAACCCTTATAGCACTGTTAATGCCTAGTCTATGTTACTCTGATAGATGTATCTTATAATCCACCTGCTCTTGTGTTCCTGCTATGTATATATTGTCTAATATTAGTTATCCTGTTTATTTATACATACTTAATGCCTGATCTGTTTCAAGTTACTTACCTGACTTTCCACTGTAATCATTTTTGAAACATTGCTAAATCTCTCTGTATCCTGTATATTATTATTGTATTTATCTATTGTACTGCATTCACCACTGACACCCAGGTCATCACTGAAAAAGGGCCTGCATGGTCTCAGTGGACTTACCTGGTTACCAAAATTCTAATAAATAAAACTGTGTTTTCAGTCATTAGATATTATGTGTGGCAATCCCATTGCTACTGGGTAATGCAGAGAGAAGTTTCATATACTGAATTGTATAAAATACTCTGTCACTTTACAGAATATCTTGTAAAACGATTATAAAAGGTTTTCTTCTGAAAAAGTAAAGCACTTATGGGTATAATGTGACAAATGGCTAACAGTTTAAAAATGTTAAAAGTATGCAAAATGAAAGTAGAACTAGATAGAAGGATGTATAGTTTTCTTGTGACATACCTTGGAATTGTATATCGAAAAGTTGTTTTCTGATTATGACTACACAGTTGTTGTATAATTTGTATGAAGCCTCATTTCATAATACAAATTATGAACTACCAATCAGAATACACAAATCTCATTGGCTGAGAGCTCTTTGAAGCCGTGATGATATCGAGCTACATCATCACGGCTTCAAAAGCTCAGTGCCACTGGCCTCCTTACTGGTCCATATTAACAAACTCCTCCGACCTAAACCCTTGCCACATTGCTCTACCAGAGATTTTTCTAGATTAGTTAGCAATGGCGAACTTCCGTTTACGTAAGAGCAGGAAAGTAATTGCTCGAAGCCTCACAAAATGTCCAGCTATTTTCAAACTAAGTCTTATCTGAACCAGAGTTCAATTTCTTACAAGTGCCCAGCTAACATGTTTCTCATCCACTGAAGCACGACTCATTTCAAAACGGCAGTGGCAGCGCTTTCATGCTTACTTTAACTCATCCTCAGTCCCGCTGCTTCCAAATCCTCCATTACCGATCAACAGCTTAATTTTTCTCTTACTAAACCTCACCTTTTCTGGAGTCCATCACTCAGTACCACATTTATGGGGAGACTGGGACCACGGACGGCACACAGAGACTGAACATACCGTGGCAGAGTAGCAGCTTCACAAACAGAGCTGTCACCATGTAGCAGCAGCACATCTGCTGGACAAAGCAGAAACTGTGCACTTTTTAATTAAAAGATATACTTCCACTTCACAAAACAATTAAAAAAAAAGTATTTTAACACAGTTGTTTTTTTTAAATAAATGAACTGAAACTTTAAGTTAGTTCATAATAGCAATAAGGCACTCCATTGTGTGGTATATCTTGGGATATCATCACTGGACGGTTGAGACTGCCTTCTTGCCCAACCACCGAGGCGTGACAATATCCCATGATATATCACACCCATCGTGTTATTGCTTAATTGCCCTGCTCTTGGGTAGGGGTGCTGTTGAACTTTCCATCAGCAGGATGGCAGAGCACGGTGGCAGAAGGCGGTGGCGTAGGATTGGGAGTTTGGACCTCATAACTATGAGGATGGAGTTTGCTAGTTCTATGGAGATACCTGAACCAGATTTAAATTCTACAGAGGACTTGCATATGGAAGAAATGCAAACTAACACAATACCAAATATACCTTCCACTGAGGACACCAGAAATATGGACTTACCAGTAAGGAATGCAGCTGCTCCAGCTGCCGCAGACACTTTGGAAGCCCCAGTGTCAGCAGAATGAGAAGCAAAATGGGAACGGCTCCTAAGATTGCTCCACTTGGAGAAGTGGACGCTCAGAGCTGTCTGCCCGTAAAGCTGAGAAAGCAGCAGATCCGAAGATATTCCACAGGTAGCTCAGGGTGATGCTACTAAAGAAACAGAGGGCTCCTGGTCACCAGAATGAGCCCTTAGTGCCGCCAGTTGGACACTTGCCACTGATAAGAAAACTGGCCCTGGGTGCTACCCCAACAGCAGAGGAAATTATGACTATGCACAAGAAGGATAAACAAAAAAGACATGAGAAATACAACCAAAGTCAAGCCGACTACAAAAGAATCCACTGCACTTCCTACACAGCAAACTAGGTTACTACCATGGCAACATCAAGAGCAGGGTGCGTGCAAGGTACAGAGGTAATCACTCCAGCTACAGGTATGAAATACAATACTTCTCAGGGAGCAGTTGAACAAAATATCCATGGTGCAAAAGTGTTGCTAAAAAGGAAGGGGATTGAAGAGAAATTGTTTTCAGGATAACATTACCAATAACGTTAATGATGGGGGTCAAGTTAATTCTGGGCAAGTTAATTCTGAAGCGAACAGTTAATACAGAAACAGAACTTTATCAGAGAAAGGTTCAAAGCAGCAGACACCGGCAAAACAAACATGGGCTGAACAAATGAATACTGATTCTGAAAACAAAATTTAGATATTGAGACCCTTCCACTAGAGCTAAAGCAGGAGCTTCATCTGCCCCCCATCCCCAAACAAAACTCCAACCCCAGATTAAAACTTTCTGATTTATTTACAAATTTGGGTAAACCCAGAACTAGCAGGAATGCAGTTTAGTTAAAATATAAGCGGTTGGAATTAATACCTGACAGAGTATATGTATGTGCATGCAGTTTTTGGCAGCTGACAAATTTGCTCTGATTCAGATTTCCAGTGACACTATCTTTGACATCAGTTTTAACACCACTGTACTACTGGAGAAATTCTGGAGTAAATATCAGCTCAGGCACTCCCCTTTATGGTTCCTTTACTGTCATCCCTCTTACTTGGCGATTATTAAGACTATTACCATCCTATCCAGAAATGAAAGTGTTCACATTTCGGATATCTTACACTGGATAAAGCAAAAAGCAGGTGTACTGGACAAATGAATGCCTATCTTAGACGCTGAAAACGCTTTGGACGGGGGTGGAAAATCAAGGTAAAACTATGCATGACAGAAACCAGGCCTATACACCTGCCCAGTTGCTTTTATATCAGACAAGACAGGGTTTTTGCTTCTACTTGGCTAACCTAAAACATATCATAGATGTGGCTCTCTCTCACACTTCAGTAGTGCATGCAATGCCATGGTGTGTCATTTTTATTAGCAGACAGGGCGTGTCAACACCTTTTGCCCTAATCCTCCTAAATGCAATTTATGTGAGGAGATGGGGCACCTCTTCCTTCAATGCCCCTGGGCTGTACATAATAAAGGTACTTTTACAACCAGGATGATATTGTACATGCTGCTCAGGAAAAGCAAGTCAGGCAAACATTTGAAGAAACTAACACTGTACAGTCTCTCAGTGTAGTCATGACCCCTACAGCTAATCTGATTGCACCTGCAACTTCTACTTCAGGATCCCTGGGGAAAATGGTGGACCCCTAGTGAGAATCCTAGTGTACCCCATGTTGAAAAACAAGATGAGAGAGATCAAACTATGGATATGATGGACTCACAGGATCTCGTGCCTTTCCCAGGACCGAGGGAGCAGGCACGATGCTCCTCCTGCCCTCCCAGGATGGCTATCAGTTTGAGCAGGGAAAGACGCTCTTCCAGAAACATTTCAGAATCCTAGTCGGCTAAATTTCAAACAATAAACACTAAGAACTCATATAGTGTTATACAAAATCAGTCTATAGAGCAGGATGAGGACTCTGAACGTCCTCGGTGACCTCATCTCAAAAGACACTTCTGATATGGAGAGTGATATTATGGACAAACCAAAGATCTCAAAGAAAAAACTAGGACTGAGTTGGTTACTCCTATAGGCATTAAAACAACTTTCTAATGCATACAGCCTCTGGTGGCACTCTGAAAATCGATAACTGAATGTCAATAGTATAAAAACTATAAGAGGTGTTGTATTACATTGAATGCCTTATGCCACTCTCAGGCACAGGTTATTTTACTTCAGGATACTGGGCTGAGGTCTGACTCAGGCATTTGTGAGGTCCCTGGGTAACAATGACCTCAGCTCTGGGGTAGCGGTTCTTGTTAATGGACCTGTACAAATCATACAATTTATGGATATAGACCCAGGCAGGGACCCTTTTTGGACATAAAATGTAATGAGCAGAATCTTAGATTGGGGTATTGTATGCCCCTCAGACAAAAACATCTAGAATAAAGATTTTTAAGCAAATACAACTATATTTACATACCAATAAGAAAATTATTTTAGTTGGAGATTTCAACTGCCGATAGAATTACAGGATAAAATTGGCAACACACCTAAATTATATTGTGATACTAATGTATTGAAACAAATTTTAAAAACAGCTGCACTACAGGATGCACATAGACTAATCAGACAGTCAGAGAGGCACACATATCACAGAGGACATGTTTCCTCCTGGATACATTATATTTTCATTTTAGAACATTGGTTGGTTCAGGCAGCTAACACTATAACCACTGCAACCTCACATCATTTAGAACTTCCTATTACTATAGGACATTTACATCAGAACAATATTGAAAGAGGTCATTAGATATTAATAATTCCATGTTAACAAATCAACATGTACAAAAATCAAACAATTGATCACCTTAAAGCAAGGGCCACAGTTGTCATTTGGTATGATTCACTAGGTGACTAGTGAGAAGATGCCCCACTACTGGAAACTGAAATGCCTCCAGCAGCTTCACTTATGTTTTGACACGTAAAATTTGTAACTTGTATTTGCTGCCCTTTCCTATGTAAACTCTATGTTAGTTTGTGTTACTACTTTGTCAAAACTGTCTGCTGCAATTCTGCTGTTGCGATAAAATGTATCTTTTTAAACTGTTGACGAGGATCTTTTGTGTAAACGAGCTCGTAGCTCAAAGGTTGTAATTCCGATTTCTCAATAAATAAACAAAAATAAAATAAACACCTATTTAAAATGGTGAAAATAGGTGAGTAGAGATACAGTACTTACTTCAGTTGTTTTGTCTTTACGAAAACATCTATATAAGCTAATTTCATTACAAAATACAGAAAATATGGACCATTCAAATCAAATGCTAAATATAAAAAAGACAGTCCTTTGAGACGCTGGCACTAGCTGCTCTTAGACATATTTAAAGAATGTCAAAACAGGGTAAAAATGGAGAATGGTCTGTAGTAAAAGACCAAGAGGGTATCACTCATGCCAATTTAATACTGTTATGGATGTTACTTCAGATCATTTAATTTCTACCTTTAGCACACCCATAGACATGTCCGTAACTTAACAGATCTGGTCACAGACATAAATATGGAACATCTCACAGATCCTAAATTAGCAGGATTCTCACTCAACCTCTGCAGACAGAGGAAACTGAGGAGGCCATAAAAAATTTAAATCTGACACAGCCCTGGGCCGGATGGGCTCAGCACAGATTTTATAAACCCTTTGGGAAACTGTGGTTCAATATTATAGACACTCAATGATATTTTAGGTAACTATCAGATGCCTGAACAGATATCTAAAGCTTTTTAATGTTACTACATAAGAAAGGTGACAGATTAGATGTGACAAATTGGAGGCCTATTTCACTGCTCAATATTGATTTAAAAATGTTATCAATAATATTATGCCACAGATTAAGTAAGATTGCACAGATAACACAATATTAGACTTGTACCATTCCTGGCAGAAACCTCAAGGAAAACTTATTTTGCTTAAGAGAAGTGTTCGCTAGAGGACACTAGAACTGCTTAAATGGATTTGCTTTAACATTGGATCAGGAGAAAGCTTTTGATTTGGTACTCACTCATTTCTCTTTCAGGCTGTACAGATACATGGTTTCCCATGAACTTTATTAAATGGCTGCAAGTTTTATATGCCAGGCATTTCCACCCTTTAATATATAAATGGTAGGATCGGACAAAAGATAAATATTCAGAGGGGTATGACAGGGGTATATGCTGTCAGCACATCAATTTTTACAGTGAAGACCATCACAGTGACAAATCTCACCAGTTCAGTGTGATGGTCCCACTGTACACCAGCACTCTGTCTCTTGGTGTTACACCCCACACTGAAACATCTCAGACTAGGAGCTGGTTATTTGGAGATGGGGGTGCGGGGGCACTTTTATCCTGACGGGAACAATGCTGCTAGTTGGCATTGTTCCCATCGCTGTTGGGGATGTCGACAACATTATTGTCAATTTTTGATATGGAGCATGACAGGGTGCACCTTAAGTCCTCTGTTGTATGTCTTTGTATTGATATATTAATAAGAAAAATTCTACTTGCCCTGGGAATTTCTGGTCTACTGGTACCTCAGGGTTCCCAGCCTCTGAAAATCATAGCCTACGCTGATGACCTTTGCTTATTTTTAAAGGACATTTCCGAGGGCCCCTTAGTGCAGGAGGTAATATCTCTGTATTCAAAAGTGGCAGGGGCTAGAATCAACTATACCAAAAGTAAAAGTATTGCTTTAGGAAATGCAGGACAGCCAAGTCTGACTTATCTAGGTGGTATACTTATAATACAAGAAACTGAAATTTTAGGGTTAACCTTCAGCTTACCAAATATGGAGAAGGTAAACTGGGAAAACAAACTGGCAATCTGTGGAAAGTGAACTGGTTCATGGAAAACACTGCACATTTCTAAGTTAAGAAGGGTTTATTTAGAAAAACCTTTATTAATCCTATGTTACTGTATTTAAGTTCTGTATCCCTTTAGAATTAGATTCTAAATTATATAATGAATTTTTAAGGGTTATTTAGGCAGTAGGCTCAATCAAATCAAAAGAATTACCATACTGCCCTATCAGGGTGGTGTAGGGTTGGTAAATCCATTAATATTTTTCCATTCCATTTTTTGGGGTGGCTAATCTTATTCCTATAACAAATAATTCTATGGCTTTATGGAGCATATGGTGTACAGAATGTTTTTCCAAACATTTTACTTAAATGGTTGGGTAACAAATGGAGTTTTGAACTCTCCAGAGACACTGACTCCATTTATTATTTCCACTTTGGAAAAAATTAGGTCCTGGAAAGTAACTGTAGAAAATTTACAAACCTTACCTTGACAGAGTTTATATGAACAGATAACCCTAGAATTTTTACAGAACCATTAATATTTCCTAAAGGTTCAGCACAATCTTTTCAAATTAACAGATAGAATAATTCCTATATATTTATGGGACACCATCTGGCTAATGTGTCATGGAAAAGCTGGAGTAAAACATAATCATAAGCACAAACCTTTAATAGAACGTTACTGCCCTAGAGACATGTGCAATATGCTCCCAGAGACACAGGAGCATTTGTTTTTGGAATGTCCATATGTAATTCAGTTCTGGAATTTACTTGCCCTTACAGTACAAGATTTCACTTATAAAACAAGCACATATGAAGTTCTTATTTTAGGCATCTACCAGGACCTTGGAAAAATATAATCCTACTACTCTTCAAGTCATTTGTAGTATTTTGAAATGTCATATTTGGCAGTCCCATTGTCAATTAACTTTACAACAAATTTGTTTACCTCAACAAGACTTAATTAGGTTTCTATTAGGACAGGTAAAACAAGTTTATTCTCAGGATACCCTGTCGGAGGAGAACCCTCAACAAATAAATGAGAAATGGAAACATTGTTATGGATGGTTACAGTAATCACTGGACAGCCTGTACCGTATTTCTTAATATATAGTTACTTTGCATCTTTTGGTTTGTAGCTGGTTTATGCACCTTTAATTTACTTTTAGTGTTTAATTTAGTTTTGTTTTAAGATACCCTGCCTTCCTGATTTTCTATGAGAATGTATCATAGTTGTATAATGTAAGTGGTGATTTTCTATCCTTATGTATTGCTTGATTGTTCACAATAAAAACTTCCCCTACACTTATCGAGGAGTGCCATGGGATATTTAATGTTCACCCTGAACAACCACCAGAACAGGCAGATGGGACTTCAGTTTAATGTCTCATCCGAAAGATGGCACCTCAGGAGCAGTAGTACTACTTCATGCTGCACTACAGCATCAGTATTGGGATTTATCTCACATTTCCAGTGTAGGGCTAGACTCCATCACCTTCTGATCTTTTTAGCCTCACAGGCAAGTGTGCAACCTGCTGAGCCACTGACACTACTCACCTTAAATCATCTTGGTTACCCTATGCTGCTCTTACAGTATCTCCAGCCTGTCCTTGCCTTCTCTCAGGTGAGGATTCCACTCCTACTGTACCCACACCTTATCAACATCAACAGGGCAGTAGCACTGCTGTCAGTATAATGCAAAGAGAGCAGTCAAACACAAGCCAGGCTCCTGATTCTCCAGCAGATGCACAAACAGCATTACAAAAGTCAACTTTTCATTCACTCTTAAAAAATAGCTAGTTTTTGGCAGCAAGGGATACCTCCACCTACCCGTCATCATCAGGCATAATCTTTTGTGCAGCTGTCATACAGTGTTATTACGTTCAGTGTGAGTCGGCTGTGGTGGTGTATGAGTAGGGACATGGCCAGCAGAATGTAATACCTGTTAAGAGATTTCTTACCCAGCTCACCCCACAAAGGATATCCATGATGCTTTACACTTGGGTTTTATTTGTATTTGTTTTAGAATACATGCATACGCATTGGAGAGAGTTACAAAAGGCAAATAAATCTGAAAAGCCCTGTCTTATTGTATTGTTGACGCATTCTGCACACTGCCCTCTTTGTAAACTGCCAGTGATTCTCATGCATGTTATGCCAACCCTAATGGGTCTGTAATACATAAGTCTGAAGGGTTTATACCAAGAAGACGAATTGTAAAATACTGTCTTGTTCTCTGTGGCTGGCAGTAATTACCTGTGCTGATTGCTTGCTGTTGTTCTTTGTTAGTGATCAAGCAAACTGCCACTCAGAATGGTTCTACAAACCAGGAAACAGAATGAAAGAATAGAAGGCAAAATTAAAAGATTACTTTGGCATCACTCAGTACCTTTTTGTACGCTGATTTATGGCAGTGCGGACAGTAGAATAAATAGCATAAAAGAAAAAAAATTACCGTCGTAATGTAGTCTTGTTGTTTCCTAAGGGGTTTAACAGTGATTCGTACATGTCTGCAATTATTTTGTGCTTGACTGCTTGCCCCGGAGACCAAGTTTGACATTTACGTAAATTCAAACTCACACTGTGGTCAACCTCACTCTAGCATTCCTGTGACAGATTTGTTGCTGAAAGGCCAAAGAGAACAGTGACCACCTATCTAACTAGCCTAGTAAATGGCCACATTTAATTAGGAATAGTACTACCCACATTTTAAATACTGTGAAAACTGTCAAATGTTTAGCAACAAATGCTCAAACAATGACAACACAGTTTTCTGACTGATTATCTTGCAGAACTCTTATTTTACTAAGGTCCTAGAAGTGAGGTAGAGTAAGAATTGTATGAATCACTGTTAAGCCAGTGTCAGTGGCTCAGTAGGTAGCACACCGCTCTGAGGCCGGAGAGCAGAGGGCTGTGGGTTCAGTTCCCACATCTGGCACTTAAGTTATCCTAGCATTGACACTGTAGTGCAGCATGAGGGTGCTGCAATTTGAGGTGCCGCCTTCGATGAGACGTTAAACCGAGGTCCCATCTGCCTGGATTGGTGGTAGTTCAGGTGATGTTAAAGATTCCATGGCACTTATCGAAAAGAGTAGGGTACTTTATTAGGCAAGAAACACAACATCACACAAAAGGAAAGAAAACAGAACATTTGAAATGTTTACAAATACAGATCTGATAGTGTCGAGAAAGAGTAGGGAATTTCCTGGTGTCCTGGCCAAATTTCCCCATTCACTAAAAATACCACCAACAGCTTAATCTGGTTCAAGGTCAATTGGCATTCATCTGTATCCCTCCCCGGGTCGTGCCTGAAAATAGGCAGGATTTGTCTAGTGCACTTACCCGGTCAACAAAAGCTAAATAAATAAATAAACTCCTTAGAAAAACATCATTTCTATGCTGAGTATTCTTTTTCTAACAACAGGGTTTAATAGTGATGTCAAACCAGCCTGCAGACTCCTGACAGTATCTTGGGAGGCTGGGTCTAGAATTTATTTAGAATAAAGGTTCTGCAGAATTGCATTCCCAAATCTGGAATCCTTCTGGACTGACTGTCCAGGCAGTAGTGCCTATGAAGGTGTGTATTGTGGACCAGGTAGCTAATTTACAAATCTTTTGCAGGAGAATGCTCCTTCATAGCTGCCAAAGAGGCAGAAATAGCTCTTGTAGTGTGCACCCTTAGCCTTGAGGGGCCTGTCCAGTAGTATGCAAGTTTCATTTCTCACTGCTTCTGTACCAGGTTTTGTGGATCTGATAACACACTGCTTAAGTAATGCATTGCTGTTGTATTGTCTGTCTTGATTTGGGCTGTTTGTCTTTGTAAAAGAGAAGAGAAAGGTTGCATTGACAGGAGCACTGCTCAGACCTCTAGCAGGTTTATGTGCTCATTCACTCCAGTGTGGTTCAGACACCACTTACTGTTTTGTCCTGTAGATACCCTTCCCATCCTAGTAGTGAGGCATCTGTTGTGAGGATCTTTAAGGAGATGCTTGCAGGAAGGGCAACTCTAATGGGTCTGTAATACATAAGTCTGAAGGGTTTATACCAAGAAGATGAATTGTAAAATACTGTCTTGTTCTTTATGGCTGGCAGTAATTACTTGTGCCGATTGCTTGCTGTCTATATCTCGCCATCATGCCAGTGTCTGAACCAACTTCTGAGGGACTGGGAATGACTGGTCCAGTGAAGCAATTCTCTGGTGCCAGTACTTTCTTAAGTGGTACTGGACATCTCTTGTCTGTGGCTGAGCCCATTGTAGAACAGCCGATGATGATGCCATGTGGCCTAAAAGCTGTACCAATTCCTGTGCGTCTTTTGTGAGCTAGCAGGAATGAATTTGCACACTAAATGAGAGCTTCTGCCTGTGCATAGGCAGAAGTGCCCTCCTTCTACTGTGTTCAGCTCTGCTCGTATAAATTCCAGCATTTGGCTACTAGAATCCCTCCACCTATATGTGGCATGGTGGCCCATGTGTCAGATAGTTGCATATCTGTTATGCATGTTATGCCACTCCTGTGTTCCTCATCACGTGTGCACTGCTGACTGATTTCAGTATATTTCTTTCCATAGGTGCCCAGAGGGATGCAGAAACCAGGAGGGATGCCAGGATCCGTTGATGCAGGAGAGAAGGTATGACCTACTTAGGTGTCAGATCTGCCTGCTGTGGCTACTGGTTTGACAGGTAGAGGATCTTATGTGTGCTATAGATAGTCTTCCAGCAGCCATCTGCCATGAACTACAGCAGAAGCCACCACCACTACCACCTGCAGCACTTTGATGGACCATGGATCTCTTCTTGTATCTCCTAAAGGACTGTTGCTGTTGTGTTGTTTTTTCATAGCAGGCAGGTGCCCTTGTGTTTTTTTGTAAATCAGGCAGATGGCCCTTGAATTGTTTCTTGTTACTACCCTTTTCTCTTGACAGGAGGGTGCCTTATTCCTTCATCTCCCCCAAAAAATATTTCTACGGGCAGTTGCCCTATTTTGTATGTATATTTTGTTTTGTTCATGTGCTGCTGGCTACTGGACATAGTCAACTTCTGCTGTGATACATATGCTGCTGTGTGTGTGTATTTCATTGGTGCCCTCCTCTCACACCCACAGTCACAGTCACCCCCAGTGTTCAGAGTGATTAGTGATATATTCAGAGCTGTACAAATACATTGCCCCCCATGTGCAGTGCTATCCTCAGTTCTATATTTAGAGCTGCTCAAATGCACTGCGCTGCACCACGCATGTCATTTGTGAAGTGCACTCATGCCTCAGACAGCTAGTTTTGGAACCCACTCAGAAGGGAGCAATCTTAGACCTGGTACTCTCAATGGGGATGGAGGGAGCATCTCTGATCTTGAAGTGGGTAGCCATCTGGGAACAAGCAACCACCAAACAGTGTGGTTCATGATAAGCATAGCTGCAAAGTCAAGCCATACAAAAGTGAAGGTAGTGGACTTCAGGAGGGCTGATTTTGTAAAATGGGAGAGTGCCTCAGAAAAGCACTAGCAAACAGGCAGGAAGGTAGGGTGGAGCAACAATGGGAAACATCAAAACCGCCATCACAGAGGCAACAAGCCTTTGTGTGAAGCAAATAAACAAATCAAAATGAAAAGAAAAAACACTATGGTTCTCAAAGAAGTGGCGAGGAAGGTAGGGGGAAGACAGCATTCAGGAAGTATAAAGAAACACAGAAGGAGCAGAACAGAGAACTGTACCAATTAAAGCAAAAGGAAGTGGGAAAGGCAGTCAGATTAGCAAAGGCCCAAACCAAGGAAAAGATAGCCAACTTGGTTAAGAACAGGGATAAAACCTTTTAGGTACATTAGGAGCAAAGAAAGACTAAGGCAGCTATACTGAGGCTGAATAAAGAGGAAGGTGGTTGGGCAGAGAGCAACAGTGAAAAGCAGGATACTGAATGAATACTTCTGCTCAGTATTCACAATGGAAAAGCAGGGGGAGATACCTAATCCAGTCAATAGAAGCACTCTGTATAGGGGGTTGATATTAGTCCTTTCACAGAAGAAAGGTTCTGAAAGAAGACTCCTAAAGCTGAAGGTGGATAAAGCAGTGGGGCCTGATGGGATTCACCCCAGAATTCTAAAAGAACTAAGGGAAGAACTAGTAACACCACTGACTACCCTTTTAATAAATCATGGGAGGATGGTGTGGTACCTGAGGACTGGAGGAGGGCAGATATGATTCCCCTTCACAAAGTGGGAGCAAGACAGAGGCAGGAAACTACAGATCTGTCAGTTTGACCTCAGTGGTAGGGGAAAGTGATGGAATCACTTCTAAAGGAAAGATTTGTTGAGCACCTAGAGGCCAGTGGGGTACAGGACCCAAGGCAGTATGGGCTCTCACAGCGGGAAGGTCATGTCAGATGAATCTAAATTGATTTATTTGACTGGGTGACCAAAGCAGTAGACCAGGAGGGGCTGTGGACATGGCCTACCTAGCCTTTAGCAAGGCATTTGACACAGTCCCGCAAAGATTAATAAACAAATTAGCCAGCCTGGGAGTGGGTCCCAGGGTGGTAGCCTGGGTAAAACACTGGCTGGACAACAGGACACAGCGGGTAATAGTAAATGGAATCCACAGTGAAGAAAGGGGGTTACTAGTGGGGTACCACAGGGTTCAGTACTGGGGCCAGTCCTTTTAATGTCTTTATAAGTGACATTGCAGAGGGACTGGAAGGAAAGTATGTCTCTTTGCAGATGACACAAAGATCTGCAACAGGGTTGATACACAAGGTGGGGTGGAAAGGATGAAAAGGGACTTGGCAAGGTTGGAGGAATGGTCAAATATATGGCAGCTTAGAGTCAATGCAAGAAAAGTAAAGTAATGCACCTGGGAAACAAAACCCAGGGAAGAGTACACAATGGGGGTGAGATACTGATAACAACAAAATGGAAAGGGACATGGGGTAGTATCAGATGACCTAAATGTGGGTCAGCAATGTGAGAAGGCAGTAAGGAGGGCGGGGGATACAAGGATGCATAGGAGAGGCATCATCAGTAGAAAACAGGAAGTTGTTGGTCCTCTGTACAGACAGTTGGTAAGACCACATCTGGAGTACTCTGTACAGTTCTGGAGACCCCATCTATGCAAAGACATAGACAGGGTGGAGGCTGTCAAGAGGAGCAACCAAAATGGTGCAGGGTCTGCACCAGAATACATATAAAGAAAGACTAAAGGAGCTTAGGATGTATTGCCTCGAGGAAAGGAGGGGGACATGACTGAAACTTTAAAATACCTCAAGGGAATCAACAAAGTCCAAGAGGGTGGCATCTTTCAGAAAAGAGATGTGCAAGAACAAGGGGCACAATTTGAAGATAAGAAGCGGGGAGACAGCTCAGAGGTCATGTGAAGAAGTATTTCTTCACAGAGGGGTGTAGATGCATGGAACAGCCTTTCTGAGGAGGTTGTAGAGTCAAAAACAGTTGGGGAATTCAGGAATGCATGGGACAGACATAAGGCAGTTCTAGTTGGGGGTAGGAGGAAGTAGGCTGTTGGTTAACTATGATCTGCAGCTTATCCGTTAGGAGGAAATGGGCAGACTAGCTGCACCAAGCGGTCCATATCTGCCATCAAATTCTATGTTTCTATATTTCTCACACAGTTCACCCTATATTCATAGGATATCATGCTGGTGCAAAGCCTTTGAATATGTCGTAGTAGGGGACCACTACAAGTGTTAATGCAGGCACAACACAATTATTTAGCTAGAGTGCTTTTCTGAATCTTAGGCCCCAGGAAACTTGTTAAGAAGAGCAAAGCTGTGAAATGAAACAAAGTGTAGACAAACACTTGTAGTGCACACAGCGCCCTAGTGACAGTTCTCAAGCGGAGGGACTATTTAACAGAAAATGAAGATTTGTTTTATATTTCAAATTTTTTTTTTTTACTATTTAATTATTTATCAACACATATCCATGTTGTAAGCACAACACACCTCCAGACATGCTGTGATAAACTCATTTCTAGGCGCCTGGTGCCTCAATACACTCCTAGGCATGTGTTTATCATAGCATAACCCACATCCTGTCATGTGTTATTGTTTAAGTAAAAATGTCAAGCAAGAGTGACTCTCCGTTTGGTCAACATTCTTGGGCAAGAGGCAAGGCTCTGGATCAATGCTAACCTGGGGAGAAGCTGGCATGAGTGGTGACTTGTCGTGTCAAAACCCTACACCAACAGAGAGAAGGCATATAGGAGGAAGGAGCCTTCCTTCCCATTCAAGCATGAGGGCATTTGTGATAATACTACACTTTTCTAGCACCTTCCTGCAAAAGAATATAGCTATCTGCTTTTCAAGAGACAAAACATCTACTAGAGGGATACCCAACTCCTGAAGATGCAGTCCAGCACCTACCTGTTGGTGCACAGGCCACTAATTTGAGAAGGTCTTCAGATGGCTGGGACTGTCTGCAAGATAATTCAGTTTGCATGTCACATAAACCGTGGGTGCCTGGGTTGAGTGTAAAGCAATTTAACTTGGGAAGTCCTTAGAACTTTGAGAAAAGCTTAGCTTGCAAGAAAGATCTAGACTTTTTTCTTGTACTCAGACAGTTGGAAAAGTTTAGAAAACTACAATGATTTTGATACCAGATTTTCTAGGAAAAGTCTGGTTTGTCTGAAAGACTCAGTCTTAGCTTCACATACTGCTATAAATTAGCTTGTTAAAAATGTGTGCTGCAGTCAACATTGTCTTGGATTTCCTTGTAGGTGGGTTGTGTCCCTGAAGGAACTACACCTATGATCGTTTGAATAACAGGTCGGCTTCCAGCCTTCTGTAGTATTTGAACATACAGTAGCTGTTTATAATAGCATAGCTATGGCATACATACTTCTGTTTGTCTCAGCTTTTCTGAACTATCCTTCTGCAGGTGTAGTCCTTCTGTGTTGGTCTGAGTAATCTTAGCTACAGCACCAGCAGCACTTAGCATCCATTCCATACATTAAGACTGCAACTAGTATACAGACTGATAGGGATCAACAATGTAATCTGGGATGTTGTTTTAGTGTTAACTAAGTAAATCAGAGATAAGAAATGTAGAAAAAACAGTTTGGTTCAACATCTGATACGAAGCAAACTCCGTTCCAACAGTTAGCACACATGGCAAATTCATAGCCTATTGTAAAAATGTGCAACATGGCTGCTCTATGGTGCTGAATGATGGGGACTAATGCAGCATGCTGGTGAGTGGGTCACCCACATTAGGGTGAAAGGAAATGGCTGTGAAGAGCAAGTGTAGGCAAGCGAGCAAGGGCAACATACAAGACACAGAAATTGCGTTTGCGCCCCTCTGGATCACACACTGCATGTTGGCCCCATTGCAAGGAGTTTCCCACCCTGCACCCCCCACCCATCAAATATATATAAGCACCCCCACCCTGCACACATTGTGGGGAGAGGACCATTTAGAGCCCCATGGTCATGATGCTCAGACTTGCCGCCATGCAGAAATCCTGACCGCCTGGAAAACATTTACCCTAATTGCCATGCCCGCATTACAACACCCTATTTCCATTAACAGTACACCCTGGTGAACCATGTTTGTGCCCCAATCCCAGTACATCAATAGCACAGACTGGTACAGATATTTCCAAGCATCCCTAGAATATTCTCCTCTGGGGTGCAGCATGGACATGCTACAACACTAAATGGATCCTGATAGAGGCTTGGCTGTGACATCACTGGCAGTGTTCACCACACACTCACTGCCAGATGTCCCTTCAGATGCATCTGTATGCACATGTTCAAGGGATGGATGTTGACACAAAAAGCAGGACAAACCCTGTTGTACAGTAGTATGACTCCAGGCAATCTTGGATCCCAACAGACCCAACTGCCTACCTCTTCATAGGACACAATTTCCTGTAAGGTAACACTGTCCCCAAAGTCTCCACCATGTGGGGTAACTGTGGAGGATCAGAGAGGAAGGAGCTGAAGGAGATGGACAGGGTTAAGAGATGGACACAGGAAGAGGACGGAGTAGTCAGCCCTGGTAACAAGGGAAGAAACAGTAACTACATATAAAAACAAGAATAAGGTATTTACTAGTAACCTAGTGCTACTTCCTGTAATAAGTTCACATCTACACTTAGGCAGTCTTTCACTGAGCATGCTCAGTCACCAGAAACAGTCTTCAAGCTTGACTTCTCCTCCTACCACCCAAACACATGGTCTTCTAGCTCCGTCCCCAAGGTATTCAAATCCACATGCTGAAATAGATGTTTAAGGCAAGCCTTGACGAGGTAATGACAGACCACTTTGTAAGGAAGTGGGACAGCTGGTCCAGGACCAGGGACTGCAACACAGAATTTGTGTGGAGGTGGCCCCACATCTTATTATTTTGCCTTGACTGGCCTCCAGAGGAGCCACCATCCCAGTCTTACACTGGCTCTGTCCAGAGTTCTTACTTATGATCTCATACAGGTGGTGCTCCTGAAACTGCTGCCTCTGTTGCTGTCTAGGCCCTGAAAGGTGTCATGAAAAGGGCTGGCTCTCTACAATTGTTTCAACTGTTATTTGGGATAAGTGACTGAAAAGACAGAATCTAGGGTGACACTGGACTTTTCAGTCCTGGTGAGGTATTCCTTGTCCACAGGTCCAAACAGATTATTCCTCATCAAGGGAAGATCTGTGACCTTTGCTGTATTTCCTACATACAGGGTGAAAGATCCAGCTCAATTCAGCATAGCATGGACACCACTGTGGCCATGGCCTTAGCTGACTCATCAGTGGAACCCAGGGTCACCTGCAACTGGTGTTATGCCACCATGAACCCATGTGCCAAATGTCCATGAGGTTCTGCTGGTGTCCTTTGGAAGGCGGCAACAAAGGCTGTATATCTGCTCAAACAGCTTGACCTATACCTAGCCATAACAGTTGCATAGGCGGTCTGGTTAATGCCCAGTGACACCGCCGTATAGGCCTTATGGATGAGGCGGTCCTGTTTTGGTATCCTTGTTCAGCCACTTATCCAACTCACCCTGTATCTTGGCTTTGCAGAACACCTGGTCCCCATTAGCCCTTTTGGAAACTGAGGCTCAGTGAATACAGAAAGCACACATGGGGACAAAATGTTTACAGTCCATACAATGAACTGGGGCCTGACAAGAAGCTGGGTGCTGCCAAATGTTGAGTGTGGGGCCCAACACCACAGGAGCAATAGGAAAGGCAACCCCAGTAAGAAATCATGTTCCAGGATGTCCAGCAGTGGGTACATTTCCTTCATCTGGATTTCTTCCAGTGGAGTGTCCAGAGATATGCACATTCTGTCACATACTGAGGTGGAGGACTAGTCCCACAAAGTAGGTTGGTTGGTCAGTCAGCTGAAGGCTTTCCTAGCAGGACATCAATGGGACTGAAGATGAACCATCCAAGTCAGGGTACAGCAACGATGAACACCAATGAGAAGAACAGACTATTATGTAGAGTCACCACCACTAACAAGATATCAGGAAGCCCGGACTCAGACCAGAGTTCTTAGCTGATCCTACAACCAGCGGCTGCAATAATGAAGGCTGGACTACTATTGGTTGCTGTGGTATCACCAGTAAAGCAAGAGCTAGATCTAGAGGATGCATGACAGGGTAAGTGCCAGGAAAGGCAGCCAAGGAAGGGCTGGTTTAGCCAAGGAGTTGGTTAACTTCAACCCTGGGCAAGTGCTACATAAGTCAAATATTGCCATGCCCCTTCTCCCACCTGTGAAGGGAGCAGTGTTGATGGTGGGATCCAGAAGATGAGGAGAAGCTAGATGGCAATCATTGCTGGCAATGTTGGTGATACCATCAGAGTGATATCGGGTGCGACTTCAATACACCGACTGTTAGGTTATCAAGCTTCACCAGGTACAGTTGCCCTGGGGCATGATGCACAACTCTGGGTGGGCTGGTGGCTGCACAAGGATCAGGAAGACTGATTCAGGCTGAAGAGCCAGAGGTTAGACTGGTAGATCAGTTGACCCCATGCACCTGACCTGGGTTGAGCCATATTCAGCACTGGAGTCTGAGACAGAAGAACTCTTCTTCCTCAGCAGAGTCATCATGATCCAATGGATTTGCAGATGGATTGACTGGTGTCAAGGCTTCTGGCTGTCTAGACAGAAGCTCCAAGGACAGCCAAGAGGCTACAGACCTACAGGGCTCTCTGGAAGGGAGAATACAAATGGTACCTCAACTGATAGCATTTCCACAATCAGTCATCTCTTCTTCTTTGTGCCTGTGGTGCTGAGGAGAAGACTCACCTTTAAAATGAGTGTAGAGATAACATGAAGTCAAGAAAACCTCATCATCATGAAACAGGCATAGCCACAGCCCACTCTTTCTCAACAGTCAGGAGATCCAAGACCAGGATATTTTCTCAGGTCCATGAGTCAGCTGCCTCCATAGCTTGCAACTGTGTGACTGGCCCTGCTTCAATGGACTGTCTCTGCCAAGCCCTGGCCTACCTCTGAGACTCTGCAGCGGTGCATGATCATTTGTAGATGCATAGCCTGATAACAACAGTAATGACTCACATCATGGACAATGTCCAGACAGTACATGCAGGCATCATGCTGCTGCTGAGATGTGGTGAACTTGCATATTTGGCACACCTTAAACCTGGCTTCTTCTTCTGTTCCATGGTGAGCTTTGATGAAGCAAGGACCAGGAGACAGGGTACATAATCCACTGACAGGCAAATCAAAACATTTGAAGAAAATTCAAATGGGGTGAAGCCAGAAGACAACATGATTGGTTGGTGGCAGGAGGAGTCATTTGAAGACTGTTTACCGTGACTGAGCATGCTCAGTGGAAGACTGCCTAAATGGAGATAGTGAGTCTAGGTAGTTCTAATATGCAACATATTTTATCACAGACCTTTTCTCAAATGAATATGCAACCCTCAACTACAGTTCTTACAAAAAATTAACAAAAGCTTGGATTCTTGATACTAAAGTACAGTACATATATATATATATATAATATCAGACGATATGAAAACAGAAAGATACAGTCAGAAATGCATAATGCAGTGCCCTGAAACAGACTGTATTTATTTGCATACTGATTGATTCAAATGAATTGATTTAATTTATTTGAAAATTGGTAACTGGAAAGACACATTGAGCTGATGCTCATTACAGGTGAGTACCAGAAAGAAAAATTACTCACCTTAGTAATATAGTTTCTTCTAATGGAGTCTTGCTACATTGTGACATTGCAGTATGACCGAGGTTAGAACTGCTCTGGAGGTGAAATAGTTAACTTTCCATGCAGACATGGAACTTAGAGCTGAGCTCGGTTGAAAACTCTGTCTGTTGTGCTTCAAACGCAAAACTGTCAGATCTTAACGAGCTAAAACTCACTAAGGTTCTGTGTGGAAGCTGTAAACCTACACTAGCCAACTGGCTACTAACATAAACACTCATTTTGGCCTAAATCAAAGACTCAAGTCAGGAGACCCAAAATGCAAAACACAACACCAATTCACCCAAAAGGTAGGTGAAAACAACAAGGTGGGCATCAACAAAAAAAGTGGCAACCCTGTACTGCCCACCACATCCCCAAAACAGAGGTTCTGAGAGGGGCAGGCAGAGGAGGTCATAATACAGCAAGACTCCATTAGAAGAAATAACATTACTAAGGTGAGTAATTTTTCTTCAAACAACATGAAGTCTTGCTATATTATGACAATTGCAGACTACACAGCAGTACCCCCATGGAGGAGGGACGAACCTACCTAGGAAATAGGCTCTGAAGCATGGCTGTGCCAAACCGAGCATCACTTCTAGCCTGGATGTCCAGGAGTAATGCTTGTAAAAGTGTGAACTGTTTTCCAGGTAGCTGCTTGATATATTTCTAGAATAGGAATGTCTCTGGCAGCAGCCAGAGAAGCAGCTGTACCTCTGGAAGAGTGAGCCCTCAGGCCTGAGGGGAACTTTACCCAACTTCTCCAGCAGAATTGGATACAAGAGACAATTCACCTGGCAATGGATCTTTTAGTGGCTGGCTTCCTTTACCGACTTCCGCCATAGGTGAGGAACAGTTGGAGGGAGTCAAACCTATGACCCTTGGTATGCTCTATGTAGTAACTAAGGGCTCTTCACATCTAGGCTGCGCAGCATCCTCTCCCAGAGGAGGAGTGCTCAGTGAAGTACACTGGAAGTGAAATAGATTGATTAAGGTGGAAATCTGAAACCACCTTCGGCAGGAACTTTCTGTTAGTCCGGAGGACCACCTTATCTCTGTGAAAAAGATAAACTCCTACTCCACTGACAACGCTTGTAATTCACTTATGCACCTGGCAGAGGTGATGGCTACCAAAAACACAGTTTTCCAAGTCAGGTACTTAAGCTCAGCTGAAGACAAGGGCTCAAGGGGGTTGCATAAGCTGAGCAATGCAAACATTAAGATCCCAGGCAGGGCAGGATCCCTGAATGGAGGTTGGTGTGAAACAACCCCTTAAAAACTTGGAAAATACAGGGTGAGCTGAAAGGGAAGAGGATTTACCTGCTGAAATAAAAGCAGACACAGCTGCCAAGTGCACCTTCAGGGTAGCTGGTCTCAGCCCCAAAGAATTCAGGTGGACCATATAATCAAGGACTGTGGGTAGATCAGCAGAGACTGGGGAAATATGCTTTTCCGAGCACCATATGGAAAACCTTTTTCCATTTGAAATTGTAGCCCTGGTGGAAGGCTTCCTTGGCCTTCAATATATCCATTACACCTTGGGAAAGGTGTAAATCAGCAAACTCTAACTCTTCAAGAACCAAGCCTTGAGATTGAGAGATTTGAGATTCGGTACCAGACCCTTCCCTGGGCACAGGTTAACAGATTAACAGATTGTGATTCCTGGGAAAGGACAGGGAGAATGGACTGCTAAGGACAGCAGGAGTTGATACCAGGGCTGTCTGGCCCAGTCCGGAGTTTTCAGAATGAATTTGCATGATTGGGATCTGATTTTGACTAGCACTTTGAACAGGAGAGGAAGGGAGGAAGGCATGAAACTTCCTCCCAACTGAGGGCTAAGGCATCCAGGGGAGTAAGCCCAACACTGGGGCCTGCAGTAAAAAGAGGAAGTTGGTGATTGTCTGGGGCTGCAAAAGATCTATCTAGGGTGCCCCATCTGGCAAATACGACTCCCAAGACCAGGGATCCAGTGACCATTCGTGGTGGCCCTGGGAAATCCTGCTGAGAGCATCTGCCAGGACATTTTCCTTGCCTGAGAGGTGAACTGACGAAGGAGGTGTTTGGGGAGTAAGCCAGAGACCAAAACTTCATCGCTGGTGCACAAGGCCGTAGACCGAGTGCCCCTTGCTTGTTGATGTACCACATTGTAGTGGTGTTGTCTGTTCTGACCTGAATACTCTTGTTCCGAAACAGATTCGGAAAAAGCTTGAAGTGCTAGGAAAACTACTCTGAGCTCCAACAGGTTGATGTGGAGCAGAGATTCCTGGGGAGACCACAGACTCTGAGTGGTGAGGTCGCCATGTGAGCTCCCCAGCCCAAGAGGGACGATCTGTAGTAAGGATTAGAGAATGAGACTGAGTGACAAAAGGAACCCCTTGTCTCAGGTTGCTCTGATCCTGCCACCACTGTAGGGCTTGGATCAGGGTTCGAGTTACTGGGATCAGCTTGGTAAGAGGATCCTTTCTTTGAGACCAAAAGCTCTCAAATGGAACTGGATGTCCCTCATCTGAAATCTTGCTCTTTGCACAACTGCTGTGGAAGCAGCCATGTGTCCTAGGAGCTGCAGAAAATGCCTTGCTGGCTGGGAGACCTGCAGGGTAAATGAGGAGGCCAGGGAGATTAGGGTCTTTGCCCTGTCCAGGGAAGGAAGGCCCTGGCTTCCTGTGTGTTCAGTTCTGCGCCTATGAAGGTAGAAGCTGGACCAGCTCTAGAACTGACTTTGAGAGATTCAGAAGGAAACCTAGAGAGGTAAGCAGTTGCTGCGTTATCTGAAGGTGTAAATTGACCTGGTCTGGGACTGGCCTACTAAGAGCCAATCGTTCAGGTAAGGAAAGATGGCAATCTTTTGCCTTCTTAGGTAGGCAACTGCTACAGCCAGGCATTTGGTGAATACCCTTGGGGCAGAAGTGAGGCCAAAGGGCATTGCTCTGAACTGGTAGTGGGCTTGAGGGCAGCTCAACCTGATGTACTTCGATGGGATCTTCTGATGGGAATATGGAAGTAGGCATCCTTGAGGTCCAGGGAAGCTAGCCAGTCCCCTGGCCTTAGAGAGGGTAGGATAATTCCCAGAGTCACCATTTTGAACTTTGGCTTTAAAAGGTGCTTGTTTAAATATCTGAGATCCAGGATGGGCCGCCATTCTCCTGTCTTTTTGGGGTAAGAAGTACCTGGAGTACAAACCTTTGCCCTGGTGTAGGGAGGAACCCTTTCCACAGCTCTGAGAGCCAGGAGGATAGAGACCTCTGCCTCTAGGGCGAGTGCCTCTGATGGAGTTGCAGGTGGAAAAGATCTGGTTCTCAGCTTTGGACATTTTTGAAGCTGAGAACCAGTCCCTGGCTTACTACTTCCAGGACCCACTTGTCTGATGTTAAAGACTTCCAGTCCTGGACAAAGTAAGCCAGCCTGCTCCAGGTAGAGGAGAATCGGCCCTGGCAATCCCATCAGGGTGCTTGCTTGGCAGGGGCTTTGGGCTGAGGGTGGAAGCAGACCTGCTTGTACTCCGTCTGCCTCTCCCTCTAAAGAACCCCTCTGAGCATAGGGGCGGAGGAGGAAGCTTGGAGCTTGGTAAGGCCTATGAAAAGGCCTGCCCCTGCCTCTGGGAAGCTGCTTTTGAGGTGGCCTGCCTTTCCTTGGCCTGTGCACTCCTACAGGTGGTCCTATATATACAGGTTACTCACCTGTAACAGGAGTTCTAGGAATGGTATATGTTGTTCATCCACACTTATTGGCAGGTATCCTGCCGCTTTAAATCTTGCGGAAGGTCTTCAAGCTGGCTCCTCCCACCCACCGGGTGGTAAAACTCTCGGCTCCGCCCCATGACACCAGATCTGGCCCGCTGGAAGCTCAGGTTGTGCGTCAAAGCCGGAGGTCGGGAAGAGTAGGATGAACAACATATACCATTCCTAGAACTCCTGTTACAGGTGAGTAACCTGTATTTCTAGGGACATGGATATGTTGTTCATCCACACTTATTGACAGACTCCTAGCAGTTCTCCAGCAGGAGGGAGCAAGGCGACACCCCTACTTAGGGAAAGAGACTGGAGAACCGAGGCCCCAAAACCAGCATCCTGGTGTGACTCAAGGTCGATGTGGTAATGGGTGATGAAGGTGTGTGCTGACTTGCAGGTAGCAGCCCTGCAGATTTCCTGGATAGGGACGTCCCTGGAAGCAGCCACCGATGCAGCAGTATGGCGGGTAGAATGAGCTCTTGTCCCTCTGGGAGGCTCCATGCCCGCCATCTTATAGCAGAGATCTATGCAGGAGGTGACCCACTGCTTATCGTCCACTGGCTGCAGGTCTTCCAGTGCGGCTAGCTAGGTGGCGAACAGCTGGCAACCTCTCTCCCAAATTTCAGCCGTAGGCCCTTATAGTAAGTGAACCTTCTAGGGTCCAGAGTATGGAGTCTATATTCGGCCTCTGAGGTGTGATTGGGTAGAACACCGCAGAGTCAACACCTGGTAAAGGTGAAACTCCGACCACCTTCGGAAGGAATTTCGGTGGGGGCACAGGACAACCTTGTCCCTGTGAGAGACCAGGTAAGGAGACTGGATGGAAAGCGCCTGGAGCTTTCTCATCCTTCTGGCTGACGAATAGCCACCAAGAAGGCAGTCTTCCACGACAGGTGAGAGAGATCACACCTGTGCATTGGTTCGAATGGCTTGCCCATGAGCTTTGCCAGCCACCAGCAGTAAATCCCACGGAGGTGGAGATTCTCGCACCAGAGGGAAATGTGATCAAGGCCTTTGAAAAAGGCCAGACCACCTTTTCCTGCGCCACCTGTACTTCCCGCCCACGCCTGTAAGCAGAGATGCTGGCTGTACTCCCTTAGGGCGTCGACCTAAGCCCTGCTGAGAAAGGAACCATAAATAGTTCAAGATGCTTGCCAAGGAACAGGAGGAAGGGTCCAGGCCCTTGCCCTGACACCAAATGGAAAACCTTTTTCATTTGAATGCATAGCATTTCTGGTCGACTCCTTACAGGATGCTTCAACTACATTGAGGACCTCATCGGAAAGACCCAAGGCCTGGAACTCTAGCCACTCAGGAACCAGGCCTCAGGTGCAGGGATTGAAGGTCTGGATGGAACACTTCCCTGATTGACTGAAAGCAGGTCCGGGTGAGCTGGAAGCTGCCTCGGGAGCCTAGAGCTGAGGCTGAGGAGATCTGGATACCAGCACTGGCGGAGTCAGTCTGGGGCTACCAGAATCACCTGCGCCTTGTCCCTCCTCGCCTTGAGAAGCACCTTGTGGATCAAGGGAAATGGGGAAAGGCATAGAAGAGGCCTGGAGTCCACGGCCTTGAAGGCATCCCCATGCGAGCCCTGCTGAGGGGTGGCATGAGACAACCTCAGCCGACGTTCTCCTGAGGCAAACAGATCCACCTGTGGTGTGCCCCAATGGGAGAACAGATCTTGTACTACCTCCAGCAGGAGAAACCACTGTGGGATACAGCCCCTATCCTGCTTAGGGCATCGGCCAGGGAGTTGGAGGCTCCTGCCACGTGAATGGCTAGGAGATCTGCCTCCAGGCTGCGCATGAGGGACCAAATGTGGAGATCTTCCTTGCACAAGGGCATGGAGGGTGTCCCTCCTGGCAGTTTAGGTAGTACATGGTCGTGGTATTGTCCGTCTGGACCCGAACCATTGACCCCGTAGAAAGCGGGCGAAGGCGGTGTGAGCTAGGCGGACCACTCAGAGCTCCAGCACGTTGATATGGTATCGGGACTCCCATGGGGACCAGAGGCCATGTGCTCTGTGTTCCCCAGATGGGCACCCCAACCCATCAGAGAGGCATCGGTCGATAGAGATACTGTCAGTTCGGGGCAGACGAACGGATGACCTCCTGCAGATGAGCTGGAATGATCCACCACTGGACAGCGTTCCACATCCTCTGGGTCACGTCACTCACTGGTCCAATGGATCACAGCGTTGAGACCATTGGCTGGCCAGCCCACATTGGAGGGGGCATGTTCCAACAGGTCCAACGGACCACGCTGGTACAGGCTGCCATGAGACCCATGAGGCACAGGAAGTCCCAGGCAGGGCGCAATTGCCCAACCAGAAATGATCGGGCAAAGGAGGAAAGAACCTCGGCCCTGTCTGCTGGGAGCCGTGCTCTGGCTCGAAGAGAGTCGAGCTCTGCCCTGATGAAGAGAATCACCTGCTTGGTTCGAGTTCCAACTTGGCCTCGTTGATGAGGAGGCCGATTTGAGAGCAGACCTGGAGGGCCAGATCTCTGGACGCTCCACCTCCTGTCTGGAGGGGCTGCTATCAGCCAGTCATCCAGGTAAGGTACACCGGACCCTCAGCACCTCAGGAATGCTGTCACCACTGCCATGCATTTGTTGAAGACCCTGGGAGCAAGAAAGGCCGAATGGCATGGCTAGGAACTCGTAAGAGGATCCCTCCGCTCAAAGGAAGGAACCTTTGGTGAGACGGACGGATAGGGACATGAAAAACACATCCTGCAGGTCCAGAGCAGAACCATGCCGCATTCAAGGATGGTATTATCTAAGCCAGAGTAACCATCCTGAAGGTTTGAGACCTTAGGAACTTGTTTAGGTCATGTGGGTCGAGAATGGGGCGCCAGCCCCCATCCGTTTGGGACCAGGAAGTACCTAGACACCAACCCCGGGTCTGAGGAGGGTCCATCACCTATTTGTCAAGGAGCAGACCGGTGCGGCTCGATGAGCTGACATTGAGGGCTGCGGGCCCCTAGGCCCCCCTGGGGCCGAGCTCTGAGGGCGTGGCCTGCTCGAACTCCAGGGGCAGGCCTTTTCCTACCACTTCCAACACCCACCTGTCTGTGGTAATAGCAGACCAGGTGGAAAGGAAGTACTGGAGCCATCCACCCATGGGGGAACCCAGGGTGAGGTGGCGAGGTTGAGGCACACCCTCAACCCATCATTGTGCAGGCTTGGAGGAGGGACCGGCCGAGGACCCCTGGCCTTACCTCCCTGCTTCCTGGAGGAGGAAGCCGCAGGCTTGGGTTTTGGATGTGGCCAGGCCTGCTGGCCCTGAAGTTGCTGAGGCCAGACGTACTGGGGTGCAGATGGGCGAAAGGGCTTGGGTTGCGGTCTGGCCCTTGTCCCTCTGAGCGGATGAGACCGAGTCCAAGGTGGCATTGGACTTTTCGATCCTCTGGAGGTGGCCTTCCACCCAGGGCCGAAGAGTCAGTCCCAGGAAGGGACATCCGCCAATTTGTGCTGGGTATCCGCTGTGAAGGTGGATATCCTCAGCCATGCCTGAAGGCACATAGCTACTGTGGCCGTGACTGACCTGGCAGGAGTCTCCAATGTCCAAAGCAGTCTGAGTTGCTGCTTTGCCACTGCCCTGCCCTGGTCCCCACCTGCCTAACCATAGTCTGCAGGTCAGCCGGGAGATGAGGAACTACCTCGTCCAGGGGCCCAACAGGGCATGGGAGAAATGTGCCATAAGCATGGCCGAGCTGGCCTGGTGAAGGCCAAGGGAGGACACAGTGTAGACTTTTCACCAGCATAGTCCAATTTCTTGGACTCCTTGTCGGGAGGTTTGTCCACGTCCCTAGCATTTCTGGCATGCCGGAAACGCTGTCGGTAACTAACCCCTCGGCTGAGGGATGTTCCGAGAAACCGGACAGGGAACCGTAGGGACTGCATACTTCCTGGCCATCCTGGCCGGGGCGAGGGCAGGAAGCAGGTGCTGCCAGAGCTCCAAGGCTGGGCCTACAATGACCTCGGCCACAGGAACGGCTCCGTAGGGGAATCCCTTGGTCCAGAATCTCCGTATGTGGATACTTGGCCTGCTTGGATACGGGCTTGAGCTGCATCCCGGTGGACTCGAAATGAGCCTAAGTAAACCCAGAAAGGACGAAGGGCTATAGTCCAGTGACTGACCTTCAGAGGACTCCAAGTCCACTCTCCTGGATAAGAAGGAAGAATCGTCGCGAACTCAGAAGAGTCCGCATAAGAGCTGCCTTGAGCCTGAGCCACCATCTACCTGCCGAGGGCGATCGGGAGTGGGTGACCGGACAGCCTATGGGGCAAACACTGAGCCGACCGAGAATTCTTGGTCGGAGCCCCAAACAACGGTTGTGGAGGCAGAGGTTCCACCTAATCAATGGAGCAGCTGGTTTCGCTGAGCAACAGGCCTGAAACAGGCGCCTCGGCTAAAGCGAGGTTGCTTGGCCGCTCTGGTGGCAGCCACTTAATGGCGGGTAAGGCAGCGTCATCGGCTTGTTCCCAGCCAGCAGAAGCTGTTGCCACATGAGGTCCTCGTATCATCGATGCAACTTAAGGCCGAAGCCTCCCCGTCCGAGGAAGAGGACGGCGCATTGAGCAGCGGCACTACCGCGTGCGAGACCAAGACCACCTCTGGTGGCGGGATCAGCTGGACCGCGAAGAAGTCCGAGACCGAGACCGTGAACCTCGGCTTTTCCGAGAAGGGTGCAGGGAGGGGCGGAAACTCGCCTCCCTTCGCTCGGAAGGAACACCCAAGGGCTTTGGAACTGGAGGCAGCACTGTCAAGCCCACAGGATCCTCAGCCAGCACGGGGAACCGGGAGAGAGGATTTTGGCTTGGCGATTGACAACCAGTCCAGCGGGTGAGAAAAATCTCTACCTGCGTCGGCGGGGTCTCGGTCAACTGACCTGGCGGGACACCGTGAAGCCAGTGGCGAAGCTGAAGGATCGACCGAGTCGATGGTCGACTGCTCGGGAGGGGACCTCTCCGCTTCCCAAGAGAATCGACGGTCGGACTTCATCCTTGTCCTTCTTTTTTGGGCCGAGAGAAGGCCCAGAAGATGAAGATCCTCTCCCTTGGTGGAGAGAGACAGACAAAGCTCCTTAAAGGAAGCAGAATATGAGGATCCCAGGGAGAGCGGGATAAATGCAGCGGCCGAGGAAGATCGGTCCGCGCCGCCTCCTCTTCAAGGGCGATCATCTGCTCTAGCTGATTCACGAGCCTGCCTCTCGCTGACACCGCCAACCAAGCTCTTTCAACTTGAATAGAGGCTAACGCTTTTGGGACGCCTGCCAGTAGACCCATGCAAGGTCTTCCAGACGTAGGCCGAGAAAGAAGAGCACAGGTCGCAAGCCCGCGGGTCGTGCTCAAGGCCCAAGCAGTAGACACATGTGGAGTGCGGATCCGTCCGGAGACATCTTCTGCCCGCACAGGCATCTCCGAAACCTGGAGTCGATTTGTCCATTGCAGCCGCGAGGAAAATAGTTGACCTAAGTCTAGAAAACTTTAAAGATTAATTTCGGAAACCAAGAGTTAGGAACCAGTCTTATATGCGGAGCGTGAGGGAGGGAACCTGAGCTCAAGCGGTAAGGAAGATCTGGGCGTCATGGGGTGGAGCCGAGGTTTTACCACCCGGTGGGTGGGAGGAGCCAGCATGAAGACTTTCCGCAAGATTTAAAGCGGCAAGGATACCTGCCAATAAGTGTGGATGAACAACATATCCATGTCCCTAGAATCATCCATTTTCTTCATGTAATTCTCTGTTTGCTCCCAAATAGAAATTTCCCACAACAGGAAAATCCATGGCCTTAGACTGGGTATCCTGAGACAGGGTAGTACATCTGAGCCAAGCCATCCTGTGAAGTGCCACAGATGTAGCCATGACTCTTGATGAAACATCATTAGAGTCCACTGCAGCATGAAATTGCACCTTGGATGCCTCAATACCATCCATAGCCACCTGTTCCAGCTCGCTGACAAGCTGGTCAGGGACTTGTTTCGCTAGGGCAGCACAGTATCCCATCTGGATTTCTGGAACCCTAGCAGCTAAGCCATATAATTTGCTTGTCTGAGTCCCAAAGATGCTGCCATGTACTGTTCTCTGCCATACCATCAATCTTCCTGGAGTCCTTCTCAGGGGTGTGTGAAGCTAGGGAATATTAGCCTTGTCACAGGCTTCAGCCTGCACTACCCCCACATGGCTGCATTGTTGAGTGAGGAAATCAGTGTCGGAGCCTGATAAGGTGTACCTCTTGTCCATCCTTTTATCCACAGGAGGTATAGTGTGAGGAGTTTTTAAAACTTTACTGTCTGTTTCCGACAAGATTTATGCAAAAGAATAGACAGCCTCCTAGACTCTGGAATATCCATCATTTCTACATAGTCTGGCTCCTCTTGGTCATCAACAGGTTCCTCAACAGGGAGCTGGAGAGTTTCAACAACTTTTTATAAAACATGAAATGAGAAGGGGACTCAGAAAGCCTTGGAGGAAACCCTAGGGGTCTACCTGGAGAGATGTCCAGATCAATGGGCACATCCAGATCTTTAAACCATATTCACTCTCCTCATATTCCTCTTCCCCTCCCCGATTCATAAAAATCCTCAAAATCATAATCTTGAACCAGTGGAACCGGCCGAACCGAACGCTTACCTGAAGGTTTTCGGTTCGGTCGGAACCAGAGAGAGAGAGACTGGACAATTTGAATTGCTTTAGCTATTTCCTCAGCAGTTGGGGAGAGAACTTTTGGCTCTACACTAGCTGACTTTCTAGTCCTTTTTGCTGGAACCGGCTCCTCAGAACCAGCTCTTCGTTTGCCCGAGTATACGCCTGGTCAGAGGCACTCCCTCCAGTTCGTTGGAACCGAACCGGGCTGGCTATTCGAGTCATGACTGCTTTTTAGCCTCCTTTCCCTGAGCCTACCAACTCTCTTATCTATGGCAGCAGGGAATTGTGACAAATCTGGCAGTCTGAATTGAGGTGGTCAAACCTCAGACAATAGACATGTGGTGTGTGGGTCAGCCTTAGCAAAAGCTTCCCCACAAACACCACAGAGTTGAAAACAGTGGGTCCGGTTTTCTTTTGGGTTTCTCAGACATAATGCCAGCTAACCAATTGCCTGTTAATGGCAATCCGCAAACAAGACACCACTTATCGGTTCCCCATGTAGGTGTCACCGGTCGTGGAAAAACACGTAATGAAATCTGTTTTTTAGAACCGATAAGAACGAACCGCACTCTAAAAAGGACTAGTAGATTTTAATACAACCTGATCGGTTCAAACCGATCCGATAAAGAATTACAAGTTCCACACAGAAAATAAATGTAAAACCTATATATTACTTACATTACACAGACAAAGCTTGAACTGACCGGTTGCGGTTTAATTCCAGCTAAAAATGAAAAATAATACTTTTAAACCGACAAAATGAACCAAGCAGAAGGAGAAATCTCCGGGCGACTGTTCAGTGAGGGGAGAAAGAATCTGACAGTTTGTGTTTGAAGCTACAACAGACAGAGTTTTCAACCGAGCTCGCTCTAAGTTCCATGTCTGCATGGAAAGTTAACTATTTCACCTCGAGCAGTTCTAACCGTCAGGTCATACTGCAATTGTCATAATATAGCAAGACTTCATGTTGTTTGAATGCCTCACATGGAACAGCACTAAAACATCAGCTGAGAATAACAGCAGGGTAGAGAGTTGGGGAGGAAAAGGAAGCCTAGTGGCTGGATGATAATTAGGTCCCAGAGACAGATAGGGAACAACTGGCAAACTTGGACCATCTGTCTTCATCTGTTGACATTGTCTGTTTCTATGAGAATAGCGGAGCACATGCAGTACTGGTGGAGGGTGGTGAAAGGCCCCCAATGCATGGACAGAGGAGATCCTGCCACAGCCACCCTTCTCATGGCAAGGTGGACAGAAGGAGTGGTTGACCATGGTTGGCAGGATCTCTGATTTGTCCCTCACTGACTTTCACTTCAGAGGATATGGTTATCATTGCCACGGAGGTCCACCAGAACTACCAGACACTGATGGTAGCAGTACTTTGAGGGCACACTGGCCCACAAGTACATGGTATGGGGAGACAGCTTGCTGTCAATGGAGCAGTTAACACCACCTGCACCACTACCTTATCAAACATGTGTTATGACCTCCATGGCCAGTGAAGAAGAATCTATCCCTTATCACCGGGCCCAGCCTGTCACCAGTGGAGGGGTAGACGAGAATATCCCTGAACTGACTACAGTAGAGAACACAGTGGCAGACATTTTCAGTCAGCAGTCTACTAACAGGGAGGACAATCAAACTGACAGAATGCACTGTAAGGATTACCATATATGTGGCACATGTGTACCTTTCAGATAGGTATTATGTTATATGCAAGCAACTAACTCTCATGATTTCCCTCCACAGATATTCCACTACATAAGACAGAGCCAGGGAATTATATGGGCAATGTCCAAATGACCATCCACTGATACAAAGTCTGGGCTCAGTGATTTTCCCCCTAACGGCCAACCAGTGAGGGTCTACATATGTGTTGGAAATGTGTTGGTGGCACATGTATAGTTACTACCATGGTACCCATACTAACACTACACATCCTAAGCCAACAATGAGCCCTACCACACTGCCACAGGTAGGTGGTGGACCATATGGCAGCACTCTTCTTGCCACCTAAAAGTGCCCCACAGATTGTCCCCCTTGGCAGGATCCTCCAGGGATGACACACTCAAGAGGGAAACAAGATCCTATGTTGGACAGTCCTTAAGATGCTCATAGCAACATGTAATGTCAGTCTGGGGACTGTATCCACAATTGAAATCAGGCAACTCACAGTGCAGCAGAGGAATGGATTGCAAGCTCTGCTCTGCCAGGCTCCTCTCTACCTGGGCCACCAGGGAAGCCCAGAAGTTGCCTACTGTCGCTAGTCCACCGTGGGGGTGTACATATCCCTGCAAGTCAACTGATACCCATATTTGTGAGCTGGTACATCACCACAAGACAATGTTGCTGTTTGTGACACCGACAATCTGAATTTGAAAATAGGACACAGTCACTGGGGGCTGGCTGGGGATAGAACGACTGAACATCCCAAAGGATGTTCTCATTCTCTGGGGAGGGAGGTTATTGGCTTTACTGTGTCACTGCAACCCAGGCCCCATGTGTGGGAGGGAGTATGTCAAGCCAACTGCGCACTGTCATATGTTGTGTGCAGGCACCCTGAAGTCCATAGTGCTGCTGTCTGAGGAGAGTGCACAAATGGAGGAAAACCACTGCCACGGCACAGCTGTGTAAAGGAACCAGGCACTCTTGACCACGTGGCCCTACTGATGATCAACTGGAACCATTGCTTTGATAAGATGCTCCTCCCATAACAGGGACAAGCTATGAAGATGGACAGGCAATGACAGGTTGTGAATTGCCCCAAAGAAGACTGGAAGAGAGAAGTCAGGCTGAAGGAAGAGAAAAAATATAGATAAAAGAAAGAGAGATCCAGATTTGGGACATGAACTTGGGTCCCCACAAGAAAGGTGGACATGTCATCCACTAGGCCATGTGGTGGGCCCATCATGTCTGTTCTTTTGATACATACTGTACTTTTCTATATAATGTCTTCAATTTTCACTTTGCTTTATGTGCTTACAGAAATGTCATACATAAACAGAATGTTCTAAAAGCTGCTATACATCCATATGAAAGCCTTAATTTTACATATGAATTAGCTGTATATTTTGAGCTTTGATGTTGAACAGAATGAAATAGACTTACATCATTATAGGGAACTCCATCAGCTTAGGAGTGCATTTGAGTAAAACACAGTTGCTGTAGTATTTATTTTTCAAGGTTTAAGATTCCTTCTGAAATATTCAGGCTGCAAATATTTGCCCCTTAGGTATATTTCCATGCTATAACTTTAATTAAACTCTCACAAATTTATTTCACTGCTAACATTGCCTGCATTATCCGTTTTTGGCATGAAGACAAAAGAATACTTGCTTGTTGTAGTACATCTTTGAACGTAATTACGGAGCATTTAATTAGAATGTAAAACTAAGGACATGTTCAGACCTCTCCGCCTTTAGTCACTGTCTACCTTATACTGTTCCAGGCACTTCTTCAGAGACTGTAGCTCATCCTGTAGTTTTTTTTCGCCCACACTCCCCGGTACAGTTCCAGTTCTTGCTCCACTTGTTTTACCTTCTCCTCCATTTTCTTAAACTCATGAAGAATTAGGTAGCTGACGCCACAGTATTTGCAAACTGTCTCATCCCGGGACATCTAGAAGTAAACAAAATTGTAAGCCACTATACTGGGCACTACAGCAAACACATGCACACATTATAGAACCCTCTTATGACAAACTCTGATATGGTAGATTTCATAGAAACATAAACAGAGAAAATGTCGGCAGAAAAAGACCACTAGTCTATCCAGTCTGCGCTTATTTTACCCTATCCTACCCCAGGACTTATTGTCTAGTCAAAGTTATTGCCCTTGCCCCCACCCCAGCTACTCTTCCCTGTGTAACTATTAAGTCTTTTACTCAGTCGCAGCTTTATTTGAAACCATTAATGCTAATTTAAATTTTTAATTTCTGTTTATAGTGATGTGACTACTATGTCTTAAACAACGGAACTGTATGGAAATTTTCTCCTGATGCAGCAGAAAGTACAGTTACATAAAAATTTGCTCTAACAGTAGACCTTGAGAGAGGTTCCTGCAGTAGGTCATAACATGTAGAACTGTGCCCTCTGGCATCAGGACCACATGGCAAACTTTGCTAGAATGTCTGGTAGGAGACTGCCCACCCGATGTCACGTGACTGATGTCAGTGTAACCCTATAAGTGGGCGGTCCCTGGTCTGCCTTCCATTTCTCCATTGGAGACCTGAGAGAGTATGACAGGACAAAAGGATATAGACCCTGGAGCCCAATCCAGACAGGCACGTTAGAGCAAACAGAAGACTGGGGAAGGACACATAGCAAAGATGACCTACTGTAGGAACTCTTCAAGATCTACTGTTACCATAAGTTCTTACATAACTGTATTATCTTACTTGAGAGGGTTCCTGCAGCAGGTCATAACATGTAGGACTGAGTCCCAAGTAATCAACTGATCAGGACAAACTGAAGCATGGGAGGGAGGAAGGTCTGTAGAAAGACCAGAGCAGGTCTATGACAGAAGGCCCTGCAGGACTGCTAGGCCAAAACCCACCCTACGCCTAGAGGCAATGTCCGACTGTAATGTTTAGTGAAGTGTGGACTGAACTCCAAGGTGCAGCAGCACAAATCTCCGCTCAGACACATTCCTGAAAAAAGGCAGCAGGGGCAGCCACACCTCTGGTGGAATGACCTTTCCCAGAAGAGGCTTGCCAAACTTCTGGTAACAGAAATGAATGCAGTTCGCCAACCATTTGGACAAGCACTGCTTAGAGACTGCCAACCCCAAAGGAAACAAAAGCTGGTCATCTTTACAGACGTCCTTAGTCCTATTAATGTAGTAGTACAATATCCTGTGCACGCCTAAAGTGTGCAGGAGTGCCTCACCCTATTAGCATAAGCTGGATAATAGACTGGCAGTTCAACAGTTTGATTCAAAGTGAACTCAGAAACCACCTTGGGAAGAAACTTAGGATTTGTACACAGAGCCACCCAGTCTCTGTGGAAAATCAGATAAGGCCCCTTACACAACAGGGCTTGAACAGCGGAGATCCTTTGAGCAGAAGTAATGGCAACTAAAAGAGCGTCTTCCAAGACGGATAGCACATCTCACAGCTTACTGCTGGTTCAAAGGGAGGTAAAGTAAGCTTTTCCAAAATAAAATCAAATCCCAAGGGGGTTACGTATAGGGTTTCAGATGGAGGATCCCTCTCAGAAATGTTTTGATACCTCCAACTGAGCAATCATCTTCCCGTCTACCAGGGAGGTAGCGAGACAGCAGATAGGTGGAACTTTATTGAAGAGTAACTGAGTTCTGAGTCAGACAGGTGCAAGAGGTACTCCATCACCTGGGGCACCGGGCAAGAAAGAGGGTCCTGTTCTTTGAGGCCACCCAAATAGAAAACCGTTTCCATTTCATAGCCTAAGTAGCTCTAGTGAAAGGCTTTCTGGCCACCAACAAAACTTGGATGACCCTGTCAGAGGCTCCAAAACAGTCTGCGATTATGTCTGAAGGAACCACACATGGAGGTGTAGGGATCCGAGGCCTGGATGAAGTCTGCCTGATCCTGTGTCAACAGGTCATACTGAAGAGGCAGAGGTACTGGGGTTCCACAGCCAACTGCTGTAGGACTGGAAACCAAATTTGCCTGGGCCGGGGCGATCAGCAACAGTTGTGCCCCTCTGCCTGAAGTTTCAGCAGAACCTTCTGCAGAAGGGGTAAGGGAGAAAAGGCATACAAGTATCTCCTGCCCAACAGAGATAATGCATCTAGCTAGATAACACCAGGCCTTTGAAAGAATGAGCAAAGCTTAGGAAGCTTTGTGTTGGATGAGGAGGCAAATAGATCTACCTCTGGATGCCCCAGTAGCAGAAAAGATTTTCTGCCACTTCCTGGTGTAGTTCCCATTCATTTTTTTCAGTTAATCTTTTATAGTAATTATTGTGATTATACATACAAATACACTACATTCTCCAATATACACTTACATAAATTCTTAATGGGAGAAGGAAAAACTATTGTCTAAAGTATTATACAATGATATTAAAGGGGAAAACAATATGTAGGAGTACAATCCGTATGACAGAGAGAAAATATGGCAATTTATGCTCAAGGGTAAAAGGAGTAGATACAAACAAGAAATATGAGCAGTCGTGATTGTACTTCTGTTATGCTGTAATTTAATACAAGTATGTGCAAGACTGTATAAAGGAAGAACATAAAAAGAAAAAATAGCTAAGAAAGTGAACAAGAATGAAGAGGAAAGAGAAGAAGAAAGGAGATAAAAATATAGAAAGAGAGGAGATGAAAAAGGAATGAAAGAGCTAAGCATAAGATTCCAATGTGAACATATAACAACCCATGGATTAAGTGGCGCTATGAGTAGACATGTTTAAATATTTAAAATAGTCCTGCCAGCATTTATTATATAAATTAAAAAGTTACCATTCATGGGCTAGGGCTAAGGTATAAGCTGAGGCTGTCCGCCAGGATGTTTGTGCATGCCTGGAACATGCACAGCTATGAGATGTAGACCTTGCTAGACTGCCCAGTACCAGAACCACATCTCTTCCCTGTACAGGGATACAATCGGGTGCCTCTGCTTGTTGATGTACCAGACCACGGACATACTGTCAGTCTGTACCAACAGTGTTCCTGCTGTCAAAAGGATGGGAAGGCCTGAAGGGCATACAGGATTGCCCTCATCTCCAGAATGTTTATGTGGAGCAAGGATTCTAACAAGTCCATTTTCCTGGGTTTGGTGGTCCCCTAGGTGAGCTCCCCAACCCAGACCCAATGCGTCTGTAGTGAGGGTGCAAGAGGGAGGGAGGGACAGGAGGGCCTGAATGGTGTCTCCCGAGACATGTTCAGAGGGTCCTGCCACCACGAGGTCCTTCTTAGCGCACTGGAGACCAGAATAGGATGACCCAGGTTGTCTGTACCTGATCCAAGTGGACCCATAAGGTCCATTGGGTGACTCTCCATGCAGTCTGGCTAGAATGGCCGCGCCATCAAGCCAAGGAGGCATAAACACCCTGGCTGGGGCACGGCTGGAGGAGGCTACCAGCTTGGCCTGCTCCTGCAAAGTATCCACGATGTCCAACAGGAGGAAGGCCTTGCCCTGGACCATGTCCAGTACCGCCCCAGTGGATTGGAGGTGCTGGGATGGGACCAGAGACAATTTGGGGTAACTGATAGTAACACCCAGTCGGCAAAATTTCCAGGGTGGAGGACAGGGAATCCTCCAGGCTGCTCCTGGACAGGGCTGCTATGAGCCAATCGTCCAGGTAAGGGAACACATAAATTCCTTGGTGACGAGTGCCATTGCCACCAACACCAACACCACTGCTAGTCACTCCTTGAAGACTCTGGGTGCTGAGGAGAGGCCAAAGGGAGGGCTTTGAACTGGAGTGTTCCCCTCAGAAGGAAAACTGCAAGAAGGCGGTGGCTCGGAAAACCAGAATGTGTAGGTACGTCTCCTACATATGCAGTACACAGAGCCAATGGTCTGTCTGGAGCAGGGGCAGGAGTCCCTGAGCATCAGCATGGGAACCTTTGTACTCTACATAAAAGTTCAGCTGGATGAGGTCTAAGATGGGCCTGAGATCAACTGTCTTTTGGGAAACGAGAAAGAAATGGGAGTAATACCCTTTTCTCCTCTGTGCCCAGGGAACTGTCTTTATTGCGGTTTTTGGAGTAGAGCTTGGATCTCATCCCTACCAGTGTTACGTGGTCTGAGGATAATGAGATTGTTTTGGAGGAGAGTCTGTTTTTGTTCCAGAAACTCGATGGAGTGCCCTCTTGCTATGAGTTGAATGACCCAGGAATCCAAAGTGATGCCTGACACTCTGCTAGGTGGAGGAAAATCTTCCCCACTGGCTCTACACTGTCTGGAGGTGGAGCTGGAGGGGGACTGAAGGAGCCAGGAGGTGGAGGAATGGAAGGGCAAGCACCACATGCAGCTCATTGGGTCTTGGAGGCAGGGGAGAGGTAACAGCAGGTCCCGATGCTCTCCTTTCATTTTGACACCTGTTAAAGGCTGTTTGCATTGGCGCTTTGCTGGCACCAAAGGGCTGCTTAGGCTTGAAACCTGCCTTGTACATGGACTCTGACTGATCTCAGGGCCTGCCCACTGTCCTGGAGGCCCATGATAATGTCTTTTGTATCCTCAGAAGAGGACAGATCCTCAGAAGAGGGCATCCTGTATGGCTGCCTGAACATCCTGGTAGGGCCCAGAAGAAAAATTACCAACTTAGTAATTGTGTTTCTTCTAATGGAGTCTTACTGTATTCTGACAATTGCAGTTAGCTCCAGCACTTGAACTGCCCTGGAGAGTGAAGGGTTAAAATTCTATGCCAGGCATAGAACGTTAGGGCTCGAGCACGGTTGAAAACTCTGTCTGTGACACTCTGAAACCAAACCATCAGATTCTTACGAGCTAAAACTTACTGACTATATAATGTGGAAATTGTAAAATTCCTACTAGCCAACTGGCAACAAGACTTTAGATTCCCAAAAGACTCAAGTCAGGAAACCCAAAGACCAAAAACCAAACAATAAGAACTAAAACTCTTAACTACCAAACACAAAGCACCCAACACAACAGGGAGGGCTAAAGACACCCACTTCCCAAAACAGGTTTGAGAGAGAGGAGGTAGGGAGGAATCAGAATACAGCAAGACTCCATTAGAAGAAACACAATTACTAAGGTGAGTAATTTTTCTTCAGACAACATGGAGTCTTGCTGTATTCTGACAATTGCAGACTATCAAGCAGTACCTCCGAGAAGGAGGGACAGAACCTACTTTGGGAATAGGCTCTGAAGCACTGCTGTGCCAAACCTAGCATCACTCCTAGCCTGGATTTCCAAAAAGTAATGCTTGGTGAAGGTATGAACTGTTTTCCAGGTGGCTGCTTGGAAAATTTCTAACAAACGAATATAACTGGCTACAGCCAGAGAAGCAGCTGTACCTCTAGTAGAATGAGCCCTCAGGCCTGAGGGTGCAGTTTTTCCCAGTTTTCATAGCAGAATTGTATAGGACACAATCCACCTGGCAATGGTTCTCTTGGTGGCAGGTTTCCTTACCTACTTCCCCATAAGTGAGGAACTACTGGAGGGAGTCAAACCTGTGACCCTTTGTACATTCAATGTAGTAACTAATGCCCTTTAACATTTAAACTGTGTAGCTCCATCCCTGATGAGATGTGATCAGTGAAGAACACAGGAAAAGACACAGATTGGTTTAAGTGGAAATTAGAAACCACTTTAGGTAAGAACCTTCTATTGGTTCTAAGGACCACCTTATCTCTATGGAATGAAATGAAGTCAGGTTCCACTGACAGGGCTCTTGCGATTCACTGATACGTATGGCAGAAGTAACAGCAACCAAAAACACAGTGTTCCAAGCCAAGTACTTGAGCTCTGCTGAGGACATAGGCTCAAAGGGGTTGCATAGCTGAACAATGCAAATATTCAAATCCAGGCAGGAGCAGGATCCCTAAAAGGGATTGGTATGAAGCAATCCTTTGAAAAATTTACAGAATACAGGGTGATATGACAGAGAGGAAGACTTCCCACTGACAGGAAAGCAGAAATAGCTTACAAATGAACTTTTCCATTTGGAGTTGTAAGTTTTTCTATTGACAGGCTTTTGAGAAGCTTTGAGAATATCCAGAACCCCTTGAGACAGATGTAAATCTGCATACTCTAACTCTTCAAGAGCCATGCCTTGAGATTGAGTGACCAGTGACTGGGGTACCAAATCCTCCCTGAACAGGAGGTTAGCAGATTGTGATTCATGGGAAGAGACAGGGAAGATGGACTGCTAAGGACAGCAACAGGAGGTACCAAGGCTGCCTGGCCCAGTCTGGAGCAATCAGAATCACTTTGCATGGTTGTAACCTTACCTTGACTAGAACCTTGAACAGTAGAGGAAAAGGAGGAAGGCATAAAGAAATTCCTTCCCAGTTCAAAATCAGAGCATCCAGGGGACTGAGCCCAAGACTGGGGTCTGTAACAAAATAGAGGAAGCTAGTGATTGTCTGGGGCTGCAAAGAGATCTATCTCCGAGTGCCCACCTTGAGAAAATCACTTTCAACAGCAAAGGATCCAGGGACCATTCGTGATGGCTCTGGGAATCCTGCTGAATGCATCTGCTATCACATTGTCCTTTCCTGGGAAGTGGACTGCTACTAGATAGGTCTGCAGGAATAAGCCAGGAACCATATTTACATGGCCTCCATGCACAAGGCCATGGACAGAGTGCCTCCTGCTTGCTGATGTACCACATGGTGGTGGTATTGTCCGTCCTGACCTGAACCACCTTGTTCTGTACTGACTGAGAGAAAGCTTGTAGGGCAAGAAGTACTGCCCTGTGCTTCAGGAGGTTGATATGGAGAAGGGATTCCTGGGGGACCAAAGTCCCTGGGCCGTGAGCCCCCAGATGGGCTCCCCACCCCAAAGGGAAGCATCTGTGGTAAGAACCACAGAGTGAGTCTGAGTGACAAATGGAACACCTTGCCTCAGACTGTCCAGGTCCTGCCACCACTGAAGGGCCTGAATTAAGGTCAGAGTAACAGGAACTAGCTTGGTAAGAGGATCTTTCCTTGAGACCAAAAAGTACTAGATGTAACTGAATGTCCCTCATCTGAAACCTGGCCCCTTGGACCACTGCTGTGAAGCTGCCATGTGGCCCAGAAGCTGAAGAAAATGCCTTGCTGGTCAAGAAACCCAGAGGGAGAAAGGAAGAGCCAGCTGAGTGATGGCTTTGCCCTTTCAAAAGGAAAGAAAGCTCTTGCCTTGAGCATGTCCAGCTCTGCTCCTATAAAAGTGAGGAGCTGTACTGGCTTGAGAAGATTGAGAAGGAACCCCAGGGAAGTGAAAACTGGCTGGGTGACCTGCAGATCTGACTCTGACTTGATCTGGAGACTGGCCCTACAAGGAGTCAGTTGTCCAGATATGGAAAAATAGAAATCCTTTTCCTTCTTAAAAGGCCACCACTACTGCTAAGCACTTTGTAAACACACTTGGAGCTGAAGTTAGGCCAGAGGGCATTGCTCTGAACTGATAATGGCCTGAGGGCAATTCGAACCTGAGGGCGGATAAATTACATCCCAGAGTGCTGAAGGAACTTGCAGATGTCCTGGCGAAACCCCTGGAGGAGCTTTTCACCATCTCTCTGAGGACAGGGTGGGTGCCCCAAGACTGGAAGGTGGCATAGTGCCTATCCACAAGGGGGATCAAGGGAGGTGGCAGAGAACTACAGGCCTGTCAGCCTGACATCGGTGGTGGGCAAGGTGATGGAGGGCATTGTCAAGGAGAGGCTGGGGGGACCTGGATAAGTCAGGGTGCCTGGACGATAGACAGCATGGATTCATCCGGGAAATCATGTCAGACAAACCTGGTGGAGTTCTGACTGGGTGACTAGTGCCTTAGACCTGGGTAGACCAGTGGACATCCTATTTCTAGACTTCAGCAAGGCATTTGACTCTGTTCCTCACATGGGCCTGTTGGATAAGCTGGTAGAAATGGGGGTGGGAACCAGATGATTAGATGGATAGGCATTGGATCCAGGACCAGACCCAGAGGGTCGTGGTTGGCGGGATAGTCTCATCCCAGGAGAGTCATTAGTGGGGTCCCACAGGGATCAGTCCTTGGGCCCTTCTGTTCAACACCTACATCTCTGACATAAGGACAGGAATCAGGAGTGAGATGAGTCTCTTTGCAGATGACACAAAACTGGGGTGGTGGTGGATGGGAAGGAGGGAGGTGGCCCTACAAGAGGACCTGGAGCCTCTGGAAAGATGGTCTAGAAAGTGGAAGCTGAGTTTCAATGCAGGAAATGCAAGGTACTCCACCTGGGGACCAGAAACCCAGGCCAAGTGTACACCCTGTGGGGGAATGCTACAAGTCTCGATGGCTGAGAGGGACCTGGGGGTGGTGGTGGATGTCAAGATGAACAACTCAGAGACTTGTAGGAGAGCAGCAGCCAAGGCCAATAGGATGCTGGGATGCATCTCTGGGGTCACCTCAGAAGGAGGGAAGTGATACCCTCTGTATAACTGCTTGGTGAGGCCGCACCTTGAGTACTGCGTGCAGTTTTGGAGGCCACACTTAAAGAGGGACATTAACCTCCTGGAGAGGGTCCAGAAAGGGCAACCAAAATGATTTGGGGCTTGAGGGACAGGCCCTATGAGGAGAGGCTCGAAGAGCTAAATATGTCACACATTGGAAGAGAGAAGGGACCGGGGGACATGATAGAGGTCTTCATGTACATGAAGAGGGTAAATAGGGAGGAACAGTCAGGGTGCTTGAAGGAAGGAGGATGGGGCCACTAGAGGGCATGGGTGGAAGCTGGAGGGGGAAGATTCAGGGAGAAAGGAGGAGTGCTACTTCACTGAGAAGGTGGCGGAGCCACGGAATGCACTGCCTAGGGGCTGGTGGAGGCAGAGACAGTGGAGGGGTTCAAGAGGAGGTGGGACAGGTACGGGAAGGGTTCTGGAAGCAAAATCCAATGCAGCAAAATATCTGGAACTGGGAAGGGAGAAGCCAGAAAGGCGAGGGGACAGCAAGGTCAGCACCCAGGGTGGGGCTGACAATCGAGAGCAGACACGAAAGACCGTTAGGCCTATTCTGCTGGCATTTTAGTATGTTAGTACTTTCTGTGAGAGCACCTGATGGGAATGTTAAATAGGCATTCTTGAGGTCCAGGAAGGCTAGCCAGTATCCTGGCCTCAGAGAGGAAGAATTGTTCCAGAGTCACCATTTTGAATTTTGGCTTTAGCAGGTGCTTGTTTAGATATCTCAAATCTAGGATGGGTTGCCACTCCCTGTCTTTTTGGGGGTAAGAAGTGCCTGGAGTACAGACCTTTGCCTCTGTATAGGGTAGGAACTCTCTCTATGGCTCTTAAGGCAGTAGAGAAGAAAAAATGACTCACCTTAGTAATGTTGTTTCTTCTAATGGAGTCTTTGTATTATGACATATGCAGTTTTTCCCAACCTTAGAACTGCTCAGAGGTGAAAGAGTTAAAGTCAATGCAGGGCATGGAACTTAGAGCTGAGCTCGGTTGAAAACTATCTGTTGTTCTCCAACTTAAACTGTCAGATCTTTACGAGCAAAAACTCACTAAGACTCTGTGTGGAAGCTGTAAACTCACACTAGCCAACTGGCTACTAATTAAATAAACACATTTTTGGTGCCACAATGAAGACTCAAGTCAGGAGACCCAAAAAATGACAAACACAACACAAATTACCCCAAAAAGAGGGTGAAAACAAGATGGGTATCTAGAAATTGCTAACGCTACCCTGCCCACCCACATCCCCAAGAGTATGGTTCTGAGAGGGCAGGCTTGGGGAGGTCATAATATAGCAAGGCTCCATTAGAAGAAACAACATTACTAAGGTGAGTAATTTTTTCTTCAAACAACATGAAGTCTTGCTATATTATGATATATGCAGACTACACAGCAGTACCTCCATGGAGGAGGGACAGAACCTACTTAGGAAATAGGCTCTGAAGCACAGCTGTGCAAAATGAGCATCACTCCTAGCCTGGATGTCCAGGAGTAATGCTTAATAAAAGTGTGAACCGCTTTCCAGGTAGCTGCTTGACATATCTCTAGGATAGGGATGCCCTGGCAACAGCCAGAGACGCAGCTGTACCTCTGGTGGAGTGAGCCCTCAGGCGTGAGGGAGGAACTTTACCCAGTTTTTCATAGCAGAATTGGATACAAGAGACAATATACCTAGCAATGGATCTTTTAGTGGCAGGTCTCCTTGCCAATCTCACCATAAGTGAGGAACAGTTGGAGGAGTTAAACCTGTGACCTTTGGTACAATCTATGTAGTAGCTAAGTGATCTTTAACATCTAACTGTGCAACCTCCTCTCACCAGAAGAGGAATGGTCAGTGAAGTACACAGGGAGAGACATAGATTGATTAAGGTGGAAATCTGAGACCACCTTAGGCAAGAACTTTCGGTTAGTCCTGAGGACTACCTTATCTCTGTGAAAGGAGATAAAATCAGGCTCCACTGACAATGCTTGTAACTCACTTATGCACCTGGCAGAAGTGATGGCTACAAAACACAGTTTTCAGTCAGTACTTGAGCTCTGCTGAAGACAAGGGCTCAAAGGGGGTTGCAGAAGCTGGGCAATGCAAATATTAAGATCCCAGGCACGGCAGGATCCCTGAATGGGGGTTGGTGAAGCAACCCTTTGAAAAACTTGGAGAATACAGGATGAGCTGAAAGAGAAGAGGGCTTACCTGCTGACAAGAAAGCAGACACGTTGCCAGGTGCACTTTAGGGTAGCTGATCTCAGCCCTAAAGTATTTAAATGAACCATATAATCCAGGACTGTGGGTAAATCAGCAGATTCTGGGAAATATGCTTCCCAGAGCACCATATGGAAAATCTCTTCCATTTGGAATTATAAGTAGCCCTGGTGGAAGGCTTCCTAGAAGCCTTCAGAATATCCAATACACCTTGGGAAAGGTGTAGGTCAGCAAACTCTAACTCTTCAAGAGCCAGGCCTTGAGATTGAGAGATTTGAGGTCTGGTACCAAACCTCCCTGAGCACAGGATAAGAGACTGTGATTCCTGGGAAGACACAGGGGAAAGTGGACTGCTAAGGACATAAGGAGTGGGTACCAGGGCTGTCTGGCCCAGTTTGGAGCAATCAGAATAATCTTGCAAGATTGAGACCTGATTTTGACTAGCACTTTGAACAGGAGAGGGAAGGGTGGAAAGGCATAGAGAAACTCCCTTCCCAACTGAGAAGGAAGGCATCCAGGGACTGAGCCCAACACTGGGGCCTGCAGCAAGAAGGGAAGTTGGTGATTGTCTGGGGCAGCAAAAGATCTATCTGGGTGTGCCCCATCTGGCAAATACCACCTCCAGAACTAGGAATCAGAGCCCATTCGGTGATGGCCTTGGGAAATCTTGCTGAAAGCATCTGCAGGACATTGTCCTTGTCTGGAGGTGAACTGCTACAAGGAGGTATTCAGGAGTAAGCCAGACCACAACGTCATTGCTTGTGCACAAGGCCGTGAGACCGAGTGCCCCTTGCTTGTTGATGTACCACATTGTGGTGGTATTGTCTGTTCTGACCTGAATAACATTGTTCTGAACAGATTTGGAAAAAGCCTGAAGTGCTAGAAAAACTGCTCTGAGTTCCAACAGGTTGATGTGGAGCAGAGATTCCTGAGGGGACCACAATCCCTGGGTGGTGAGGTCGCCCATGTGAGCTCCCCACCCCAATAGGGATGCATCTGTAGTAAGGATTAAGGAGTGAGACTGAGGGGTAGGGGACCCCTGTCTCAAATTGCCCTGGTCCCGCCACCACTGAAGGGCCTGGATCAGGTTCAGTCACTGGAATTAATTTGGTTAGAGGGTCCTTTCCTTTAGACCAAAAGGCTCTCAAATGGAACTGGATGTCCCTCATCTGAAATCTGGCTCCCTGCACTACTGCTGTCGAAGCAGCCATGTGTCCCAGGAACTGTAGAAAGTGCCTTGCTGGTGAGAGACCTGCAGGGTGAAGGAGGAAGCCAGAGAAATCAGGGTACTTGACCTTTCCAGAGGAAGGAAGGCTCTGGCTTCTTTTGTGTTCAGTTCTGCACCTATGAAGGTGAGAAGCTGACAGGCTCTAGGACTGACTTTGGAAGACTGAGAAGGAAACCTAGAGAAGTCAGCAGTTGCTGAGTTACTTGAAGGTGTAATCTGACCTGGTCTGGGGACTGGCCTACTATGAGCCAGTCGTCCAAGTAAGGAAAGATGGCAATTTTTGCCTTCTGAAGTGGGCAACTGCTACTGCCAGGCATTTTGTGAATACCCTTGGGCAGATGTGAGGTCGAGGGCATTGCTCTGAACTGGTAATGGCCTGAGGGCAGTTCAAATCTGAGGTACTTTCGATGGGAGCTCTGATGAGAACATGAAAATAGGCATCCTTGAGGTCCAGGGACACTAGCCAGTCCCCTGGCCTTAAAGAGGGTAAAATAATTCCCAGAGTCACCATTTTGAATTTTGGTTTTAAAGGTGCTTGTTTAGATACCTGAGATCCAGGATGGGCGCCATTCTCCTGTCTTTTTGGGGTAAGGAAGTACCTGGAGTACAACCTTTGCCTCGGTGTAGAGTGGAGAACCCTTTCCACAGCTCTGAGAGCCAGGAGGGTAGAGACTTCTGCCTCTAGGGCAAGAGCCTCTGAAGGATTTGCAGGTGGAAAGGATCCGATTCTCATCTTTGGAAATTTTTGAAGCTGAGAACCAGTCCCTGGCTTACTACTTCCAGGACCCACTTGTCTGACATTAGAGGCTCCCAGTCCTGGACAAAGAGTCAGCCTGCCCCCTACAGGTAGTGGAGAATCGGCCCTGAGCACCCCATCTGGGTGCCTGTTTGGCAGGGGCTTTAGGCTGAGGTGGAAGCAGGCCTGCCTGCACCCTGTCTGCCTCTCCCTCAAAGAACCCTTCTGTGAAAAAGCTGAAGAGGAGCCTGGGCTTGGTAAAAGGCCTATGAAAAGGCCTACCCTGCCCCTAGAAGGCTGCCTTTGGGGAGTGACTTGCCTTTCCTTGGCTTGTGCACTCCTATAGGTGGTCCTACATTCATCCAATTTTTTCAGTAATTTCTGTTTGCTCCCCAAACAGAGAGTTACCCACAACAGGAAAATCCATGGCCTTAGTCTGGGTATCCTGTGACAGGCTAGTACATCTGAGCCAAGCCATTCTACGGAGAGCCACAGATGTAGCCATGACTCTGGATGATACATCATTAGAGTCCACTGCAGCATGGAATTGCACCTTGGATGCCTCCAATACCATCAGCTGCCACCTGCTCCAGCTCTTTTGCCAGCTGGCGGAACCTGCTTTGCTAGAGCTAAAACAGTATCCCATCTGGATTTTGATATCTAGCAACATAATACGATAATTAGCCTGTCTGAGTCCAGGAAGCTGCCATGTACTGTTTCTTTGCCATGGCATCTATCTTTCTGGAGTCCTTGTCAGGAGGGTGAGAGGCTAAGGGAACATTTGCCTTGTCACAGGCTGCAGCCTGCACCACCCCTATGTGGCTGCATTGTTGGGCAAGGAACTCCATATCAGAGCCTGATAATGCATACCTTTTGTCCATTCTTTTATCAACAGGAGGTATGGTGTGAGGAGCTTTAAAATCTTTACTGTCTGTTTCAAAAGATTTACGAGAGAAATAGACAGTCTCCTAGACTCTGGGATATCCAGCATTTCTACAAAATCAGGCTCCTCCTGATCATCCACAGCTTCTCCATAGGGAGCTGGAGGGTTTCAGCTACTTTTATAAAACATGAAATGAGAAGGGGACCCAGAAAGCCTAGGGGAGACACTCCTGAAGGTCTGTCTGGAGATGTCCGGTTCAATGGGCACATCCAGACTTTCAAACCACATTCACTCTCCTCACACTCTCTTCCCTCCTCTGGTTCATAAAATTCCTCTAAATCATACTCTTGAACCGAGCAACTGACCGAACCGAGCGCTTACCCAATGATGCGGTTTGGTCGGAACCGGGAGAGTGACTGAGCAATTTTATTGCTTTAGCTATTTCTTCAACGGTTGGAGAGGAAGTTTTGACTCCACACCAGCTGATTTTTAGATTTCTTTGTTGGAACCGACTCCTCAGAGTCAGCTCTCCTTTGCCTGAGGAAGTATCGCCCTGGTCAGAGGGCATTCCTCCGTTCAGTTGAAACCGAACTGGGCTGGCCATCCGGTCAGCGGATTTTTGGCTCGCTCCCTGAGTCTACCAACTCTCTTATCCAGGGTAGCTGCAGGAAAACCCTTGCAAATCTGGCAGTCTGAACTGAGGTGGTCAAAGCCCAGACAATAAACACATGTGGTGTGGGGGTCAGCCTTGGCAAAGGCTTCCCCACAGACAACACAGTGTTGAAACCCAGTGGGCCCAGTTTTCTTTTGGTTTCTCAGACACAGTGCCAGCCTAACCAAAAACTTGCCCATTTATGGCAATCCGCCAAGAAGACTTTATCGGTTCCCAACGTGTCACGGGTCGTGGAAAAAACGAATTAAATCCATTTTTTAGAACCAGTAAGAACCGGAACCGAGACTTCTAAAAGACTGTAATGTAATAGAAGTAACTTGATCAGTTCAAACCGAACCGATGAAATTGTTTACAAGTTCCACACAGAAATAAACGAAACCTATCTAGTACTTACAATACCACAGATAGAGCTTGAACTGACCGGTTGCGTTTAATTTCGGTTAAAAAATGAAAACTTTTATACTTTAACCGACAAAATGAACCGAGCAGAAGGAGGAATCTCCGGAGCGACTGTTCAGTGAGGCGGAGTAAAGAATCTGACAGTTTAAGTTTGAAGAACAACAGATTGAGTTTTCAACCGAGCTCAAGCTATAAGTTCCATGCCCTACATGGACTTTAACTCTTTCACCTCCGAGCAGTTCTAAGGTTGGGACAAACTGCATATGTCATAATATAGCAAGAGGTCATGTTGTTTGAAAACCTCTGCCTCTAGAGCAAGGGTTTCTGATGTATTTGCAGGTGGAAAGACTCTGGGTCTCAGTTTCGAAATGTTTTAAAACTGAGAACCAGCCCCTGGTTTACAACCTCCAGGACCCACTTGTCTGAGGTAACAGACGCCCAGTCCTGGACAAAGTAAGCCAGCCTCCTACCAGAATGGGGAGTCGATCCGGGCTGACACATCTGTCTGCTTGGCAGGAGCCTTAGGCTGAGGGTGGATGCAGCCCTGCTCATCCCCTTCTGCCTCTCCTCTGAAGAACCCCTCTGAGAAAAGGAAGAAGAGGCCTGCGCTTGGTAGAAAGGCCTGTGAAAAGGCCTGCCCCTGCCCCTAGCTTGCTGCCTTTGAGGAGTTGCCTGTCTCCCTCTCCTTGGCCTGGGCACTCCTGTAAGTGGTCCTGTACTCATCCATTTTCTTAGTAATTCTCTGTCTGCTTCCCAAACAGAGAATTACCCACCACAGGGAAATCCATGGCCTTAGCCTGGGTATCCTAGAAAGGCTAGTACATCTGAGCCAAGCCATCCTCCAGAGAGCCACAGATGTAGCCATGACTCTTGATGACACATCACTGGAGTCCACAGCAGCATGAAACTGCACCTTTGATGCCTTGATCCCATCAGCAGCCACCCCTCTGGCTCCTTGGCTAGCTGGGGAAACCTGTTTAGCCAGTGCCAGTACAGTGTCCCACCTGGACTTCTGGTACCTGGCTGTATAGGCCTATAGTTAGCCTGCCTGAGTCCCAAAGATAATGCCATGTACTGCTTCTTTGCCATGGCATCTATCTTCCTGGAATCTTGTCTGGGGGTTGTGAGCCAAGGGGATGTATGCCTTGTCACAGGCAGCAGCCTGCATTACCCCAACATGGCTGCATTACTGATAAAGAAACTCCATATCTGAGCCTGACAAGGTGTACCTCTTGTCCATTCTCTTGTCAACAGGAGGCACAAAGTTGTGAGACCTAACAATTTTTGTGTCTGTTTCCAAAGGACTTATGGAGGGAATAGACAGTCTCTTAGACTCTGGGATGTCCATCATCTCTAAAAGTCAGGCTCCTCTTGATCCTCCACAGCCTCTTCAATGGGAAGCTGGAGGGTTTGAGCCACTTTTCTGTAAAACAGAAGTGGGAGGAGACTCAGAAAGCCTAGGAGGAAACACCAGAAGGTCTGTCTGGGGAGATGTCCAGATCCACAGGCACATCCAGACTTTTACCATCGTAATCATCTTCAAAATCCCCTCCTTAACAAACTCCGGTTCGAAACAGTCTTCAGGGAATAATCCTGAACCGGGGAATCGATCGAATCGAACCCCTGCCAGAAGGTGCCGGATCGGTTGGAACCAGACAAAGCGATTCCACAATCTGAATCGCTCTGGCTATCTCTTCAGAAGTCAGAACATGAAGTTCTGGATCCGAACCAGCTGATTTCTCCTTGCATTTTCTCTTTCTAGGAACCGATACTTCAGGATCGGCTCACCTCTTGTCCAAGAAGTATCATCCTGGTCAGAGGGCACTCCTTCTGGTTCAGTAGGAACCGGCGAACTGGCCTTCCGGGCCAGCGATTTCTTCCTTCCTTATCCCTAAGTCTACCTAACCTTTTTCCAGGGTAGACTTAGGAAATTCTGCAAATTTGTTAGTCTGAATCAGGTGGTCAAACCCAGACAGTAAACACAGGTGGTGGGATCAGCCTTAGCAAAGACCTCCACACACACACTGCAGTGTAGAAACCCAGTGGGCCTGCTTTTCTTGGGTTTCTGACACCACCAACCTAACAAACTTACCCTTTTTCGCAACCACCAGACAAGACTCCCTATCGGTTTCTCACTGTGTTACTGGTGTTGGAAAAAAACGCTCAAATCACGTGTTTTTTAAACCGATACGGACTGGTAACACACACTAACTTTTCAGAAAATTTTGACTAAAGGATCGGTTCAGATGAACTGATCGGACAAATTACAATTTTCACATGATAACTGTCCACAATACTATCCTACATACTTACGGTACCACAGACACAGTCTCGAACCAACAAACGGAACAAACAGCGGACTAAAACCGACACTTTAACCACGCTTGAACTGAGCAGAAGAAGAAAATCTCTGGAGCGACTGTTCAGTGAGGCGGAGTAAACAATCTGATGGTTTGGTTTCAAAGTGTCACAGAAAGAGTTTCTCAACCGAGCTCGAGCCCAACGCTCTATGCCTGGCTAAATTTAACCCTCACTCTCCGGGGCAGTTCAAGCTGAAGCTAACTGCCATTGTCAGAATACAGCAAGACTTCATGTTGTTTGAAAGCTAGCATGGTGCCTGAAGCAGACTGGTGTTGCCAAAGAGCAAGCACAGCATCTACAGAGTCATAGGCAGCACTCAATGATGTGTATTGTCAATTTCTGGGTATGTATATTTGTTTGTTTTTGTTTACTGTGTGTAACTTGTATGTGATTTTTATTAAATGAGAACAGGACTGTCTTATAAACTGGGTTTCTTTTACCTAAATGACATTACCCTGTATAAAAATAAAAGTTTTACTACTACTATTACAATGCATTCCTATAAGAGATCTTAGACAGCCTCAGGGTTTGGTGAGCTCTGACTTGAGGTCAGAGTCTCCACCATTTCCAGCCTAGCCTCGAGCTGAGCCATGGTAGCTTTTGGTATGAAATCATATGTGCCACATAGTTCAAGGAATGCAAGGCACATGTAAAGGAGGAGGGATACATCTTATGGCTGAACTGATCTAACTGCCTTGACTCCTTGTCAGGGGAAAAGCTCATATGTTTAAGTTTGGCAGTATGGTCACGAGCTGCAGCAAGCACGATGGAGTCTGCCTTTGGGTGAGAGCATAGATAAGGAGTGCTCTCAGGTGAATGGAAGGCTCAGTCTGCCTTCTTGGGACAGCCGGATGGAGTGAGGCATCTGCCAGATAGTAGAGGTAAGATCATCGTGGGGCTCCATCCATGGGGGATCAGAATGGGTGACACCTCCGCTAAGTCCAAGTACTCTGCTAGGTGCTTATGCTTTAGTCTTGCTCTCTGCATTCCAACGCTAGCTTGTTGGTTGATGCGGAGGAGTTCGGTGAAGTAGGGGCTTCGGGAGGAGACTTGGGAGACTTCTACCCTTGGACATCGTGGCTTCAGAAAGGTTTCCGGAGGGCGAGTCGGAGGAGTCAAGTCTGAGGATTCCCCCGCCAGAGATCTTAGGCTCAGTCAGAGTGACCTCTGGGTAGTACCTGGCCTGACCTATGTGAACCCATGGGAGACAAGGAGCATGGGGTGGGGTCTCCACCAGGGCTGGCACTCTCTTGTTTAAATCCACCACCAACTCAGATCTGGCCTTCTGCCACGAGGTCTGGAACATGGCCAGGAGGTCCCAGGAGACTGAGGTGGAGGCTGAGGATGAGGTTGAGGTGAAGGCTGGAAGTACTAGTTACCTGCCCCTGGATAATGGGGCGGCCTGGAGCCTGATAAGGGGGCCACAGCTCAGCGCCTGATATACAGAGGGCAAGCTTTAACTGGTGGACACCAGAGTCCCCTGCATCTGACTTATTGGTTGGTGGAGAATGAGCCGGGTGACGGGGAGAAGCCCTCGACTGGATTATTGACAGATGTCGGGCAGGTTCCTCTGGGTGAGAACCCAACTTCTCGGCGACCAAGTGGGCTCGGAAGAACTGGAGTCTGGCTTACTGGTGACCTGGCTTCCACTGGAGGTCCCTGGCGGACAACTTATTGGTCAAGGATCTCAGTCTTGGAGCCCATCTTGATGGGCTTAAGAGACGCAGAGGTACCGGAGGAAATGGACGATGAGGCCTGGACAATCAGCAGGAGAGGCGGCTGAGGAGCGGTCTTGTCTGCAGGCTTGGACCCCACGGCCTTACTGGTAGAGGGCTGCTCTTGGTCCCCAGGTGCTCCTGCGCCTTCTCTTTTTCTTCTTCTTTTATTCTCCGAAGAAGGGAAGAAGTGGAGACCCTCAGCTTCTGCATCTCTTGCTCTATGATGGCCATCCTGGACTTCAAAGGATGGGCTTCTAGGCCTGCTGCTGCGCTTGCATGTGGCCTTATTTAAGGGCTTGCAATCTGGGAAGGCCTCAATGTCGTGGGGCCGGGCCTAGGCAGAAGAGACAGAGCTTATGGCTTTCTTTATGAGGGATCTGCTAGATGCATTTCGACTTCTTCTTGGTCTTCAGGGACCGATGGAGAAGCCATAAAACTGAAGAAAACAAATTATTATCGATAGGAATGGAAAGAAATACTTATCAAAATGGCGATCACCTGGAGCAACATTCACCACAAGGTCTTTTCGCAGGTCGACGCGCGGAAAGAACTGAAGGCAGGTGCGGAGACCGCCACTTATAGGGTCACTAACATCAGTCACGTGACTTCAGGTGGGTGGTCCCCTCACCAGACATTGCTAGCAAAGTTTTCCTTGTGGTCCTGATGCCAGGGGCACAGTTCTATATGTTACGACCTACTGCAGGAACCCTCTCAAGTAAGATCTCTTGAAGCGTAGCAGTGAATCTTTTCTGGATGAAGTGGTCTTCTATAACAGGCTGGGAGGCACATAAAAACGAGACTAATACATATTTACTTATCAACATAGCTACTAGTAAAACAACATTGAAACACTATTATTTTTACTCTTAGCATTCACTGTTATTTTACAAGCAGTTGTGTTATTTGAATCCTCTGATGTACATAGGCCAGGGGTTCTCAAATGGTGAGGCCAGCCTCCTTGGGAGGCCCCAACCTGTTCCAGGGAGGCTCAAGCAAGTCTTGAAAAGTATTATATTTCAGTTTTGAACTTTATAGATTTTGTGTGAAGGGATAAGGCAAACTGAAAGAGGATAATAGTAGGTGAATTTATGTATTTATTCACAAGTCTAATCAGGAAAGGTACTGTACACTGAGCCATGGCTTATTTCAGGTGTACCCAGGAAGGGTTGTGAGAGAGTACAATTCAAGTGTAACCGAAAACATTCAAGCAATACAAAATGAATGAGCATGCAAACAAATTAAGAACAACGAACTAACAATGCGAGGAACAATTGATCAATTAGACTGGCAGCAGAACTGTCCAAATACAAGTAAACCTTATAGGTACTAGGAATAAGAGCAGGAGGGAGCAAAATGTTTCTGAGAAGTTGCTTAAGAGCAGGGTGAGGGGAGAGGCAGAGGTCGGCAGGAAGTTATTCCAGATAGAGGGAAAAAAAGCAGTCTGACCCATGAAGGTATGGCAGTAAGGTAACATTGGTTCGAGAGTCAAAATATTGGAGCACGTAGGTTGTCCTGTTTGGGGGTTACAAGAAGCTTAATAACATGAGCGCCAGCTATGCAAAGAGGTTTCAGTTTATTCCTGATGTACTGTGAAAAGTAGGCTATTTTTTCTATGGGAGGCCCAAATATATTTCAGTATTTTGGGGAGGCTCAAGATCTTTTCCATGGCTTAGGGAGGCTCACTATGACAAAGTTTGAGAACTGTTGACATAGGCTATTCTATGAGGTGACTTAAAATATGATTGTTATTTAGTGTAGACTGTTTTGTCATTGCTCCTTGCATGTACAGCTTTGCTTAGCTCAGCCACTCACTCATTAAAAGGAACAATGAAAGTGCCATTCTACCCTGAATAACACAAAGAACAATGTGCAGGAAGGGGTGTGTAACAGTCATTTACATACACCACAGGTGTGATGAAGCCACATAGAATCCGAGAGTGAAGCTTGAGGGTTTAAGGCATTACACACTGATGGTGTGTGTAAGAACAATTATAAACCCTGTCTATATATTATTTTAATAATTGCTGACCTTACTGGAAAAAAATGGCTTTTCTCTAGTGACATGGTTTATGTGCTGCCAACAAGCCTGTAGAGCAGGAAATGGTAGATAAGTGCTTTTGTGACTCGCCAGGACAATCACCAAACTCACAGGTACAGTACAAGCTTGATTATCCAAATGCTCTGGAAGACATCAGGTTTGTTTGGATAATTTAGAGTTTGATAATTGGGAGTCTACTGCATTAGGCAAATCAAAGTCATGGGAAAATGTCAACGTTTAGATAATCAGGAGATATGGATAACTGGGGTTTCAAACAATCGCGGTTGCACTGTATTTATATAATTTTTTTGTACTGTTTCTTTTACTGTTATTTTTTTGTTTGTTTTATGCATGCCATGACTTCTATGTATAGTGAGTGAGCCAAGTGGGTGAATGATGCTGTTTTGCTGGTGCATAGAGAAACAGAACAGTTACATACTTACCACAACAGCAGGTCTTAAAGAGAATCTCTTTCATCAGGCCACACCTTTAGAACTTATAGCCACCAGGCACTAGGACCACATGCAATCATTTGACAGCGGTCCGCCTGGGGTATCCACAATGATGTCAGACGTCAATGTATACATCAACATGGGTGGCCCCTCCTCTCTCAGGTCCCCGCTGGGGTTTCTGCTCAGGGACCTCCTCTAGAGAACCAGGAGAGACCCCAGCTCTCCAGATACCAGGTAAGACAGAGGGCTGGAAAATATAGCAATGGAGACAGCAGTACAAGAATCCTTTGTTACAACTCCTCATGGGAAGGAGAGTGGGAGGACATAGCTTGATGACAGAGATTCTCTCAAGATCTAATGTTTTGGTAAATATGTAACTGTTCTATCTTCTTCAAAGATCTCTCTTTCATCGGGCCACGCCTTTGGAACGAGTACCAAAAGTAAACAGTCTGGGTGATGGGAGCCTATAAGCTTATGACAGGAGGACTTAGCAACAGCTAGGCCTGTGAGAGGCAATGTCCAGACTGTAGTGTTTAGTGAAGGTGTGGACAGTAATCCAGGCAGTAGCTGTGCAGATCTCTGTAGCTGAAACATTCTGGAAATAAGCAACAGAGGTGGCCATGCTTCTGGTGGTATAACCATGAACCACACCAGGAAGTTTATTACCATCCTTCCTGTAAGAAAATGTAATACAGTTTGTAACAGCCCCCAAATTATCACTTGGCTGTACTGGGCTATGGGGTTCACCTATAAACACCTCCAGAGGGCGCTGGCCTAGGTTCACTAATAGGTATGCTACACTGGGACTGAAATGACACAGTGCCTCCACCGGGGCAGTGGTATGGGGTACCTGGTGGACAAAAGACAAGGTTACCACTCCCCAGGAATAAATAGTAGTTTCCTCCCACACACAGTTACTTGTTCCCACATAGTAGTAATACACTTCAGCGACAACCATAAACACGGATTGTAAAATGAACTAACTTCAGATTTATTATAGGGAAGGGGTGAAAGGAATAAAACACATAAGCAAGAACTTTAGCTTAAATCTTGTACCCCCACAAAGTGCCAGTACCACCCTGTGGGTGCACCCACTTCCCCAACATCTATAACTGCTGGAACAGTCTGTTGCAGTGGGCATCTCACTACATTGCTGGTGGCCAACCAGAGGATGCTGGGACGTGCACCGTGGACATTGGAATATAGTGAGCAACAGTTTAAACTTGAACTGCAGAACTTGCAAGGGCCCCAATAGCATGCCACTCAAACACAACAGTACTTTTTCCAATCTTCTGCCTGGGCTTATCCTGCAGGTTACATAGTCCTGCCCAGGACTTCACCCTTTCAAACTATTTACCTAACTAACTAACTGGCTTGCTGAACAGCTCCTCAGGGCTGCAGCCGGAGGTCCTTGCAGTTTCTGAAGACTTGAGGGGTGTTGAGAAAGGACACAGGTTAGCAGGACCGCTTTAGTTGCAGCAGACTGTCTCTCAAAGCACCACATCAGCCAGGTGGAGATGTGCAGCAGATACTGGACCTTTCGCCTATGACCAGCCTTTCATCATCATCACCATACAGGCTTTTCATTGTCTACACCCCATGGCCTTTGTCATCTTCGCCTCACGGACCTTTGGCCATTTTCGCCCTAAGGGCCCTTCATCGAACCAGGTATACTGGCAGCCTTGTAGTCACCCTGGATGTCCAGCTGCAGTCAGATACAGTTGGGCTTCTACACAGTCTCTAACCCTGCCGAATAATTTCATTCTTACCAGAAAACGGTTCAAACCATCTAAGCTTACAGGTTGCAAAGTTACAGTACAGCAGTTCAACTCTCTACCTGCTGGCTAAAATGAACCTGAAGGCGATTAGCCTAAATACACCCGGCAAGCCTTCAGGCTGGTACAAACCTCTTAGTGCAGTCTCCTCACTCCCTAGTCTCTCTGAACTCTTTCACACTAGGGCTGCCAGCCTTTTTAGCACTCCCAAACTCCCCACCTGATTGGACAGCCTTTTTCAGGGCTCTGGATGATACCCTTTCATAGAACCATAGACAATGATGACGAAAAAGACCATAGGTCCATCCAGTCTGCCCAAGGTCCCTATAATCCCTGGAACCTACTGTTCCTCCAGGGTACTAACCCTCACTGTCATCTCTCTCTCTCTCTAATCTCTTCCTGGTCCTGTTGCCCTGGTAACCACTATTCCTTCATTATGTCCTAGCCCTGCTTGAATACCCGACTGTTTTGCACCCACACCTCAGCCGACGGACTGTTCCAAGGTTCCACCACCCTTTCTGTAAAGTAATACTTCCTCATGTCCCTCTTTAACATACCCTTGTTAATTTCATTTGTGTCCACGTGACCACAAATTTGAATTCAAGCTAAATAGTTCCCGCAGTTCACTTTGTTAATCCCTTTAAGGAACTTGAAGGTCTCTATCATATCTCCCCTCACCCTTCTGGTCTCCGGTGAGTACATATTTAGTGCCTTGAGGGGCTCCTCAAAGGATCTTCCATGCTGGCCCTGAAACAGTTTGTTATTCTACACTGCCCTGTCTCCAACCTATCCTTATCCTTTTTGAGATGAGGACTCCAGAACTGGGCACAGTACTCTAGGTGAAGCCTCACCAGAGATTTGTAGAGGGAAGTATTATCTCCTTTCTTCTGCTATCAGTACCCTCCCGATATATCCCATTATCCTGTTAGCCTTGCTATAGGCCTTGTTGCACTGACTCAATTGCATACACTGACATCTGACAGCATCATGGGTGGCCCTGCAGGTTGTTTACAAAGCTTCCATGTGGTCCTAGTGCCTGGCGCTATAAGTTCCAAAGGTGTGGCTTCATGAAGGAGATACCCTAGAAGAAAATCAACAGTTATAGCATGGCTCATGTAGCTCAGTGGGAGCTAGACAGCAGAGAGGTGTCTCGTGAATCTCGTTATAACTAGCCAGTTATAACAGGAAATAATGCATCGATAATCCAGTTATAATGGGGCTTAATGAGTAATTAAAATCATGGTGCCTTTGGTATTGTTTTCTCTGTGCATTGTAAAGTCTACTTCTTACCCGAATTACTCATTATGATTAAACAAATGCAGTCAGCCTCCTGTGTTGGACTGCCGGAGAGATGGAATTATATGCAAATGATGGAACTCTCAATTGGCTCATGCCACTTTCAAACTGCTGCCCTAGCAACTGTTGCACTCTGAGTGCTTCAGATTCTTTACTCCGCCTGCCTAGTGAAGACATCCCGGAGAGCTCTCCTTCAACCTCTTCCAAAACCTGATTATCTGTTTGATAAGTAGTGTTTTACTTTATTTTCAGATTGCTGCCTTAGTTTTAGTTTATTTTGTAGTTTGTGTAATTTTATTGTATTTAGCTGTTCGTTCACGGTTCCTTGGAACCGAGGGTTCTGCTATTTTTAGTGAGAGTTTTACCTCAATCGTTTGTGTTTGTCATTTTTTTTTTGCAGTAGGTTCCTAACCAGATATAATTATTTAAATTTTATATAGTATTTCTTAGTCTTGGTGTAAGGAACCGAGTAAGCGTCAGTTCCCGGAACACCGTTAGCGGTTGCTTACATATAATTATTCGGTTCCCAGGAACCAATAATTTGTCATATTTTCTTTAACAATTCCTGCTCAATGTCAGAGGATCCTTCTGTTTAGCTTAAAAATGCACAGGACCCACTGGTTTAAAATTGTGTGAGTCTTGTGGTCAGATAATAGACACAGCAGACAGGCATTCTTTTGAGTATTTTTTGCCTGGGTACTAGCCATATCTTTGCAAACTGTGACATTTGTAAAACATTTTGCTCTAAGACTCTTAAGAAAGGTCAAAATATTAGAAGAGATGGCCTCTGCTTCAACTGTTACTGTTGAAACTAGTTCCTCCACCTCTGGCACAAGAAAGGATGGAGGTAAGCTAAGGATCCTGATAAAGGACAGATAAAGTTGAGCAGGGTAAGTCAAAAGACCAGTGGAATCAGGGTCTGAACCTGTGCTAATGAAGAAAAAAATGTAAAGAGAAGAATGTCACTGTGCCTCCGGCCGAAGGCTAAAGAGCTCCCAGCTGCCAAAACTAGTATGCCCTCGGCTGAGGGACATTGCCAAGGCCTTACAGGTCTTGCAAGCACTACAAGCTGCAGTCTCAGTTCCAATACCGACTGCCCGGTTCCTGTACTGGTTCCACCCCTCAGGAGCCACTGGCTTCCTTTTCTGAGGAGGAGGATGATGATTTTGAGGGAGGAACAGATAGACCTAAGGTTTCCCCAGAACAGGAGTTCGGTCCCAAGGGTCCGGAGGATTATTTCTCACACTATGCTTTTGTTAAAAGCATGGTAGAATCATAACCTCCCTCTGTAGGAGACAGAGGAGGATGTGGAGGAAGCAGAATCTTTGGATATGACGGTGTTAACCCCAACAAAAGCGTTTATTACTGCTATGCATAAATCCTTAATAAATGCAACAATGCAAGTATTCCAAACTCCCAGTTCTATTCCAGGAGATGATAAAAGCTGATAAGAAATATCAGCTTGATAGGACAACAGCCGATTTTCTGTTCAGCCACCCTGACCCTGAAGGGTTGTGCAGGCTACTGCTTGCACACAAAGCCAGAATTCCTTTGGCTAACCATCCCCTGATGAGGATTCTCGAAGATGGACACAATGGGGAAGAAAGGGTATATGGCTGCTTCCCTCGTTTTAGACAGGCCAATTATATGGCTTATGCAGTGCAATACCAGAAGGCATTCTGGAATGCAGTGCTAGCTCTGGCTGACAAAGTGCCTGGTGAGGTGGCAGTGGACTTGCAGGATACAGCCAGGGCCTCTTTGGATGCCACAAAATACCAGTTTCACATGGCTGTGGATGCTAATGACTCGCAGCCAGGTTGACGCTTTTCTGTCTCCTTTGGAAGATTTGCCTGGCTCAGGACCACAAACCTGACCCTGTACCCAGTGATGTCTGGAAATAAGAATGCTTAGTACACCTTCCCGGTTAACAAAAAATAAATAAAATAAAATAAATATTAAGCTACCTCTTAGAATATATTCTATTTATATATCAGCGGAGAAAACAATAAGATTAATGTGTTTATCATGATGTTGTATTAATTTTTCATACAACACCAGTGCAGATAAAGTAATACAATGTTATCTTGCTAGCTGGGTATGTCACAGGTGATATAATACTGCCCTGTTGGGTACATCACAGTGGAATACTGAACCAATCAGAGAGCAACTTTCACTACACTGATAACCTCATATGTGCAGAACTGAAGCCAGCAGTTTAAAGGGACACTGTCAACCCTTTTTGCATGACATTATTGTATTTCTAGTTAAAACTCACATTTTGTGATTGCTTAATTTCTCTAAAATTCATTGATGTTGCTAGCTATTTTAACTGCTTTCTTTCTTAGTAGAACTGAAATGCCTATTATTGTAATTATACTCAACCTTGTTTTGCTTCAAATCTTGAGCTACACTTATTGCATATATATTCTATAGTGGAATGCTGTTATGTGTGGAATTCCATGCCTGGAATATAGAGAATAATGTATGGGCAGCCATACACAACAAGCCTGTGTTTGCATTGAGAAGTTTTGATGGCAACCAGAAACCTTGAGAGGCGAAGGTTGACACATTCCTCTGGTTGCCACAGAAAACTTCGAGATGAAGACACAGGCCTGTCTGTGTATGGACATATACATTTTCTTTTATAGTGTATAGGCATCCATGTCCATTTCAGGCACTCTGCTTCCTTTTTGTGAACTGGTGGCTGGGGGTGGCACTCGAGGATTAGTGGCAGGCTCAAATTACTGACTCAGTGTTGTAGCTGTTTCTGTAAGTTCAAGTTCAAAAAAAAATCTTCCAGCTCAATCAGATAGAGGCAATCAGCTGTGTGGTGGCATTCTAAGTTGTTGTACTGCAGTAGTGACATGAATACTGCAGCACAACATAATGATGTCACTACCGCGATGCAACAAGCATATTCAGGCATGGAATTTCATGCATAACAGCATTCCACCATACACTATATGTTTGTTGTGCTGCAGCAGTGATGTCACTACTGCAGCACAACTCAAATCCCACCTCTGCTGCTTTCCTCTATCAAATTGAGCTGGAAGCTGGGTTTTTTCATTCTGTCTAGTGCCGCCATTTTGGGTAAGGTTAAGCAATGAATGGCTCTCGATGTCATATGGCTAACGGTAAGAACGGGTTTTACCTGAACTTCCAGAAACAGCTGCAGCACCCTACATCAGTAATTTGAGCCTGCCACACCTGAGCCACCCCTTGACTGCCAGTTCACTGAAGGAAGTGAAGTTTCTGAAATGGGCATGGATGTCCTACACTATAAAATATAATGTCAGGGTATCCATACACAGACCAACCTGTGTCTTTATCTCAAGTTTCCTCAAGGCAACCAGTAGACCTCTCAAGCTTGCTCTAGAGGTTCCTGTTTGCCATTGAAACCCTTGATGCAGACACAGCCTTGTTATATGGCTGCCCATACATTATCCATTTTGTGAACGTAGGAACACCCCAAACAGTGCCCACTCGTGATGCAATAGTCTCTTTTCCTCCCACTGCATCTTGAGTGGCTAGATTGTGCTTTGGTGTTACCAAATCCCGGAAAGCGAAGTTGGAGTTAATTAAGTACTGTAAACGAACATGGTTTGTGTGGTAACATCAGCATACTGTCTGTTTTCACTTTTAAAAGAAAAAAGAATCAGAATCAAACTACCAGCTACATCAGCAGTCTCTACAGAATGTGACTTGTTATAACGTGTTTTTCAAACTAAAGACATTTGAGGCTTAAGGGGTTATCAGTGTCCCTGTAAATAAAAAAGAAATGTAATCTTCATAACAACAGTAGATTTGAAAGCTATAACTTGTGAACAAATGCATTGTATGTCGTTATGAGTGAGACTAATCAAATTCACTGTGATCTGTCTCCAGTGCATTTTACTGTAGCTTCTATTAGTATATTTTCTCAGTTTTCCTTAAAACAGCAAAACAATAAACATTTATTTCATCCATTAAGCCTGTCTTTGTAGTACTTCAAAGAGTTCACTGTGCCTCATAGCCATTCTTGTATCCCCACAAGGATCAGAGTTGCACGCAAATTGACATTCAAATTCACTTCCCTTTACCAGTTTCACATGCACACTCTTCACCTTTAGCATTAATGCAGTCAATATGTGACTCATTTCTATATCTTATTATTCAAGAAAGAGGATGCGTGAAAGACACATAAAACACTGTGCATACAAGCATGCCTTCTTGTCATATCCAAACCAAGCATTTGTCAATGCCGAATGTTGTCTGCTGGCACTGGCATTGGTAGTGCAGGAGTTAGATGTGCATAATAGGAATGGCGGTGAAGTACTGAGCTGACGCCAATCTCATCCCCACCTTGAAGAGACACATTTCAACATAGGCATTTTGGGACCTCCCTCATGAACAGTGGCACTGTGATTTTGTTAATCTGTCCCAAAGTTGATTTCCCACAGTGACCAGCCATTCTAGCCACAGGTGCGAAGACACATTTTGGCAGGATGTGAAAATGACAACTGTACTATTCATAAGGAGGTGTGAAAAAATGCCAGTGTTGAAAATCTGGCTTGAAACACATTGCAAAGTTGCAAAGGAGTGCGTGGAAACTCTTGCCCAACACATGCACTGTACTTAGTCATTTTATGGACTTTCATCACCAAATTTTCAACATATGCATTTTAGGACCTCTGGTCATGAAGAATGTCACTGTCGTTTTGTCAAACTGTCCGAAAACTGATTTTGAACACAACCTACGATTCTGCACTGGAAGTGCAAAAACATTTCGACCAGAATATATAAAATGACAGCTATACTGTTGATAAGGAGGTGTAGAAAATGCCAGTGTTGAAAATCTGGAGTGAAAATATTACAAATTCATGAAGTTATGAGTGTGCATGGAAACTCGCAATGCACACTCGTAAAACAGTAATTTTTGTTTTCCTGGAATTTGCAACATGGAGCTTGAGAGCCCACCTCATGAACAGTAGCACTGTCATGTTGTTACTCAGTCCTAAAGGTGATTCTACGAGCGACTGCAAAATCATCTTCGGACAAAATAACGCTACATAACAGTGACTGAATAAATGAGGAGGGGCCCCAATAACCCCATGTTGAAAATTTAGTGCCAACATTCCTAAAATGCCTGAGACATGCACCAAAGTTGAAAAAACCTATTTATGCCATTATACAGCTTACTGGCATTTCTTCAGTTTGTGGTCGGCTTTTGAAAAGTGCAGACATGTTTCAGTCCACAGAAGATAGTCGTGCCAGACTCTGGAGGTAAGTATGGGGTGAAGGGAGGAGTGGGAGGCAGGGTGCGCATGGGGTGGGCGCGGGCTGGGAAGGAGCAGGACAGACCGTGAGGGACAGTTTTCTTCTTCTTTACAGGTTTAGAAAAAAAAAACATAGCGGAACATTTTTTTTTTACAGGGCCATTGGCACACTGGTGGGCTCCCAGAGTGCCACCTGAGTGTTGGGGGCTAGCTGATGGGGATTGGGCACCCACGGCACATACCAAAGGGGGACCACGGGACCATTTTCTTCTTTACAGGTTTAATAAAAAAACAATGCGGGACAGTTTTTGTTTTACGAGGACATTTGGCATGCTGGGTGGGCTCCCAGTGTGCCACTGGAAGTTGTGAAGGGGCTAGCTGACAGAGGATTGGACACCTTGCCAGCATATACTGAAGGGGGAGCAAATGCCGGGGACTGGGCACTGCCTGGCACACTAACAAATGGGGGCATTATGCGCCGACTGGGGTGGGCTCCCCCATCGGCACATGAAATGGGTTGGAGCATGCCGACAGGGGATTGGGCACCCCCTGAACTTGACATTGTGGCAGGCAGTGGTGGTAGTCACTGCCGCCATATTTCCTTCAGCAGCAAGGCACATCGAAGGTACCGCTGCATGACGAGCTTGGCTCTCATTGTAGCGGACATTTTCTTTGATCTGTTGGCCACGTTACGTGTTGCTGGTGTCAGTGCCTGCAGCTGCCTCATTGGAGAATGAGAATTATTTTATGTTGGCAAGCGCGAGCCAATGTAAAATAACACAGTGTCTAATAGCTATCTGCATAATGAGGAATACCATCCAGGTCTGCAACTTTCTTCTGCAGCTCTTTAAAATAGTATGAAATGAAATGAGAATTCTGCATTATATGTACATGTACTAAGTATGGGCCCAGACAGATGGTGGTCCCGCAGCCCACTACCAAAGTGTCTTAAAAGGACCTGGGAAATCTGAAGATACTTAAAATAAAAGGATACAGGTACATTATACTTAGCCATTACCTCTGGAAAGGTTAATAAGAAAAATTACTCACCTTAGTAATGTTTCTTCTAATGGAGTCTTGCTATATTATGACATATGCAGTGAGTCCCAACCTTGAACTCTTTGGAGGTGAAAGAGTTAACTTTCCATGCCAGGTATGGAACTTTGAGCTTGAGCTTGGTTGAAAACTCTGTCTGCTGTTGTTCAAACTCAAACTGTCAGATCTTCTGAGCAAAACTCACTAAGGTTCTGTGTCGAAGCTGTAAACCTACACTAGCCAGCAACTGGCTACTAAATATAAGAACACATTTTGGTCCCAAAACAAAGACTCAAGTCAGGAGACCCAAAATGAAAACACACCACCAGTCACCCCAAAAGGAGGGTGAAAACAAGGTGGGCATCTACTAAGATGCCAACACTGCACTGCCCACCCACATCCCAAAAGCAGAGGTTCTGAGAGGGTCAGGCAGGGGAGGTCATAATATAGCAAGACTCCTTTATTAGAAGAAACAACATTACAAAGGTGAGTAATTTTTATTCAAACAACATGAAGTCTTGCTATATTAAACATATGCAGAACTACAGCAATACCTCCATGGAAGAGGATAGGCTCTGAAGCACAGCTGTGCCAAACGAGCATCACTCCTAGCCTGGATGTCCAGGGAGTAATGCTTGGTAAAAGTGTGAACTGTTTTCCAGGTAGCTGCTTGACATATCTCTAGGATAGGGATGTCCCTGGTAGCAGCCAGGAGAGCTAGCTGACCTCTAGTAGAGTGAGCCCTCAGGCCTGAAGGAGGAACCTTACCCAGTTTTTCATAGCAAAATTGGATACACGAGACAATCCACCTGGCAATGGATCTTTTAGTGGCAGATTTCCTTTACCAACCTCACCATAAGTGAGGAACAGTTGGAGGAGTCAAACCTGTGACCCTTGGTACGATCTATGTAGTAACTAAGGGCTCTTTTGACATCTAAACTGTGCAGTTCCCTCTCACAAGAGAGGAATGGTCAGTGAAGTACACAGGGAGAGACACAGATTGATTAAGGTGGAAATCTGAAACCACCTTAGGCAAGAACTTTCTGTTAATCCTGAGGACCACCTTATCTCTATGAAAGGAGATAAAATCAGACTCCACTGACAATGCTTGTAATTCACTTATGCGTCTGGCAGAAGTGATGGCTATAAAAACATAGTTTTCAAGTCAAGTACTAAGCTCTGCTGAAGACAAGGGCTCAAAGGGGTTGCATAAGCTGGGTAATGCAAATATTAAGATCCCAGGCAGGGCAGGGGCCCTGAATGGAGGATGTGTGGAGCAACCCTTGAAAAACTTGGAGAATACAGGATGAGCTGAAAGAGAAGAGAGTTTACCTGCTGATAAGAAAGCAGACACGGCTGCCAGGTGCACTTTTAGGTAGCTGGTCTCAGTCCCAAAGTATTTAAATGGACCATATAATCCAGGACTGTGGGTAAATCAGCAGATCCTAGGAAATATGTTTTCCAGAGCACCATATGGAAAATCTCTTCCATTTGGAATTATAAGTAGCCCTGGTGGAAGGCTTCCTAGAAGCCTTCAGGATATCAATACACCTTGGGAGAGGTGTAGGTAAGCAAAGTCTAACTCTTCAAGAGCCAGGCCTTGAGATTGAGAGATTTGAGGTTTGTGTACCAAACTCTCCCCTCAGCACAGGTTAACAGGTTGTGATTCCTGGAAAGACACAGGGAAGGTGGACTGCTAAGGACATAAGGAGTGGGTACCAGGGCTGTCTGGCCCAATCTGGAGCAATCAGGATCATCTCTTGGGGTTGAGATCTGATTTTGACTAACACCTTGAACAGAAGAGGGAAGAGGGAAAGGCATAGAGAATCCCTACCCAACTGAGAAGAAAGGCATCCAGAGGGACTGAGCCCAACACTGGAGGCCTGCAGCAAAAAGGGGAAGTTGGTGATTGTCTGGGGCTGCAAAAGATCTATCTAGGGGTGCCCCATCTGGCAAATACTACCTCCAGTACTAGGGGATCCAGTGACCATTCGTGATGGCCGTGGGAAATCCTGCTGAGAGCATCTGCCAGGACATTGTCCTTGTCTGGGAGGTGAACTGCCATAAGGGAGGTGTTCAGAGAGTAATCCAGAGACCACAACTTTATTGCTTCGGTGCACAAGGCCATAGATCAAGTGCCTCCTTGCTTGTTGATGTACCACATTGTGGTGGTATTGTCTGTTCTGAACAGATTTGGAAAAAAACTTGAAGTGCTAGAAAAACTGCTCTCAGTTCCAACAGGTTGATGTGGAGCAGAGATTCCTGAGGGACCACAATCCCTGGGTGTGAGGTCGCCATGTGAGCTCCCACCCCAAGAGGATGCATCTGTAGTAAGGAATAAGGAGTGAGACTGAGGGAGAAGGAGACCCCTGTCTCAGATTGCTCTGGTCCTGCCACCACTGAAGGGCTTGGATCAGGGTTCGAGTCACTGGGATCAATATGGTTAGAAGGTCTCTCCTTTGAGACCAAAAGGCTCTCAAATGGAACTGGATGTCCCTCATCTGAAATCTGGCTCCCTGCACTACTGCTGTCGAAGTAGCCATGTGTCCCAGGAGCTGAAGAAAATGTCTTGCTGGTTGAGAGACATGCAGGGTGAAAGAGGAGGCCAGGAGATCAGGGTCCTTACTCTTTCCAGAGGAAGGAGGCTCTGGCTTCTTTTGTGTTCAGTTCTGCACCTATAAGGTGAGAAGCTGGACAAGCTCTAGGACTGAATTTGGAAGACTGAGAAGGAAACCTAGAAAGTAAGCAGTTGCTGAGTTACTTGAAGATGTAATTTGACTTGGTCTGGAGACTGGCTACTATGAGCCAATCGTCCAGGTAAGGAAAGATGGCAAATTTTTGCCTTCTTAGAGTGGCAACTGCTACTGCCAAGCATTTTGTTTATACCCTTGGGGCAGAGGTGAGGCTGAAGGGCATTGCTCCGAACTGGTAATGGCCTGAGGGTAGTTCGAATCTGAGGTACTTTCAATGGGAGCTTCTGATGAGAACACAGAAGTAGGCATCCTGAGGTCCAGGGATGCTAGCCAGTCCCCTGGCCCTAGAGAGGGTAAAATAATTCCCAGAGTCACCATTTTGAATTTTGGTTTTATAAGGTGCTTGTTTAGGTATCTGAGATCCAGGATGGGCTGCCATTCTCCTGTTTTTTGGGGGTTAAGGAAGTACCAGGAGTACAATCCTTTGCCCTGGTGTAGGGGTGGAACCCTTTCCACAGCTCTGAGAGCTAGGAGGGTAGAAACTTCTGCCTCTAGGGCAGGGTCTCTGATGGATTTGCAGGTGGAAAGGATCTGGCTCTCATCTTCGGAAATTTTTGAAGCTGAGAACCAGTCCCTGGCTACTACTTCCAGGACCCACTTGTCTGATGTTAGAACCTTCCAGTCCTGGACAAAGTAAGCCAGCCTGCCTCACAGGTAGTGGAGAATCGACCCTGGCCACCCCATCAGGGTACCTGCTTGGCAGGGGCTTTAGGCTGAGGGTGGAAGCAGGTCTGCTTGTCCCCGTCTGCCTCCCTCTAAAGAACCCCTCTGGGCATAAGCTGAAGAGGAGGCCTGGGCTTGGTAAAGCGGCCTGTGAAAAGGCCTGCCCCTGCCCCTGGAAGGCTGCCTTGAGGAGTGGCCTGCCTTCCTTGGCCTGTGCACTCTATAGGTGGTCCTATACTCATCCATTTTCTTCATGTAATTCTCTGTTTGCTCCCCAAACAGAGAGTTACCACAACAGGAAAATCCATGACCTTAGTCTGGGTATCCTGTGACAGGCTAGTACATCTGAGCCAAGCCATTCTGCGAAGAGCCACAGATGTAGCCATGACCCTTGATGACACATCATTAGAGTCCACTGCAGCATGAAATTGCACCTTAGATGCCTCAATACCATCAGCATCCACCTGCTCCAGCTCCTTGGCAAGCTGGCCAGGGACCTACTTGCTAGAGCCATAACAGTGTCCCATCTGGATTTCTGGTATCTAGCAACATAAGCCATATAATTTGCCTGTCTGAGTCCCAAGGATGCTGCCATGTACTGTTTCTTTGCCATGGCATCAATCCTCCTGGAGTTCTTGTCAGGGGATGTGAGGCCAAGGAATATTTGCCTTGTCACAGGCTGCAGCCTGCACTACTCAACATGGCTGGATTGTTGTGCAAGGAACTCCGTATCAGAGCCTGACAATGTGTACCTCTTGTCCATTCTTTTATCCACAGGAGGTATAATGTGAGGAGTTTTAGAATTTTATTGTCTGTTTCCCAAAAGATTTATGTAAAGGAATAGACAGTCTCCTAGACTCTGGGATATCCATCATTTCTACATAGTCAGGCTCTTCTTGATCATCCACAGCTTCCTCCATAGGAGCTGGAGGGTTTCAGCCACTTTTATAAAACATAAAATGAGAGGGACTCAGAAAGCCTGGGGGAGACACTCCTGAAGGTCTGTCTGGGGAGATGTCCGGTTCAATGGGCACATCCAGACTTTCAAATCCACATTCACTCTCCTCATACTCCTCTTCCCCTCCTCCAGTTCATAAAATTCTAAATCATACACTTGAACCGTGGAACCGACCAAACCGTCACAGCTTACCTGATGGTGCCGGTTCGGTCAGAACCGGAAAAGCGACTGACAATTTTAATCGCTTTGGCTATTTCTTCAGCGGTTAGAGAGAAGTTTTGGCTCACACCAGCTGATTTTCTAGTCCTTTTGCTGGAACCGACTCCCACCAGTCGGCTCTCCTTTGCCCGAGGATCTCTCGCCCTGGTCAGAGGGCACTCATTTCGTTCGGTTTCAACTGAACCGGCTGGCCATCTGGTTCAGTGGACTTTTGGCCTCCTTTCCCTGAGCCTACCAACTCTTTTCTCCAGGGTAGCTGCAGGAACATTTTACAAATCTGGCAGTCTGCATTGAGGTGGTCAACCCCAGACAGTAAACACAGGTGGTGTGGGGGTCAGCCTAGCAAGACTTCCCACAGACACTGCAGTGTTGAAACCTAGTGGGCCCAGTTTTTATTTTGGGTTTCTCAGACATAGTGCCAGCCTAACCAAAACTTGCCTGTTTATGGCAATCCGCCAAGCAAGACTCTCTTATCGGTTCCCAACCGTGTCGCGGGTCATGGAAAAATCCGTAATGAAATCCGGTTTTAGAACCGATAAGAACCGGAACCGCACTCTAAAAGACAGATAAATGTACTTAAAACAACCTGATCGGTTCAAACCAACCAATAAACCGTTTACAAGTTCCACACAGAAAGTAAATGTAAAACCTATCTAGTACTTACAAATACACAGACAGAGCTTGAACCGACCGGTCGCGGTTTAAATTCAGTTAAAAAGCGAAAATTAATACTTTAACCGACAAAATGAACCGAGCAGAAGGAGAAATCTCCGGAGCGACTGTTCAGTGAGGCAGAGTAAAGAATCTGACAGTTTGAGTTTGAAGAACAACAGACAGAGTTTTCAACTGAGCTCGAGCTCAAAGTTCCATGCCTGGCATGGAAAGTTAACTCTTTCATCTCCGGAGCAGTTCGAAGGTTGGGACTCACTGCATATGTCATAATATAGCAAGACTTCATGTTGTTTGAACCTATAGTTTTCTGTTAAGTCTATGACCTTTTCCCAGCCCCTCCGTCCAAAACCTTTGAGAATAATCTTCCCCATTTTAAAATTAGGATTACCCAGAATACACTGGGAAATGTCTTTCTCCATGGTTTCTCTTATGGTATGATTCAACTCTTTATGGATATGAAGGGTTTTCATCGTGGGAGTATTTTAAGCTGTTTTGGTATCTTATTAGCGAAAGGTATGGTAGTGCCTTATGTCTACTCCGGCTGAGATACAGAGCGATTCTTCCATCTGCAGCCAGAAAGGGACATAGATTTCCGATCTGGGAGGTGAAAAAAAGTCAGCCATTGTGAGACAACTAAGCAATTAGCAGCAAGATAGTAAGATATATATTAGGATTTGTAATCCCTAATTCTTTGGTCTTTGTAGCTTGATATCGACTCTACGCGGAGGTTTATGCTTCCAGATGAAGTTGGAAATGATACCATGGACATAAGTAAACCACTTCTTAGGTAAATATTGATGGCATAGTTGAAGGGGTATAACAGCAGGGGTAAGATACTCATTTTAACAATGTTAATTCGCCCCAAAGAGAAATAGGGAGCATTATCCATCGGTGGAGGTCAATTTTAATACAAGTTATTAAATGATCTATATTATACTGCTTCATTTTGAAAGTAGAAAGGGATAAATAGATACCCAGGTATTTGAACTTATCTTTAACCCAAGTGAGCCCAAGATGCTGGATATCAGCCTTTAGGGTCCAGTTATTTAGAGGCATGACCTCAGTCTTAGACAAGTTTAATTTACAGTTAGATAAACAACTAAATCCCTGGATAATATCCAGCGAAGCTGGTATAGATTTCATTGGATATGTTATGTAGTAAGATATCATCCACATATACTGATATTTTGTATTGGAGATGGTTAATAGTGATTCCTGTAACCAAGGCCGGCGTGTTCAGCTTTCTGATGAGAGGTTCTAAAATAAATTAAACAAATAAGAAGAAAGCGGGCAACCTTGGTGGGTGCCCTGGTGTAATGTAAAGGCGAAGAGAACACACCATTACAAAAACACATGCTGATGGAGAGGAGTAAAGAACCATAACCCACCTTACAAACTGCACGGAATTTGATACTTGGAGTAAATGGAATAAGTAGTCCCATGACACCCGTTCAAAAGCTTTCTCTCGTCCAGTGACATCAAGACTGATGGTATATTGGAGTCCCTGGACGCAGAGATAAGATGAGATTTTCTCATGTGATCTGCCAGCAAGGCGTCCAGCCACAAAACCCACTTGCTCCAGACTAAGTAATGTTTGCCATACTTGGGCTAAGCAGGTAGCTAAAATTTTGCTAAGATCTTCAAATCTACATTTATGAGGGAAACTGGGTGGTAGCTAGACATCATATTGGGATCTTTATCTGGTTTTAATATGACAACAATGGTAGCAGAGGTGAAGCTGTGATCTGAAAGGCCATTCCTGTAAATATAGTCATAAAATCGAGGAGTTTAGGACCTATTTGGGCTTTGAATGCATTATAAAAATTAGGCGATGTAGCCATCAGAGACGAGGCCTTATCTGGCGATAGAGCATCGATGGCCTGGTAGACCTCATTTAAAGTTAAAGGGCTTGCAGAATTGAGGCTTGGTTTTGAGATAGTTGAGAGCTCTATGTCTTGAGGAAATAATCCATTGAGGTGCAACTAAAAGTCGTAGGGGAGCAAGAATAAAGTTTCTGATAATAGTCCTTAAAGGAAGAGGCAATGCCCCTGGGGCATTACATAGAGTGGCGGAGGTATCTCGTGCGGTTGCAATAAATCTGTCACCATCTGAGCTCTCAGTTTCATGGTGAGTAATTTCCCAGCCTTATCCCTGGGTCAAGTATGTAATTTTAGAACACAGAAGAAGATGTTCAACTTTATCATTAAGAACGATATTATATTGGAGCGAGGCTTTCTCTTTCTAAACCCTCAGGCTTAGGATGAGACATAAGGCCTCACTCCAATGCCCTGATCTGTTGCAGGAGTAGAGAGGACTCATAGGATATTTTCTTTTCCTTATTGGCCCTAAGAATAACCTCTCCCTTAATGAACATTTCAAAGCTCCCATAGTATATCCAATCTCGGCATGGTAGAGGAGTTGAACTAAGAATTTGTCTATAAAATCTCCCAAATGGCCCTTAATTGTTCCGATTTTAAAAGCTGAGAGTTAAACCTCCATGTTTTATCATGAGTCATTGAGTTAGGTAGCATCCATTGTAATAAAATTGGGTGATGATCTGATATCACCTTTGCTAAATATTCACAAACTTGGACCCTTGATAGGTGCTCAGTCCCCAACAAAAGTAATCAATTCTTGAAAAAGCATTGTGTGGTTGGGAATTAAATGAGAAATCTTTAGTGAGGGGTGGAGGGTTCTCCATGGGTCGACAAGACCAAGTGAGTCCATCAATTCCCTCAATGCCAACTGAGTGGGGTGAGGGGAGCTTTTAGAGTTAGATCTATCTAACAGATTATTAAAAACTAGATTCCAGTCTCCTCCAATAAGCATAGGAGATTTAGACCAGGGAGCTAGTTTAGTTGCTAAATTAGTAAAGAAATGTGGGTCATCTCCAACTGGCCCTTAAATTGAGCCCATAATCATTTCTGTATGGAACAGAATCACCTTAATAATTATATATCTACCATAAGGATCAATAATCGATTCTAATAACTTGAAGGGTATCTGGTGAGCAATCAAAACAGCTACGCCCTGCTACGACTATCAAACCCAGCCCCAGGACATTACCTACCCATGAACGTTTAAAAATCCCAATCTGTGCAGTGGGTAGGTAGGCTTCTTGGAGGAAGGCTATATCAATATTGATCCTCGAGAGGTGCAAAAGAATTTTAGCTCTTTTAGTGGGAGACTGGCACCTTTAACATTCCATGAGCACAACTTTAAAGGTATGGCCATGAGTAAGTAAGAAATATCTTAATGTATCCTTTAAGAGTAGCTATCGAGCATCTGTGGTATCTCCAGCTCTCTGAGCCACAACCCCTTTACCCTGTGGTAGGTGGAATTTATCCTTTTCCATATCCTTCCTTGATACAAACTCCCAGTTCCGATGGCAATAATACCCTCTACCTGCTAACGATTTGGCTAATTCTCCCAATACTATAAAAATAACCTAACATATGTATATGTGAACAAAAGGCGCATATTATAAATGGGTGCTTAAAGCCTTAGAACCTTTTCCCCTTCCCTCTTACCCATATCCCTAGTTCCATAGCAAGGTCCCCAACATATTTATTGTCCCATTTAAGTACCTGGTTCATAAAGTGGCATCTTCCCAGATCGCATTACCTACAAACCTAAAACACCAGATTATAACCCCACTATGCTATCCCCCACCAGTACCAGAACATGATGCACTGAGTGGATTGCAGTTGTCTCCCGACCCTGCTCCCCACCCCAGCTCCTCTATGAACTACCTAATAATTATATCTTATCTTATCTTAACTATTCAGTCTAAACTTCAACTCACTGGATTATCCAGCTCTTATATCAGCAGCTGAATTAACTAAGGAGAAGTGAAAAAAAAAGGGAAGGGGAAGGAGGATAGCCTTAAAAATAGAGACCCTAGTATTTGGGGCCATGAGCGAATTCTCCTCAGCGAGAACCAAGTCTGATGGTAAGTGAAGTCGTTTCTCCTTCCTGTAAACGGTATGCTCAATAAGTGAAGATATTGCACTACCTCTTCAAGAGAAGGTGGAGAAGACAAGCTGGGCTGTAACAAATGTCTTCTAATCAGGCCAGTAACAAGGGATAGGAAGAAAAAACCTCCAGATTTGAGTCTAGTTGTAGTCAAAACAAAATAGAGTTAGGCATCTTTCCTCAGGCAAACACGAGATGACTGATGCATGTTTTAAAGATGATCTTCTTATCTTCAGTTCAAACAAAAGAAAGCACAGTCTTTGGCGACCTCTTGTGGGCAGGTGGCGAGATGAACTACTTTAACCAGCGAGAAATTCCGCTGCAGCAAAAACATCATGGAGCCAGGAAAGAAATGAGATATCATCAAGGGCCTCAGCCAGCATCCTCAGCGAGAAAAGAAGTCAGGGAATAAGGATTTTATTTCTGCACTGGCTTGTTGAGCAGTTTCATAGACACCCATTTTCCTGCATGTTCTATGTATAGGCGTGCTGGGTATTGCATCTTAACTTGATCCTGCAGGTATTAGCCATGAAACCAGGGGATGGTACTTCCGATCTTTCTGCCTTACTGTGACCAGGAGATCTTGAGTAAATCTGGTCGGTGATCCTCCCATAATATTTTTGTAGGCTTCTAACACTTTAGGATATCTGATTTGTCCAGAAAGTTCAGGAATTTAATGTCTAATGGCCTTGGGGTTTATCAGAGGCAGGCTTGGGGACGTAATGAGTGATCGCCCTTTCTATAATATAAGATGTATTATTAGGCGAGGAGCCAACGATTTTCGTGAAGTTTTTGAAGAAACAGAATGGATGTAGAGCCCTCCGCATCTTCCGGTAAGCCAAAGATGATCAGGTTGTTTCTGCTGCTACGACCCTCTAAATCCTCCAGTTTTGTTTCAGCTTTATGTAGGAGCTGTCTGATAGCTATTATTTCTGGTTCCATCCTTTCCTTCCAGCCTTCAATGGATACAGTCGGGCTACTAAGTCTGATATGGCACAATTGGTTTCAGTAAGTTCACTCCTGGTTATCTTTACTTTATTCGTAATTTCTTTCAGAGCTTCTTTAAGGACTGAATCTCATCCATAAATTTTGCTCAGAGAGTGTCTGCCCTAACTCAGTAGTATTGGGGCAAGTTAACTTAGATGAAGTGCCCGCTGTGCCTTTCGAGCACTTTGAACCCTTCTCCGGGTTTGTGGGGTGTGCTTAGGCAAGGCCTGGTGTATCTCCATTTCGCAGTAGGCCCCAAGTCAGAAATCCGGTCGTGTTGTAGTGTTGCCTGAGATCGCGGATAAGTGGCAGATCCTCGCTCTCTTGGCATCTTCGCGATCACTCCACCCAGCGATTGGCCCGAAAGCAGCAATGAGCAGGTAGGCAAAAACATTAATTAGCAGAGCTGAGGCGGGAGCCCGATCAGATTGCTGCACTTCCTACAGAAGCATCACGTGATCTCCCCATAATAAAATGCTTTTTATGTTTTTCTTTGATACACAAACTTTACCACAATCATAACTCAAAAATACATGTTGATTATTTCCTATCACTACTGTGAAACATAATGTCTGTTTTTTTGTTTGTTTGTTTTCAAATTATTGCACTCTGTGCTTCCCAAAATAAATGTATTAGACTCTAGTACAGCAGCTGGCACCTTGCCAGTCATGGCCTCTCTCAACCTAAATGATAAAATGGAATTGCTGCATTAGCAGCATGATTCAGTTCTCTCACTAACTACTAGTTGCACTGTTTCAAGAAGGCTCAACTCCCCTGCCTTCCTGGCGTTTTCTCTTCTAGAGGGTTGCTTGGTCCCTCATTCAACTCCCTTTGAACTACTAAGTATTGGAGATATTGCCTTGCTTTTAGGGTCCAGTCCCCATGTACACAAAAACAAAGATATTATTCTAATCTAGATAATAAATGACTGAAACTAATAATTATTGAAAATACTACCGTGCCTAGTCTGAGTCCAGCTTCCATCTCACAGGTGGAGAAAGATATTATTCTAATACAGATACTGCATGGCTAAAAATTTATATTACCAAGGTGCTCTAAATACTTGGATCCAATCAACATTATCATTAATACCATACTTTGGGTCTAGTGTCCCAAATCGTTCAATCCAGTAAGCCTCCTTCTTAACTGACAATCTGTATACATTACCCTCCATATCTCAAGCTTCTCAAGACCCACAGATCTCAAACTACCAACATTATGATGTTCTTCCTTAAAGTGTTTTGCTAATGTAGACTTTCCATGTCCCTTTCTTATTTTACTTTATGTTTACTGATTCAAGTCTCAGTTTTCCTACCCTTACATTTACCTCAGCCTAATGCCTGGTATAAAAAAGTACCATTGCCAGCCTGCATTATAAGCAAAGAAAAGCAAAGTGCCAGTTTGGAACCTCTACATTTTTATTTTGCCACCATTCTTTTATATACAGTTTCTTAGACATTGTGCTTAAAGCTTACCACTTGATTCTCCACCTTGTTTCTTAAAAGTTTATGTGCCACTTCTATTCACATGACATCGCATGGAAAGCGTTCTCTTTTGGACTTTTATGAACAGTCAACCCTTGCTCACTAATGGTTTGGGCACCAACTCACCTAAACATGGTTGCACATAAACTAAAAAGAAATGCGCACCTCAAAGTATCAAAAACCCTAGTGTGGTCAAGATATACACTTCACCAATTCTGAATCCCACTACCAAAATAAAAAACAAATACGCTTTTGTTCTGGAGGAGGAAACATTTATCAGAGCAACTACCCTACACTTTCAGTTGACATCCAGATCCATTTCACCCCTAAAATTAGTAAAGGTGCTCAGCATTGAAATAACAGTGAGGAGATGACCAACAGTGCTGAATCAGAAACTCAAAATAGGGTTATCCCTTTGTCGATCAGACAGAAGGAACTAAAATTTAATGTGTTGAGAGACTGCCTACTGCAACTGAAAGAAGGAACCCTCTCACTGACAAGTCCCCAACTATTTATTTCATTTATTTAAAAGTTGGTAACTGGGAATGCACACTGAGCCAAGGCTCGTTTCCAGGTGCGACCTGGGGCTTTATAAATAATACAGGATTATACAGAGGATACAGATACATGGTAAAAAACAAAATGGGTACAAATACAAAAAGGGTAAACTGTGTAGAAATTATAAAGAAAGTGAATGAAATAACATATTGTATATACAGTAACAACAGTAACATCAAATTAAGTTAAACATGCTTGTTAACTTAGCGCTCAAGAATCCTCTCCTGCCTAAAAAGTGGTAGAGAACACACCTTACACATAGTAGCGACAGCTGCTACAATCGATGCATCTTCTCCATCCCAAATGACCTCAGGGCCTCAGCAAGCAGTCATACAAGGAAATAACTAAAAACATGGTTAAAGGATGCTACTGTTCACTCAACAGTTCAGTGCTGCTGTTCCTCCAAAATACAGCTTAAGTTCATGCGTGGTTGTGTGATGATGTCAAAAACCATCGCCACGTTCATGCTGAAAGGCCATGTCTGTCAAGTCGAGCAAGGAAGCAAAAGTATATTCAAGTATCCAAACTGAATGTGACTGCTGACCCACTCCTGAGCTAATTGAAAAAGCACTTACAGGGTGTTGTGGCTCAATATGTACAAGTCCCTAACTGAAACTAATGAGGATGTCACCATAGTGCATGAGCAGTTGGGTCATGCAACCGACATAAGGAGTATGCATGAGACATGTCCATCTGACAGCAAAGAGACGTGTGTGTGTGTGCTGCTGCTAATGACAACCAGAGCATGCATGCATGCAAGCTTCTAAGGACTGTTGGGGAGAGCAAGAGAGCACAAATAAATGTAGCTCATGCTCTCAACAGCAACAACAAGCTGCCACAGGAGATGAAACCGCTAGAAAGGAGAACTCTTCTCATCAGACAAATTGCACTCAAACTGTGATGCAAAGGAGGAACACAAGAGTCACAAAGGTAAAGGCAAGCAGCCTCACTAGACATCCTGCCCCAAACAAGAGACAAAAACTAATCAACAACCCTATTCACCAAACTCCCTAGAACAAAACCAAACAAGTTGTAGAATTTTATTTATTTTATTTATTTAAACATTGGTTTACAACCTTTGAGCCAGAGGCTCATTTCCAAAGGTACCTCGTCACATAGAGGATAATATAAGTACAAGCAATCTCAGTTCCAGTAGGGTTACATAGTTTTCAAGCACAAGTGATAACGAACATGATGGATACATATACAGGCAATTATGTGTACCAGGAAATGGGTTACAATGCTAGGAGGCACATGTGATAGTGACACTTATACAGAGAAGCCAGTATGGTTACAGTGGGCATATTAATACAACAGTACAAGAAGTCAACAGAGTAGCAGCAATTTAATCAGAAGTGGTATATACTAGCTAGAGGAAGGGTAGACAACAGGGGTAACAAAAGCAGAAAAGGGTTGGATTTAAGAGGTGTGGTAGGATGCAGCCGGTGGGCGTTGTCAGGCGCAGAGTGTTGCCCTCAGACCTAAAGACAGGTGCAACTTCGTATGTTGAATAGTTTGCTTCTGAGTGCAGTTTTGAATTTGGAAATTGTGGGGCATCAGAGAGGGAGAGGGAGTGAGTTGTACCAGGAAGGGGCTCTATGGGGAATGACCTCTGTCCATGGGAGGTCCTAGATCTAGGAACCAGAAAGTGATCTTGCAGGAGGTCCAGTACAGACCAAGGGTTGGGCTAGGGGAAGGAGGTTGTCAAACCGGGTGGGGATAGCCCTAGAAGAGTTTTTTAGCTATCAGGCAAGTTTGATCACAGGCGTTCGTCTAGATTCAGCAAGGTTGCCATATCATAGAAGCTGGCATGAATGTGAGCCTAGGGGCCCCGGTGATTAGGCTACATGCCTTGTTTAAGATGAGGTGAATTTTATTGAGGGCAGTTGTGTCGGCAGCACGTAGACTGGTAGTCCATAGTCAACCAGGGATAAAATGGAGGATGTCAGCAAGGCGGAGGGCAGCGGGGAGGCGTTTTTATAACGGTATAGGATACCTAGATGCACATTGGTAGCTGAGGCAAGTGCATCAATGTGGTGTGTGGTAGGTGAGGGCTGAGTCAAAGGTGACCCCAAGGTACTTGTAGGAGTGGACTTGCTCTAGCGGCTGTTTGAAGCAGGGGAGGATATGGAATGGGAAATTGCTGGCTTTGTTTTGGGGTGGACAAAGAGCATTGCTTTTGTTTTTGATATTTATGACCAATCTGTGTTCTTTAAACTAGGTCTCGGCATCATTATAGGAGAGTTGCAGGGAGTTTAGGAGGAAGTAGGGTTATGGTGGGTGGCAAAGATGACAGCATCATCTGCATAAAGCAGAATTTTACAAGTGCAAGCACTGGGCAGGGTGTTAAGGAAGAGCGAGAAGAATAGGGGTCCCAGGATGGAGCTCTGAGGAACCCCTGAGCAGATGGGACAAGCTTTTGAGTGTCCATTAATTTTGACACGTTGGGAGTGGGCAGATAGATGGCTGGTGCACCAGGTGAGTAGTCCAGTAGTAAAGTCAGTGTGGTAGAGGGCATCCAGCAGGAGGGGTGGGAGGCAGTGTTGAAGGCCTTAGAAAGGTCGATGAACACTGCCATGGCTAGAAGAGCCAGAATCCAGAGAGGGTGCAGGAATGTTGAAAATTCAACTAGTGCAGTGCTGGTGCTGTGTCCTGCACGGAAACCGTGCTGTTCAGGGCAAAGCATGTTGTGTTTGGTCAGGTACTCAGTGATCTGTGTGGCAACCAGTTTTTCAAGGGCTTTGGAGAGGGTGGGAGTATGGAGATAGCCGGTAGTTCCCAGCTGAGGACGGTCACCTCCTTTGTGAATGGGAGTGACAATGGCGGTTTTCCATGCAGTAGAGAATTGCCCCAGGCAGAGGGATTTGTTGAGAAGGTTGGTGAGAGGGTAAGGACCTGATCCAGAACTAGTCAGAGAATGCTGGGGTCCATGGAGTCGTCACCAAGACTATTGCTTTTAGTGCGCGATCAGGTGGGGTGTAGCTTCCTGGGCAGTTACCCTACATAGGTAGAAGCTAGGGTGCTGGAGGGCTGGGGCCGATAGGGCAGTGGCGGGTCAAATAAATTATGGGGAGAATAGAGCTGAGGTCCATAAAGGATGTATTGAGGTGGTTTGCAATGTTTGTGGGGTCCGTAATGGTGCTGCTGTCAATGGTGATCTGGGATGGGGAGGGCGTGCACTCCCATTCAATTGTTTGATATTATCCCAAAGCGTTTGTGGACACCCCAGGAGGAGGTGAGGGTGGCTTGATAGTGGTCAGCTTGGCTTTTCTGATGGCCCAGGTGCACTTATTCCACACAGCGTTGTAGGCCTGTCTGTCAGCCAGCCATCCAGTTTCTGTTGCACAGTGCCATAGGTTATCCCTAAGCCTGAGCAACTATAGTAGGGCAGGAGTATTCAGGGAACATTATGTTTTTGGTTCTGGCAGCCGTGAGGGTGCGAAGAGGTCCTGAGCATTGTGAAAGATGTGGGAAAAGAAGGCAAGAGCAGTGTCAATATCAGGAGCGTGGTGAATGGGAGCCCAGTTCGTTTGGGCAAGAAATTGCTTGAGGTTTTCCAGCCCACCTGGTCTGAAATGCTGGTGGAGCATGCGCTGGGCTGTGGGTCATGGTGAGGTGGTCACCCAGAGGAACAGGATAGGGGAATGGTCACTGAGTGAGTCAGGGAGGACTTGGATGTCCAGGATTTTTGGGGGCGGTTAGTGATGATAACATCTAGGAGGTACTGGTACCTCTCTTAGGTTTACTCTTGTTGGTTGGGAGATTAGTTGTGTCAGGTCAATAGCAGCAAAGGGTCCTGGGTGGTGGAGGAGGTGGGACAGAGCCAGTTCACGTTAAGGTTCCCCACAAGGACTTGCTCAGCCTTGTGAGGAGGTGGCAAGATAATCCATTAAGAATAATATTGCTGAGTTTTGGTTCTTTGGTGGAATGTGAGGCAGAGGTGAGATAAAGGGGGCCTAGGCGTATCTGGAGTCAGTTTAATGGTAGAGCCTGTGCCCCACTTGTAAGGGCAGGGGTAGGAGTGCATGACCAGTGAGAGAATCCCTGGTATAGATCGCACAGCCACCCCTCGTTTGCCTACATGATCCTCCCATGTAGGGGTGTAGCCAGGGAGGGCGACAAAGGAGTCAGAGTGGATTTTGTAAGCCAGGTTGCCACCAGTGCAGTGACGTCTGGTTTGTGCACCATGGCCCAGCATTGGAGTGTGTCAAATTATTTCAGTATGCTGCACATATTCAGGGCAACCCTCAGACCGAGAGGCCCACCTGGTGGGTTGGTTTGGGTGAGGGCCTGGATTAGAATGTATACTGCCTGTCAGGAGTAAGAGGAGGACCACAATTCTGGCCAGAGCAGTGATATGTGTGCTTCCTATGGGTAGGAGGGGATGGAGGAGGGACCATCAGGGAGCAGGGGATGGGTAGGGATTGGCAGGGCAAAAATGTCAAGCATCAAAGGGTGGTCTGGGAGAGTGGTGGGGCTGTACACGGGATCAGATGTTTTAGGCCAGTGCACATGGTAAGTGTTGAGTGAGTGTGAGCAATATCTGGGAGAATTGCTGGTACTGGTACCAGCAGTCCAGGAGATGGCTGGTATGTGGGATGGGGTACTGAAAAGTAGATGAGGGGTAGGCATTTCAGAAAGAGGTGGATTAACATGGCTCTTCTGGTGGAGGTCAGGTAGGAAGGTTGAAGTGTTTGGGTTGATTTCTAAAAGCGTGGTTACCACTTTGGCTTAGTGGTAGTGACACGGACCTGGTGGATGAGTACAAGGTTCAAATCTCTGCCAGGGCAGCTAGTGAGGTGCCTGGGTGAGGGCAGTGATCCACGGTCAAGGGGATCAGATGCAGGCTAGGTCGGGGCCAGAAACAGGGGGAAATAGTGACTCCTAGTGGTTACTGGGTGTGGGTTCTGTGGGGCAGCATAGGGTCAGGATGTAGTCTAGTTTGTGAGGCTGGGTGCTGGGGTGGTGAGGGCAAAGGTGGGTGTGAGCTGGAGAGGCGAGTTGGTTCAGGAGGTTAGGGGTTCCAGGAAGTAGGGGGAGGAGGACAGATAGTGGAGTAAAAGGTGGGAGAGTTTGGCTCCCTCTGGAGGTATAACCTGCAAATGGAGAAGTGGGGACTTAGTAAAACAGCCAACAGGATGTGGCGTCACAGGCAATGCCCATAAAATGCGAGCCAGAAGGGTGGGGCAGTCGACTGCCGTATGGCGTGTCGATGGGCTAACACTGCACCAAAAACAAGCCAGGAGAAGGGCCTCTTACCTCTAGCAGCCCTCTGTGACTATCCTGACCTCGGATGGTGAGACTGCACTGTGGGAGTGATTCTGGTGAGCTGGGGGTTACACAGGGCCTATAGGGAGGAGAACAATGAGTTTGGGGAATTAGTATGCAGCAGGAGGCTTGGGGCCTTGTGAGACCTCACTGCGCATGCGCATGAACTTAGTCTGTGAATCGGGATATAGCTCACAGTGCTCATGGGTGATAGACTGGCGTCCTGGAGGCTCCAAGGTAGGCCCTGAGCAAGCGAGTACTAGAAACTGCTAAGTAGGCTCAGTAAATGCTCTAAACATGCAGACTAAGTGCTCAAACTATGCAGTACAAGGTAACAGGTTAAAAATGAAAGAGATATGCAGTCGCTAGGTTCAGAGTACAACCCTACATAACCAGTACAGAATTAAAGTCTCTTAAAGTGTCCTATAAAGGGCGTTGAAATCCTCACTCTGTACAGGTCAATCCGCTGGTGAAAAAAAAACTATCAGTCGATGTGTGGGACATTAAATACGACACCGCACAAAAAACAAGCAAGGAGAAGGAGCCTCTTTACCTCTTGCAGCCCTCTGGACTATCCTGACCTCGGATGGCGCGACTGCACTGGGAGTGATTCTGGTGAGCTGGGGGGTTTACACAGGGCCTCTTGCAGCCCTCTGTGACTATCCCTGACCTTGGATGGTGCAACTGCACTGCAGAAGTGATTCTGGTGAGCTGGGGGTTACACAGGGTCTCTGCAGCCCTCTGTAACTATCCCTGACCTCGGATGGCACGACTGCACTGCGGGAGTGATTCTGGTGAGCTGGGAAGGTTACACAGGGCCTCTTGCAACCCTCTGTGACTATCCTGACCTCAGATGGTGTGACTGCGCTGCAGGAGTGATTCTGGTGAGCTGGAGGGATACACAGGGCCTCTTGCAGCCCTCTGTGACTGTCCCCAACCTCAGATGGCGTGACTGCATGCGAGATTGATTCTGGTGAGCTGGGGGTTACAGGGCCTCTCACAGCCCTCTGTGACTATCCTGACCTCAGATGGCGCAACTGCACTGGGGAGTGATTCTGGTGAGTTGGGAGGGTTACACAGGGCCTCCTGCAGCCCTCTGTGACTATCCCCAACCTCGGATGGCGTGACTGCGCTAGGGAGTGATTCTGCGGAGTGAATTTACCACATTAGAAGAAAAAGAAACCAAGCTGCTCCTACACCTAAAGCAGACCCCAGACCAAAGTAACTGCATAAGCTAGAAATCAAAACCCCACACTACCAAGGGTCAGGGGCTCTGGGCAGGAAAGAAAAAATAACTGAAAGGCAAAAGCGAGAAAAAAAACCTGTCATATAAATGATCTAAAGCACCAACACATTTAAGAAAACCAAAATACCGAGTAACAAGTTGGCGTAGAGGGTCAAAATAAATAAAAGAATACCCCTACTTACCTGAGGCACCAGGATGGCAAAAGGAAAATAATCTACCATAGGGTAACCAACAGTCGAAACTCATAAACTCATAAATCTTTTAGTAGCAAGTTCCACCTAGAGCTCCAGGTCTGGAGCTGCAATGGAAAACAAGCAGGCTTGCCAATTACAGGAAACTCTTATTCATTAAAACATGCCCAATTTGAATTTGGAGAATGCATGGGATTCAGAGAGTTCACGCCTGCTGGAGTCACTCACATCATGTTTTCTTGTTTTGAATTGTAGAAAAAGAAGAAAATGATGATGATAATACACTCTCAGAGCTGCTAACCTGTCACTGATACAGAAGACTGAGGAAAATGGAGTCTCAGAACACAGACTAAACCAACATCCCAAGCTGTTAGGCACAGCTTCTTAAAGCTATAGCTGTACCAGTGACCTCTAGTAGGGGTGCATACAGTATATACCCATGTGTAAAGATTGCCCATTGACAATGTGGAGCGACACAGAAACATTCACTGGAGCAACATAGGAGCACTCAAAAAAAAAAAGCACAAGGAAAACACCCAGACCTCAGAAAGAAGTGCCAGATTTTACAGCAATGTTACTGCAATACAGCTGCACTACAGCCCTCTAGTGACAAGCTAAAAGTGGAAGGACTGTTTCATAACACTATAAGATTAAAACACTTTTTAATCTGCCTTTTCCCTACTTCACTGGCCCTGCCCATCTGCTGGCTCTTCCAACCCACCACCCTCTATCCTCAGGAACTTACTCCTGCCTCCTGGACCACACTCACTTCCTAGTCCTCCAGACTTCTTTGGGCACTGAAGGTGGATGACAAGGTCAAGAGTATGGAACCTGAAGGAGGAGCTCAGCATGGCCCTGTGCAGCCATTTGTTATGCAGAGAGAGTTAAAAGCAAGGATCTATTCTGTCCTCTCCTATTCTGTCACTTGTCTGTCTCTTGCCTGTTTCATTGCACAATCAAATTTTCCTTGTAGCACCTAGTAATTGGCCACTCCGACGGTCCCACAACTTCCAAACTTCTCCTCATTTTTCCTTCCTTCACATGCAGTTTCTATTCTTTCTTTGTTCCCTTGATTCTCTGTGGTTAAAATATATATATGAATCTGTATGTGAAACTGGGATACTTAGATTACAAATGTTTATAATTCTATTATTGAAATGTTTGCAGAAAGCTATTTGTGTTTATCTGGACCACAAGTGGTTAACCTTGAGCTGTATTTGGACATCCACAGGCTTGTTTGCAGAACCGTCCACAGGAAAGCAGCCCTGGGACAGGATGTTGTAATTGGTTGAACCTGTTAAGAAGACAAATGTACTCTTCAGGCTGCTCACAGGAAAGAAATTGACAAAATCTTAATACATTTTGTGAAAGCATGGGTGGTGTAATCTACAAGAACATGATATAGAATTTAATTGCCTGAAACACCTTATAAAAGAGCAATGTTTTATTTAGAGATATAGAGAGCTAGAGATTTTAAAGAGACTCTCAGATGAAGGGCTTCTGTTTCTTTGAACTGCCTATATCAAGAGTTATCCTGCATAATTTTATTTTTACTTTATTGTTATCAATAATAATAAAATGTTATTAATTTTACAACTTCTCCTGGTTTGCCTATGCTTTCTGACCTATACCTCCTCTGAAGGTTGGTATCACAAGTGGGATTTATGTCATGCATAATCTAAGACAGCAGTTTTGTGCATAGGTACTAGTCCTGGTACCAGGAAAGCACAGAAGAAATGTATGGGTCGTGCAACAACAATCATAAGAGTGATTACAAGAAGAATGGCAGCCAAACTAGAAGAAGAAACAAAAGCCCAAACTGAGACTGTAAAGCTGGCACCAATGAGGAACGAAATGCAGGCATGGACAAAACCTGAAAGCCTGACTGCCTTCTTCAAATGGAGGGATATACAACATAGAGGATTAGAAAATCGAGAGTTTTCTATGGTAACAAGAAACCTTGAGAGCATAGCTCAAGAGATCTCATCACCATGGAAACCTCAAGACTGAAACAAAGCCTTGTATGTGCATGGTTGTTCATATACAATCTTTTATAGTGTATGATTAACCATTAATACAAGTCTATGTCCAGCAGTGTCCCCAGTAGTCATCAAATGCCTTACTTTAGCAGTTCTTTCAAGCACCGCTCATTTCCTGTGCCAGCTCTACCTGCAGTAGACACTTTGTCAACTGCAGTGGTTTGAATAGTGCAGCCGGGCAAAGACATTTTATCTTGTTGTGCAGCAGTAGTATAGCATAACACTGTAAGTCACTACAGCAGCACAACAAGCCTATTTAAGTATAGAATTCTACCCACAACAGCGTTCTACCATACACTATAAAGAGAGACTAATACACAGAAAGAAAAACAGATGCAGCATCTGGAGAAACAGAGAAGAGATGCAGCAACAGGAGCAGTGATGGCTGGACACCTTGCAAGCTATCAATGCTAGAGGGTCTATACAAGTCGAAAGATCAACAAAAAACAAACAGCTTAAAGACATTAAGATTACTAAGTTGTGTCTTTTGGATGATATTGAAGCATACCTGACAATTTTGAAAGAGTCGATGGAGCCTGTCAATGTCCAAAACAGCAATAGGGCAACCAGGCTGGTACCTTTTCTGACAGGTAAAACCCAACTTGCCTACAGCAATATGGACACTGCATAGTCAGAAAGCTATGACATTGTGAAAAGAGAAATCCTTAAAAGGTATGACATCTTAGGAGAGACCCACAGGCAGTGATTCTGGTCCCTGAAGTACAACTCAGTCAACAATCCTTGAGGAGCCTTCACCTAACTCAGAGAACTCCTTATTAAATGGCTCCAACCAGAGAGCAAAACAGTCCCACAGATCATCAACATATCTACAATGGGGCAATTCATCAAAATCCTTCCTACAGACGTGCACCTTTGGGTAGAAGAACACTGACCAGAAAGTGGGGAAAAGCTGTTTCTTTGCTCGAGGACTATCAGATGGTCAGACAGACACTGCAGCAACAACGTAACAGCCAAGGAATGGTAACTGCCTCTTATTTTCAGTTTAACTCAGGTCATATAAGAACCCTGATGGGGATAGCAAATCTGCACCCAAAGACTTTTTTGCTATAACTGTAATAAGCCAGACCATACTGCAGAAACTACCATAAAAATAAGGAGGGTAACAATGGAGTAAATTTGTCCTAGCAAATTGGGGCAAGTGCCTAACAGATGTCAAGGTGGGGATAAGACTGTGAATGGACTTACAGATTCAGGAAGCCAACAGATTCTGTTGCAGAACCTGGTGCATGCTGAAGTTATGAGAAAAGACTGCAAAAGGACCAGGTGCTGGGGTCTTCTTTATCCATGAAGACACTCGATACTATCCACCACTCAAGTGACTCACGCTAATGGGGTGTCACATTAAATGATAGTGGGGTAGCACCTAAGTTACCTGTACCTGTGATTATTGAAATGACTTTCCAGGATGTGCAAAGTTAATCACAGAATGAGTAAATCCTGCTGTATCAGCAACTGTGATAAAAAGGCGCGAGCAAAGAAAATCTCAGATGTTGGGGACTCTTTTCCTTTTGGTGACTTTGATTCAGACTTGTTTGAGCCCAGCTCCAAGATCTGAAGTCCAGGAAAGAAAGATGACATCTGAAAAACAGTGGCAACAAAAGACTGATGGACATAAGGGGCTGATTTATGAAAGTGCTGAAATTAAACTAACAGATTGTGATTTTGTTTCTGAGCAAACTAATGATGTTTCTCTCAAGATTATTTTAAAGCTGGGTGTGAAACAAAAAAGAGTGAACCAATGTTTAAAAATGTAATGTGCTACTGTACAGAGTTTTGGTTAATCTGCAGGCAGGGAACTGATAGAACAACTGGTCATACAAAAGAAGTATAGAACTGAGTTGTTACAGATAGCACATGACAGTCCTATGGCTGGTCACTCTGGAAAGGACACACCCTTGCCAGACTATTGTACAGATTTTATTGTTCTGGGACTCTTGGGGATGTTGCTACCTATTGCAGTTCTTGGGCTGAATATATATTAGTACCCTCAATCTTACCAAGGGTTACTGGTTAATTCCCCAGCTAAAGAATCCAGAGACAAAACTGCATTTTCCACTCCAACTGGATTCTATCAGTTCACCACCATGCTGTTCGGTTTATATGAGCGCCCACTATATTCAGTGCTACATGAATGTATTTCTAGACCCTCACACTGGTTAATTGTTCTGCTTACCTGAATGATGTTGTGGTTTACAGTACAGACTGAAGAAGCCACCTGGAACACCTACTAGCAGTTATTCAATCTAACAAAATGCAGATTTGACCATTAATCTTTCCAAGTACCCATTAGGCATGTAGAAACTAGATATTCCAAGTTATATTTGGGAAATGGAGAAGCAAAGCCAGAAACTTCAAGACAGAAACTGTACCTAACAGTCCTGTCCTAAAACAAAGAACCATGTCAGGTCAGTTTTGGTCTAGCTGGTTACTACAGGAGATTTGTTTCCAACTTTGCCCAGTTAGCTATCCCTCACTGAACTCATGAAAACCAGTACCTGAATAATGTGAAACGGTCCCCAGAATGCGATGATGCTTTTGGGCCATCAATGTTGCATTATGTTAAAACCCTGTTTAAGAAGTCTAGACTTTGAGAAACAATTTCTGTTACAGACAGATGCATCAGAAGTAGGTCTAGGTGCTGTCCTCAGTGAGAATCTAGATGGGAAGAAACATCCCATTCTGTACATCGTAGGAACATGCACAACAGAGAAAACGGACTCCACTACTGAAAAATGTCTTGCTTGGAAATGGGTGATGGAGTCCCTTATGTTGTCTCAGCCTAATGCACACCCTGGAGTATTTTACTGTTCTTAAAAATGTTTTTGTTAGATGAATACAACAATATTTAAAAGGCGTGTTCAGGGCCAGCCCATCAGCATAGCAGTAGGGGTACCACTTGCAACACTGACAACTGGGGTTAGGAACAAACTAGAGTTCTGAGTGCTGGCTGGGGAGGAATGAAGCATTCTAGAGGATGTTGTGCTTCAGGGAACATGAGTAGTGTAACCCTGTGCTACTACCACTTCAGTGACCACAGGTGGTGGTGTGACCTGGAGTTGCAACAACAGGGTGGGCTTTAGGCTCAGATAACCATCTATCCAGAAGTATAGTTGGGCCTGACATCGCATAAGAGGTAACTTCTCGAATCATTTATATTCCAAAATATAGCAACATTTAATTCACCAGAATTTGAGTTTCTTTAGAAGTGGGATAGATTTTTTAAAACAGAGTGACTTGGAGCTGGAAAGTTTTGCCAGGATCTCTTCAGGAGGAAGAGGAACTTTTCAAAGATAAAATCAAGGTATCTCTTTCTAGGTTTGTTAAAAGGAGATAGAAGAGTAGAATGAGTTTTAACCGTGGCTGCCTGACAAGATATCTTGTCCTAAAACCTATGCATTCTAAATCTTCCAGCAGCCTAAGGGCTACTTTTTTTTCATTATTTCTTTATCCTCCTCGTGCTCTGAGACCCATCACTCCTTCAGGCCACCATGGTCTCCGACAACCCCTACTACTCCCATGAGCCTCCTTACCTCATACTGCAGCTTTCCCAGGGGTAACCCGACGCAACCCTTCACCAGGTGGATCCCTCTCCTCCGAGGGAAAGGCACTGGAGGCTAGCACACTCTCTTTTTGGCCCCATGGCACTGCTGAGGTAGACATGGCTCCATCCGGAGTTTTGGAGGTGTCGGTGGACCAGTAGCCGTCATCCAGCCAATCCCAGAGCAGTTTCCACTTTTCTGGTGCCTCCCCTATTGCAACCCTCATGCAGTGCTCCTGGTCTCCACAGGGGCTGCTGCAGGCGATCGCGACCCTGCTACCCACCAGAAGGAAGGCAGTCCTACAGATGCTCAATCCTCTCCTCCCTGCCGACCCCAGCAATTCGAGTCCATTCCCGAGCGGGTTGTCGGCATAGTATGAGGTAAGGCACCAGTGCCTCAGCCCTCTCGCCAAATGATCTACTTGCTCAACATTACAGCTGCAAAGTGGGAGTCTAAATTGCTCAGTTTTTTTTTTTACAATCAATAGCTTAATCTAAATCTAGTCATAATACGTCTATCAGCAGAAACTTTTAAAATATCAAGATATTATTAACACTTTCTAAATCTAATGTATTTAGAGAGAGTCACAAATTAATTTATTTATTTATGTAGATTGTGTTAACCAGGTAAGCTGACTAGACAACCAATACCTATTTTCAGGTACGTTCTGGGAGACTACAGAAAAGATTTCACACAGTGATACATACAGTAGAATACTTTGTAATACAACAGGCAGTGAGGGCAAAACATGAAATAGGACATTGCATCATGGAGGGAATACATGCAAAGGCAAAAGCAATTAAGTTTGTCAATATGGTAAATGGTGCATAGAATACATGAAGGGTTGAGTAAGTAGAATAATTCTGGAGTCCCTGATGGCCATGAGATCTTGATGCATGGCAACATCCCTGAATCTTGTTCAGATGTTCAGTATGACTTCTACCAAGGAATCCTACATGTATTGCTAAGGCTGTGTCCAAGTCCTGCCACAGTACTGATTTTATTTATTTATTTAGTCATTAGGAAAACACCTTTGAGCACAAGAGTCATTTACAAAGGATCCATGTCTGAGGCAAGAAGAGGGTACACATATCTGTAAACAATAAAGAAGCAAGAAACAGCAGCTCCAAAGGAGTGTAGTCAGCAACAAGCAATAGAAAGCCTTAGGTGCAAGATTGGAACAGTGCCAATGTCATCAGCAATAAAGTAGATACAGTGCAAGCTAGGTGTTTGTCTTAGGTGAAACAGGAGTATCTGGAACATGTAGTGAGTTATCTTCTCAGCGCATTCTTGAAAGCGGCAATTTGGGAGACTTACCAGGGTTTCTGGTAACTTGTTCTGCCACAAAGATGCCCTTACAACAAAGGACTGCTTGCCCAGGTTTGTACTATGGAATAGTATTTCTAGGGCATTTCAAGTCATACTCCTGTAGCGTATTGGTTGTTAACAGGGCGGGAAAAATTTTAAACAGCCAAAGGGATAAGGCACAATAGTGCTTTTTGTGAGCAGACAGGTCTGGACCCTTAATCTACGCTGAAGGAGAAGCCAACTGTTTAGGCTTAAAAGGAGCAGCTGTGGACAAGCACGTCAGCCCCTAGTACAAAGCAACAGACCTCGTTACATACCAATCTAATTTTGTTTAGTACAGAGTGACTTACAGCTGCATAAACTGGGATAACACAGTCAAGAGGTGGTAGGACTGTGCTGGACACTAAAAGATACCTGGCTTTAGTGGTGAGGTTCAGACAATTCCTATGCAGTGCACCTAACTTTCTGTTGGCAAGACAAACAATATTCTCCACATGAAGAAACGATAAAGTGCCATCCGGGTACAACCTAAGTATTTAAGAGGGCTACTGTACTGCCTAAAACTAGTATTAGTTTTTAAAAGCATGCGACCATTAATGTTTTATATCTGAGGCACTTTTCTTTTCCTTTTGGTTAATTAGAAGATTGTTTAGCTGATGTTAGTAGGAGGTGTGATGTGTGGGACAGCACTCTGCCTTGTAACCATCATAGCAATCTCTGTTCCTTCCATTGCACCAACAGTACTGTGACATCACTGCTGCTTAGAAACAGCTAGTCAGTGACTGCCTGGTCAGTCACCTGTGACATCACTGTCAATGAGATCACAATGCTGAGGATGTTGTTCAAAGGGATAGAGGCAGATATGTCAGCTGTCATGCTAAGAGTTGCTCCACACATCCAGCACAATATTATCACATAGAAGATTTTCTAATCAGCAAAAGAACAGAAAATACTTCAGAAATAAATAGTTACAAGTGACTACTTAAAATTTGTATTATTTTCCTGTCTGCCTGTTTTGACTCCACTAGCTCTTTAAAAGATTCAACCTGCTCTAATTGATTCCCTTATTATTGAGGATGACTAGGGGAGGACTGTTATTTCAACTGCGGACTAGAGAGAACAGCATGGTCTTAGTTTTTTGTAGTTTAAGACCAATCTGTTGTGCAGAACCATTTCTCCAAGGACCCGAAGTTGTTTTGAAGGTCAGTGCATAGCTTATCCGGTGTGGCATAGCTTATCCGGGTGTGCACTGCAGGAATGGATGACAGCATCATCAGCAAAGGAGCATCGTGGATGTCTGACAAGCCTCCGGGAGGATGTTTATGAACAGGTCAGAACAGAGGGACAGAGTACTGAGTCTTGTGGTAAACCTAGAAAAATGTTTTTTTCCATCTGAGACAGATCCATCAATCTTTATCCACTGTGAGTGGTCAGAGGGTAGCTACAAAACCAGGTGACCATGTCCTGAAAGAGCTCAAGTGAGAAGAGCTCACCAGCCAGCAGCTTATGGCTGAAACAGTCCAAAGCTTTTGTCAAGTCAATGTAGATGTCTCACCAGGAGACCACCATCAAGGGCCTCGTGCAAAGACCGGTGTACTCCGGTGTTGCGCTGATTGGACATCCAATGATCTGACTCAGAATATGTCCCTTGCCATCACTTGTGAGGAAGCAAGGCACACAGCTCACAAGTGGGTTATTGTCTTACCCCTCACTCACAAAATGATGTGGCATATTCTGAGCTAGGCCTCCATAGCCCATATTTATCCCACTAGTGAGGATAAGACCTTCTTATTAGGTTCAGCAATTCATTTCAATTTTTATGTTTTTAACATAATTGATCTTACTGAAAGGAATACTGTGGTCCCCACACCTGGTAAGCAGAGGTGGCTGACAGGGCACCTTAAGGGTTGTCACTTGTAGTCTCAGCTGAGAGAGGGACCAGAAGTAGTCTAAGGTGCTCACCACAGGGCAGACAAGAGGGTCAAACTACTTGACCTGGCACCAAATGGAGAACTTCAAGGCACAAATTAGTGTCGGAGAGTTAATTAGCAGCATTTCCTAATCAAAATGAAAAATGATTATCAATCAGCTGATTTTGATTAGCAGTTTTCTAATATGGGTATTTTTACTCCCCCTCCCAATTCCTTTTCTGCACCTGTGCTCAGGGAACTCTCTCCGGCTGCCCCGCTCACCACAGATACCCTACCTCCCTGTCTGAAGCCTCTCACCAGGCCCGTCTGACCAGCACATCCCTTGGCTCTGAGCCCCAGGCAGGACCGCCAACACCTGGTGCTCTATTTATAATCTAATCCGCGGTGGGGGTTGCGGTCAGTGTCCCTGTCAGCATCCCGACTGTGGGAGTGTGGTCTTCCAGCCCTGGGGAGCCATTGCCTATCCCGAGACAGGGGATTTTCCTTGCTTGTGTCACCCCTCCTCCCTCCCCAGAGCTCAGACATGCAATGATGTCTTCTGACATCTGCTGCAGCTCTGTTCCTCTACTCTGCCCTAAGTCATGATGCCTCCGGCTTCCGCCGAGGTCACTGCTGTGCCAGGCATGCCCTGGATCACTCCCCAGAGAGAAGAGCTGTCCTCAGATGCTCAATCCTCTCTCTCTCTCTCCTACCGACCCGGACAGCCGGGCTCTTCCCGAACCCAGGTCGTTGGCGTGGCACGGTGTGGCATCCAGCGCCTCAACGCTCAGTGCCACCAGGCGGCCTGGGTATTTTACTTTAAACCACATCATTATTACTTATTATTATATTAATAAAATAGGTATTGTATACATAGTTTTGAGACTGAATGTGCCATTTGACCAAATTGTCAGCATAGCCTTCCTATTACCCCACCTCATGTACCCGGTGCAGAAAATTTCCCAGTCCCTGCCAAAGCAGGATTCTGCACAACTGAAATGCCATTCTGTGCCACAGGTGTGAAAACATATTTTGGCCAGGATTTGAAAACATAGAAACATAGACTTTGGCAGATAAGGACTAGGCCATCTAGTCTGCCCACTAAAATGAGAGTTGTGACATACATGAGGTGGGGTAATAAAATGGCTATGTTGAAAATCTGGAATCAAAATATTTAAAAATTCCAAAGTTACAGTCGTGGTGAAATACCAACAAATGGCCATAAGTTTGCCATTTGTTTCATATTTGACCCCAAATTTGTAACATAGCCTTCATATGACCCTACCTCATGAACAATATGACTGTCATTACACAACTCCTGCCTGAAAGGTGAATTCGTCAAGTGACTGCAAAATCACCTTTCGACAGGAGTTTACCTAGTATTAGTATATTGTTCATGAGGAATCCCCAAAAACCATGTTGAAAATTTGGGGTCAATATAAAAAAATGACTGAGTTATGCACTAAAGTTGAAGCCCCATTGAAATACATTGGACTGCATTTACCTTAGTTCTCATATTGCAGTCACGGTTCCTGCAGCAAGGCGCATCTTGATCGGAGAGCAGATCTCAAACCTGGGACCACCGCAGATGAGTGATGGTCTGTGGGGGTGTCAAGGGGGTGTGGGAGGTGGGTGCACAGTGGATAGTCGGGAGGGAGAATGGGGATGATTGACAATGGACCTTTTTTTGGCAGGTTAAAAACATTATGGGACAAAGACGAGCGAGGCTAGAATTCAGATGGTGGAGGATGCCACTAGACACCAGAGAATGAATGAATGAATGAATGAATGAATGAATGAATGAATAGATGAATTACAGAGTCAGTGATCAGATGGTGGTGGGGAGGTGCACTGACACCAGGAAACAAATGAATTACAGTGAGTCAGTGATCAGATGGTGAGGGGTGCCACTAGACACCAGGGAGCGACAAAATAATGGGACAGCGATCGGACAGAGGTGTTCCAATAGACAGCAGGAATAGAAAGCATTACAAGGATGGTGATCGGTGGAGGAGGGGCATTGACACCAAGGAAACAAAGGACTAGCAATCGGACAGTGGGAGACACCACTAGACACCAGGAAAATAAAAAACAATATGTGGTATGGCCAGATTCTATGATTAGCAATCATTGCTAATCAAGCCGGCAACTGACTACGCATTTCCGATTCTTGGGTCCAAATTGGGATGCGACCCTGCTTATTTTATGCCTTGGAACCTCTTCCATATAAATGCATAGCATTTGTGAGTCAAACAGCTTAAAAATTAGAACACCACATGCTTATGAACATTATTATTTGGAGTACAAGTTACATCATGGTGTGTACCTACACTCCAATTAAACAAACAATGCCCATAAAGCCACCGTCATGAACCACCCCGCCTACTAACTGCTGTTACAAAGCAACCCAATTTGGGGCATTTTTCCCTTATATAATTAAAGCAAACATAAGCGCATGTATATATTTACTGTTACTCTACCATTTTAAAGTGTCTAATGGTCAGACAACAATGAAAGAAATGCACACAGGCACCAAGGCAGTTTGCAGAGCACGATGGATCCAGGTGGAGCTGGAGGATGTTCAGGTAGGAGGACAGGAGCCAGTCCAGGTACAGCTCATCTGAGTTAAGCAACCAAAAGGACAAACATCCTCATCGCATCCCTATTCATTGGCACACAGGACCCTGGCTGAAGAAGCTGCCATGTGATTGGCAGAGGTCCCTGCCCCAATCAAGCAAGGATTTGTTGGCAGGCTTGGCAGGCACTCCTGGAAGTCTTACAGCCCCACCCCGGCATGAGATGTGTAGTTGGCAGCCACGGCAGGAATCAGGATTTTAAACTTCCTCCTTTAGCCAATCACAGCCAGGTGATGAATCCAGACTGAGTAACCCTTCTGCGGCTGGCACTCACAAGAACAAATGATTTACTGTAGTAATATTCTTTCTTCCAAGGTGCCCTTTAGCATCAGTAACTATAGCAGTCAGCTGAATAGCTAGCACTGCCCCAGAGGTGGAATGTATGGTAATGAGATTTATGGATTAGCCATCAGATTGAAGCTATGGAATGTGCTGAGCAACGAGAGGAAGGAGGCTTCAAATTTTTCGAAGATAGGATGGGCAAATACCCACAGGAAAGAACCAGGAATAAAACATTTATAATAACCAGAATCATAGCCATAAAACTTTCCTCAAAATGCAATCCAAAGTTTAACATATTGAATTTTTTTTTCTTTGTTTTAAGGCAGAAGACAGAGCCTCTTCTGAAGGTTATCTGGGTAGGATGGATGGATGGGAGCTTATTGATGCTAAAGGACACCTTGGAAGAAAGAAGATTAATAAAGTGAGTAATTTTTCTTCTTACCCCATGGGTCCTTTAGCATCAATAACTATACAGACCACAAAGCAGTGCTGATGGGAGGTGAGTAGAGAACCTATTTAGGAAAAAGGCTCTGCAGGACCGTACTACTGAAACTGGCATCAGACCTAGACTGCACATCTAAGCAATAATGCTTAGTGAAGTGTGCACAGTCTTCCAGGTTGCTGCTCTGCAGACTTCCAGAAGGGAATGCCTAGCAGCTGCCATTGAAGCAGAAGTACCCCTAGTAGAATGGGCTCTGAGGCCCTCAGGGGCTGCTTATTGTGTGTGTATTTGCTTTTGGTAACCGGGTAAGCAGCTAGACAGCAGATGCCTATTTTCAAGTCTGACCCGAGAGAATTACAGGGTAGTTACATAGAAGGAATACATAGTAAGCATAACAATCTGGTGGCATACTCCAACAGTGGAATTTACATGAGAGAAATACAATGACATAATTGCTAACAGGAGCAGCAAACTCCAAGCAGGAGGGACAAGAGACTTAGAGAGATTCTATAGCGGTAGGACTCAGCACACGAGATTAGTATATCAACAATCACAGATTTTCAAACATACAAGCCAGGCAAACATGGAGGTAAAAGACCTCACCCTGGGTTGAGGGAGTAACAATGAACATATACCCAGAGGTAGGAGAAAGCACCAAGGCGGCGAGGGAGTAAGAGCCTAGCAGGGTACCAATGCAGATGATGAAGAAGAAGAATCAGTATTTATATAGCGCTTTTCATACATCCAAAGCTTTACAAGCAATGCTAGACTGGTAGTGAAGTGACTGAATGTGTGTGTGACCATATAGCACATCATCACCCACACAGCCTGGATAATTACATGAACCGGTTTTTATAGGAAGGGAATGTTGGCCAGGACACAGGAGATATTCCCTACGCTTTGCGAAGAGTGCCCGGGTTCTTTTCTACTTCCACCTGGACAACACCAGGATAGGCAGAAGGGACCTTTATTTAATGCCCATCTGAAGGACGGCACACCCCAGCAGTACAGCACCCCCTAATACTGCACCTGGATGCCAGCGATTTTTAGGTGCAAGTCCAATCCCAGTGTGGGACGAGAATCCCACCTTCTGGTCCAGAGCGGATATGCTACCAACTGAGCCACACTGACTCCAATGGGATGGCGGGCAGAAGGGCTGAAGATTAGGCAGCACACAGACAGGACAGAGCAGATTTCAGGAAACTCCAGAGGGATGTTTGAAGGTGGAATGAGAGGAAGCTCGAACTTGGGAGGAAGAGTTCCATAGCTTGTTGCACGTGTGGTAAATGCTCTATCCCCAGCGAGGTGCGGGTTTTAGGGACCAGGCGAGTCTGGGATGCAGAAGACCTAAGCTGGTAAATGGGGAGGGTGTTTCAGGGGCGGCGAGGCTGGGGTGGCGTTCGAATTATGTTGTCAATGAAGTTTCCCATGTTTGTAGATCCGGTGTTTTTCGGAGAGCCATTCAGACGAGAGTAGAGCATGCATCGGTGAGTGAGACAGGGGCAGTGAGTGCAGCGGCACATGTTGTTGTACGCAGTGTCCCACTTGGCTAGGTTGGAGAACGGGACAGAGGCAAAGCCAACGAGACCACAGGAGAGGGTGGGCAGCAGTATACCCCTGGCAAGTGCCAGCCAGGAGGCCAGAATTAGGCAGTCTTTGGCCCTGTATGCTAGGCCAAGTTTGCCATTGTGGCATTGCATATGCTTCTGATGTGTTGGGAGAGGTCAAGTTGAGGGTCGAGGTGACTCCAAGGTACTTAGCAGAGTCAATAGTAGGCAGGAGAGAATCACAGGTACCATGAATTTTGAGGGCGTTGTGCAGGAGGAGATTTTTGTCACAGCGCCAATGAGCATGCTTGTGTTTTTGAGGTTCACTACGAGTTTGTGCCCGTCAAGCCATGCACTGATGCAAGAGAAGTCGAATTGAGTTGGGCGTTGATCCTGGGAACATCGGAGGCACTAGCTAGTAGGACAAGGTCATCAGCATACATAGTGAGGTGCCCTCTGTGGCCACAGAGGGTAAGCCATTGACAAACAGGGAGAACAGGATAGGTCCGAGGGCGGATCCTTGTGGTACTCCACTGTAAATGGGAAGGAAGGGTGAGAGGGTTCGGTTGAAGCAGGTGAGATGCTTCCTGTCCCCAAGGTAGCTGATGAACCAGTCAATGGAGCAGCGGGAGAAGCCAAGGGTCTGGAGTGTGGAGAGGAGGAGATGATCTACACAGTTGAAGGCTTTGGATAGATCCACAAATATGGCCCCTGTCAACTTGCTCTGATCAGTTGCCATCCTGATCCTGGTTGTGACTCAGCAAAGCGCCCGTCGAGGTGCTGTGACTTTTCGAAAGCCATGCTGACAGGGAAAGGACATTGTATTCATGGAGGTAGTGGACCAGTTGGGCACTATAGCTTTTCCATAAGTTTACTGGCAGCTGACAGTATGGCGATAGAGACGATAATTATTGATGTCTTTAGGGTCACTGTTTTTCAGGATGGGACAACCCTGGCAACTTTCCATGTCGGGGATGACCCTGTGATAAGCAGTGTTAAATATGTGGGCAAGTGGTCTGAAAGGTAGTGGGGCCCCAGGCTGAGGAGCCTGGGTTAGAGGCCATCATGACCCGCCACCCGTGGTGAGGGAGACGGCAAGGAGAGCCTGAGTCTCGCTCACAGAGATCTTCTTCTGGGTAGAAGAGAGGATGGGAGGGCAGGGGCCACAAGCATGGGCAGGAGGCAAAGACTGAGAGGGGCGGCGGATGGTAGGTCCAAGAAGAGGTGGTTAAGGAGGAGGCAATGGTTGCGAATTGTTACAGTTGCCTCTCCAATTGTCATGTCGATGACTTGAGGCTTTTGGAGAGCCAGCGACTAGATTTTTTATGTTCATCCAGAAAGCGTTTGGGGTCACGAGCAGTGGCAATCAATGCAGAACTGCAGTACTGACTTTTGGCAGCACGTATCGCCCACTTACAGGAGTTTTAAGTGGCGGTACTCCTGGAGTTGTTTAGGTTACGTGATGCCTGTATTTAGTCAGGACTTGTCACGCTGCGCTTCATAAGAGATAGGAGCTCACTGTGAAGCCATTTCATGACGGGGGCCTCTGACACGCCTCTTGGATAGGGAGCATGCCTGTTCTGAGTGGGGCATAGGCCATAAGGAAGAGGTCAAGGGCTGAAATGGGGTCATGTGTAGCTAAGACATGGTCCCAAAACATCCTGCAGGTCCATGAGGAAGTTGGGTAATGAGTTTGAGTAGACCCTCATAGTTACCCTCTGTTGAGGCCTTGGGTGGGTTAGAGCCCCAAATGCAGTAAACTGGTGAGTGGTCAGAGATGGAGTCAGGAGGAGTCCTGATTTGACAATTTTAGTCGAGCGATTACTAAGGACCCAGTCAATGGCGTCCCTTGCCTCCATGACAGGAGAGTCTGGTAGGTTCTGTGATGACTTGACTAGGGAGAGGCTAGAGAGAATAGGTTCGTACTGCTTGGCGTTGGATCCGAGCCAGTTTATGTTAAGGTCACCAAGTATGAGGGCTCATTGGACCCCACCTTCTCCCGGAGTAGCTCCAGGGTGACAAAGTCCCTGTACTCCCCCATGGGAGGGTTGTATGCACACACTATGTGCACCTTCTTGGTGTTGCCGAGTAGGAGAGTAGGTGGAGAAACTCACAGGGTAAGGGACTCTGGGTTTGGTGCGATACTATGGAAATGGATAGGTGGGTCAGTGGAATACAAGTACTCCCCACCTCTTTTGGTGCCTACCCTGTCAAGTCTAACCATGCCATACCCGGTGCACAAGCTGAGTCAGGGGTGCGAGTTTAAACCACGTTTCAGTAATGCACAGAACATCAGGCTTGTAGTGGGTAGCCCAAGCAGATAGCTCACGTGATTACAGAGGAGGTTATGGATGTTCACGTGGGCTATCTTTAACCCTTGGCGCTCCCAGGAAGGAGGGGGCAGAAGGAGACTGGGCACACAGGGGACCCAGGCTGAGGACAGATGGGCCAGGCTGCGTGGGGGAGGGCCATGTCACAGGGTGTGCTACCCAGAATGCAGCACCCTTACACTGAGTCGGTGGACACCAGTCAGAAGTGTCAGGATAGGGAGGAAGGAGGGATAAGTGGGAGGGTGAATAGAAGAGGGACTGATAGGAAGGTTGTGTGTGGGGGTGAGTAGAAGCTGGACTGATGGGGGTCTAGGCAGGGTTCTGGAGACCGTTGATTTGGGAGAATGTCCCCTATAGGAACAGAAGAAAAATTACTCACCTTAGTAATTGTTTTCTTCTCATGGAGTCTTGCTATATTATAACAATAGCAGTCAGCCACTGCAGCTGAACTGCCCGGAAGGAAGGAGTTGCTCAGAAGATCTGGGTTCTACAGTGAGGCGCTGTGCCCAAAACTCTATCTGGCAGTTTCAAATGAAACTGTCAGATCTTCTGAGCCAACATCAAAGGGCGGAAAAAAGTCTGTTGGAAAAACTACACTAGCCTATGGCTACCTACTAGTAGTAATAACAACAATATAAACAACAAAGAAACACCCAGAACCATAATAACAAAGATTGATGGTATTATGGTTCGTTTCCACCTATACAAGCACATATGAACCCCCTTCCCCCAAGACTCAAGTCCAAGAAGGGGCAATAAAAATAACCTAAATGAACAATCTAGATCCCTAACCCAAGGAAAACAGGGTTGGGGAAAACTAAAATAATGACACAGTGCTTGCACCAATTTGACCTCTACCCAAGTAGGAGTTCTGAGGGGGCAGGAGGAGTGGTTATAATATAGCAAGACTGCATGAGAAGAAAACAATTACTAAGGTGAGTAATTTTTTCTTCAAACACCATGAAGTCTTGCTATATTATAACAATAACAGATACACAGCAGTACCTCCATGGAGGAGGGTCAGAACCTACTTAGGAAATAGGCTCTGAAGCACAGCTGTGCCAAACTGAGCATCTCTCCTGGACTGGACATCCAGAGATAATGCTTGGTAAAGGTGTGAACTGTCTTCCAGGTAGCAGCTTGACAAATCTCAGAATAGGAATGTCTCTAGCAGCCGCTAGAGCGCAGCTACCCCTGGTGGAGTGGGCCTCAATCCTGAGGGGGTACTCTACCAGTTTCTGATAACAAAATTGGATACAAGAGACAATCCACCTTGCAATTGTTCTCTTAGTGGCAGGTTTCCTTTACCAACCTCGGCCATAGGTAAGAAACAGTTGGAGGGATTCAGACCTATGACCTCTGGTGCGCTCTAGATAGTAACTTAATGCCCTTTTGACATCCAAGCTGTGCAGTCTCCTCTCACCTGAGGAAGAATGCTCAGTGAAAATACTGGGAGGAGATAGATTGATTCAGGTGGAAATCAGAAACCACCTTAGGCAAAACTTTCTATTAGTCCTAAGGACTACCTTATCTCTGTGGAAAGAGATAAAATCTTCTTCACTGACAGGCCTGTAACTCACTTAGCGTCTGGCAGAGGTGATAGCTACTAGAAAAACGGTTTTCCAAGTTAAATACTTGAGTTCTGCTGAAGACAGAGGCTCAAAGGGGGTTGCATTAACTGAGCAATGCAAATATTCAGGTCCCAGGCGGAGCTGGTTCCCAAAGGAGGGTTAGTGTGAGTAACCCTTTAAAAACTTGGAGAACACAGGGTGAGAAGAAGAGAGGCAGGCTTCCTGCTGACACAAAAGCAGAGACAGCTGCCAGATGAACCTTCAGGGTAGCTGGTCTAAGGCCTAGAATTCAGATGGACCAAATAGTCCAAAAGAATGGGAAGATCAGCAGATTCTGGGATAATCTGCCTCTCAGAGCACCAGATGGAAAACCTCTTCCACTTAGAATTATAAGTGGCCCTAGTGGAAGGCTTCCTTGAAGCCTTTAAAATATCCATAACACCTTGAGAAGGTGTAAATCAACAAATTCTAGCTCCTCAAGAGCCAAGCCTTGAGTGGAGGGACTTGAGGTCCGGATACACACTCTTCCCTGTGCACAGGCCAGTAAGTCGTGAACTCTGGGCGAGGCTCAGGGCAGGGTGAACTGCCAGGGACAGGAGCAGAGGGTACCAGGGCTGTCTGGCCCAATCTGGAACAATCAGAATCACTCTGCAAGGTTGAGATCTGATTTTTACTAGTACCCTGAAAAGAAGAGGAAAGGGAGGAAAGGCATGCAGGAACTTCCCTTTCCAATCCAACGAAAGGCATCCAGAGGACTGAGCCCAGTACTGGAGGCCTGCAGCAAGAGGAAGTTGGTGGTTGTCTGGGGCTGCGAAAAGATCTATCTGAGGTGCCCCAACTGGCAAGACAGACCCCAGTACTTGTGGATTCAGAGCCCATTACGTGATGGCCCTGAGAAATTCTGCTGAGGCGTCCGCCAGCACTTGTCCTTCCTGGGAGATGAACACGCTATCAGGGAGGTGTTCAGGGAATAAGCCAGAGACCACAACTTCATTGCTTGGTTGCACAAGGCTGAAGAGCAGTGCTTCCCTTGTATGATGTACCACATTGTGGTGGTATTGTCTGTCCTGACTTGAACCACTTTGTTCTGGACAGAATCTGAAAAGACCGAAGAGCTAAAGACAGCTCTGAGTTCCAGAAGATTGATGTGGAGCAGAGATTCCTGGGAGACCACACTCCTGAGTGGTAAGGTCGCCTGGGTGAGCCCCACCTTAACAGGGAGGCATCCGTGGTGAGGGTGAGGAGGGAGAAATGAATGAAGGAACCCCTTGTTTCAGATTGCTTTGATCCTGCCACCAGTGTAAGGCCAGGATCAGGGTTTGATAACTGGGACCAATTTGGTAGGGGTCCTTCCTCTGAGACCAATAGGCCCTCAAATGGAACTGAATGTCCTCATCTGGAATCTTGCTCCTGCACAACAGCTGTGGAAGCAGCCATGTGCCCGAGGAGTTGCAGAAAATGCCTTGCTGGTCGAGAGACCCGCAGGGTAAAGAGAGGATGCCAGGCGATGGGTCTGTCCACCCTTTCCGGGGAAGAAGGCCCTGGCTAACCTTGTGTTCAATTCTGCGCCTATGAAAGTTGGGGCCTGAACTGGTTCCAGAACTGACTTTGGTAAGTTTAGCAGAATCCCAGAGAAGTGAGAAGCTGCTGGGTGACTTGCAGAGTGGGATTTCACCTGACCTGGAGACTGACCACAATGAGCCAGTCGTCCAGGTGAGGCTACAAGCAACCCTTGCCTTCTTAAATGAGCCACTACTACAGCGGACATTTGTGAATACCCTTGGCGCAGAGGTAGGCCGAAGGGCATTGCCTGAACTGGTAGTGGCCTGAGAGCAGTTCAGACCTGAGGTACTTTGGTGGGAAGGCCTGATCAGAACATGAAAATAGGCATCTTGAGGTCAGGAAGCTAGCCAGTCCCTGGCCTTGGGAAGCAATATCATTGCCAGAGTTAACATTTTGAACTTTGGTTTCAACAGATGCTTGTTCAAGTATCTTAAATCCAGAATAGAGCGCCATTCTCCTGTCTTTTAGGGTGAAAGTATCTTGAATAAAGCCCCTTGCCCTGATGGCAGGAGGAACCCTCCACTGCTTTGCAGACCAGAGAGAAAACCTCTGCTTCCAAAGCAAAGAGACTTCTGAAGGATTTGCAGGTGGGAAATGCCTGGTCTCATCTTTGGAAAATATTTGAGCTGAGAACCAGACCTGGCCTATTACCTCCAGAACCCATCTGTCCGAGTTGGGACAGCCAGCTCTGGCTGAAATAGGCCAACCTGCCCCCACTGGTACAGGAGAATCGGCCTGGGCACCCCATCAGGGTGCCTGTAACAACAACCTTAGGCTGAGGGAGGAGGCAGTCTACTTGCGCACGTCTACCTGCCTCTGAAGAAACCCCTCTGCGAGACAGCAGGGAGGCTTGAAAGTGGTAAAAGGCCTGGAGAAAGGGTCTGCCCCTTACCTCTGGGAGCATGCCTTTGTGGCATGGCATGCTTCTCCTTAGCCTGGGCACTTTTGTAGGTAGTTCTGTATTCATCCATCTTTCATATAATTTTCTGTTTGCTCCCCAAACAGACAATTTCCCACTACAGGAAAATCCATAGCCTTGACTGAGTATCTTGGGACAGATTAGTGCATCTGAGCCATGCCAACCTCTGAGAGCTACAGAAGTGGCCATGACCCTGGAGGAAACATCATTAACATCAACAGCAGTATGAAATTGAACTTTAGAGGCTTCAATGCCATCAGCAGCACCTGTTCCAACTCACTAGCCAGCTGGCCATGGGCCTGCTTAGCTAACTACTGTCTATGTCCCACCTAGATTTCTGATATCTAGCCACATAAGCCATATAATTTGCCTGCCTGAGTCCAAAGAAGCTGCCATATACTGTTTCTTAGCCATGGCATCAATCTTCCTAGAATCCTTGTCAGGAGGATGTGAGGCCAGAGAATATGAATATTAGCCTTGCCTGCTGCACACCACACTACATGACTACACTGCTCAATAAGGAAGTCTGTATCCGAGCCTGACAAAGTAACCTTCTGTCCATTTTTTTATCTACAGGAGGGACAGAATGAGGATTTTTAAAATCTTTGTTGTTTGCTTCTAAATGACTTATGCAAAGGAATAGACAACCTCCTAGACTCTGGAATATCCATCATTCCACATAATCAGGCTCCTCTTGCTCATCCACAGCCTCCTCTAAAGGAAGCTGGAGGTTTCTACAACCTTTTGTAAAAATAAAGAAAGAGGGACTCAGACAGAATGAGGAGATTCTAAAAGGTCTGTCTGGAAAATGCCGGTTCAATGGGCACGTCCAGACCCTCCAAGCACACATATATTGATCAAATTCCTCCTCCCCTCCTGTGGTTCATAAAATCCTCAACTTCAAAATCCTGAATCACTGGGACTGAGCAGACCAACCTTTTACCAACTGTTGGTGGTTCTACAGATCCCGAGACAGTGACTGGACAATCTGAATGGCTTTAGCTATCTCTGCAGCAGTTGGAACCAATTCTGGACTCCAAACCTCCTGATTTCTTTGTCTTTTTACTTGGGACTGGTTCCTCTGACAGTCTTCCTTTCCAGGAAGTCTCGCCCTGGTCAGAGGCACTCCCTCTGGTCCAGTGGGTACTGGACCGGGCTGGCCATCGAGGTCAGCGGACTTTTTGGCCTCTCGTTCCCTGAGGCGGCTAATCTCTTCTCAGGGTGGCTGCAGGAAATTTTACACCTGGCAGTCTGACAGGAGGTGGTCAACCCCAGACAATAGACACAAGTGGTGTGTGGGTCAGCCTTGGCAAGGCGTCCCCACAGACATCACAGTGTTGAAACCCAGTGGGCCGGTTTTTCTTTGGGTTTCTCAGACATAATGCCAGCCTAACCAAAAACTTGCCCTTTTGATGGCAGTGCCAGGCAAGACACCCTTATCGGTTCCTAACCGTGTCACAGGTATTTGAAAAACGTAATAATTTCGTTTTTAGAACCGATAAGAACGGGAACGCCTCTAAAACCACAGTACAGTTTTAAAGGCAGAAAAAACCAGCGATCGGTTCAAAACCGAACCGATAATTAATTTTCCACACAGACTTGAATTTTTGTACTTAGGATTTACCAGATGAGCTTTAGAACCGAATCACGGTAAAATAATGACTTTTGCGGTTCAAATGAACGAAACTACTCTCTTGAACCGAGAATGAACCGAGCTGAAGGAGCTGATCTCCGGGCGACTGTTCAGTGAGCGAGTAAAGAATCTGACAGTTTCATTTGAAACTGCCAGATGAAACTTTGGGCACAAGCGCCTCGCTGTGAGAACTCAGATCTTCTGGGTTAACTCCTTCCTCTCCGGGCAGTTCAGCTGCAGTGGCTGACTGCTATTGTTATAATATAGCAAGACTTCATGGTGTTTGAAAGCGTGCAGTTGCAGGTGGGGGGGCTGGGTAGGTAGTGACCGTGAGTAAGGGCAGAAGGAGAGAGAGAGAGAGAAGGGTGGGAGAAATCCCAACTGGACCTGCAGTAGTGTGCACTTGTGGGATATGCAGATCTAGAAGAGTCTTTTGAGGAATAGCCCTAAGCGGCAGAAAGGTATAGCCTGCATATGGAAGTTGGCTGATAGGTTATTCAGCTGCGTGGCTAACACTAGTGCTATAAAGCAGTGCTGACCAAGGAGGTGGATGTGGGGTGGCGGGGCAGCCAGGGGCAACTGAGGGCTAATACTCCGCACTGAAGAGCCTGTGCCACTCACGGATTAGTGTTAACTGTAGTCAGGGAGGTCAGGGCAGCACACAAACAAGAGTTTACCAGCATTAGCAGATGTGGGAGGTAGGAGTAATTGCAGCTTAGGAAAAAGTCAGGATGCAGTGAGTCCTACAATTACCTTCTCTGCACTTCAGAGGAAGCCTTCACGGTCATCGCCTTCTTGTGGGGGGGTGGAGGCCAGGTCAGTAACCCTCATGCACCTCAGGGACCCTTCTGCTGTGAAGATAACAGGAGAGAGGGAGATATGGTAAACTTAAATAGGCACCGGGAGGGAAGGGGGAGGGTAGAAAGCGAGACTGACTGGAAACAACAAAAGGCATTAAGATTTCCCATCAAACAGTGAATCTAGCTTACAAAGTACACATATACTATGCTATCTGACAGAAAAGAAAATGCAGTCCTATAAACTGTTAAACTTTATGGGTAAACAGGCAATCAATTTATCCTGCCATGAACATGCAGTAATCAAAGTAGAAGCACAGTAAAACTCAATGTAGTACAGTATAGTAAAGGCAACACAACGAATAAAATATGGTGAGGTTTGAAAGCACCAGACTTTCGTTGTTGCCAGCCCCTCTGGATCAGGTGGCGGCTGCATGCATCAGTGTAGCCACCAGTAGCCAGAAAGGCAGCAGCACCCCGTACAAGCAAGCAGCAAGTCACTTAAAGTAACCTAGGATTCACTATCCACCCAAGCCCTCCCAGGCAATCAGTTAAAGTAACTGTGTTACTGAGTTAAAACTTCTAGATAATGGTCAGATTCTCAATGGTACCACTTGTAAAGAAAACAGTACATCACTCTCGCTGACTCTGTACTCACACTGAAGAGCCTGTGCCACTACGCGATTCATGTTAACCACAGTCGGGGAGGGTCGGGGCAGCGCACCGAGAAGTTCACCAGCATTAGCAGATGTGGGAGGTAGGGAGTAGTGCAGCAGGAAAAAGTCAGGGCCGCAGTGAGGTCCTACAGTACCCTTCTCCGCACTTCAAGGAAGCCTTCACGGCGATCATCTTCTCGGGGGCAGGTTGGCAACCTCGCATCTCGGGGACCCTTCTGCTTCTTTGCACTTCAGAGAAGCCTTCACTGGCGATCATCTTCTTGGAGGGGTGGGGTGGAGGGGCTAGGTCGGCCCCTCACGCACCTCAGGACCCTTCTGCTTGTCCGCACTTCAGAGGAAGCGCTTCACGTGATCGTCTTTAAAGAGGTGGAGGGCCAGGTTGGCAGCCCTCACGCATCTCAGGGACCCTTCTGCTTCTCCGCACTTCAGAGGAAGCCTTCACGGCGATCGTCTTCCCGTGGGGGGTGGGGTTGAGGCCAGGTCAGGCGCCTCACGCACCTCAAGGGACCCATTCTGCTTCTCCGCACTTCAGAGAAGCCTTGATCGTCTTCTCGGAGGGTGGGGTGGGGTGGAGAGCCAGGTCGGCAGCCCTTACACACCCTCAGGGACCCTGCTTGCCAGCTTTGCCATAACAATCAGATACAGGACACTATCCAACAAGAGATAGTTCTCTTATTGGCTGGTCTTCCTCTGCCTACCTCCCACAGGTGAGGAGCAGCTGTGTGAAAAGCCCTGAACTGCTTGGTGTGGTCCAAGTAGTAGAGCAGAGACCTTTGACATCCAGACCGTGGAGCTTTTGTTCCCCTGGAGTGGATTTGTCTTTGAAGAACACAGGTAAAGTGATGGATTGATTATGGTGGAATTCAGAAACCACCTTAGGCAAGAACTTTCTGTTCATCCCAAGCTCAATCTTGTCTCTTTGTGGGATGAAATAGTTGGGCTCAGTGCAGATGGCCTGTAACTCGAAATTCTTCTAGCAGAGGTAATAGCCACTAAAAACAGTTTTCCAGGTCACATACTTAAAAGGGCCATGGGCTCAAAGAGGCTCCATAAGTTTGGCAATACAAGATTAAAACCCCAAGAGGCACAGGTTCCCTATTGGAGGCTGGGCATGAGGAGACCTCTAAAAACTGTTTGAAAACCAGTTGTGAATAGACCGACTTGGTCATCCCCACAGAAAGATAGGCTGAAACAGCAGCCAGATGAAGCTTCAGGAAGAGGGCTTCAAGCCCTGAGTCCTGTAGGTGTGCAGGTAATCAAGATGTCAGGAATCGAGCCTTAGAGGATTAATGTGCTTCTGACTGCACCAGATAGAAAATCTTTTCCATTTTGCTCGTAAGTCTATTTTTTATACTAGGCTTTTGGACATCCTCAGAATCTTCAGCGCTTGCTTGGGTACTGAGAATCAGGAAACTGTAGCTCCTCAAGAGCCAAGCTTTAAGGTGAAGGGTTTTAGACCTGGACAAGACACCCTGTCTGGGGAAGAGACAGAAGGAAGTGACTCAAAGGGAAGATGAATAGCTTGCTGCACAACATGGACATCAGCAGAGGTACCATGCCTGTCTCAGCCAGTCTGGTGCCACCAGTATCATCATTGCAGGCTAATCTCTGGGCGTTAAAGTTCTGAAAATCAGAAAAAAGGAGGAAGGCATAAAGAACCTTTCTATTCAATCCAGTGCTAGGGCATCTGTTGGAATAATTCCAGCATTGGGGACCTGCAGCAGAACAGAGGAAGTTGATGGTTCAGGTGGGAGGTGAACAGATCACTTCTGGTGTACACCACCTCCTGAACACTGTGGCCCAACACTTGTTTGTTTAGGCACCATTGCTGTGCCTAAGTTGATCGACTGAGGGCATCTGCTAGAGTACTGTCTTTTCCTGGGTGATGTATGGCTGAGAGACTGACTCCCAGGGGAATAGGCTAAGCCCTAAATCCTCCATAGCCTCCAGGCACAGGATGGTGGACCTTGTGACACCCTGCTTGCCTATGTAAAACATAGCAGTGGTGTTGTCTGTTCTTATTTGAACTATTAACCTTATCTCGCAGGGCAAAAAGCACTGAGAGCCAGATAAATGGACCAGAGTTCAACAAATTGATGTGGGATTGTGACTCTTGTGGAGTCCAGGGCCACTGACAGAACAGTTATCCATGTGAGCTCCCATCCAAGCATAAAAGCACCTGTAGTGATGATCTTTGAGGGAAGGAAACGTGGATGGGAACCCCCTACTGACAGGTTGGTGGAATCCTTCTACCAGTCCAGAAACTGTAGCAAGTTTTCTGTAACTGGAATCAATTTGGACACGGAATCCTTACTTTGGGACCAGCAAGACCTTGGGTAATGCTGAATGTCCTCATTCTGAATCTGACCCCTAGGACCACCGCTGACATAGATGCCATGTGGCCCCAGTAGCTGAGACTCAGGACAAAAGAGTTTGCCACTTACACAAATTTTGAATCCTTTCCAAGGTAGAAGGCTCTGCTGTGCAAAGTGTCCAGCTGTGCCCTTATGAAGGTGAGAGTTGGGCTGGTGCTAACTGGGACTTCTTTAAATTTATAATGAAGCCCAAAACTTGCAGAGTGTCCTTTGTTAAGGAAGGGCCTGTTTCAGAGAAGACTTTGCTACTATGAGCCAGTCGTCAAGTATGGGTTAACTGATATCCCTTTTTCTTACATGAGCTGCCACTACAGCTAGGCATTTGTAAATACCTTTGGGCAGGTATCAGGCCAAAGAGGCACGACTACTGAAACTGGTAGTGTCCTGATAGAAGTTTGAACCTTAGGAACTTTCTGTGGGCCAACCTGATAGGGATATGAAAGTAAGCATCTTTGAGATCTAAGGAGGCTAGCCAGTCTCCTGCTGCAAAGACTGAATCACTAAATTCAGAGTGACCATCTTGAATTTCGGGTTGGAAGATGCTGTTTAGGAACCTGAGGTCTAAAATAGGCTGCCATGCTTGATTTTCTTTTGAGTCAGGAAGTACCTGGAGTAGAGTCCTTTGTCTCTTTGATGGACAGGCACTCTCTCACTACTTTTCTTCAAAGATGCTTTACTTCAATTCAACAGAATTGTCTCTGTTGAAGCTAGACATGTGAAAATATGAGTTATTTTTAGGGCTGACATCTTTTGAACTGAAGACACAGACACTTTTCACTACCTCCAGGACTCAGCTCTGTCTGTGGTAATAAGGGCCCAGGAGTGGAGGTGGTGGAGGCCTGCCCCCTACAGGCAGAGGGAGGCAACCTGGGCTGAGGAGTCAGGGTTTCTGCTGGGTAGCCGGAGTAGGGGTAGAAATGGACCTTCTCCGCAACCCCTGGACTGAGAGGTCAAACTGAGGGGAAGGTAAAAGACTTGGGAAAGTAGCCCCTACCTCTGTTACCCTATATTGAGGTTTGTGGACCCCCTGAGGCCCTAGTCTTAGTAATGCTGCTCTGATAGTTGCTAGTTGCCTTGTACTCATCAACCTTTTCATATACTCCTCAGTCCTGGAATCAGAAGATCTCTGTCATGAGAAGTCCATAGCTTTGGACTGGGTGTCTTGTGACAGATGTGCGAACCTGAGCCAAACAAAGTGCCTCAGGAAAATGGCCTGGGTCATAACCCTCGAGGCAGCATTATTGCTATCATCTACCATGTGGAACTGGTACTTAGTGGCCTCCAGAGCTGTCTTAGCTGTTTCCACTAACTCTTTGGCCATGGAATCTGAACCTCGTTTGACAATTGCCAATACAGAGTTCCACAGAGCCTTTTGATATGTGGCTGTATAAGCCATATAAGAAGCCAGGCAAAGAAGAGAGAAAGGCTGAATACAGGCCTTCATACCCATGAAATCAGTCTCTTAGAATCTTTTCTGGTGGCTGGGAAGAAAGTGGAACTCAGTTTTATCACATGCTGACTGTTGCACCACTCCCTCATGACTTGGATGCACAAACAGAAATTCAGTATCCGTTTAGAAAATTAGTATTTTTGTCATCCCTTTTTGATGCTTTTTGCCAAAGTGGGGTTTAAAAATTTTCAGTGTTCTTCCTGAAGGGTTTATAAATAGGAGAACCAATTTCTTAGGAGGGAAGACCTTTCCTCTCTCAATAGTCCTAGTCTTCCTCCTCATCTTGGCTGGACTCTTGAAAGGGAGATCAGGAGTGTCTACCATGTGTTGCAGGAAGAAAACAGAGGAATTATCCTCTTGGTCAGAAAAAGCCCCAAAATGTGGATCAGGAGACACATCTGATTCTAGGGCCTTACCCTCAGAGGTGTCATCATGGGGCTCATAACAGTCGTCATCATCATCATCATCATCATCATCATCATCATCATCATCAGTCCTTACTGCAGAGGGTAGATTAGAAGGGTTTGTCTAGGAAATCAAAGGCACTGAAAATAGAACTCATACCCTGGATAGTTTGATAAAGGTGCCAGGCTTGCCAGGGTGCTAGCTGCACATTCGAGCAGACTTGATAGACCTCCAGGCCTTTACCTGCTGGCAAATTTCATATGTTTGTATGTTTGTAGGCTTTTGCCATATCCTCCACAGAGGAAGGTTCCTTGCAAATCTTGAGGCCACCCTCCTGGGTTTCAATAATTTTGACTTATCCTGTCGTTTTCCCTTGCAGCCTCACTAATGGCACTGCCTGGAGGAGCAACAAGATTTTTTCCTTACATATCTTTTGATGCCACTTCATCAGTGACTTGATCAGGTTTTCTTTTGATTTAGAAGCGTCATCAGCCCCTTTAGCCTTATTTTTGAAGACACTTCATCAGTTCCATGTTTAGTGTTCTTTGTTTTTAAGGCACTTCATCAGCACCTGTACTAGGCTTAGACTTCAATGATGCCTCATCAGTACCTGTATTATTTTTATTTTTATAGGTCCCTCATCGGTAGCCTTGGGTCTATGTTTGAGACCAGATGAATACCCTTCTTCTGCCATTTCTCTAACAAAGAACATAATAATGATCTGGACCTAAACACTTTAAACACAGGTCATGGGTATCAGCTTTAGCTAAAATTCTATGGCAGTTCAAGCAATTTTAAAACCTGTTGGTCCAGTCCTTTTCTTTGGGTTTTCTGACATGTCCAGTTAACAGAAAACCCTAAAAGATATTGAACCATTTAAATCTATGGTCCAACAGTCAGTTCTCTAACAGTAAATAACCATGACTTTTCTGAGGTAAAAGTATATAAAACTGCCAGTTCCCACTTAGAAAGGGAACTGCGATAAAATCATAACAGGGAACCGCATAAAAACTATATACGATAAATGAAAATACGTACCTACGTAATTCTTGATCTTCTTGAGCAGTCTCCACCACTCATTCACACTATTGGGATCTCGCTGGAGGCACTAGGACCCATCAGGAGCAAACTTTTTGCTGGAGGTCAGCGCCAGAGATCAGGCGCCCGCGAACAGCGCCTGAAGCCTAGCTCACTGCAGTAATGACTATCTCGGCATCGACCCTCGCGCCTCAGTACCTTTTTACCAAGGAGGTGCTGCGTAACTAACCTAGAAGGGTAGCCTAACCTAAAGACCGAGAGTAAGATAGTCCGGGTGACTCATGTAAGAAGGGTCAACAAAGAAGTCTTCACGGCCTAAAGATTTGAGGAGTGAAGAGCAACAACAGAGGTGAGCTCGGGGGATGGAGGGTGGGTGTGTGAATGAGTGGTGGAGACTCATCAAGAAGATCAAGAATTACGGTAGATGCGTAATTTTCATATCTTCCTGGACATAAGTCTCCACCACTCATTCACACTATTGGGAGTACCAAGCTAATAATCCCCAAGAGGCGGCAGAAGAGACCAGAGCTCACGTTTCTAGGACAGAAGTCCATGAGATGGCTCTGCCAAAGGAAGAATATCGTCTGGCATGGACATCAAGTGCATAATGTTTAACAAAAAATATGCACTGAGCTCCAGGTGGCCGCATTACAGATGTCTGCAATGGGCACGTTGCAATTTCCGCTAGGAGGATGGACCGCTCTAGTAGAGTGGCGTAAACTCTACTCTCAACAACCTGCACCATGGAATAGCAGTGATGAAAGCATGCCACTAGCCATGACGAGATACATCTGATAGCAACAGGTTGACCCAGCGGGTCTCACTGAAGAAATGAATAGTTGCTGGGCTTTGGGAAAATCCTTGGTTCTATCCAGATAGAAGCATAAGACCCTCTTAACATCCAAAGAATGAAGAACGTTACCCTTCATTTTGGAAGTCCATAAAATAAGAGGAAGGACCAAGGTTGGTTTAGATGAAATTCTGACACACCTTAGGAAGAAATTTAGGATAGTCTGAAGAACTACTTTGTCCTTATGGAACACAGTATCTGGAGGGTCTGTGACCAGGGCATGTATCTCAGTGACCCTGCGGGCTGAGGTAATGGCCACTAGGAAGGCAGTCTTCAGGTGAGAATTTTAGCTCACAGGTAGCCAGAGGTTGAAAGGTTTCTGAGTGGGCATGTCTAGCATAAGATTAATGTCCCAGGCTGCAACTGGACATCTTGTAGGAGGTCTGGTATGCAGAATTCCTTAAAAAATCTCTTAACCATAGGTAACTGAGCCAGTGTTAAGAGAAAAATGGCTCATGATACGCTGAAATGGCACTGAGGTGAACTTTGACTGTAGATTACTGCAGACCTAGTTTGAGAGGTCAAGAGGTACTCAAAACCTTATCTGGTGGGCAGGAAAAGGATTCAAAGAGGACTTTACACCAAATCGGCAACTTCCACTTGGCTGTGTAAGTTTTCCGGTGGCTGGCTTCGTGCAGCCAGAAGAATATCTGAAACTCTTGAGAGACATTGAACGGTTTACTTGACCTCTTCAGGAGCCAAGCGTGAAGGTGAAGCGATCTCAGGTTGGGATGGACCACTGGTCCCTGAGTCAAGAGTTCATCTGCAGGAAGTGGTCTCGGAGGAACCGCCAGCATATTGTTGAGTAGTGAAACCATAGCTGCCGAGGCCAAAAGGAGCAATGAGAATCATCTTGTCCCCTGGGACTCGAACTTGAGGAGTACTCTCTGAATTAGAGGAAGAGGTGGAAAGGTGTAAAGCGTTTTGTCCACCGCAGCCTGAGCATCCTGACAGAAAATGCCAGGCCCTGGTTCTGGAGCAGAAGAGAAGCAGTTTTGTGTTGAGTGGGGATGCAAAAAGGTCCAGGTCTGGGTTCCCACTCTTGAACAGTGACTGAACTATGGTTGAGTTGAGAGACCACTTGTGAGGATCTGTCTCTGTTCTGCTGAGGCGGTTCGCCAAGTCGCTCTGCACACCTGGCAGGTAGACCACTTGAATTAGAGCCTTGTGCTCTAAGCACCATTCTCATACCCTCATTGCTTCCCTGCATAAGGGGTAAGAATGAGCACCCCTGTTTGTTGATGTAATACATCACTGCTTTGTTGTCCACTTGAAGGAGAATGTTCTTGTGACGAGAATGTCCTTCAAGCTCGGACCGCATAAAGGGCGGCTCTCATTTCTAGGACATTTATGTGAAGCTGGGACTTGACTTGAGTCCACACACCCTGAGTGTAGAGAGCCTGAAAGTGAGCTCCCCACCCCATTAGGGATGTGTCTGTGGTAATGGAGATTTGATGGTCCAGAGGAGCAAGGGATATCCTTCAGGAGATTGCTCTCTTGAGACCACCAGGTGAGTGACCTCTTCAAAGGTTCTGTCACCTTGATGAGATAGGACTGTGGATGAGTGGTTGGGGACCACTAATTACTAAGCATCCACTGGGTGGTTCTCATGTGCAGGCGTGCTAGTGGTACAGTGAACACTGAGGATGCCATGAGGCCTAGCATCCGTTGCATCGAGAGCCGTAACTGATCCATTTTCCCGATGTGACGGGCCATCTGAAGGATATTGTTCCTTCTGTCTTCTGGAAGAAAAGCCTTCGCATAGGAGGTGTCCAGAAGAGTCCCTATTAAAAGGAGCCTCTGGGAGGGCTGCAGTTGTGATTTCTTGAGATTTAGCAGAACTCCCATGGAAGTAAGGAGGCGAGAGGCCATCTCTATGGCATCCAGAGTCCCTTGCCTGAAAGGGCTTGCTAGAAGCCAATCGTCCAGATAAGGGAACACCTGTATCCCGACCTTTCTGAGGTGCACCGCGAGAACTGCACAACACTTTGTAAAAACTCGCGGCACGAGGATAGCAAAGGCAGGACTCTGAACTGTTAAGGTTGTCCCAGAGCCACAAACCTCAGGAATTTGTGATGCCTCAGGTGAATAGGAATGTGTGAAGCATCCTGCATGTCTAGGGAGGCTAGCCAGTCATGTTGATGAAACAAAGGTAACAGGGTTCCCAGAGAATATTTTGAATTTCTCCTTGGGGAGAAATTTGTTTAGCTTTCTGAGATCTAGAATGGGTGCATTCCCCAGGACTTCTTTGGAACCAGAAAGTAATGGAGTAGAACCCCATGTTTCGTTGATGCAGTGGCACTGGTTCTACTGCCCTGTTGTTCAGAGGCCCTGAATCTCGGCGGCTAGAAGGTCTGACTGAAGGGTAGACAGCTTGGGTTGCCGTTTGGGAGGACAATCCGGAGGGTCCCACAAGATTGAGTGAATACCCTCGCAAATTATCAAAGGACCCATATGTCTGAGGTTATGGACTTCCACTAGTTGTAGAAGTGCATCAGGACGACCTCCCACCGAAGAGGAAAAGTCCACCTCGGGCAGCTTTGAGCCCTGCGCTTTCTGCTACCTTCTTTTGAGGTTGGGCAGGTTGGTTCTTATGGAAACTTCCTCTGCCCTGCCTCGAAAGGACTGACAGTTATGAAACTGATGTTTACTGACATGCCCTTGAGGGGGGCTGGAGGAGTCGAGCCAACAATGGCTGACCTAGTCTTTTATGTAGCCTCTAGAGCTTGCTCACCTGGCGATCAAAAAGATATGCACGATCAAAGGGCAATGCCATCACCTGCTGCTGCGCATCATTCGTGAAGCCTGAAGTGCGCATCCAGGAATGGCGGCGGTACAAATACCAGCAGCTGCTGAGCGGGAAGCAGTATCGAAAGCATCCATGGCTGCTTTAACCTGCTGGTTGTTAGATTCAATACCTCTGGTAATGGTTTGAAGAAGCTCCGCTTTGAATCCGAGTCTGGAAAAGCTTCAACCATTTGCTTGATAGAGTGCCACAGGATATATTCATACTGGGAAAAATAGCCTTGGTACTGGCAATACACATACTTAGGGTAGAAGCAGCAAGACTCTCTTACCTAAGGTGTCTATCTTACGAGATTCTTTGTTAATAGGTCGAGCTGTAGTAGTTTGAGGAAGGATGACCTTATCATTCTCTGCCAGGACTACAATAGGATCCGAAGGCTTGAGATGCCAAAATGGGACGATTCTTGGGGCTGAATATTTCCTATCAATGGATTTAGCCACCGAAGGGTGAGAGCAGGATTATTCCATACCATTTGAGACAGCGTCTCGAAGGAGAAGCCTGAACCAGAGGAGTCAAATCCGTAGGGATCTCTGAGGCATGAAGGTATTGGAGTCTTAACAATTTCCCAGGATCGATGTCTGTAGTCTGGAGAGAAAGTGTGGAACTCAGATTTTCAACAGAGACTTAAAGAACAGGTCCTCAACCACAGGCTGTGTAGCAGTAAAGATCCTGCTTCATCCACATCATCACCCAACCGAAGGTCTGGGTCAGGCTCAACATCATCTTCTGATAGTCCAGGAGGGACTATATGGACAGGAAAGGAATGAAAATCAGAAGAGAGGAAGAAGGAGGCAGTGAATAGAGGAGTCCTGGAAAACAGAAGGAGCCAGGCCCCGGCGCCGGGCTGCAGCACTGAGAACAACGCCAGAGGGACCACATGGCGCGCGGAATGGCACTGAGAAGCCGCATGTTGCCGATGGTGCCGTGAGCCCGCTGGCGGTGTAGAGGACGCACCGACAAGCCGCATGGTGCCAACAAGCCATATGGCACAGAGGATGGCACTGACAAGCACGCAAGCACCAAGGACGGGCGCGAGCGCACCACTGGGCGCCGAGGATGGCACCCGAGAGGCCACACGGCGTCAAGGTGCCAAAACAACTCCAGTCTCCAAAAACAGATTTTGAAGAAAAACAGCAGGAGATAAGGGCATCGGTGTGGGCCTGCACTGCAGCCATGTGAGGGAGAACACCTAAGCACGGAATCAACAGCACCGAAGAAGGTGCCTGCGACCAGGAAAGCCCAATCACCTACCTGGTTGCCCAAAGGCCAAGACCCACGACGATCGAGCCAGGCAGCTGACCCAACCTTGAGCCATTGCTCCCCACTGACGTAAACTGCTCATCTGAAGACCTACCTGCAGGTGGGGTAGGGCTCGATGTCAAAGCCGTTGGCTACCAGAAGCAGAGGTTGGTGAATCAAAGGAGAAGACGGCAACTAGCCCTGATAACCCGACGTCACGCGCAGACATATCAGAGGGCGACCTTGAGTGATGCCTTCTTTTAGACCTATGGGCCGAGAAGAGCTCGAGGCTGAACGGTGCCAAGAATGCAACCATTTATTTTATGCTTCCACGGGACTGCCCATCCCCGGCATTGACTGACCGTTGTCAGACCCCTTCCGGAGAAGGCGGTGAACTGGACCCAGCCCGACTGACTGAACAGCTTTCATAAGTCTCCCTACCATCACCTGACCTGCTCATGGTCGACTCCGTCAATGTAGGCTGAGACTTCTTTATTTTATTTAATTTAAAATAAGAATAAACTTAAGTGATACTGTATCGAGATAATACTACAAAATAATAAAACTGAAAACTATGCTGCTAGTTTGAAACACTAACTCCCGACAGGCGAGCACGTCGTCACTGAAGCACGCCGCGGCGAGAAAAAAAGGAAGCTGAAGCGGTTGGAGGGTGGGCACCGAGATAGTCATTACCGCGGTGCTAGGGCTCGCAGCACCGTTCCTCGTGGCGCCATGTCTGGCGCTGACCTCCAGCAAAAGTTTGCTCCCATGGGTCCTAGTGCCTCCAGCGCAGATCCCAATAGTGTGAATGAGTGGTGGAGACTTTGTCCAGGAAGATCTTAAAACTCTTTAAAATTAAGCGAAAGGAACCGCGAAATCGCACAACCGAGAAAACGCGGTTCCCAGGGGAACCGATGGAAACCACAGAAACCTAAATAAAAAATACTCAGCACACTAACAATATAAGAAACTAAGAAAATAGCTACCAGTCTCCAAGAAAACAACTTTTCCTATCAGGAGAGAGAGTGCTTCAGAGGAAGTGTTGCTCAGTCCAGCAGAAAAAAATACTGAAGCCTCCTGCCCTCTCATTGCTCACCACATTCAATAGCTTCAATCTGATTGACTAATTTATAAACCCTATTACCTACATTCCACCTCCAGGGCACTGCTAGCTATCCAGCTGACCGCTATAGTTACTGAAGCTAAAAAGATCCCTGGGCTAAGAAGCACAATGTTTTTAAAATCTGTGGGCAGTGATGGGTGGGAGAGACAGAGGACACCTGCAGCAGAGCAGAGATGGGGCAGGAGTGCCTACACAATGACTAGAGCTCTGTGTATGAGCAGCTCACCCACCCCAACCGTTGAAGCGGGTATGTGTGCTGGAGGATGGACATCGTGCAGACTGCTGGTGAATGCACAAAGCTCCTTAAGTCAACTCGCGTGTCCCTGACAGGCTGACAGCAAGAGGAAGTACCATCAGAGTGTCAAGCAAGCGGATAGCACAGCAGCAGGCACAGTAGTACAGAGCCTGAAGACAGGTATGCTGCACTGATTGTTTGCTGGCATTGTTGTGGCTGTGGTCAGACTCAGCCAGTTACCAAAATCGGTCTTTTGGCATCCCATAGCTTGGGGACACATGTGTTGAGATGGGGGTTCAGAAGCAAGACTGTCCCACTGGAAAGGAATGGTGGCAACCATATTTCCACCTTAGGCTCAGTCAGTTCCTTCTCCTCATTATCCTGTCCCAGTTCCTGCTCAGGGTACAGGATTTGGGGAGGGGACAGCAGCGTGACTCCCCACAGCCTGCATGGCTTGGAAAAACTGTCACATCCTCTTCATGTCCTTCAGGTAGGGCATAGGCTTGTCTGGCACAAGTTACTCTGCTTCTTTTTCTTGCAGAGGAACCGTGATTTCTCAGCATGCTTTTTCTTTCCTGACATGGAAGGTAACAGCTAAGCTTAAATCTCTTCGTGTTTATTTCTATCACTGGCATCAGGGCTACTCTGTTAGATTTTGTTTGATGAAATGCACTGAAATTAATTATTTGGGAATTTATGGGTTGCTGTTTTGAGACAGACACCCCTGGCGAAGCCACTTTGGGTGGCAATTGTAGGGGCTGTTTGTCTGCACTCCTATGCACCAATTAATTTGCTCTTTTTCAGCCTAAGTGTTGTGTATGCTGTTTCTTTCTGGTTTGGCTTATGCTGTACAGCAGTACATTAGTGACATGGTGTGATCTCCCTTAACCTCCTAGTATCATACACCCATTAGATGCCCTGTGATGTTTACTGTACACCAAAGATGGCCTGGAAGTTTCATCAGTCTTCTTTGTCATGGACACCTGCTTGCACTATTTTTCAGCACCAAGGACCACTACGATTCAAAGAAACCTTCTGATATGTTCTTCCACCATCAGGGTAACCTCATAGTTTAAATAGGAGACCACTGAAGTGACACTGGGGAGGATACTGGGGCAGTGACTCATCTTTGCTGCTCTTTCCCATTTTTAGGCAAATTAATTTGCAGAGATCTCAATCAATTATTGTGGTCAAGGCTGAAACCGTCAAAACAAATCTGGTGGGGCAATCTGCCTGTACCAGGAGCACTGAGAAGGATTTTATCCTCTTCAGGCTGTCTTGTTTAGGCCTTTAACCATGCTAGCCTGACAGAAAAAAAGGAAGCAAAGGCTGACTGCACTCCAGAAATATATCCAGAAAAGTGCCAACACAGAAATGTGAGGCGTTTAATGCAAAAAATCAGTGTTGCACCTAATGTAGGCACACTACCACCGACAGAAAAAGGTTCTAAGATGGTTTAGTATTGTTGTACTAAATAAAAAATACAACCATTTTTAAAGAGAGCCAATGAGAATAAAAATAAAAAAGCTTGGAGCAGTTTTATTTTAAAAATCACTAAGCGGAACTGCATTGAATCGCGGGTTTCCACAGTTCCAGGAACTGCCCTTGAACCCAAAAATAACACTAATTTTAGTACAAGACATGAAACTTAACTAAACTTATACAGAGTATCAAATATACAAATAAAATAACTTACGTTATAACATATATATATTTTTTAAAACAACTTGAGTCAAATAGGTTTGTAACAGGACTTCAAGACATCTGAACACTTCAGAAGACAAATAAATATACCGTTAGAATGTTACATGGAGTGTAACCTCAGTGAAGAGGTTAAATTTTAATAAATTTCAAATTCCATGTCTGGGACAATGCAGAACTGGAGCACCTTTGCTGCAGCCACATCCAAGAGCACAGCCATTCTCGATGCCCTACAGGTGCGTGCCTCAGGACAGTTAGTTTTGGAATCCACTCATGAGGGAGCAATCTTAGACCTCGTACTCTCAAATGGGGACAGTGAGAGGATCTCAGATCTAGAAGTGGGTAGCCATATGGAAACGAAAGACCACCAAACAGTGTGGTTCACGATAAATTCAGCTACAGAGTCAAACCATACAAAAGTGAAGGTACTGGACTTCAGGAGGGTTGACTTTGGCAAGATGAGAGAGTGTCTTAGAAGAGCACTAGCAAACAGGCTAGAAGGAGGTGGAGCAACAATGGGAAACATCAAAACTGCTATCACAGAGGCAACAAGTCTTTGTGTAAAGCAAATAAACAAATCAAATGAAAGAAAAAGCCACTATGGTTCTCAAAAGAGGTGGCAAAGAAGGTCGGGAGAAAAGGCAGCATTCAGGAAGTATAGGGAAACACAGAAGGAGCAGAACAGACAGTTGTACCAGTTAAAGGCAGAATGAAGCAGGAGGGAAGTCAGAATAGCAAAGGCCCAAACTGAGGAAAAGACAGTCATCTCAGTTAAGAACAAGGAAATGACAGAAAGTATACTTGGAATGGCAGAAAAGGAGATATTGCTGATGGATGATCTGAATATGCCAGATGTTAACTGGGGTTATTCTAGATGCCCCAGAGGCATGCCTAGACAACTAGTATTGGAGCCCACTCGAGGAGGGCAATCTTAGACCTGGTTCTCTCAAATGGAGATGGAGAGGATCACAGATGCAGAAGTGGGTAGCCATCTGGGAACTAGCGACCATCGAACAGTATGGTTCACAATAAACACAGCAATAGAGTCAAGCCATACAAGGCAAAAGTACTAGACTTTAGGAGGGCAGACTTTGCCAAAATGGGTGAGTGCCTAAGGAATGCACTAGCAAATGGGCAGGAAGGAAAGGTGGAAGAACAATGGGAATAATAAAAACTGCCATCACAGAGGTAACAAGCCTTGTGTGAAGCAAATAAACAAAACAAAATGGTTTAAGAAACCACTATGGTTCTCAAAGGAAGTGGCAGTGAAGGTTCAAGAGAAAATAAAGCATTCAGGAAGTACAAGGAATCACAGAAGGAGCAGGACAGAGAACTGTATCAGTTAAAGCAAAGGAGGCTGGAAGGCAGTCAGAACAGCAAAGGCCCAAACCAAGGAAAAGATAGCCAACTCAGTTAAGAAGGGGATAAAACCTTTATAGGTACATCAGGAGGCGAAGGAAGACCAGGAGGGATAGTGAGGCTTAATAAAGGGAGGAGGGTGGGCAGAGGAGACTGTAAAAGGCAGAGATACTAAACAAATATTTTTGCTCAGTATTTACAAAGGAAGAGGGGAGGTACCAAAACAAACAGTAGAAACACTCTGGATACAGAAGTTGATACAGACCATTTACAGAACAAAGGGTTCTGAAAGAACTCTTAAAACTGAAGGTGGACAAAGCAATGGGGCCTGATGGATTCATCCCAGAATTTAAAAGAACTAAGGTAGAACTAGTGACACCACTGACTACCCTTTTAACAAATCATGGGAGGATGGGGTGGTACCCGAGGACTGGAGGAGGGCAGATGTGATTCCCTTCACAAAAGTGGGAACAAGGCCGAAGCAGGAAACTACAGACCTGTTAGTTTAACCTCAGTGATAGGGAAAATGATGGAATCACTTCTGAAGGAAAGAATTGTCGAGTATCTAGAGGCCAGAGGGCACGGGACCCTAGGCAGCATGGATTCACGGCGGGAAGGTCATGCCAGATGAATCTGATAGATTTCTTTGACTGGGTGAACAAAGTAGTAGATCAGGAAGGGCTATGGACATGGCCTACCTAGACTTTAGCAAGGCATTTGACACAGTCTCCAGAAAAGATTAACATACAAGTTAGCCAGCCTGGGAGTGGGTCCCAAGATGACAGCCTGGGTAAAGAATTGGCTGGAGAATAGGACACAGAGTAATAGTAAATGGAGTCCACCCAGAAGAAAGGAGGGTTACTAGTGGGGTACCGTGAGGGTTCAGTATAGACTGATCCTCTTCAATGTCTTTATAAGCGTCATTGCAGAGGGACTAGAAGGAAAGTATGTCTCTTTGCAGAGACAAAGATCTGCAACAGAGTTGATGCACAGGGTGGGGTGGAAAGGATGAGAAGGGACTTGGCAAGGTTAGAGGAATGGTCAAATGTATGGCAGCTAGATTCAATGCTAAGAAGTGAAGGTAATGCACCTGGGAAACAAAACCCAGGGAAGAGTACACAATGGGGGTGAGATACTAACAACAAAAATGGAAAGGGACCTGGGGGTAGTCATATCAGATGACCTAAAGGTGGGCAAGCAATGTGAGAGGCAGCAAGGAGGGCTGGGGAATACTGGGATGCATAGGGAGAGGCATCACCAGTAGAAAACAGGAAGTTATTATCCTCTGTACAGACAGCTGGTGAGACCCCATCTGGAGTACGTGTGCAGTTCTGGAGACCCAATCTCTGCAAAGACATAGACAGGATGGAAGCTGTCCAGAGGAGGGCACTAAAATGGTGCAGGGTCTGCACTGGAAGACATATGAAGAGAGATGAAAGGAGCTTAATAAGTATAGCCTCAAGGAAAGGAGGGAGAGGGGGACATGATAGAAACATTCAAGTACCTCAAGGAATCAACAAAGTCCACGAGGGTAGCATCTTTCAAAAAAGGTGTGCAAGAACAAGAGGCACAATTTGAAGATGGGGGGCAGCTCAGAGGTAATTTAAGGAAGTATTTTTTCACAGAGAGGTTGTGGATGCATGGAGCAGCCTTCCAGAGGAGGTTGTGGAGTCAAAATCAGTGGTGGAATTCAAGCATGGGACAGTCATAAGGCCATTCTGGGGGTGGGGGTAGGAAGAAGTAGGCTGCTGGTTAACTAGGACCTGCAGCTTATCCAGTAGGTAGGGAAATGGGCAGACTGGGTGGGCCAAGCGGTCCTTATCTGTCTCAAATTCTAAGTTTCTACGTTTCAAGAAGGGATAAACCTTTATAGGTACACTAGGAGCATAGAAAGACAAAGGGAGGGATAGTGATGCTGAATAGAATGGATGGTGGGTGGGCAGACAGGGACAGTGAAAAGTAGGATACTGAATGAATGCTTCTGCTCAGTATTCACAAATGAGGAGGGGAGAGATGCCTAATCCAGTTAACAGAAGCACTCTGGAAAGGTGGGTCAATCCCAGTCCTTTCACAGAAGAAAGGGTTCTGAAAGAACTCCTAAAACTTAAGGTGGACAAAGCAATAGGGACTGATGGACTTCACCCCAGAATTCTAAGAATTAAGGGAGAACTAGTGAAACCACTGACTACCCTTTTAACAAATTATGGGATGATGGTGTGGTACCTGAAGACTGGAGGAAGGCAAATGTGATTCCCTTCACCAAAGTGAGACCAAGGCAGAGGCAGGAAACTACAGACCTGTCAGTTTGACCTCTGTGGTAGGGAAAATGATGGAATCACTTCTGAAGGAAAAAACTGTTGAGTACCTAGAGGCCAGTGGGGCATAGGACCCAAGGCAGCATGGGTTCACAGCAGGATGGTCATGTCAGACAAATCTAATTGATTTCTTTGACTGGGTGACCAAAGTAGTAGACCAGGGAGGAGCTGTGGACATGGCCTACCTACACTTTAGCAAGGCATTTGACACAGTCCCACACAAAGATTAATAGTCAAATTAACCAGTCTGGTAGTGGGTACCAGGAGGGTAGCCTGGGTAAAACATTGGCTGGACAACACAGAAGGTAATTGTAAATGGAGTCCACTCTGAAGAAAGAGGGTTACTAGTGGGTGCCACAGGGTTCAGTACTGGGTCCAGTCGTTTTAATGTCTTTATAAGTGACATTGCAGAGGGACTGGAAGGAAAAGTATGCATCTTTGCAGATGACACAGATCTGCAACAGGGTTGATACATGAGGCATGGAAAGGATGAGAAGGGACTTGGCAAGGTTGGAGGAATGGTCAGAAGTATGGCAGCTTGGATTCAATGCGAAGAAGTGCAAAATAATGCATCTGGGAAACAAAAACCCTGGGGAAGATTGCACAATGGGGAAGTAATAACAACAACAAAAATGGAAAGGAACCTGTGGGTAATCATATCAGATGACCTTAAGGTTAGCAAGCAATGTGAGAAGGCAGTAGGGAGGCTGGGGGATACTGGAATGTATAGGAGAGGATCACCAGCAGAAAACAGGAAGTTGTTATCCCTCTGTACAGACAGTTGGTGAGACCCATCTGGAGAACTGCATCCAGTTCTGGAGGCCCCATCTCTGCAAGGACATAGACAGGACAGAGGAAGGCAACTAAAATGGTACAGAGTCTGCAAGAGAGGCCATAAGAGGAAAGACTAAAGGAGCTAATATGTATACCCTTGAGGAAAGGAGAGAGAGGGACATAATGAACAGGTTAATCACCTGTAACAGTAGTTCTAGGAGTGGTATATGTTGTTCATCCACACTCATTGGCATTGTCCTTCCCCTTTAAATCTGCAGGAAGTCTTCAAGCTGGCTTTCCCACCTACCCGGGTGGTATATGCCTTGGCTCTGCCCCATGATGCCTGATCTTAGCCTGCTGGAAGCCAGACTGTGTGCATCTGCAGCCAGAGAGGTCGGGTGGGTCCGTGTGGATGAACAACATATACCACTCCTTGAACTACTGCTACAGGTGAGTAACCTGTTCTTCTAGGAGCGTGGATATGTTGTTCATCCACATTCATTGGCAGACTCTAGCAGTTCTCCGAGAGGAGGAAGGAAAGCGACAACCTGCTACTTAGGAACAGAGATGGGAGAACTGAAGTCCTAAACCAACATCTCGGTGTGCCTCGAGGTCATTGTGGTAGTGGGTAATGAAGGTGTTTGCTGACTTCCAGGTAGCAGCCTGACAGATTTCCTGGATAGGGATGTCCTGGAAGAAGCCACCAATGCAACAGTATGGTGGGTTAAATGAGCTCTTATCCCTCTGGGAGGCTCCATTTCTGCCAGCTCATAGCACAGACCTATGCATGATGTAATCCATTTCGCTATGGTCCATTTGACTGCAGGTCTGCCAAAAGCGGCTTCAGTGTAGGTGACAAACAGCTGGTGAACCTCTCCTGAATTTCAGTCATACTCTCCTTGTAGTAGGAGACCGCACGTCTCAGATCCAAAGTATGGATCCTGTTCTCGGCATCCTAGGTGTAATTAGGGAAGTATACAGAAGAATCAACACTTGGTTAAGGTGAAACTCTGACAACACCTTGGAAGAAATTTCGGTGAGGGTGCAGGACAACTTTGTCCCTGTGAAAACCAGATAAAGGAGTCCACTGAAAGCACCTGAACCCCCTGTCCTTCTGGCTGATGTGATAGCCACCAGGAAGGCTGTCTTCCATGACAAGTGTGACAGCTCACACTTGTGCATGGGTTCAATAAGCTTGCCCATGAGCTTTGCCAAAACCAGCAGTAGATCCCATGAAGGTGGAGGTTCATGCACGGAGGATATATGTGATCCAGGCCTTTGAAAAAGTGCTCAACCACTGTCTCCTGCACCAATGTCGTGGCGGCCTGCACCTGGTAAGCAGAAATGGCTGCCAGGTGCAACCTAAGGCTCAATGACCGTAGACCCCTCTTGGAGAGGACCAAAGACAGTCGAGAATGTTAGCATCAGAACAAAATAAGAGGTCCAGACTTTACCATGACACCAATTGGAAAATCTTTTCCATTTGAAGACATAACATTTCCTGGTCGATTTCTTTCTAGATGCCTCCACCACAGTGTAGACATCCTTGGAAAAACCCAAAGCCTGGAACTCCTAGCTGCTCAGGTACCAGACTGTGAGGTGCAGGGATTGAAGGTCTGGATAGAAGACCTTCCCTGGTTGAGAGATATCAGGTCCAGGCATGTGCAAAGCGGCTCCAGGGGCCTGAAGCTGAGGCTGAGGAAATCTGGATACCAGAACTGGCATGGCCAGTCTAGGGCTACCAGAATCACCCTTGCCTAGTCCCTCCTCACCTTGAGTAGCACCTTGTGGATCAAGGAAATGGAGGGAATACACAGAAGACCTGGGGTCCATGGCCTCGAGAAGGCATCCCCTGCAACGAGCCCGACTGGGGGGGCGGCATGACACACCCTCAACTGGTGCTTTCCTGGGGCAAACAGGTCCACCATCGGTTTGCCCCAATGGGAGAACAGGCTGTAAGCTACCTCTGGATGGAGAAACCACTCATGGGATGTCTGGTCTATGCAGCTGAGAGCATCCGCCAGCTGGTTTGAGGCTCCTGCCACATGGATGGCTAGGAGATCCATATCCAACTGGCTTATGAGGGTCCAGGCAGATCACCTCCTTGCACAACAGATGGGAATGTGTGTCACTCTGTTTGTTGAGGTAGTACAGGGTCCTAATACTGTCCATCTGGACTTGGAACACTTGACCCCGGAGCTGAGGTGGAAGCTGACAGTGCCTGTCCGATTGTTCTGAGCTTCAACAGGTTGATGTGGCATCGGGATCCTCAGCGGTCCAGAACCTATGGGTCTATTGTCCCCAAATGTGGCCCCCAGCCCATGAGAGGCATCAGTCATGAGGACAACCGTTGGCCCGAGGCAAACAAATGGGATCCCATCCTGCAACCGGTCTGGGGCGGGCTACCATTGGAGAGCGTGCACATCTTCTGGGTTACAGTGATCAGCTGGTTGAAATTACCATATCGCTGAGTCCACTGGGTGGCCAGCTCTCATTGAATGGGGCGCATGTGCAACTGGGCCCAATGGACCACTGAGGTGCACATCGCCAGTAGCCCAGAAGCGCAGAAAGTCCTGGGCAAGGCACAAGTGCCCAACTAGAAATGATTGGGCAAATGAGGAGAACCTCCACCCTGTCCGCTGGGAGCTGAGCACTGGCTTTACAAGAATTGAGTTCTGCCCCAATGAAGTCCATCACCTGGGAAGGCCACGAGTTCCGACTTAGCCTCGTTGATCAGGGGCCAAGTTAGGAGCAGGTCTGGAGGCCAGAACCGTGGACCTCTCCACCTCCTGTTGGGTGGAACCTGCCAGGAGCCAATCATTGAGGCAGGGTAGATTCTGAACCCCCAACACTGGAGATGGGCTGCCACCACTGCAATGCAGTTGGTGAAGCCCCGGGAGCTGATGACAGGCCAAATGGCATGGTTCTGAACTTGTACAGGGTCCCTTGACCCGGAAATGGAGGAACTGCTGATGGGACATGAAAGAGCGCATCCTGCAGATCCAGTGAACAGAACCACATATTTTGCTCCAAGGATGGCATGATCTAGGACAGAGTGACCATCCAAAAGATGCAAGACCTGGGAAACTGATTCAGGTCATGGAGATCTAGAATGGGGCACCAACCACCCATCCGCTTGGGCACCAGGAAGTACCTGGAGACAAAGCCTTGGTCTGCAGACTGATCTGCCATGAGAGCTACTGCCTCCTTGCAGAGGAGCTGAGCAATGTCATCTCGAAGAATGCGGAAATCTGTTCTTCCTGAGGGCGCAGGCTCGGCTGGGAGGGTATTGCTTGAACTCTAGAGGCAGTCCCTGACTGACCACCGAGAACCCACCTGTCCAAAGTGATAGCAGTCCAGGCGAAAGGAAGTGGCGGAGCCGACCCCACAGGAGGGCGCAGAGCTGGTGTGATGGAGACAGGGGTGAAGCCCTTCTCATCACTGGGCAGGCTAGAGGAGGAGGAGGCTCCAGGACCTGAGCCTCAGCCTCCTTGCAGGCCTGTTGGGGTCCAGGCTTGGGCCGAGGTGCCAAGCTGAGCCTGCTGCTGCTGATGCTGATGTTGATGTTGCTGTTCTCCTTGGTGGGAGGACTGCTGAACCACAAAGGAAGAGTGCCAAAAGGCTTCTTTTCTTCTGCTGGTTCTTGCCCAAAGAACCCTTGGCAGAAGTGGTGTCCAAGGTGGCACTGGACTGCTCTATGCTCTGTAGGTGATCGGCCACCCTAGGCTGAACAAGTTGGTCCCAAGGAAAGACACATCAGCTAACTTATGCTGAGTATGTGCTGGGAAGGAGGAGAGCCTCAGCCAAGCCCTGTGGTGAGAGGCAACTGCGACAGCAATCGAGTGGGCACAAGAATCCCTGATGTCCAGGGCTGTATGGAGCTGCTGTATGGCAATAGCACAGTCCTAGTCCTGGACCTATTTGACCGTGGTCTGCATGTCCTCAGGGAGATGAGAGGACTTCATCTAATGACCTGGGAAGGGCATGAGAGAAGTGTGCCCTGATGATGGTTGAACTGGCCTGACAAAGGCTCAAGGAGGAAGCCGCACAGACTTTCAAGCTGAGTGGTCCAAATTCTTGGACTCTTTGCTGGGAGGTTGGCCAGTGTCGGCTGAACTGCCAGTACGCCTGAACACAGAGATGGTCACCAGGCTCTCAACTGAAGGGTACTCTGTGAATCCCGCAAGGGACCTCGTGGGCACCCCGTACTTGCGGGCCATGCAGGCAGACTGTGCTAGGCATGAGGCAGGGCGCTGCCACAGTTGAGGGCTGGGCCAACAATGACTTGCCACAGGAAAGGCCTCCATCAGGGTATCCTCTCTTGAGGATATCTGCAGAGGGTACTCCGCCTTTTTCTGGATAGGTTCCAGGGGTATTCCTGTAGAGTTGGAGATGAGATGGAGAATCCTTGGAAGGAGGAAGGGCCTTCCTCCATCCCTGTGCCAGCGACGACTCATCATCCCCAAGATGAGTGAAGCCGGTGACATCCAAGTCTGAGGAGTCGGGGTACAGTGGCCTGCCACCTAAATCACCCTCGACCCGCTGGAGGCAGTCCAGGGTGACCGTGGCCGGCCAGACATCGGGAAGTCCGATATCTTGTCAGTCCTCCTTCAAAGGGCCCTCAATAGGCTATTTAGGCGGAGGTTCCACAGAATCGTGGAGAGACGGAATAGGCTGAACCAGGGATGGAATGGAATGGCCCCACAGGCGGGGAACCAAAGGCTTTGGTTCCGGGGGTCGGCTTCAGCCTGGGAGGAGACAGCCAAGTAATGGCGGGGTGGGCAGCAGAGCCAGCTTCTGCTTGGTCAAAATCAGCTGTTGCCACATAAGATCCTCGTAGCTCCAACGGAGTTTCTGCTGGAGCATCCTCACCCAAGGAGGATGTGATGACCTGTGGCATCGCCTCTTCTTCGAGCACTTATGGCTCTTCCTCTGTAGTTTGGCTGAGGGGTTCTGGACCTCGACTGAGATCGGGCAGGCTGACTCGGTTGATCAGGAGACATCGGGGAATTGGTGAAACCCAAGGGTCTGGAACCGGGTCCTTAATGTGACACCAGCTGGCTGGTCTCCTCATCAGGGAACACAAGGACTGGAGTCCTTTCCAAAGGTCGTTGACCACGGCCAGCGACAGAGGGTCGATTGAGTCAAGAATAATCTTGACCTCATCGGCCACTTCCTCAGTCATCTGGCCAGATCGAAGATCCATGAAGTCTGTGGCTGAGGAGGCGATCTCGACCGAGGTCAAGACTGCATGCTCCTTGGACTGAGACCTCTCCGGTCCCAAGAGATCCTTCCCTTAGATGAAGAAGAACTGGGCTCTTTGTTCCTCTTCCAGAGTGGGAGGAGTATGAGCCCATGAATGCCTCACCTCGGGTGGGAGACTGGCACAACTCTTTGAAACAACCTCTAAAGGTGGAGCCTAGGTTGAGTGGAATGAAGAAGCTTTGATTCACCAAGCGTGGACAGCTTCTTCTTCAAACGCCTGCATGTGTTCCAGCTGCCCGGTGGAGCCAGCGGCTGCAGCAACTGCCCACTTAGCCTCCTTGGACTTCACTGAGGATTCCTTTCTCCGTCTCCCCAATTTCAAATGTGCCATGTGGTCATCCAGGATGTTGGGAAGGAAGGCCAAGCAGTAACTGCAGGACGTGGTGTCATGGCCGACACCTGGGCAGTAGACACCACGTGAGATGGTATTAGTGCATGACATCTTCTGGCCGCAAGGACACCAGCGAATTCCCAGAGAAGATTTTCTACCATGATCGAAGACGCAAAGACGCGATCGCTTAACTCGAACAAGGTTTAATAACGTGTAAAACCAAAGTTTTTAAAGCCAAGACCTATGAAATGCGAGAGCATGAGGGAGGCAATCTGTATCTTCCAGCAGAAAGGAATATCTGGCGTCATGGGGCGGAGCTGAGGTATATATCACCGGGTGGGTGGGAGGAGTCAGCTTGAAGACTTCCAGCAGATTTAAAGTAGAAAGGGCAATGCCAATGAGTGTGGATGAACAACATATCCACACTCCTAGAAAAACTTTCAAGTATCTCAGTTGAATCAACAAAGTCCAAGAGGGTAGCATCTGTCAGAAAAGAGATGTGCAAGAACAAGGGACATAATTTGAAGATGGGGGTGGGGGTTCAGGGCAATATGAGGAAGTATTTTCTCACAGAGAGGGTGGTTGACATATGGAACAGCCTTCCTGAGGAGATTGTGGGGTCTAAAACTGTGAGAGAATTCAAGAATGCATGGGACAGACATAAGGCAATTTTGTGGGGGTAGGAAGAAAGAAAAATTACTCACCATAGTAATGTTGTTTCTTCTAATGGAGTCTTCTGTATTCAGACATAATGCAGTTAGCCCCAGCACCGAACTGCCCAGAGAGGAAAGAGTTAACTTTATGCAGAAGCATAGAACGATGAGCTTGAGCTCGGTTTTCAAACCTCTGTCTGTGGTACTTCCAGTGTAACCGTCAGATTCTTATGAGCAAACTAACATACTATAGTATGGAAATTGTTCAAAATATAACCAAAGGGCAAAAGATTCCTTTTGGGCCCAAAGGACTCAAGTCAAGAACCCAAGAAGGAAAGGTAGTGACAACATCTAAGTCTAAAACACCAGAAAACAATATCTACTCCACCCAAGAGGAGAGTACAAGGTACACCTCTGAGGTGCAACACTGTACCTGCCAGCCCTCTTCCCAAAACCAGGTTCTGAGAGGTGAGGCAGGAAGGAGGTCTGAATACAGCAAGACTCCTGTAGAAGAAACAACATTACTATGGTGAGTATTTTTTTCTTCAAACAACATGAAGTCTTGCTGTATTCAGACACAATGCAAACTACCAAGCAGTTCCCTGTGGAGAGGAATGCAGAACCTACTTTGGGAAGAAGCTTTGAGTATGCTGTACCAAACCTAGCATCACTCCTAGCCTTGATGTCCAGAGAGTAATTCTTGGTGAAAGTATGTACTGTTTTCCAGTGGCTGCTTTACAGATCTCTAACAAAGGTATATCTCTGGCACGCAGCAAGAGAAGCAGCTGACCCATAGTCGATTGAGCCCTCAGGCTTGAAGGCGTCCTACCCAACCTTTCATAATGAAACTGTATACAAAACAACCCACTTGCCAACAGTTCTTTTAGTGGCAGGCTTACCTTTCCCACTTCACCACAAGTGAGAAACAATTGAAGACAGTAAGTTCTATGTACCTTAGTATGCTCCATGAGTAGCTAAGGGCCCTCTTAACATCCAGACTGTGTAACCTTCTTTCACCTGAAAAAGAACAGTCAGTGAAAACACAGGAGAGATATGGACTGGTTCAGATGAAAATCTGATACCACTTTGGGCAAGAACCTCCTACTGGTTCTTAGAGCCACTTTGTCCCTATGGAAGGAGATGGAGTCAGGTTAGACTGACAGGGCCTGTAACTCACTAATCTGCCTGGTAGAAGTAATAGCCACCAGGAACACAGTTTTCCAGGTCATATTTCAATTCGCCAAAGCCAGAGGTTCAAATGGTAGTTGCATTAGCTGAGCTATGCAGACATTAAGATCCCAAGGCAGTGGGCTCCCTAAAGGGAGGGTTAATGTGAACCAGACCTTTGAAAAACTTTCTGAAAACAGGATGAGATGCCAGGAAATTGCCCTTCCCTGGTGAGAGGAATACAAAGACAGCTGCTAGATGAACCTTCAGAGTGGCAGGCCTCAGGCCTCAGACCATTGAGATGAACTAGATAGTCTAAAGTTGTGGAAATGTCTGCAGAATCGGGCAGGATGCCTTTCTGAGCACCAAATAGTGAACCTTTTCCGTTTGGAGTTGTAAGTTTTCTAGTGGAAGGTTTTCTGGAGGCCTTCAGAATATCCAGAACTCCTGAGAAAGATGTAGTGATGCATATTCTAACTCTTCAAGAGCCAGGCCTTGAGATTGAGAGACTGGAGATTGGGGTACCAGATCCGCCCTGGGAGGAGGACAGGAGATTGGGTAGAGACAGTGGATGTGACACTGACAAAGACAGCAGTAGAGGATACCAAGGCTGTCTGGCCCAATCTGGAGCCACCAGTATCACTGTGCAAGGTTGAGTCCTGATTTTGATCAGAACTCTGAACAGCAGAGGGAAGGGAGGAAGGCATAGAGAAACCTGCCCTTCCAGTCCAAAAGAGAGCATCATGGGAACCATCCCCAGGACTGGAGGTCTGCAATAAAACAGAGAAGTTAATGATTGTCCGGTGCTACAAACAGATCTATCTCTGAGTGTCCCACTTGGAGAAGATAACCTTCAGGATGTGAGGATCCAGGGACCATTCGTGGTGTCCCTGTGAAATTCTGCTTAAAACATCTGCTAGTACGATGTCCTTCCCTGGCTACCAGAGAAGTCTGAAGAGAATAGGCCAGAGACCACAGTCAGGGTTGGCTTGTGCACAAGGCTGAGGACTGAGTGCCTCCGCTTGTTGATGTACCACATTATGGTGGTGTTGTCCGTTCTGACTTGGACCACCTTGCCTTTGACTGAATCCAAGAAGCTCTGCAGGGCTAGGAAAACTGATCTGAGTTCCAGGAGATTGACATGAAGGAAAGACCCTGTGGAGACCAGAGCCCTTGAGCTGTCAGGGCTCCCAAGTGGGCTCCTCACCGTAGGAGAGAAGCATCCATAGTTAGAACTACTGATGGACTCGAGAGAAATGGAACCCCTTGTCTGAGGTTGTCCTGGTCCAGCCACCACTGGAGGCTTGAACCAGAGTCCGAGTCACTGGAATCAGTTTGGTAAGTGAATCCTTCTTTTGAGACCAAAAGACCTCAGATGAAACTGAATGTCCCTCATCAGGAACCTTGCTCTCTGCACTGGTGCCATGGAAGCTGCCATGTGGTCCAGGAGCCTAGAGGAACTGTCTTGCTGGGCGGGAGACCTGAGATCAAAAGGAGGAAGCGAGATCCACTAGAGCCTTCACCCTTGCCAGGGAAGGAAGGCTTTTGCTTGTATAGTATCCAACTCTATGCCTATAAAGGTGAGAAGTTGAACTGGCTCGAAGTACAGACTTTGGACGATTGAGAAGAAACCCCAGGGAGCTGAGTTGGTCCTCGGTAGTTTCAAGAGCTGACCTGACCTGTAAAGGTGACTGACCCACTAAGAGCCAGTCATCCAGATATGGGAAGATGGTGATACCCTGTCTTCCGAGTAAGCCACCATTACTGCAAGGCAATTAGAACACCCTTGGAGTTGATGTAAGGCTGAATGGCATGGCTCTGAATTGGCCTGAAGGCAACTTGAACCTGAGGTAAGTTCTGTGGGAGCACCTGTAGGAATATGGAAGTAGGCATCCTTGAGGTCCAGAGATGCTAGCCAATCCCTGGCCTTACATATGAACATACGAAATTTGCCAGCAGATAAAGGCCTAGAGGTCTATCAAGTCTGCTCGAATGTGCAGCTAGCACCCTTATCTCTGCAGCTGCCCTCCCTTCCACCCTTCCCTTCATTAACCCTCCCCTTGTCCTGTTCCATCCTCGTTTGAAGCAGTCCACTGTTCTACTGCATACCATTTCAGCAGGTAACGATTCCACCCAGCCACCACCTCTCTGTAAAAAGTGTCTCCTCATCTCCCTCCTGAACCTTCCTCGCCCAGTCTCATATCATGGCCCCTGGTGCCCTCCCTCCTTACTTGAACAGCCCTCTGTACCCGTCTTGTTTATTCCTTTCATGTATTTAAGATTTCAATCATGTCACCCTGTCTCTTCTCTCCTCCAGTGAGTACATGTTCAACTCCAAGAATTATTCCCAGAGTTACAATTCTGAATTTGAGCTTTAAATGTGTTTGTTCAAATACCTTAGGTCTAGGATGGGTCGCCACTCTCCTGTTTTCTTTGGGGTAAAGAAGTACCTGGAGTACAGTCCTTTTCTATTGTGCGAGTAGGAACTTTCTCTGTAGTTCTGAAAGCTAGAAGAGAGGAAACCTCTTCCTCGAGGGCAAGGGTTTCTGAAACTGATGCAGGTGGAAAGACTTGGCCATCTTTTTGGAAATCTTTTGAAGCTGAGGGCCAGTCCTGGCTTACTACTTCCAGGATCCACTTGTCTGAGGTCACAGACTTACAGGCCTGAAGTAGTAAGCCAGCCTGCCTCTACTAGAAATGGGAGTCAACCTGGGCTGACACATCAGGGTGTCTGCTTGGTAGGAGCCTTAGACTGAGAGGAGGGGAAGCAACACGTGCTCATCCCCTCTACCCCTCCCTCTGAAGAACCCCTCTGTGAGAAGGGAGGAGGCCTGGGCTTGGTAAAAAGGCCTTTGAAAGGGCCTGCCTTTCCTTGGCCTGTGCACTCCTGTATGTGGTCCTGTATTTATCCATTTTCTTCATGTAAGCCTCTGCCTGCTCCCCAAACAGAAAGTTACTTACTACAGGAAATCCACGGCTCAGCCTGGATATCCTGTGAAAGGCTAATATATCTGAGCCAAGCATGTTTCTGAGAGACACAGATGTAGCCATAACTCTAGATGCCACATCACTGCACTCCACAGCAGCATGAAATTGCATTTTGGATGCCTCACTTCCATCAGCAGCCACCTCCTCCAGCTCCCTGGCTAGCAGGAGAGGCCTGTTTAGCCAGTTCCAGAACCATATCCCATCTGGATTTCTAGTACCTGGCTGTAGGCCATATAAGTAGCCTGCCTGAGTCCCAAAGAGGATGCCAAATACTGTTTTTGGCCATGGCGTCCCACTTTCTGGAGTCCTTATCCAGGGTGTGTGAAGCCAAAGGAATGTTAGCCCTGTCACAGGCTGCAGCCTGCACTACCCCTAACATGGCTGCAATGACTATAAAGGAACTCCACAGCTGAGTCTGATAAATACCTCCTGTCCATTCTCTTATCTACAGGAGGTATTAAATTAGAGTTTGTAAAATCTTGTGTGTCTGTTTCCCAAGGATTTATGAAGAGGGATAGACAGCTTTTGGACTCTGGGATGTCCATCATTTCCCACAAATCAAGCTCTTCATCCTCCTCTAAGCTTCAACCAAGGGAAGCTGCAGGGTTTCTCTGCCCCTTTGTAGAACAAAAATGTGAAGGGGACTCAGACAGCCTGGGAGGAGAGACACCTGAGGGCCTTTCTGGGAGATGTCCAGTTCAATGGGCACATCCAGACCCCCTCCTCATCATCATCATCGCTATCATCACTGGGATAGTCTTTGTCTCCTCCCACTCCTTATAATAAGCAACTGGATCATAATCCGGAGAGGCGGATCTGGCGAACCAACTGCTGAACCAGCGGTACCGATTCAAAGCGGAACGGTCTAAGCGACTGAACAATACTAATCACTTTGGCTATTTTGTCTGCGGTTGAAGAATGCGATACAGGATCCGAACCGGCAGACTTACTCTTCTTTGCGGAACCAACCCCTCGAGGTCGGCTCTCCTTTGCTCGAGGAGGTATCTCCTAGGTCAGTAGACACCTCCTCAGGTTGGCTGCAACTGAACTGGGCTGGCCATCCAGACCCACGGACTTCTCAGCATCCCTTCTTCTCGGCCTACTCAGTCTTTTGTCTAGACTGGATTTAGGAAAGTTTTACAGATTTGGCAGTCTGACTTGAGGTGGTCAAATCCCAGACAATAAACACAGATGAGGTGGGGTCAGCCTTAGCAAGGCCTCCCCACACTCAGTACAGTGTTGAAACCCAGTGGGACCAGTTTTCTTCTTGGATTTCTCAGACATGGCCAACCTAACAAGTTACCCTATTGCAGCTTTCAAGCCAGGTAATATAATAACCGACTGCTTACAACCATGTCACTGGCTTTGAAAAGAACCAGCCAAAGGTCCGGTTCTTTTGAAATCTATCAATGCGGAACACCACACTAATCCCAGAAAAATAAAATTAACAAGTTTGGTTCAACTGAACCGACTGTCGAAGAAACCGAAGAGAAAAAACAATTTCCATTTTTTGCAAAACAAACACAGTCACTATCTATCTACACACTACTTGCCATAGACAAGAGCTGGAAATCCGAAAATAACAACTAAACAAGCATTTGTCAATGCCGAATGTTTGCATGCTGGCAGTGGCAGTGTAGAAGTTACAGAGCTGCATAATAGGAATGGCAGTGAAGTACTGAACAAGCCACCCCACCACCACCCTGCAGAGAGTGACAGGCATTGGGGTGTGCATTTTGGGTCGTCGAGCATAACGGCCATGCTGTTTCACCACCACCCCACCCTGCAGACACACAACCAAGTGTCCACGGTGTTCCTTGGGCTCTTTGGCCCTTATGCACATCCCATTTGATTAGAAAATCGGTGAGATGTGTGCGATATAGGAGAATGGGTGAACTTTGGGGCTGAAGAGTCCAAGGCATACCTCGATGCCTCTCACTGGCTGCAGGGTGTGTAATGGTATGAGCATCACAGGCAAGAATCCCAAGTCACACCCTGATGCCTGTCATTCTGTACAGGGTTGGGCGTTATGGTTGGAAACCCTAATACATGAGCATTCGTTGATATTTTCACTCCAAATTTTCACCTTTTTTTTGTGACCCCACCTCATGAACAGGGGAATATCAGTTTGTTAGCAGCTGCTTATGCACAGTGACTACGGCATTTAGCACCACAGGTGCAAAAACATTCTGAACAGGACGTGAAAATGACAGCTGTACTGTTCATGGGAGGTGTAAAAAATGGCAATGTTGCAAATCTGCAGTAAAAATATTGAAAAAAATGGTGAAGTCACGAGCACACAGAAACTGTACACGCACACCGTAATATAATTAGGTTGGGATTTTTACAGCAGATTATCAACTCAGGCATTTTGGTGACTCTGATCATGAACAGTGTCACTGTGATTTTCTTTATCTGTGCCAAACAATGATTTCCCACAGCAACCGCATCTCTGCGCTGAAGTGTGAAAACACACTTCAGCCATGTTGTGAAAATGACAGCTGTACTGTTCATAAGGAAGTGTGGAAAAATGCCACTGGTGAAAATCTGGACTGAAAATATTACAAAGTCATGAACTTACGAGGTGCATGGAAGCTGCATAATGCTCACTAGTAACACAGTCATTTATGGACTTTTGTCACCAAATTTTCAACATAGCCATTTTAAGACCTCTGCTCATGAACAGTGTAACTGTGATTTTCTTAATTGTCTTAAACATTGCTTTCACACACAAGAGCACTATTATGCGCTACATGTCTGAAAACACATTTTAGGCGACATATGAAAAATTGCAGCTGTACTGTTCATAAGGAAGTGTAATAAAATGGCAATGTTGAAAATCTGGAGTGAAAGTATTGAACATTTGCGAACTTACCAGCGTTAGGGAACTGTACAATGCCTTCGTAAAACAGTCATTTTGAATTTTTTCATCTAATTTTCAACATAGCCATTTTAAGACCTCTGCTCATGAACAGTGTCACTGTGATTTTCTTAACTTGTCCTGTACATTGATTTTTGCACAACCGACTGCGCCATTGTGCACTACCATATGGCGGAAACACATTTTGGGTGAGATGTGAAAATAACAGTTGCACCGCGCATAAGAAGGTGTGGTAAAATGGCAATGTTGAAAATCTGAGGCAAAATATTGAAATTTGCAAACTTACGAGCATGCGTAGGAACTGCACAATGCGCTAAGTAAAACAGTCATTTTGAGGATTTTTTGCAGATTTTCAACATGGGGTTTTGTGGCCCTTCTCATGAACGATGTCACTGTCATGGCATTATTCAGGCCGGAAGGGTGATTTTGCGCAATGACTGCGAGTGCCGCCGGGCCCGAATAACACCATGACAGTGACATCGATCATGAAGAGATCCCCACCCATGTTGAAACTGATGCAAAGGTCAGAAAAAATGCCTGAGAATATGCAATAAAGTTGAAATCCTATCTGGCCCATTATAAAGCACCAGCATTTCCTCAGTTCATAGTCGGCTTTGAAGAGTGCAGGCGTGTTCCCGGTTCACCAAAGATCGTCATGCTGAGCTCCGGAGGTAAGTATGGGGTGAGGGGTATGGTGAGAGCAGGGTGCACAGTGGGTGGGTGCGGGTTGTGGGAGGGGACTGGGAGACTACAGAACCGTTTTTCTTTAAAGGTTTTTTCTAATGATGGCGAGGGCGTTTGCCAGCTGGGGTGGGCTCCCAGCTTGGCACAAATGCGATTGGAGGGTGTTCAGCGAAGGGGATTGGGCACCCCGTCGGCCAGAAATAACTTGCCACGCTGGGGGCTCTAGCGTGGCTCCTTCTACTGGAGGGAGTGAAGCCGGCGGGGATTGGGCACCTCGTCAGCATAGCATGGGGGCAGGAGAGACAGATAAGCCGACAGGGGGTGGGCACCCCATCGGCTATTCCATCGAGTTGCCATGCTGGGAGTGGACACCAGCGTGGCATTGGGAGGCTTTGGGGGCGCAGCAGCCGACGGAGTTTGGGCACCCCCCTCGGCTAGAGAGTGTGTGTGCGTGGGGGGGCAGCATGCATTCGTGTGGGGCCTGTGTGTGTGTGTGTGTGTGTGTGTGTGTGTGTGTGTAGGGGAGCTGCGCATGAGCAAGCGATATCTTATCACTGCTCACAGAAGCATTGCTCCCCTTTCAACCCTATGCCATTGCATTTTGGAGCTTGTCATAGACAGCTCCAACATGTACGATAACCTGAGGCAGCGCCTGCCAGCACACTGACTAAATTAGAGGAGGAGGTGACACATCTCGAAATCTCCGATGATGGCACTATGTTTCTTGCACATGCGTGCAAGCAAACATAATCATGCAATTTAAACTGAAGCGCTTTACTTTACTAAACCGAGCAGAGGAAATCTCGGAAGCGACTTCACTGTTAGGCAGAGTAAAGAATCTGACGGTTACACTGGGAAGTACCACAGACAGAGGTTTGAAAACCGAGCCCTAGCTCAACGTTCTATGGTTCTGCACAGAGTTAACTCTTTCCTCTGTGGCAGTTCAAGTGCTGGGGCTAACTGCATTATGTCTAAATACAGCCAGACTTCATGTCGTTTGAATAGGCTATTGGTTAACTAGGATCTGCAGCTTATCCTGTAGGTAGGAAATGGGCAGACTAGGTTGGCAGCGGGCCTTATCTGCTGTCAAAGTCTATGTTTCTATGTCTCTATAGACCCCTTATGGAGCTCAGAGCACTGGCATTATGACGGGCAACCAGGGTATCAAATGCGGGATTACGCCACCCTCCCAAGCTCACCCCTCCCAGGTAGGAATCCCTAAGTGGGGGGCAATCACAACCACACAACAGTGACTGGCAACATTGCCACTTAGCACCCTAATTGCCCAGCGCCATAGCGCTACGCCTTCCAGGGTAGAACCGACTTAGATAATAGAGTTGTAGTACATCATTACTAAACTCTCTTTGTTAAAATTATAATAATGAAACAAAATGTCATTTATATTTCTGACATTCAACACTAAGAAAAGAAAAAATGTAAGTATAAAAGAAAGACTGCTAACTTCAATTTTATTAGCACTTATAATATGCCTTTAGATATAGTAAGCTGAAGTAACTGTCAAAATATGGGATTTAGTTCTTCAGTGACAGAATACCAGAAAGTTTTTTGTTCTATGTGTAAATGTACCCAATAAAATATTATCTAAAATGAGAAACTCTAGCTAGGAAAACCATCCTAAGCAGAACATTCGTTCTTCTAAATTGCAACTGCTTACTGAAAAATAAACATCTCTCAGTGCAGTTACGAACTGTGTGTCCTGGTCTAAGAACCTCAGTACAAACTAAGTGCTATTCGGAACTGTGTGTCCTGGTCTAAAAACCTCAGTACAAACACTTCAACTGTTTTTTCCCCAACACCTAATTACCGTTGGTTTAAAACTAATGAGCCATCTGAGTTCTGTTGATGCAGAAAAAATGTAAATTTGTTTTGAAACAGGCTATGAAGTGTAAAACTAAAAAAATAAGTCAGATGACAACATCGTGTTTTAAATGAATAAACACATTACATGCCGCATTGGCTCACTATTTAAGTTGTGAGAGTGCTTTCACATTCAAAAGATGATTATATGTTTTATTGGGCCAGGTGAAACACCAACTTATTTGCTAAAATCTAAGGAACAAACATCTAACTGTTATGTCATAGGGCTAGTGGTAAACAGGTTGCTACCAGTAAATATTTGTTGTAGAGACTTAAAGACCTACTGGTACCTTGGGGAACATTTAAAAAGTATATTTAAACACAGTGTAGCCTATGGAAGAAATTCTGTTAGACGTACTATGCTTTCATTTCCCTTACCTCCAACATAGCAAGTGTTAATTCATTATCAGTGGGTAAGATTCACCTCTGCTACAGTCACTGGCACAACTCAGAGTTCTAAAATCAGCACAGAATGTCGCTGGCAGTAAGCTTAAGTATACCACAGCCTCAAACTGATGAGCCCACACTTCTTGCCATGCAGTATAACAGTTTGAATAATGTACTTTAGCATTTTTCACCAAGATGACTATGACATGGAACCTTTGTAAAAGAGCTTGCACTCAAAGGTCTTTCGAATCACTAAATAAATAGGCATAGAACCTAGCTAGCTAGATGCATTTTTAAACTTGCTAGTAGGGTACATAATTCTGTTTATCTTGATAGTGAGGTACGTCACTAGTATAAGTTGCGCCTCACTGATCTCCCTCACACTGCTGTAAACCACAAGACAGCGTGAGCGTGTACTCCACAGATCTACATGTCACCCACGGTTCATTTAAAACTCTCATGCAGTTTTACTTTCACAGTCTTTTCTCAAATGTCAAATTTTAAAATGCAAATACATATTGTATATACCAGACATGAGCTATGCATCCGTAAGATATGGTACTTATCTAAATTTATGGTCAGTCACCTGTTGTTCCCTCTCTCCCATTGATGCGTCACTCATGAAAGTCATAATAAGCTGGCCGCTCGTGAAGAGCAAATTCCGTATCTCATGGATGCACATCACATATCCTCTATAATTATAATTCTTTGCAAAAAAAACTTTGTTAATGCACTAGATAAGGTTGGGTACAGTGATAAAAGTGAGGAAAGGTGGCATTGGGGTTTATAACCTAACATCCCACCACCTGCAGGCAGCAACCGGAGGAGTGTGCCTGGGGTTCTCAATCTAACACTCGCCCAGTTCTCATATACTGTATCCATCTCAGCTCATTTTACTCATAGAGTGATGTGAGTGTTAGGGTTCAGAACCCCAAGGCACACCCAATCCTTTGTTGCTGCCTGCAAGATGAGGAGGTGGGAATGCTAGGGATTGGAAACTGTAATGCCACATTTCCCTACTTTGTCACTGCAACCAACAATTAGTAGTGCATTAACAAAGTTTCTGGAAAAGAATATATATAGAGAAAAAAACGTTAATGCTCTAGTTAGTGTTAAAGCCACAAAAGTAGGAAATGTGACATTAGAGTTTCCAACACTAACAACCCACCCCACCATGCACACACCAACAGGCATCGTGGGTGTGCCTTGGGGTTGTCAGACCAACACTCACCTCATTCTATATGAAAATAAGCTGAGATGGGTACAGTATAGGAGAATGGGGTGAGCATTAGAACTGATGACCCAAGGCACCCCCCGATGCCTGTTGGTGTATGTGCAGGTGGATGGGGTAGTTAGTTGGAAACCCTAATGCCACATTTCCTACTTTATGGGTTTAAACTCTAGCTAGAGCATTAACAATGTTTTTGCTATTTATTTCCTACTTTTAAGATAGTATAATCGTATCCTTATTTATGCCTGTGGGAGTGCAAGACCCTCCAGGCCCTACACTCCCATCCATCCATAGATGTGTATACATACGTATGTAAAAGACAAAGAACCTCTGTGGGTAAACACTGAGGCAAGGTTACCCAAAGGGCATTTGGCTGGGAAGCCAAGTTTCAAGAAAATAAAAATCACACATGCCCACACAATGCAAAGCATCATGGGCTGCAAATACAAATCACCAGAGAATGTTATGCTGGTCCAACTTTAAGCAGAATTGTATGGTGCGAAGGCCTCTCACACGTTGCAAAGGGTGCTAACAGATGACATAGACACGTGTTTCGTTCTACCAGGACTCATCAGTATGCCTCGTCTGTTTGACATCCCAGTGGAGTGGACCAGCTACCCTAAGACAGTGTGTCTTGGATATGTTGTTGGTGAACCCATTAAAATAAAAAACTATTTAAAAGACAAAAGAACCTCTGTCTAAACACTGAGGCAAGGGTTACCAAAGCGGCATTTGGCTGGGAAGCCAAGTTTCAAAAATACAAAATCACACATGCCCATACAATGCAAAGCATCATGGGCTGCATATACAAATCACCACAGAATGTTATGCTGGTCCAACTTTAAGCAGAATTGCATGGTGCCGAAAGGCCTCTCACACAGTTGCAAAAGAGTGCTAACAGATGACACAGACATATGTATGTAGTTGTGAAACACAGGGCCCTCTGAGCCCTGCACTTTCATTATAGGACAACAGTGACCAAACTGTCAGCATAGCCATCTTATTACCCCACCTCAAGTACCTGGTACAGAAAATTTTCAAATCCCTGTCAAATGTAATTCTGCACAACTGCAACACCATTCCATGCTATAGGTGGAAAACATATTTTGGCCAGGATTTAAAAATTACAGTTATAACATACATGAGGTGGGGTAATAAGAAGAATATATTGAAAATCTGGGATTAAAATATTTAAAATTTCTAAACTTACAAGCGTGCATAGCGAAATTGCAATGAATGGTCATAATTTTGTCATTATTGATAGTTTTGACCCCAAATATACAACATAGCCTTCTTGACCCGACCTCATAAACATAGTCAGGAAAAAGTGTCAAATCTCACCTGAAAGGTGATTTTAGCCAAATGACCGTGGAAATCACCTTCGGGGAGATTATAATGTCAGTTGTACTGTTCCTGAGGTGGGGTCCCCAAAGGCCATGTTGGGAATTTGGGGTCAAAATCTCAAAAATGGCTAAGTTATGCATAACAGTTGAAACCCCACTGAAATACATTAAACTGCATTTATCTTAGTTTCTCATATTGCAGTCGCTGGTTCCAGCACCAAGGCGTGTCTTTGATCAAAAAGTGGGACTTGAACCTGGGACCTGTTTAGGTGAGTGATGGTGTGTGGGGTGTACTGCAGGGTGTGGAGTGGTGGGTGCTAATTGGGAGGTGGGAGTGTAGAGTCGGTGAATTACCATTCTCTTTTTACAAATTTTGTAAACAATCATCAAGGGACCGTTTTCTTCATTTCAGCTGTTGCCTGAAATGGGAGGATGGGAGATGCCGCTAGACACCAGGGACAAAAAGTAACCTAAGAGGGATGGCAATTGGAGGGTGGGGGTACCACGAGACACCAAGAAACAACAATAACATAAAGGGACAGTGATCAGATAGTGGAGGGTGCCACTAGATACCACAAATGTGATCTGTGGGTGGAGGGTTCCACTAGACACCAAGGAACAAAAATAACATAAGGGGACAGCGATCAGAGGGTGTGTGTGGGGGCACTAGATACCAGGGCATGTGATCAGTAGGTGGGGTGCACTAGTCACCAGGGACAAACAACATATGTGGATGGTGATCGGAGGGTGAGGGGTGCCACTAGTCTCCAGGAATAAAGAAAAATTTCTCACCTTAGTAATGTTGTTTCTTCTAATGGAGTCTTGCTATATTATGACATATGCAGTGAGTCCCAACCTTCGAACTGCTCTGGAGGTGAAAGAGTTAACTTTCCATGCCAGGCATGGAACTTTGAGCTCAAGCTTGGTTGAAACTCTGTCTGTTGTTCTTCAAACTCAAACCGTCAGATCTTTATGAGCTAAACTCACTGGCGTCCTGTGTGGAAGCTGTAAACCTACACTAGCCAACTGGCTACTAAACATAACAACACATTTTTGGTCCTAAAACAAAGACTCAAGCCAGGAGACCCAAAAATGAAAAACCAACACTAATTCACCCCCAAAGGATGGGTGAACAACAAGGTGGGCATCCACTAAATGCCAACACTGCACTGCCCACCCACATCCCAAAACAAAGGTTCTGAGAGGGGCAGGCAGGGGTGAGGTCATAATATTGCAAGACTCCATTAAAAGAAACAACATTACTAAGGTGAGTAATTTTTCTTCAAACAACATGAAGTCTTGCTATATTATGACATATCAGACTACACAGCAGCACCTCCATGGAGGAGGGACAGAACCTACTTAGGAAATAGGCTCTATAGCACAGCTGTGCCAAACCGAGCATCACTCCTAGCCTGGATGTCCAGGAGTAATGTTTGGTAAAAGTATGAACTGTTTTCCAGGTAGCTGCTTGACATATCTATAGGATAGGGATGTCCCTGGCAGCAGCCAGAGAAGCAGCTGTACCTCTGGTAGAGTGAGCCCTTAGGCCTGAGGGAGGAACCTTACCAGTTTTCATAACAAAATTGGATACAAGAGACAATCCACCTGGCAATGGATCTTTTAGTGGCAGGTTTCCTTTACTAACCTCACCATAAGTGAGGAACAGCTGGAGGAGTCAAACCTGTGATCTTTAGTACGTTCTATGTAGTAACTAAGGCCCTTTGACATCTAAACTGTGCAGTCTCCTTTCACCAGAGGAGGAATGGTCAGTGAAGTACACAGGGAGAGACATAGATTGATTAAGGTGGAAATCTGAAACCACCTCAGGCAAGAACTTCCTATTAGTCCTGAGGACCACCTTATCCCTGTTAAAGGAGATAAAATCAGGCTCCACTGACAAGGCTTGCAATTCACTTATATGTCTGGCAGAAATGATGGCTACAGAAACACAATTTCCAAGTCAAGTACTAGCTCTGCTGAAGACAAGGACTCAAAAGGGGTTGCATGAGCTGGGCAATGCAAATATTGAGATCCCAGGCAGGGACAGGGTCCCTGAATGGGGGTTGTGTGAAGCAACCCCTGAAAACTTGGAGAATACAGGATGAGCTGAAAGAGAAGAGGGCTTACCTGCTGATAAGAAAGCAGAGATGGCTGCCAGGTGCACTTTTAGGGTAGCTGGTCTCAGCCCCAAGGAATTTCAGTGGACCATATAATCCAGACTGTGGGCAAGTCAGCAGATTCTGGGAAATATGCTTTCAGAGCACCATAGGGAAATCTCTTCCATTTGGAATTATAAGTAGCCCTGGTGGAAGGTTTCCTAGAAGCCTTCAGGATATCCATACACCTTGGGAGAGGTGTAGGTCAGCAAACTCTTAACTCTTCAAAAGCCAGGCCTTAGATTGCGAGATTTGAGGTTCGGATACCAAACTCCCGTGAGCACAGGTTAACAGGTTGTGATTCCTGGGAAGACACAGGGGAAGGTGGACTGCTAAGAACAGTAGGAGTGGGTACAAGGGCTGTCTGGCCCAATCTGGAGCAATCAGGATCATCTTGCAGGGCTGAGATCTGATTTTGACTAGCACTTTGAACAGGAGAGGGAAGGGGAAAGCATACAGAAACTTCCCTCCAACTGAGAGGAAAGGCATCCAGAGGACTGAGCCCAACACTGGGGCCTGCAGCAAAAAGGGAAGTTAGTGATTGTCTGGGGCTGCAAACAATCTATCTGCGCGGTGCCCCATCTGGCAAATACTACCTTCAAGACCAGAGGATCCAGTGACCATTCGTGATGGCCCTGGGAAATCCTGCTGAGAGCATCTGCCAGGACATTGTCCTTGCCTGGGAGGTGAACTGCCGTAAGGGAGGTGTTCAGTGAGTAAGCCAGAGACCACAACTTCATTGTTTCCATGCACAAGGCCGTGGACCGAGTGCCCTTGCTTGTTGATGTACCACATTGTGGTGGTGTTGTCTGTTCTGACCTGAATAACTTTGTTCTGAACAGATTTGGAAAAACTTGAAGTGCTAGAAAAACTGCTCTGAGTTCCAACAGATTGATGTGGAGCAGAGATTCCTGAGGGACCTCAAACCCTGGGTAGTGAGGTGCGCCACGTGAGCTCCCACCCCAAGAGGGATGCATCTGTAGTAAGGATTAAGGAGTGAGACTGAGGGCAAAGGGACCCCTGTCTCAGAATGCTCTGGTCCTGCCACCACTGTAGGGCCTGGATCAGGTTCGAGTCACTGGGATCGATTTGGTTAGAGGTCCCTCCTTTGAGACCAAAAGGCTCTCAAATGGAACTGAATGTCTCTCATCTGAAATCTGGCTCAGTGCACTACTGCTGTAGAAGCAGCCATGTGTCCCAGGAGCTGCAGAAAATGCCTTGCTGGTCAGAGACCTGCAGGGTGAATGAGGAGGCCAGAGACCAGGGTCTTTGCCCTGTCCAAAGGAAGGAAGGCTCTGGCTTCCTCTGTGTTCAGTTCTGCACCTATGAAGGTGAGGAGCTGGACAGGCTCTAGAACTGACTTTGGAAGATTCAGAGGAAACCTAGAAGGTAAGCAGTTGCTGAGTTACCTGAAGATGTAACTTGACCTGGTCAGGAGACTGGCCTACTATGAGCCAGTCGTCCAGGTAAGGAAAGATGACAATTTTTGCCTTCTTAGGTAGGCAACTGCTACTGCCAGGCATTTTGTGAATACCCTTGGAGCAGAGGTGAGGCCAAGAGCATTGCTCTGAACTGGTAATGGCCTGGGGGCAGCTAGACAGAGGTACTTCGATGGAGACTTCTGATGAGAATACAAAGTAGGCATCCTTGAGGTCAGGGACGCTAAGCAGTCCCTGGCCTTAGAGAGGTAGAATAATTCCCAGAGTCATCATTTTGAACTTTGGCTTTAAAAGGTGCTTGTTTAAGTATCTGAGATCCAGGATGGGCTGCCATTCTCCTGTATTTTTTGAGGTAAGGAAGTACCTGGAGTACAATCATTTGCCCTGGTGTAGGGTGGAACCCTTTCCACAGTTCTGAGAGCCAGGAGGGTAGAGACTTCTGCCTCTAGGGCAAGTGCCTCTGATGGATTTGCAGGTGGAAAGGATCTGGTTCTCATCTTGGAAATTTTTTGAAGCTGAGAACCAGTCCCTGGCTACTACTTCAGGACCCACTTATCTGACCTGGACAAAGTAAGCCAGCCTGCCCCTACAGGTAGTTGAAATCGGCCCTGGCCACCCCATCAGGGTGCCTGTTTGGCAGGGGCTTTGAGGCTGAGGGGTGGAAGCAGGCCTGCTTGTACCCCGTACCTCTCTCTCTAAAGAATCCCTCTGGGCGTAAGCTAAAGAGGACAAGCAGCTGGAAAGGCCTATGAAAAGGCCTGCCCTGCCTCTGGAAGGCTGCCTTGAGGAGTGGCCTGCCTTCCTTGGCCTTGCACTCCTATAGGTGGTCCTGTACTCATCCATTTCTTCATGTAATTCTCTGTCTGCACCCCAAACAGGGAATTACCCACAACAGGAAAATCCATGGCCTTAGTCTGGGTATCCTGTGACAGGCTAGTACATCTGAGCCAAGCCATTCTGAAGTGCCACAGATGTAGCCATGACTCTTAATGACACATCATTAGAGTCAACTGCAGCATGGAATAGCACCTTAGATGCCTCAATACCATCAGCAGCCACCTGCTCCAGCTCCTTGGCAAGCTGGCCAGGACCTGTTTTGCTAGACCAAAACAGTATCCCATCTAGTTTCTGGTATCTAGCAACATAAGCCATATAATTTGCCTGTCTGATTCCCAAGGATGCTGCCATGTACTGTTTCTTTGCCATGGCATCAATCCTCCTGGAGTTCTTGTCAGGGCGTGTGTGAAGCCAAGGAATGTTTACCATATCACAGGCTGCAGCCTGAATACTCAACATGGCTGCATTGTTGTGTAAGGAACTCCGTATCAGAGCCTGACAATGTGCACCTCTTGTCCATTCTTTTATCCACAGGAGGTATAGTGTGAGGAGTTTTTAGAATTTTTACTGTCTGTTTCCCAAAGATTTATGCAAGAGAATAGACAATCTCCTAGAGCTGGGATATCCATCATTTCCACATAGTCAGGCTCCTCTTGATCATCCACAGCTTCTCCATAGGGAGCTGGAGGGTTTCAGCCACTTTTATAAAACATAAAATGAGAAGGGACTCAAAGCCTAGGAGGAGACACTCTAATGGTCTGTCTGGGAGGTGTCCGTTCAATGGGCACATCAGACTTTCAAATCCACATTCACTCTCCTCATACTCCTCTTCCCCTCCTCTGGTTCATAAAATTCCTCTAAATCATACTCTTGAACTCGTGGAACCGGCTGAACCGTCACAGCTTACCTGATGGTGCGGTTTGGTCAGAACTGGGAAAGCAACTGGACAATTTTAATCGCTTTGGCTATCTCTTCAGTGGTTGGAGAGGAAGTTTTGGCTCCACACCAGCTGATTTCCTAGTCCTTTTGCTGGAACCGACTCCTCTGAGTTGGCTCTCCTTTTGCCGAGGAAGTCTCGTCCTGGTCAGAGGCACTCCCTCCGTTCGGTTGAAACTGAACCGGGCTGGCCATCGGTTCAGCGGACTTTTTGGCCTCCCTTTCCTGAGCCTACCAACTCTTTTTTCCAGGGTAGCTGCAGGAAAATGTTGCAAATCTGGCAGTCTGCATTGAGGTGGTCAAACCCCAGACAATAAACACAGCTGGTGTGGGGGTCAGCCTTAAAGACTTCCCACAGACACTGCAGTGTTGAAACCCAGTGGCCCAGTTTTTCTTTTGGGTTTCTCAGACATAGCGCCAGTCCTAACCAAACTTGCCCGTTTGTGCAATCACCAAGCAAGACCCTCTTATCGGTTCCCAACCGTGTCACGGGTCATGGAAAAACGTAATAAAATCTGTTTTTTTAGAACTGGTAAGAACTGGTAACCACACTCTAAAGGACAGATTAATGTATTTTAAACAACCTGATCAGTTCAACAGACCAATAAACCGTTTACAAGTTCCACACAGAATAGAAACAAATGTAAACCTATCTAGTACTCACAATACCACAGACAGAGCTTGAACCAACGGTTCTGGTTTAAATTCAGTTAAAAACCCGAAACAATACTTTAACCGACAAAATGAACTGAGTAGAAGGAGAATTCTCCAGGCGACTGTTCAGTGAGGCGGAGTAAAGAATCTGACGGTTTGAGTTTGAAGAACAACAGACAGAGTTTCAACCAAGCACGAGCTCAAAGTTCCATGCCTGGCATGGAAAGTTAACTCTTTCACCTCAGAGCAGTTTGAAGGTTGGGACTCACTGCATATGTCATAATATAGCAAGACTTCATGTTGTTTGAATTAAGATTACAGTGACAGTGATCGAAGGGTGGGGGTACCACTAGACACCAGGAAAATATAGATTTTGTTAAAAATCTGTTTTTTGCAGCTGATTTCCTTTTTCACAAGACGAAAAGGAATTGTGAAAAGGAACTTAGCGAGTGGTGAAAAAGATTTAAACAGCTAAAAAAAATTTCAGAGGCCATAGGAGTTAAGAGAACTTCATCAGCTCCTGATGAGAAAGATACATGTTTGGATGTCCGTAAAGACATCACTGGACAGTGTTATAACAGTTTGTTCTAAATAGAAAACAAGATGGTGGCTTGAGAAAAAGAATTTTCTCGTGAAAAGGACTGCCCTTGCAGAAAGGGATTTGTTTTGTGAGGCTAAATCCTTTGTCGAACTTCATCCCTCTGTCCTGTGGAATGATCATCCATTGAAAATAATGAATAACTTTGAACAGATTAATATTTTTCACCCAACACATGGCAGTTCTGTTATCCAAGTTGTATCTACCATAAAAGTTTATACCAAAATTCTACACCATCTAGGAGCAAGGCAATGAGAGAAAAATTGCAGAAAGTGGTGACTTTTAAGGTTTTGCACTATCTGGATCTCAGAATCCACACATCAACGGAACAAAACTTGCCATGTCATGAGATCTACCTCACGGACAGAGCATGCCAAATCTTGTGCAAATCCATTGATTGGTTGCAAAGCTATTAAAGTACAAAATCTGAGGTTTAACATTAAACTGCTACTCAACCCTAACCATAGGGGCACAACAGTGCCTATAACAATAACTCCACTAACATCTTTATTATAGTTATATATTTCAAAAGTTTTACCAGGAAAGACATTATGTGCTGATCACAGCTTGTTTCCAGCTGCATCCTAGGGATGGGATGGGAGATCAGTAACAAAATAACAAAGTACAATAAATAAAGTATCATTACACAATGGCAAGAAAAAATCCTTCATACTGATGGACAGTGGTTACATTCAACAGTGATGTTGTCCCAGCACCTCACTATATGATACTATGCATTGATTGCTTGCTCCCTATTGCATTTTCACTGTATGAAGGTATTATTTGCTAAAATCACCTAAAAATACTTTAAAAGTATTTTATTCTGTAAACAAACCAATCAAAGTATAAAAGCAATAATGCACTCCAGGGTGTGTGTGGGGATGTTGTCACTTCTCAGGCATTGGACGCATTCAGACTGTGGGCTTGTGCCCAAACACACCCAGTGTGACATTATCGCAAAATGACAGACACCTCTGTTGTGCATTATTGCTTAATAAGATAATATTACTCACCATAGTAATGTTGTTTCTTCAAAGGGATCCCTCACTGTCGCTAGACAACTACCTCTTCTTCACAATCTGTTAACATTGGCAGAGATGTCAGAGCCAAGTTGTGATGAAGAGTCAACTGTCTAGGAATAGCAGAGATTCCTGGGGTTTGAAATGAACAGTTGGGCAAAAGGCAAATAACAGGTTTACATAAACACAATACAATAAGGGTGCATATGTTAAATAAATGAGCAGATGTGTGTGTACAAGGCAATATAAGTAACAACATATCATGTGCAACAACATATTGGGGATCATTCTCAAAGGTACGGCACATAACGCACCAAAAGTGACTTGTGTAAAATGTCGACATGCTGGGGACCCTGCAGCCTATTATCTACCAGGCATGGTCCTGGGCTAAGTCTCGGGGCTTGCAGACAGCAGTCATATGCCAAACTGAGGGGCACCGAATAGCTTGCTGCAAGCCTGTGGTGTTGCCAAGTAGAGAAACAGCGCCCCCTAGCCCTGATCTCTGAAGTTGGCAAGAAAGTACCTAATATATAGCCCGCTGGAATATCAGACCCCGAGCCCGATCCTCAGTAATAAAGAATACATAGCCCTAGTGGGCTAAAGACCCCCAGCCCTGATCCCTAAAATATTTATTCTTCCAGTCACGGTGGGATAGTGGACCCCACCCACAGCCCAATCCCTAAAATATTTAATTTTTGTATACAGTTTATGTTCTATGTTACAGTTCTACTGTAGCCTGGTGGTCTACGGACCCCACTATCACCAGCGGTGCCCCTGCCACTCTCCCCCCAACCTGCATACTCAGCTGGCAGCTGGCACATACCACCTCTACGCCTGCAGCCAGCTACTGACTAAACTTGCATGAGCGCATATTGTTAATAGTAATGCATGAAGCAAAATGGCAGCTGCTGTCATTCACTGAATGCATATTTTTAAAGTATGTGCTCATGCATAAGCGCGGTCGGTGGCTGGCCATGGTGGCAAGAGGTGGGCTGTATGTCGGTTGCTGACTGGTATGGGTCGAAGGAAGATGAGGGCACTGCTGAGTGTGAAGGGGTGGGGTCCACTAGACCACCAGGGTTACATTATAACACAAAATAAAAAATGAAAACTGGTATTAAGAATGAATTATTTCAAGAATTGGGTATTGGGGCTTTGGGGGGGCTACTGCAAGATATTCTCGAGGACTGGGCACTACCCCACCAGGGCTTAATTAATTGTACTATCGGGGATCAGGACTGTGGGGATCCGCTAGCCCACTGGGGCAGTGTAATTATTTATTATCTGTGATCAGGATGGGGGATCCACTCAACCCACCGGGTTACATTCTAACACAAAAAAAAAGGAAAACTGTTATTAAGAACAAATTATTTCTGGTATTGGGAATCAGGGCTGGGGGCTACTGCAAGATATTCTCGAGGATTGGGCACTAGTCCACCAGGGCTTAATTAATTGTACTATCAGGGATCAGGACTGGGGATCTGTTAGCCCACTGGGGCAGTGTTATTATTATCTGTGATCAGGTTGGGGGCTCCACTAACCACCAAGGATAACTTGATCTTGCTTTCGGTGTTTGGGGCTGGGAGGGGCTGCATGGTGGGGGATCAGATGGGGCACACTGCGCATCCCCAGTGGATGGCAAAGTACACTTACACCAGCTCAGATCCAGAATCGTCACCATTCTCCATTTTCATGAGTGTAAGAAAACATCTGGAAGAGGGCCCTTTCCCAGCTGGGAGACAGGGACCCTTTCCACTGCCTTTAAAAGGGACTGTCAAACACAAATAAAGATGTTCAATACTGTTGACAAGATAAATCTATTTCAAAAAATGCTTGGGTTATATTTCTGGACCTATAAGAGTTACAAGTTTGGCCAGTTAGTTTCCCTTTCTTTAACAGCAGGAGGCCTCCATTTTCTAAATCACTAGCATAGGAAATGATATCACATATGGAGAAGATAGAGGTACCATAAAATACAGCGCTGCCAGTAATTTCAAATGATGAATTCTGATCTTCACATTTCTCAGTGTCACGTCTGATAACTTGTGCTGATAGCATTTGCAGGCAACAGCATCCCTGAACCTTAAACATTTGAATAACCACCATTTGGGAACTACATTTTGAGAAATGTTTTATGCTGCTCTGCCACCAGTTTCCAAACCCCTATGTGGTTCTGTTGCTTTGTTTTATGTTTCGTGACCTCCACATTCAGTAACTCTTTTGTGCCTATGAGGTTTTGTGTCTATGAGGTTTGCAAAATTTCTTTCTATTAGTACAATTTTAAATCATTACTGTGCTATTGACATTCTGCATATTTTTATGAATTGATACTCTTTTCTGTGTTTACTAAACATAACTGTTACATTCCTCTGAATGATTCAGTTCTGATGTGGTGACAGGAATGTCGGAGGGTTTCAAGCTCCCAGATCTACAGCAATTCCTGTATTTTTCAAGTAAATTAAGCCATTGCAGGGAAATGTGCCCCATAGACTTGCACTGGTTATACGGGAAATAACAGTAATTCCTGCCATAGGAAATAATGTAATCCATAGGAAAGTGTCCTGGAGTTACAGGAAAATGCCAAATAAATCTGGGAGCACTAGGTTTCAGATCACAGAACCATTAGTTCTATGTCGTAGTCAAGAGGGTGTGGGTTATTCTATTCTGGAGCTGTACATCCAGGTGCATTGTTAGGCACAAGGCACTTGAGCCCAATGCCCTCAACCACCTGGATGCATCATTTAGAAACAGTAACCCATAACCTGGGTGACATATTGTGCTTATAAAATGAGTCCACCATAAAAAAAAATAAGAAAAGTGCAACAGTGGGGATCCTACTCCTGAATCGCACAGCTTTGGAAACTTCAGCACTAATCAGGAAGAAAAAAAATTACCATAGTAACATTTTGTTGTTTTTTTCAAAGGAAAACTATGCATAAAAATTATAAAACCGCATGTTGTGCATTGGGTTTTGTTTTTCTGATGATCCTTAGCATTCTGTTACCTGTGCAAGGTTTTGTTTTTGTTTTGCTTTTCTCTGCAAGTTTATGGCCCTGGGGTAGCCATCTAGACTCCTTTTATTGCCTTTGAGCTGCTGGAGTTTTCTCAGAATACCTCTAGGAGCGATGTGAATTAGAACTTGCATTAGAACTAGGAACCCAGGATCCTAATTATAATCTAATCACGCCATCTAACTGCAACTGCTTGTGAAAGTTACCTGCTTTGAAAAAGTGTTTGCCCTCCCTTCCCATCTGAAGTCAGATTTTCTAAGAGCCAACTGTTGTTATTCTGGATGTGTGGCAATTTTTTTTAAAGTGCTGTCACTGAATGAAATCAAAGCCAATACACCTGAGGGACTTGGGTGTAATTCACATCATTCTAAAGGCATTCTGAGAAAATGTCAACAGATCAAAGGCAATAAAAAGCCTGAATAGCTACCACCAGGGGCCATAAAACTGACAGATAAAAGTAAAAAAAAACAAATAAATAAAAAAAAACTTCTTACTGTGGAATAGAACGCCTGAGACCATCACAAAAACAAAAACAATGCACATCATGTGTTTTTAATTGTTGCACGTACTTTTTCTTTAAGGGATCCATTGGTGGTATTCAGAAAGTGCAATCAATACACAGGCATGAGCTGTCCCGGAGCTGAAGCTTCTGCTATTTATGGAACTTCAAATTAGAATTAAGTTCAGACTCTGCACTGTGGTTGCACTCCACCATTCCTCCCAACATCAGATTTATTTCTAAAGCTAGTATTAAACTGTGACCACTAAACTAACTAAACGGCTCCAAGAAGATTTTTAAAATGTTCCTACATTTTTGAAAAATATCAATAAATAAGGCAGAACAACAAAATGTATATGTGTCAGTGGCTCAGCAGGTTGCACACTTGCTTCTGAGGATGGAAGACCAGAAAGCTGCAGGTTCTATCCCTACGCAGGTACTTGGGTTAAATCCACTGTGGTGCAGCATGGGGGGTGCTGCACTCCTGAAGTGCCATATTTTGCAGGAGACGTTAAACCGAGGTCCCATCTGCTTGTTCAGGTGGATGTTAAAGATCCCATGGCACTTCTTGGAAGGAGCAGGAATTTCCCCACCACTGTCCTGGTCAAATTTCCCCATTCACTAAAGACACCACCAACAGCGTAATCTGGTTCAGTGTCAGTTGGCATCCATCTGTATCCCCCTTCCCTGGGGCGAGGCTGAAAAAAAAAGATTGTCTAGTCCTCCTTTGTGGTCAACAAAATGAAATAAATAAAACAAAATAAATATATTGAAAAACGTTTGTAATCAGATCACTGAACAACGGTTATAAATGCACTGTAACAAGTAATGCACAAGCCAAGAAAAAATAGGCCGATTCTTGTGTGAACCTATTTCCATGTTCAGAAAGGGGAAGGCAGGAGTAAGGGATTGTAAATAGTACGGAGGATCCCTTAATGTGACACTGTTAACTCTTATGCTCTTTTTCTGAGTGCATGCAGGCTTTTATCGTGTTGCCTGCTACATATCTACAAGTGCTACTATAATCTGATTGTTGCACAAAGTAAAATTTATGTTTTAAACATCTTGACCTAAACACTGGCGACCACTGCTCCCATGCATCTATGTTAGTAAAACAGCTGAGCTGTGGGTACACTTGTTCATGAATGAATGGGGCATATTTTTCATGTTTAAAAGAAACCGTGCACATGCTAGTGTTCCCTTTATTACACTTTGCAAACTTAGCCCAGTAAAACAGACCACTCTAACCCTATTTAATTTTAACTGAAAGTTGAAGCTGTGATTCTAGGCATGCGCATCAGTGGCGATCATTTGAGGCTGGCAGTATAACTAGAGGTTACAGTAATGAGCTGTAAATGTGCTTGGTACATCCATCAGACCTGGGTTTGATTCCCAAATCCCCAACATCCATTTACATACTGTGTGACTCTAAGCAAGTCATTTAACCTTCCCAGTGCTCCCAGGTCACTCCTTACAACAGGCACTTGTGCTTAGTGGGCCATACCCAGTTACAAAGAATAAAAAGGTATAGAGAAGGGACTACTAACAGGCACACTATTTCCTGTTTAAGCAATAATGCCTGACAGGGTGTGTCGTGCTGGGATAACATCACACCTCAGGTGGTTGGGTGCATCCAACAACTGGGGCATGGCGTTATCCAGCACGACACACACCCTATTGAGCCTTTGTATTATATACAATGCTCGTTGCATATATAAAATAAAAAAATATTTTAAAGAATGTTTTTTAGTGTGGAAAAACATTTTTGCTTCTTAGAAGAGATGCAAAAAGTCATCCAGCTCATCATATAGCTCATCTACAGGTTCACAGTGAGGCTGAGACTAGACCTGTGATGTTGTACTGGGATAACAGCACGGGTCCAGCCCAAGACTGACCAATCAGAGTCCAGGAATTTTTTCCTGCCATTGTATAATACTCATTTTCACCTGGGTGGCCATTGTGTATCAGGTTAAGTAACAGATGGTTCAGACTTACGTATGGCGCTATTGAGGTAATGGGTTAAATATGAAAAATATGCTCATCTCATTCAAAAACAAGTGCTCCTGTGACTCAATGCTATATTATTCACATGGATGCCAGCGTTTAAGTCAGGACACTTAAAATGTAATTTTAATGAAAACACAACAAATTTGTACTTTTGTGTAACAACCAAGTTAGAGTAGCAATTTGCAGATGTAAAGCAGGCAACAGGGTAAATGCCTGAATGCACTCAGAAAACATGCACAAAAACTGAGTGTCTCTTTAAGGAAACAACTACAGTGACCAATTTTTCTTCAAACTCAATATGTATTCACAAAGTGTAGACTCCACAGCAATACTTTGGGAGACTGAGTCCAGAACCTATTTAGGGAAATGGTTCTGCAAGACAGCAGTGCAAAGCAGACATCTCCTCTATGTCCAGACAGCAATGTTTTGGGAAGGTGTGCGTGCACTGCTTTCCAGACAGCTGCTTTCAAATTTATTGCAGGGGAATACTTCTTGTTGGTGACACAGAGGCAAGGGTGCCTCTCATAGGGTGTGCCCTAATGCCTCTTGAGTGGTAATTTGCCAGCCTTTTCATAACAGAACTTTATGCAGGAGACTACAGTCAGGCTTGCATTAAACTGTCGTACCAACCAGTTGCTTTAGCATTTCACGAGTTGCATAAGTGTTGCTAGATCTATCACAGCGTCTTTTATAAATTACTGCCTAGAGCTGGAACTCCATTTTTATTGAATTGTGACAGAGCTTCATATGCACTCAAGTTCAGTTACAAAAGTTTCATAAAAGTTGCTTTCGAGCTAGTTAAGGGTTGACACAGAACACAATGTGAGTTGCCAGTGAATTTCTGGTTTTAAAAACAATGCAAAACCAACTCAATGGTGCGATAGTTCAATGTGAGTTGTACCATATCCACCAGGAAATGATTCTATTGGATGCTGGTTTGCCTTTCCCTACCTCACCGTAAGTGACAAACAGCTGAGTACTACTGGACCTGATATCCTCTGTGTGATGCAAGTTATAACTTAGTGCCTCTTGACATCCAGGTAGTAGCACCTTTGTTCCCCTGCTGGATTTCTCAGTAAAAAAAACATGGAAGACAGCGGACTGGTTCATGCGAATTCAAGATACCACCTTTGGGAGGAATATCCTGTTTGTTCTCAGGACTACCTTGTCCCTGTGAAACATTTTGTTGTTCAGATCTGTGCAGAGGGCTTGCAGCTCACTCACCCTTCCAGCAGACACACATTTAGATCCGTGGGACAGGTCAGGGTCCCTCACGGGGTGGGGGAGTACAAATGGTTAAGGACCTATAAAAACATTCTGAAAATAGGTTGTGAGGCCATGGACTTTTCTTTGCCAGCTGATGTGTAGCTGAAACTGCTGCCAAGTGCACCTTCAGGGTTGAAGGCCTCAGGTCCAGAGACTAAAGGTGGACCAGACAGTCAGGACTGTAGGCAGGTCTGCCTGCATAGGAATTATCTGTCTGGAAGCACACCAGAAAGAAAAGCTCCTCCATTTTGAAGCATCGTTTTCTTTGTTGCTGGTTTCCTAGAAACCTTCAACACTTTCATTATGGAAGGGCTATAGCCCAAGGTTCAATGTGGGAATAGCTCCTCCCATCCTACAAAGGCCAGCCTTCCTTGGCAGTTCTCCGCTTATACGTTGTGAAACAACAGCACCTGGGCTTCTGTGTGGCACGTAGGTGGGCCTCCTTCCCTTCCCTTCCCTCCGGCTCCCTGCTTGTTTCCCATGCCCCTCGCGCTCCTCTCTTTTTCTTTCTCCTTCTCACTTCCCTCCTTCCTCTTTTGACCCTCATTCTCCTCTTGGTTGCCCCCCTCCTGTTCTCACTCTCCTCCAATCTGGTGTCACTCTCGTTTCCTCTTCCCGTACCTCATTGTGGTCCTCCTCTGTCCAGGGCCACTGCTCCCAGTTACTGCCCTTCAGGTGCGGTGTCATCTCCCTGTTCCTGCTTAACTGCCCTACTCTGGTATGCCCTTCTGCCTGCTCTTGCTCACTGCTGGGTTTACTGCCTGCAAGTCACCTCTTGCTCTCTATATCTGCATCCCGTTGTCGAGCATGTACTAGGCCTCCCATCCTCTCCATGGATGGCTCCATTAAGTACCTTGGGCACTTTTGCTATCAGTGTCTGCATACCTTGCCCCTGCTACTGGCTTGCTACAAGCTCTCTGTGGCTCCTTCTCCTTCCCCTTTGTTATGAGGCTTGCTCACTCTACTAGTTTTTCTCTTCTCCCTGCCTGCATTGCTCCACTTGGTATGGCCGCATTCCAGCATTCACTCTGTGGAGGTTGCCTGTGCTCCTGCCATCCTGCAGTGGGTGGAAACATCCATGTTGTACATGCTCCACTCACCAGCTGCCCATACTTTACAACAATGTCCTCACTCCCTCCACCTGCTGCCCCCAATACAATACACCTCACATGGACTGTTATCATTAGCCGTTTACCTGATGCAGAACCAGCTTAGTGGTCTACACTAACTCACCTACTGTTGATATACATGTAATGGCAACAACAAGGTATATGATTTTGTCAAGTATTAGACTAAACTGTACACAACTGTGTACAGTGAGTAAGCTCCTTGCCCTGCTGCCCAGTACATTGCTGTTCTTGGTCTACATTTTCATTGCCCGGTTAAGCTTTTTCTGTTTCTCTGGTCAGCCTGTTCTATGAACAATCTGTGGACTACTCTGTTGTTTCAGCCCTGTCAGCCTAGTTCATGCTGTGCTCCGTGGATGTCCCTGCCCTCTGTTGCTCTGCCCCACTGGCATACTGCTCTGTATTTCACATTCTTTCCTCCTGCATGGATCTTCATGGCTTGTCCTTCCAGTTTGATACTTATTTTGCCTGGGTCTGCACAGTGCGGACATTCTGCCTGATTCAGCACTGGCGAAGACCTACCATTTCCTTGACCCCCTTCCTTTATCTAGGCTCCTCCTCTACCCTTTTGCCCCTCCATCCCCAGTTCCTGCCCTTGTCTATTCATTCCCTGGTTTCATTTTTGGGACTTTTCGCTCATCACACAGCATTCCATCTCCCTTAATGCCTTCTACTTTCCAGACCCATACTACCCCCTCTAATCTAGCACTTGCTTCTACCATATTGATCCTGGCACCTTTGCCCTGCTCCGTTTCAAAATTTATAATTCCTTGTTTTACCCTGGTGCTTCTCCCTTCTAGCTTGCAAGTTAACAACAATGTTCATACACCACCTCCCTTTTCCACGCTGCTTGCAGCACTCCCCAAGAGCTGCCATCATTGAGCTCTCCTCATGGCCTTCCATCATTCATTAAATTCCATTGCTATGCTTTTCCCAGATTTCTCTAAACTCTCCTTTAGCTGGCATTACTGATACCTCATTTGCATTCAACATCCTACCTCTGCCTGGCGGTGTTGACTGCAGGTCATCTCGCATCAACTACCAGGGATGGAAGCCTCTATCTGCAATCCACGGTTTTAAACTTCTGCATTCTTTACCAGAATACCAGTTACTGTTTCCCTTCAGGAATGGGACCATTTTACCCCTGCCTTCATTATCCTGCACTGCCTTGCGGCATCGAGTAAAAGTCATCTCACCTCAAGTACCTAGGATGGAAGCCTGTGTCTGCAAATGACTGTTTAATCCTTATGCATTTTTTACCCGATACCCGATTGCTGCTTCCCTTTGGGAATAGGACTACTTTACCCATTTGCCTTCAACATCCTTTGCCTGACGGCCTTGAGTGAAAGTCGTCTCTCCTCAACTGCCTGGGATGAAAGCCAGTGTCTGTCCTCCACTGTTCAATCTTCTACAGTCTCTACCCGACTACCCGATTGCCACTTCCCTTCAGGAGACAGAACCACTTTACCTCATCTGCTTTCCCCATCCTACCTTGCCTGGCGGCATCGAGTGAAGGTCATCTTGCCTCAGATATCAAGGATAGGAGCCTGGTTCTGCAATCCTGTTTAGCTTCATGCATTTTCTACCTGGTACCTGGTTGCTGCTTCTCTTCAGCAACATGCGCCTGTACTCTATTTGCCTTTCACATCTTTCCTCACTAGTCTACATACTGCATTTCCGTGGACTCATCATACTCATCCCACCTTGGACTCCTGACACTGTGGATCTGGACTCCTCAGCTTGTTCCATCTCTGCCTCCATTCAATTCAACTGCTCCTGAACTTCCTTGCTGTTGGTCGCCCATTCCCAACATTGTGCGAGTTCTCTTTCTCCTTCAGAAGCGTGAGCCTCATGCTTCATTGCTTCAGCACCTTCTGTCCCCTGCACTTGTTATTCACCATCATCTTCAGATATAGGACTCTGTTTCTCAACGTTGTTGCTCTCAGTACCTGGATTCACTTTTTATCTTCTATGGATCCATCTCATGGCCTGCAGCAGTTTTCCTCCATTCTGATTCAGTTTGCTGTTGAGCTGACCACGGTTCTGTTCCTGTCTGCACCTGTTGAAGTCAGTACACTTGGCCTATGCTGGCTTCTCCTCAGACTTTAGTCCGTGGATGCCTGCTCCAGACTTTCCCTTCATCCTTGGACAGCTGCCTTCTGTTGCTGCCCTGATAGCTGGGGGCTCCTTCCTGTTTGCTGTGGCTCTTTCTGGGTGGTTAATGCCTGTCTCTGGCTTGTATTCTTACCCAGTCAACTCGCCTCCATTCATCTATCTCATACTCCTATAACCTGGCCTTTTTTTTTTTTTAGTTTAGTTTAATTTATTGTTCTAGGAATTACTTTGAGCCAATGGCTCTTTTACAAAGGTTCCACGTCATCAATATACAAACAAACAAGCCATGTTACATAGAATGGTCAGCAAATTATAAAGGTTTCAATAAGCCAGTATAATACTATTTATAATAATATTATAATAGTATAATAATATTTTAACAGCTCCCATCCACTACTCGATGGAGCACTTGTTCATTTCACCTGAGAAAAACTACTTCTAGCAAACATCCCGTTGACAACATGCTTCCATAGACTCCTACGTCACTACAGAGTTATCTGTACTGCCCAATCATCTCCCTAGGATCAGTTACAGAATTCCACTTGACTGGACTATAGAAAGATCTTATCCTTCATCCAGCTCTACTGGATACTCCTTACGCATCCTGTCAATTCCAAGCATATGACTTCCCTATCTACCATGTCTCATAGGATATCTTTTACATAGAAAAGTGACCCAATTCCTTCCATCATACAATGACTCTGTAGTTATCATCACTGTTATGGATAACAGGAACCACAAGATATCTCACAGCAGTACTGACATAATCCATTTTACCCTTCTGTAGCTTCTCCTAGAAGCACTGACTCTGTTGATCACATTATTAGGCTCCTACTTCCTCAATAATTATTGAATGTCCTAAGACATACGAACATGCATATGAACATACAAAGAAGCCAGTAGAAGAAGGCCATTTGGTCTATCAAGTCTGCTCATAATGTAGGGTCCACAGCTTGAGCTAATGTCCCTGCCCTCCTCCTCCTCCTCCCTATCCTCCCTACCCATGATTCTTACCTTCCCCATGCCTATCCCAGCCTCTCTTAAAGCTGCCCACTGTCTTCATGAGGTGGGGTCCAAGAACTCCATGTTGAAAATTTGGTGCCAAAATTTGCGAAAATGGCCAAGATATCCACCTAAGTTGAAAAAAACATTTATATCATTATACAGCTAACCCGGCATTTCTTCAGTTTGTAGTCAACTTTCAAGAGTGCAGACATGTACTGCTCCACGAAGATCATTGCGCTGGGCTCTAGAGGTAAGTATGGGGTGAGGGTGCATGTAGGGAGGTAGGCTGCTGGAGGTGGGTGCAGGTTGGGGAGGGGGCACGGACACAATGAGGGCCAGTTTTCATAGGTTTAAAAATAAGACATTGTGGGATGTTTTGCCACTTTCAGGGACAATGTGCACACTGGGGTGGGCGCCCAGCATCCACCTTGGTGTTTGTTGTGGGGGCCTACAAGCGATGGGCATTGGGCACCTCATCGGCACATACAATGAGTTTGGGGAGCATACAGGAAGGATCGGGAGGACAGCAGCAGTAGTGAAAAGGATTTCACTAGCAGCCAGAGGAAAAGGGTGACATCAACATGCTAAATACACACGTTACCACTGCTGATTGCAGTGGTGCTTTATTTAACTGAAGACCATTGCAGCCAAACTGCTGTCATATACAGCTTACGCATCCATTGGTGTGGTAGGGTCACACCTGCTACACCAAGCACTGCATTGGACAAGAGGGTCACACACCTCCAAAAAGTCATACTGTCCCAAAATGTTCCTTGCGCATGTGTGCAAGTGAATGCAAAAAGACAAAGAGTGACAGCAGGAGAGCACAAGTGTACTTAGCAATGCTGGGATCCTGTTCATTCCTAGTATTAAAGCTGCAACAGGTATGAGAAGGAGATGGACTTCATGGGAATCCAAGTAAAACGATCTTGGTAACAGAGCAACAGGCAAACCACAAGGGAGTTTCAAAGGTGCTTTTATATAGTGTATCAAACAGTCAAGAGCAAAATGTTGCTTTGTTTTGTTCAGACTGAGTGTGTGTGTGGGGGGAGGCAGGTGGGCTCCGAGAAGACCCCGACAGCAGGAGAGCCACAGTTTAAAAGCAGCAAAGTGCCTGTAGTCAGACTTTCTATTTTCAAGTTCAAGTACAAGGGAATTAATTTTATTTTCTAACAGCACACAATGTAGTGCAATAAAGCAGCATATTAGGATGAGAAAGGAAGAAGCAGTGTACCCAAGTAATAATACCAGACAAGGTGGGCAGTATTGGGCTATACCAGACCTCCCAGGGGCGCAATGTAGCCCCCGCCTCAGGTGGAGGGCCTTATAACTCCTGGAAGGTCAGGTATAGCCCATACTGCCCACCCTGGAAGGTAATACTGCCTCAGAAAATGGGTTACAAGTAACATTTTATGTACTATATGAAAATTACATAGATATAAAAAAATTTACTGCAAATCAATTTAAAGTTGTTTTGTGGGTCAAGTAGTCCTTCTGCTGTTATACTTTCCAGTAGAAGATTTTATTTATTTTATTTAAAATTTTGGTGACCGGGTAGGCCACTGAGACCTTGACAGTCCCTTTTCAGGGGCGAAGAAGGCACTGCAGTGTTTGTAGCAAATTGTTTTATTTGTCACAGGTTACTGCTGTGTCTTTAACCACCCCTCCCGCTTCTTCAATCATCTCCCATCCTATCTTGCTCACTGGTGCTCCATTTTAGTTTTTTCTTTCTTTAACCATGATTGGGAATGGAGAAGTAATGCAGCTGGAATGGAGCTGTATGCCAGAGGTCATGGTGGCTGAATGATGCAGCGCAATCGGGCACAGCAGCTGAGGGATGGAAAAGTGTGATGGTTGCCAGATAGGTTGAGTTTCATGTTATAAATAACAGGAAAAAAAAAACAGTTAGGAAGTTTATTTGTTGTGTGTTGGTGGTGCGGGGTAGAGCCACATCGCGTGAAGAAGGACGTCCACAGAGCTGTGCAAGAAGCACTGAGCACATGACATGCTAGCACTGAGTTTAAACAGAACAACTTTTTGGGAGGTAATGATGGGAAAAATGTAGCAAAAGTGGTATAGTAAAGACTTCCATTGTGGTGTGTGTCGGGGAGGAGGCTAGCCACTGTCAGTGGAGCAGGAGTAGAGTCACATTGAGCAGGTGAGGATGGTGGCAGAAAACTGTCAGTAGTGCCGAGCACACAACATGCTAGTGCTAGGAGTTTAAACAGAACAACTGTTTTTGTTTTTCTTTTTGATAATGGCGGAAATATAGTAAAAGTGATACAGTTTGGGCCAGTTCTGTATAAAGGCTGTTGTTGTGGGGTGTGTCTGGGGAGGGAGGGTTGCTGCTTTCCTTGCACCTCTCTCGCTCAGCAAGTGAGAAAAAATGATGGCAGGCCAATATGAAAATTCTAGGTGGCACAGGGACAACTGACGGTTATGGGGCAGCTGGTATAGGGACTCGATATTTCCCAGTCTCTGTTATCTTATAAATGCACACCTTGCCATGTGGCTCGGCCAATCAGGGACCAGGAAATTTCAAACCCATTTTTCTAATGGCAGATAGTGCAGGTACAGGTACAGTCTTGTATTAACATCCCTTGATGTAATGAACACAGAGCTATAATGATCACAGGTTATGGCTCCCTTCTCGCTCGTTATAGCAAGGGACTACTGTATGTGCTGGCTTATCAATACTCCTCCCTGAAGACCACACAACATTTCACGTGACTCAATGGTCGTGACTCAATATGGAGAAATGACCTACAGTTTAGTGCATGTTTACAGTGCAGTTAGGTGTTCAGCTAGCGAGACTGGAAATTTAAAATGTTGGTTTTAAAAACAAAAGATAGCATATTTCATAAAACCTTACAGGCCCAATTCCAGAAGACAAGGCGCAAGTAAGCTGACAAATGTAACTTGCCCAAATGCCAATGCACCGAGGACCCTGCACCTGATTCTAGAACAGCCAGGGTCTCCGGTGGCGATGTCCTGCAACTTACAGCACCTAAGTAGTGCGCCAAAGGGAGGCGCACCTGAACAGTGTGCTGCAAGCCACTGCAAAGCCACCAACAGGGCACAAGCCCCCAAGCCTCGATCCCCAACATGCAAGCCTCACAGAGCTACCCATGTCCTTCACAAGTCAATTCAGCATGCCAAATGTACTGCCCCACAGAGCTATTCATGCCATAAGCCCGATCATCAGCGACTTGGCAACTGTACCAAGCCTAAAAAGCATACCCATATCCCTGGTAGTCTACTGGCCATCACCTAGCAGTGCCAGTCCACCTCCACCTTTCACACCCATTCTCCAGTCAGCTACTGGCATCTCCACCTTCTCACCTACACGGGTCAGCGACTGACTGAGCTCCTCTGAATGCACACTACTGTATACAGTATGTGCTCGATGAATGAGCCATCATTCATTGAGCATGTACTGTATGCAATAGACGTGCACTCAGAGAGAGCTCAGTTGGTGGCTGACCATGGAGGTGAGAGGTAGAATGTGCCAGTCGCTGACCGCGAATAGGGTTGGGGTGGACTGGCACTGCCGGGTGGGGGCTGGGGCCAGTAGACTACCAGGGATAACAGAGTTGTGCCTTTTTCGGACTTTGGTACAGCGAAGCCGCAAGCTAGGCGACAGGGGCTTGGGGGAGCATGAATAGGCCCTGTGGGGAAGCACATTTGGCATCACAAGCAGGGCTTGAGGGGCATAGGTAGCCCTGTGGGGCTTTGACACAACTGGCTTGGGGCTGGGTGGGGACATGTGCAGCTCTGCAGGGCATTACATGGGGATCGGGACTTGGTGGTGCCGGCAGCCCACAGAAGCACGTCTGTGTAAGTCACACGAGGGATGGGGGTCATATGTTGGATCGTGAGAGAGGTGGCTGTTGGGTGCACATGGCACAGTGGTGTACCCCGGTGGACTCAACTTACACTAAGATCAGCTAATAGCTGGTCTAACTGTACTTAGACCAATGTCCTCAGAGGTTCTCCTGGAATCGCCACATGTGCTGTTCTTGTACCCACCCTCCCAGAATAGGGTGCAACTGCTGCCATAAGCCCTTGCGCCATGCTGCAGGGGTTTTGCGCGCATCAAGTGGCACAAGGCCATCTCGGCCACAGGCAGCCTATGACATGTTACAGGCTGTGTTCTAGAATACCAAATTTCATAACTCATGGTGCAAAGTGCTACTTGCACCATCTGTTTTCAGCAAATCATTTTGCACCATGCGTATTCATTCTGGAATCAGGCCCGGGTGTCACCTGTCACCCACTGTGAGTTTTGTGTCTCAGAAATATTGCCCAGCTGAAGCTTCTTCTTAAACATGTGGAAGTGGTGACTGTGATTCATACCTTTGTGATGTCTTGGCTTTACTATAATGCTCTATATCTAGGGCTCTCTGGAGGTCTGATGCAATGTCTTCAGCTGATGCAGAATGGAGTCACTAAGAGGATTTCTGGTACAAGCACTGTTCAGCACATCATACCTGTGCTGCAGAGTCTTCACTGGCTACCGCGATCAGATGGCATTCCACCTTCAGGATTTACTTCATAGTCTTTAGGGCCCTGCATTACATGGGTCCTGGCTACTAAGGACCTCCTTCACCCACACATTCTGTGTTCCTCTCCACTCCTCTGGGTGGAATATATTGGAGGCTCACCAGGCCCACTTCAGCTTCTGCAGTGTCAGCTCCCCAGTAATGCAACGCTTTCCTTCAGATCTCAAAGCAGCTCCTCAGTGGAGGTTTTTAGGAAATGTTTAAATACCCATTTGACAAATAATGTCATTCACAAGCACTGAGGCAATGGTTACCCCAAAGGGCATTGGCCAGGAAGCCAAGTTTCAAAGAAATACAAAATCACACATACCCCATAATGCAAAGCATCACGGGCTATATATGCAAATCTCCACAGAATATTATGCTGGTTCAACTTTAAGCAAAAATGCAGTAAATACCCATTTATTTCCACTGGCTTTTAAAGACGAACTTCCCAGTCCTTTTGACTTTCATGCATAAATTACCGCTTTTGCATTGATTCTGAAATCGTATTTCATTACTGTCTGCTGCACTTAGTTTTGCACTCTGAGCTGCTAAAACGGCAGGGTGTATCACAGCTTCTATTTATTTCGTTTTGTTTACGGTAGGTGCACTAGCCAACAAGACTATTTTCAGGCACGACTCAGGAGGGAGCGGAGACAAACTTCAGGAGAAACATATCTGTACAATACTACAAGTGACATGTAGGTGTTTGAGTAATTAACAGTGGTAAAATGACAAAACAATACATCATTTAGGTTAACATGTAACAAAATACAATTGGGTCATTTTAGCATGACTCAGCAATATACAAGCAATGAGGAATACAGTTCAGTGAGAGCAAGTAGTAATAAAGTAAGAGAAAGGTTAGGCAGTGAAAGCGGAAGGAAAAGTGCTCCTTGTTGAAGTGGACCCCAGGATCCAATGGACACACGGGGGGGCTGAATTAGGGAAGTGAGGGCTAGAGGCGGTTTGAAGAGGAGCAGACAAAGGAGGAGAGAGATAGTGGCATAGTTCTCTTTTGAAGGAGATGTGGGAAGCGATTTGATGTAAGTTAGTGGGAATGTGTCCCAGAAAAGCGGTGCATGACAGGCAAAAGCATGCCCACCTTTGGAAGTGCAATCTTTTGGAATAAAAACAGGGCATGGTCTGCAGGCGCAAGGCGTAGTTGGTTTTCTGGTAAAGAAAGGCTGGCGAGGGGATTAGGTGAATGGGATCTGGCGATGTTACCAGCAATGGATCCAAGAGCACAACACCTAAGCTCTTTGGGACAAAGACATCCCAGATCTGAGTAGAGGAGACAATGGTGTTTCAGCTGTGGGAGAAGGATGCAAAGCGACAGATATTATTTAGGTAACATCCCACTTTTGTAGACTTGAGTTGCAGGCAGGGCGTGGTGGCAGCCCCATAGGTGAGTGAGGAGGTAATATCCCAGGGCAATAGCAAACCTAGCTGAGGGGTGAGCACAAAGCTCATACGGTGGCGATGCCAAGTTTAGAGTTAACATGCTTACAGGTAGATTGAATATGGAGGTCAAAACTCAGTGATGGGTCTAGAGTGACCCCTAGGTGTTTGAAGGAGTTTATCACCCTAACTGATGAGTCATCCAGGGAGGAGGCATTGAAGTGTCCTTGGGAGTGTTTGAGTTTGAGCTTAGAGCCAAACAGCATAGCTTGGTCTTAGTGTTATTTAGAATAAGTTTGTGATTTGCTAGGCACTGTTGGACAAGCTGAAAGTCACTAGAAAGTCGAATGTTTATGTCCTCAATACTATTGGAACTGGTATACAATACAATGTCATCCGCATATAATAGAGAGGATGTTTAAGGAGATTGGAGGTGATACTGCTTATAAAAATTGAGAAAAGTAAAGAACCTAAGATAGACCCTTGAGGTACCCCAATATTTATGGTAACATTGTCAGAGAGGGTGGAGTTGAATTTCACATACTGAGACCTATCAGTCAGATAGCTTTAAACCAGTTCACAATGTTTAATGAGAAATCTAGAGAGTCGAGAGTGGCAATGAGGATGGAATGGTCTACAAGGTCAAACACCTTGGTCATATCTAGAAAATGGCCCCGTGAGCCAGCCAGAATGTATGGCCACTAGGGTGTCAGACATGAGTTTGAGCAGGGCAGTAGTGGTACTGTGTCCTTTGCAGAAACCATGTTGAGCATCAGCTAGGAGGTCACAATTCAGAAGAAAGTCAGTAGTTTGAGGGCAACCAGTTTCTCAATAATTTTGCTGAGTGCAGACAGGATGGCAATAAGTCTGTAGTTTGTTGGAATAAGCGGATCAGCCTTATTGAGTACAGGAAAACTCCTGCCATTTTCCAGATGTCTGGGTAGAGCCTTGACACAAAGAGAGTGAAAATCTTTGCTAGGGGCTGCTATGTGTGGGACAGTTAATTTTTAGGAGCTTAGGCTCCAAGTTATCGAACCCCACAGCTACAAACTCTGAGATGTTTCATAGAAGTCTGAGAACCTCATGCCTATGTAGGATTGAAGTGGAAAGTGGGCCTGGTGGGGTTTGCTTGTATGACAGGGTTTGAAGGGTGAGGGAAAGTGGAGGTGTACTGAGTGAGGTCAGCAAATTCCATATTAAAAAGTTTGCAATAGTGAGGAGATTGTTACAGTGGATGCCATTTAGAGTCATGTTATTAGGCATGGCGGACTGATTTGAGCCAAGGAAGTGCTTAATATGGGCCCAAAATTGTTTTGGGTTCCCTGAGAGTCAGTTTATAGAACCTTACAGTAGGAACTTTTGCTTGCTTGATTTATTTCTTACAAGCATTTCTAAGCTCCCTGTAGGTATGAAAATCTTCTAGCAGGCCATATTTCTTAAAGTGAACCCAGCTTTTGTCCCTCAAGCGTAATTTAGAGAAGGTCAGATTTCAGCCAGCAGACTGTTTATTTCTTACGTCTGGTCACAAGATGACTGTGGTTTTCTTGTGAGAGTCAAGAAATGTATTTATTGAAATTGTTTTACCAGGAAAGGCACACTGAGTAAGAAGATGTTAGCCTCCCAGTGCGACCTCGGGGAGGGAAACAGAGGATTACAGGATACATAATTAGACAGTGACAGTGATACAGTGACAATTTGAGAAGGGTCCCACTTGCAGGCTCACAATTATGTCAGGACATGCAAAGACAATAATCAATTATAGCACAATTCACAGTAAATAGAACAACAATTTGAGGAAAAATAAGTGGCTAGGTAGCAAGTGAGTATGACACAGCTAGGAGTGTGTGTCTTGGGGTAGTTTATGGCAGTTGTGCAGCTCAGAGGGAGAAGGGTGGAATCAGGGATCTGAGCAGGTGCAGTTTACCATGAAGTAGTTTGAGAGGCAGAGGAAAGTGAGTTAGCGGAAGAGGATGTTTGATTTGAGGGTAGCTTATTCCAGATTTTGGGAAAGCGATGGGAGAAAGCAGTTTGGCCAGCAGTGGGCGTCCACCTGGGGATAGCCAGTATGTGGGAGTCAGTGAATCTGAGGGCATAAGAGGATGGAGGGAGGAGTAGCAGGAGGAGAGGTAGGCAGGGAAGGGCCTAGCCAGAGCTTAGAGGTGAACTGCGCAGTGGATGAGGCATCTGTTTTCAAGGGATGGTAAGGCCAGGGCGCAGTAAAGCTTGCAGTGATGAGTGCGAGGGGGCACTGAGAGCAAAGTGGCAGAAGGCATTGAACAGGGTGTCAAGCTTGGATAGGGAGGATGTAGAGGCCGAGCCATAGATTATATCGCAGTAGTCAAGGTGGGAGAATCATCTTCAGGACTAACTCACGGTACAGTTAATGGGAGGCTACGTTGCTTTCTGTGCAGAGTTCCTAGCATGAGGGCGCAGTTTTTATTGTAACGTCAGTATGAACATTAAATGTCAGGTGATGGTCATGCCAGACCCCCAAGGTACGGAATGAGGGACATCATTGAGTACTTGCTCATCAAGGGTTTGGAAGGAGGGAGGATGGGAGTCTGGACAGGCATTGTCATAAGCTGAAGGTCATTGAGACAATTTTTTTTACTGTGTGGGACAGCTGATGGGAGCAGAACCAGCCTGAATGTTGTTGAAATCAGCTTGGAGGGTGGAGGCAACTGCTTCAGTGGAGGTGCCTGAGAGAGAAAAGGACGGTGTCATATGCATACATATGTATGGCAGATGAGTGGCAGATCATTTAAAATGATCAAGAATAGTAGTGGTCTGTGCACATAGTCTTGGGGACACCAGTAGTGATGGGTAAGGGAGCCGAGATGGCATTGGAGATTCACGTCTGGATTGGGTTCTACCGAGAGTACTGAGCAGAACCAGCTGGTGGCAGAGGTAGAGATACCTGCTTTAGCAAGGCTGGACACGAGTAGGGTGCACGAGACAATATTGAATGCTTTGGCTAAAGTCGACCAAAATAGCAGTGATCTGTCCATCATTCACACTGGTGTAAATCGCATCAGTGAGCCTAGTCAAGGAGGAGGCAGTGGAGCGTCCTTTTCTGAATCCGGACTGGGAGACAGTGTAGAAGCTGGAGTGGGATAGAAGGTGGTAAGCTGTGAGGCACTAAGTGTTCTTGTAATTTAGCAAGTGTAGGAAGGAGGAGATGGGGCAGTAGTTTGAGGGTGTGATGGGGGCCACCTTTGGCAGGGGGATGACTATGGCATGCTTCCATGCCTGGGGACTGTCACAGCAAAAGACAGGTTAAGTAAGGAGGCAAGTGGGGCAGCAATGGCAGGGGCTGCTAGGTGGAGGAAGCTTAGGGTCCAGATCATCAGGATTTGCATTTAGAAGGGCTGAGTGCAAGCTAGGCAGAAAGGGCTTCAGTAGCCAAGATGTTATTGAATGAGAAGGTGCGGGGCACATTCTGATTTTCCGCCCACTGTGCATCCAGAAGGACCAGGGTGGGCAGAGCTGAGAAGGAAGGAGGAAGCACAGGTGGAGAAATACGAGTTGAACTCAGCTGCGACAGCACTAGGTTCCAAGAGGAGGGTGTTATTTATGTTTAGTAGTGGGGAGGTTGGCGGTGGGGGGAGTAGATAATCTTCCAAAACTTAGAAGGATTATTTAGATTAGTTTGGAGAATGAAGTTAAAGTATTGGGCTTCGGCCAACCAGGTTGCTCTGGTACACTTGTTTTGAGCATCCAATAATTTGAGAAGTCCTGTGAACATTTGGAGGACTTATGGGCATGCCAAGTTGTGTCACAGGCACTAAGGCCTTAAGGACTTCGGGGTGATCCAGGAAAGGCAGTTGCCGCACCCTAGTCACGATGCAGGGGAGCATGTTTATCCCAGACACAGAAAGGTATTTTTGAAGTGTTGGAGGCAGCATCGATTGAGAGGGTGGACGAAGATGTCACCCATTGGGCTTATTTGAGGTCATTTAGAAGGAAGTAATGTCAAGAGACTTACATGAGCATTGGATCAAGAAATTTGGGGCTGTTTTGGGCGGTGAATTTTCTGGATGAGATAGGTGAGGTGGTGGTTGCTCAGGGAGTCAGGAAGGAGGCCTGATTTGATGACCCGATGAGGGTGGGAGGTCAAAGCCCAGTCCAGTAGAGAGTGGTTGCCGGTTTTAGGGTTTAGGCGGGTGGGCTCATTAATGAGTTGGGAGAGATTTAATCCATTTATTATCGCCCATTCTTTGGGAGAGCTGGGGATAACCAGTTGAGATTTAAATCACCCATGATAAAAGATTCACCTCCGGAGGTGTGGGAGAAGGTGTGCATTAGGAGGTCTTAGATAGTAGAGGAGGACATACCTGGACAGCAGTAGATAATGGTAACATAGATGGGGAGTGAGAAGGTAGGGACAGTTTAGCATTAATATTTCATAGGCATTTGGTTTGGTTTTGGCTAGGATGGTTGAGAAGTGGATCTCTGATTTTAAGTAGATGAAGACTCGCTGCCTCTGGTGACCCTGCCTTGGTGAGCCATGGCATAACCAGGGATAACGGCAGCGATTAGAGATGTTTTGCTAAGCCATGTTTCGGATAAGATGATTATGTCAGGGGCATAAAGAAGGTGAGAACTTGGAGGATCTAGTTTGCAGGAGGCTTCTAATATTCAGATGTAGTAGGCGTAGACCTTGTGTGGGGCTCCTGAGGGTAGAGGCAGCAGGGGAGGGTGGGGGGGGACGGAGGGGAAGGGCCAGGGTTGGGATGGATGTCACCAGCAGCAAGGAGGAGGAGGGTGATAGTTAGGTAACAAGCAGACAGTTGTATAAGCAGAAAGAGAGAAGGCGATGTTTGGCAGGTAGCGTGAGTAACTAGAAGTAGCAAGGCAGGGGTGAGCAGCTGAGGCAGCATCCAAGATAAGGAGAGAAGGATAAGGGAGGGCCAGGCTGTACTTCTGGTGGGACCACACATAATGGCGTTCAGAGGTGGAGTGCCAGTTGCGGTTTTGGTGGTACCCAGGCAGGGTAGGCAAGTAGTAAGGAGGGTGAGGGGGCGATGGAGGCAAGCTTGATGAGGAGGGATGCAGAAGGAGAGAGAAAGACAGCAGGCAGGTAGCCAGGCAAAGGAGGCATTGTTAAGAGTGGGGGAGGAAGCCGTCTTAAAGAGCAGAACAATTGTCTCTAGTAAAAGAACTTCACTATTTCCTGAGAGAAGTGGTTTGGTCGAGTAGCTCAACCAGTCCTTTTAGGCCATGTGGGAGGATTGTAGGCACAAAAGTGAAAAGGAAGATATCTAGGGCAGACTGCGCATCTGATGAGCAATAGAGAGGACCAGTCAGTACATGCGATGTCAATCAAGAAGGCCTGAGGTCAAAGTTTGCATAATTTACAGAAGGTAATGAAATGAGGCTTCATGGGTTCAGACCAGCCTTTGCCTAAGATGCAGAAAGTAGAGGAGTGATCAGTGATGGTATCAGGAAGGATGCCTATGTCACGATGTTCTCAGGGCGGTTCGTCACAATCAGTCCAGCAAGGTGCTGGTATTTGATTGAGGTGGTTCTTGTAGATGTGGAGATAAGCTGATGGAGGTTGAAACTCTGAAATTTAGTCACGGTCATCACTTGAGAGCCTCCCAGCCAGTTGATGTTAAAAGTCTCTAGTAAGCGAACTTCACTATTTCCTGAGAGAGAAGCGGTTTGGTCAAGTAGCTCAACCAGTCCTTTTGGGCCATGTGTAGGGGGACTGTAGGCACAGACAATGTGCAGCTTCTTTGTGCCTAGGGTGAGGAGGACATGAAGGGCCTCACAATCGTATAAGGGAGACAAGCTAATAATAGAGCCAGAGGTAGGCTTGAAATATAATGCTGTGCCACCACCGTTTCAAGTAGGCCTGTCATTTCTCAGGAGACTGTAAGATGGAAGTGAGCATTAAGAGTCAGGGTGGGTGGCTTCAGCCAAGTTTCAGTGAGGCGTATTATATCTGGCTTATAGGTGCGATCCACAATTCAAGTTCAACAAAATTCCGCTCGAGGCTCTTACTATAATGGTGTTGTAATAAGTAGACCTTTGGCATTTGGAATAGTGGCAGCCGTAGGAGTTATAGGCCCAGGATTTGGTTGTATATCCCCAGATAGCAGAATGGCTAGTAAGGGAGGTACCAGCGTTACAGTGAAGGAAAGGTGATAAGGTAGAGTTCAGTAGGGAGCTGGAGTTGTGTGCATAGGCAATCACGTGGACCCATGCCTTTTGGAAGTAATGGAGTGGGATCACAACAGAAAGCAGGTCCCACTAGAAGATTTGAGAATACAAAATCATTTTGTTGATAGTGAGGAGAACGGATTCTGTAAGAGGGACCTTAAAGATTGACAGGTGTAACAGAGGCAGACTGCCAATGAGGAAAATAGCAGCCCATTTATTCATTTTTCAGGCCCCAAAGCTAGTAGACCAGGTATAGAGGGAGTAAAGGAGAGTTAGGGCAGAAAGGGGTAGAGAGGTAACAGAGTGGTCACTATCATCAGGGTTTGGGAGAGTAGATGGGGTGAGAGTGTCAGCAAAGGGCCGAGGATAGAGAACTATAAGCCAAAAAGGAAAAAATAAAACTCTAAGCAGTTTGTAAAGGAAATAGCAGAGTCCAGACTATTATTCCCAAAGGGTAAGAAGACTCACAAGGGCTGAGGGAGAACAGCAAGTCGAAGGAAAAGGTGAAGAAAAGGTACATTTACAGCTAGTGTAGGCCTAGATAATACCAGCCAGTGGTGAGAACTGGTAGCAGTGGGGCACCACCAGTGGCAAAGGACAAGAAAAATTTCTGAAGCTTCATTGGAAGAGTTAATTTTAGAGGCTATGTTATTAGAGCAGATGAGCTAGTGCTGTATAAGGAAAAGGCTAGGAATAAACAGTACTGCAAAGTTCCTGGGATTAACAGTAAGGAAAGTAGTGTAACTACAATGTTTCTCAGAGTATGTGCCTAGGCGGGGGTGGGGAGAGGAAGAAACTAAACTAAAGTGAGTTCAGGAGCCAGGGTTTTAGTCAGGAAAAACAGGCGAGAGAGGCGCGCAGTCGGAAGCCTTGTGCAGCCCTGTAAGCCAATCGGCAGATACCAGAAAAAAGGCACTCCAATCAGAAATGATGCATACGTTCGGCTTTGAGAGAAAGAAGTTTAACAGTAGTACCTTGGGTCAGGGTCGGGAAGCAGGACCAGGAGGGCACAGGAGTTCCTAACTAGCAGCATAGTGGCGTGCCAGAAAAACGCCCAAAAGGTGCTGCCGTGATCAGAGGGTGCCACTTGGGGTGGTGCAATGTGATCTTGGGTCAGCATCAAGAAGCAAGACCAGGAGGGCAGCCAGGAGTCCTTATATTCAGCAGTAGTGGTGGCGGCCAGGAAAAATGGCTAAAATGTGCCACTGTATCTGAGGGAGCTGCTCATGGTGCAGTGCGATCTTGGGTCAGGGTCCAGGAAGCAGGACCAGGAGGGTGGCCAGGAGTCCTTAGATTACGGCATTAGTGGCGGCCAGGAAAAAGCGGCTGAAAGGCGCTGCTGTATCTGAGGCGTCACTTGGGGTGCAGTGTGGTGCGATCTTGGGTCAGAGTCCAGGAAGCAGGACCAGTAGCACAGCAAAGGAATCCTTAGATTTGGAGGTAGTGGCGGCGGCAGGAAAATGGCCAAAAGGTGCCGCCGTATCTGAGGCGCCGCTCAGGGCACAGTGCGCGGTGCGATTTGTTGGCCTAGGGTTGTACTGCTGACATCAGTATAGGGCAGAGTCAATTTCACACACACACACACACACACACACACAAAAACATAACTGACAAGGCATTTGGATTTTGGCAAATGCGTTGCTAACAGGGTGTCTTGGGGAAGAGGAAGCGCAGTATGTACACTGAATACTGGTAGGTTTCCCTTGCAACATTGTTGCAACTGCATGTCACTCTTCTACCCTAGAGTGATGTCATCATGAGCTAATGGCCCAGCAGAGATGAACAACAAAGGCAAGTGCAGCAGGGCTCATAAACAAATCCAAATTATGGAAGGCAGAGTAAACCATGGCCAAAACTAACAAATGCACATACATTTCCAGGCCTAGTACTACATATAATGTCTATAAGCTGTAACTTTTGGACCATCATGAAAGTTCCTCTAATGGGCTGAACCCTGCCATGACTGGTTTAAAGAATACCGTACTATGCAATGAATTTTATTGTTTCTTCTGTTTATTGTGCTGTATTTTTATGTGCAGTGCCCAGAGCCTCTGGGGTGGGACATTTAAAAATAAAAAGCGTGCTTACTTACTGTTCTCTGATGTAACAGGCCACGTTAGTAATCGAGTCCAATCTGCCTTTGGTAGGAAAGATTTGCATGAGTGAAATCTAGGACTGTTCCTATGAACTGAAGCCTTTGTGATGGAACCAGCTGAGACTTCCGGAGGTATGGAAGACTCCATTGAAGTCAGAAACTAGCAAGTCAAGAGTATCGTTGCTTCTGTCTGATGCCTGATGGGGCTTTTGATTAGCCAGTCATTCAGGAAGAAACACTTGTATCCTAGTTTTCTGAGATGTGCTGCTAGGACTGCGAAGCACTAGGTAAACATGTGGCACTGATGCAAGCCCAAAGGGCAAGGCTCTCATCTGACAGTGCTCTCGACCTACACATCAGAGGCATTTGTGGTGGCTGGGTCTGACAGTGATGTGCTAGTATAGATGCATAGATAGTGTCGGCAGATAAGGAACTATAGCCCACCCAGTCTGCCCATTTGAGCTTGTAAGTTCAGTTTATGTTTTCCTAGAGTCACTGCCCTTACCCTGAGCTCCAGAATTCCTTTATGTCTATCCCATGCATTCTTAAATCCTTGATTGTTTCACCCCCACTTCCTCTGGCAGGGTGTTCCACTTGTCCACCACCTGTTCTGTGAAGAAATTCTGCCTCACGTTTCCTCTGAATCATCCTCCTCCAACTTCATCCCATGCCCTCTAGTCCTGGAACATCTTTTCGCTTAAAATACTGTATTCCTGCACCTGTTCCTCCCTTTAATAGATACTTGTATGTCTCTATCATATCCCTCTCTCCTCCTGTCCTCCAGGAGTACATGTTCAGTTCCTTCAACCTGTCCTCATAGGACTTGTGATACAATCCATGCACCATCTTTGTTGCCGTCCTCTGAACCTTCTCTATCCTATGTCCTAATGTGAGTAGGTCTTCAAATTGTACACTGCACTCCAGGTGGGGCCTCGCTAGTTTCTTGTATAGTGGAATTATGACCTCCCTTTCCTGCTGGTGATGCCCTGCCTATGCATCCCAGCATCCTATTGCTTTACCTGCTGACTTGTCACACTGTTTCTCTACTTTGAGGTCATCAGAGATGATAATCCCAAGATCCCTTTCCTGCTTGGTGCATGCTATATCCTCACCCCCAACTGATATATTGTGCCAGGTTTTTGTCCCCATATGCACTATCTTGCACTTCTTTGCATTGAATTTCAACTGCCAAACCCCTGACCATTCTTCAAGTTTCTGCAGGTCCTTCTCATTCTGTCTACACCCTCTGGTGTGTCTACTCTGTTACAGAGCTTTGTGTCATCAGCGAACAGTGAAATTCTGCCTTCTAGGTCCTGCGCAATTTACTGATGAAGATGTTGAATAGGACCTGTCCAGCAATAATCCTGTGGTACCCCACTGGTCACTCTTCCCTCTGTGGGTGATAGCCATTTACCACCACCCTCTGTCCTGCCACCCAGCCAGTTACCTACCCACCACACTACTGTCCTGCCCACACCCATATTCCCCAGTTTGTGTAATAGTCTTCTATGTGGCACAGTGTCAAAGGCCTTGCTGAAGTCCAGATAGGCCATGTCCACTGCCCTCCCTGATCCACCTCCTAGTCACCCAGTCAAAAATTCAATGAGGCTGGTCTGACGCATGCCTCCCTGGTGAAACCATGCTTCTGAGGGTCCTGTAGTCCTCTGACAACCAGATTAGTTCTACCAATCTCTCCTTCAGTAGTGCTTCCATGATCTTCCCCACTACTGAGGTGGGGTGACAGGTTGTAGTTCCCTGCTTCCTTTTGTTCCCACTTTTGTATAAAGGGAACTACATCTGCTGTCCTCAGTCTTTGGGTACCTCACATTACCCTCCTCTTCCTCAGTAAAGACTAAGCACAAATACCTGTTCAATGTCAGCTTTACTGTTGTCATCCTCCACACTGCCCCATCCTCCCCTTGGTCTCACTATCCCTCCCTTTGCCTTTCTTTTTTACTTATGTACCTGTAAAAGTTTGCCCCTCTACCCACTGATTTTGCAATGTGTTCTTCTGTCTGAGCTTTGGCTTCCTTACTGACCTCCCTGCCTCCCTTTGCTTCTCCTGGTACTTCTGCCTATGTCTTTTTGTATTGCCTGAATGCAATCTTTTGGCTTTCACTTTCTTTGCTACCTCTTTGGAAAACCATAATGGTCTCCTCTTCCTTTTCATTTTGCTAACCTGCTTAATGCATAATTCTGTTGCTCTTGTAATCCCCATTTTAAATACTGCCACTGTTCCTCAACCCTGATTCCTGTCCCATTCCCTTAATGCCTCTTTCAAGTATCTCCCATTTTCCCAAAGTCTACCCCCTAAAATCCAGGATACGTGTTTTGTGTGGTTTGGTTCTGCTCTTTCTGTGATTTCAAACCATAATGACTGGTGGTTACTGTTCCCAGGTGCTCCCCACTGCTACCCCATCACATTGTCCCTGTTTGTGAGCACGGGTCCAGTATTGCCTTCTGCTGAGTTGGTTCCATGACCAGTTGCTTGAGGAAGGCACCCTGAAGGAGTCCAGGATAAATCTGCTCCTACATAGATACATAGACAGTGTCGGCAGATGAGGGCCTGTGCCCACCAAGTCTGCTCATTTGAGCTTGTAAGTTCAGTTTATGTTTTCCTAGAAGTCTGTTGCCCTTACCCTGACCTCCAGAATTCCTTTATGTCTATCCATGCATTCTTAAATCCCGTGATTGTTTCCAGCCCCCACCACTTCCTCTGGCAGGGTGTTCCACTTGTCCACCACCTGTTCTGTGAAGAATTCTTCCTCATGTTTCCTTTGAATGTCCTCCCTCCACCTTCATCCCATGCCCTCTAGTCCTGGAACATCTTTTCGCTTAAATACTGTATTCCTGCACCCTGTTCCTCCCTGTAAGATACTTGTATGTCTCTATCATATCTCCTCTCTCCTCCTCTCCTCCAGGGAGTACATGTTCAGTGCCTTCAACCTGTCCTCATAGGACTTGTGATGCAATCCATGCACCGTCTTTGTTGCCCTCCTCTGGACCTTCTCTACCCTGTCTATGTCCTTACGTTGGTATGGTCTCAGAACTGTACACTGTACTCCAGGTGGGGCCTCACTAGTGTCTTGTATAGTGGAATTATGACCTCCCTTTTTCCTGCTGGTGATGCCTTCCCTGTCATCCCAGCATCCTATCTGCTTTACCTTGTCACACTATTTCCCTACCTTGAAGTCATCAGAGATGATAACCCCAAGATCCTTTCCTGCTTGGTGCATGCTATCCTCACCCCAACTGATATATTGTGCCAGGGTTTTGTGCCCTATTGCATTATCTTGCACTTCTGCTTCTGAGTTTCAACTGCCAAACCCTGACCATTCTTCAAGTTTCTGCAGGTCCCTTCTCATTCTGTCTACACCCTCTGGTGTGTCTACTCTGTTACAGAGCTTTGTGTCATCAGCAAACAGTGAAATTCTGTCTTCTAGGTCCTGTGCAATGTCACTGATGCTGCTGCTGGGATGCTCCAGTCACGTCTGGAATACTAAGTCTCCAACCAGTACTACCTCACCCTTGTCTGCCATCCTTTGGATGACTAGCATCAACTCCTATCTGTTTCTTCCTCCTGGGCTGGTGGTCTATAGACCACCTGTGCAGATGACCCCATTTTCCTTTCCAGCTTAACCCACAGTATCTCTCCCCCATTTTGTTCCTCCTGGATCTCTGTGGCCCTTATGTCATTTGTCACATACAGTGCCACTCCTTCTCCCTTCCTGCCTGCCCTATCTCTTCTGAATATATTGTAGCCAGGTATGGCCATCTCCCAGTCATAGTTATCATTACACCAGGTTTCAGTGATGGCCACAATGTCCAGGTCTGACTGCACCATGACAGCCTCAGATCTCCTTCTTGTTGCCAAGGCTCCTGGCATTTGCACACATGGCTTTCCATGATTTGACCTCCCTAGACTGTTTTGCTGTTCTGCTTCAGCCCCTTCCTTGGTTGTCCTTTATCCCTGGTTCTCGTTACCTCTGCTTCTGCTGAATTTTGCCCTTTTCTCTATCACCTCTTGAGCACTAATCTCCATCTTTTGCACTGCTTTTGCAGAGATAGCCACTCCTCTGGTTCACTGGTTCCACTGCTAGCTGTGGGGGTGAACAAGTAGGTACCCTCCTTGCTGGCCTGCCACCCCTTTGCTAGTTTAAATGCTTGTCAATATAGCATATAAACTTATCATTGAGTGCTTGGATTCCCCTCCAGGATAGATGCAGGCTGTCAGGCTTGAACAAACCTCCATCCCTCCAGGTGGGTCCCCAGTCACCAATGAATCAAACCCTTCCTCACAGCACCAGTTCTTCAACCATGAGTTAAGTTCCTGGTGCATGCACCCTATAGTCTCCTTGCCTCTCACAGATGGTACTTCTGAAAGTGACAAAAGTAGCTTCTTGCTTGAGACCCCTCCCAATTTCTAAACTCTTCCTGAACTTCTTTTGGCTCCCCATTTGCTAGGCCATTAGTACCTAGGTGGATAATGACATCCAGCTCACCCTCCCATCTTGCCTTCCCAGTGATCCCTAGGATCTTACTTCCATCCCTCCATGCCGTGGCACCTAGTGAGCACCTCACCTCCCTGTCCTCCCTCTCCTGTGTTCCTAGCTGAATCCTCTTAGATGTAGTCCCCACCAGGATTCACTTCCTCCTCCTCCTCTAGGGTCCCTGCTTTCCTCGTTGAGGTTATCTCCTTGGCTAACCTCCACATCCTTTCCTTCCACTTCTCTGGGTACCTCTATTTGGTTGTCCCCATTTGCCAGTCGGCATATGAGTTCTTGAGTGGAATAGGATCTGGGATGTGCCTCTCCCTGACCGCTCTAACCCTCCTGAGCCCACTGTCATCCAAGTGCTCCTCGTTCTCAGCATCCTTTGAGGCAGTTGCACTGGACTGGGTGGTCTCTGGATAGGGGTGATGGTACTCCTGACCCAGTTTGCTTCTGCTCTGAGTCTGGCTACCACATCCCGCAGTCCAGAGATGCATGCAGATGGGGCAGCACCTCAGTGTCCAGAAGGTCTGCCAGAATATGGCTGCCCACAACCACTGGATTGCACCACTCCCACATTATACTGCAATTATACTGCTATTCCACTACTCGTCTGCTACTGAGCTCTCCTAGTTCCCTTTTTATTAATTTACTGTCCTAAAATCCTGCCACTGATCCTCAGATACTTTTCTTTTAAAAAGAAAATAAACCAGAAATAAATTAACCAAAACACTTGTCGTGCTGAGAGTGACTTCTTCCCATATGTCTCTCTACTCCACCTCCTTCCTGTACCCTGTGTTTAGCTTCTGTCAATCAGATTTAACAGGGCATATAATTAAGAGTTGGGGGAAGGGGCGAAAATTTGCAGCAATTAAAGACAGCAAAGAAATGCACCACTACTACGTTTTACATTTCAACAGCCCAAAACAATTCTAAGTAAAGACAACAAAGTACAGTGTTACTAAAAGCCCACAATCTAAGTTTAAAGAAAATAGCAATTACCAGTTACTGTAAAGCACTGAATTTAATATGTTTCCTTCCTCTTCTGGCTTCTTCTCATGCATCTTTCATGTGAGAAATCCAAGCCAATCCTCAGGTTTTAGGTACAGCAGAAGGAAACACAGAGATACCATTCTGAACTTTTAAGTTTTCTGTTCTGGTTCAGGTACTAAGCTCTAAAGTTGGTCAGCTGCCAGCTGTCTTTTGGGAGCCTAGGAAGTACCTGGAGTAGAAAAAGCACAGATTATGTACTCACCGTAACAGGAGATCTTCAAGAGATCTTTTCATCAAGCCACACCTTTGGAACTATACTGCATCAGCATGGCACTGACATGGTATAGTTCCTAAAGTGTAGCCTGATGAAGATATCTCGATGAAGATTCCTTGTTCTGTTCTAACTCTGGAACTTTTCCACTGCCTTGTTTTGTAACAGCACCATAACATCCAAAGAAGTAACTGAGCCATGGAACCCTCTAATGGATGTAACATTCCAGGAGGGAGATACAGAGGGTGCTCTATCAGTTCCAGGGAATAACCATTTTGGATACTCTCAAGACCCACTGGACTGTAGAAATGATTTCCTAAAAATGATAGAACAGGGCAAAGTGCCCTTCAACTGGCACTGAATTATCCACCATGGGCAGCTGGACTAGACATGGTGCTGGCATCCTGTCAGAGGTAGTGTTTGGGGATTTCACCTGCTGTACCCCAAGCTGTAGATTCTGCTTCTGCTGCAGGAAGAACTCAGGCTTGCCCTGCTGGCAGAAGCCTTTTGGCGTGGGCTTGTGAGACATGGCTGTTGGTGAGGAAGGACCAGCAAGGCCTTTTCCCCCTGCAAGGACTAGCAGGATGTTCTTCTGTCTTTCAGCGATAACGTCTTGACATGTGACTCTTTACGTGCCCTCCTGCACAATGAACAATGGTGTTAAGACCATTGGAAAGGCAAATTGCCATCTTTGCTAAACATCATTAGAAAAACCTGCCATTCTGAGCCATGAATGCCTTATTTTTTTAATTACATTTTATCCCTCCTGGTCACCAACCAGCCACAGACTCCACATTCAGGTCTGTGCCTTCTGCCCTATACCCATCACCCCACCTTCTCCCAGGACTTCTCTCCTTCCCAGCAGTCACTCGTGTTATCCCTCCTGCAGTGGAAGACAGCAGGGGTGGGCCAAGTTCCTGCCTTAAGCATCAGTCCTACTCCATTACCTGTCTCCTTTATTCTTCCTTCCTTCCTGATTTATACCCCCATGTCCTCTGCCTTGTCCCCAATTCTATCTTCTTGCACACCTTCCTCAGGGTAGTTTACTGCCCTTAGCCCTTCCTCCCTACTGCTTCATCACTGGGGGCAATTGTTGCCTCCCTTAGTTCCAAAGCCTCCCTCCTGGCTAGTTTAAATGCTCATCCAAGTAGCATTTATACATAGGAATATATGAATTGCATCAGCAGATGGGGACTGCAAGTTCCATCTAGTCTGCCCTTGTTTCTGCCCCTCCCTATTTAGACTGCACCCTGATGTGTCAACAACGTCTGTCCCTGAGTTTGAACTCACCTACTGTCTTGGATTACACCACCTCCTAAGGTATACTATTCCATGGTTCTATGACCCTTTCTGTAAAAGTACTTCCTGAGGTTGCTTCTGAGACTTGTCTCCACCAGACTCAAGTTGTGCCCCCTTGACATGCATCCTGTTTTGCTGGAAAGGGTTTCCTGCTTGTGTTGTGCTGGTTCCCTTAATGTACTAAAGCTTAGATCATGTCCACTCTGTTTCTTCTCCGCTCAAAAGTTGCACAAGTTTAATTCCTGAGTCTTGCATTGTATAGCTCACGATGCAGTTCATGTATCATCTTTGTAGCTCCCTCCACTAGGACTGTTGTCCCCTTCCTGGAAGGATAAAAGCCATCTCACTATATCTTCCCAAGTTGGTCCCCAATTCCTGATGTAGCCAAAGCCCTTCTCCATGCACCTTGCCTTCATCCAAGTGTTAAAGTACTGATGCAGAGTGTCCTTTCCTTTCCCCAGCCATATACATGTGACACCTTGGCAAAAGCTACTGTGTATCACCTACCTGAGGTCCGCTCCACCTTTCTGAAATTTCCCTGCACTGCCCTACCCTGTCCATGACATCTAGGTTACTCCATCTCCTGCTGCTCAGCGATCCTTGGATCCACTATCCATCCTTCTAAGCCAAAGCACCTCTCTAGAACTTTGCTCCTCTCTCTCTCTCTCCCCACCGCTCCAAGTCTATCCTGCTAATAAGAAGCCCCCCAGAAGTTGCTTCCTCCTCAGCTGAGGGCCTCTTCCTCCCTCCTTGGGCTTCCCTTCTCAGAATCCCCATTTCCTCCGTTCCCACTGCTATGGGACCTCCTCTTGAGCTGGCCTGTCCCACAAGTATGGTGGAAGAATTCTACAGTGATACAGGCTGAGAAGTGTGTGCACCGTCCGCCACCACGTACCCAGGAGCCCACCATGGTCCAACCACTCTTCCTCTGTCTAGGTATCTTCTAGTGGAGTAGCGGCAAACTTGGTGCCCCTGGGTGAGCAGAAGATTCTCTGCATCCTTGCCAATTTGGCCCACAGCAACCTCTGCCCTCAACCCAGCTAGGTGAGTATAAAGTGGGTAGCATCTCTGTCTCCAGAAATTGTCCCAAATGGCCATGGCTCCACATCTGTTGCATTGCAAATTTCTATGGCTCTAAGGTGTTTACTGAAAAAGGGTGCATACTTTTGTGATCACTAGGTTTCCAATGTTCTTGGTAGCACAGCTGGTATCCAAGCTAGGGCATTTATTTTTTCTCCTTCAAAATTCTATTTCAATTATATCACCTTGCACCTTGAAAATAAACAGCTATCTGAAATTGTCCCTGGAGGCAGTGCAGGAGTTGACAACAAAGGTGCTGGCATAGCTGGAGTGAAAAAATCTGGGTAGTATCCTCCTCATCGAGAACAATGAAGAAGGAGAAGGAGTGATACCAAGACTTGATCCACACCACTAAAGCGGAAGACCTCAAGGTAGAAAGATGTAAAATGGAATGAGATCCATGTTGTCATTAGTTTGTCTTTTATGAGGATGAGATCAAGTGGCTCAGGGAGCCTGTCACCAAATATAATGACAGAACTGTTTCTTTTAGGGCTCAAAGGAACTGTTTGTCCTCCTGGGCCAGTCCAGCAGAATTATCACACTTGGCAAAGAGACACTCTCTGCAGGAGGAATGGAGTCCTGAGCAGATATTTTGTTGCCATAGCAACAGGACACAACAGTTCCCTATCCAACATAATGGTTCTCAAACTCAAAAGTCAATAAGAGGCAGGGCTGTGAGAAAAACATGTGCAAAGTGCTACAAATAAAATAATTAATACACTACTTAGTGCCTAGGGTAAAAAGGGAAAGGCAATGTAAAAGACAAGCATGCTGTATGACAAAATCTAGAGTTATGGTAAGTACTGCACTTTAACAGTGGCAAAAAAAAAGGATCTGAGGCAGTTGGGGCTGGCTTGGATATATGCTTCTGAGCTCATGCAAGATGCTGTACCTTGATCTTAGGCATTGGCCCAGCCAGCCCTAAGTGCTCTGGGTCCTGCAGGGTCCTAGCTCTTCCATCCCTAAGACCAAATAGTGTAGCTCAATGGAGAAGACTGGTCCTAGAAAAATCTGTGATGAACAGCTGTAAAGGTTTCAACTGTGCACTCTGGAGAAAGGAAACCTAATCTACATATGTAAAATAAAGATTGTGAGAAACTAATACAGGGATTTAAAGTAAAGACATAATTAATAGGAGTCATAACAAACAAATAAACATAGAAACATAGAAGCTGATGGCAGATAAGGACTGCAGGGCCCATACAGTCTGCCCATTTTTTCTACCTTATGAATGTGCCATAGGCCTTTACTCTGTCAATGGACTATCTATTCATACTCATCTGTACTGCTCCTTATGCCTATCCCATGCCCGTCTGAAGCCCTGCACTGTATTCATATCCACCACTTCCTGAGGTAGACCGTTCAATGCACCCACCACCTTTTCTGTGAAAAAGAACTTCCTCACATTACCCCTTAATGGGCCTCCCTCTAATCACATGCTGCATCCTCTTGTCCTGTTATTTTCTTATATTGAAACATGTTAGACTCTTTCACCTTGTTAATGCCCTGAAGATGTTAGAATGTTTCGACCATATCACTCTCTCCTCCTTTGCTCTAGGGTATACATATTAAGCTCAGCTAATCTGTCCTCATATGTTTTCTGATGTAGTCCCTGCACAATTTTGGTTGCCCTTCTCTGGACGGCCTCCATTTTGTTAATGTCCTTGTGCAGGTGCAGCCTCAGTACTGCCCATAGTATTCCAGATGGGGCCTAACCCATGTCTTGTAAGAGGATTATTACCTCCTTCGTGATACCCCTACTACACCCCAACATCCCTCTAGCCTTACCTACTGCTTTAGTGGTCTGCTTGGATGATTTCAGGTAATCTGTGATGATGATGCCAAAGTCTCTTTCTTCCTTTTGATTGCCAGCAACTCCCCTCCCAACCTATAGGTAGCATCAGGGATTCTCTTCCCTATGTGCATGATCTTGCACTTCTTTGCGTTAAACTCCAGTTGCCACTCTTCTGACCATTTTGCCAGTTTTTCTAGATCTCTTCTCATTCTGTCCACCCCATCTGGATCATCTATTCTGTTGCAGATCTTGGTGTCATCTGGAAACAGGCAAACCTTACCCTCTAGTCCATCTGCAATGTCACTGATGAAGATATTGAAGAGGACTGGCCCCAGGACTGATCTCTGAAGTACCCCACTTGTGACTTGCATCTCTTCTGACTCTATACCATTTACCATCACTCTCTGTTTCTGACCACCAACCAGTTTGCCACCCAGCTGACCAACCTCTGACCCCACAAGCCTACCCAGCTTATTAATCAATCTTCTATGTGGAACAGTATCAAATGTTTTACTGAAGTCAAGGTGAAGCAACATCAACTACACCCTTGGTCCACGCTCTGGTTACCCAGTCAAAGAAATCTATGAGATTAGTTTGACAGGACCTTCCTATTGTAAACCCATGCTGTCTTGGATTCTGTGCTCCTATGGATTCCAGGTGGTGTCAGCGTGGCTCAGTTGGTACACATCTGCCTCTGGACCAGAAGGTCGTGGGATTTTGTTCCACACGGGATTGCACTTGCACCTAAAAATCGCTGGCATCCGAGTGCAGTATTGGGGGTGCTGTACTGCTGGGGTGTGCCATCCTTCAGATGAGAGCGTTAAACCGAGGTCCCTTCTGCCCGTCCTGGTGGGTGTCAGGTGGAGATAAAGAACCAGGGCACTTCGTAAGAGTAGGGAACATTCGGTGTCCTGGCCAGCATTCCCCTTCCCATAAAACGGTTCATGCAATTACCCAGGCTGTGTGTGGCTGATGATGTGCGATATGGCGCCACCACAAATTCAGTCACTTCACTACCAGTCTAGCATTGCTTGTAAAGTGCTTTGGATGTATAAGCGCTATGTAGATTATTATTTCTTCTCCTTCTCCTTCTCCTTCTTCTTCTTCCTCCCTTTCCTTAAGAGTGCCTTCATAATCTTGCCCACTACTGAGGTAACACTGGTCTGTAGTAGTCTGCCTCCTCCCTGCTGCCACTCTTGTGGCGCGGAATCCTATGAACCCTTCTCCAGTCTTCTGGAACCTCTCCTGTGCTCAGAGACTCACTAAACAGTACTGCTAATGGCTCTGCTAGCTTCACCCTTAGCTCACTTAAGTACCCTGGGATGTATGCCATCAGGTCCTATTGCCTTGTCCACCCTGAGCTTAGCGAGCTCTTGTAGGATCCTTTCTTTTGTGAAGGGACTTGTGCACAACTCCCTCCCACTGTGTCCATTGTGCAGAGTTGTGGCCCTGCCCTACCTTCTCTTCAGTAAATACTGAGCAGAAGTATCTATTTAGGATAGATGCTTTTCCTTGGTCCTCCTCCACACTCCCCTTATCATCTTTGATCTCAGCAATCCCCTCTGGACCTTCTCTTTCACTAATGTATCTATAGAAAGTCTTGTCCCCTTCTTTTACTGTTCGTGCTAGTGTTTCCTCAGTTTGGATCTTTGCCTGCCTTACTTCCTTCCCTGTCTCCCTTAGGGAAGTTTGGTATGCCTCCCTATCTTTGTTCAGCTGTGTTCCTTATATTTCCTGAAGGCCAACCTTTTGGCTCTAATCTTTTCTGTTACTATTTTTGAGAACCAAAGTGGTTTCCTCCTTCTTTTGCTCTTGCCTTTCTCCCTAACACAGTGGGATGTTGCTTCAAATATTGCATCATAATGCTTGCCCACTTTGTCTGTACCCCTCACCTGTACTTCTTCTTGCCAGAGCTAGCTTAGCTCTGTTGGCCATCTTATCAAGTCAGCTCCTCTGAAGTGCCATATTTTTGCTTTGGAAAGGGATGATTTAGTTCTAGAGGCCAAACTGAACCATACCATGTGATGGTCACTGGCCCCAAGTGACCTTCTACCTGGAGATCTGTGATCCTTTCCCCATTAGCCCTGTCTCTTGTGGGTTGTTGTACCAGTTGTTTGAGGCCCTCCCGTGTAGGGAATCCACTATATGTCTAGTTCTGGCAGATGTTCCTGCTAGTATTGATAAATCTGTATCTGGCATGTTGTAGTTTCCATTATCAAAACCTCCTTTTAGCCATCATGTTTTGTACATCTTCTAACCATAATGTGTCTATATCCTCACCCTGGTCTGGAGGCCTGTAGACAACTCCGGTTTGTATATGTCTGTCCTACTTCCTGTTTCCAGGGTGACCCACAGTTCTTCTGACTCCTTATACGTATTCTTAATTTCTGTAATTTTGATATTTTCATTGACATAGGAGCCACTCCTCATCCCTTTTTGTACCTCGGTCTTTTCTGAACAGTACATAGCTGAATACTGAAATAAAAGGATCAAATGTAAGGAGGACCAAGCAGGAACTCCTCTGCACCCATCATGGTTACTGCAAGGAATAGTCTGTTGGAGTGGTAGTTAAGGAAGAGGCACTGCAAACCTTTAAGTCAAGATTGGACAGAATATGGCTAACTGGCCTCTTGTTGGCAGTTTAGCGTGAAGCCAAGGATTAAATGGGCATGGAGTCTGAACTACCCTCTCACCTATGTGCTGGTCCTTCCATGGCAGGGTATAGGTACATTGGCGGGCCAGTGTGGGGAAACTAGAACTGTGATTGCCCGTGCTGTACCTGTCATATGGATAAGCAGCGGAGTTCAAGTTCCAGTGCTGTCCATCCAGCACCTTTCATGAGTACTAAATTCACACAGAAAAAATCTTAAAACAGATTGGACAGTGTAACAATAATGTTTTTTTTTTATTTGCTTTTTAATTAATTGTATCTGCATTGATATCAGTTAGAATCTAATCAGCTGAAGAGCTAAAATGGGCTTCAGAAAATAAAATGAGATTTTTTAATCAGAAGACAGATCACCTGTTTTTAGGGAAATTTCTGTCTGCTTGTCCTGTAACGATAAGACCCCTGGTCAGCTATCAATCAATCAATCGATCTTTATTTATCCAGGTGAAACACCATTGAGACAGCTCATTTACAAGGTGGACCTGGGTTAGGTACAGGTATATAACATACAAAAGTTAGATGAACATATAATACAAGGCACAATAAGTACAATCTTGCAAAAGGTTATAGTTTGTACATCATATGCAAAAGAAAAGAAACACAAGTTTGTAGCTAATGGGAGAACTTCAAAGCAGAGGTCTCATTCATTTCAGGAAACTGACTTTGTTTTTATTCTTTTGGTAACCAAATAAGTCCACTAGGCACAAGTGCCTATTTTCTAGAGTGACCGACTTGAGCTCTCAGATGACTGCCTGTAGAGCAAACAACATGTAACCCAATGAGAGGTGTCCTAGTATACAACATCTATAATTCAGTTTCATCCAGTTCCTTTAGAGGCTGTCTCAAGAAGAACAAAGCACTGGTCCTGGAAATTATGTTACTGAACAAGGGTGATGAGGGTGGGTGGAGCTGGGCTTGCAAGCAGGCTTAAGATTGAATGTGAGAACTGTAAGTCAGTCTGTGCTGGGACTCTGTACATACACTATCTAAGACTGAGTCTGTCATAGCTCACTAAGGTATCCTGTGTGGTAAGAATCCTTCCACTCTGCTAGAATTAGAAGTTATAGGGAAGTTTTTCTATTTGTTTCTTCTGCTTCGTGCAAGCTATTTCTTTTAATTCCTGAAGTAACCCTGTATTTAGCATAGTCTTGTGTTTGTGTGATGTCCTATAGAACATCTAAATATTGTGAAGTAATAAATATATAGAATAATATATGGGTGGTGTGTAACAAAATTTTACTCACACTCGAGGTGTGGATGCCACATAAACCCCAAGGCAAATCTTGAAAAGTTTATCTAGGCATCCAACACGAGAGGTGTGTATAAAAATCAAGTTTACACACACACACACTATTTTATTTATAATTGCTAGGTTTCCTTTTCACCAGCAATTACATAAAATAGCAGACGTTCCAGTGCAGCCACGCTCCAGTTTAATTTTAGCCCAGTCCCACATTTCTAATGTCCGAGATTTTTTAAATGTTTTCAATGTTTCTTTAGCCCAGTAAATGTGCAAAATGTCCAACATGTTTTAAAAATAACACCGCTAAGTCCCACTGTTGATGGAGTTTCAGTGAGTAGGCAAGCAGCATGACAGTCGGGAATGGATGAACTCGGCAGGCGTATGCTGAGAGTGAGGGGAAACCCTGCACATGTTTGCCATTATAAACACTCCTTTATAAAGGCAAATTATGCCAAGGGTTTCCTATGGGAAAAAGGAAAGCTAGTTATTATATTATTTGTATGTACTTCATTCCTCTGTGACTAAACCTTTTGGGGAACAGACAAATGTTGGTACTAACAAAATCATGATCCAGTTCGAAGACAGAAGAAGTTATGGTTACCATATTCTAATAGAAAAGAGTTTTCTCAGGAGGTGAAGGGAGGCCATTTGCCCTTAGCCAGAAGAGCAGTGTACTGTGTGGGCAATAGCTCTGGTGGGATTTTGACCAATAAAGTCACCAAGTAAGAGGATCACTTCTGGTGGTGGCAGTTACTGAGGTACCCTTATAGGTGTTGAGATTTGAGAAACTTGGCAACTTGTTGCAGACTAAGTCCTGTGTGTGGACAAGTTGTGATAGACAGGTACATTAGATGTTACTATCTACTGAACAGTATGAGATATTCACTATGGGATACACAACCTGCTTCAGTCTTAAATTCCTATACTCCTCACGTAATGCACAATACAACAGTAGTGTAACCTTTGTCTGTAGCCTTTTGAATATTATTTGTTACTTTGAAGAGCACTGTGGTAGTGAAATGCTTGGGACAGAAGCCTGCCTGGATAGGGATCGGAAGTTGGTTTTGAAGCAAACAGTCATGGATTTGGACATAAATAAATTTTCCAGACATCTGGGCAATGCAGAAAGGACAGGATAAGCCAGTAGTTGTGGATGTCTTGTCCATCTTATCTTTAGGCAGAGGTGTGACCTTATCACTCTTTAAGCCCACTGGTAGGCAGTTTGAGGATCAGGAAAGGTTAAAAGAGTCATGATAAGTATAGCAGTGGCCAGGCAACAAGCTTCAGGAGTCTAGGTTCAGGAATGTCTAACGCTACCCCCATGCAGGTTAAGGGTGAGAAGGGTCTTAAGCACTTCTGCTGGCTACAGGAGCTAGCGGTGCATTCTATAGGAGGCAGAGGTTCACAAGATGGGATGCCCTTGCCCTTTGGCTTGTTTGGTTGGGGAGAAGTAATGTGTTGGTTTAGGGCACCAGCAATACCAGATGGGTCATACAGAGGTAAGACCTCAGGGACAGGATGAGGATGATAGGGTCATTATAGGAGTTGTTGAGGAGCTCCTTGACACCATGCCTGAAGTACCTGGGGTTGGAGGCACAGTTATCCTAGAACTCTAGATAGTAATGGGACTTGGAAGGCCTAGTTAAAACCTTTCAGTAATTCCATAGTTGCTCATAGGTGTTGCAATCAACAGCAACCCTAGATCACCTGAAACTGGCATGGCAGCATCCCTGTGGCTACAGAAGTCAAAGCGTTCAGTTGTGATCTAGCAATGTGCAGGCCTCCACCCTTGTCATCCTGAAAGGGCATGGAGATCCACGAACTCTGGTGAACTCATTCAGGAAGAAGGAGCATACACTCCACATCAAAGACGAGATCACTGTGCTCCCCAGAGATACCACTAATGTCATCTTGAAAACCCTCACGGTTAAGGAGCTTATATGACCTGGCATTGAGAATGTTGGGGGCTGGGGTTTCGGCATTTCTGGATTTGGGATAACTGCAGTTTATGCCTCACCCGAGGATCAAAATAGCAACAGAGATTACTAATGAGACTTGTACCATAAAGTGTATAGAACTCATTATGTAATCAATTGATGAGGTACATTATCATTCTAACTATTCTCAACCACATCCTTGGGGTGGAAAAGAATGAACTGTATATAAAATCAAGCACTTATGAGAACATCCAATGCACAAATCTAGAGGGATAGCAGCACAAAAAGTACAGTAACCCCACTATGAGCAGAACTCACTGGTAGTGAATAAATGTGCTTCTTCCCTATTCCCTTATACTGTATACTTCAAGCAGTAAACCAGAAGATAAACCTCAGATTCATCACACATTTCTACACTCCATATCCCCGGCCTCACATACACCATTTGGAATCAACTCTCTACTCCACACCACCGCTGTCACACACATTCCTGCTGCTCCTTGCCTAATACAAATTACACCAGCAGTTCCTGATGCTACTGACATGCAGACATTCTTCAACACCCCAGAGTCAACATAGTAGTGTTGTCCAAAACCACAACGCAGGAGTGCAGCCATGAGGGGAAAGAATCCAAGCCAAACAACTGCAGAAATATTAGTCCAAACCAGACAGCTTCAAGAAAGAGTCAACAGCAGAGAAACAATTAATTGCCTGTTTATAAAACAAAGGGTACAACTATTGCAATAAAAAGCAACATTTTTATCCTGAGGCTGGTTCTGCATTGCCAGTATTGTGGCATCCTTTGGCATGCAGGTGACTCTGGTATGAACCCAGGATGGCAGGAGCAGGAGACAGTGGGAAGGAAAAGGAGCTCCCACATGGATAGCCTCCAGGTTAAGGGTGTGGCACCATACGGTTTGTAGAGTGGCTCCTCATGCATCTGCAGTAGTGCGCCTTGGCAATGTGAGTAAACACACACAATGTATGCCCATCTCAGGACACTGCAGGCTATGCACGTGACAGCAAGATGGGAGGCAAAGAGAACAGAAAAAATTACCTGTCCCAGAATGCCTTTTAACAGCACCCTTGGCTCAAGCAACCCTCAGTGCACCGCCTAACTCCCTATCCTCTCCAAATTCAGTGCATGCACCTACTTCCTTGATAACAGCATGGGAGGTCCCTTGACGAGAAATGCCAGTACCAAAGATGATGAACCATCAGGAAGCGTGAAGGTGGTAGCTGGTAGTGGGAGGTGAGCCTGCCTGGCAGCAGGGAGGCGACGGGGGCTCATGTGGGAGCAGGTAAAAATATTTGTATTGACCTGCTAACAAAAACGTGTGAGAGCAGCGACAATGTAGCGATAGTACAAATGCATATCAGTGCTTGCATATATCAAGCCTTGAAGGTCTCATAGTCCCAAGCGGTTTCCACATAACATCACACAAACCCAAGCCTGAATGAGCCACAGAGATTCACTATGCCGGCTCCATGGTGAGGGACTACTCTAGCATGCTGACAACCTGGACTTGCTCCGTGAGCCCAAAACATCAAAGTGGCAGTCAGCAGTGAGTGTGAAAGAGCATCAGCACAGACTTTCTGCTCCTATGGAATGGAGAGGGCAAGCAGAGTGCCACCTGGAGAAAATGTGGAACCATTACTCACATAGGTGACCACATGATGGTGATTAAAACCCCAGGGCACCGACGTGAGCAAGCTGTCTGTGGGAAGCAAGGAAAACAGGGAAAATGTCTGGCCAAGGCAACCTTGGGTGACAACCTCTGTTGGACCCCACACCACCAGGCCCTCATTGGTGGCACATCCACTACCCAGTCACTAGTGCCTGGTCCTTGGCTTCACCTAAATGCACCTTTCTCCTCTTAAGCTGGGAGGGGCTCCTGTAGAGGGACAGAATCTACAGGACACACTCAGTAGTCAATGTCAACATGAGTCCAAAAGCGTAGAGGGCGGCACCATACTAGGGCTTGAAAAGTGAGGCACCTGGAGTCACAGAAGGTGATAAAAATATACAGATTTACTTGATTTATTTTAAAACACTGCAGCCGAAAACAAATCCCTAAAAGCTGTTCATTACTGATTACAGTTCTAGCTTGCTGGCTCACTATAAAATGCATGACAACTGACAGATATTTAAATAAAAGATTTAATGGACCAAAAAGAAAACAGCAAAAGATATGTGGGCAGAAAATTGGATAAGTAACAGGAATAGCTGATAAAAGCTATAGTTTACTAAGAATAACAGCTGAAGTTCTAAAAATACCAGGTGTCCCATTTGTCTGTACATACTGTAGATTGCCCACTTTCACAATTATGTCAAAACACTACCTGACTCAGATATATAGAACCAGCTATTTTTGAAAGTATTATTTTCATCTAAAGCTGACTGTATGTATGAAAAGTTGCAACTACAGCAAGAAAATTGAGTTTGATGCATACCTTCAGAACAAATATACAGAATTACTTTTTAAAGGCAAATACTCCAAAACTAGATACAGGACTTAGTGTCAACAAGTTCGAAACAGGTTTCAGTTCCTCTCCTTGTGAGAAGGTGTTACCCTTGCTTTGCTCAATAATCTCTTCTACTGTATCCCTTTACCCTCCATTTACAAATGCAGTTAAGAAAGCTGCTTGTGTCCCTATATGCAGCGTCAAGGTTACAGTATTCTTCAGTGACAAGGAAAGTCAGTGCACAGACTAGTCCATAGATACCAGATAGAATCTCAAAATTCAGTTTCTCTTCCCATATCAAGCTATCAACATCTGTTGCACACAAGACCCTCCTTGCATATGATGCCCAAAACATTGCAATTTGCTAAACTGACATTTAGAGTTTTAGATTCACAAATGCAATATTTGGATACAGTCACTTACAGGATATCTACTGGGAAGGAGCTCAAGCCATTGTTGCATAGGTTGTGGCTCGGCGGCCCTTCCCCGAGTCAATATTTATTAAGTAAAAATAAAATACATGAACATTCGTAAATTACATTTCCCAGGGGTGCAACTGGCATATTGTCAATGAGGGCAGCACCCTGAGAGATCGCATTACGCAGAACCCACAAGATGATGACACAGTTTGCCTCTTCCTCTCCATTGCCCATATGTATGGAGATATTAAATCTCCGTATTTTGTATACCAGGTGTTATTTTTACGAAGATGCATATATGCCATGGTGCAGCACCCACATGGCATATATCCATTTTTTTAAAAATAATGCCAGGCATACAAAATACAGAGGGCCCTGTGTCTCGACATATGGGCAATGAATGGAAGAAGGCAAAACCGTGTCATCATCTGCAGGTTTAACTAGCAGCGTGATTCTCCCAGGGGCTGCGCTCCAGTTGACAATATGCCGAGTTACCCTCCCAAACGTGATTTTACAAGCGGTTCAAATATTTTTAGCTAATAAATGTAGACTTCGAGGGAGGCTAGAGTCCAATCTATGCAACAGTAACAGACTCCCATGAATCTCCTTTAAATCCGCAGTTTATGTTTACTGTGAAAAAAAAAAAAGACACAGTCTGTTTCTCATTCAGTGAGGATTATTAAATGCTCCCTTACTAATCGGAGTAAGTTTAAACAAAAGTGAGATTTTTTTATTTTTTTTTTTTAATTCATACTTATGTTTTGTCAATTCCAAGAAAATTGTTGCCTTCCTGGTCCCAGCCTGCCAACTAGACCAATCGCTAACAGATGTCCAAGAATAACATCTATCGTGGTTAGTCTAGCATACGGTCCTTATCTGCCATCACTTCTATATATAAGCAGGGGTGGGCTAGCGACCAGGTAGTCAACGGTTTTCTTCAGGTCAAAAAAATCTGTTGGCTCAAAAGACTATGTTTTGAACAATCTTTAGTTTAAACTGGACTGATTCAGAATGGGAGCCGAGAGGTTTCCTTACTGAACAAAAGGTTGGCTGTGCGCTTTTATGCTAACAAGAACTGCTGCTACAGTAGGAGTAGTGTGCTTGTGTAGAGATTTTCCATTTTCCAACAAAAACATTCACAGTTTGATAACAACAGAACTCAGTTGCACAACATTTCCCAAAAATATGAATTTCAAGACACTCCATTTCTTATTACTGAGAGACCTTTTCCTGCTCTTTTTCTAATAAGTGTCACATGTTCCTGTTGCTACAACCTGCCCAGAAGTTCTACTCTTTTGTGCGACATTACATCACAATCTGATGCTGTGGGAACTACTCAGATGTCACAAGCATAGGATTATGAATTCAGGGCAGGTACAAGTGAGAAAGAATCATGCTGACACCAACTCTTGCTATTTTTCCAAAACTGGAAACTAGTGTTGAGCCCACACTAGAAAGAGTTGGCTGTATTTACCATCAATGAATACAATCCAGAAATAGTGAAGATGTGAGATTCCAGCACTATATTGGTTACATCACTATTTCCCAAGGAAAAGCAATGGCTTGTACATTGTATTTAAAGAGGAGTTCTAAATGCCAGTAAACAATTTACAGTTAGTATAAACAGAACTCAAGTGAAAAACATTCCCATATTATTGATTGTGTAGACACAGAAAAATTAGCATCTATATAGTGCTTTTCATACACATCAGTCCCAAAGTGCTTTACAAGCAGTGAGAGACTGGTAATGAAGTAACTGAAAACATGTAGTGGCTGTCACTTTGCACATCAACACTTCCACAAAGCCTTGAACAACTGAATGACACAGTTTTATAGGATGGAGCATACTGAGCAGGTAACAAGGAAAATCCCCTTCTCTTGCATTCTTTTACATTCACCTGGACACCCACCAGGACAGTGCTAGAGATGGGCAGAGAAGGGCCTCAGATTAAAGAGTAGCTTCCTAGCTGCCAGGTTGCTGCTCCACCAAACATGTCACTGACTCACCTGGACCCAGTGTATTTCCATAAATAATTCCGTTTTTCTACCATACAAAAGTTATATCCCTCTTAATTTTGATTTGGACACCCCAGCAGCATAGCCACTTCCTCATGATGCTGACATACTACGCAGGCCCTTTTGGCCTCGCTTTGTCGTTACAAAACAAACACCATGTGTGCACACTCCACTGATTTCAATGGGAAGAGTTTTCCATACAGTTTATTAAAATTTACATTAAGATTTTAACAAGTCAAGCGACTGCTCGACAAAAGGGTCCCTATTAGTCAAGCGTCGCTGACTTTAAAATCTCAACTGTAAATATTAATAAAATGTATGGAAAACTCACCCCATTGAAATATGGAGCGATGCACATGGTGCTTGTTTTGTGACACCACAATGCGAGGCTGCATGTGCTTCATGTGGGGGCGGTTACAGCATAAGGAAGAGGGCTGTTATGGCTGGGGTGTACAAATCGAAAATTACGAGGGATATAACTCTTTTGCACAGCAGGAAAAATGGAATTATTTATGGAAATACACTGGGGTCCAGGTGAGCTTTCATATACATTTGGGACTGGCAACTAGGAAGTCGCTTTTTATCTTCTCATCTGAATGACGGTATGCCCCAACAGAACAGCATGTCCTAGTATTGCACTCGGTGCCAGCATTTTTTATGGTATGAGCCCAATCCCAGTGTGGGGACAGAACCCATGACCTTCTGACCTAGAGGCAGATGTGCTACCAACTGAGCCATGCTGACACCTTAGACATCATTAGCTTTATTATTAAAGAGCATCAATTTCAGTGCTTCATGTCAGTCCCCATCAGGTAGCATATCTTTAAAAGACTTAAGTCAGTTCAGGTTTCAGAATTTTGTACAATTTATATTTGTCGGGGAAGAAACTGCAGATTCTCATACTGAGGAAGCAGGCTGCCAAATCCTTTTTCCTTTCCGTGTCCACTGTCATGAAGCTCTGCAGCCATAAGCTTGCCCTCCAAATCTTTTACCTGTGCATGTGTGGCCACCGATTTCACACCTGTACAGGTAAAATATTGGAGGTAGGTCTTTCATTAAGGTTATTTCATATATTACTCTTAAGTCCCCATTCTGCCTGCACTATAGCTTCAGACTCTGTCACTATGATTATGTCATCACATGGTGATGTATCCACCATCTTAAGGGAGCTACTGCGACGGGAGCTTAAAGGGCAGGTTTGTTTACATTTCGCAAAATGTTTACTGACTAGCGACTCTGAATTAACACTTTTGGACAAAAATGGATGAAAGCATTTTGTAGGTAAGCCCTGATCTATGATGCTGTGCTTTTGGTGGGGGGCATATCAGCAATCCCTGTTTATGAGTCCTTTAACAGAAATTCCCCACCCAAAGCCTTACCCCGATAAGGCTTCGGCAAGAAAAAAATATTTTAAGCCAGCCCAGTTTACTAGATTTTAGTTTTTAAGCTCTGTGGTGAAGTACAACATGGGGGCGCGTGCTGTACCATCTCCTGTTACACTGCGGCACCTTCGCTTGTATCTTTTCAATGCGCGGCAGTTGGAGTCACCTGCAACTGGAAGGCACAGCCCTGTGGCGCCACGTTGTATGATCACTGGCCTTATGTCAGCTGGGATGGTTTAATTTTTTTCTTTCTTGTGAAAAGCCTAATCAGGAGAAAGACTTTGGGTGGTAGGGGACATTTCTGTTAAAAGATAGTTTTGCTTTAAGGTTTAGCCTGGAGATGACGTACAACACCCTGGTTGTGACATTACAGTGATTCACTGGAAATTAGTATCAAGTCAAGTAGGTGATTATGACTTCAATTTCAGAATAAGTCCCTATTTTCATGTAAATTTCCTCAGTAATAAAGACAGTAATGGCTTAATATTCTCTTTTTACAATGTAGTATAAAGGTACAGAAAATCTTAGATAAAAAAGCCCATGAGTCCATTAGTGTCTCCTGCCACCCAGGCTGCTGCAGCATTCAATAAATTGTGAATTACCTATAGCAACCGTTAAATGGCAAGTGCTCTATTAAATGTAACAAGCGAGAAAAGAAAGGTGTATTTTCTTATTAATTAGTAGATAAATATAATTAAACTTAATATTAGATAAATAATCTAGTATTATTGGTGTTATTGTTTATGACTTAATGGCTTAGATTTGTTGCAAAATATTTTATATAAGGTAGTCTTGAACTGATGTGTAATAAAGGAATAATGTCCGATAGGGTGGGTATTATGCTGGGATAACATCCCACCTCAGGTAGCTGGACCTGAGGACAGAGGCCAAGGGCATCCAGTGTCCAAGACAGGATATTATCCCAGTATAACATCCACCCTGGAGTGCATTATTTATATTATACAATGGCTTGAATTGTAAAAAATGAAAAAATATTAAAATGTTTATTAAAAATACATTTTTGTGTCATTTTTGAAGGGTAAGTATACATAGTAAAAAAAAGTGTTTTTTGTGTATTTTGTCTTATAGGTGGCTCTGTCTCCCACCCCATCCTGCTGTTCTCCCAATACAGCTGACAGAAGATAACAGGAGAAGCTTGCTGATCTATAATTTTGTTCTTTTTACTTTGAAAAGGGACTCTGCTCTTCTGTATTCTGAAACATCAGTTTCCGTGTTTTTTTTTATGTTAGTGAAACCAGATGTAGTGCACCGTCGCGTCTCCCCTCCATCCGCCGCATTAATCTTTCGTTACAGTTTGGCTAAGGCTAGTGTGTTTCACGGGAGAAGAAAATGGAAGACAACATGACTGAAGACGCAAGTAAGTTGTTTTCATTTGGTAGGAAAGCTGTACGGGCAGATGTGGGCCCTCTAGTCGTTTGAGCAACTTACTGTTTTTTTGAGGGCAGTCGACGGTCAGCAGCCCATGCAATACCCTACCAGTAATTGTGTACAGCAGGATTGTTGTTGGGGCTCTCACTTGTGTATTTGTGCTGGGAGATAAAAGTTATACACATCGTCAGTGTGTTTACATCAGCGAGGAGTGCCGATTCCAAGCAGGGTGGGAGTGCTGATTGGGAATGCGGTTTCACTTTGGCATTCAGCAGGAAGCAAGGGATGGTTGTGGAGTGATTTTCTTTTTACTTTTACTGCAGTCATGATTTTGGTGGGCCTAGAGCTGGGATGTTATGCTGGGCTAACATCCGGGTCCAATTCAAACGGAACAATCAGACACAACATTCTTTCTTGCCATTGTATAACGTTATTTAAAGACACTAAGATTTTATTAGTAAAAAATGTGAAGTGGTGCCAATAAAGTTTATGGGCATTGACACCATGGAGGAAAAGCACCAGTGGGGAACTCTCTGCAACCTGATGCTAGGTGATCCCTGTAAAGGTTGCCTTTGACGCCAGTGTATTTCACTCAGTCACCAAATAAAAACAAACAAACAAACACGTGAGCTCTGTAGATGCCATCTTTTCCTGGTGGCCGTACTCTCTTATTTAAGTAAAATCAATAGAGCTACAATATTGTGTTATTACCATTTGGATCTCATCTGGTAAGGGATGAAGTGGAATATGTTGCTCCATGATCTCTTGAGTCTCTGACTGTGAGCTCTGAAGTAGGGCCATGTAATGATTCCTCAGTGGGACTTATTAGTTCACTGGAAAAAATATCAGAGAAAACTCAGTTGCTACATTGTTACACATTTAATGTATTACTGAGTCACAACTGACATTATTGTTCTACCATTATTTACTTCCCTTCCCCTGACCTCCGTCAAGCCTCCTCCCTTTCCCAACTCAAAAGGCTTCTCAGTTTCCTACCCACCAACTGTGCCCCGGTGTCCCAAGTCCCACTTTCTTAATGTTTCTACTCTCTTGTTGCTCCCCTGGTTCTGGCTAGTAAGTGTACTGCTATTGTTGTGTGCGGGCTTGTGTACTACTACCCTTCACCTTTTCTTTTATGTTTTGAGTCGCTTCTTGTCACTTATGTGAATTGCTGGGGCTGTATTATCTGGTTGCTATGTCTGTCGTTTTACAATGTTATGGGTCTTGTAACTCTGACCCAAGCTTTAGTAGTTTATTTTTATGTGCTCATTGTTGATTGTTGCTATCTCATTTTGTACCTTTTGTCCCCAGGTTGCACCTAGAAGCGAGCCTCAGCTCAATGATGCCTTTCCAGTTATCAACGTTTAAATAAATAAATAAATAAATAAAATATTTATTCATCATTATCAGGTTTATTAGATAGCAGTCTGAGATAAACTATCTCATTTACAAAGCATCCATACACAGAATAAAGTTTCAAAACAAACATACAATCGACAGACTACATTACAAAGACAAACTGTATAAAATACATTAACTAACCAATTTTAAAATTATAAAATTATCCATAGCAATTACAATGTTTGTGATACAAACTCAGCAATGATGCTCTAAAACATCCTAATGGAGGCAATACTTGAACTTTTAACTGTCTACAGAGCCTATCCCAGGTTCTAGGAACCATAGTAACCAACAACTTATCTCCATAACTAGTTTTACTTCTTGGAACTTGATAAGATGTCCTTCTTGTTGATCTCAAAAAGTATTTATCGAAATTTTCGTTTTAATGTGCACTGTGAAAATGGAGGCAAAATCTGTATAATAAATTTATAAACAAATGTATTCCAATGCAAATCTCGATCTGTCAATATACCAGCGGCACTATATAATATGGTTCCATGTCTTTTTATCGCAAACATTTTATCGCGGTCATTTCAGCATCACTACATGCAGTACAGTTCTCGCGAGTTACTTCTCGCGTGACAGTTTACTCGATAAATTAGCCTGTGTTTATTGCATCCACCTACTGTGCTTTTGTGCTACAGACATGCCGCTGAATTATGTCAGGAGTATCCGAGGCAAACCAATGCTGTTGCAAAATGGATATTTGTATAGGCTAGGCGAACATATGGAGAAAAGCAGTATTGGAAATGCCGGCAGTATGATACCTATAAGTGCCAGCAAGATTGCACACAAGTGCAGATGACATAATTAAATACATACAGGAACATAATCATGTTCCTGATGCAGAACAAACTCTTGCCCTGCAGTCAGTGAATGATATGAAAGACAAAGCCAGCTGCTACTTGAGGACAGTACCCAGCAGCTTGTAACAAAGCGCTACTGGTGGACTCAGCCAAGCAGTCTGTGCAAAAATGCCATCTGTTGGTGCATATGGCGCGCACTCACTCAGGCGCGACAAGCAGCAGCGGTAGTACCATCACAGCCTGCATCCCTGTCTGAGTTATACATTCCAGCTGAGTACTGGAAAACTGAGAGAGGGAGCTATTTCTACAGTATGATTCAGGCAATGATGACAACTATAGATTTTTAATTTTGCAACCACACGCAACATGCAGTACATGCGTTCAACCCTCACTGGTATGCAGACGGCACCTTCAAATGTACACCAACAATATTCACGCAACTGTACACAATCCATAGTGTTAGGCATTTAGCAGTAATCCCATCTGTTTACATTCTAATGTCTAACCGAACAACTGAAAGCTATGCAAGGGTACTGCAAGAAATAAAAAGGCTAAGTCCTGAACTAGCACCCCAGTCAATCATGACAGATTATGAACTGGCAGCTGTAAAGGCATTTCAAATGGATTTCCAACTGCTTCTACTAGATGTTGTTTTTCACCTGTGCCAAGCCATATGGAGGAAAGTACAGGAAAGCACAGTAATACACAAAAATTACACCGTGGATGCTGAATATGCACTGCAAATCTGAGATGCTTCCAGCACTTGCGACGTTCCTCCACTGATGTTATTGAAGCATTTGAACAACTCAGACTAACCACATTTTATATGACTAATGACGACCAACTAGCCCCTTGGTAGATTATTTCGAAGACACCTGGATAGGAGGCCAGTTGGTCGTCGTGGTCATCGAGCGACCACATTTTCAATCGAATTTTGGAACTGCAACTCAGCGGTGACTGCAGGACTACCATGCACTATAAACTCAGTTGAAGGGTGGCACAGAAGCTTTAATAGCCTTCTCGGTGCCTGCCACCCAACAATCTGGAAATTTGTTAATGCACTGAAGGTTGAACAGAACCTAAATGAACTGCGTATGGAGCAATACCTTGCTGGCATCGAACCTCCTGCTCCCAGAAAAATACAGGGACACCGCTCAAAGGGTTGTGAAGGTAGTTGATTCATACTGCGAAACAGGACGGATGGACTATTCACGGCAATTGCTCATAACTTCCAATTGCAAGTATAAGATACAAGAATTTCCCTGAACTACTTTTAAATGAGAACCCAATAAAGATTTACCTTTTAAATTTGGTTCTTTGGAATATGGTGGATAAATGAGATGATTTCATTGGTGTACAGCAACATGAACTGATTGGTGGGCACTGTACTGACAAATCAATCAGCACATATGCCGAATATGCAGGCAAGCGAGACACGGAGACATTATGAGAAAAAGGTATGGCAAACTGTCTTAATTTTGGCTGAGAATATGTAGCAAGGTTATATTTGTGCTGTAGCTGAGCTGTATACCTATCTCTCTCTCTCTTGCTCTCGCTATTGAATTGAGTTGCAGTCCTGTAGTCTAATTGAGCTGTTGCAGTCCCGTAGTCTAATTGAGCTGTCTATATGGCTGACAATATGTAGCAAGGTTATATTTGTGCTGTAGCTGAGCTGTATAGCCTATCTCTCTCGCTGTTGAATTGATTGCAGTCCGTAGTCTAGTGAGCTGTCACGATAGTTATCGCATGCGATTTGTATGTATCATCTGATTACATTAATTGCGATCTAATGTTTATGATGAATTGTTAGCGAAGAAAAGTTTACGATGAAATGACATGATACCATATAATATGCATATATGAGAATTATAAGGTAGATTTGTGATAAACCATAAGGCATTGTTATATATGAATCAAGTGTTCCTAGTGAAGTGCTAGTTGCATTTCTATAAATAATATCTCCATAATCTAATACTAGGAAAAATAAAGATGTAACCAATGATTTCTAACTGTCAAATTAAGCAATGATTTATTCCTGTAAAAAAAAAAAATGAGAAGTCCTTTAATGGAAATATTTTTATATGTAAATCAAATATTAAATGGCTATCAAGAAAAAGTCCCACATATTTATAAGAATATACATGGCTTGTTGTTACCCAGTAGTATGCATATCCCTACTAATGAATTCATTATTTTCCTTTCAAACAACATCCAATGGGTTTTCCTGTCATTTAAAAAGTCTCAACTCAGTGAGTTCTTGCTTGAATGCTAAGAAAATCTTTCTACAGTATATCCATTGCTGAGTTTGGGTCATCACTTATGGAATACATAACTGTATCATCTGCATAAAAGTATATACTCATGTTATTTATTTTAGTTTGTTGGTATCTGGGTAAGGTGAACTGAGACACATCCCTTTCCAGCCACAACCCAGATCAAAGTTGAAGCAGTAATACAATTAAAAATACAAAACTCTTAACTGTAGATTTTGTTCATTAAGATTATTTAGAGAGAATCAGAAAGCATTAGAGCTGCATTCATTTACAAAATGGCATCAAAAGCAAGTGCCGTACAGCACACAAAACAAATTCAAAAGCAAGTTTCGGTTATACTTCATGTGTCCCTTTCACTGTAACTAATCATTATTTACAGGCAACAAGGTAATTACACTGTAGTCACATGTTTCTTGCATGCAAACATTGTCTTATCTGGGGAAATAAGATAAATTAAAGCAATAAAAACTAGAAAACATTATGATGTATTAATACAGAATACTATGGCACATGAAAACATCTCTCTCGTCCAGGGAAATATAAGACATTGTTATTTGTCATTGATATACTTTCTTTGCAGCCAAGATTGCAGATATTAAGGCCAGGATTACCTCCACAGTGAATTTTCATGATTACAGTGGCCATGCACCTGAAATGACAGAAGCATGGTCTGTCTGGGCAGTTTCCACCCAACTGACATCAGAGAGCTCTTTCAGGTGCTCCAAGACTTAGAAACATAGAATCTCACTGCATAAAGAGACCGATTCCCCAGCCAGTCTGCCCATATGTGATACTACCTCACCCGGCCTAGTGCCACAGTGGTTTACCCCTCCCTCCTTCTGCTTCCTCCCATTTCCTGGTCCCCCAAGTGAGAGGGCTCAATTTTCAAAGGGGGGTGCAAGGCTTGCGTCAAGCCTACTTCAACCCGTTCTTTGATACAGTTGCCCAAACTCCTTTGACACAGCTGCACCAAATTTTAGTACATCGGACGCGGTTGCCACGCTTTCTACGATTCTGACGGCTTCTGGCAAATATTTGGTGCATGCTGAAAAAATGGTCTGCGGAATGCCGCAAATTGAGACTGGGGAACTGGTCTAACTTGTGGCATTTCGACCCCATCAAGTGAAAATCAATTGGCGCCAGAAGAATGCACCAAGCCCCAAGTGCCATGTGATTGCACCACCATGGACTTGGCAACATTCTCAAGGCTTTTGAAAATCGAGCCCTATGTGTCCGCTGGCCCTGTCCCACCCATGTTTGATCCCATTAATGGTCCATGCCCCACACCTCCACCTGTAATCTGCTGCAAAGCTCCACCATCCTTTCGGTGAAGTAAAACTTTCACATCCTTCTTGAACTTAGTTCACTCAATTTCCAATCATACCATCTCGTGACTGCACTCTATCTCTATCTCTAAAAACAGGTCCTTGCAACCTACCCTATTTAGACCCCTTTGGAATGTATTGTCTCTATCATGTCCCTCCTCTCCCATCTGGCCTTCAGCTAGTACATGTTCAGGACCCTCCGCTGTTCCTTGTATGATCTTCCCTGCTGGTCCTGAATCACTGACTCTAGCTGATCAATGTCCTTTCTCAGATGAGAATCCCAAACTGGGCACAGTTCTCCTGGTGAGAGCCTCCTGGCGTTCTGTATAGGGGCAAAAGTACCTTCTGCCTCCTACTGTCAAAACCCCTCTGTACATATCCCTGCATCCTAGATGCCTTGCAATCTGCAAGGCCCCCTGTTTTCTGTGGTTCTACAGCACATGGCAATTACTGCAGAAATCAAAGTCAGTTGCAGAATCTGAGTTTATACAGAATTACACATACACTGTCCTAGTAAGTTTGACAGGCTACCCTCACTCCAATCTGCCCACTACTCTGCCTGCGTGTAGCTTTATAAGAACTAAAATTCATTCCTAACTCTCTCGGACCTAAAGCCTCCCTCCCCAATGCCCTGAGAGCCCCTGGAATCACCATATTTTTCAAAATGGCACCATTTTGTGGTAGAGAGCAACAATGATCACTACTTTTCCTGTCACTAATAGACCAGCATGGCATGCTTGTTCCTCATCCCAGTAGTGCTCTGGGCCCACACAAAGCCGTACTGGGGCATGGTCCAGCATTTGAGCCCAGCAGTAACAGGAAGCAGTAGAAGTTCATTCTACAGTATAGAACCAAAAATACACCAGTATAAAAAAACAGAATGACTCAGTGAGGCTCTGGGTGGAGTGAGTTTTGTGACTAAGATATGCAGGGAAGGTTTTCTTGTCTTATGAGGGGCAGAGTAATGTCTAGAGAAGACCTAACAATACTTTGGAGGAAGGAAGGAAGAGGCAAATGATCACTGTACAGTGTTGGACTGGATATGACAAATGTAAAACTACAAAGCCACTCAATGGTACTCTGAAGGCTACTTAGCAAGGTGATGGGGCGAAATGGGGGTTAGTTTTATCTGTTTAAACCCCATGAGAGGAAAGTGCCTACTGGGGCAGAGGCAATCCGCAATCCATATGGAATTAAGCTCAAGATGTGGCCGTGGATGGGGCTGGGAGGTTGCCAATCTGATGAATTAGTGCTGGTGCCTGGGCAGAAAAATGTAAATTATAGAAACAAAAAAAGCAAAGTGGCAACTAAGTAAACACAATTGTTGGGGCAGAAAGCGAATGAGAATACTACCAAACAAAGCCAATGCCCTTTTAGGGTAACCCTTGCCTCAGTGCTTTTGTACTGAGGTTTGTCTTCAACTTGCTTTCTTATTTCGGGTCCACCATGACCTAAACCTATGAGACCATATTAGGGCTTGCTCATTTTCTCCTGGGGTGAGACAGATGAGGCAACTGATGAGTCCTGTGTGGGATGAAATCGTGTGTTATGTTTTCTGTTCTCGTCCATTACAGTTTGTATGAGAGGCCTTTACACCATCATTTCTGCTTAAAGCAGAACCAGCCTAAATGTTCATGGTGATTTACATATATAACCCATGATGCTTTGATTAGGGTATGTATTTCTTGGAAACCTGCCGTGTTGCTAATGTCTTTTTGGGTAATCCTTGCCTCAGTGCTTTTGTACTGATGTTCTTTGTCTTTTAATATTGATAGGTTGCTTGAGGATAATACTGCATTGGCACAAAATAAAAGTGAGGATGAGGGATATGGGCAAGAGAGGTTTAACCTCACTGCATCTCAACTAAAAATGTCACTGAGGACAATCAATTTAGCCAGAGAGCACCAATGCAACTAACGCCCAATCTTTCAATACGGTAGTCAAAGCAATCAAATAATTATTTGAGATAGGACTTACTTACAGTAAGTGACTAAGTCAAAGTGGAGGAAGGCAAGTGGAGGAAATCAAACAAGGTCTCCAGAACAGGGAGCCAAACGGGCTTACACCCCCCAATACCAGAAGGGAGAAAACAAGGGAATGTTCCTACAGTGTTGACAAGAACAGTGGGCACAGGGAAAGGATGGAAGGGCGCATATGGAGGTAGTATCCTTGAATGCAAGGAGCTTGGGGAGACAAAATGGCTGGTTGCAAGGTCTTATGACAGAGAGGGAGGTGGACATAGCTGCCATCACGAAACACAGGCCATCAATACCAGGACTGGGACCTAGTGATCTTGGTATATAGGATATACCACAGGGACAGGGAAAAGGAAAGGGGGTAGGATGGCGATGTATGTGAGGAGGGCATAAGGTGTGCCAGAGAAGGGGGATGAGGGTAGAAGAAACCCTATGGATGCAATTCCAGGATTTGAGAAACAGGAAACTTAGGCTGGGGTAGTGTATAAGCCACCATCTCAAGTGGAGGACTTGGACAGAGAACTGGCAGAACAGATTACAAGAGTCAGCAGGAAGGGTAACACTGTGATTGTGGGGACTTCAGTAAGCCGAGGGTGGATTGGAGCACCCCAGTCACCATGAGTTCTAGGGAGCAGATCCTCCTGAGGCTTTCCAGTACACCTTCTTAGTAGAGATGGTTAATGAGCCTACCAGGTTAGGCAATACACTGGACGTTGTGCTAATGGAGGTTAGTCAGGGAGCTGGAGGTGGGGATCTGTTGGCAGGAGTGACCACCATACAGTGTGTTCTCGCTCACCACGGGCAAGGGAGCTGTAGAAGTGGGACCAGGGTGTTAGATTTCAGGAGAGTTGACTTTGGGAGGATGGGATATACTGGCCAGGCACCTGGCCAAAATCCAACCTCCCATAGATGCTAACCAGAAATGAGAAGTAATCAAGTTAGAGACTCACGGAGACCACTAGATCCTGTACTGAGACACAGGGCAAGAGGGCTGAGGCCAAGAAACAGAGTTGACTAAGCAGGGAGGTGTTGGCGAAGGTGAGGGAAGAAAGGCAGCCTTCAGGAGATTCAAGAGATCCAAGTGGAGGTAAGATAGAGAGGAGTACCTGAGGAAATCAGGGAGGTGACCAGAGCAGTCAGGGCAGCCAAGGCTTCCAGGGAGCTGAGGCTGGCACAGGGCATCAAGGATGGACAGAAAGAATTCTACAGGTACATAGGGAGAGAAGGATCAGCATGGAACAAATAGTAAGGATCAGGAAGGATGGGGTTGGACAGAGAAGGCAGAAGTGCTAAATGAATACTTCTGTTCTGTATTTACAAAGGAGAAGGATGGGGCACTGCCTCAGGGGTAGGGAGGGCAGATGCAGGGGATGACAGATGGGAAATCACAGCAGGCAGGGTACTAGAAGGGCTAAGGGTGAATAAGGTGCCAGGACCAGTCTGTATACACCCCAGGTTCTAAAGGAATTGGCAGAAAGGTCCTGGCAGAGCCATTGGTGGACTTGTTCAGCACCTCTCTGGAAATGGGTGCATACCAAAGACTGGAGGATGGTTCATGGTACCTCCAGAAAAGTGGACCTAAGTGATGAACCGGCAACTATAGACCAGTAAGCCTAACATCTGTTGTAGGAAAGCTAATGGAGACAATCCTCAAGAGTAGGGAGGCAGTATAGCGCAGTGGTTTAAGGCTCTGAGTTGCAAATCTGGAGATCTGGGTTTGAACCACAGCCCCACTTGCATACAGTGTGACCCTGAGCAAGTCACTTAACTGCTCTGTGCTTCCAGGTTGCACCTGTAAACAAGCTTTCAGCTCAGTGTGTCTCACCTGGTTAAACAATTGGGGAAAAAAAAAAAGAGGCTGGTAATCTTTCTGGAAGGTAATAAACTCAAGATGGTGAGCAACATGGGTTTGTCTCAGGCAGATCCTGCCAGACCAACCTAGTTGACTATTATGATTGGTTGACTGGGGAACTTGACAAGGGCCATGCGGCTGATGTCCTGTACCTGGACTTCAGCAAGGCATTCGATTCAGGACCACATGGGAGGCTGATTAGCAAAGTGGGATACCAGGAGCAGGGCATAGATGGTAAACTGGATCAAGTACTGGCTACAGGGAGACAACAGATGGTAGTAGAGAGTGAAACTCTCGGCTCGAGCTGTAATGAGTGGGGTACCGAGGATCAGTACTGGGCCCAGTGCTGTTTGGCATTTCATCATGACATCTTGCATGGCATTAAGAACAAGATAAGTCTTTTGTGAATTACACCAAGATCGGTGCAGTGGTGGATTACACAGCAGGGTGGAAGGTGCTGCAGGAGGACCTGGATAAACTTGATTGCTGGTCTGACACATGGCAGCTGAGATTCAGTGCCAAGTGCAAAGCCATGCATGAGAGCAGGACTCTAGGAGGTGTTATCAGTTTGGAGGGTGCAGATAGCCACTACAGAGGAGGAGAGGATCAGAGGGTGGTTATAACGGGGCAAATGAACCGCTCAGCACAGTGCAGAAAAGCATCAGCTAAAGTCAACAAGATGCAGGGATGTATCTAGAGGCATCACCTCCAGGAGGGAGGAGGTGATCCTGCCTTTTTGTACAGGTCACTGGTGAGGCTGCACTTGGAGTACTGCATGGTGTACTGGCACCTATACTTGAAGAAGATTTTAGACTACTGGAGGGGTCCAGTGCAGAGCAACCAGGATGATCCTCGGATTAGAAGACAAAACCTACAAGATGAGACTGAGGAAGCTTAACATGTACTCCCTGGAGGAGAGGAGGGACAGGGAGATATGATTGAGATCTTTAAATACATTAAGGGATTAGCAGGACTGGGACAGAGGGACTTTTAAGTTGAGGGAGGGAGGACACAAGGGGTATGGTCTGAGATTGGAGGTGGAAGATTCAAGAGAGAATGAGGAGGTACCTTTTCACGAAAGGAGGTGTCTGGGTGTAATGCACTGCCTGAAGAGGTGGTGTCCTGCAAATAAGTGGATAGCTTTAAAAGGATGAGACAAAGCAGGGCGAGGGTCACTGTGGGGAGAGCAGCGGAGGGACAGCTGCAGAATAAGGGCTAGCTAGCTGCACGCTCGAGCAGACTTGATAGACCATATGACCTGTATCTGCTGGCAGTTTTGTATGTTTGTATGTAAATTAATTTTGGCTCTGTGTAACTGACAGTCCTATCTCTTACACTTCCCTAGTCTGACGACCAATCCCACTGTGCCATTGTTTGGGAAGCACTGCAAATATCATCCCCTTGCCTACCTTGGATGAGTGGAGGGGCTATGATGTGTGGGGGTGGACTACACTGGATTTAAAAACTGAGATCAGGCAAAGCTGTTGATGGAGGGGTCAGGACCATAGGTCCATGATGGGGAGGAAGAGGAAGAGAGCATTACTATCATTAAGGGGAAGGGGAGGGAGGGGAGGAGAGCAAGCATTACTGGCATTAGGTAGGAGTTGGATGGTGGAGGCAAAATCTTTTCTTTTACTAAGTTGGGTGGAATGGCAAGAAGAGAGCAGAGCACATTACAACCTTTTAATCTGGGGTGGAGGAGAAAGGTCTGACGCAAAAACATAGCCAATGAGATTACAAAAACTAAAGAAAAAGTGAAAATAAAAAAGTTAGCTGAGCTGCCATGATAGACCAGTGGCAGTGCATTGAGGTACCATGATGGCAACCCATGTTGAGGTGTGATCCTGGGATCACCTGGCCCCACTCTAGACAACCCATGGTCAGGGTGCACTGCAGATTTCAGGGCTTGTCTTTCAATTAGGGTAGGGAGGGCACATAACAGAAATGAAGATAAATGAAGGCATGGTAAGAAAGATGGCACTCAAACTAAGGATTTATTCAAAATGAGAAAACGTAGACTTGAGAAATAATCACACTAACACTGCAGACACTTAACAGTTACTGACAGTGTATGTTGTTAGATAAGTTTCATATAGTAATGCACAACACATAATCCTTACTACATCAAAATCTGTAAATTTTATTTATTTATTTATTTTTTTTTTTTACAGAGAAACTACTATGAGTACATACAGGGTATAACATTGCACATACAGTATGTTAGTTAGGTAACAGTACACAAAATATATGAACTACAAGGATAAGAAGTAGCAGTAGTGCAGTTACAATTCAGTTTGAGGGTGAAGTAAACCCTACACTATTCAATAGGATAGGCGAAAGTTTTATATACCATTGTAGCACCATACACATAAGATTGTTTAGTAGACACCCAGTCCAGGTGTTACAGAATTAGCCACTGGTAAATCCATGACACCTAAGTAGGGGATTTAGTACATTTTAGTAGGATAAATTTAGTCGGCCAGGCTCCCAGGTGTTCTAAGGGGCCAGGTACCCACATGTTCTAGGAATATAGGACATAGTCAACAGAGACTAACGGTTACAACCACAGAGACTCAATTCCAGCAGGTACACTTTCAGTGAAGACTTACAACCTCAAGAGTGGAGAGCCCAACAGATATTCTGGGAGAGTGTTTCACAGGCAGGAGCAGCATACCGAAAGGATTTTTGCCTAGGTTAATTCGCACTTGGGGATGTCAAGGGTGGCCAGTCGATGACCTCAGGGTTAAGCAAGCCATGCAAATTTGGGAGGGGCTGGTGAATTTATGAGTTATGCAAAGTGAGGGATAGGCCAATTTGTGCCATAGTGAGGGCCAGTTAAGGTCAACAAGGACCTCACAGCAGTGCCTCCTGGGAGGGAGTGTGTAGCAAAGCATGCAGCTCTATTGTAGAGTACCATTAGTTTCCTTAGTTCACCCTCCTAAGGAACTGAAGAGGGGGCACCATAGAGGGAGGGTGGGAAGCAGAGTGCAGCTAGCTATGGCTCGCCTTGCCACATCAGTAAGGTAGATTCCCAGCCTGTAAAGGAGGCCCACTTTCTAGTGCGTGGACTTAGCTAAGCTGTCAGTGTACAGCTTGTAGGACATATCCTGGTCAAGGAGGATACCAAGATACTTAATCTTGTCAAAAACCTCAGCTCTCTTCCATTGGCTATATGGAGCTGAAGCAGGTCATGTCTGTCGGCTCCTAGATGCCTAGTCCGAACAGCACAGCCTTTGTTTTCTCCTCATTAAGTACAAGTGAGTTGACAGAGAACCAGGCCTCAAGTGCTGTGAGGCAGACCTGGAAGTTGGCAGAGATAACATTCGGTTGAGGATCGCTGCAGTACATAGCAGTATCATCTGCATACAGGATGAGTATGTCCAGCCCACAGTCCCTCTTAATGTCACTGACAAAGAGGGTAAATAGTAGAGGACCCAGTATTGAGCCCTGAGGTACTCCAGAGGTCACTGGTCAGGGCCTGATTGGGTTCCTCTCCATAGAACTTTTGGGTTCTGTTGAGCAAGTAGCTCTCAAACCAGGTAACCAAGAGCCCGTCCAATCCTAGTTTTGGAGCTTGGAGCAGTAGTGCATGATTGACCAGGTAAAATGCTTTTGACAGGTGAGCAAATAAGCTCAGTCAGGAGCCCCTATCCCATACCATCCAGGATGTCTGGCGTTGGCGGATTAGGGCCGTGTCGGTACCATGGCCCTTCCTAAATCCATGTTGATTGTCGACTAGGAGTAGATGCACCTCAAGGTAGCCCTACAGTTGGTTATAGACAAGTCTGTCCTGCACCTTTGCAAGTGGGCAGAGAATGGAAATAGGCCTGTAACTCTCAATGTTAGCACCAGGTCCCTTTTGTGGATGGGGACTATGGTTGCAACCTTCCATTTATTGGGGACTTTTCCTCTAGTAGGGATCTGTTGATAAGCTTGGTGACTGGGAGGGTAATAGCTGGGGCTGCAGCCCACAACAGCCTTGGTTCAAGCAGGTCATGTCCAGGGAGGAGTCGGGATTAATCTGATTTAGAAGGGGTAGTACCTCAGATGACTTGACCAGTTTTAGGTGAAACTGAAGCCTAGGGTGATTTCATCCAGTTCCGTCACTAGGGGGACACCAGAAGAGATATCAGGCTTAAGCATGTTGGGATTAGAAAGGGGGCATTAAATGCCTCGGCTATGGAAGAGGGTCATTGGTCAGGGTATTTCTGACCAGAAGAGCTTACAGGTGCTGGAACTAGAAGTGCTGGTGCGAGCAGCACCCCTTGCTTGAAGTACAATTCTCTATGGCTTCCTATGCAGTTTTGACAAGAGCTCCATCCGGGGCCCTTTAGCACCCTTAAAAGCAGGTTAATTTGGCCCAGAATTTCTTGGGATCAATTCAGCTTCTCACTAATTCTCAGTTTTGATGAAGTCTGTTATTTTCGCGGACTCTTCTGCCTTTCTACTTACTTTTCCACCAGTTTTCCATTATGCATGAAAAGTCCAATCTAGCCTTATGTCCTGCTGCGCTGCTCTATCACCTGCTGCAGGGTTAGCAATGCTGGTGTCATTGGCAGTGTTTGCTCCACTTTCCCTTCCCTTCCTGTGGGACTTCTTCATCTTCAGCCACTGGCTGCATGCCAGAAACCACCTGGGTGATGTCATTCCTGATCTCCTCTTCTTCGTCATCACAGCAATTGCACAATTCATCAAATTCAGTAGCAGACAGTTCTTCTGGAGGCAGCTCCACATGCTCACATGTGGCGTCTTTGAGGCTTAGGGGTGTCTCAACTGAAAAACCGGCCTTCTTAAATCAGTGCACAATGGCCTCATGTGAGACCAAGTCGCATGTGCATTTCATTATTTAAACAGCATCAAGAAGATTAATCTGTACTGTTTTCCAGGTAGCTGCTTTACAAATTTCTTGAAGGGCGGTGCCTCGTAGCTGCTACAGAGGCAAACATGCCCTTATAGAATGTGCTGGTGGGCCTCAGGAGGGTATCTTGGCAGCATTTTCATAACAGAACTATATGTAGAAACTATCCAATGAGAGAGTCTTCCTAGCAGTCGACTTACCTTTGCCAACCTCTCCATGCGTAACAAAAACTTAGTACTCTGGGACCCGAAACTCTTTGTCCGGTCCATACAGTAACCTAGTGCTCTTTTACATCCACACTCGCAGTTTTACTCACCTGTGCTGGAATCTCAGGACAGAGGACATGAAGGGTAACTGACTGGTTTAAGTGAAATTATATGACCACCTTAGGTATGAACTTCCTATGGGTCCTAAGGACTACCTTGTCCCTGTGGAAGGTTATGTGGTTTGGATCTGCACAAAGGCTTGCAGTTCACTTAGCCATGACATCTGCCAGGAGGGTATCAGGAAAACTGTTTTCCATGTGAAATATTTTAAGTCACCTGTAGCCATAGGCACAAAAGGAGCCTCCACAAGCTGGGCAAGACAGATGTTTAAGTCCCACGGAGGAACTGGTTCCCTTACAGGAGGCTACAAATAGTTGAGGTTCTTAAAAATGTGAGGCCAAGGACCTGTCTTTGCCTGCTGATATGTAGGCTGACACAGCTGCCATTTTCAGGATTAAAGGTCCCAGACCTAAGCACTGTAAATGTACCAGGTAGTCAGAACTGTAAACAGACCTGCCCACACTGTGATTATCTTTCTGGAGGACACCAGTATGAAATCTCTTTCACTTAGAGGAATATTCTTTTCTTGCAGTTGGTTTTCTGAAACCTTCAAAACCCTTAGCACTTCCTCTGACAAATTCAAACTAGATAATTCTAGCTCTTCAAGAACCATGACCTCAGATGCAGTGCTCTAAGATCTGGAAATGTTTTTTTTTTTTTTTTGGCCAGTAACTTTATTTTAATTTTATAAAAGCAACAAAAATACACCATTGAGTAATAGATATAAAAAGATGGAGGTACACAGGTTGGTGTAAAAAAAAAAAAAAGGTATACAAAAACTACTATAATCTAACAATTAATCAGAAAAACTTAAACAATGAGAAACGAATAAAAGCCAAAAATAATAAGGAGATATGTAAACACTCCACCCCCTGCAGCTATCCGTAACATTGGTAAAACCTGGAATATATGAAATTAAACTGAGAACTTTAGATCAGCTAAAGTATGAACAAGTGAGAGGAGGATGAGATAACAGAGAAAGATCTGAAATGTTATCCTGCTCTGCTGGACAGGAGCAGCACTGAGTACTAAGCTTGTCTGGCCCACTCTGGGACTGGGACTATCAGGATACTTGTTGCTGGCTCTCTCTGGGGCTTTATGAACATTCTCTGTATGAGAAGGAATGGTGGGTAAACATGCAGGAACTTCTCTGTCCAATCCAGGGCTAGGGAATCCTCTGAGACTGTACCCCTGGCTGGTAGCCTGCAACAAAACTCTGGAAGCTGATGACAGTTCTCCCAAGAGGCAAACACATCTATTTCTGGAGTACCCCATCTCCTGAAGGCTGAAACCAGCCTGTGCTGATTCAACGTCCACTCATGATTTCCCTGACGATTCTGCTTAGTGAGTCTGCCAGCATGCTGCCTTGCCTGGCAGGTGTACTGACGAAATATTTGTGTCTGGGAGAAAGCCAGATCCTTACAGCTTCTGTACACAGTTTTGAGAATCTTTTCTTCTCTGTTTTTGGACTGATTGACCCTGTATCTGGGAAAAAAAAGACTACATTGCCAGCAGTATTGCCTGAGCTGTCACTTACTGTGAGATCCTCCTGGTGGGCAGCCCTCACTAGGAGTGAAGCACCTGTTGTGGGTACCTTTGCTGGGGACTGCAGAAAGGGAATGCCCGCTCAGGTTGCTTTCCTCCTTCTGCCACTCTAGTGCTTGTACAAAGCTGTTTGTGACTGGCACTAGCTTGGACAGAGAGTCCAACCTTTGGGACCACTGACCTCTTAGATGGTACTGACTGTCCTTCATTTGAAATCTGGCTCATGGTATCACAGCTGTGCATAAGGCCATGTGCCTGGCAGTTGCAGAAATCCCTTGCAGGCCTCAGATGGCCCAGTGCGATGCATTCTGCACTGGCAATCAGATCTGATACCCCCTTCCTGTGGAAGGAAGGCTTTCCTGCAGGATACCTATTCTGCTCCTATGAAGTCCAGAACCGGTACTGGTTCTGTCTGGGACTTCTGCAGATTTAATGCATATCCCAGGTTCTCTACGGTGCTTTCTTACCTGTTGTATGGAGCACACTGTCTCTTGTTTTGTTATCCTTGAGACTAGACAGGTAGCTAGGTAAGGAAAAACACGCACCTTGTTTTCTTATGTGTACTAGTACCACAGCTAGGTACTGTGAAATGCCTTTGGTGCTGAGATGAGACTAAATGGAAGGGCTGCAAACTGATACTGGTAGTTTAACAACCTGAATCTGAAGTATTTTTCTGTGGCTGTGTTTGACTGGAATGTGGAAATAGGCTTCCTTCAGATCCAGTGACCCCAACAAATGTCCTGACTGTAGGGATGGTAACATTGTGCCCAGTGTGACCATCCTGAACTTTTCTTTCTTGATGTTTGCTTAGATATCTTAAGTCTAAAATGGGTCACCATTCATCATTTTCTTGTGGGTCAGAACCATCTTGAAAGCAGACCCTTGCCACACTGTGAGGCAGGAACCTTTTCTGCTGCATTTGCCTGCAGTAGATTCTTACTTTCATTTTCAGCAGAATTCTTTCAGGTGGTGAATGAGCTGGGAAATTCTTTTGATCTCTGTAGTTTTGGACCTTGGAATTTTGGAACAATCCCTAACCCACGGAGTCCAGGACACACTTGTCGGTGGTAATATTTTCCCCCATTTCTGAAGTAGTGGCTCAGCCTTCCTCCCTCAGTGACAAAGGCTGACTGGCAACCTGGGCAGAATTGTAAGGGTTTTGTTAGCAAGGCTTCCTACCAAAGAGTTTGCCATGTACTAATAACCAATAAGTACAACTCACAAAATCCCATTGTAATAGAAAATTGAAAATCTCCCGTACAAGATTTAAGGCACCAGACTGTACCTGTATACATACAAGTATGGCATTCAAATAATTTTTCTCAGAGTTCTTTGGGTGCCAGACCTGTTTAGCTTCACTTTGAAGGTACCCAAGGAACTCAGAGAACACACCTTTGCACAGGGGTTAAACTGGGCAGGAGCCCACAGGAACTCAGTTCTATAACCTCTTGAAAAACTGTATGACAGTTCCACGATTCATGTCATCTTTCTCCACTGACTTCTATAGGAGAGTTCCACCACCTAGAAATGACAGTTCCACCACCTACAAAATGTAGATAAAGAGTGCCCCCACCTAAACATTTCCAATTTAACCATTGCCCTTACAACTATAGGATACACAGAAATGCATACAAAAATACACACTACATCGAGTGATTATTTTAAAATGGGATGTAACTGTGCAATTAAAGTGTTCTACCTTATAGGAACAGGAGACACATGCATAGGCAAGCTTCCAAGTGAGCACAGAACTTCAGAATTTTATTTATTACGTATTTGAAAATTAGGGAGAGGTACACTTAGCTAGGGTTCATTTCCTGGCGCATCCTGGGGAGGGTAACAGCAGGGAAATGAAGAGCACAAAAAGACAAAACCTGCAAATACAATGGTCTGCAATGCGCTGCATTTGCTTCTGGGCAATAATAGGGGTAGTTAGGGGCAGGTGGAGTGGGAGTCAAGAGGTCATTTAGGTGAGATTTCAGAGAAAGATAGGAGGAGAGCACATAGAAGCAGGGAGAATATTCGAGATGGAGGAAAACATACAGAGTGCTGTTTGCCCTGCAGAGGTCCATCAGTGGGGACAGAAAAAGTACAGGAGTCGGAGGAGCAGTGGAGGGAAATGCAGCTAGAGGAGAGAGTGGAGATAGGAGGAGGAGGGAAGTCAGTACTTGCATAGAAAGCAGGTACAGTGCAAGAGGCATTGAGAATCTAAGGATGGGAGATGGAGAGACTAATAGAAGTGGCAGAGATGGATAAGTGGGGAAATGTTTGTGGCAAAACAACAGTGAGAATGGAAGAGAGGGTCCAGTCTGGCTAGGGTGGACTCTGGAGCAGCACCAGTGAAGTGACCACATCCACATAGTCAATCACCGGTGAGAGCATTTTACAAATGATCTCACAGTGGACTAGGAGTGGGATACAAGCTGTGATGCAGGCTAGAATGTCTAGCTGGGGTGGGGCTTCTTTTCTGGATGGCATCAATGTGAGAGGAGAATTCCCAGTTTCTGTTTAGCCACACACCAAGGTATTTAAACAAGAGATCCCCAGGGGAGCACCATTAACTGTTGAGAAGGCAAGAGTGGATGGGACCCTTGATAATTCCGCCCTAGCAACACAGAGCGTGGACAGTCTTTTGGCATTCAGAGTTAGCTGATTTGAGAGGAGTCAGCATTGGACATTGTCAAAGTGACACCACGTCAATGATTCTAGCTTACTCATTGAGGAACCTCTAGTGAAGACAGTGTTATCTGCACACACATGAATGTCTCGCTGACACAGATGGAAGGCGATCATTAAAAATGCTGGAGTAAAAGCAGGGCCCCAGATCGAACACTGAAGCTGCTAGCATAGGAGACACTCTTAGAAAAATAATGAAACTAGTATGTTTAGAAGTAACAGATCCAGAATCCGGACTGGCCAGAAGAGCAAAAGTTATGATTTTGTTAATGTACTGCATAGCCTTTTCATTTTGTAGCTGTGACACAAGCAGAGCTGCCCCAAGTTCCATCAATGTGCAACAGTTTCAGCCTAATTGCAGAGACCAGAAGTGTGCAGGTGCACTCAGATAATTAAAACATCTGACGGCTCAAACAAATATTCTATATACGTAAAGAAATGCACTACAGATGAGCAAACCAAGCATACACATGCACATACAGTACAAACGTCATAGTGTCTCCTCCCTAGCCATAATTTATCTCACAGACAGCAAGCTGAAACTCTAAAATACAGGGAAATATGTTTACTGACAGTGAGTTTAACATGCCCATTTCCTGTTGAAACATGCAGATAGTCTTCATTTCGCGGAGGAAAGAAGTCACAGTAAGTAAGTGAAAAACATTAAGAAGTCTGCCTCTATTCTGTACACACTGCAGAAAACAGCCAGTGTAAATCCATACCACTACCACAGCAGCCAACACTGCATTTTAGCCAGTGATGTTTGCTTTTACTATCTGCTAGTGCCAGCCACATCTGTATTGCACACCTGTAGTAACTTATTTCCACGCTGAGTTAGTAGGTTTGAAATGTTGGGGTTCTGTTCAGCTGGGTACTACTCATCAGGTTAGGTTTTATTTTTTTTATTTTTATGTTTTACAAAAATCATATTGTTAAACAATGTACTGCTTTTTATGTTTGCATGCATGCACAGCGCAAAGCTAACATCTTGTGGCTACTTGGGAGAGTAGAGACTGCAGAGGCGTGTCCTTCTAGCATCCAATACAGCTCAGGCTGCAGGAGGCTCACCACTGACAGCCCAATGAGCAGGCCGATTGTAATGGTGTTCAGCCTGACTGATGGGCGGAAACTTTGTGCAGTTGAAAGAGGAAGCCGCACCTATCAGAGTGTTGCCGCATCCTTTCATCGGCAAGGCGTCACCAACAGCCAACTGAGCACTATCCTTATCTTCCCCAACATCCGGGTCCCTCCCTACACAACCCTACGACACCGAGGATGCTCACCCCGGTGCCACATAACAATTAAGGGGCACTACTAGGTGCTCCCCAGCCACAGAAGCCACGCTCTTAACAGTGCTGCCTGGCACGTGCCCCACCCCAAATTAGAAGTGGACCAGGGTGCACACCCCTGGTACCACTGTACATGACCATCCCTTCCCAGTTCAGCCCACCCCCACAGCTGGTGACACCAGGGTGCCACTCCCAGTTCTGCCGAACAGTCTACTGACACTGCGGTGCCCAATCCTCAGTGTTGGTCCACCTAAAAAAAAAAACAGTCCCTCAATTTTTTTGTCTAAACCCTAAAAGCAGTCCCTCTTTGATGTCTCCCACCCCCCACTCACACTATCCCAATCTCCCTCAGCACCCACCATCCTAGGTACATCTCCCACCCTCACTCACCTACAGAACATCCAGCACAGAATCCACACTCCTTGAGAAAAACATCTACCTCCAGCAACACCGACTGCAAACTGAAAGAAAGTAAGTGCGGTCTATGTATTTTCAATGTGTTTTGAACTTTTACTCATAACTTAGTCACTTTTAAATATTTTTACCACATTTTCAACATGGCCTATTTGGGACCCCCATCTCTTAAAAAGGAGGCAATTTTTTCAAATCCATGCTGTGCAGTTGTTTATGCAAAGTACCTTACAGGTGGACGAAACATTTCACCTACCAGGTTCATGAACTGGGATTCATAAAAGGCCATACTGAAGAGCTGGTGAAAAAATCTGTTAAATGATCAGTTGAGTGTGTAAAGCCAGAATCCAGGATGGCAGCTTGAACCTGGAGCTCTGAGCTGTATCCATCTGAAAACTTAGCCACCCTACTCCTGAGACTATCCTCAGCCAGAATTCTTCAGAAGAGAGAAGAATAGTGATTATATTCCAAGATATCGAAAAACAAGCACATCTTAACTTCAAAACCTCTGCAAATGGGCTACAAACTGCTGGGACAGAGGCCCTGCCTCCACGAGCTACCACTAGAGGTGCATGAGGACCTCAGGCCAACTCCAGTCTCGGAGGATTATGTGGTGATCCCTCCATACCTTGCACTCGAGAAACTGTTTAATGATTTAAAATCGACCTTACCTCCAAAATGAATACAGGGTTTGAAAATATGTCGGCGCAGCTTGCACACCTACAAACTAACTTTACTTCCCTGGGAGGCGGTAGAACAACACGCTTCCTGGCTATGACGCTGAATCCAGGGTAAGCACACAGGAAGACCTACAAACACAGGCCCAGCCCCTCTACAAAAGCGATCGCCAAAGATAGAAATGCAGGCCATCCTGGGCGACCATAAAAACAAGGACTGCCGTAATAATATGCATAGTGCTCCAGATAAGGGAGTACCAACCTATTTTACTTACCTCATTTTAGGAAATACTCTTCGAAACATTTTAAATGAGTACCAGTACTCACCAGAATTTGTAAATACTCTACCGCAAAAACAGTGCTTCATAACATAATTGGCGATTCAAAAGAGCATTTTTCCAGATTTACAGCACCTGTACCCATCCCAATTTTGTTTTACTCACTATATTTTAAAACTGGTGAATAAATTACTCCTACATGACAACATTATCCACAGTATTGTTGGCACATGATCAGTTCTTATCTAGAAAAACATTGTTCTAAAAATGTACTCCTCACTCCACTCCATCCAAACATTTGTATGCATCTGAATTTGCTTTTACTCACCTCACTTTCAACAAGCATTTGTCAATGCCAAATGTTGTCGTGCTAGCATTAGCAGTGGTGGAGCCTAGAGATGCAAAGCACTGTGATTTTGTTAATGTGTCCCAAAGGTGATTTAGCACAGCGAGCCGCCATTGTGCGCACACCTCGGAAATCGTTTGGGCAGGCTGTGAAAAATGGCAGCTGGACTGTTGATAAGGAGCTGTGCACAAATGCCAGTGGTGAAATGTGGCATGAAAATATTGCAGATTGACAGAAGTTACAAGGTGCGTGGAAACTGTGCAATGCACGCTTGCAACACAGTCATTGTATGGACTTTCGCACGCAAATTTTCAACATAGGCATTTTAGGAACTCTGCTCATGAATAGTGTCACCGTCATTTCCTCAAACTGTCCTGAAAACTGATTTCGCACAGTGACCATGCAATTCTCGCCGGTCGTATGCGAAAACACATTTCAGCCAGCTGTACTGTTCATAAGGAGATATGGAAAATGCCAGTGATGAACAGCTGGAGTGAAACTATTACAAATTCACAAAGTCACGAACATGCTTGCAAACTGCATGATACCTTGCTATAAAACACTCATTTTATTGACTTCGTCCCCAAATTTTCAACATAGGCATTTTAGGACATCTGCTAATGAACAGTGTCACTGCCATTTTCATAATGTATCTCGAACACGTGCTTTCCACAGCGACCACGCTATTCTGCGCTTGAACTGCGAAAACAGATTTTGGTCAGGATGTGAAAAATGACAGCTGTACTGTTCATTAGGAGTGCAGAACAATGGCAATGTTGAAAATCTGGAGTGAAAATATAAGTTTGTGAGATTCTACGAGTGCAGGCGGCAAAACTGCGCTGACGCACGCCAGAACACAGTCATTTTATGGAGTATTGTCATAAAATTTTCAACACAGGCATTTTAGGACCTCTGTTCATGAACAGTGTCACTGTCCTTTTCATAATGTGTCCCAAACACTGATTTAGCATAGCGGCAGCTATTCTGTGCCCAGATACAAACACATTTTGGCCATGATGTGAAAATGACAGCTGTATGTTCACAAGAAGGTGTGTTAAAATGCCAATGTTGAGAATCTGGCATGAAAATATTGCAAATTCGCTAACTTACGCGTGCGTAGCAACTCGCAATGCACACTAAATAAAACAGTCATTTTAGGATTTTCCTGAATTGCAACATAGGCTTTTGAGAGCCCCCAATGAACAGTGGCACTGTCATTTCGTTATTCAGCCCGAAATGTGATTCCGCAGTGACTGTGAAATCACCTTCGGGACTAAATAATGTCATGACAGTGCAAGAATTCATGAGGAGGGGTCCCAAAACCCCATGTTGAAAATTTAAATAAAATTCCCAAAATGCCTGCGATATACAGCAAAGTTGAAAACCCTATTTATTCCATTATACAGCTTACCGGCATTTCCTCAGTTCAGTAGTCGGCTTTGAAGAGTGTAGACTGTTCCTGGTCCACTGAAGATCATCGTGCCAGACTCCGGAGATAAGTATGGGTGAGGGGGTATGGGAGGCAGGGTACACAGAGGGTGGAGTGCGGGTGGGGGCAGAGACTACGAGGGACCATTTTTGTCTTACAGGTGACAAAAGAAAGACAAAGACATCAGCAGGACAGTTTTTGTTTCAGAGTTTGGCACACTGGAGTGGGCTCCCAGCGTGCCATCTAAATGTTTGGAGGGTCTGTAGCCAATGGGGGATTGGGCACCCCGTCGGGCACACAACACGGAGGGAAGGATGTTATGCCGATGAGGATTGGGCACCCCGTCGGCACACAAAGAAAGCGGGGGCCAAGCCGAGGGGACTGTGCACCTCCTCGGCATTTAACAATTAGGGGGGTTCTTTATGCTGACGGGAGTGGCCTCTGCTGGGCACACAAAGAAAGCAGGCGGGGGTCGAAATGGGGAACCAGTCGGGGATGGGGTGCGGGTGGGAGACCATACAGTTGTCCAGCCCCAACTCACGAGGCCTATCATGGCTGGGCGTTGTATATCTCCCCTCACACTCCTGGACCCGCTTATGGTGCCACTACCCCGTCAATCGTATACCTGAAAAATGGCCTTTGTAGCTCCAGGGACATTTAGTAGGACTTTTGATTAATTTGTATGTTGTTGACCTGAGATGCAAACAAGATTCACTCTAACAAGGTGGCCGTGAAGCAACGTGCCTCCGTTAAGGACTAGAGACAGGCTGCTATCTTTTAAAACTTCAAGCTACAAATCTAAAGTGTTGACTGTTGCCGCTGGGCTAATGTTTGGCCGTTGAGTGGTTGGGGCTGGGGTGGAGGGGAGACCCAAGAGTCATCCAAGGCTCATACGCTGAGAAACCTACTATATAAGGGCTGAGTGTTTTCTCCCTCATATCCCTGGTCCTTTGCACTGAGAGCTATCCCCAACACACCTACTGCTCTGGCCGGCAGCTCATGTAATCCTTGGTGGTCCCCACTGAAACTGAGTGGCTCGTGGCAAGGCCCAAGTGATTTGGCCTGAAGATGAAAGTGGGAGCCATACAGTGCAATGATTTTACAAGGGAATAGAGTTTAAATACTATGCCTTAATTATAATCTTTATTGCAACATCTTGTAAGATGGATGCTGTGTTTTCTGAGGTTGCTGTTCTAGGATTCACTGCAGGTGTTCAGCCCGACTCTGTTTGTGCTGACTGGGATGTTTTTTTTTTTGGGGGATATAAATACTGTGGGCAATGGGTTCCAAAAGCATGTATATACTATTACTTGACGGCTTCATCACATCAAGCTGGAAATAGGGGCCACCAACTTGCTGGAGGATCTTCTGAGCAATGCAAGTATAAACCTGCCATACTAGTAGCAGAGAGAGGCCCTTGCAACTAAGGGGCCCTGTTTCAGTGAGTTCCTTGCAGGGCCTACCCAGGGTGGCCTTCCTAATGCAGTTAGTAGTTTTCTTATGAGACAGCCACATAGAAGACCCATGTTGACCCACAGATGTTAACCTGATTTCTCTCGGATGGATAAGCCAGGCAGCTCATCCACGATAACAAAGGGCAATAAGTCGCCCAGATCTAGGGCAGACGGGTGGGGAGGAGTTACTGGGGACTAGGGAAGTTGAAATTAGCGCCAGTTGCGCACGCTCTAACCGATGGGAAATAAAAGTATTACAAGGTGGAGGGAGAGGGGCACTATGGGAGCACTATTGTTACTGGGGGGCTGGAAGGGTAGGGGGCATTTGAGTGGTGTTATTGTTACCAGCAGGGATGGGGGGAATAACAAAGTTGTGTTACTGTTACTTGTGTTACAAAAAGTTATAGTCAGCAAATGGTACTTAACGTCCCAGATTGGACACTAACACTTTGGCCCCATAATCAGGGCACAAGCATATCACCAACGGAACAATGGGTAAGTTAAGACTGTGTCTTGGAATGTTAACAGTCTCAAGACAGTAGTTAAAAGGAAAAGCGATGGGCATATTTACACATATCTAAGGCTGATGTAATCTTCTTGCAGGAACTTCATATGACGAGGATGAGGTGGATAAATTGAGGACTTCATGGGGGCACCCTTGATTGTTTCACCATTCACCTCAAAGGCTAGGGATGGGTATCTGGTTTAGACCTGGCATCATAATTCTAACCACTCATCCCAAGTGGATGGGCAGGGCAGATCTGTTGTGGTTGATGCCACAGTGGAGGATGAAAGATTGATCCTGGTGTCACTATATGGGCCCACGATCGATTGCCCAGAATTTTCACCATTTGGCTGTTTCCTTTCTACACTCCCAGACAGATTAATTATGAGGCGGGAATTTAACATTTTCTGGGACCCTATCTGGACCATTCCAGACCCCAATCCGTAGACCCCCAGAAGCTCTGAAGCCCTGAGGAACTCTGCCAGCAGAGGCTCTCCAGGAAATCTGGAGATTTAAGAACCCCACTAGGGCCGAATTCTCCTTTTTTCCACACGCCCACCAAATTTACACCAGGCTCGATTACTTTCTACTGTCCACAATTTCTAGGCAAAACCAACGATGTGTACTATGGACCAATATTAATCTCGGACTACGCCCCACTGCACCTGGAACTGGGGGGCGCACATCAGTGGAGGTTAGATCCCACTCTTCTAAAAGACAAGCAGTACATAGCCCTAATATCATCAAAATTAAATCTTTCCTACAAAACAACAAGGTGGAAGACACCTCAGCTAAGAACACATGGGAGGCCTTAAAGGCATATCTCAGGGAGAAAACAATTTTATATGCTGCATTTAAGAGAAGGGGCGAAGTAGCTCTAGAGCAGAAGTTGGAACAGCAAATACAAGATCTAGAAAACAAAATATGAGGCAAATCCGGAACCTGAAATGTTAACCTTAAAAATTGAAGGAGAGTACAACCAAACGTCATCCAGGTGCATAGAAAGGAATATATTACTAACTAAAGCAGGGCAATACTTTGAAGATGACAAATCTGGCAGATGTTTGGCCTGGCTAGTTAAAAAACAGTGGGCAGAGAGCTCCATTTTGGCCAGTGAATCAGACTCAGGTGAGATGATGACCGACAAACCAGGAATTAACAATATTTTTAGGACTTCTATAGGACTTTGTACACCACTCAGGCCCCTGTAGATGGTAACCCAGACTCCTTCCTGGGTAAAATCCAGCTCCCCACGCCAGGTCCTGAGGAAAATGATTTTCTGGGAAGCCCCGTGGATTCTCAGGAAGTCGAGGCAGTTTGGTCCTCCAGGGTAGGTAAGGCCCTGGGCCCCGATGGCCTATCCTTAGAATTCTATAAGGATTTTGGCTCGAGTTGGGACCACTGATGACTAAGATGGTCCACGAGGTCTTAGCAGAGGAAACTTGACGTCCTCCCAATGTTTGACCACCATAACAGTGCTGCCTAAACCGGAAAGACCTGATGAAGTGTGGGTCATATCACCCAATCTCGCTGCTTAATGCAGATTATAAACTTATAGCTAAAATTTTAGCCAAACGCTGGAAAAGATCCTCCCTAATGGGATACACCGGATCAAGGAGGCTTCATCCATGGTAGGCAAGCTAAACACAATTTGCGCCATGCCTAAATATAATACACTATGGGTCAGGGGTTGGAGGGGATCTTAGAGGCCTTCTTGCCCTCAATGCTGAAAAAGCATTTGACGGGTCAAGTGGCCCTTTTGTTTGAGGATCTTAGAAAGCTTGGCCTTAACCTACAGTTCTGCTCCTGGATCACCTGTCTATATAAGTCCCTGAGAGCACAAATATTGACTAACAACAACTTGTCCCAACCCTTTAGCCTTACTAGAGGCACTCGTCAGGGCTGCCCTCTGTCCCCACTAATTTACATGTTAACTATAGAAGCCTTAGCATCAGCTATCAGACTACACCCTGATATTGAGGGTTTTAATGTCGAGGCGACAGTGTGTGATTTCTTTATTTGCTGATGATGTTTTGTTATTTCTGGGGAACCCAGGGAAAGCTCTTCCTGCTTTAACTACACTATTCAGTGAGTACAGTCACCCTCGGGGCACAACATAAATTGTTTTAGTTTATTGGAATTCTAGGATTACAATACCTTTGAGCCATGGCTCTTTTACAAGATATGTGAATGGATCCATTCACATATCTGGAATCATCAATGCGATGCAGCCATGCCGCTCATTAGCTCACGCTGTGGACAGTCACGTGGACAGCCCTCATTTCATTGTGTCAGTCGGGCGGGCAGCAGGAGGGTGGTGCTGCTGCCCGCTGCTGACCGGGGAGGGCGGTGGGGCCCAGTGGGCGGTGGAGAGGGGGTCTGTTGGACCACCAGGGATATTGGACGTACTTTCTTATACAAATGCCCATGATCGGGCTGACAGCTGTCCACTGGACCACCAGGGATATCGAATTTACTTCATTTATACTCAAGCCCTGATTGGGCTGACAGCGTCCACTGGACCACCAGGGATATCGGAAGTTATTATATTTTACAAATGCCCGTGATCGGGCATGGGGCCACCAGGTGCAGCCGAGCTGGATTAGCCACCCACAGGTGGCAGCTGCCATGCTGCGCCTCTGCACATGCAGCTACCTGTGGCTGGGCCAACCGTCGTTCCTTTTTGGGGATCAACTGTGTGCGGCGCAAGTAGGGTTATGCATGCATGGACTCAGCACATCCCGGCTGAATATCGGGATGTGCAGAGTATCATGGCACGCCCCCCCCTCGCCGCATACATTACTTATGTGCTCAGCGCGGGATTTGTGCCAGGCACAATTCCCATTTGAATATCGCGCCAGGGCGCATCAGTGGGTTGCGATGCTGCAACACTGTTATGCCATGTGCAGCCCTTTTGAATATCTGGGCCCATGTTGAAAATATAGGGTCAAAATGTCAAAAACGTTATGGAGAAACACTGTGTTCAGTGCCTGTTGTTTACCCAGTGGGTAGCATGTTGTGATCTAGTGGCAGCTAGCTGGGTTCAGGGACCAGCTCAGTGAGCCAACTGGATGGGGCGGAGGCTAGGGGAAGGTGCTGCCATGTGGTACCACTAACAGCCTGATGAAGGACAGTGCAATGTTGGCTGCACAAGCCAATATATTAATGCATCCAACGAGACCATTCTTACGGTTGTAAGAGTGGTCTCACATTCTCAGGGTATCAGGACCACTCACCTTCGGTTCACAGTTCTCATACCCTAAGAATACGCAAAGTGGTCTCGTCCAGCTGTACTAACATCTATCTCTGGTGTCTTGCAGGACTGCAATATGACGTAACTGTAAGGCAAACACATAACTGTTATATATCCACAGGTCTGGCTGTCTAGGCTGCGCCTTTCCTGGAGCTGCACATGGAGAGGCAGAAGAACTAAAAGAAAGTAACTATTATGCTGCAAACATTCCACATTGACAAATTCTTGTTAATGCTAAGCTTACTTCACTACAAGCTGTGTTGCTGGAGGGTACAGCTGAGTGCTCTGACGTTTGTCTTTAGGTACATTCTTTTGCACTGGGCTTCGCTTTTCCTCTGTAAACTGCCCTGTTTTCTGTCTTTTGTCTAGTAACAAGTTTAACCATTTCAACTTATCATCAGTCAGTGCTGCAGCACAGGAAATCATCTGCCAACTGCCATAGATGTATAACAATTTTTTTATTTGAAATTTATTTTACCAGGAAAGCATACAGAGTTCAAGAAAGGCTTGTTTGCAGATATGCAACCTGGAGGAAAGGAAGAAGTAACGCAATAACAAAAAGCAAAACAAAGTATATATTAGTATTAACATCATAATTACAATATTTATCTGTTGCATACTGACTACAGTAGCGTTAAGTCCAAGCAACATCTCCAAGCAAGAAGGAGCCACAATGCATGATGGGCAATGACGGGATGTGTGATGGCAAAGAGAGCTAAAACACTGCTTGAACCTCAGTTTAGTGGACTGCAATCAGGAGGAGACTACATTTTTGTTTTTTTGGGGCTGCTTAATGAATGAGACAGCCTGTACAATAGGTAGGCCTGGTTCAATGTTTTCCTGAATTGTGTGATTGAAAATTGCTTACCTGCTTAGAATCTTAAAGAGCACCTTTTCCTGCTTGTTTATAAATTTCCCCAGAAACACCAAAGGAGCCTTACTGCCCTAAAAGTTTGCTGGTGCATAAATTCTAATTTTACTGTGGCTATAATTTGGGAGAGAAGAGAGCAGTATTTTGGCTCTGTGAAGCCACAAGCCTGATCCTTCCACTTCCTGATTCGAGAAACGCCCAGCACTCTAACATTTTGTGATGTGATACCATGGAGAGTGTTGGGCGTGCATTTCATAGACTTGTATAAGGGCCCATTTTACAGCTGTTTCTACAGTACATATCGCTGACAGCTCATACGGCAGCAGACCACAGAGGTGAGAGAAGGGCAGTACCACTGAGCTGTGAGTGCTGGAAACCAGGGTAAGGTGTGTGGGAGGTGGGATATCAGTGGGCTGGTTGGGTGGGAGATGGAAGACTGTTGGGGGTAACCAATGGACCACCAAGGAGTTCTCTAAAAATATATACTGGGAATGGAGGCTGGGAGGAACCACTGGACACCAGGGATATCACTAAACTGAATATACTAGGGGGATCAGGGGTGAGGAGCCACTGTACATCAGGAGTTCTCTAAACTACACATGGAGATCAGGGAGTTGGGGAACCACTGAACCACCAGGGCTGTCCTTTCATGGAGACAGGGGTGCTAGGGTCTGCTATGCCCAATGCAAATGAGCCTTTAATGAGCATTACAAATGGCCCTTTGCGCCCTGCATGCCCAATGGGCTCATTTGCAAGCTTGGTTGACTATGGCCCCTGGGGATTTGGCGCTATCCTGTTCTCAGTGGCACTGTCCTCGTGGGCCAAATGCAGCCGTGTTCCATGTTGGAGCAGCGCAGAGTCACTCAGTGCACACAGGGACCAATATTCAGCCAGACAGCACCCTCCCTTGATGAGTGATATCTGAGAATATCGCAGGAGCTGGGGGAAGCGCAAGGGCACACAGCTAAAACAGATGTACTGAGCTTGCCCCATTTTTAAATAACGTGCCCTAAAAATCTTTCTGAGAACATCACAAAAACTCAAAAGTGAACAAGGAAAACTAAGATAAAAAGAAATTACTTGGCACTTCACTGGGTGATGTCAAATTAAATTCTGGTTCCTCTGGAATAATTGGATTTAAATGATTACCTGATTATAAACTTGCAGAAACAAAATGTTTGTGTATGTATGGTAGCTTTTGTGATTCTGCATACAACATATAAAAATGTATTTTTATTTATAAATAAGTTAAAGCCAGGCCTGATGAAGTGATCAAAATAGAACATAAAAACATTGACACTAGCAGACATAACACAGCTTTTTCCTGTGTATACAGGAGTATATAGAATCACGATTCTTAAAACTTTTGCCGTTGAGTAGTTCTCACCCTCCACTTCATCAGTCAACCTCCTACCTCCATCCATCCTCAGCTTCTAGTCTTCCGCCATATCGTAACATATTTTAAGTTTGTGGTACTAGCATCATTCATGCCAGTTCCACTTCTCCACATGACACAGAAAATGTGCAGAAAAAAACATACATTTCAGATGTGAAGAATACTGCAGAATTTCTCAAAAATAAATGAAATCTAGATTTAGTAGTTGCCGTATTGGTCCTTGCAAGAATAGATCCAGAAGCAAATGATTTGATACCTTTTAATGGACCAACATAGATGTAACAACAAGAACAAAGTGCTCTAGCTTCCAGACCAAGTCCTTCTTCAGAAGCTCATGGCAGTTGTTTAGAAAATACAATACTTATAACTGCTAGATAATGCAGAGAAAAACAGAAAAAATCTCATTGGTTTAAAATACTCATTTAAAAAAAAAAAACAGAAGATGATGTCAGAGAAGTTTAACAGTACAATACTGCTCTCAGTCCGAATGAACCTTGGGTTCAGATGTGCTTGGTGCAACACACATGCAAAGAATCCTACTGCACATAAATTTAATTGATAAGATAACACTGCTGAAGCAGATAACTCCCAAATCAAGCCATGAGTGTCACAGTCAGTATAAGGATGTGATTACTGAAAGGCAACCCCACCCAGCTTAAGACAAACTAAGATAGTTAGGGATTACGCATGAAGAAAGACAAGAAATTACCAGTAAAGTTTTTTAGACAACTTTACTGGTAATTCTTGTCTTTAATGCATACATTGTAATTCATGAGTCCTATAACTATCTTAGGGGATATAGACGAATGCCAACTGACCTTGAACCAGATTAAACTGTTGGTGGTATTTTTAGTGAATGAGGGAAATTTGGCCAGGACACCGTGAAATTCCCCTGCTCTTTCAATAAGTGCCATGAGATCTTTAACATCCACCTGAACTACCACCAATCCAGGCAGAAGGGACCTCGGTTTAACGTCTCATCTGAAAGACAGCACCTCAAAGTGCAGTACCCTTCTCATGCTGCACTACAGTGTCCGTACTGGGATATTAACCCAAGTGCCAGATGTGGGAACTGAACCCACAGCTCTCTGATCTCCCAGCCTCAGAGGTGAGCGTACTACCTACTGAGCCACTGACACCGCTAAAGTACTGTTTACAGTGATCATTTTGTTGTTACGTATATATCTGTCTTAAGGACAAAACAGCTGGAGTGTGAAAATATAAAATTAAGATGTAAATATTTTATAAATTACAAGAATTTAATATGTTCTGCAGAACTTTACAATATAGCATGAAGAATTTTTAAATGATAACGTGGAAACCTGGCATAGTGCGTAGCATGATCATGGTTTACTGATATTTTTTGATTGTGGAGACTGAGTAATTTTTTCAGACCTATGTGTGAACAAGAGCAGCAAACTATGATTGTATTTGTTCATTTGACCAGGACATCAGTTTATAAAATTAAAATAAATCGACATTAGTTCTCTCTCTCTCGTTAATCTTCTCTTTTTCACTCTGTGTAATTGGCCCCATGAGCCCTGTTGTTTCATGCACGTTTCATATACAGTGTTTTCACTTTGTGTCGCTTTTAAGATTGACTGCATATAAAATAACAGTACCTGCCAAAAATGGTATTATAGACATAGGACACCATTTACTCAAAAGATTGCAATGATTGTTGAAATTATTACATTTTTGGGGAGAGTTCCTTTATGCCAATATAAACGTATCACTTTAAGAAATGGACTAGTTAAGGGATGCATCATAGCAAACTTCACGCACTGAAGAAGCGTGAATGCTGGGGTGTTTACCTTTGTGTTGTATTGACTGATGTTTCTTTATTAATTGCCAATAAACTACACTTGACAAACTCACTTGATGCATGGTCATTTTCTTCTGTTTGTGAAACCTTGCTGTGAACGACCAACTGCACCCTAGGGCATGGGATGTGAGGACTTTTCTGTGTGTGCTGCCCCACACACTACCCCAGGTGGAGGCCCCACCTCATATTTATATTCATCCAGACCCAGAGTAGCTAGAAGATTGAACCCAGGCCGGCCCCTCACACAAGGTAGCTCTGTACTCCAGAAGGCCCTGGGTAGCCAGTGCTCTAATTTCTGTCCCAAGATCTGAACAGCTCAGTGAGAATCCTTCCTTCTTAAAGGAGAACTGCACTGAACCAGCTTGTCATTTTTTTTTTTTTTTTTTAAGAACTGTTTCTAGTTCTGTTATTGTTTTATCTATACAGGCTTTTCAGTGACCACAATGGATATTTTCATTTACACTATGGTGCCAAGTACCATTTTACAATTATGTGATGTAGTTTATGTCCTTCAACCAGGGAGTTCTATAGCAGAACATGAATGTGCTATGCCAGCAATAGAAGAGTAGAGCAAGGACGTGAACTACATCATATAGTTCTAAATGGTCCTTACCAGCAGTGCGTAAATCAGAGACACTTCTGGGATAACTAAACAGCCTGTAGAGGTGGAAAAAATAACAGCAGTTGGACCAGTATTTAAAAATCGGCTTCTACTTGGAAAAAACCTCTTGCAGATTCAGTGCAGTTCTCTTTAAGGCTATTGTTAATTTTTAGTTAGTTAGGTTTAGCTGACCAGAAAAGGAGGGCTAGACAATACAGACTATTTTCAGAGTCATTGGGGGATGTGTGGAGATAAAGACACAAACCAACTGACATTGAACCAGATTAAGTTGTTAATGGTATTTTAGTAAATGGGAAATTTGGCCAGGACACCACAGAAATTTCACCACTCTTTGTGAAACCTGCCATAAGATCTTTAATGTCCTCTTGAACAACAACCCAAACCCCAGGGACTGGGACCCATGTGCCACATCCAAGACCTGAAAGCCCTCTAGTAGGTTGCAGACAGTGCCTAAGCAACTCTTTTCTCCTCCGATTCTCTTTTTTCCTTGTGGGATGGATATCTTGGTATTTAAACTCCTGTAAATGGTGAATCCAGATTACAAGAGCTTCCAGTGCACAGGGAGAACATTGGGATAGGTTATTCTTGAAACTGACACATCTCCTGAAATAGGGCACAGCTAAGGAAATAATGTAAAGGCCAGGACAGAGTTAGAGCACATTAACTCTTTCGAGCCTCACCAGTAGGGCAATCGGGTGCACCCATGATTGACAGTAAGCCCCACACCACACGCATGGTGGGCTACATATACCTTATAACTCCTCCCCATTCCTGTTTGCTGAAACCGCATTGCAGGAAATTTGAACTGAAACAGCAGCTGGCTGTTAATCCTTTACTTGCTAAACACCACCCTATTCTTCTTCAGAACCACAGCTGGCAATGAGGATACACTTACATCAGTAGGACTAACTACATTCGCTGTGTGTTGAATGTCTTACTTGAAAGGCACTGTTTACTGCCATTGGTATAGCAATCAGTCGGAAAATACTGTAGGTGTAATGAGGGAATAATGGCACTGGGCACCACAGATAAAGACCTAGGCCAAAGGCCAAAGTCATTGTCTACAGTACCAAGTGTCATAAGGCCCATTCATACTGCACCTTGCCCCAGCGGCTCATTTTATTTGTTCAAAATTTTTTATAAAACATTAAGGAGCCCTGCTCACACAGCATCGTGTTGCTGCTGCCCTTTTCTTTCCGGTGATTTGACTGTTGTTCTGGTACATTGGTTTAACAGGGAATTTTTAGTGGTGCAGGTGGTTTGGCTGTTCAGACGGCACAGGAAACCACCTACACCACTCTGCAAACCCAGGGAAGGGGAACATGGACACAACACCATGCAATGAAAAAGTGCCCAAACAGTAGCATTCACACATGGGCAGGAGGATCGATCTGGCCGCTGTAAGCCACTGACAACGGCCCTGGCCACATGTGAATGAACTTATTATTTCTGTGGAGAGACCATCCAATGCCTCCCACTATCACTACGCTATCAAGATGCTGTAACAGCTCGTGCTCTGTAACATCAAAAGGGATGCAAGGAAGTTATTTTTCAAAGAGCAGGCAATGGATGAAAAGAATTATAAAACTGGGTTTAGAAGAAACTGACCAATCCTTAAAGATTCATGATCTTTACACATCATCTGACAATTGACTAATTTTGTAGAAACTGCACAGTTTTTAACTAACCTACCTTAATTAACCTAGCAACTGCATTTTTACATCAGAAGAAATAAATCCACCACAACTCTAAAATAATTCTACTTACTCAGCCTATGTGTTCATTTTGCAAAGCCTTGTTTTGCCACTTATAAGCCTTGTTTTGTCTCAAAGGTTGTACTGCTGAGTCTGCCATCATCTCTTCTCTTTCTCCATGTGTGCAATATTTTTTATGAAGTTCAGTTTCAAATACTTTTTAACTTTGAACTGCTGTTTCTCTACCAAATCAGGCTACTAACTCACCCCGACAACAGCTCTTAATTATGTCTGGGTGGTCATTTTGCATCAAGGTTAAGCACTGGAAAGCTCAGATTTCAAAAAAGCATCTCCAGGTAATAATAAGTTATATTGATTTGCCTTACAGTTTTGGTTCCTTTATCAGCAAACTCTGTCTCTGTGCATGTCATAATTTTCTGTGCTGTCATTTTGAAATGAAGGGATGCGTATCTTGGCCCTGCCGAGGTAGCCAGCTGGTCCCTTCAATTCTCCGTTAATCGACCCACCCCATGCTCAGGCATGTAATGATGTGTGCCCAGGAAGAGCATGGGGCACCCTCCATTAATGTATATGGGGCAGCTTTAAGAAGTTTTTATATATAATAATGGCCATTTGGACTTTAATCAAGGGCACTGGTCAACAAACAAGGCCCTTGCTAGTCTACTGGCACCCTTGATTAATCTGCAAATGGACATTTTATATATCAAAACATTCTTAAAACTACCCCCATAGACTTTAATGAAGCACACCCTGGCTCTTCCTGAGCACACATCATTATGTGCCCGAGTGAGAGTGTAGATCAGTGGCAGATCAATCAACTGAAACTGGAAGGGATGGGCTGGCTACATGGTAGGGCCAAGATAGATCCCTTCCACTTCTAAAATGACAGTATAGAATATGAAACATACACAGAAAGAGTTTCGCAGGATATAAGGTACCAAAATGTAAGGCAAACTTATGTTCATAAACTTGGAAATTCACTTTAATTTACCTGAGGTACATACAACCTATACAAGAAGCAGCCTTCCTGACTCACAATGAAAAAAGCTTCTAATTAGCTGAGTTGCATGCTGCCTGTGCGGTGAGCAGTCAAACCCTTTGCTAATGAGGCAATCTGAGAGCAAGGGGTCGGGAGGGACAGAGCACTGTGAGAGACACTTAAGAAGGCAGCAAGTCTAGGAAGGGTGGTAGTTATGAATTTAACATGCCAGATGTGGACTGGAAAACTCTGATCGTGGGTTGTACTTGGAATCAGATTCTGGTGGATGCCTGCCAGGAAGCATTTCTAGAGCAATCGGTCCAGGACCCAACAAGGGAAGAGGCTCTGCTGGATTTGGTGCTCACCAATAGTGCTAAGATTCAAAACGTAGCAGTCCTGGAACTACTAGGTTCCAGTGACAGCAGGATGGTAGAATTGGCAGTCCAAGTGGGGACAGGCAAAGTGGCAAAAGGAATTAAGGGTATGGGACTTCAAAAAGGAGACTTTCGCAAAATGAGAGAAAAATTGAGAATAGCACAAAGCACATATTGAAGGTATGTTGCATAGAAGAAAAGCAGGTAGCATTTAAAAGACAATTAGGGAAATGGCAGACAGTTCCATTCCAAAAGTATCCAAGGGTAAAAGGTTTAAGGGGCCAATGTGGTTCATAGTCGATGTAAAGGTGGCAGTAAGAACCAAAAGGAGGGCATTTTCCATGTATATGGGTAGTAAAAGGCAGGAAAACAGGGTGAAGTAACTGGAAGCAACAAGAGAAACCACCAGAAAGGTGATGGAGGCCAAAGCGTGACAGAGCTCTGGCTGGCAACAATGGGGGAAAGGAGTAGGCATTCTTCCAGTACATCAGGGAGACATGCAAGGGCAAAGAGGGTACAGTGAGAATTAAGAACAAAAGGTGGGTGGACAGGGACAAGGGAAGGCAGAGACACTTAACAAAACTATTAGTATTGACTAAGGAGAGAGATGGGCCACCACCAGACTGTGGGGTTAGGAAGAGAGGAACAAAGATGCTGGGGCAAAGGTTCAGTTAACTGAAAAATGGTGCTAGAAAAGCTAGCATGGTTGAAAGTATAAACATAGAAGTTGACGATAGATAAGGACCACAAGGCCCATTCCAGTCTGCTCATTTTTTCTACCTTATAAATGTGCCATAGGCCTTTACTCTGACAATGGCATATCAATTCATACTCATCTGTATCGCCTCCCTTATGCCTATCCCATGCCTGTTTGAAGTCCTGCACTGTATTCATATCCACCACTTCCTGAGGTAGGCGTTCCATGCATCCACCACCCTTTCTGTGAAAAAGAACTTCCTCACATTACCCCTTAATCGATCTCCCTCTAATCGCATGCTGTGTCTCTTGTCCTGCTACTTTTCTTATACTGAAACATGTTAGACTCTTTTCACCTTGTTAATGCCCTTAAGATGTTTGAATGTATCGATCATATCACCTCTCTCCCTCCTTTGCTCTAGGGTATACATATTGAGCTCCGTTAATCTGTCCTCATATGTTTTCTGATGCAGTCCCTGCACCATTTTGGTTGCCCTTCTCTGGACTGCCTCCATTTTGTTAATGTCCTTGTGCAAGTGTGGCCTCCAGTACTGCATGCAGTACTCCAGATGGGGCCTAACCAGTGTCTTGTAAAGAGGGATTATTACTTCCCTTTTACAACTTGTGATACCCCTACATCCATCTAGCCTTACCTACTGCTTTAGTGGTCTGCTTGGATGATTTCAGGTCATCTGTTATGATGATGCCCAAGTCTCTTTCTTCCCTTGTGATTGCCAGCAACTCCCTCCCAACCTATAGGTGGCTTCAGGGTTTCTCTTCCCTATGCATGATCTTGCACTTCTCTGCACTAAGTCCCAGTTTCTACTCTTCTGACCATTTTGCCAGTTTATCCAGATCTATTCTCATTCTGCCCACCCCATCTGGATCATCTACTCTGTTGCAGATCTTGGTGTCATCTACAAACAGACAAACCTTACCCTCCAGTCCATCTGAAATGTCACTTATGAAGATATTGAAGAGGACTGCGACTAATCCCTGAGGTACCCCACTTGTGACTTGCATCTCTTCTGACTATACAGTTTACCACCACTGTTTTATGCCTGCCAACCAGTTTGCCACCCAGTTGACCAGCTTCTGACCCACCCGAACCTACCCAGCTTATTAATCAATCTTCTATGTGGAAAAGTATTGAAAGCTTTAGTGAAGTCTAGGTAGGAGACATCAACTGCACCTCCTTGGTCCACCACTCTGGTTACCCAGTCAAAGAAATCTATGAGATTAGTTTGACAGGACCTTCCTGTTGTAAACCCATGCTGTCTTGAATCCTGTGCTCCTATGGATTCCAGGTGTTGCACTATCCTTTCCTTAAGGAGTGCCTCCATAATCTTGCCCACTACTGAGGTAAGATTGACTGGTCTGTAGTTGCCTGCCTCCTCCCTGCTACCACGCTTGTGCAGCGGGATCACATGAGCCTTCTCCATTCTTCTGGGACCTCTCCTGTGCTCAGAGACTCACTAAACAGTTCTGATAATGGCTCTGCTAGTTCCACCCTTAGCTCCTCTAGTACCCTGGGAGGTATGCCATCAGGTCCCATTGCCTTGTCCACCTGGAGCTTAATGAGCTCTTGTAGGACCTCTTTTGTGAAGGGACTAGTGCACACCTCCCTCCCCTGTGTCCATGGTGCTGAGCTGTGGCCTCTGCCCTACCTTCTCATCAGTAAATACTGAGCAGAAGTATCTATTTAAGCTAGATGCTTTCTTATCTATGTCTAATATAGCCAATATCTATGGGACCTGATGGCTTCACCCACGGATATCTGGTAGGCATAGGTTACAACAGAGCCACCAGCATACATTTTCAATAGCTTGCTAGCCACAGAGGTGGTCCCCAGGGACAGAAGGACAGTGAATGTGGTTCTACTACACAAGAGTGGGAATAGGGATGAGCTATGAAACTATATGCCAGTAAGCCTGACATCTATAGTGGGAAGATCATGTAGTCTCTACTGAGGGAGGACCTGGTGGACTTTCTAGAAGGAATGGGCTGTAGGGCCCAAGACAAAACTGGTCTATGAGGGAGGTCTTGCCAGAAAAATCTGGTAGAGTTCTTCAACTGGGTTACCACAGCAGCAAACAAGTGGCAGGCAAATGATATAGTATAACTTGACTTCAGCAAGACCTTTTACTCAGTCCCCAGAAGGCTGGTCAAAAGATTAGGTACCTAGGGTAGAGGAGAAGATGGAAAATTGGGAGAGAGCTAGCTAGTTGTACAACACAGAGGGTGGTAGTCAATGGGGAGTTTTCAGATGCGTGAAACATGACCAGCAGGGTATCTCAAGGGCCAGTCCTAGGACTGGTCCCCTGCAATATTTTCATCTGTAACACAGGTGAAGGTATCAAAAGTAAGATCTGTTTCTTTGCAGAAGACACAAAAATATGCACAAGGGTAGACATGAAGGAAGCGAGAAGGAAAATAAGGAGGATCTGGGCAAGTTGAAGAGCTGGTCAAGATTTGGCAGCTGAACTTTAACGCTAAAAATTTAAAGTAATGCAAATTGGGAAAAGGGGAGGACTAGGGTGATGGGCAGATTGGATGGGCCAATAACCTTTTCCTGCCAACAATGGCTATGTATCTATGACTCTGAAGCGCATCACAACTGCAAAATATGAACTACTTTAGCAACAGATGTACATGTCCATTTCTTTAGTTTTTCAGCAGTTTACAATCATTTCTGTTTAGATTTCATTATTTTATCAACATATTGCCCATTAAACAGCATGCATTACAATGATGTGCATTACTAATTCATTCTACAACTATGCCTTGTTGTGGCTTACTACTTACTAGTTCACCCAACTAGGTGGATGTCAGCGACTTGGTTCAAGCATGGATGGGAGGCATAAGGGGACGTTGAGGTCTACATGGGGTATAGACAGCCTAAGGAAGGGGATACAAAGACACCATTGAGGAAACCATCTCAGTAAATCTGGTCTGGCATTAGATCAGACATGGAGTCAAGAAGGTAACTGACAAGACTGGATGTACTGGTCCACTGGATTCTAGGCTGTGTGGGCAGAACTGGTAAAGACAAGAGCTGAAACATGTAGGCTGAGGATATAGCTGATGTGCACTTAAGGGAACCACTGTGGCAGCCACTGTCAGGATCAGAAAAAGCCATTGAAGGAGAATGGATTATTTATTTTGTTGACCAGGTAGGTGCATTAAACCAAAGCATTGCCTATTTTCAGGCATGACCCGGAGAGTTACAGACAATAAATAAACAGCAGTTTCAAGGACACAATAAGTGCAATAACATCAACATGGGCAGGCAAAATACAGGTGTAACATGAAACAATGAGCATGACAAGATAGTCAGAAGTAGTATAAGTTCGAACTTATACTACTGTCAGAAATAAAAATACAACTACAGAAGTGCTAAATGGTCATGTAGTAAAATGATAAAGTTAAGCATGAATATGGTAGATCAAGTACACGTACTTATCATTGGACAGGAGGAACTTACAAAGTTCAAGCTTAAAGACTTGGTGAAACTGAGAGCATCTTAGAGGCAACAGAAAGGAGTTCCAGAGCTTGGGAGCAAATGCTGAGAATTATGGTGAGACTGAGGAGGGAAATATAAAAAGGGGAAGACAAACTAAATCTAAAGAATCAGTGTTACAGACTAGTAATAAGTTTACAGTACTGAAACCAGAGGATTCCCAGCTGACCTCCAAAAGAGATAAAGCAGTGGCGAAGCCAGAGGTGGGGGCTAGGGGCGGTTGCCCTCCTGGCTGCTCCATGTGAGTAGTGGCGTCCCACCACCATCTTTATTCACTGTTTAGTGCCCATTGTGGAGCCTGTGATTAACTGAATGGCCCCCGCCTGGCTCCCAAATGATCCCAAACCTGACTCCGCCCACTGGATAAAAGTATACCTAGCATACAGGTAATGACACAGAGTAGGTTAGAGGGGAAACAAACAATATAAAATACAACAAAGAAAATATATGCAGCGGGGGACCTATGGTAAGAAAAACAGGAAGGGAGTTTGGTCTAGCACCTGATAGTAAGGATGTTGTGTGCTGCTTCCAGTTTGAGCAACAGCAGACAGATTCATAAATGAGGTGATAGAGCTTACAGGGAAGATGAAGATCAGCCACATCAAATTGTTCACAAAGGCACAAATTATTTGAACACAAGAAGAATAAAGCAAGTAAAGTCAGACTGTCATACTTTAGGAAAGGCAGGCAAGGAAAGAGCAGAAACTATAACCTACTCTGAGGTTCTGCCACATCCAAGCCTGAAGGAAAAGGAGTAATTCCACATTGTTCAATATAATGCATGGCTGAATTGGTGGTGCAGGAAGATGGATTCCAATATATGGGGGACTGGGGTTAGCCTGAAAGAAGTGGAAGCTATTTAAAAAATTTAGCAACAAGGTGGGCACAACACGTAGAAAACAATTTAAACTACAAAGGGAGAGACACATGGCAGGGAATGCTTCAAATGGAACAAATGAAGTGTTCTTTGCCAGTCTCACCCTACCTAATATGGTTCAGAGAGTTATAAACCAAGAAATCATTCGTAGCCAATCAGTACTGTTTAGTGGAATGCTGTTATGCATGGAATTTCATGCCTGGAATATGCTTACAGTGTATGGTGGAATGCTGTTCCAGCATGGAAATCCATGACTGGAATAGCGTTGTTGTACAGCACTTTCGGTGCGTCACGATCTTGTTGTGCTGCTCGAGTACCTCACCAGTGCAGCACAACAAGATTGAATGCATTCGTGTGCGCAATTGAGTGGCCCAACGGTTACGCAGAAGTAAGCATGCAGCTACAGATTCCAAGTAACTCTTATTTTTCTGATAGACTTGTTTGGGGATCATGGAGTGCTGCTTATGGTTGCCCACACACTATAAAAGATTGCGTATGAGCAGCTATACACAAACAAGGCAGTTGTGAGATCTCGGGAGATTCGGTGGTAATGGACCTCTCGAGGCTCAACTCTCGATCACAACTGCCTTGTTGTGTACGCTTTGCTCATACAATCCTCTATGTTCTGCTGCAGTAGTGACATCATTATATTGTTCTGCTGCAGTAGTGATGTCACTACTGTAGCAGAACAACTAGGAATGCTGCCACATAATTGCTTTCCTCTGTCCAATTCTGTGGTAGAGCGGCATTCTAGGACCTCTAGAGACTTCACAAGTCAGTTTCATTGTGAAAGAGACAAAAAAAACAACGTCCACATTCCACATATTACACACACTATCAAAAATCCAGAATGAGTAACTTTATGCATAATCAGGTGTCCTGACGCCGATCCTGATTCCCATGGACCTCTAGAGCTTCGCTCTCAACTTCAGACAGAATCAGAACCCCTCTGTGGCACAACACACTGGTGTGCACAGTTACCCATCCAGTATTCTCTATTGTCTAAACATCCCAGGCACTCTTATGACCATAAGAGGGTGTCTCATACACAATGGTTCTAAAAGTCTGAAGTTCTAAGTTCAGTTGGCAAATTCACTCACCACAAAGGGATTCTCTAATATTCTGTATGCGAAACTGATTTTAAATTCAAACTTCATTTTTAAACAAAAGTCTGTAATGTGATTTATATCATGTTTATATGTACAGTTTCTGTGTCTCTTATGGTTCTAAGGTTTCTTCTCAAGTCCATTGTGTGCTTGAACTGCTCAATTTCTTCATAGTCCTCTCACCCAAGGAACTCATATGTATTTATAAGTCCCTTGGAGCCACTTGTTGCTGAAAATGAGTGGTTTCATGCGTCTTCAGCTGGAGTGAGAACAGTGAAGCAAAGCTGAGCTGTTCTGACTCAACTGAAAGGCAATGAAACCACTAGTTTTCAACAACGAGGAAATGTGACGAGGAAACGTATTAACATGTTATTGATTGAGAGCGATCAATAATATAGTTAAAAAATAAACTTCCCATAATGTGTCCGTTTCCAGGGCATCTGCGTGTGAGATGCTCTTTATGGAATAAAGTACCTCGCACACAGAGGAAAGGAGGGCTCTGATTGGTCAGAAGCACTCCCTCGATCTATAATAACCATAAAAGACACAGTAATTGTACATATAAACATACAGAAAACATTTGGGATGGGGAAGAGTGCAAACATGTGCTGGAAATGTGTATGTATAAATGCCAGAAGCTTGGGAAACAAAATGCCGGATTTAGAAATACTAGTTATTGATCATATGCTCAACATGGCAGTAGTCAAGGAAACACGGGCAACATCAAACCACAAATAAGATATGAATATACAGGATTATTCTTTGTTAAAAAGACAGGGATACGGGCAAGGTTGGAGATGTAGCACTATATATAATAAAAGGTAGAGAGGCAACTGAATTGGATAATATACAGGAATCATAAAACTAGATACTGTGAGGTATTAGTGAAGTAAGGAAGCTACAGACGATCAAAACTGGTGTGGTGTACAGGCCACCCGGACAGGACCAGTGGCAGATTTGGAATTAGGGAAACATTAAGAAGGGCTACAAGCTAGGAGAAGCATTAATAGTAGGAGACTATAACAGGTCAGATATGGATTGGGAAATTCCAGTCATAGTAAGTGCAAGAAATCAGTTTTGGGTAGATGCCTGTCAGGATGTTTTTTTTGGTACAGCTAGTTAAGGAGCTGACACAAGAGGATACCCTGTTAGATTATGTTCTCACAAACATTGTCAGTCCTGAAGTCATTGGGGTCCAGTTATCACAGCACAGTGTGCTGTGAGGTACAGAGAAATATACAGAAACACAGAAACAGAATCTGATGGCAGACAAGGACCTCTTGGCCCACCCAGTCTGCCCATGTTCCCTACTGTCACACTGCAGATCCTAATTGATCTCCAGCTTACCCCCCACCTCTAAGGTTCCCTTACACCTACCCCATGCCTTCTTAAATCCTTGGCCCACCCAGTCTGCCCATGTTCCCTACCTAACTCACACCACAGATCCTACTTGATCTCCAGCTTTACCCCCCGCCTACCTCTAAGGTCTCCTTATACATGCTTTTTAAATCCCATTACAGTTTTTGTTTTCACCACCTCATCAGAAAGGCTGTTCCAGGCATCCACCACCCTTTCTGTGAAGAAAGGCTTCCTTACATTTCCACTAAGTCTACCCACTACCAGCTTCATAGCATGACCCCTTGTTCTTAAGCACTCTTTCCTCTGAAAAGTCTCCTCTCTTGAACCTTATTTATACACTTGAAGTATTTGAAAGTTTCTATCATACCCCCACCACACACACTCCCTCCGAATTGTACATAATGAGGTTTTTACTCTCTCCTCACAGGGTTTTGATGCAAATCCCACACCATTTTAGTTCCCTCCTCTGAACCGCTTCAACTCTATGTCCTTCTGAAGATGAAGACTCCAGAACTGGACACAGTACATCTAGGTGGGGTCTCACCAGAGATTTATACAGAGGCATTATCACCTCTCTTTCTGCTGGTGATACCTCTCCTGTGCACCCTAGCATCCCACTGGCTCTCCCACTGCCTTTTTACACTGTTTGTCCACCTTTAGGTCATCAGATATGACAACACCCAGGTCTATTTCCTGTTTGGTGGTCTCCAGTATCAGTTCCCCATTTGTACTCCAACCCTGGGTTTTTACACCCCAAGTGCATGATTTTGCACTGAAATTCTGTTGCCACATTCTTGAGTACTCCTCACACTTACCTACATCTCTGTTCATTTTTTCCACATGCACCACAGTGTGTGCACTCTATTGCAGATTTTACAACTACTAATATATACAATGAATAACTCATTAAAAGAATGGTATTTCAGGAAGGCAGATTTTAACAAGATAAGCGAGAGAGAGAGAGAGAGAGACTAAGGTAAAGAACAAAGTTAGTGGAGCATATGACAGGAGTTGAAGAACAATGGGAAGCATTTAAAACAGAAATTCAAGAAGTAACAGCTGACCGTATAGATAGAATTTCCAAAGGTAACAGATCAAGAGTTCAATTTTGATTCATGATAGAAGTAAATAAGGTAGTGAGAGATGAAATGAAGTTATTTAGGAAACACAACCATAGTCAAAGGAGAAGAACAGAGAAGAATACAACAGGGTAAGTAAAGAGGCTAGTAGGAAGGAGGGGTATCAAAAGCGGAGGCTGAACTCGGGCTGGCAAAGGTGTAAAACAAGGAGGTAAATGATTTTAAAGTACATCCAGGAGAAACGCAAAGTAAGGTGGGGATAGTGAGGGTGAAATATAGCACAGGGCAGGAAGAATGGCGCAGAGGCAAAGCCGAGATATTGAACAAATTCTTCAGTTCGGTATTTACAAAGGAGGAAGGGGCCCTACCAGAATGTAGTAAGGAGAATAGCAGACTGTTACAGGATTTTCACTTGTCCCATTTCAACTTGATACGGGACGTCCATTGTCCCGTATTTCTCTGTACGCGTGTTGTTCCCTGATCTGACTCCAGGATCAACTGTGCTGCGGGTCCGAGGTATCAAGTAGGCGATAGTGACCACAGATGGAGGCTGATGTGCCTTATGGGGCAACTGCAACTGCGCATGCGTAGCATCGTCGTTGCGGCGCCGTTGCCATGGGGACGCGCCCTGGGTGGGACGATGACCAGACTGTGCATCAGGAGGAGCCAGGCAACAGCCCAGCCAGCCGAGGCGGAGCTGAGTTGAGAGCGAGAGAGAATCCGTGGCTGCCCGGAAAACACTGGAAGTCTGTCGGTGGAGAAGAGAGCTCGTGTCCTGCAGGCTGTTTGAGAGTCGGGGGCTGCCGCAGAGTCGCGCTTGGAGTGATGGGAGGGAGTGGGCGGCACTAGCCTGGGCCGCTGCAGCACAGTAGCACTTGGGAGGGCAGCCACAGGAGTGTAGCCAGATATTTCTGTTTTGTACACAGTCTCAAGCTGCTGCCCCTCCCCCATACCTCTTAACGTTTCATCATCCAAATGTGCGACAGCTCATTAAACGTGACACCAGGGCTACAGCTACGAATTTTGGGGCCCCGGACAAGTCACTTGAAATGGGCCATGTTTCCCAAACCGTAATGCCAGCTCCTCAGGTGGGCTGCCCTGAGCTCGGCCGACAACTACCCCCACCCCCATTACTGCGGCCCTGCTGACACTGCAAGCTCAGAACACTGTGGAAATAAGTGTACTAATGTTTAGAATGCTTGCTGATAATATAGTATCTTATATTACTGTAAATTTATGCTTAAAAGCCTCAGTGGTCAGCTTGATGTAGCTGGAGGCAGTATAGCACAATGGCCCAAGGCTCTGAGCTGCAAACCTGCTCATCCAGCAGACAGGACTGGGGTTTGAATCCCACAGCCCCCACCTGCACGCTGTGTGACCCTGAGCAAGTCACTTAACTTCCTTGTGCTCCCAGGTCGCACCTGGCTTGGTGTTCCTTTTCTGGTTAAACAATTTCCCCTTCCTCCTGATGTCACCTCAATGTGGAACAGAGGGTTTCTGAGAGATAAAGTGCGTGACATACCTCGTAATGTGTGACAGTTGAGAGATATGCCCCCCACCATTGAAAAGTGTACACAGCCTCTCCAGATGCTGTCCCCAATCCCGTTATGAACAAATCAGATTGTTGTCAGATGACTCCTCTAATCTTTACAGAGGTTATTATGCACGTGTCTGCCCTTTAAATGGTGAGTGTGTAGATTATCGACCAGGGTAAGTACTCTGGCGTAAAGGCATCGGAAATTCAGCATATGTCATGTTATTTACACTGGTCCCTTTACTTTATTAGTTCATCTCAATCGGGGTCTGGGCCCCCTACACCTCCCTGCCTATTAAAAAAAAATACGGTGGGGGCCCCAGTTCAAAAAGTAATCACTGTATTGGCACCTCACTCAGTAAAAGATGTGTAAGTGGCGGTTAGGCAGATTATGGTCCCCTATGCTGGTCTGATGAGCTACACAATCGCCCCTTTAATAGCAATTTAAACAGGAGAAACTACTCAGTGGCCTACATTACCTTAAATACTGCAGACAAGAATGACAATGTTAACAAAAGGCATGTGGTTTGTGACAGGCACTCAACAAAAATGTACACAAATGTATACAGTGAGTATGCCTGTCTACACCCTTGGGCACCGGACCGGCACCCGCAGACTCACAGTTAAGCTGCCGAGTTGGAGGAGGCAGCGACGAGGTGTGTGGAATCAGAGGAGATGGAGGGACTGTAGAGGACTTGGAGTCTGAACTGGATAGTTTAGTAAGTATGCACAGTACTGTACAGTTAGACAGTTTGACAGTTGTTAAAGAGAGGAATTTGTGTGCCCCTGAGTTTTCCACTTCCTGGAAGGAAGCCTGCCTGTGACGAAAATCAAAATGTCAGTAGCTGCTGCGAACTGCAGCAGGCTGGGGAAAATACAAATAAAAAATAAAACAAGGTGTGTGTGTCTGAGAGAGCCTGAGGAGATCTCTCAGCTGTGGCCTGTGGGGAAAGACAACAGGGCGTATGTGGCCGCCTGCCGGGACGGTGGGACAGGGCCAGAGAGTCCGCCCCTATTTTTGGAAATCCAGTGTTACAACCCTAATAGAAGTAAACACAGAATCTGCACATAACAGAAAAGGGGTGTTCTTAGGGCTAAAAAGGGTGAAAATGGACAAATCTATGGGACCAGATGAATTACACACAAGGATTGTTAAACAAGTAGAGGAAGAGGTAGCATTTCAACTTGTAGACATTTTAACATGGGTGTTGTCGTTATAGACTGAAGAACAGCAAATATGCTTCCACTGCACACAAGTGGCAGAAAAGAGGAGCCAGGAAACTATGGACCAATTAGTCTGATATGTATAGTGGGAGAATAACAGAGGTCATCCTAAGAGAAGAACTTGTCGACTTCCTGGAAAGTATGGGAGTTACAGGACAGGAATCAACATGTATTTAACTAGAGGAGGTCATGCCAGAAAAATCTTATTGAGTTTTTTTTTTCTATGTGACAGAAGCATCTAATAAAGGTCAAGCAGTAGACATAATACATTTGGACTTTAGTACGGTATTTGACTCTGACCCCCAAAATAGATTAGTCAAAAACTTAAGGGACTTGGATGTAGAACACAAAACAGTAACTTGGATAGAAATGTGGTTGGAGGAAGGACTCAAGAGTAATTGTAAATGATGAATTTTCAGAGGTAAGAGAGGTCACAAGAGCAGTGTCATGGGATCTGTGTTGGGTATGTGCTTTTTAATGCATTCATATAAAATATTGTTAAAACCATAAGGAGCAGTGTCTACCTATTTTCAGATGACGCAAAAATCAGTGTAGCAGTAAATACAGAAGATGGATTTGAGTATTGAGGTAAAGATTTGGAAAAGACTGGAAAATGGTGAAAAATGAGGCAACTAGGCATTAATGCATAAAATGCAAAGTTACAATATAGGAAAAGAAATCTGATGATACAGTACAAAGGGGGCTTGGTTCTGGAATGCATGAAGGAGGAGAATGACTTAGAGTCATTATATCAAACTACCTCATATCCACAGCACAATGTGAGAGCTGTAACAAAGGCAAACAGGACACCGCTGATGCACCGGAAGAGGGATAAGTAGCAGAAGCAAGTAATTCTTCCACTTTAAAAACTATTAGTACGCCACATCTAGAGTACTGTGCAATATTCTGGAGTTCTCACCTTAAACGGGACTGTGATAAGGTGGAGATAGTATAGCATAGAGTGACAAAAAGCAGCAACAGAAAGGATCTTGGCACTGGAGGATGCTAGTGCTGCCGATCCCCACAGGGCATGAATGCATGAAAGAGCTTCCTGGGAGAGAGGACGAGCGGTTACATGGAAGCAGTTGGATAGGTTGGGATACCCATGTGACACCGGAAAGGTAATGACTAAATAACTTTTTTCCTGCAGAGATAAGACTTTGATGGCGACTGGCTGAAGATGGGGTGGGGTGCTGCGCGGTCACCAGGGATGTTAGTCAGGTGTCCATTTTGAAATGGTAGCACGGCATCCCTGGATGGCATCAGTGTTTATCACTGAAGCAATGAAAGATCCTAACCTGAGCACTGCAACCATCCGAATTCTGTATCATGAGTCTGTGACGTGAACTTTTCAAAGTTGACATGCACTGCCTCCCAATACAAAACAGTGTCTCAAAATAATGGGCATGTAAAGAAAATGAATTCTAAACATAAAAATACAACGAAACGCACACATATATGTTCACTGTCTAGTATATTCATTTAATAGTTAAAAAAAGTAATTTCCTAGCTCCTTTAAAAGCAGCAAAGGATTTAGCAACTCAGCCTTTCTACTGTCAGTACCCCAGGTGTGCACTTCCCAGTTCGAGATTTGGCTAGGGGGAACAACAATAGACATGCTAGATTGCGTTACACATTGGGCAGTAAGACCCTAAAGGAGGGGTCACATCATCCTCCTGCAGGTCTTACATCTCTTAAACACAGCAGGTCCGTGATAAGCCATGGTACCACCTCCTAATAGCAGTATCGGCTGCAGCTAGAAATATAGATACAAATAGATATGAGACCCCTTGAATGCTGCAGTGTGGTATACTGTAGCCAGAAAAAAAATATCTATATATATATATATATATATGAGGCTTATGGATACTGCAATCAGAGGTGAGGCTACTGCTGTGTCTAATGCTAACTCCCCTCCCGAATTAAGTGGTGTGTGGCTCACCTATTGCACCCTAAATGCTGCCTGTCTGAATGCAGAGTCCAAGCACTGTCTTGCTGTTCCCCAGTAGTGTGACTGAGTGCTCTGTCAGAGCACTGACTCACTGTGCCCCACTAATGCCTGTGCCACCAGTAGAACCCCCTCCCCGGCACTGCTCCGAGAAGACAGTAAAAGCACTAACCTGTAGGACCCTCTGTGAGGTCTTAGAGTTGTAGCCTGCCCTGATCCTTGGTGAGACCAGGAGCTTCTCTAAAGGTAAAATTGTAGCCACGCTTAAAAGAAACAAGCTTGGCCTCAGCCACAGTGCTGGTTGGGTCATACAGTATACATGTGGTCACGCACTGGAGTGATGATGTCATGCCAATGCGCTTGATTCCACTACATTAGATGGGAGTGTGCGCGTGCCAGATCACGAGAAAGGGCACAAAAAAGGAACCTGCAGACTGTGTGTGTCTAAAGGAAAGTGCAAATACAAGGAAATAAGCTGGCACAGTGCCAGCAATGGCACAGCAGAACTATGCTGCTGCAAACAGGCAGGGAAAAGACATGCTGGTAAGCACTTCTGTACTACCTTGGCAGATAGCCTCATATAGTCAGCCTAGGAAAAAGGTAGTTCTCCCTGATGATCTGTATTCCAGATGGTCTCACTGAATGGAGAAGCACAGGCAAGACTACAGAGCACAGCTAGCACTAGAGGCTCTAAGGGCACTGCTCAGACTGTTTCACTCAAACAAGTCTAAATCTCGGGAGGGGGTTCTATCACTAGAAGACCACTAAGTAAACAAAAGAAAGATTATTAGTAGAATTTCCACAAGCTAGTTTGACTGTGTGTCCCATCCCCCTCCCCAAAATTGCATTTAAATCACATGCCTGAGGCACCAGGCTGCTGGGATTCCATTATACACCCAAAGAACAGTAGAATGGCACTTGAAACATAGACTTTGACAGCAGATAAGGCCCGCTTGGCCTAATTTTGTCTGCCCATTTCCATACCCATTGGATAAGCTGCAGATCCCAATTAGCCAACAGCCTACTTCTTCCTACCCCCACCAGAATTGCCTTATGTCTGTCCCATACATTCTTGAAATCCCCACTGTTTTTGACCCCACAACCTCCCAGGAAGGCCGTTCCATGTGTCCACCACCTCTCTGTGAAAAATACTTCCTCACATTGCCCTGAGCTGTTCCTTCCTCTATCTTCAAATTGTACCCCCTTGTTCTTGCACAGTAAGTAAAGTTAAGTTACTGCACCCTTTCCATGAATGAGATCACGGATTTGATGAAAAAACTAGACCCTTTGGAGGTAGGCAGTTGTGATTCCTCTTCACAAATGTGGGAGCAAGGTAGAGGCAAGAAACTACAGACCTGTTAGCTTGACCTCAGTGGTAGGGAAAATGATGGAATCACTTCTGAAAGAAAGAATAATTGAGTGCCTAGAGGCCAGCAGGGCACAGGACGTAAGGCAGCATGGCTTCACAGCAGGAAGGTCATGTCAGATGAATCTGATAGATTTCTTTGACTGGGTGACCAAAGTAATAGATCAGGGAGGGGCTATGGACATGGCCTACCTAGGCTTTAGCAAGGCATTTGACACAGTCCCACACAAAAGATGAATAAACAAGTTAACCAGCATGGGAGGTGGGTCCCAGGGCGGTAGCCTGGGAACAAGTTGGCAGTACACTCTGAAGAAAGCGGGTTTACCAGTGGGTACCACAGGGTTCAGTATTGGGACTGGTCCTCTTTAATGTCTTTATAGGTGACGCTGCAGAGGGCTGGTAGGAAAGTATGCCTGTTTGCAGATGACACAAAGATCTGCAACAGGGTTGATGCACAAAACGGGTGCAAAGGATGAAAAGGGACTTGGCAAGATTGGGGGAATGTCAAAAATATGGCAGCTTAGATTCAGTGCAAAAATACAAGTAATGCACCTGGGAAACAAAACCCAGGGAAAGAGTACGCAATTGTTGGGGGTACTAACAGCAGCACAAATGGAAAGTGACCTGAGGTAATCATATCAGATAACCTTAAGGTAGGTAAGCAATGTGTGAAGGCAGTAAGAAGAGCTACGGAATACTAGGATGTATAGGGAGAGGCATCTCCAGTAGAAAACAGGAAGTTGTCATCCTCTGTACAGACAGTTGTTGAGACTCCATCTGGAGTACTGCACGAGTTCTGAGACCCATTCTCTGCAGGCACATAGGATGGAGACAGCCCAGAGGATGGCAACTAAATGGTGCAGGGTCTACAACAGAAGCCATATGAAGAGAGACTAAAAGTGCTCAATATGTATACCCTTGAGGAAAGGAGAGAGAGGGGGACATGACAGAAACTTTCAAGTACCTCAAGGGAATCAACAAAGTCCAAGAGGGTAGCATCTTTAAAAAAGAGATGTGCAAGAACAAATGGGCACAATTTGAAGATAGAGGGGATGGCTCAGAGGCAACATGAAGAAGTACTTTTTCACAGAGAGGGTGGTGGATGCATGGAACCACCTTCCAGAGGAGGTTGTGGGGTCAAAACTGGGGAATTCAAGAATGCATGGGACAGACATAAGGAAATTATAGCGAGGGTAGGAGGAAGTAGGGTGTTGAGTAACTATAGGTAATGTAATAATGTAACCCCGACCCCTGCCTTTTGCAAACCGACAGGTGGCATGCTGTTGAAACTGACAGCAGTACCTAGTGGGAACAGGGTTCAGAGAGGATTAGGTTACTTGGCACAGGGGGCCTAGGTTTGGCTACTCTGCACAGGGGCACCTAAGTAAATCCGAACACAGTAAGAAATAACTGTAATGTCCAAAACCAGGAATGGGATTCTACAGTGTGGCTTTTATTCACATCCAGACTGAACAAACAAAGCATAGACGGACCTCACAGGGCTACATTCCTGGTAATGCAGATTAGGGACAACAGAACACTTCTTCACATTTCAGCCCTCAGGCTCTGAACCCACCAGGCACACAGCCCGGACTTGCACGCAGCTTTGGGTACACAGCCCGACTTGTACACTACTTGAGTCTTCCCCACTGGCCTGCCCCCGCCGCCACTTGATCCGTGCTCCATTATGGAATGAACCAGTTTTCCTGTTGGTGGCTCCTCAAACCACCTTAGAGCCTTCGACTCCTAGAGGGAATGTTCCTTCCAATCCCACATCTAGGTACTTCCTCTTCACTGGCCAAGTGCATGAGGCAAAGTAGAAATCCACAGAGCAAACCGTAGAGGTGGACCTGGTTACTAAAGTGGGGTCTCCCACAGTCCATACTTGGCCATTTCTCTGAAACTAAACAACTTTTCTGAAAGCTTGGCAATGTAGATTACTGGGTAGATGTATGTCACATCTCCTCTACATGTCTTGACTTCCCTATGTGCTGGACTTGAACATACTTTTACTTTTGGCTAAGCTTATTACTCTAGGCCTCCCACTACTTCAGTAGTTCAATCCCCACTATCACACAAGTCCCAGGGTGAAAACATGGGCCCTTTAGAAAGAGCAGAAACTCACCCTCCGTTGCAGGTGCCCCACAGGCTAATCACGAAATCTTCTTGCTTCCTACACTCTTGGACAAAATAAGGCAGCTCCACTAGCAGTAGCCAGGGGTTGCTCCTGGAATGGCAGGAAAGCCTTCCTGCCCCATCCCCTCAAGGATAGGAACTGAGACCCGATTCAGTGGTCTCTATCACTTTAAAACTAGCTTCTGTGTCTGTCTTTAGGTGGAAACACACACCTTTTTCCTAAATGTAGCCCTATGCCAGGGCTGAGGCTCCAAGAGCTCAACACAGAGCTGCTGTGCTCCTCTCACAGCTAGCTCTAACTCCAACTGACTTGCAGACTGCTGTTCAAACCTCCCAACATTCTACTCTAACTCCTGCTCTAGATTCCATTGTGGCTCATGCAGCTGCAATAGTTATATGGTGATGTCATCCCTAGTCTCAGCTGAGACTGAGAACAGAGTGAGACAGTGTGAAATCCATTTAACTGGAGTTTCACGCTGCCTTCCTGCCTACCACTAGGTCTTACTGGGATTCTAGTAACCCGGTAACAAGGGGTTACACTGCCTTGACCAGGAAAATGACTGTCTGCAGTCATTGTTTACCCAGCTTTAGGCCATCCCACCCTATGTGCTAGCTGCAGAGGGGGTGATCAGGCCCCTCCTACCATGTGTGCTATTAGACAGGCAACACTAAGGGCCTAGAGGCCTTTAGTTGACATAGCCTCTACACTACCCACTTACTATGGACGCCTAGTGGCTCTGGTAGAACTGTCCAGAGCATAGCCCTAATAGATCAGCACTGCAGTCCCCAGGGCCCTTCAGGACCACAGCCTGTCTATCCCCCCTCCTCTAGGGAGAATCTGTCTGCCTCCAACTTAACACCCAAAAACAAAACAACCTGGGGACCTCCCGACTTGGGCAACCTGCAACTGCACACCAAGAAAATAATACCACATTATTACTTCACTTTACTGCCTCCTCCCTACCCCCACAACTACACCTGTGAAGGAAAGGGTTAATACGGTAACAATAACAACACCACAGTACTTTAAATTACTACACACTAAAGGACTAGTGAGGAACTCCGATGAGCCCCTCCTCCTCTTCTTGTCTTCTTCTATCTTCTCCAGGAACATCTGCAGGAAAAGAAAGACAACACACACCCTAATCTGCATACACAGTCTACCTAAACCCCTACCATCAAAATACTGGAGAATCCCAAAAGATTTTTTTTTAGAAAAGGTAGAAAAACTATATATATTAGAAAACAGTAGAAAAAATGACATTATTTACAATACACATTTGGGGGATGGAGTGCCCTAAATGTCCCAACTAGTGACCACAGTGCCCAAAGACTAGTCCATTAAAGAGTCCCTCCTGGGCCGGAGCCTGGTGAAGCACAGTTCTAGCAGGCCAGAGTCCCAAAGGGAGAGTCTTTGAGGACAGTTCACACATTCTGGAGTCTGCTAGTGTAGGGTGTGTACTGCAATGTCATAAAGATAGAAAAGTTTGGACTTACCAGCCCTTGTAGAATGAAATCTGAACCGACCTGCACCTCAGATGAAGACTCTCCCTGGCAGCATTTCTTCCCGATACAGCTGGGCGGACATCTTCCAGGAAATACAGGAGGGCACATCTGGGAACTGCTGGGTTGATGTCATCTCTGGAGATGGAAACTTAGAACAGGAACAAAAGGAAAACAGCTGGTCTGACGTCCATCCGTTAATACTAGGCGTGGCTCAGGATACAGCTGGGCTAGTGTCCTGGGATCTGAAGTCATCTGGTGGGCCAGTTGATGGAGTCTGGAAAGGCCAGTACACTGTAGAACTGATGAATGTGGGGCACCTGAGTCCTGGATGTCCATACTGGTGGAATAATAAAGGCACTGCAAAAGTTGGCGTGGCAGTATTGACTACCACTGCTCGGCTTTCCATTTAGTAGGCACAGGCATATTTGCTGGGAGGTCCTTGCATTGAGGCCAATAGTACGGGGTCAGGAGCTTGAATTATTACCCCTTGGGCGCATAATTCTACACAGTGGGAGATTTCATGTCCCTCTCCGTCCACTATTCTCACTCTGTCCATAAACAGTGTCCTGCCTCTCTTCCACTGGGTATATTTCTCTTGAAACAGTCTGTTCTATACATGCTTGTTTGCCCCAGGATACACATCTTTCATTGCTTCAGCCCAGATTCAGGATTCTCTGCTGTTCTCAATCTCCTCCCAGACTCTCTGAGGAAAGGTCATCCCATAGATCTCATTTGCCTTCCTCAGAACCAGTCTCTCCTCTTTACTAGCTTTTGGTCAACCTGAGACCGCTGGCCTGGCTTGGGGGTGGCCAGTCCTGGTTCTGCCAGCTACACATCCTTAACGAGATTAAAAGCGGATCCCTGACTACTTCTTCTAGCATAGCCAGGGCAGTGGCATCACCACTCTCTTCCATGCTTTCCTCCAAGGCAAGAGCTTGAGGCTGTGTACCTGTTCCTTTTCACAAGGCCACATAGGTTCCCCTCATTTTCTTCCTCACTGAGGATCTGAGCCCAGGAGTGAGCAGTCATCCTCACTCCTGAGACTATCCACTCATCACTAGGTGTGGAGGTCGACACCTCCCATTCAAAGGCCTCCCACATCTCATCTTCTCCTATGAGACTTGGGCTAGGCCCCCAGGGGTCTACTGATGCTTTATCCAAGCTTTTCTTCTGGGATCCAGCATCTGAAACTTCAACATCTGGTTCTGTCTCTAACTCTGCAACCTCTAGCTTTGTGCCACACTCCCCGAGGGGCCTTTCCACAGGCTCCGCCTGGTGCTGTGTGCTGCCAACTGCAGATTCCTGAACCTTTGTCCATGTGGAGCCAAACGAATCTGGGGCACTTTATACAAGCCATATTCCTCCAGGCACCCAGCACAGTGAGCTATCATGAAGATGTCCCTTCCAGCGCTCAAGTATATTTGACACACATGCACTGGATATCCAGGTATCGCCACATGAGGAGGCAGTTGTCCTCCATAGCACCACTTTTCAATGTCCCTTAGTCTGTTCACTGCTGCTGTCACTGCAACCTGGGCATGATCCAGGTAGCGAGCTGGTCCTGAGGCCATAACTGCAGAAAAAACAAACAAAAGCTCATTGTAACTGAAAGTCCCACTTTACTGAACACCTTCTTTACTTTTAAAAGGTCCTCTGCTGCTGTGTTTAGTTTACTACCCCACCCTGTAATGGCGGCAGCCCTGTGCATCAACATTCAGAAATTGGGTCAAGCCACTGCGCATCTGATTTACACGGTACTTATAACTTTTGCTCAAACTGCACAAACTTGCACTGTTCTTTTCAAACACGCTTACATGATTTTCCATGGACTTTTCACTTGCTGGAAACATTTCTTTAACTCACAGCCCTTAAAGTTCAGGATTTTAAGCACAGGATTGCCTGTAAAGTAGTGTTTCACATTTGGCTACAACTCACAGTCTTTCTCTGGCTTTAAACTTTAAACTGATGCTGAACTCATTACTATGCACACAGTCAATGGGTTAACATACTTGCACTTGCTGGTAGGACATACCACAGTCGTTACTTACAAGCGACTACACTGCTGCACACATATTTGGCTGGCATTTGGCAGAAAATCACTGTTTGAGCAATTTCACTGTTGGTACTACTGTTATCAGTAGCTGTTAGCTGCGATGGAAAACGGCTCGCGGCCAGTCTTGAAGCCTCAGAAGGAAAACGGTGGGCAGTCCTGCCGATCATCTCTCGACCACCACACTTGCAATTTAGACGATCAATATGCGGGTTGAGTCCGATTTTAAACAAAACAGTCTATTTTTAGATGGTTTACAGTGCGTTTAATTACTGCAGACGCCTCCACAGGCCAATACACGACTACACTCACACTCCTCTCGAATGCTGGGCAGTCACTGAAAAGCTGGCTGAGGGGCGGGACTGATTGCAGCCTCACCAATCACACAACTCCATGCAAATGAGCCTCTTCTTCCTTGCAAGTGCTCTTCTCCTCACGTTGATTGTCGGGTGAGCAAATTTAAACTGCAGAAAGCATTTTTTTTCTCAACTGACTCCACGGTGGGAGCCCATTTCAGCCATTTAACATAGCCATTTACACTGCAAGTCTCTCAGTTCATTCAAAAGCATTTCCAACATCCAGGGCACAATTTTCCTGTTGTTACCCCTAGTCTTCCACACTTTTTCTTTACCACAGTTCTTTTAAAAGCATTTCCGATGTCCAGGGCACAATTTTCCTTTTGCTACCCCTAGTCTTCCACACTTTTTTATCACAATTCTTTTAAAAGCAGACAAAACGCTGCAAACAATTGATGCAGGACAAGGGCACACACTTTTAGCTTTACTGCTCCTTGGTAAACAGATGGCATTTAACAGCAGCTTAAGATCCACAGCACACAGCAACACACTAGTTAACTTGTTTCAGCTTTTTGGCTACCCACTGCCAGATAGCCAAACCGCTAGCCCCCTTGCCCGAGCACCTTCCTCCCAGAATTAAATCCAAGCGGTGTGCTCCATTTTTGTAATTCCCCAACCCCTGCCTTTTGCAAAACGACAGGTGGCATGCTGTTGAAGCTGACAGCAGTACCTGGTGGGGACTGGGTTCAGGGAGGATTACATTTCTCGGCACAGGGGCCTAGGTTTTGCTACTCTGCACATGGGCACCCAAGTAAATTCGAACACAGAAAGAAATAACTGTAGTGTCCAAAACCAGGAATGGGATTCTACAGTGTGGCTTTTATTCACATCCTAACTAAACAAACTAAGCATAGATGGACCCCATGGGGCTACATTCCTGGTAATGCAGATTAGAGACAACAGAACACTTCTTCACATTTCAGCCCTCAGGCTCTGAACCCACCAGGCACACAGCCTGGACTTGCACGCAGCTTTGGGTACACAGCCCGACTTGTACACTACTTGAGTTTTCCCCACTGGCCCAGCTCCCCGCTGGCCTCTTGAGCTACGGTCCATTATGGGAATGAACCAGTTTTCCTGTTGGTGGCTCCCCAAACCACCTTAGAGCCTTCGACTCCTAGAGAGAATTTTCCTTCCAATCTCACGTTGGGTACTTCCCTCATCACTGGTCAAGTGCATGAGGCAAAGTAGAAATCCACAGAGCAAATCCGTAGAGGTAGACCTGGTTACTAAAGATGGGGGTCTCCACCTCCAGCTTCCACAATCCATACCTGGCCATTTCTCTGGAATCTAAACAACTGTTTTCTGAAAGCTTGGCAATATAGATTTCTGGGTAGATGTATGTTACATCTGCTCTACATGTCTTGACTTCCCTATGTGCTGGACTTGAACATACTTTTACTTTTGGCTAAGCCTATTACTCTAGACCTCCCACTACTCAGTAGTCCAATCCTCACTATCACACAAGTCCCGGGTGAAAACATGGGCCCTTTAGAAAGAGCAGAAACTCACCTCTGGTTGCAGGTGCCCCACAGCTAATCATGAAATCTTCTTGTTTCCCACACTCTTGGACAAAATAAGGCAGCTTCTCCACTAGCAGTAGCCAGGGGTTGCCCTTGGAATGGCAGGAAAACTTTTCTGCGGGCACTGAGATCCGATTCAGTGGTCTCCACCACTTTAAAACTAGCTTCTGTGTCTGTCTTTAGGTGGAAACACACACCTTTCCCTAAATGTAGCCCTATTTCAGTGCTGAGGCTCCAAGAGCCTAAGCACAGAGCTGCTGTGCTTCTCTCACAGCAAGCTCCAATCTCCAACTGACCTACAGACTGCTGTTCAAACCTCCCAACATTCTACTCAACTCCCTGCTGCAGATTCCATTGTGGCTCATGCAGCTGCGATAGTTTATGGTGATGTCATCCCTCAGTCTCAACTGAGACTGAGAACAGAGTGAGACAGTGTGAATCCATTTAACTGGAGTTTCACAAGCTGCCTTCCTGCCTACCACTAAGTCTTACTGGGATTCTAGTAACCCTGGGTAACAAGGGGGTTACAGTAAGAAATGGGCAGACTGTGTGGGCCAAGTGGTCCTTATCGGCCGGCCAAAGTCTACTGTATGTTTCTGTGGATCTGTGGTGTTAGTGGTTGATGAAAGTGACCTGGTTGCTGGAAAACTGATGCTGCTGTTGCTGGATGCAGGCTAGAAACACTTTACTGGAACAGGTACCAAATGCAGCAGACAATAACTGCTTACTATACTCACTATCTGACTGTCCCTGACACTGGGATGCATGGATTCTCTATGACTGGGTATACTTGCTGAGAGCTAGTCCTCCAGTCGCTGCTTGGTAGTTGATCTCTATAGGCTGGACTTCCTCTGGTCTTGTCTGTTTAAGTCTGCTTTTGACAGTTTCTCTGAAAATGAGCTGTGCAGCACTTTTACTGAATGAACACCCTCTAACCCAAATCCTGGTCTCTTAATTGATAGCTACCCTGTTCCAAACCTCAACACCATTCATCTCTGATTTTTAGATTGAAATTATGCAGCAGGATGAGCCATAATGGAATCCTCAATTTGAATTTTCAATCAACCATCATGAAAATTCCAAGCCTGCTCTGGTCTGTTCACATTGATTAATCTCTATTACACCTTGTATAAATCACTTTCAAATGTGTTAAAATGTAATGACATTTACACTGATTTCCCCAGCTGGAAAGTTGACATTCTGGGCTCTGTCTGGTATTTTAACAATTAAATTGTAGCAGGGAACCATAAGTTGCTTTTAACTGAGATTTCTGCTCTATAAAACTGAAACCTTGCTGTCCACATTCAGCCACTTTCACTGAAGAGAAAATGCTGCCAAAATAATCCTTTCTCTTATCCTTTGTCTGAAGTTCAGAAAATACGTATGTAAATGGAGTGATTAAGAAAACTCCCAGAGGTTGTCCAAAGAGCAAAGTCTGTTACTCATGTCCAAGAGTACACACCACTTTCTGGCTTTTTCAACCTCCCTGCCCACCAAGCATGGCTTCTGGACTGCAGGCTGTCCTGTGTGACAACTCCATCTTTGCAGGACAGCAGCCTCCCCTTTCCTGACCACTGAGTGGACTAGCCCACACGTCAAGCTATATGTGTGCCAAGTGTGGTGTGATTCTGATTTTAAATGGTTAAGTTATGGCTTTCAGTAAAAATGTTGCCCATTTTCTGCAGTTTAGATTTGTCTTATCACTGTTTGCAAATACTGTGTCTGTTTTAGCTCCATTGTTATGTTTGCTTGCGGCGCTTGCACAAGAAACATTATGTGGCAGCTTAGGAGAGAAATGGGTTGTGGAGGTGCAGCACTGTGGCGGCCAGTGCGGCACTGCATTTTATGGGCTTCGAGTGTTCACCCAGTGCAGGCCCAGTGTCCTGATAACACTTGTTCTGCAGAAATGCCACCAACTTGAAATGATTTCACTGCCACAATCACGGGCTGCCTCAGCATTGCAGCATCAGCCATTCCGCTGTAATGAGGGAGCGACCCATCATTGCAGGGGCTGTACCTTGCCTGGTGTAACATTCCCACAACATAGCAGCAGCAAAGCCATGCCTCAGAGCCCCATGAAGGCTGAAGAGGTGCCCAGTCTGCCTGTCGGCATGCCCCGACCCAGCTGATTTGCTGACGAGAGGCCCACACCCCATTGGCATAATGTACCCCACATTTGTTGTGTGCGAGGGTGCCCAATCCCCTCGGCATCATGCCCCCAAACAGTCTTTCTTTGCTGATGGGGACCCATTCCCGTCAACTTCAGTCCCCACTCCCCAAAATGCAGGTGGCACACTGGGAGCCCACCCAGTGTGCAAAACAAACCTGAAAAAACCTTCTCATGATGTCCTTAGTTTAATTTGTGTCCCTGAAACAGAGAAACGGTCTCTCGTGGTCTGGTCGTGCCCCTCCCAACTCACGACCACCTCTGCACACCCCACCTACCCACACCCCTTCAACTCCACACTTCCTCCGGAGCCCGGCGTGAATATCTTCGGGGACCGGAACACGCCTGCACTCTTCAAAACCGACTGCTAACTGAAGAAATGCTAGTAAGCTTTATAATGGCATAAATAGGGTTTTATCAACTTGTGGATATCTCAGCCATTTTTTGATTTTTGGCACCAAATTTCCAACATGGAGAATTCAGTCACTGACATGATGTTATTTGGTCCGAAAGATGATTTTGTGGTCACTGCACAGAATCACCTTTCGGGACTGAGTAACGAAATGACAGTGCCACTGTTCATGAGGTGGGCTCTCAAAAGCCTATGTTGCAAATTTGGTGAAAACAAATGACTTTTACTAGCATGCATTGCGCAGTTTCCATGCATACTCATAACTTCGCTAATTTGCAATATTTTCACTCCAGATTTTCAACATTGGCATTTTTCCACACCTTATGAACAGTACAGCTGTCATTTTCATATCCTGTCTGAAATATGCTTACACATCTGGTGCAGAAAAGCTCGGTCACTGTGGGAATCAGTGTTCAGGACAGATAAAGAAAATCACAGTGACACTGTTCATGAGCAGGGGTCCTAAAACATCTATGTTGAAAATTTGGTGACAAACATCCATAAATGACTGTGTTACGAGTGTGCATTGTGCAGTTCCACTCACCCTCATAACTCTCGCAAATTTGTAGTATTTTCACTCCAGATTTTCAACATTGCCATTTTTCAGACCTCATTATGAAAAGCACAGCTGTCATTTTCACATCCTAACGAAATGTGTTTTCGCACTTCCGCACACAATAGCGTGGCCGCTGTGGGAAGTCAGTGTTCGGGACAGATTAAGAAAATCACAGTGGCTCAGTTCATGAAGAGAGGTGCTAAAATGCCTATGTTTAAAATTTAGTGACAAAAGTCCATGAAATGACTGTGTTACAAGCATATGTTTCGTAGTTTCCACGCACTGTAATTTCACGCATTTGTAATATTTTCACTCCAGATTTTCAACATTGCCATTTTTCAGACCTCATTATGAAAAGCACAGCTGTCATTTTTCATATCCTGCCCGAAATATGCATTAACACATCTGGTGCAGAAAAGCTTGGTCGCTGTGGGGAATCAATGTTGGGACAGATAAAGAAAATCATAGTGACAGTGTTCATGAGCAGAGGTTACAAAATGCCTATGTTGAAAATTTGGTGAAGTAATTCCACTAAATGACTGTGTTACATGCATGTGTTGTACAGTTTCCATGTATCCTTGGAAGTTTGAGCATTTTTATTATTTTCACTACAGATTTTCAACATAGCCATCTCTTCACACCTCCCTATGAATGGTACGCCTGTCATTCTTCACATGCTGCCCAATCTGTGTTTTCGCACATCTGGCACAGAATGGCACGGTCGCTTTGAGAACTCAAAGTTTGGGACACATTAACAAAATCACAGTGCCACTGTTCATGAGAAGAGGTCCCAAATGCTTTCATGAGATGTGGCTCACACAAAGGCCATGTTGAAAATTTGTAGTGCAATACCAACAAATGCCGGGGCATTAGGGTTTCTAACTATAACCCCCTGTACAAACTGACTGGCATCAGGGGTGTGCCTTTGGATTGCCGACAGTAATGCTCATGCATTCCACCCCCAACCCTGCAGCCAGTGACAGACATTGAGGTGTGCTTTGGACTCTTCAGCCCCAGAGTTCACCCCATTCTCCTATACTGCACCCATTTGAGTGTATGTCCTTATGGAATGGGGTGACTGTAAAGCCGAACACCCTAAGGCACACCTCAACACTTGCCAGTGTCTGCAGGATAAGGTGAGGTGAAATGGCATGAACATTATGGGCGATGCCCCAAATGCATACCCCAATGCCTGTCCATCTCTGCAGGGTGGAGATGGGGCTGGAAGTTCAGTACTTCACTGCCATTCCTATTCTGCATCTGTCTAACTCCTGCATTCCAAATGCTAATACCAGCAAGCAAACATTCAGCATTGACAAATGCTTGTTGTAATTAAGTGTTTGGGATAAAGTAATCACATGCCTGTCTTCATCGAACTATTATTTTGCCCTTTTGCATTCATTTTCTGTTCAGGCATTTTAGATTAGTTTTTTCAAGTGTTAGGTTTGTGTTGTGACTTCCCATTAGCTGCTGCTGCTGCTGCTACCATGGTACTTGTTCTCGGAGTGAGATCACCTCCATTCTACATGGCTATCTCCTCTGCCTCTCTAAGCCCCTCAGAGTTATGTTTTTAATATTAACTGCCAGTCCCTATAGATACAACTTGCCGCCTGTCAACTAAATATGTGTGCTTGAAAGTGTTGTGACATGCAGGCTGTGCCAGACAGTTTGGCATTGTAAACGGGCATTGGTGAGGCACAGCCACCTTAGAGTAAGGTACCTCTGTGAGTGGGAGGGATACAAGAAGTTGGCTGAGAGGGTGGAGGCAGTGCCAATCCTAGTGGTCCTTCTTGCCCAGGAGTCCTTTAGCATCAGTAACTTTTTGTACTTAGCTAGCTAGGTGCAATTGCCCCAGAGGTATGCCTTTAAGAGATTTTTAATGAGCGTAGGCCAGCCAATCAAAAGACAGGAGGGGTGTGAACTGAATGAGAGCTGTTGACTGCTTCAGAATTTTCTTCACTGGACTGAGCATATTGCCTCTGAGGTGTCTCCCAACTTTCCTTGTTGACAGCCTCCTAGTGCTTATATGGGTAAAGTTTTCCTCATAAATCATTTCCTTTAGTGTGCTGAGTGACAACTTTTACTTTTTCATTAGCACTTTGCAAATTTTTATTTTAGCAACAGCGTTATTTAAGTTTTATTTTTACCGACTATTTACTTTAAAGTCTAATTTTATTGTGTATGTTTATTTTCGATGGTTTCCTTTATTTATGACTAATTTCTTGTGGAGCCATCGAATTGGAGACAGTTCTGTTTTTCACCTCAGACCTCACGGGGTTTACTGCAAGGCACCTGCAATAGATTTCAAACTTAAACAGTGCCTGGGGTTTTCTCTAGATTGCCAATTACGAGGAAATCTTTTTGTTATATTACTGGACCTTGGTATCATCTGTGTCAGGACTGTCCATAAGGGTCCAGCCCCATCTGTCCGCAGTTGAGTATTACTGGTTTTCTATTAAGATTGGCACTGGTATAGATCCCAGTTTTACAACCAAAAAAAAAAAGGCACTGGTAATAGACAGAGTTTATTAACTGGGGCAGAACTGGCCAGTGTCATTTTCACAGAAACCTGCACTCAGTTCATAGGTCCAGAACTGGTTTGCTTTTCTTAAATTGGCGAATATAGCAGACAAACCTTTGATAATTATGGCTGAGGATAAATCAAAGGTTTCTGATGAGTGGCCATTCAAAATACAAATACCAAAAGCAGAGGTGCTGAGGAACCCTCCAGATCCCAGTCAAAAATAAAGCTTCCAAAGATGAAGTTCCTCACAAACTGAAAAATAATAAGGGCAACGAAAAAGGAAGCTTGATCAAGCCTCTGATGAAGTGGCTAAAAAAACTCTGTCAAGACAGATATCCTCCGTTGCTCCTGGGAAAGCCAATAGTGAGACAACAGGCAGCATAAAGCATTCAGAAAAACAAAGCACTTACAAACTGTGCAGGTTCTTCCATCAGTACAAGATATGGAAAAAGCATGGCAACTGTTTCAGACCCTTCAAAAGATGGGTTCTCTATTTATTGGGGCTGGCAAGCACTCATCCACAGTTCTCTGTTCTGTTGACTGTGAGGGTGGCGCAGATGATCAATTCTATGATGCCCTGACAATGGATTTTGAGGGCATTGAGCCCCTGGAGTCCCGGACACTCACCTTGGGGATCCCTGGGTGACCAGGAGGATCCTTTCTCTATGTTTTCATTTATACAAAATATGCTGGAACCCTGGACCTCCCTACACAGGAGCCCAACCAGGATGTCAAGATGAAGATTATCCACTAAAGACCCTGGTCATCCCCATCTATAATGCATTTAGAAAAATACCATGCAGGTGCTTCAGCACCCCACTTCAATACTAAGGGGTTGATAAGCGGCTTGAGAGAAAATCTAAATTGTCTAAATATGGTTCCGGTTCCTGTCAATACACCCTAACCAGTATTGTGCAGCAGGCAGCTTGTGAGAAAGCTGGAGTCTCCTTTCGCCCTCTCCCCTGACAAGGATTCCAAGAAAATTTACTTTATAGCAAAGAAAATGTATGCTACAGCTTCCCTGCTTCTCAGGCTTTCTTCTTACATGGCATTCACAGCCAAATATCAGAAAGCTCTTTGAAATCTGTCTAGGCTATCGCCATAACGGATCAGATTCTGTGGTACAGGAGCTGGTGGATACATCAAAACTGCCTTGGAAGCTACTATGTACCAATTCCACATGGCAGATGACAATAATGATGCAGCCAGCCTCTATGGTGATGGCCCATGCCATATCTCTGAGATACTTCGCTTGGCTTAGAACAACCAGTCTGACCACAGACACTAAGAACAAGGCCATGGATTTTACCTGTGATCAGAATATGTTGTTTGATTATAGAACCACTGACTACATGAAAAAGATTGATGAGTACAAGGCCTCCTGGCAAAGCCATTCATCCAAGCCTAAACCCGCACCCTCAGAGATCCCGTCCTAGGGGCGGTAGGGGCAGAGTTTTGTTCCCAGGCCTTACAGTCCCTATCCCCAATCTGACTTTAGCCAGTACAGGCGGTCTTTCAGAGGCAAGGGTAGAAGGGGCCAAAGAAGATCCACCTCTACCCAGCTATCTGCCTCTTAGTCTAAGTCCTGATGTGAGTGTCCAGGTCGCCTCCCTGTTTCTGGTTGGAGGCAGACTGTCTCACTGTTTTCAGCACTGGTTCCTCATCACATCAGACGTGGGTGCTGGAGATAGTGGAGAAGGGTCTGTCATTACAGTTCAAGCAGCTGCCAGACCTTAAGCATACCCAGGTGTCAAGACCTCTGTCACCATCACAGATACCACTGTTGGAAATGGAGTACAAAATCTAGCTTTCTGAGCAGTGGAGAGGTCCCCACCCACCAGAAGGGCAAGGGCCTCTACTCTAGGTATTTTCTGACACAAAAGAAACTGGGGAGTGGCGACCTATCTTAGATCTCAGATATTTAAACAAACATCTGAAAAAATCCAAATTCAGAATGGTCACTCTGTCACTGGTCGTACAGTCCTTACAGCAGGGTGACTGGCTAGACTTCCTCGACTTAAAGGACATCTGCTTCCACATACCCATAAGGAGATCTCACAGGAAGTTTATCAGGTTCAAACTTCCTTCGGTCACTATCAGTTCACCACAATGCCCTTCAGTCTGTCCTCTGCCCCAAGAGTCTTTACCAAGTGTCTTGCAGTGGTAGCAGCACATCTCAGGAGACTGGATGTCACTGTCTTCCCCTATCTGGACAACTGGCTCATAGTAGCAAAGTCTCCTTGCCAAGTCAAGGAATCTCTTTCTCTCACAGAATGCACTCTGGAGTCTCTATGTTTCCTGGTAAATCTCAAGAAATTTCACCTGGAACCCACCCAGCTGCTCACCTTCATAGGGATCCAGCTGGACACTCAGAAAGGATATGCTTTCCTCCCACAGGAAATAATTCAGTTTCCTTTCAGTGGCAGATTCTTTCACCCAGGGACAGCCAAAACCAGCCAGACATTTCCTCAAACTTCTGGGACATCTGGTCTCTATGACTCCAGTAGTCCCAGGGGTCAGGTACAAGATGAGGCTCCAGCAAGCCTACCTCAGAGCTCGCTGGTCTCAGAGAAGCAACAAATTTTCAAAGTTAATACCAGTGTCGAGCAGTTCCTCCAGAATTTGTGGTGGAAGGACCCTGCAAATTTGCAGGCAGGGTTCCTTTCAAGCTCCTCTTCCCACAAGGTGATCACCACAGATGCCTCCCTGTTGGGCTGGGAGCTCATCAGACTGTGCTCAGTAGCGGCAACTGAACTCCCGAAGAGTCACAGTTGCGCATAAATCTTGGAACTAAGAGCAGTCTTACTAGCTCTCAAAGCAGCATAGAAGGGCAGGCTGTTCAAATTGAATGGACAGCACCACTGCAATGCTCTACATAAACAAGCAGGGTGGTACCAGATCAGGAATACTCTGTTTGGAGCTCTGAAACTCTGGTCTCTAGCATTCTCCTGGGAGTCAGCATCTCAGCTATTCACCTCCCAGGCAAACTCAGTACTCTGGCGGATGCTCTAAGCCGCATCGGTCAAGGTCAGACCGAATGGACACTGAACAAGCAAGTACTAGCCACAGTGTTCAGGCAATGGGGCACACCAGACATGGATCTGTTTGCCTCGCCTCTCAATTTTCAGCTTCCTCAGTACTGTTTCAGGCCCCAGTTCTGGGAACACATCCTCTGGATGCCCTGATCCTGGACTGGTCAGGAGATTCTATCGCATTTCCTCCTTTCCCCTGATATTCAGGGTTTTGCTGAAACTCAGGCAGCAGCCTGCATCTATGATCCTGGTGGCTCCAGACTGGCCCAGGCAAGCCTGGTACTGTCGTCTTCTCTCATTGTCCTGCAACAGGCCCATTTGCCTGCCTTCAACTCGCTCCCTGCTGACCCTTCCTCAGACAGGAGTGCAGTACCCAGACGACCTCTCTTCACCTCAAAGCCTGGTTCTTGAGGAGTTAGGTTTCCATCCTCACAGTACTCTGAACAGGTCCTTAAGATACTGAGGATGGCTAAAACCGAACACTAAGAAGGCTTATGCAGCCAAATGGAAAGATTTTCCTCTGGTGCAGAAGTGAAAAGGTTGAACCCTTATCAGCTTCAGACCCTCAGCTGCTAGACTACCTGATACACCTACAGGCGTCAGGCTTGAAACCATCTTCACTCAAGCTACATCTGGAGGCAGTTTCAGCCTAACTTTCGGTGGGAAAGAAGAAATCATTTTTTCCCCATGACATTTTTAAACAGTTTTCAAGGCCTCTTGCACCTCCAGCCTCCAACCAGGAGCCTATTCCTCTTGGAGCCTGAACCTTTGCATAGATGGCTCTTGAATCCACCTTCGAGACCTATGTCCACGGCCCACATCAAGTTTGTAACCTGGAAGACCATCTTCCTGGTAGCCATTTCATCTGCCAGGAGGATTTTCAGAACTACAGGCCCTGAGCCGAATTACATCATCCCTCACAACGATAAAAGTTGAGCTCAGGACAAAGAGGAAATTTCTGCCAAAGGTGGTTTCAGAGTTTCACTTGAGCCAGTTCATTACTCTGCCTGTCTTCTTTACTGAGCCATCCAGTCCTGGGAGCAAAGCTCACAGCTTGGATGTCAAAAGAGCCATCTTTCACTACCTAGAGCATAATAGACAGTGAGAAGCTCTTCCACTCAGTTGTTCCTCCCTACGGGGATGTAGGCAGAGGAAGACCAGCTACCAAGAGAACTATTTCTCGTTGGTTGGTCTCTCATAATAGATTCTGCTATAGAAAGCTGGTCAACAACCTCCAGTGGGTCTCAGGGCCCATTCCACCAGGGCATTGCAGCAGCAAGGGACATTCCCCTACTGGATGTCTGCAAAGCAGCTACCTGGAAATCTGTGCACACCTTTGTGAAACACTACAGTTTGGATGTGCAGACTAGATCTGATGCCAAATTTGGCAGGGGCAGTTCTGCAGAGCCTCTTTCCTAAAGTAGGTTATCTGCCGCCTCCCACTTGGTACTGCTTGGTAGTCTGCAAAAGTTACTGATGCTAAAGGACTTCTGGGGTAAGAAGAAAAATTACTTCACGCAGTAATCTTCTTTCCTCCATGGGGTCCTTTAGCATCAATGCTCTACCTTTCCTCCCGGTTCACCTGTCGGAGAAGGGCTCTTCGTCCTCTTACCAAATTTGGCATTTGTTATTGATGAGTTTTACCTCATGCTGCTGTTTCTGTTTCCACTTTTGGACATTTGCATGTTTTTTAATCCTGTTAATTCTTTTTCAGGGCATTTGCCCTCGTTTTACCTTGAAAAAATTCTGAAGCAGACAACAGCTCTCACTCAGTTCACACCTCCTGTCTTTTGATTGGCTGGTCTTACTCATTAAAAATCTCTTAAAGGCACACCTCAGGTCAATTGCACATAGCCAGCTAAGTGCAAAAGTTACTGATGCTAAAAGACCCTATGGAAGAAAGAAGATTACAGCGGTGAGTAATTTTTTCTTCTGTGCCGCGATGGGGGGTGGCATGTGCAGCAAGTGATAGTGAGGAGCACAGTTGCAGGAGATGGGCACTGATGAGAGAAGTGTGACTTGCAGTCAGACGGGGTGCTGTAGCCAGGAGAGCACGTGAGATCCCAACTGCAGAAACCCCTCCTTAAGATCTCAATTGAGAGCTGAAGTGGCACAACTCTGAATCTAGTTAGAGGACTTCAGACACAGAGCTGTGTCCATGGAGGCCAGATTGTGCTATCAAATCAGCAGACATTGCTTGAGGGAATAGCAGAACTCTGTAGTGGGGTGCACCCTCTCTCCCACCCAGGTCATAATGATGAATGAACACCATGGGCTAGATATTTCTGTGTGTGCAAAGTGGAGTGCAGAGGTTTGCGCTGCACTTGTGTCAGGCTTGGAGGTGATATATTCAATCAGGTGTGCATCGGTGCTATCCAACTGAATATAGGACTATGTTGGCACAGCATTAAGGCAGGCTGTGCTGCCCCGACATGGACATGGGCTGTATGCAGACAACAGTGTTTCTGTAACACTCACATTGTAAATGGGTAATCATTATAACTGGGTATAGTGCATCTCTACCAAAGAATGGCACAGCCAAGCTTTAGAATGTCGGGCACATGAGGATTCCATGCAGAAGCAGCAACTTGCCAGTTAAACTGTGCCATTCAAAGAGAACATCCTAAAGAAAATGGCTTAGATGGAGCAGAAGTTGAAGAAACTGAAGAACATGTCTTCCTCACCCGGGGACCCACATAAAGGGAGAAGCAGGACAAAGAAAACATAGGAACAGGAGCATTTCCTCTCTTCGCCGAAGATGCTCGGGAGGCCCTTCATCGGAGGACTAGCCCCCTTCTTCTCAGGAGATAGACGCTGCAACCATGCCTGTGCTCCCTTCAACTAACCAGGCCTTGGTCTCCCTGCCACCACTAGTCACAGTGACGGCAGACCCCTCGGATTCTTCTGAGGCCACCACCACTCTTAGGCCATTGCCTTGGGCTCTTAAGTCAGCAAGTGCAGCCAATAGAGTCGCTCATGATCCTTCTGACAGCCCAGCTGGGGTTGGTAAGTCAGGGCAGCTCCTCCGATTCCTGCACAACCCAAGTCGATAAGTCAATTGTTGGCCCCTCCGATGATTGCCCAACTGACTCACATCCGTCAGGCCCTGATGTGACACTGCGGACATTGGTATCATCAGGCCAGAGATCTGGGGTCTCCAAGGGGTTCACTTCCTGTCGCCTGACCCATCAGCGCTTCCTCAATTTACCTGGGCGCAAGCTCTGACACAAGTCCACCCATTGCCGGGGTTCCCAATGACAAGAGGTCACCCGGCCTTGTAGTGCTCTACACACCACCTTTGGCGACTGGCCTCCTCCAGCTCGTGCGTCCCTTACCCCATCAGATCCTCTATCGGGCTCTACATTGTCAGGTGCCCCTCTGACGTTCCTCTGATGAGGCACCTCTCTGGACCCCTTCATCAGGGTTTCCTGTCCCTCGGGGGACTGTGGCAGAGCCTGTCTGTCCCCCACTGGGCCCGCTGTCTGGTCTGTTGTGAGCCCTTCCTCAGTCTGGGCCACTGCAGGCTATCCCATGTCAGGATTTTCATCCTTTCCTCAGTTGGGACTGCTGTCAGTTACCCTCCATCAAGCCCTGTGTCTCTTCCTCAGTATGGTCTGACGTTGGGTTTTCCATCATCAGTCTATCCTCCGTCGGTACCCTCCGTCCAGCTCCGACGCCGATCCTTTTTCTTCAGCCTACCTTTACCATGGCTACCCTGGTTCTTATCCTTCACCAGGTTATCCTCACCTTTACCCACCCAAAATGTTTGAGGGCATGGTCCTGGGCTGTCTCAGCAACCACCTCCTCGGCAACCATAGGTGGACTTCAGGAAATTCTTAATTCTTGGTGGTTGATGACCAAGAATCAATTGGTCTCCGAACTTGATAGCATTCCTTCTGCCCCGCCAGTGTTAGCTGCCCTGCTCTTCTGCCTAGGATGCCTTAGCTGGTGAGCACTCATCCTTCCACGTCAGATCGTTGGTCTGAGCCTGACTCATCTGACACGGACATACTACCAGGAGCCAGATACTCTGATTTCCGAGCTTCCAGAGGATTCCAGGGATTCTGAGACGAACTCTGATTTCTCACTTGTCAGCTCGGATTGATGACCCCCCATGAGGATCTGGTCTCTCAGGAGTCCCCAAAGCCTCTCCTGAAGATCCCTCCTTTGTGGACCTCCTCAAGCAGATGGTGGAGGCTCAGGGGTGGATGTCGGAGGCTCTGGATCCCATGAGGTGCAGGTTAGCAGTGCATCTGGACTTCCCAGACACAAGTTCAGTCTCACCCCACCCTGGCTAGAACCCCATGAGGATTTAGCCTCAACCATTTGGTCGAGACCCTCCTCCATCCCAGCCATGGCTAAAAAGTTGACCGGGTCTACACAATACCAGAGGGGAAAGACCACCTGAGGGTTTACCCTAAGGCTGACTCAGTGGTCATTACAGCAGCCCATGATAGATCTACTAAGCTGCAACACCTTAGCTCTTCCGTCCCGATAAGGAGTCTAAACAAATGGATCAGTTCAGGAGGAAATTCTACTTGTCTTGACTCTGGCAATTCGTGCTCTGAACTATGTCATGCACATGCTAGAATTCTAGAAGACATTGTTCATCAGCTAGAACCTGCCATTGAGGCCTTATCAGACTCCGACACCAAGTCATTATTGGCTTCTACTTTGAAAATGGCCAAGGTGGCTGGGCGCCATTTATTGTGGGCCACCTACGATGCAGTGGATTCCTCCACTCGAGGTGTGTGGCCACAGCTGTAAACCTTCAAAGGTGCTCTTGGCTGAGAGTATCTGGATTAGCCCCTGATGTCCAGTCGGCTATCCAGGACACCTTTAGGGATCTGTCCTGTTTGGTGGAGATGCCCAGGACATCATAACTAGCCTGCAGGATAAGGGCACAGCACTTCAGTCTGTCCATACTATATACCGCCTCAAACACAGCAGTAAAGCATCCTTTTCATCGGCAGAACAGCGCCAGACAAAAATCAGCAACCACCCAAACACCAGTTTTAGCGTAGTGCTCCCATGGCTGCCGCTGGCTCCCAAGTCAAGTCTCAAGAACTGTGAGCACGGTCCTCCTAACCAACCCTCCCACTCCTGACTCTGTGACCGCCCACCACCATCTTCGGAGAAGCAGGTGGGTGGAAGATTCTAGCGTGCAGGGAGGGGGCTGGGAATCCATCACGTCAGATGCTTGGGTACTCCAACTGATAAGTCTTAGTCACATTCTGGAATTTTGAGAAAAAGCCTCCAGACACTCCATGAGGCTTTCTTATTATCTGAGGGCACATATCCCACTCTTAAGGAGGAAATCATGGCTCTTCTTCTTCTCAAGGAAGTGATAGAGCCTGTGCCAGCAAACCAGATAAGGAAAGGATTTTATTCCACTTCTTTCTGGTTCCCACAAAGACAGGAGTTCCACCAGATCCTGGATCTCAAGTGCTCTGAACCTCTTCACAGAATACAAGAGGTTCAGGATGCTGTCATTCAAAGCTTGCTGCCTCTTCTGTCCCAGGGCCAGTGGCACTGCGCTCTGTCATGAAGGATGTATATCTTCACATCCCCATTTCGGTCCTCAAGAAATTCCTCAGATTCTGTTTCCAAGGGAGTATTAGCAGTTCTAGATGCTCCTTTTTGGTCTGTCATCTGCTCCATGCATTTTACCAAATGCCTGGCGGTCATGGCAGGGACCTTGAGGTGTCAGGGACATGCTGTCTTTCCTTACCTCGACAATTGGCTGCTGGCAGCTTTTCCATCGAGGGAGGGGTGGGAAGCTTTCCTTTCTGCTACCTTGCATTGTTTACAGAGCTTGGGTATTACAGTCAGTTACCCCAAGTCACAGCTGGTCCCTTCTCAATGCCTTCAGTATACTGAGGCAGTTTTGGACATGGTGCAGGGCATGGCCTTTCTTCTCTCCTGGACAGGGTAGATACCCTGGTGGGTCAGGCCAAGACGGTGTCTTCCAATAGTCACATTTTGCCAGAGCTGTTCTCTTGTCTTCTTGGCCTCTTGGCAGTGGCTGTTCTTTCAGTTCCATTGGGCGGACTTCACATGTGGATTTTACAATAGAGTCTGAGTTCTCAGTGGAATCAGAAGGAAGACAATCTAGATTGCCCCATCCTCATCTCCACCCTATGCAACAGGATCTGTTTTGGTGGCAGGACTCCAGCAGTCTTTTGCAGGAGGTTCCTTTCAGACTCCTTCCCACTCCCAAGTTCTGACCACAGATCCGTCAGGATGGGGTTGGGGTGCCATCTGAGACACCACAGAACCTAATGTCTGTGGTCCCTGTGGAAACACACTTGCACATAAATGTGCTGGAAATGAGGGCAGTGCTTTATGCTCTTTAACTTTTGAGGCATGCTTCTCCAAGCAGTCCTCTTGATTCAGACGGACAACATGTGTGTGGTGTGGTACATAAACAAACAGGGTGACACCCGCTCATACCCTCTTTGCAGGGAAGTAATGCAGGTCTGGAACTGGGCAGTTCTGCACCAAGTCCGTCTGAGGCACTTCACGTCCCAGGAGTGCTGAATGTTCTCGCAGACAGTCTGAGCGCACCAGGATAAAGGCTTATGAGTGGGAGCTTAAACAAGAGGTATTAGATCACATCTTTGACCTGTGGGGTCATCCAGAGGTGGATCTGTTCACAGCCCATCAAATGCAAAACTTCTCAAGTTTTGCTGGCTCAATCCAGGCATGGTACTTTCTAGCTAGGCGTGCTGTCGCTCTCTTGGACAGGGAGGTTTCTGTATGCATTCCCTCCTTTTCCACTCTTACAGAGAGTGTTGACCAAGCTTCAGCTGGACATGGCTCAAATGATTTTGATAGCTTCATTTTGGCCTTGACAGATCTGGTTCCTTCTGCTTCAGCATCTGGCAGTGGAACCTTCTGCCCTCTTCGCTGTCTTCACGATCTTAGCACTCAGGAAAGGGCACAGTGGTTAATCTGGGACTGAAGTCCCTCCATCTTCATGCATGGCACCTCAGGTCATAGGTGCTTCTCGGTATGGGGTTCCCCAGGGTAGCTCAGATTCTGGTGGAGCTCAAAAACATCCACCAGGACTGCCTATTCCATGAAGTGGAAGTGTTTCTCTATTTGGGCCACTGCAAAGATCTGGACCCTTTTTTCATGCCTCGCTCCCCAGGTCATGGAGTACTTTCTACATCTTCCTGATCTAGGCCTGAGTTATTCTTCATTGAAGGTGCATTTAGCAGCCATCTCAGCCTTCCATGATCCATTAGGAGGCAAGACAATGCCTCAGTTGGAGTTCTGCAAACCTTTTTGAAAGGTATCCTACATCTGAAACCCTGGTACTAAATCTTGCTTCACTGTAGGACCTTAATTTTATGTTAGAGAAATTGACCTTACCTCCCTTTGAGCCGGCAAGCTCTTTTGAGTTGCTCTTTTCTCTTGAAAACACTATTTTTAGTTGCAGTTACCTCAGCTTGTAGAATTTCCGAGCTCAGGTCCTGATGTAAGGTGCCTTATTTAATTTTTCATAGAGACAGGGTGGCTCTATGTACAAATCCTAAGTTTCTTCCTAAGGTCATGTCAGAAACAACTCCTAATTAGTCTTTGGAATTGTCAATATATTATCCCAAACATTCCAATCGTGGGAAGCCATCCTGCATCGTTGGGCGTCCACAGGATTTCATGTTACTATCTGAACAGGACTAAAGATGTCTGTAAGGCAGAGCAACTTTTCATTTCTTTCACACCAAATAGGGAGGGTGCAGAAATTTCCAAGCAGTGCCTTTTAGAATGGCTAGTAAACTGCATTACTTTCTGTTACCAGAAGTATGGTAAGGTCCTTCCGGTCAAGTCAACGGACATTCTACCAGGGAATGGCTGCTTCCACAGTCTGTTTCAGGAATGTCTCTGCTGCAGATATCTGTGTGGCAGCCACATGGAGTTCTGTCCACACTTTCATGAAGCACTACAGTCTCGGCATTGCCTCGAAGCGCAGGGCTGGTTTCGGACTAGTAGTCCTCCAAGGGCTCTTGTCCTAACCTCCTCATTTGACAATACTGGGTTATGTTCCAGCCTCCTAGCTTTTTTTGTCCCTTGGACAGTTTACTGCTAGGGACTCGATCCTACAGTTATTACCTACTGCAAGAGCTCTCTCAAAGTAAGATAGTACAGTTACATGAGAACTTACAGTAACAATAGATCTTCTAGAGGCTGTTGCAGTATGTAACTTTCCCCACCCACCTTCTCCCTTGTTCTGTCGGAGTTTTTTCTTCATGCTCTTTCTCCAAGAAGCCATTTCTTCAGGGATCCAGGAGCCTCTTTTCTTCTCCTATCATGACCTTATTTGGTCTCGGTGGCAGAACTGGAAGGTGGACAGAAGGGACCGCCCACTATAGGGTCACGTTGGCGTCCGTCATGTGACGGGTGGCGGTCCCCGTCAAACTCTGCTAGCAAAAGTTTCCATCGGTCCTGATGCCAGGGGTGCCAGTCCTACAAGTTATCACCTACTGCAAGAGCCTCTCTCGAAGATCTACTGTTACGGTAAGTTCTTATGTAACTGTCGTTTTCTTATTCCTGTGTGGATTGGGAGCCACTTCTGCCTTGCTGTAGTGTTTTAATGCTCTCCTATTGAAAACTTAAAAGAAAGAAAAAGGGTGCCACAGGTAGGTACAGATTTAATTATTGGGAGTGTAGGGGCTCTGAGGGTCACTCATCTTTAGCGTCGGTTCCCTTGCCCTCCCCACCCGCCAGCTTGAGGTTTTGTGTTTTTTCACTGTTTATTAGCATATTTTTGATTTTGAACAACTTTGGAGGAGTTTTGTTTTACACCTCAACCTCTGTTTTTACTGTTTGTGTGGCCGCCATTAGGGCAGGGCACATGCTTCTTCATCAGTTCAGCTTCCACCAGTGACCTGCAGAAGGGTGATGAGGCCCTCTTCCGTGGGTACATACTACCCTCATTGTGTTGCCCAGTATAATATTTCTCTTATGGTACTCCCCAGCTGGTCCTCTGAGCTGGGAGGGGCAACTGGTCCATCTCCTGGCAGTGGCAAAACAGAATTGCAAAACTGTATCTTATTGCTCCTTGGTGAGCTTCTGAGCCCGATGTCCTGCAGGATATCCTAGCAAATACACTTGACCCCAAACCGGGCCCCTCAGGTCAGGGGGACCCACACAGGCACATCCAGGTGCAATGCAGCAAGAGCAGGCTGCGGAATCGGATGTGCAGGCAGACCCGACCCTGACCTATTAGAAGGCCAGGATGAGGATTGCAGGGATCTTGAGAACTCGGAACCTAAAAATTGCTTTCAGAGGAGGAGGAGGATGATGTCCCCATTGAGGAGGAGGTAGAGGAGAGGAGGCGAGATGAGCCCAAGACCAGGATTCGATTCCACCTCTATTTGATAATAAGTCCTTGTCCTTTGATAGCTGAGGCTTGTAGATCCTTACAGTTTAAGGAAGAGCAGTCCATAGAGACGGTGGATGTTAATCCAAGTCTGTCTCGTCCTCCTCTGCTCCAAAATGTTTTCCAGGTTTTATTCAAAATTCTTCGAAACCAAAAACTGGGAAGTATCCTTTCTTAGGAAAAGGTCCCATGGTGGGAATCTCCCTCTGGCATACAAGGTTGTTTATAATTCTATAAAACACACCAGCATTCCAATCGAGGTGCTCTGGCACCTATCAGATTCACACGACAAGTGGATGGATACTGCATGTAGGAGGGCTTTTGCCACTAGAGGCACAATCATTCGTACCTCCTATGCTTCATTTATTTTTCCCAGAACCTTAAACCTTTGGGTCACTACACTGACTGACCACGTTCATCCTAGTTCAGAAGATGCGAGCATTTTGCAGCTGTTGTCCTTGGCATCCTCCTTTCTTGGTGATTCCACAGTGGACAGTTTATGCATGTCAGCCTGCTCGCCTGCCATATTGCATCAGCCATGAGGGCCGTGTGGCTCAGACATTGGCCTGCTGATCAGACTTTTAAGACAAAACTGTTTAGCCTTCTATTTTGAAGGAAGTTTATTGTTTGGTCTGGTCTGGATTCTGTCTTGCAGGAAGTGCAGTATAAGACTAACCACTTCCCAGTGTCTAAAAAAACAATGCAGGGCCACAGCTCCTCAGTGGGGTCAGGCGATGACTGGTGCAGGCAGTCCCAGGGAGGTATCATCCCTTTTGAAACTTTGGTAACCAAAGAAACAGAGGTGCCTATTCTGGCAATAAAGGGTCCTTTTCCAGGTGCCGCAGAGGAGGACCAGCGCAAAAATCTGCTGCCTCACAATGAAGACGCCCACCCATCCCTGCCTTCCTTCCCTTGGTGTAAGACTACAGGAGTTTCTTGCAAGATGGGCTCAAACAGCAATAGACGTCAGGGTTCTGGAAATCCTTCAGCTGGGCTATGCCATAGAATTCTTAACAGTTCCCTCAAGGGGACGTTTCTGCTGTCCTAGGTTTCAAAGCAAATGGCAAAATGCCAGGTAGTGTCAGACACTCTGACCCACCTCATTCAAATCATGGCCACTGTGCGGTTCCCTTAGATGAGCAGGGTCAGAGGTTCTACTCCATCTGTTTCGTAGTTCCCAGGAAGGCTGGGGGTTCAGGCCCATTCTGGATCTGAAGCATCTGAGCAAGTTTGTTCTCCACAAGATGTTCAAGATGGAGTATCTGAGGTCAATAATCAGGGTTGTACAACTGATGGACTTTTAGCGTCAATAGATCTGATGAATGCTTATCTTCACATCCCCATCTGTCAATGCCACCAGAAGTACCTCAGTTTCCGATGCTGGGCCAACATTTCCAGTACAGGGTGGTCTCGTTCAGCTTGCAACAGCCCCTCGTGTTTTCTAAGGTGCTGATAGTGGACATGGAAAAATAATTTATATCACAGGTTGGGTGGATCATATGGCTACTCTGGGGGTGTAGGGGGCGGAGGTAGCAACATACAGGAAGCATGCTGTAGGGAGGGGACTACTCAGTGGGAGAGGATGAGGGAGGGAGGGTGAGTTAGGAGTGAGCAAAATGGGGAGAGCATCAAGCTTACAAACCGTTTCACCATACTATACCCGGGTGATGAAGTGGAGGAAGATGGTGGGAGGGGAGGAAGTGGATAGGGAGAGTTTGGTCAGTAGGCAGAGGGGAGGGTGACAGAGATGGGAACTTGAACCAAAAGAAAGGACGGAGGAGGGAGGGACATGAGCCTGTGTTGGAGGGTAATGTGATAGATGGGGGCACTGAGAGAGGATAGGGTGGAAGGAGGTAAGATTGGAGATAGGCGGGTGACCAGGTTGGGGAATTTAATCAATGAGGAGGAGGTAGGAGTTCCCTAGTTAGGGTCAGATTCCAGACATGTATCGTTAGGTGAGGTGGAGATTGTGGTAGGGAGGAATATAGCAGATGGGGTGGGAAGTGCAGGTCCAAAGGAGGAGAAAGCAGTGGGAGGTTATTCGGGTGAGGGATTGGAGTTTTAGATCAAAAAGGAGACAGGGTGGATCTGGGGGCAAACTCTGGACACCCAGGAGATTGGGGGCGAGGAGTAAACTGGCAGTCGAGGTAAACAGAGTTTGGTAGGGCTCGAATGAGGGTGGCCCCGTGTGATGGGGAGGGAGGAACAAGCAGGGGTTGTTGACAGAAGGAGGAGCCTGGATGGTACTATATGAGCTAATAAAGACCCTCAGGTTGATGGGAGAGGTAGGAGCAAGCAAGGGTTTGATGTTAGAAGGAGGAGTCTGGAAGGACTAAAGAGGGCTAATAAAGTGGGGTGAAGTGAAGGTGATATTGCGGGGATTCATGATCAGGGCTATTCAATGGGAGGGGAGAATAATAGCAGACTTGTCAAGGCTAAATGTATGCCAGGTCTATCCGTACACAAGGCCAAATTCCACCTATACTCATTGCCATTGGATTGTGAGGGATCCCTAGACTTCCTAGTGCATTTGGAGACGAATGATTTGGAAGGAAATAGTGAGCTAGAAATACAGGCTAGATTCAGGGAGCTGGCAAGGGTTTGTCACTCTATAGGAAGTAAAAATGTTTTCTGAGATTCTGCCAGTACCTAGGGCATCTGCTGATACTAAGATAAAACTTAGATAAATAAGTGGCTCAGGGACTGGTGCAGGGTAGAGGGGTATGGGCTGGTAGAAGACTGGGGATACTTGGGAGGATAAGGGGCTACATGCCAGGGATAGGTTACGCCTCAATATGGAGAGAGACATCTTGAAATGAAAACTTGCTGGTTTTATATCTGAGAGGTGGGGTTTAAACTTGTAAAGGGGTCTAATATTAGTAAAAAGACCCCAGGGGGCTGTTTGAGGGTCCAGGTCTAGGGCAAGTGAGGCGTGGGAGAGACTCTGTTTAGAATTCTAAGAAAACTGGGCAGAAAAGGGATTGTGCAGGGTTGAGGGACTGGAGAGAGGGAGAAGTTGGGGTGGAGGACAGTCCTGATCAGCCAGGAGTATGAGCAATAAAATGCCTGAACTCCAAGCTATGTTGGCTGATGGAACAGCAGATGTAGCAGCAATTACAGAGACATGGGCCACTCAGAGAAATGGTGGGACCTAAACTTAGAGGGCTACAAGATATTCAGGAAAGATAGGGGAGTGGGAAGAGGGGAGAGGTTGTGCTGATAGTCAGACATGACAATGGTTAGTGGAGTGGAGGAGGCTGGAGGGGTGTGGATGCAATTTCGGTAATGCTGCAAATGAGTGGAGGTAGAAATTGAAGATGGGGTGGTATACAGACCCCCTGCAATAGAGGAGAGCTCTGGAGGATAAGTTGGTGGAGAACATAAAGGCTCAATGTGACCTTGGAAAGGAAGGGTGGTTGTCATGGGTGATCTTAATATGCTGGGGTGGACTGTGACACCATGACATCCTCTGTAGCCAGGGAATAGAGACTGATGGATGTCTTTCAGGATGCTTTCCTAGTCCAGCAGGTGGGGAACCTACTAGAGAGGCGGATATTGGATATTGTGCTAGCGGACAGTGAACAAATTGGGGACTGGAGGTGTGCAGTCCACTGGCGGTGGAAACCGTGCCACGGTTTGGTTCCTGCTGTATTTGGGGAGGGAGGGACCACAATCATACAGTAGTGGTTGATTTCAGGGGAGCAGACTTTGTGGGCATGGGTAGGATTCTTAGGGAGAGGTTGGACATGGTTGGACGGATATGGATGCTGGAAGATTGTGGGAGACCATTAAAGAAGGGGCAAGGGAGGCTACTAGGTCCTGTACTAAAATAAGGCGTAAGCATGGTAGAACCAGCAAACCATGTTGGTGGACCAGGGAGGTGCAGGAGGCGGTGAGGATAAACAGGCTGCCTCATTATTTTCAGACATTCTAGGGGGATAAGGAGCGAAGGAGTATGAACTGTTGGCCAGGAAGGTCACCAGAGTGGACGGGTGCTAAGGCAGGGATGGAAAAAACCTGGCTAGGGATATCCGGAGGAAGGGAAGGGATTCTAAGAGAGAAGAGAAAGAGAGGATACAGATCAACAGAATTAAGATTGTGGGGGATGGGCTCAGGAAACAGGGGAACAGGCAGAGGTGCTAAATGAGTACTTTGCCTCAATATTTGCAGTAGTGACAAGGGATCCTACAGCTTGATGGGAGAGATGAGGAGTCAGTAAAGAAGGGTCAGTCTCAGTCTGAGACCATAGAATGGCATGAGACTAGGGCATAGGCTAGACCAGACCAAGAAGGAGTAGGAAGGTTGCATGAGGGAGTGGATTGGGAGAAATCACAGTGGATAGGGTGAGGGAGACCTTGAATCTGAAAACTGATAAGTCGCGGGCTGGATGGAATACATCCGAGGGTCATGAAGGAATTGACAGATGCTGCAAGCCCACTGGCTGCACTCTTTAACATCTCTCTGCAGGCAGGATGGGTGCCACAGGACTGGAGGGTGGCTTATGTAATGCCTATACATAAGGGGGATCTGGGAGGAGATGGGGAACTATAGGCTGGTCAGTCTAACGTCTGTAGTGGGCAAAGTAATGGAGGGCTTTATCAAGGAGAAGCTTGGGAGGCAGTTGGAAGGTTAGGGCACCAGGATGATAAACAGTATGGCTTTGTCCCGGGGCGTGTCATACCAACCTTGTAGAGTTTTATGATTGGGTGATAGGGGCCTTGGATAGAAATAGGCCGGTGGATGTCCTATACCTAGATTTCAGCAAGGTGTTTGATTCAGTACCTCATAATGGACTGATAGCAAAATGGGGTGATGGGGTGGGTGGGCAGGAGCAAAACTGGGTTGAAAATTGGCTTTCAGAGCATTTACAGAGGGTAATGGTGGGTGGGATAATATCCTCCCCAGGAAGGTAATCAGTGGAGTCCTCAAGGTTCAGTATTGGGGCCACTTTTGTTCAGTGTCTATGCCTCGGATATAGGGAGGAGGTTAGGAATGGTTGAGTCTCTTTGCAGATGATTCAAAATTAGGAGCACTGGTGGAAAGTGAGGCGAGGGAGACAGTCCAGGGGATCTGGATACCCTGAAGGGGTAGTCAAGGAGGTGGGGACTGAAATTTAATGCCGGGAAATGTAAGGTACTTCATTTGGGGTCAATAACCCAGGCCATGTATACACCTGGAGGGTCACACTGCAAGCAACATTGGGAGAAAGGGATTTAGGGGTGGTGGTGAGCGTTAAAATGAATAATTATGAAAACTATAGAAAGATTGCAGCCAAGTCAAACAGGATATTGGGTTGCATAGCCAGGGAATTATGTCCAGAAGCAGGAAGTGAACCTCCCTCTATATAATGCCTTGATCAGGCTGCAACTTGAGTATTGTGTACAGTTCTGGAGACCTTATCTGAAGAAGGACATAAGCGCTGCTGGAGAGGGTCTAGAGGGAAGCGACCAGGATGATTCAGGGCATGGAGAGGAGGCCTTATGAGGAGAAAGTGGAAGAGCTTGGGCTTTACTTACTGGAGGAGAGGAGGGATAGGGAGACATGATAGAGGTTTTCAAGTATGTAAGGGAATAATTAGGAGTGGAACCAGGGAGTTGTTTAGGCTGAAGAAGGGGAGTGACTAGGGGCCATGGGTGGAAGTTGGAGGGAATTACAGGGGAACGTAGGAGGCATTTTTCACTGAGAGGGTGATGGAGCAGTGGAATGCACTTCCCGGGAGGCTGGTGGAGGAGGCACAGTGGAGGGCTTCAAGAAAGGGTGGGATAGGTTCAAGGGAAACTGAATCTAGAGAAGACACTCTTGGGGCCGGAGGTGGTGAGGCGGGCAGCCATTAGGTTGCTGGTTTTTGAGCAGACAAGACAAACCATTTGGCCTATTCTTCTGGCTTTTAGTATGTTAGTTTTAGTGGCTCAGCTATGACAGGAGGGCATCATGTCTATCCTTACCTGGATGACCTGCTCATTCGGGCACCAGTGTTGTTTCTTGCAAGAAAGTCTGTGTCCAGGACCCTGGAGATCCTGGAATCACATGACTGGATAGTGAACCGGGAGAAGAGCTCCTTCTGACCATCTCAGTCCTTGAAGCACTTAGCGGCACTCTTCGACATGAAAGCAGGAAGGGTGTTCCTGTCACCCTCTCCGGGAGGAAGCGCTGTTGTCGGAGATCCGGTGGCTCAGGACTCTGTTCTCAGTGTCAGCACACAGTCTGCTGCAATTCTCGGCCTTATGGTGGCAGCAATAGACTTAGTTCCTTGGGACCGCGTCCACATGCAGCCCCTTCAGACAGGGCTGCTGACAGCCTGGGACCCATCATCAGAAGGCTATCAAGTCAGAATCCTCTTCACCCTTCAGCTTAATCACTCCAAGTTGGTGGCTGAATGTGCAGAATCTCAACAAGGGATTCCATTGGAACTACCGCCAGAGATGATGCTCACAGTGGATACAAGGCTGCACAGGTGGGGCAGTCCTGGACCAACTTCCCACTCTGGGGATTTGGTCACTACAGGAACAGCGTCTCCACATAAATGTCCTGGAGATGCAGGGGTTCACTTAACTCTGCTTTGATTTCAGTCCAGACTGAGAACACTGCAGTAAAATTGTGGCGGAAAGTGCCGTCACAGTGGCATACATAAACAACCAAGGAGGCACAAAAGCAGGGCAATGTTTCAGAAGGCCTTCAAACTCCTGAGCTGGGTGAGAAGAATCTTCTCCTTCTGTCAGCAGTACATCTGGCAGGGGAATTGAACATCCAGGCGGACTAGCTAAGTCTGAAAATGTTCACCCTGGAGAGTTGCAGTTTAACCCGGAAGTGTTCACACTCCTATGCAATCAGTTTGGGCAGCCTAAATCTGTTTGCCTCAAGCCACAATGCTCAGACCCACAGGTTCTTCAGTCAGTAGCGATGTCCACAGGCAGAGGCAGTGGACTCTCTGACTCAGGTGTGGTTCTTCCACAGAGCATACCTTTCCTCCACTGCCTCTCCTTCAGAAAGTCTTAAGAAAATAAGACACTCGAGCAGAAACTTTCTTCTGATAGCCTGGGTGGCCAAGAAGACATTGGTTCTCCAATCTAGTGAACCTAGCCCAGCAAGTACCCTTCCACCTTCCAATACAACAGGACTCCTGCTGCAAGGCCCCATTGTCCACAAAACCCAGGCGCAATGCAACTCGCAGCTTGATTCCTGAAATGAGAAGACTCATAAAATGAGTTTTTCCTTGAAGGTAGTTGAAACTTTGATTGCAGCAAGAAAAACCTCTACTTGACTGCTTACTCCTGAGTCTGGACAGTATTTTCCTCTTGGTCTGGAGGAAAGGATTTAAACCTTCAAAAGCCTCCATACCTCAAATCCTGGACTTTGTTCAGGAGGGCATGGATAAAGGGCTGGCACTAAGCACACTGAGAGGACAGGTTTCTGCTCTCAGAGTTCCTTGAGGTTCTTCCTAGGAATGAATGAGAGGTTATTCATTTTTTGCGCATGGTTGGACGGGAGCTGACTGATGTTTCGATCCCGGTTCCCCATGGGATCTTAACTTGATTCTGAATGCTCTCTGTGTTGAACCCTTCGAGCTGCTGTCATCCATGCCACTGGATGTGTTGTCCTACAAGGTCTGTTTCTTAGTGGTCACGTGTTCATCCAGGAGAGTGGGTGAACTCCAGGCCTTGTCTCTAGAGCCATACCTTATCATGCATGAGGACAAAGTGGTACTTAGGACAGTTCTGTCCTTCATCCCTACAGTGCCCACAGCCTTTCATGTGAAGCAGGAAATTTGCCTTCCATCTTGCCCTTATCCTTCTCACCCTAAGGAGAAGGGGTTGCATAAACTTGACCTGTGGCCTGCATTTAGGATCTACCTTAAATGTACAGCTGAGTTTTGTGGTCAGACAGTCTATTTGTGATTTTTGGGGCAGTCAAACAAGGACAAAGGCCTCAAAACCCACCCTAGCTAGATGGTGTGGGCCTGTGTTGCTAAGGCCTATGTGGCAAGAAAGAAGAGGCCTCTGGCTGTCATCAAGGCTCACTCCACCAGGGCAATAACAGTTTTAGAACTATCAAGGCAGCTATGTGTTCTTGAGTCCACACCTTCACTAAACATTACTAATTGGATGTTCAGGGCCCAATTTCCAATGGGGGCTTAGATCAGCACAAGCTGTGTCAGACTGCAGCTTGTGCGAAGCCCTTTCATCAGAAACCCTACATCAGATTCTGGTACAAGAGGGACCCTGGGCCTAAGTTCCCACATTGCGCATCCCCTCCTGTCGGCACACACCTTGTGCACAGAAAGGGTCTGCCATAGGCTCCTTGTGGCAGCAGGTGGACCCCATCCTGACCCCGATGTACCCCTAGCCATACAATTGTAAATACCCTCGTTAGCAATATAGTGCTCCGATCCCCAGTGCAACCACTGGTATTGCAGTGTAGTTATACCCCAATCCCTGGTGGTCTAGTGTCCCCTTCACTCGATCCCGATCATTGTTATAGTACATATTAGCCCCTCTGTCCCTGGTGTTCTAGGGCCCCCTCCCCAATCCCGAGGACCCCGAATTTAGGGGTAACAATCACCATCTGGTGGTCTAGTGGGCAACCCACCCCCCACCCTGTAGTGCCCTACCACCCCATTCCCCCATCCGTGGGCGATCTGGCGACTGGCACAGTCCACCACTAACCACCATGGCCAGTCACCAAAATGATCACTGAAGGAGCATGTACTGTATATAGTACGTGCTCAATGAATGAATGCCTACCAAGAATTTTTTCTTAAAAAACAGGTGATCGTGGCTTTGGGGAGTAGCAGCACATTTCATAAAAGTGTTCAGCGCATCAGAGGTGAGTTTCTAAGTCCCCTGCACCAGCCCTGGCTGGTCTAAAATACAGAAATTCACCCTCTGAGTGTATTAATAATTCGATGGTAGAACTTTGGCAGCATCGTCTGCTACATGCCCCAGTGCCATGCTGCAGCCCATTTTTCTGGTGCAGGTGGCAGCAAGCATGGTTTGGGGCAGGCTGCCTTTGTGGATGCTCCAGCTGCATTTTGTTGCACAAGGGCACCGTCCCTTTTCTGTGGCATATGCCCCTTGTGCTCAGCTGGGAGCTTTGAGAATTGAGCCTCAGAGTTCTGCTGGCGTAGCTTTTGGTCGCTGAGTGTTGCAGGCAGCAGTTCATAAGTAATTCTGATGCATCTGGTGTATAGGATAATATTCCCCCTTCAGTTTTTCGCCTGGGTACTGCTTCTTAGAACTCAGTTGTATTGATTACCCATTGACATTGTGGAGCACTACAGAAAGAAGAAATTAACTTCATACATACTGTAATTTCCTTTTCTGTGAGCTTCAACATTATCAATAGGACCTACCAGGAGCTTGACTCCTGAGGGAGAATCTTATCCTGTATGCTAGGAGAGAGATCAATTTTTACAAAAAAATCCCTTTACTGGTATGTCTCTGTCCTGCAGCACTGTACTCTGAAATGTATATTTACAGGCTGATTTATTAATTATCTGCGACCGCTGAGTTAACAGGTTTTGTTAGTTATTTAAGGCGTTTTTCCTGCAGGTTGGTTCTCTGCATTCACTAAAAGAAAAAAAGAGAGCACGTTTCATTGTGCGTTAGCGTCAGTTTCACAGATTGGTGATCTTTATGAAGCTAGTGGCAGTTACATGATTTTTCTACAAGAAGAACTAAATATTCTCCTTTGGGTCCATGAAATGCATTCCCATCCCGAATGTTGGATAGGAAGGTAAGACAATTTTACTACAAGTATGTGACTGTTTTTCTGTGTATATGTGTAGCTCTTATGGCACTGCACGGTAGTAGTAACTGTGGAGTTGCTGCTGCTGCATGGAATCCTCATGTGCCCAACATTCTAAAGCTTGGGCTGTGCTATTCCCCTGGTAGGGGTGCACTATACCGAGCTGTATCAATTATACACTGGCAATGTTGGAGACAACAGAAATGGAAATTATAGTAGTATTAGTTAATTTCTTCTTTTTAGCCCCGACTAGATAGCATCAGGAGCTAAGGTGTGATACTTGGCCGTAAAATGCAAATGAGCCAGTGCTACCACTCACAATGCCAGCGACCCAAATTCGGGAGCAAGCTCGGGTCATCGGGGCTGGCCGGCGCCCCGCACCATTCTAGTTCCCTACGCCTGTACCACTACTCCAGCCTCCCGACATATGTAAGACTTCAAGGGGTCTGCCCCACCTCGTCCCCACCTGGGGTACAGTCATGGCTCCATGGGTGATGAGCCTGAGCACCGGACTGCAGGTAAGGGGACAACAGCCGATGGGGTGCCTTAGTGACTCCTGAAGGCATTCGGTCATAGGAGAAAAAGACAGGGGACTTAAAATAGAAATATCAAAAAAAAAAATAATGCAAATGAGTTCATTGGGCATGCAAGGCCCTAGGGAGCCATATGCATGCCCATTTTGGGCTGATTTCAGTGGAAACTGGTGGCAGGTTTGCACCTGTCCAATGGTTCGCCTGCTAAATTAAGCATGGTGGCGACCACCTCCCAAACCCCAAATGCCTGTCTGCTCAATGTAAATGTACTCCCTGGTGTCTAGTGGCACCCCTGCCCTCAATCACCCACCTGGGTAGTACAGATGTTCTCTCTTGCAGGCTCCAGATAAGAGGTACCGACTTGTTTTACTCACCTCCTTTTAGAAAATACTCTTCAGAAGTTTTTTATTGAGTACCAGTACTCACCCAACATTTGTAAATACTCCATACTCCAAGAACAGTGCTCTGTAACATAACTGGTGATTCAAATGGAGCATTTTTTCCAGATTTACAACACTCTTATACACCCCAATTTTGTTTTACTCACTATATTTTAAAACTGCTGAGTAAATTACTCCTACCTGCCAACGTTATCTGGAGCATTGCTCACTGCTGTCTATTGGCACCCACCACCCTCCAATCACCTGCCCCACTGCCTGTCCTCCCATATGGTAGCCAGTCGAGGAGGTGAGAGGGGCTGTGCCAGTCATCATCATGGCCTCGCCACATGACACTGCCACCACAGGTGCGGGGTTGGTTGGGCGGTGTGCTGAGTGAAGGTGTTACGTGGGAGGAGGGCGGCATAGAACTGCTAGGATTTCAACATAAACTTGTCCTTTTGCCATGCAGATCATGCCAAATCTGTTATCTCTGACCTTGAGATCAACCTAATTATTCCATCCCCACCAGGTTGAACTACAGAACTGGCTCCCAGTCAGTGATTGATTAGATCATTGTCTCCAACCTCGCCAGAATCCTTGTTTCCTGGGCTCTACCTGACTGTCTTAGCTACCACTCGCCACCTATTGCCATTGGTCTCGCATTCCCAAAACCTCCTCCCAACTTCATCTGCTCAAGACACTTAACTGATGATGCCCTTGCCAAATTCATAGAGGACCTCTGCGGGTTGACTGGTCTTTTACTGTGTCCCTAGACAATATTGATGCTGTTCTGGACCGTTGCTCTGCTATCTTCACCAGGGTCTGTGATAAATTTACCTTAAAAAGTCTGGGTTCGTGGTTGCATCAGTGAATGGATCACCCCAATATCCTCAAACTAAGAAGGAAAGGGACAGGGCCTAGACCAACCACAGGAAACACGGTGGCCCCACTCTACTCACATTATACAAAACACTTCGTAACAAGTGCAAATCTGCTGTTAGGTCAGCCAAGGTCAGGTTTCTTCACAGCACTCAGCTAGGTGATAACTCCAATCCCAGGCAACTCTGGGGCACCCTTAACAGTCTTCTTGTTAGGGTCAGGAAGTCCGAGCCCATCACCCTCTGCCAAGGCGAACAGCTAACCTGTGACCCCACTGGTACTGCCAACTTGTTCAATGATTTTTGGGAGACCTGGAGATAAATATAAACCTTCCCCCACACCATCAAGCTTCTGTCAGTTCACCCTCCCCCACCCCAACCCACCCAGGTAATGTTCCTAATTTCTACTTCGAGCCCTGACTCCACTGACACTACAAAGCTTATACACTCGAATAACCCCCATCCCAGTAAAGGAGCTGACTGGATTGATTTCAAAATCCTTAAACACATTATTGCCCCCCTTGCTGTTCCACTCACCAATATTTTAACCTCTCCCTTTGCTCTGGCTCCTTTCCCTGGATCTGGAAAACAGCCATTGTCAAACCCCTGTTCAAATCTCGCTGTAGAACTGAGATTAGTAACTATAGGCCTATCTCCTCCTTGCCCCTCTCCAAGATCCTGGAAAAGGTGGTTCACTCCCAAATCACTTCTTTTGTTAACAAATATAGCATTCTATCTGATGCCCAGCATAGCTTCAAGCTGCCCATAGCAGAGAGATGGCCCTTGTCAAGTTTACCAGTGACATTTATGAAGCCATTGACAACAGTCTTTTCATGGGCTTGGTTTTCGTTGACCTCATTGAGGCCTTCAGCCATGTCGACCATGATATTCTCCTTTTCTCCCTCTCTGACCTTCACTTCTCTTCCGACACTGTCATCTGGCTGGGAGCTATCTCACTGGTAGATACCAACATTGACACTCCTCCTCTGTTTGCCCAATTAAATTCAATTAAATTTGGGGTGCCCCAGGGCTCCATCCTGGGTCCCCTTCTCTTTACACTTTTATTAACAACCTCCCTGATGTCTGCTCCAGCACCATATTGGTCCTCTACGCTGACAGTGCAGCACTATATTGCAACAGAAAAAAAACTGAAGTTATATATCACGCCTGCAAACAGACTTCCTTAGCTGCACACTTGTTCTCCAACAAAGGCATGGTCCTCAGCTTGAAGAAGACAAAATACATGGTTTCTCGGCTCCAGGAAAACTTTCAGCCCGAGCTTAACCTCATGGACAACCTTGGAACAGCATAGAACTGGTATCTGAATTAAAATACCTAGGTATCCTTCTTGACACCCATCTGCCTTTTGGCCCCTATGTCTCTAACGTGATCAACAAGATTGACTCGAGGTTAGGGCTCCTCTCAGGACTTGTAAGTTCCTTATATCCATCTCAAGACTCAGACTTGCTAACTACCTTCTCTCACCCGTCTTGTCTTATAGCTCCATCATCTACTTCTCACCAGTGCATTCTCAGCTCTTTTACAAATTCAGAACCAGCTACAATACTGTCACCTGCTTTATCACCAGACTCCCTGGAGAATGCACCATTGCACCTATACATGACACTTGGCTAGGGGCTGAGGGGCTTTCAGTCACAACTTCATTTATTTATTCAGTTTTGTTGACTGGGTAAGCCCACTGGGACTAAGGGTCCCTTTTCAGAAGCGACCAGGATTAGTTACATATAAGCATAAGACAGTGCACACAGTAAGCAGAGATCATTTGAAAATACCTTCATTAGTAGACAATTTAAGTCAGGCAGGACAAGATACATAAGAACTAAACCATTTAAGGGGTAATTTAGTACAGGGCAGTTACTACAAAGGAATAGTAAAGAGACACATGTTTGAAGCATGTTTGAAGTCCACCCTGCCTGCTTGATTACAGGTGCCTCCACAGCATATTCCAAATCTCTTTTCCACACCTCCTTGCTCAAAACTCCTCGCCTATAAGGGCACTAAACGCTTCAACCAGCTGCCTTTCTCACTCCTGCCATACAACTCTTCCCACACTTTCCCAAGATTCCTCAAGAGTTATCTCCTTTCAGAACTGTCTTGCTCTTGTGCCTCATCCCCAGGGATACCTAATTTCTGATCTCCTGTTCCTTCTGATCCTTGGACTCCTCACCTCTCCCTAACCCTGTTTCACTTTGCTGTCCTAAGTATTGGCTTTAATTACTGCACCAAGCTCCTCTTCCTCTTCTCACTATGCAATTCCTGTATACCTTTGGCTTTCTATGACTACGTTCACCCATATTTAAGCAATAAGGTACAACAGAGTGTGGGTTAGTAGTAATTTTACTCACGCCTTGTGTGTGGTGTGTCCTGGCGCCCAGCTGAGTGACTTAACCACACAGAAGTGAGAAATTATCTAATAAGTCACACCCTGGAGTACCTTATTGCGATTATACTTTATTTATTTAGTTATTTAACAAATCGGAAAGACCTTTTAGCCAAGAGCTCTTTTAGAGGTTCCACGTCAAGTCACAAGAATAACAAATTGCAATGGTTTCAGTAAATAGTACAACATGAGGAAAGTAATTACATAAACAATAGAATAATATGGCAAGAGTAAATATTGTGTCAAAATACCACCAACACTTAATCTGGTTCAATTTCAGTTGCATACCATCTGTATCCCCCTTCCCCAATCGCCCCTGAAAAGGGACTTCTAGGCCCAGTGGGCTTACGGGTCAACAAAATTCAATAAATAAGTGCAGCCAGTGGCCTTGTCTGAAGAGGTGGAAGGGATTACAAGGAGAGAAGGATAGGGGTGAATTGGAGGGGTGGAAGGAGCAAAATAAGAGCAAGGAAGGAGCTGCCACAATGTAGGTTATGTAGGAAAAGACCCACCGGAGGTAGAGGAGAAGGTGAGGAAACAGAGGGAGGGGGAGTGGAAATGGAGGGTAGAGGAAAGGGGGATGAGGTAGGGATGAAAGAGGACAGGGATGGGACAGAAAGGATAAAGGAAGGGAAGTGCTGTATGTGGAATAGTGCAGCAACAGGGTAGGGCTATGCAGGGCGAATGGTAAAAGAGGAGGTCCCAGTGCATTTGGCTGTCTGCAAAGATTAGATGTAGCAGTCACAAGATGCTCTGGAAACTAGGAATTGACGCATCTTCTGCTCAAATGGTCCCAAGGTTGCAGTCATCACAATCTCAGGAGGAAGGAATTAAATAAATTAGCCGCTCTAACTGCAATGCATCGCTGTTGGAGTGAGATTGACAGTGAGGACAATAAAAGTTTGGCTCACAGAACTCCGTGTTACTGAGTGCCCTAGAAGGGACTGAGAAGCTGAAGAGAACCTCATGATAGGAGACAAGAGCTGCCTTCTTAGCCAGAAGGCAGGCTTAATATTTAATGCAAGCCTGGAGTTAAAGCCAGTTTGCTTGTCTGTGAAGGTTACAAGTGTAGATACGATATGCTGCACCAGTTAGTAGGTGACATGCCTTATTCAGAGCTCTGGTGAGCAGCTGTAGGGTTGTGACCGTGGCGGTACCATAAATGACCAAACCATAATCAATAATAAACACAACTGAACTTTGGATAGCCAGTCTGAGGCTTTGGTAGTAAGGCAGTGTTTGTGTCCATGTAGAAGGCCTAGGTGAATGTTAACTGCCGTGGAAACTTTCTCAACATGATGGGAGTAAGAGGCGTACTATCCAGAGTAACTAATAGGTATTTAAAAGATGGGAGTCTGATCAAGGACTACACCCAATGTAGACCCATGTGTAAAATACTTTTAAAACATGTTTAATTATGTTTTTTATAAATGCCATTCCTCAGCCATGGGTTATGCAGGATTTACCCACAGTCATGTGACATGTTTTGACCAGTGAGGTTACAGGATTTTCACACATCATTGTATAAGTTCATTTAAGTAACTTCATTTGTACACTTATGCTCCGTCTTGTTGTCTACTCTATTGTATAATTATTCTATACATGCTTTATACCATGTACTATGCATATTGTTTATTTTTATATCTTTTGTACATTTGTACCCTTTTTATAAAACTGGACGTTTGTGAAAATAGGCATTCTTGCTCACATACTTTTCCAGTATAAAATAAAACTGATTGATTGAAACTTTCACTCTGTGCCAAGAAAACAGTCTTCATGACCCATGACCACAAACAGAGACTTGCCAGGCTCCACAAAAATTCTGTCTCCATGAGACTGGATGGCTCCCCTTTTGAAGAAGTCTGGTGTGTTTCTTAATCAAAAGCTGAATTTCTCTACCAGTATCAACTCTGTCCACAAAAGCTAATCCCTAGCTCAGCACCCTGTACTGCAACAGGTCTTGCCTTCCACTCTCAGTCCACCATGAGATTGTCCTCAAGATATGCATTATTATGTGATATGAGACAGGAGCACTGTATGAGCAGTTTGCCTTTAGCTCCTTGTTAGCCTCAGAATGACCTCAATATATCTTACCAGGGTTTGACTACATGAACATAGTATATTTATTTTTGACTTATTATTTATGACTTTTGCCTGCTCAGACAAGACCGTGTAGTAAGCGTGGAGGCGGAGTGGCAACTTACTTCACAACTCTCTAAACTGCTCCATTTTCCATTGTGAAGCTATCCCTTGCTCCCATGAACTCCTCTTAATCTATATTACCCTCCCATCCTCATCCCCCCTTCTTGTAGGGGTCATATACACCTCCCAAAATTTCCCCTTCTTCTCGTCTCCTGCATCTTCGCCCGTCTCTGCACTGGCAAATGCTGGGGAACTTATCCTACTAGGCGATTTCAATCTTGACTGGCTCTCACAGTCTTCACCCAGCTCCTGCCTGCATGTTGAGGCTTTAAACCTTACCCAACTGATCAAAGTGCCTACTCGTCCAAACCCAAAAGAGTCAGTCACACTTCCTACTCGATTGGGTGCTTACATCCCACCCTCACTGCATCTGCTCTGCTGACATTCTACCTGATGTGCTCCAGCGACCACTGCCCACCTTCTGCATCAGTAAGTCCACGACCCCCTTCCACTCCCCTAAATACATCCAGTTCAGCCCTTCAAATCCTAAATGTGTGCAACCTGCTTCATGACCTGGCCCTGGCTGACTGGTTCCCTGTCCTCTCCTCCCTCTCGTGACACTGCCCTTGCCCACTTCTCATCCATTTCTTAAAGATCTGGGATACCAAAGCACAGCTAAGACTGCCAGGGTAGAGCGTATCCACCTCTCTGGGTTATTCCATGCATCCTAGTCAATTGCAGGGCTGCAGATTGTGCTTGACGCTCCTATAAAGCCTCAGGTGACCTACTCTTCCTCTAAGCCTATTGGTATCGGCCTATGCAGTAGCTGCACCATCAGCATCCGCCATGCAAAGCCAATTTTTCAAGTCAGATTTACACACCACTAACAGTTCCCCATCCTCTTTTTGGCAAGATTTCCATTTGCTCTTGCACATCCACTCTGTCTCCCCTTCTCCCTCAATCCATGGGGCAACTCACTAATCTCTGATCCCTCTCGTGTTGCTGAAACCCTAAACAAATAATTTACTTCTTGTGCAGTTCCATCTGGTTCCCTGCCCTCCCTCCTCCCAACACCCTCCTTCACCCCACCCCGTCAGCTTTCAGGCTTTCAACTGCCCCCAGTCTTGCTTTCGAAATCCTGAGGAACTCTTACAGCATTAAACCCCTCAAGTCCAGCCCAGATGGTCTCTCGCCCCAGGCTCCTTAAAATCTCCACTCCTTCAATAGTTACCACCTTAACCTACATCCTAAATCTCTGTTTCTCCTCAGCCACTGTCCCAGTAGCCTGGAAATCTGCCACAGTCATCCCTCTCTTCAAAAGTGGTGACCCTACCATCCCTGGAAACTATCGGCCCATCTCCCTTCTCCCTGCCCTTGCAAAGTCCAAGAATCCCTCATCCTCTCTAGACTAAATGACTTCCTCTCCACCTCAAATACTCTCTCCCCGTTCAATCAGGGTTCAGGAAATCCCCCCAGCCACCTGCTCCCTCCTTCGTTTCATTAATATCATCCACTCTGCCATGGATCGTGGTCACATTTCCTCAGGCAGCCCATTTTCATAGACCTTGCAAAGGCCTTGACTCAGTCTCCACCCTTTCCTCCTAAATAAATTCAACTCCATTGGTCTTTCTCCTGCCTCAGTGTCTGGTTCAGCTCCTACCTTACTGGTCACTCTCAGTCAGTGTCATTATGCAGCTACAAATCCTTCTCCCTCCCCATCCTTGCTGGCGTGCCACAGGGCTCTATCCTGGGGCCCATTCTCTTTCTCTCTCTAAGTAATGACCTGCTCTCTGTCTGCTCCCATACCAGTATACATGTATGCAGATGACACCGTCCTGTTCCTGTCAGGTCCTTCCACCCTGCAGTCCAGTCCCACCCCCAAACTGACTTTACTCTGTTGACTGCCTGGTTTGGCTGATTACTAAAACTAAACACTGAAAATGGTAGCCATGACTTTTGGCTCCAAACAAAACTCACCAAGCTTCCTCCCATCCGGTCTTCTACTCGGTCACAAACTCCCCCTAGACAACATCTCTTCATATAAGTATCTCGGCATTTGGCTCGACCCCTCCCTCGATTTCTTCACCCATTTTAATGCACTACACACCAATGTGCCTCTAAACTAGGATTACTCTGCCATCATAAGGTCAGCCTCTTCCTCCATGTTAGCGTGATCTCATCAAGTAGATCCTGCCAGCCTTTGATTAAGCCGACATAGTCTACAGTGCTGCTCAGCCACCTCCTTGCCAAACTCAGCGTCTTGTTCTATGCCTTCTGTAGATTTGATTCTAACTCTTCCCCCCTCTAACCCACCACTTGACTTTTTACTCCTTACTCTTCCTTCAGTCCTGGCATGTAGGTGTTCCGCTCACTGCACCACCTTCATAGCCAGTTTCTGGTTGACTCTCTTTCTTCCTACCTTGCCTCTCTCTTGCTTCTTCCTGTCCCTTGCCCTATAACCAGAGATCTAACTGCACACCCACCTTTTCACTCCCTCGCATTCACACTGCAGCTGGCAAACTCTCCTTCTCCTACAGATTCCTTCCCTTTGGAACAGCCTCCCCTCCTCTACTCACCTCTTGCCCTTCCTTCCGGCTCTTAAATGCTTGCTCAGACCCTCTCCCCCAACCTCCTGCTGCTGCCCCTTCCTAGTCCTCACATTCTACAGCATGTGTATGTCCATCACTGCTGTGTATAAATGTAAATACTCAAAATTTAGTTTGTGATCTACTGTATAGGGTGTAAATATCCAGTATGTAACTTGTTTCAGCCTTATCTTGAAACACTGTAAATTTAGTTTTTTATTTGACTTTCTCTGATTACTGTACTACCGCTGCTATATTTGCTCATAGTGTTGCACTCTCTGTTTATTGTATCACCATTTGTTTGTAAATTCTGTCTTTCTGTGCCCCTCACCCAGGTCGCATCTGGAAACGCTCGGTTCATTGATGCCTTTCCCGGTTATCAACTTTTAAATAAACAAACATAGTGTACAGCACTGCCTCAAACTCCACTTTAGCCAGACTGATTTCCTACTGAAATACTTTCTACTGCTTGCCCTTAACCCTCATACCCAACACTACTTCCTCTACACCAACCTCTACCTGCCATCACTTGAAGGAAGGCATCACTCCAGGGTTAATTTTTGGGTGGGGATTAGAACAATTGGCACACAGTTTTAATTTGACCCACCTTTTCTTCTACCTTGGGACAACCTGCTCACTGTTAAAGAGGTTTTAAACTGCTGTTTTATGAATCTGGGCTTAGCTGAATAATAAGACCCATTGTTTTTCATTTGACCCCTTACTTTTTATACCCAGTGGGTCAGCGTCCACATACATAAACATCTGAAATGAACCCTGCAAACAGAGTGCAGTTCCATGTTTTCCATATTCAGGCTTGGTGCTGTCCCCTGCAACCTCTCTCTCCTCCTTCCCCTCTGTCCACATCCCTCCTCGCTCTGTTCTACAGTGCCCTGCTCATTCTTTTTTTTTCCCAATTGTTTAACCAGGTGAGACACACTAAGCTGAAAGCTTGTTTACAGGTGCAACCTGGGAGCGAGGAAGTTAAGTGACTTGCTCAGGGTCACACAGTATGCAAGTGGGTGATGTGAGATTCAAACCCAGGTCTCCAGATTTGCAGTTTAAAGCCTTAAACCACTGTGCTATACTACCTCCCTGTATCCTACCCTCTACAGTGAGCCTAGCATGTTCTCCTTTTGCATCCCTTTCGCCTGAACCAACCTACTCTTCACCATCCGTTCTTCCTCTTCTGCCATTTTCTTCATATATCTCCTTTGTGATCTCTCTGTGCATTTCTACTCCTGCAACTAGCCCTGTCAATTTTGTGTCCTTTTCCTCTCATTGCCTCCTCAACCTTCAGGTATGCTCCTATCACATCTGCTTAAGATGGATTATTTTCTGCTTCTTGGAAGCTTTGAAAGCTGTTGTTCTTAATCCATGTCACCCATCACCTCAGTTGTGGCCAAGTGAGATTTGTAAATACTGTTTAGCATTTTCTGTACATATACCATACCAACAACCTGTATGTATTTTTTGCTTTGGATATACAGTAGAGCCGGATCAGGTGCAGCGCAGTATTCTATGACACTACATGACAAGAAGTGTTATCTGCCATTAAGATTGCTTTGTTTACTGCAGTAACTCTGCTACAGTATGCTGCTTGTGTTGCATTGTACACCAACATATCTATCTGCAGACAGTATATATTATCTATTTATCTATCTATCTATCTACAGACAGTATATATTGTCTATTTATATATCTAGCTATCTGTTGTTTTGATGACCAGGTAGGCACATTAGAGGAATATGTTCCCATTTTTCAGGCAATCTGAAGCATACTCGGTGATGCGCAGTGCAGTGGTGGTACAACAGACACAGCCTAACAAGTACAGAAACATGGAAAACAAAAGAGCAGCTCAGGGAACCTGGTGCCAGAGCCACATGTACACATTTCAAGCAAAATGTCATGGCATTCACCTCCACTCACTTCAAATAAAGGGAGTCCACAATGACTGGAATATTCTTCCCTTATTTTATTATTGCAAAAGGCATACACCACACTGTTGGGAGCAGGTAATTCTTCACGCTTCACCTTATGATAAGTCTTTTTCAAAGTACAGAAACATTTCATAGTGAACAGTTTACAGTAAACAAAAATATAGCAGCATAGTTAGGAGGGACTCTGTATGTCCAAAATTCACTGACCATAGCACTAACTGAATGGACCCTGAGTACAACTGATACTTATCCTTGTAAGTCTCCCTGATGCAAGCTTTTAGCCATCTTGACAATGAGGTTATACTTTCTGCTTAACCATAATAGCTGGGTCTAAAGGCTTAGTCTGTCTGATTTCTGTGTCAAGTTGGTCCTCACGGAAGCAATCTTTTAACATTATTGTGACCTCTAGTGAGTGAAGATCTTACTTGAGAGGGTGCCTGCAGTAGGTTATAACATGTAGGACTGTGCCCCTGACATCAGGACCACACAGCAAACTTTTGCTAGCAATGTCTGGTGGGGAACCACCCATCCAACATCATGTGACAGACGTCAGCATGACCCTTTATAGTGGGCGTCCCTGTGCCCACCTTCCAGTTCTTTCCGCCATCGACCTGCACAAGAACTTCACAGTAAACATTGCTCAGTCGATTGCCATTGTGTTCCTTATTTTACTGAGTTTTCAGTCCGTTCTTCAATTCTTTTATGTCTTCTCCACCTCAACCCTCGAAGACCAAGAAGAAGTGTGAGAAGTGCGGCACAGAGATCCCTCATAAGGACGACCATCATTGATGCCTCTTCTGCCTAGGGCCCAAACCATGACACTGCGGCCTGCCCTGATTGCAAGCCCTTCAATCAGGCCACATGCAAACTCAGACAGCAGACTTTGGAGGCCCATTTACTGAAGTCCAGAATGGCCACTCTAGAAAAGGAGATGCAGAAATTGAGGGATATCGCATCTTCCCTTCCTTGGAGTCCAAACAGAAGAAAAAGAAGGACAAAGAGAAGCACAGGAATGGGAGTGCAAGGAGGATCGGGACCAAGTTAGCTCCAGCAACCCTTGACCAGCAAGACCGTTCCCCGCCACCTGTCCTTGTGGTTGTCCAGGCCACGTCCAGAACTTCTCCAAGTTCCTCTGTTTCTTTCCACCCTATCTCCACTGGTAAGTCATCCGCCAGCTCTTCTGGTGAATGCCTGGTTTCTACCACAGTCAGATCCGGCTCCTCCAGAGCCCGCCCAATAGTCATCGGTAAGCTGGATCCCAAAACCAGGCAGGGATCCGCACAACACAGAGTGATAAGTTGGTCAAGGGTACTCCCCTCCTCCCTCAATCCCTCTATCATCCGATAAGCCGTCCCATCACAGTTTTGACGACACCAGACGTGAGCCATCCATCGGAGGCTGACGCCCTCACCCGGACGCCCGATCAAGCCTGCCAACCTCTCTTGGTCAGCCCTCCTCCCAGGTCCCTCCTGGGTGGAAGCCTTCCTCTCCACCTCCCCCAGTGGAACCTCCTATCCTAGACATCTGCCAGCTCTTCTGGTAAATGCCTGGTTTCTACACAAAGCCCAATCCCTCTATCGTCCAATAAGCCAGTCACTCAAGTTTTGACGACTGCCCAGATGTAGGTCATCTAGGGTGGAGGAGGAGGAGGCCCCTGGATGCAGACTTCTCCTCTCCCACTCCAGTGGCTGTACCCCAGGTCCCTCCATAGATATCCTACCGGGATACTGACGTCAGACCCGATTCTCACAAGGGCTCCTGGCCTCCTTTCTCCTCCATCAGGACTACCTACGGCTTTGCAGTTGGGGACTCCTCCACTGGGTGCCTCTTCTCTGACACATGGGGGACCACTGGACACTCTATTCAAACTCCTCCATCAGGGCCTTTACATTTGCCCCAACGCTGGCTATTGCTATGACAGGCCTGACACCAGATCCCAAACGTCAACCAACCCAATGTCAGACCCTCTGATGTTGGCCAACCTGACGAGGATACCTTTCCAGGTCCTTTGAGACCCCAATGGAACAGGGTCATCTGCCAAGGTATCATCCCTATTCAGGGTTCCAGATGCGGTTTATCCACCATCTGTTCAGATGACTGGTTCTTTTCCCCATACTTTCTACCCTGGGTATCCGACTCCAAGCTACTCCTATTATCAGGTGTATCCTCCTCCTCCTCCTTAGTATCCAGGGTTGGGCACACCCTTTTACCACCCTCCACCCACCCCAACTCCTCCACCTCTGCCTCCACTTCAACAGGACTTTCAAGCCCTTATACCATCCTGGTGGGAGGATGCCAGATCCCAGCTGGTCTCTGACTTGGAATGGCGACAGCCGGGCCCGGTAGTCTCTCCCCTCCCGTTACATGTCACCAGTCAGCTCTCTTCACTCTGCCACAGTGCACATTTCTGGCACAGCCCCCAGGAGGTCATTGCCAGAGATTGGATCCCCAGAGGGAGAAGATTCCTTAGACTCTGAGGGGATGCCTCAGAACTCTCATCAGGTGAGCAATCCTCTGTGGCCAAGGGAAAAGAATAGCACAAATCCTCTCTGGAGGATCCTCTTACTGAGCTCCTCCTCATTATCCAGCAAACCAATGGCTGGAATGCGGAGGAGCAGGACTAAAAAGAAACGTCTAGCTGAGCAACTAGACTTGGAAACTTGTTTCCCTATCCCTGCCCCCTTGGACAGCCCCCACGAGGACCTCACATTACCATTTGGCAGCTGCCACATCTATTTCGCCATCCCAAAGAAGGCAGACGGGATATACCTTGCACCTGAGGGTATTTCCTTTCTGGACTCTCATCCCAAGGTAGACTCTATAGTCATAGCGGCTGTTACGATCGTTCAGCCATGCTGAAATACATGAGCACCACTCCTTCAGACAAGGAATCTCGGCACCTCGACCAATTTGTAAAGAAACTTTATTCATCCTCTATGTGCCCTCTGTTCACTCAACTATATGCACATGGTTTCTTTTCAAAGGCAACTATAGGCCAGGCTTGAGGCCTGTATTCAATCTATTGAGGCCTTGGACCTCAAGGACGTACTAACCAAAAGACTTGCGCCTGTCCAAAATCTCATGCAGACATGCACTCAGACCCACTTATGATTTGGTGGATGCAGTGGCTCGTTCCTCCGCCACAGCTGTCTCCCTCAGAAGACATGCTTGGCTACACATTTCTGGACTGTCCTCAGATGTTCAGTTGGCTATCCAGGATGCTCCCTTCAGAGGTTCAGTCCTCTTTGGGGAGACACCAAGGACATAATTATGGGTCTCCAGAACAGCAGCCAGGCCCTGAGATCCATCAAGTCAATGTACCAAACGGGCTTTCAGAAGAAACAGCCCTTTCGGCACCAAAACAAGAGGCATGGTAAACAGCCCTTTAACAGGCATCAAAATAAAAGAAAAGCTACGGGTCCTCTTTCTCCTCTCCCCGCCTCAAAAACTCAGAGAGCAGTCAGGAGTCTCTTCCCCTCGTCCCTCAGCTTCCTGACTCATCCAGCCCTTCCCCATCTCCACCCTCCAATGTGGAGCCAGTGGGAGGAAGGTTAGCCCTTCATGTGCAGGAGTGGAAGGGTATCACCTCAGATGCAAGGGTCCTGCAACTTATTTCAAGAGGGCACACCATAGAGTTTCTGGAGTTCCTCAAACTCCCTCCAGGTCATTCCTGGTACTCTCTAAACCAGGCACTGCTAGTCGAGGAGGAAGTCCTGGCCCTGAGACAGAAGTCAGCCATAGAGCTAGTCCCTCCATCCCAGAGAGGAAAAGGGTTCTCCTCCATTTCTTCCTGTTCCCGAAAAGATAGGCGACCTCAGACCCATACTGGACCTCAGCCAGCTGTACCTTTTCACGAAGTACAAAAGGTTCTGCATGCTGACTGTACAGGTCTTCTGCCTCTTCTTCAGAAGGACTACTGGCTTTGCGCACTGGACATGCAGGATGCCTACCTACAAATTCCAGTGTTCTTAAGCCACCACCGTTTCCTGCATTTCCTTTTCCAGGGGAGCACTTCCAGTTTACAGCCCTCCCCTTTGGCCTTTCCTTGGCACCCAGGTCTTCACCAAGTGCCTAGTAGTGGTGGCAGTGTCTTTACACCGTCAGGGGTTTCGCAGTGTTCCTTACCTGGATGACTGGCCCTTAGTGGCCCCATCCAGGGCCAGTCTAGAGAATCTCTTCCTTCACACACTGGACCTTTTTTCCTGACTGGGGATTACTGTCAACTTTCCCAAGTTGTCCCTGATCCCCTCCCAGAGGCTTCAGTTCACTGGAGCATGGACACTGTCCAGTGCAGCACCTTCCTGCCCCTGGACAGAGCAGACACTCTACAGGAGCAGGTCAGTCTAGTCCTCTCCTCCAGGCATATTCCCACCAGAGCATTCTTACGCCTTCTTGGCCTCATGGCGGCAACCATCTCCACAGTTCCCTTGGTCAGAATACACAAGGATCACCCAATGGACACTACACGTCCAATGGGATCAGCGCACGGCAACCTAGATCATCTTGTCCTAGTGTCCAGCGCACTCAGGAAAGACCTTATGTGGTGGCAGAATCCTCAGAATTTGTCCTGGGGATTACCTTTCAGGACACCCTCCCACATGGACCCTCACTACAGATGCTTCTGTTCTGGGTTGGGGAGCCCACCTGGGGAATCACAGAACACAGGGATTGTGGTCTCAGCTGGAGATGTCTCTCCACATAAATATATTGGAGATGAGGGCTGTGCTGTACACTCTGCAGGCGTTCCAGCCCATCCTGTCGATGGGAACACTGCTAGTCCAGATGGACAATATGTCTGTGGTCTGGTACATCAACAAGCAGGAGGCACCCATTCATACTCCTGTGCAGGAGGTGATGCAGGTGTGATTCTGGGCAGTCCAGCATGGTCTGTTTCTCATGGTCGTACACATCCCAGGCATCCACAATGTCCTGGCGGACAGCCTCAGTCAGACATCGTCTCAAGCTCATGAATGGGAATTGATTCAGGACGTGGTCAGTCTGTTGTTCCACTGATGGGGACAACCAGAAGTAGATCTCTTTGCCTCCCATACAGCATAAAACTTCCCAGTTTTTGCTCGCCCGTTCCAGAGCCTGGCACTTTCTGGCATGACACATTGTCGCTCTGTTGGACAGGGAAGCACTTGTATGCCTTCCACCCTTTCCCATTCTACAGCATGTCCTTCTAAAACCTCTAGCAGAGGGGCTCAGATGATCCTTATGGCCCCTCTGGCGAGGCAGATCTTGTTACTGCTCATGCAGCAGCTGGCAATGGAACCCCAGTTCCCCTCCCTCTTCAGCAAGATCTGTTGATGCAGAATCAGGGCAGACTAGTGCATCTGGGACTCAGGACCCTGCATCTTCATGCAAGCTCCTTCAGACATAACTGTGTCATGTTTTGGAGTTTCTCAGAGGGTCGCTCAGGTCCTGGTGGATGCTAGGAAACCCTCCACCAGGTCCACCTCTGCGATGAAATGGAAATATTTCTCCATCTGGGCCACATCCAACGACTGGGACCCCTTCACTTGCTTAGCTCCTCAGGTCATGGAGTACCTGTTGCACCTGTCTGACTCTGATCTAAGCTATTCCTCCCTTAAGTTCCACCTGTCTGCTATTTCAGCCTATCACTCCTTTGTGGATGGGAAACCTGTCGCTCAATTGGAGGTATTGAAAGCCTTTCTGAAGGGATCCTCCATCTGAACCCCCATCTAACCCCACCCCACCTTGGGAATCTAAATTTTATTTCAGAAAAGCTTACACTCCCTCCTTTTGAACTGGTGATAAGCTGTGATATGCACTACCTGTTCTGGAAAGTGCTCTTTTGGTTGCTGTTACTTCCGCTTGAAGAATTTCTGAGCTTCAGGCCCTGATGCATAAGGAATCTTATTTGATTTTTCACAAGGACAGGCGGTTCTGCATACAAGTCCTAAGTTTCTTTCAAGGTGGTTTCTGAGTTCACCCTTAAATCAAGCGGTTGAACTCCTGGTATACTATCCAGTTCATGCGAGCAGGGTGACACTCTACTTCACACATTAAATGTACAGTGGAGCCCACTTAAGTGCACATCAGATAAGTGCACATCCCATTAAATGCACATTTTTCCATATCCCAATTGTTTTCCTATTCATCCAATGTTAAATTTACCTTTTAAGTACACTACATGTAAGTGCACATTTCGGTTAAATGCACTTTTTTTTTCTGATTGATTTTCAGTCCAACCAAGCTTTTAAGTGCACGTTTTGTACATGTACCACCTTAAACAGTTCACCTTAATATTTTAACTGGCCACAGTAACTGCAGCTATGGTGCTGTCTAGCTTGGCTACAGTAATAAAATTTGTTTTGTCAAAGAAAAGACGACTTTAGCCTTCTGTTTAATTTTGAATCTTACACTTGAAACACACAAAGCAGAAGATTACAGCTTTTTCAATTAGTACTGTGCCATAGGAATGGGCAGTAATGTCATTTTAACTTGAACACCTGGTATTTAATAAAATGCATTACAGAAACAGTGAAATGTGCCTTGAAGTGATTTTCTGGTTAAATGCACAGCCCGCTTAAGCGCACAAAAACTTTTATCCTGAGGGTGTACACTTAAGAGGGCTCCACTGTACATTGAATTTTGCATTGTTACATCCACAGGACCAAAGACATACGCAAGTCAGATCAGCTTTTGTTTCCTTTGCCCCAAATCTTTGGGGTCATCAGTTCTAAACAGTGTCTCTCCAAATGGCTGGCCAACTGCATCCTCTTCTGCTACCAAGTACAATAAACCTCTTCTGGGAGGTCAGAAGTCACTCTACCAGAGGCATGGCTGCTTCTACAGCATTCCTCAGGAATGTTTCTGCAGCAGAGATTTGTCTGCAGCAACCTAGAGTTCAGTCCATACCTTCATGACACCTGACAGTCTGGGCATTGCCTCGAGGCGTAGGGCTGGGTTTGGCCTCTCCATCCTGCAGGGCCTACTGTCTTAGGCTGGTCCTGGTCTGTTTTCAGTTGTTCCTCCTCCCTGTTTTACTGCACCACCAATAGCCAGCACCCCTGAAACTGAGCGTTCACACCAATCCCTTACTCTACCATCAAAATCTACACAACAGCCACATCCTGTTCTTGTGAAATTTCTGTGGTACCCGGTTAAAGGGATGGTAATACAGCTAGCAAGGGAGTGAGATCACTGATCTGGCAAGGTCATGGTATACAAGTCTACCCAGACTTCTCAGCCTCCCTCACAGAGCACTGGAGGGCCTATACCAGGGCCAGACATCTACATATCCAGCTCAAAGTATCCTACAGTCTCTAGTATCCCACTGTACTCAGGCTACCTAGAAACAGAGTCTCTCCTTCCATACACTCGAAGCAGTGGAAAGCATCATCCACCATTCATGGCCAGCAGCTAACCTCCCAGACCACAACAACCAAGATGACATGGCCTAAATGGACACTACACCTGACCCCAACTACAATAGGCACTGGTCAGCCATAGCCCACCTGCAGCATAGTGAGGCCCAACCAGGAAGACCTTTGATTCCCACAAATCAACTGTGCCAGCAGAAGGACTTCTTGAAAGGTAAAGCAGTGTGGAAATCCACTTCACTGCCCAGCACATGGTATCCTCTGGTTGCTTGGGAGGTGAAGTAGTTGGGAGCTGGTATGCTCCTTTATAAAAGGCCCCACACTGATGTCCTCAGACCCCAAACACCAGTACTCTAAGCAGCAAAAGCAGGTTGCTGTGGTCCCAGCACTGCTCTAGCAACCAGCCACTCAGCCTCCCAAACTTAACCCTTTTTCAGTTGAGCACCCCACCTAGTTCCAAGGACCAACATCTTTCAAACCTATGCCGCAAGTGCGGCCTCCTCCTCAGCAGCTAGTCCTGGAGCTCCCATTGAGTATGGTTAATTTGGTGGCCAAAATGATGATATCCATGTGGAAAAGGTACTGCCTTTTTATATGTATTGCCTCCTCCTCTCTACTCTCCTCGAGTAGTCCAGAGGCTCCATCAGCTAAAGGCTTTGTCATCCTCTGATCCTAAAAGGGCCATTGCTGAATTCTCAACAAGGGTATTCTTTCTGTGTGACCTTAACGTTTGGATTGCCGATTGAAGAGATGCTCAGATGCTGCTTTATCACTCCTTTTCTCGGGTGGCTCACAAGCATCACACACCAAGGTTGTGCTTTTAATGTTTTGAGATGTTCTGGGGTTGGGGACAGTTTTAAATGGCAAATTCAAATGATGTATAGTAGACTTTGCTTCCTGTGGTTCACACCAAGCAAGATCCTTATGGAAAAGCCATCCATAAGGTAACAATGCCCTAGGATATCTTGTTTGACTTAGATTACCACTCAGAGCTAGTCCTATGTAATATATATTGGTTAAGCTAAATAGTTGCCTACAGAATCAGTTCTGGGTTTAGTTGTCATTCGTATTTACACTGTTTCCTAATTAGGAAGTGCGGCTCCCTAATGTTGTTTACCGACACCTCTTTCTGAGGAGCACCAAGCTCAGTCCATGCAGGTTGCACATATCAGCACCTAACTCGATTTGGTCTGTGCCCTGCAGTTTGAGTACCTATTGGAGCTCACTTCAGAACTGCTACAGCAACTCTTCTGTCCTCTCCTTTTCCACCACTGCACATATATTTCGGCTGTTGCCCGTCTCACATGATGCGTGCACAGCGTGCACGTCAGTGATTCTACTTCATTGGTAGATCCAAAGGCAGCCCTGCCCTATGTGCACCATATTAAGAATATACTTGTCCTTATGATTTTTCAGATTGTTCATTTTACATTAAGTTTTAGTTATGCAACACTAAACAGGAATTACTTCCCCTACCCCTCCCTTAACACATGCTCTCTCCTTTAGTGCACACCCACCAATTGTACAGAGGGTGGACAGTGCCCAAATTGTCCTGGCAGGTCAGGCCACCTTTCTTAAACTCCCCACTTGCACTTACTGTTGGAGTCCACAGCAGTCGGGAGTGCTCAAGTTACTACTTATCCTTCTCATACCCCTTCCGTAATTTCTCTGCCCACTTCGGTGAGACATGGCCCCCCATAAATGATGACAGCTGGCTGCACTGCCTATTCTTTATGTATGGCTGACCCTACAGTATGATCTCCTTATGTTATCGAGGGATGTAGGGTCCAGCCCTCTAATGATTACTGTATTCTCACCTCCTCACAGCTGTCCGCTGAAAGGGCTGCTTTGAATAGTAGTTGTTTTTAGTCACGTTTTGGACCACATTCTGCTGCATTGATTCCATTCCAGGTGTCTAGCAGCTTAAGAATGGGTGGTTTTGTGGAATTTAACTATCTACAGTTACCTTATTTGTTCATGTTACTTTAAGGTTTTTTGGGTAGTGTATTTGCTCACCCCTGTTTGGTGGTTGGTTGTTGTATACGGTTTTCCTGCTAGCACTAGACAGTATGTATATGTCAAGGTTTCTCCTCTTTAACTAAATGTGTTTATATGGTACTCCTATGGGACCTCTACATATCATGTTTTTAAAGCCATCGGTTAGTGGCATGAGCAGGTGCTTACAGTGAATGGCAGGAGGGCATGTAGCTCCAGACTGCTACCTGTCTATTCTAGGATTTTACGCTTGATTCCTATTAAATCACCAATTGGACCACTGGATTTATGCAGCCAGTCTCAGGGCTGCAAGAGCATACCAAAACTTCATTTAAAAAAAACATTTCTATAATGCTTACAGTTTAAAGTTCCAGCACCCTGTTCCATCTCTGGTATGCGGCCACATCTGCTAAACCCTCAGAGCCGTGGAAACAGGTAGCGGCTGAGGATATGGTTACTGATCACTTTGATACTGCTGCCAGCAAAATGGCATTATTCAACTAAAAGAAATGCTAGCAGATTTAAAAATTGACATCACTGATATTAAAGCATCAACTTCAGCGCACAAAAACACTGAGGAACTCTCTGCCAGAATTTATTTGAATGACAGTAAACTATCACAGCTCACTGCCTCAGTCGGTTATCTTGAGCAGCTTACTCAAAAGCAAAGTATCTGCTTGACAAGGTAGATGACCTCGAAAACAGAGGATGTCATAATATTCGGATCTTGGGTGTACCTGAGGGCTGGAGGGCCCCAACATGATTGCCTTTCTACAAGGTTTCCTGCCTGATCTGCTGGGTCATTAGTGGCCCTGGCCCTTAGAGATAGAGGTCGCATAGGTCCCTGGGTCTAAAACCAAAAATGACAAACCAATACCTATTCTGGCTTATTTACTTTGCTTTACTATTAATTTGCTTTGGAGGAAATACTTTATTTGGCCTGGCCAGGATGAAAACATCTCTAATGTGGAGGTGAGTTTGTTTCTGTATTTCAGGACTTTTCCTCTGAGATAATAAACAAAAGGCAAGTGTACTTGGATGTTAAACAACAGTTAAAGCATGTTGATTATCATTTTAAATACCCCACAGTGATAGTAATACAGGAAGATGGAGGTAGGCTTGTTAAGTGTGATTCAGTCAGTGAAGCTTGGGGTTTTCTACAGAATTTTCAAAATTCACAGGCCTTTGACAACAGAATAGCCTCTTCAAACCATCACTTCAGTTCAGAGGAGGCAAGAGGAACATATGGCACACAACATTCTAACTCAGGCCCGTGCCTTCCCTGGCAAACCTCACAGTCAGAAACTTCAAAAGCTCCAATGGTGCTCCCTGGAATCATCTACCCTACTGCCCTCAACTCCACACTTGTACTTGGCAACAGTCAAAATCCTGAAGCCACCTCTGAATTACCTGCCATCCAGCACAAGCCAAAAGCTTTGAATCGACCTTCTAACATCCCAAGACCAGCTTCATCGAGCATAATCCTGGAAAGTGTGGCGAGAAGTGGAGAAAGCCTCCATTCATCTTCTCTCCTGCATGACTCCTGAACTAGAAAGAGCGCATTCAAGCTGACGTCACCTTAGTGGAGCCCTGCTGTGTTTCCAGTCCCCCTGCAACTGTTTACTACAAAGAAACTTACACACATGAGCCTCATGTAATGTTGCTCGAGTCATTGACATATAGCAAAAACAGTAGAGGGTCAGGATAGAGCCCTGGGGACCCCTCTTACCAGAGGAAGTAGGGAGGAGACTGTCCCTGTTTGCCTTGATTTGTTGCTCTCTCGCCCGCAAGGTAATTGGAAAACCAATTTACTACCGGGTCTCGAGTTCATAGTCCTTTAAATTCTTCCAGGAAAAGGCCATAGTCGACTGTTTCACAGACCTTGCTTAGATCCAAGAATACAGCCCCTGTGACCTTCTGCAAGTAGGAGTCTCACCTTTAAATAGTGAGGAAAGGAATGTTATTGTTTGGAGATCCAGGCCGGTGGCGACATTAAACAGGAAGTGTAGTGCATGGAGTTCTTTGTGTAATCATTAGAAGTGCAGGAGCAGGAAATATAAACTGACTTGTGCTTAACATTAAATTTTCTGCTCTTGAACTTTGCTTATCTGCTTGTTTGTTTGTTATATGGTGGTGCTTAATTGTATGCGACCTATGCGTCTCTGGATCCTCCCGCTAAGGTGCATTATGTGGTGCATGTCCTGCTATTGTGGATCTATTGCAACAGAGACAGCCTAGTCTGACATGAAATGGCTCAACATATCTAATTAGACAATGAATAATTTGGCTACAATGTGATTTGGCCTGGCTAGAGCACTTGACTGAGCTCGAGCCTGAACTACCATTATGATCACGGACCTTATGCGATAGATTGGTCCTCCTTGTTTCTTATTAGCCAGAGGTTTCATGCTTTCAAATTCCAAATCAGCCAAATTTGCTACACCATTAATATCTCCCCCTCTCCTTCGCCCCATCACCTCCTTATAGTACCATACATGTACCCTCCTCCAACTTTGTGTCTCCAGGACTCCTGCACTCACCTAACTTAGTTCTGAATATAATAGCCTTTCTACTGTACCTCATGTGGGTTGTTTTTGGTCCTCTAACTACTCTATCTGAGCTATTATGTCCCTTTCAACTAATTGGGTATGCTCCAGATGACTCTACTTTACGCATTTGCTGACAACACCAAACCACCTTGGACTCTACTTAGTTAAGTGGACTTAAAACCCCTGACACCGTTCTGAAAACTTTGAGAAAATGTAATGTTTAGCACAAGTCAGCTTATATTTTAATATTGTTTCTGTATTTCTCATTCTTCTTTATTACTAAGGATATTTGCATGTAAACAGGATCACTACCCTATCTGTTCTGGCTTATTGCCTACATCTGACATCACAGTTCTGTTTATGACATCACAATCTGTTGCTGTGGGGATAATTACGATGCCATAAATGGGGATTATTTATTTTTATTTAAAGTTGGTAACCAGGAAAAGCACCATGAACAGAAGCTCCTTTCCAGCATAACCCAGATTATGTCAAATGTAGGATAGCAGAAAGAGCAGATAAAGTATAACGGACAGTAAGCCTCTTTCTTAGAGCTGTCCTCAGTAATAAAGAAAAATAGAAAATACAGGAAATATAAACTAAACTGTCTAAATCTCACATTTTTTTAAGTTTTCTAACACTGTCAAGGGCTCTTTAAAGTTGTACAGTAGCTACAGCCTACTGTTGCTATTTACTTGGTTTTTCATACTGAACATATGAATCTGCCAGCAGAAATAGACCACTCATTCTATCAATTCTGCCAGAGTGTGCAGCTAGCACCCTAAGTGCAGCTGCCCCAACCCTCCCCATCTGTCATTCCCATGACGGCCACAGCACCCGCCACCCAGACCATCCCTCTTGCTTTGTCCCACTCCCTCTTAAAACTTCCTACTGTGTTACGTGATACCACCCCTCTGGTATAGCATTCCATTTAGACACCACCCTCTATGAAGTAGTACCTCCTCATCTCCTCCCTAAATCTTCCGCCTCCAATCTTAGTCTGTGCCCCTGTCCCTACTCCTCCTCAGTTTAAACACCCCTTGTGTGCTATCTTTGTTTATCCCTCAAATACTTGAATGTTTCAATCAGATGCCCCCATCGCTTCTCTCTTCCAGTGTGTACATATTCAGCTCATTCAGCCTGTCTTCGTAGGCCTTGTCCTCCATCCCTGTAACATTTTTGTTGCCCTCCGTTACCCAATATCCTCTTCAGATATGGCTGCCAGTACTGCACACGGTACTCCAAGTGCGACCTGACCAAAGATCTGTAGAGGGGCAGGATCGCCTCCCTATGCCTGGACGAGAAACCCTTGTGATACAGCCCAGCATCCTGTTTGCCTTAGCTGCTGCTTTCCTGCATTGGGCAGAGTTGTTCATGCTCCCTGTTACCAACACACCTAGGTCCTTCTCTTCCTCAGTGATCCCCAGCCTCACCCCTCCCAACCAGTAGTCCCTCCTTGGGTTCTTTGTCCATGAAGTGCATAACCTTGCACTTTTTGCATTGAATCCCAGTTGCCACTTCTCCAACCATACCTCCAGTTTGGCTAGGTCTGCTTGTAGTTGTTCCCCATCTATCCTCTTTGTCCACCACTGCTCCCAGTTTGGTATCATCTCTGAATAGACTAACCCTGCTCCCAACTCCATGTGCAATATCTGAGTTAAAGAGTCCAAAGCACAGGACCCAGCATTGAGCCCTCGGCACACTGCAAATCCACCGGTCTAGGTGTCGAGTGCCCCCCACTACCACCGTTACAGCTTCCCTGTAGCCAGTTCCTTATCTAGTTTGTCAGCTTCGTCCCCACCCCTGCAGAAATCAGCTTCCCAGTCTCCCATGAGGCATTGAATCGAAGGCCTTGCTGAAGTCCAAGTACAGGAAATCTACAGCATGACCCATATCCAGCTCTTTGTTACCCAGTTGTAATATTCAATTAGATTGATCTAACAAGACCTCCCGAGACGAACCCATACTGCTGCCCATCCTGGAGGTCATTACCCTCGAGGAACAACACCAGCCTCTCCTTCAGTATTGTCTCCATAAGTTTACTCACTATGGAAGTGAGACTTACAGGCCGATAATTTCCTGGCTTGTCCCTAGGGCCACTTTTGTGTATGGGTACAACATGGGCCACCCTCCAGTCCTGAGGCACACATCCTGTGTCCAGGGAGGTGCTGAACAGATCTGCCAGCGGCTTAGCCAACACCTCCGCCATCTCCCTCAGCACCCTGGGGGTGGATTCCATCAGGACCTGGTGCCTTGTCCACCCTAAGGACACTTTGCTTAACTACACTATATAAGTGCGACTGTTTCACTTGTCACTGTTTGATTGTTCCTGTTCTATAGTTAGATAGTATTGAGTTTAATTGATAGAGTCTGTTTTGTTACACTTGGTAACCAGGTAAGGCCCACTAGGCACAAGTGCCTGTTTTCAAGGACAACCCAGGAGCACTGGGGAGGTTAAGTGACTTGCTCAGTCACACAGTATGCGAGTGGAGGTTGTAGGAATCAAACCCAAGTCTGCTGGATGTGCCAAGCTCATTCACACATTCTAACCTCTAGGCTTTGAGTTATTTACTGTTCTTAGATACGATTAAATTATTGAACCTAAATAGTTAGTAGTCTGTAATAATTTGGCCTACTACTCCGTAGTTAGTACATGTGTCTAACTAACCAGTTGTCACTATCAGTATGTATCCTTACAAATTTGTATCCTGGAACATAAAGGGTATTGGTACTCAATAAAGAGAAAGAAAAATCCTGTCCTACCTAAATAAGAAAAATGTTGATTTTGCTTTTGCAAGAGACTCATTTAGAGCTGCGAATCTGCTAAACTGTCTAAGTCCTGGGTCTCCAAGTACAATTTAGCTCTTACAACAGTAAGCAGCGGAATGCAGCTATTCTCATCAGAAAAGGGATTCATTTGTACTCTAAAGCCACATCTCTGACCAAAGAATAATAATAATAGCTTTTATTTATTGAGCGCCTTTCACATTATCAAAGCGCTTCACACAATCACAGACAATTCATTAAAATATAATTAAAATCACAACAGATCAGGAAATGCCTTCATCCATAAAAATGTTTTCAGTGCCTGCTTAAAGCTCCACACAGTTCTGCATTCCAAGCTGACGAGGCAGAGAATTCCAGAGGTGGGGCAGCAAACATAAAAGCGCGAGCCCTAGATGAATTCAAACTAACCCTCAGAATCTCCAGCAACCCCTCGTCAGCTGAGCGGAGCTGTTGCACAGGGGTGTAAGGAGTCAGAAGCTCTTTAAGTAATCAGGACCAGGTCAGAAGGTAGATGCCAACTACTGTCTGGTACCCTTGACGGATCTTTGCAGCAGTGTCTGACTGGAACTCCTTCCTCCCTCCACCTTATCATGCTCCACTCTTCTTAAGTGCCAATCCATCCTACTTTTCTCCCTCTCTGCCTCCATAGTATCCACCTGCTTTCACTGATGACCATTCTTCTCTTTTCCTGTCCTATATCCTTTCCCACTTCCTGCTCCTCCTTGCCTCCTTGGTTTTCCTACTATCTCCACCCCCTGCACCAAGATCACTATCCTGTCTTTGGATTCCGCTGCCTCTGCCCATCCTGAAGCTGACTAGCAATATGATTTTGCCTAGTAAACATTTCTATGGTTTTGCTGGATGGATGTTTTTTTCTGTTTTTCTGCGTGTCTTCAACCTGTAACTGATTTGCAATATGTAATTTCCAACGGTATGTATTTTTCTTAATGTTATTTTGTTAAGTTTATATTTCGAATGTAATGTTAACTCTTTTGTTTATCACTGTAACAGCATTCACTTGCTGAATTTGCATTGTACTATATTGTCTTGTGCTGCACTCCCGGTTGACCCTGAAAAAGGGACTGTAATTGTCTCAGTGGACTTCGCCAGTTACCAAAACTCAATAAATAAATTATGTGCGTACACATTACAGAGCACTACATTAGAATTACATTACATGAGATGGACTTACGGACAGCAGCTAATCTCACATTGGTTTTAACGAAGGGAGGGAGGCTGATTGTAGAGCACGAGGGGCTAGTCTTAGATGGATGATCTCAGCAAGGCAAGGAGGGGTACATTTATGCACAAGCTTATGGATAAAACTCAGGGTGATATACCTCAGCTTAGATTCACAGGGCAACCAGTTCAAGGAATCAAGGATGTCACAGTGGTCCCCAAAGGCGAACCTACCCACCCTGTGATAGGCCTGAGCTAGGAGAGACAGGGCAGCAGCATAAGTGGAAAGCAGTAAGGGAGCACCATAAATTAGCAGTGGGAAGAGGGACAAGGAGGCAATCTTATGGCAAGAGCAGAGGTAAGGAAGGGCAGATGATAAAGGAGGAAAAGTTTCTGGTTAAGTAATTTAGTTATGACTGAGATATGAGCATGAAGAAAGAGAGAGAGAGGGGTATCTAAGGTGATGCCCCAATATTTGAAAGTAGTAACAGGCTCAAGGATATCTCCATTAAGAGAGTTATACAGAGAGGGAGATGGGACGTGAGGAGGAGGCTGATTGGAAGAACAACATACTTTTGTTTTTATTTCGTATAAGGACAAGGTGATTCTGTCTGAACCAGCCTTCAAGAGCAGAGAAGTCAGAAGTGAGTTCTCTGTTTATCTAGTCAGCATCTGGAGAGGAGCAGTAGATGACAGCATCTTCCACATAGAGATGCACCGAGGTTCCTCCGCAGTTGCTGGGTAGGCATTAATGAATAAGGAGAATAATATAGGGCCTAATGTGGAGCCCTGGGGAACACCATGTGTGATGGGTCAGAGACTGGAGAGGGAGAGCCATTCCACTTGATCCTTTGGGACCAGCAGGAAAGGTAACTTTGAACCTAAAGGGGAGGGCACCAGAGTCAAGGCCAAGAGACTGCAGCTGCTGGAGCAGGACACTGTGGTTCACTAGGTGAGCACTTTTGTAAGGTCGGCAGATATGGTGCCAGTGGCAGCACCTCGGTCCATGGCCTGGAAAATATCAGTAGTTACTTTTATCAGTGCAGTGAGGATGCTGTGGTTCTTTCTGAACCATATTGGAATGGGGATAACAAGTTGTGGTGTTCTAGATAATTGTGTAGATGGTTATAGACTATGCATTCTTGAATTTTGGCCAGGGGCACAGAATGGATATGGGTCTAAAATTTTCAGCCACTGAGTTAGGCCCGCTTACATGAAATCAACATAGAGCAAGTTGCATAGGAGATAATCAGTGTTCCTCAGGAGTAGCACGAAAGAGAGAAGTAAGCGGGACTAGTAGAGGGAAGGAGAAGGGAAGGGGAGGGAATTGGAGGATTTACAAGGGAGATGTATAGGCACAAAACTCATGTGGCAAGGGCAGGTGAGAAATGAAGGACAACCCAGGAAAGCAGTGGCAGCAAGAAGTCACCAGGAGCCAGTCTTTCAGGCAAGATTTGAACTGGCAGTGGGTGTCAATGGAGCGGAGCTTGGCAGGCAGTTTATTCCACAGCATAGGAGCTGCCACTGATGAGGCTGTACCTCCCATATTGGTGGATACCCTGGGAATATTCAGAGGGAATGCTGTTTGAACAGAGGCAGCGGTGTAAAGCTCAGACCTTGAGGAGGGCAGCAAGGGAGATTTCTGGCCAGTATGGATGGCGGAATCCACCATGCAGCAAAGGGTGAGGTTGAAGCAGCCTTGCAGCAGAAGCCATCCTAGCAAATTGTAAGGGACAGTGGTGTGTAGTGAAAGGCCATCAAGGCCAAATGACAGGCACTATTATAGGCAGAAGAGAGCTTGGCCATAAGGGTTGTGGATGTCCTAGCATAAACGGGAGCAGTAGTCCAGGAGTGGGAGTATATTTCCCTGGACGATGGCAAGTCAGGCCTCCGGGTGAGGTATTGTCAGAATCTGTGGGCAGCACCTAATTTTGGTGAAACCTTCAAACTACTGAGTTGATGTGCTCAGAGAAATAGATGATGGGGTTGAGTAGAACTTCTAGGTATTTGAAAGTATTGACATCTTCAAGGGCTTGGCCATCAGGGGAGACAATGTTGAGAGGGGTGAGTTTGGATTTGGCTAGGAAGAGCTTGGATCCAAACAGCATAGATTTAATTTTTTAGCATTAACCAGGAGGAGGTTATCAGCAAACCAGCTGTGGGCTGCAGCATAGTTTTGAGTAAGAACAGAGGAAATGCGGCAGGGGATTTATTGCTATAGAAAAGTACAAGGTCATCAGCATAGAGCAGAAAGTGGCATCTGAGACCGTCCGAGGGAAAGGAAGTTAATACAGAAAGAGAATAGAAGGGGGCCCAGAATGGAGCCCTGGGGACACCTGTCGAGATGGGCAGGGTGGGGAGCAGGCAGGGTCATAGGTAGCTCTTGATCCAGGTAGTAACCTCCTGAGAACAGCCAAGGCAACATAGTTTGGAGAGGAGGAGGGCATGGTTGACCATGTTGAAGGCTTTAGAGAGGTCTACGAAGACCATGCGGTGGCATTACCATGGTCCATGTTTAAGAGGATGTAGTCGGTCAGTAGTGTGAGAGCGGTGGCGGTGGAATGGTTCTTGGCGGAAGTCATGCTATTGGCTACACAGGAAATTGTATTTGCCCATGTGCAGCAAGCTGATGGTGGATAGCCTTCTTGAGTAGTTTGCTAAGGTGTGGGAGGATGAAGATTGGACGGTAATTGTCTGTGGATAGAAAGTCACCGGCTTTGAAGATGAGAATCACCTTGGCAGTCTTCCAGGGTCGGGCATGGAGGAGGTGGAAAGAGCAGGTTAAAGATACAAGAACTTCACGATGACTATTCACTTTCAGTGAATCAGGGTTGGGGTCAAATAATTAAAATAGGTGCGATGAGGAAAGGGTCTAGCTTTATTTACAAAATACTAATTAATTCCATTCCATTTTAGTCCCTGACCTCCTCAGCTAAGTTGAAGTGGGAAACTGAACTTGTGGTCCCAATCTCCGACCAAGAATGGAGCTCTACCTGGGAATATGCCCGTAAGACCAACAGAGAACTCCAAGGTAAGCTAATAAATATTGCACCACTTTTACCTTTCTCCCATTAGACTACTGGAGCTAGGCCTGGCGACAGATAGCTCTTGTTGGAAATGGCAGCAAAAAGCACTGGCCTAGTACATATGTTCTGGAAGTGTCCTCTTTGACTAATCTCTGGCTAAATGTTCATTAAATATGTCAAAGTGTCCTGTCCATCACATTTCCTATTCCCCACTATGTGTATGCTTGGTATCTTCTCAGACACTACCTCCGTCTCCCACCAACAGGAACTTTGGCTGTCTGTTGCAGTTTTGGTTCATGGAGTGCCTTATTCTTAAGTATTGGGGGAACAAGTACCATCTTTAAATGAATAGTTTAATCAAATGAGCTATACTGCAAACAAAAGAATTGTATATACACTCACAAACAAGCAGTACAGGTTCTTTAAAGTATGTGGCCCTTTTTTCAATTTAAGAGTCAGTAGGAATTCACCTTTAAAACCTGTTACTATAGATTTTATATTACACCTGTAACATACAGCTCTCAATGGCTCCCTTTAAGGACTGTATTTTTAACTCTGATTTTATGCCAATAGCTCCCAGTTAGGCCTAATTTAGGTGGTGCATAGAGAGTAACAGGCCTTGTTTTACTGTTTTTGTTTAATTACTATCTAATGTATCTGTTTAAATTCTGTTCTACATTGTTAACTGTAACTGTAAAATGTATTACCATGTTTTGGTTCTTATGCAAAAAAATAGTAATATGATGGCTGATGACAAGATGGCAGCCATGCTGGGCTCCGTCTGCTTGGACTTTAATGTCTAAGCTGAAAACTGCACAAAACACTGCTCAGAGATTTTCTTTGCTAGCGCTTTTGAATCAGCCTGTAATATAGCCAAATTTGGGGATGAGGTCCTGTATTTTGGCCTCAATAAGGTTTTCAGCTAGAGTTTAGATTAAGAGGATTAGTGTTGGGTAGGGCATGCATAGTGAGGTAGTATAGAAAGCTTAGGAAGCTAAGGTTTTATTTTTAGTTAGGAAAAGTGCTCAGTAAAAGTTTGCTGCAGTACATCGATACAGTTGGTGGTGTGTTTTGGTTGTGGAGGAGCAAATTGAACACTCGGGTACTCACCCTACAGCAGGAGGAAGAGGAGCGGTGCTGGCGAAAGGACTGGAGTATTGATCATCTGGTTGTTGTGGGGACCGCTGGCCAACTATTGTGGCAGGATTTTCGGCAGATGTCCCGTGCAATTGAGGAACCCTATGTTGCTTGCTGGAGGCCGCCTTGTGGGCTTAGGGGGTCTGCAGCACTGGGGCTGTGGTTGAGCGGTGGGGTAACTGGTGAGGCAGGAGGTGGGAGCCCGCTGCCTCCCCGGGAGAACCTCGCCTGTCTCCCGCTGCCTGAAAGTGATCTGTGGTGCGGATCCTGGGCCGGAGAGAGGCGGCCCTTCTGTTTCCTTCTGTTCCAGTGGACCGAAAATCATTCTGTACTGCATCTTTGGTCTGTTGGCCTGTTGCCCTGCTGGGATGAACTGTTCATGAATTGAGGAACCAAGTCGGGAATCAAGACTTGGGAGAGTTGTTTGTTTTTCCGTTGTTGGACTTTCCTGTTTGCCGGGTGAGTGCCTATTATCTGTAACAGTCTGATAACAGGCTGCTCTGGTGAGAGGAGAGCAGTCCTGGAGATATTCTTGGATGGGCTCCTTTTGACGAAGTGCTTTTTGTTTGGACATGCAGCTCATCTAAGATTTGGGAACTATGGTGGTGTGATTACTTTTGCTCCCTCTGCACAAAAGTTGTTTGAGCCTGGGAAAGGTTTGGACTTTCGGACTGGGCAGTTAGTTTTCTTCCTGCTCTGGACTTCCTGTATGCTTGTTTTAGTAATCTGAATTTCAGCACACTTGTTTACCTGTGTTTCTTACCCATGTGATAATTTTATTGTTATTTTTATTTGATTAGTGTGACTGGGTGGGAGGGATAAGTGATTGTGTATGTGGTATGTATGGTTTCGGTTTGATTGTACTAGTGTGTGATTGGTGTGTGTGGGATTTATTTAGTGAGGTTTTTTGCTGTTTTGGGGGCCTTAGTTGGCTGGAATGTGTCTGGGGGTGTTGGGGGAGCAGGGTGGGCAAGAATTGTATGTGGACGTCCCAGCTTTTGGACTTATGGTCCTTCACTGACCTCCCAGTTTCTAACAATACAGCACATCGCTGTCAGGAGGTCGGGATAATTTATTTATTTAACAGACTTTAGGATTACAACCTTTGAGTCACGGACTCATTTACAAAGGCTCTCGTCAGAAAACAAACATAAACACTTAATACATATAGACATAGAATGGCAGCTAAAGCTTACAGTTCTTTTAGTTATACAATATTGCAGAATCAAGATCAGCTATACATTGCATTGAATGTGTTGCGAGAGCTGTATTTTACGGTTTTCAAGAGAACAATAAGTTTTCTGATAGAGGGAGGGAGTAACAGGTTTGATATTTACAGCTAAGTAGACAATTAGACAGATACCTTGTGAGTGCAGCCAAAGGAGGCATTGTTAATACGTAATGTTTGGTAGCCTATCGGTGGGAGCTCCAGTGGCAGGGGTGGTCCCGTAAGATGATAGATAGATGACCCAACACTAGCTGGTACATTGGCAGCGCCGTGAAGAGAGAATGTGCTCTTTGAGGGCTGACTTGAAAGGTCCTAATTTGGAGATGGAGGAGACGCCAGAGAGGAGTTCATTGTACCAGGCTGGGGCCCTGTGTGGGAATGACCTTTGGGCTGAGGAGGTTCTAACCTTCGAGATGGACCACACCTGTCAATTGGCAGTGCAGGTGTTCACCGAGGCGTGGGAGGGTAGGAGAGAGGCAGAAACCCCCAAGGGGTAAGCTCCAGGTGTATTTTCTTTGTGAGGAGGCATATTTGATAAAATAGCCTTTCATCCAGGGTAAAGAGATTTGTCAGGGCATATAGGGTACAGGTATGGCACGCTTGTCTGCCCTGGTGAGGAGTCTGCATGCTTTGTTTACGGCACGGTGGATTTTGTTAAGGGCTGTGTGGTCAGCAGCCGAGTAGATAGTGAGCCCGTGAATCGACTAGGGAGTGGACTGAGGGGTGGCAGTCAGATTAAGGGCTTCCGGAGGTAGGCAATCCTTGTGCTTATACAATAGGCATATATGGACATTTATGGCTGTTGATAGAGTGTCAATATGTGAATGGAAGGAGAGGCTGGAATCAAATGTAAGACCCAAGTATTTATATGTATGTACCTGTTATAGGGGAAGGAGAGCATGGGAGAAGATTGTTACTAAGCATTCTTGGCCTTATTCTGTCGATGGGCAAAGAGCATAGTCTTTGTCTTTTTACATTGACCACAAGTCTTTGGTCTATGACCCAGTTTTCAATCTGGTTAAATGCATGTTAGAGGGAGGACTACAGTACTGTGGGATCTGGGTGTGAGGCAAAAGAACCACATTGTCCACATAGAGTAGTAGGTTGCCAGAGCAGGAATTGGGCAAGGTGTTTAGGTAGATGCTGAATAATAGAGGGCCAAAGATGGAGCCCTGAGGAACCCCAGCGCAGACTGGCAGGGTGGTTTAGAGGGTGTTGTTTATTTTGACACATTGTGATCTAGCTGTGAGGTAACTGGTAAACCAGGAGACGGGTCCTTGGGACAGACCTATGTATGGAGTGTGCTTAAGAGTAAGGGGTGGAGACTGTATCAAAGGCCTTTGACAGGTCGATGAAGACAGCTCCAGCTAAGTGTTTTCTATCCAGGGCAGAGTGAATAAAATTAGAGAACTCAGTGAGAGCCGTAGTTGTACTGTGCCCAGATCTGAAGCTATGTTGCTCCTGCAAAGTAGGTTATGAGCAAGTAGGTACTCCGTGAGTTGGATGGCTATAATTTTTCAAGGGATTTTAGAGTGGTGGGAGAATGGATATGGGCAGTAGTTATTGGGGGAGGTGCTGTCACCACTCTTCAGTATTGGGTGACTGTGGCAGTCTTCCGGCTGCTGGAACTGCCCCAGACATAGGGAGCGGTTAATGAGGTCAGTCAGTGGGAGAGGACTGTATCTAGTACTGGATGTAGGATTCTCATATCAAAAGAATCTTTGCAATAGCAAGAGCCACTGAGTGCTTTCATGAAAAAGGCCTCCCTCATTCATAGAGATCACCCTGAGATGGAAGGGGGATGCTGGGTGTTTGGGGCAGGGCTGCAGGAGTGAGGTCGAAGAAGTTATTTGGGAGTACTGCACTAAGGTCAGAGAATGATGAGTTGAGGCAGTTGGCAATGGCCAGCGGGTCAGTGGTAGGGACATTGTTGACAGTTAGTGGGGGAGCTGGATTTGCCATTGAGTTCCTTGATATTGTCCCAGAACAACCAAGCATTCCCCAGGAGGAGGCAAGGGTCATTTGTAGTAGCCTGATTTGGCCTGTTTAATGGCCCAAGTGCATCTGTAAGAGCTGCTTTATAGGCTTGCCTGTCCGCCTGCGTGCGGGATGCGACTGCTTATGTCAGAGATCATCTCTGCACTTTAGCTGTTGGAGCAGTGCAGGCGTTACCCAGGGATTACGTTTCTTGGATTGCTCTTTTGCAAATGGGGCATAGATGTCACATGCTTTATTAAAAGAACAGATGAAATACTCAAGGGCTTCATCTATAGTAGGTGCTCTGGAGATGGGGACCAGTCCCATTGAGTTAAGTATTTTCTTAGTTTTGTGAGGCCTCCGAAAGGAGACAACGCGGGCAATATAGTTTGGTTTGGGTTTCTGCTAAAGACATGACCAGGAAAAGAGGATGGGTGAGTGATCGCTTAGGAGTCTGGAAGGACCACCAGGTCAGAGATTCTGTGGGGTCGATTGGTGAGGAGAAGGTCAATCAGGGTGCTAGAGCCATTAGTGGGGTTCACTCTGGTAGGTTGGCTGATCAGCTGGGTCAGGTCCAGTGCAGCAAAGGTGTCCTTGGCATGGAAGCCGAACTGGCAAGCCAGTTCACATTAAAGTCTCTGACTATGATGTATTCTGCTTTGGGGAAGCCGGAGATGTAGTTAGCAAGGGATTGTATAGCAGGAGCTTGGTTTCTTGGGGGACATATGCAACAGTAAGAATTACAGGGCTCTGGAGGGTCTGGAGTAAATTTTAATGATAAGACTTGGGCACCATGGTCTAATGGAGGTATTGGAAGGGCTTGGCATATCATGGAGACACGGACGTACACAGATTAGGAGGTGCCACACTGGTCAGAGTTGGCAGGGCACCCCATGCACATCGGAAGTCGGCAAGAAAGAGGTGGTTAGGTGCAGAAGGCACCCTGGGTTTTGACGGGTCCTAGAGAGAGGCCAGACGTGTTTGTTTCCCATCCCCTGGGTTCCCACGAGACCAAGTGGGCAGGCAGCCAGAAGGGCGGCACTGTCCACCAATCCCTGAGGACGGTGTGTACAGTGCCAAATTGATCAGAAATAAGATCGCAGTTATTGTGGATCTTGTTTCATTGGTCAATCTGGCATGCATTACAGAGACCTGGGTAGGGGATGATGCTGGCCCGTTCTAGAGGCTACTGCCCCGGTACTCCGCTGTGCACTGCCCGAGAGTGGAATGCAGGGTGAGGTGTGGCCATCTGTTTTAGATCTGAGCTAGGCTTCACCATGCACCCAGTGAGAACACCAAGTTCATTTGAATGTGCGGCCATCCGTGGTGGTCCAGGTGCAGGTTGCAGGATTCTCCTAATTTACTGCTCCCTGGGGTGGCAGGAGAGTTCCTGCAGAAAGTAGCAGATTTTGTCATCAGTGAAACATTGGAGGCCCCAGGTGTTTAGTTCTGGGGACTTCAATGTTTGGGCCAACGATGAATCAATCTAAGCTGGGTTATCACTTCCTCCAGATGATGTCATCTCTGGGTCTGTCGCAAGAGGTTTCTACCGCGACTCACCAGGGTGGTCACATGTTGGACTTGGTCTTCTGCTGGGGTTTGAGATTGATAATCTTAAGATTGATCAGGTTGCTTGGTCTGATCATTGCAGTGGAGTTTTTGCTCAGGGCCCCCGTGAGCCTCCCCTGCAGAGATGGTAGCTACTGCCCTTTGAGGGTTTGACCCGAGGCGTTTTCTGGCGGCGGTCGGCCTATCTAGTGTGGGCAGTGCATGCACAGGGGCGTGGGTGAAGCAGTCACCACCTATAATGAGGCAATGTCTGGGCCTCCAACTCCGTGTCGGCCCAAATCTTCTCACTTGAAATCCCTGGTTTGATGGGAGCTCAAGGTGATGAAGATCAAGGGTCAGAGGTTAGAGTGCTGCTGGCAGAGGACCGGACTGGAGACGGACAGACTGGCCCTGCATGCACACTGTGTTGTGTACTGGGGCAATCAACCGTAAGAAGGCAGTGTTCCTGTCCAGGAGATTGCCGCTGGAAAGAACTGACCAGCTATGCTTTTTCAGACTGTGACCAGGCTATTACATCCAACTTGTCTACAGCGAAAAAGTGTTTACTGATGCTTTATGCAATGAGTTTGCTCGGTTCTTCTCGGACAGTGTCCACCATCAGGCAGGGAGTTCCACCAGTGAGCCTCAGTGTGGCCAACAGTGGTCACCTGGATTGTCCGAGTGCACTCCGCCCGGTGGGGAGTTTAAACCAGTGGAGGTGGCGAGGTCATGGAGGTTGTCTCAGGGCTGAAGCACACATATTGCGAACTGGACCCAGTGCCAACTCATTTCTTAATAGATATGTTGACGCCTGTACAACAGACTGACATTTGAAGCTCGGTGTCGTCCGTTGTCCAGTCCAGCTTTTCCACCTGAGGAATATCGCTAAGATCAAACACCTGGTTCCTCCTGACCTCCCCACCTTGGTACATGCATTCGTGACATCTAGGCTTGACTGCTGTAATGTGTTCTACCTTGGGGTCTCTGGAGGTACCCTCCGCTGATTGCAGCTAGTGCAGAACACAGCTGCCAGACTGTTGACGGGACAGCCTAAATACTGTCACATCACCCCAGTGCTGCATGAATTGCACTGGCTGCCTGTTCGATGGAGGGTTGTCTTTAAGGTGGGCGTGCTCACCTTTAAGGCCCTACATGGACTGGGCCCTGGCTATCTGTCGGACCTTCTAACACCTGCTGCCCCAATCCGCTTCTGCTGATCCTCCTCTAGGGACCTCCTTGCAATTCCCAGGATGAGGTTAAAACCTGCGTGACAGACCTTTAGCGTCTGGCCCTATCCTGTGGAATTCACTTCCTCCATTAGTAAGGAGGCCCCTTCAGTTGAGGCATTCAAACCCGCCTCAAGACCTTTTTATTCAGCCGGGCATTCCCAGACACCGTTCTTTAGATAATGTTTCTCAGATGCTTTTCATAATGGCACTTTATTTATTTATTTTTATTTATTTGTAATTGGATACAACCTTTGAGTATACACTCTTTACAAAGGTTCCACGTCAGGATGTAAAAAGCAGAGACATAGCAAAAACTTGACATTAACACAAACATAAGATTGCTATGTAATACAGAATATACATAAATAATACATTTGAGTAACCTAGACAACTGAAATTAAACAGCGGGAGGAGATTCCCAATTAGCAACGTATGGCATAGGTACTCCAGGGGCCTGTCAAGGTAGAGTATCAGAAAGGGTAGGAGAAAGAAAGGGGAGAATGTGAACGAGGTTTCCCAATTAGTAACGTACAGCATAGATGCCCTGGGGCCTGTCAAGGTAGAGTATCAGAAAGGGACTCTGGCTCCCTCCCAGACCCTCAGAGAATTCTCTTCCATTTTCCTTTTAAGAAAATGGTAGAGACCCTGGATCTGCAAACAGCTGAAGAGATCCAGGATGAAGAGGAGCACAGTACATGGAGCTTATGGGGCTGACACCCTCAAAAAGGCTCCTTCTGCATATCTACAAATTCATTAAGAAGGATGTTTTAGAAATCCTAAAGGCTCCCAATACAGTCACACCCACAGACAAAAAGTGTGACAAAGTATCAATTAGAAAGATCTGGTGTTGAGTTTCTTTTAGTCACCCAGACCATCAGGGTATTGTACAGCAGGCTGCCTGTGAGAAAGCCAGAACTCCTTGTCCTCTCACCCCCGAGGAAGGATTCAAGAAAGGTGGACAGCATAGAAAAAAGGATACCTTTCGGCATCCTAGCAATTCATCAAGCCAGTTACCAGGTCTATGCAGCTCTTTATCAAAAGCTCTTTGGCAGTCAGTAGTGGACAATGCTGAGGCTAACCCTCTTTATCAGTGCTAGAGCTGCTAGACACAGCATAATTGGGCTTGAGGCTTCCAAATACCAGTTTCAGATGGCAGCTGACAGCAGTGATACAGCTGCAAGGTGGATGGCTGGTACCATTGCTCTAAGAAGATTTGCCTGGCTGAGGGCTACCAACCTCACCCAGGACACCCAAACTAAGGCAATGGACTTTTCTGTTGAAGGCCACTCTCTTTGATACCCAGACTGAGGCATATATGAAAAAGTAGATGAATATAAAGCTACTTTTAGGAGCAGCTCAACCAGAGACAGGCCTCTACTTCAGCTTTGTCTTATTCTAGGGAGGCAGGGGCGGATCCTATTTTAGGAGGCCTTTCTTTCAGATACAGGCTGTTTCCCAGCAGCAGTACCAACCACAGCAGACTAGATTTTACAGAGCTAGAGTTAGAAGGGGTTCTCGGAGGGATCCCAATCTGTTCAACCTCAGTAGCAAGCAAAACAGAACCCCTGACTTTCCCTTCAGGCTGCTTCTCCACATCCTGTAGGGGAAGACTCAACCACTGTTTCCAGGAATGGTTAAAATAACCACAGACAAGTGGGTCCTGGAAATAGTGAGTCAGGATCTCTCTCTTGCTGCAAGTCCCTTCCTCCTCCAAGGTTAAAACCTTTGCACCAGCTCCTTCTCAGAAAGAAAACTACTGAGCAGGAGGTACAGGCCCTACTGCTAGAAAAGGCAGTGGGGCCTGTTTCCCACAACCATAGAGGGCAAGGGTTCTATTCCAGATATTTCCTAACAACAAAAAGAATAGAGAATGGTGGCCTATACTAGACCTCAGACTGCTAAACAGGTACCTGGTAAAGCCCAGGTTCAAAATGGTCACAATGTCCATGATTTTGCCAACTTTGCAAAAGGGGACTGGCTAGCCTCCTTGGATCTAAAGGATGCATATTTCCATATTCCCATAAGGAGTCACACAGAAAGTATCTCAGATTCAGACTCCCTCATGCCACTATCAGTTCTCAACACTTCCCTTCAGCCTTACCTCTGCACCAAGGGTCTTTACCAAGTGCATAGCAGTAGTAGTAGCACACCTCAGAAGACTGGGTGTCACAATTTTTCCTTATCTGGACGACTGGCTAATCGTAGAAATCCCACCAACAGGTGTCAGGCCACCTTCAGGTAACCCAGGCTATGCTGCTGTCCCTGGGATTCCTTCTCAGCACCAAAGTCAGTCCTGACCGCTGTGCAGGTTCTGCAGTTCATAGGTACAGAATTGAATACAGTAGTAGGAAGAACTTTTCTCCCTTGGAGAGGGCAGAAAACATTCAGCTTCTGGCAGGCTCATATGCCCTGGGCAGGTCAAAGCCAGCAAAACAGTTTCTTCAACTGTTAGAGCACATGCCTGCAGCAACAAGCGCGAGTCATAGGTGCCAGGTTTCAGATGAGATATTCAGTTCCACCTCAGAGCACACTGGTGCCAAAGGCGGACCCACTCTCAAAGTCAGTACCAGTCACACAAACATTACTACAGGTCATCCAATGGTGGAGGGAACTGGAAAATGTAAGGAAAGTGTTCCATTTCTGCAGGAGCCTCCTCCTGGTTCTAACAACCAATGATTCCCTGTTTGGTTGGGGTGCTCACTTAGGGGATCACACCATCCATGGGACTTGGGAGAAAGCAGACTCACTGCTGCACATAAACCTGCTGGAGATGAGAGCTGTTTATCTGGCCCTTCAGGGTTTCTCTCATCTCATACAGGGAAAGGTGGTACAAGTCAGAACAGACAATACCACAACAATGTATTACATCAACAAACAAGGAGGGACAAGGTCCACTCCTCTGTGTACAGAGACAATGAAGATATGGAGCCTGCTTACTCTCTAAATGCCTCTCTACAGTCAGTTCATCTGCCAGGAAAGGGCAACACCTTGGCAGATGTCTTGAGCATGATAAACCAGGCCCCATCACGAATGGGCATTGAACAAGCAAGTGGTGAATGCTCTATTCAGGAGGTGGGGACCCCAGAAATAGACCTTTTGCTTCCCACCAAAATCACCACTTACCTTTTTATTGCTGCAGGGCCCCAGTGAAGGGACAGTTCCAATGGATGCCTTGATTCTGGATTGGACAGGCAGGTACCTAAATGCCTTTCCTCCTTTTCCTGTGATACTCAGGGTGCTCATCACGCTCAGATCACAACCAGCATCGAGATTCTGATAGCCCCGGATTGGACAAGACTGCCTTGGTACTGCCTGCTGCTCTCAGTGTCTGTGAGCAAACCGATTCACCTCCCTCAGAGGTACAGTCTACTGACTTCCTTTCAGGGGAGGATAGTGTACCCCAATATCAGGTCTCTCAAGCTCAAGGCCTGGCTCTTAAGGACTTAGAATATGCAGATTGCCAATTCTCTGAATCAGTTTTAGAAGTCCTTAAGAGTGACAGGAAGCCTTCCACCAAGAAAACCTATGCCTCAAAATGGAAAAGATTTTCCATTTGGTGCAGTGACAAGGGTATAGTCCCAGCCCAGGCTAGGATCCCAATCCTTCTTGATTATTTGTCTCACTTGCACTCCCTGGGGTTGCAGCACTCAACTCTGAAGGTGCACCTGGCTTCAGTTTCAGCATACCTTTCAGCTAGTAAGGATACCTCCTGGCATCAAACCCTACATTCAAAAGATTCTTTAAAGGGCTCTCTCATTTGTTTCCCCTCACAGGGAACAAGTGCCAGCATGGGACCTTAATATTTGCATTGCCCAGCTTATGCTTCCGCCCTTTGAGCCTATGGCACCTGCAGAGCTTAAATTTCTTAACAGGAAGGTAGTTTTTCTGGTAGCAATCACTCTGCCAGAAGAATAAGTGAGCTACAGCCCTCTGTGTGGAAAAGGACTATGTTTCTTGCCACAGGGACAAGGTGATGTTGAGAACTAATAGGAAGTTCCTCCCCAAGGTGGTTTCTGACTTCCATTTGAACCAGTCTATAACACTGCCAATTTTCTTTACTTAACACTCTAGCTCAGGTGAGCATAGATTGTACAGCTTGGATGTAAAAAGGCATTGAGTTATTACATGACTCATACCAATAATCATAGGTAGGACAGACAACCGTTCCTCACCTGTGAGGAAGTAGGTAAAGGTACTCCTGCTTCAAAGAGGACTATCTCTTGATGGATAGTCCAGTGTATTCAGTTTTGCTACTCAATGGCAGGCAAGGTTCCTCCCTCTGGTCTTAGGATCCACTCTAAAGGCACAGCTGCCACTGTTGCAGCTGTCGGAGAGGTACCTCTAATGGAAATATGTAAAGCAGCTACCTGGATGTCAGTCCATACCACCAGCATCACAGCCTGGACACCCAGTCCAGGAGTGATGCCAGATTTGGCATAGCAGTCTTGCATAGTCTTTTCCTAAATAGATTCTGGCCCACCTCCTTGAGGTACTGCTACATAGTCTGCAAGAATAATACTATTAGTGGATTCCTGGGGTTACTCCTGCCCATGCCTCCTCTTTCAGAATCAGTAACAAGAAAAATCCTCTCCACAGCTGATAAGATATGTAACTGGAGTGGCATGCCTCCTGCTGGCACCTTCTAATAATGTCTTAACTGTAGGTTTTTTCTAAAGGCATATCTGATTTCATAAAAAGGGACATTTGTTTATACCAGTCCTTTGGTTAATGTTATTTGCCCAGTTGGGCATTATTTTCTATAATTATTTAAATAGTAATTCACATGTTGTTATAGCCTCTTTACAGGCTTCTAAGAAATCTGAGGTAGAATGTAGGCAGTTGACACTGGGCAGTTTGAAAACAGATGCACAAACTAAGCATTCCATGATTAGCATAGCATTCTATTCTCTGTGGGCAGTGCTGGCTTAAGGAGCAAGAGTAATATTATCAGTGGATCCCTTTGGAAGAAACAAGATTACTACAGGTGAGTAATTTTTTCATCCTGCCCCCAATATTGCATATGATTTGGGGCCACCACCCATAAAATTCTATCCTGCCACCTTGATCCCCTACTGCTCTGAGACCAAGATTTCATCCCCTGGGCCAGAAGGAGATTACTGAATTAATCCACTGCTTGGGCATCTCTCACAATGTGAATGCCTCAGCAATTGCCAGGGTTTTAACCAGGCTACAAACAGACATTGCAAGAAAGCCTTAGAAGCTTAAGTCATTAGAGGACAAACAGCATGAGCTGCAGGTGGCTTTGCCGTCATCTCCCACTCCTTCTCCCCACAGCTCACTGTCGACCTGCTGCTCCTAGCGGTTGAGTTGTCGCCTGTTGATTTATCAAAGAAAAGGAGAAAGCAGCTAAACCAGTGAAAAACACCACCATGCTGATAAGGACAAGCACTGGCATCATGACAAAGATGGTTCTCCTACAGGACTCAACTCTACTCTTAAAAAGGTAAGTCTGCTGAGAAAGACAGATCCCAGGCTAAGTCCTGAGGTTCTGCTGCCCCTGACCATCTCTCAGATGCCACAGGGTCTGGCACTGGCTGTAATCCTCAACGGGGATTCACAGCCGATTCCACTGTCGGGCACTGTCCCATTGCTGTATTAGCCATTAACAACCCTATCAAGGTCCATTGATGTGCAGGTGATGTTTTAGTCTATGTCTGAACTATTTCAAAAGCTTCTTCCCTCGCTCCACCATCAACGTTAAACCTGTTGCCACTGCATATATCTGAACTATTTTGAAGGCATCTGCCCTGGCTACACCATCGACACTAAACCTGTTGCCACTGCCAAGTCTGCTGCAATGAACTTCGTTAAGATTCTGGTACTCCCTATGCGGGTTACTTTAGCTAGCAAGGAGCTTCCTTCTTCAGCGCCTGGTCTGTCAACCAGCTGCCTATTTCTTTTGAGGAGGAGGAGGAGCTGGAATATAATCCACACTTGATGGAGGAGGAAGAGCAGGAAGGTATGAACCCCTGATGTGGTAAGCTTCAGCTCCACTTTATCTTCCTGTAGTGAGGACAGTGTATGTTATACACCCAGATCCCCTCCTGAGGATGTGTCTTTACATACTTTTCTGCAGCAGATCCAGCCCAAACTTGGCTATACTGCTGAAGAGGAAGATTTCTTAAAAACCTCTGTGAATTCTTAGAGGTTTCTGCCGTGCTACAGTTAGTGTTCTTCCCATTCATTCAGCTTTGGATGATGCTACTACGGCTGCTGGATGCAAGCCCAGTGCTTTGCCTGCCGTTCCTCATAAGGTGGATTTATATCCTGCCCTTCAGTAAGTTCTGTTATTCCACACAATCTGGAGTGGGTCTTGTGGTTATTATGGCTGTGCATGACAGATCTAAAGCTCCTAAACTCATGTGTTGTCTTCTTCCTGACAAGAACTAATTAAGCTGGATGTGATGGGCAAGAAGACATGTGCTTTAGCATCCCTTGGCCTAAGGATGGCCAACTACCAGGCTTACTTGATTAAATATCAGAGCAGCCTATGGTTATGGCTGCCATGGCCAGCAAGCTGCCTGATAGACCAGATACAACTGAATCCCACCAGAATGTTGCCCATTGTCTGGAGGCTGGTAAGTACCTCTTATGGTGTGCTTATGATGCCTATGATGCTGCTGCTCATGCAACCACTTCCGGCATTTGCCTACACTGCCACTTGTGGGTACATGTGGCTGGCTTTGCCACTAATGTCCAGCAGTCGATCCTTAATGCTGCCTTTAGAGGTAAGCTGCTTTTTGGTTCGATGTTGAGCCTGCTTTTTGGGACCCACAGATACCTAAAATTACCTTGTGGTCCCTTCATATGCATAATTCTAAGCCTCTGGGTCAGGGTCAGGGTTCCTTTCATAGGCCCTGTGCCCACCCTGGTACAGTCTGTTCCAGAGGACCTGGCCATGGCTCCCAGCAGACCCAAGCCTCCCTTCAGGCACCTTGCCTCCCAGTGCCAATACTAGGTCACCAAAAGTGCGGGTCTTGGCGCACCTGCTGCCTCTGGAGCCTTCTAACTCTCTTCTTACTCCCCAAACCCCAGTAGAGCAGGGTGTTCTTGTGGGAGGTTGCATCCCCTCTTGCTTCTGAAGTGGAAGGAGATCACGACAGATGCTTGAGTGCTAGAGGAAGTTCAGCAAGGACATGTTCTAGAACCCTCTCTGTCCCCACCATACATCCTCCCTTGCTGAACTGTTACCGTTATAAAGTGATCTGCAGATTATTTGTTCCCTAGTTAGTGTTCACTGTGTTATAATAGTGATATTTAGAGATATTCCCTTTAGGGAAACCTGATACTGTCTTTTCCTGTTTCCTGTGTTCAAGCCACAGGATTTTGTCTGCGTGCAGAAGTTGAGCTGAGTTGACGTTAAGAATAAAGCCTGATAAGAAGCAGCTGAAGTGTGTTGGTGTTTACTACATGGTCAATGAGGATAAACCAGGCCAAGAATGGTGATGTTTGGGGCTATGGCAGAGTTTAATGGCACAAGTGACTGGTCCGAATATGTGGAGCATTTGGAACATTCCTTAAATGCAATTAAAATCACAGATGAGGATCAACAACGCTCTGTTTTCTCTCTGTGGCCCAAAGACTTATTCTTTGATCTGTAAGTTTGTGGCTCCACAGCAGCCAGGACTAAAACCCTGCAGGAACTGTGGACATTATTTCAGAACCATATCAACCCCTGACCTTCAGCTGTTGTGTAGTCATTTAAGTTTCATGGCAGAATGTGTCAGCCAGGGAGACAATTGCAGACTGTGTGGCTGGGTTGCGTTTGGCGCAGTTTAGTAATTTGGAAACACTTTGGATTGTACGCTCTGGGACTGGTTGTTGAGTGGAATGCAGGATGAATGCAGTCAGTGCCATTTTTGGCAGAGATAGTGCTTGATTTCAGCAGGGCGGTGGACATTGCCCTTGCCACGGAGGCTGCAGTTCGACAGGCTTAGAGTTCGGAACTCTACGTGGAAGGGGTTGCCATGGTGTATCGAGTGGAACAGCCTTGCTGATCTGCCTTACCATCATCAAAGTCATGCTCTGCACATGGAGGCCTATGGCGAAGCTCTGCTCATAGAGACACAGATGAGCTATGTTTCTGTTGTGGCGGTGCTCACCACTCAGAGACTTGCAGGTTCTGAGAGGAGGAATGTTGGTGCTGCTGGCACCAGGGCCATGTGGCCTGACTTTGTCACTTTGGGAGTATGCCCCAGGGTCAGTCATCCCGATCTACAAATCACCAGGGCTGGACCAATTTTGTAGAAGAAGAAGAACAGGAGGCAGAGGGTGATGATGGAGTCTACTCTGTGTATACGGTTGCTGATCATCGTTCACCTCCTATCTGGGTGCAAGTGACAATGGACAGTCATTTTGTGGCTATTGAGGTTGACCCAGGGCATCATTTTCGGTGATGGGGAGAAGCTTTCACTATCTTGTGGACCCTGCAGAAGCTCGGTACTTCAACCAGCAAGGTGCAACTCGGACATATACAGATGAACTGATTTCATTGGTGGGAAAGATGCTGGTCAAGTGACTTATGGGTCACAGCAGAAGCTGTTGCCCTTATTGGTGGTGTCTGGAGAGGGTCCATGCCTGATAGGGTGTAACTGACGGAAAATGTTGAAACTGGACTGGCAGGGATATGCTTGCTCCAGCCTGTAACACAGGAAGAGGTGTAAGTAGGCAGCTTCTGTATTTTGGCAGGACTGGGGATTTTGCAGGAAACGACTGCCCAGATTGTGGCGAGCCAAGAGGATCAACCCCAATTTTTTCGACCCTGTGTTGTGCAATATGCTCTCCGTGGTAAAGTGGCAGAAGAAATGCTTCATCTGGAGCTGAAAAGGATCCTGGAACCTGTCCAGTTTTCAAAGTGGGCACCCCCATTGTGCCCATGATCAAGTGTGATGGGTCAGTAAAGATTTTGGGACTACAAGATCACGGTAAACAGAGTGGCTAAATTGTACTCTTACCCAATTCCTAAAAGCGAATATTTGTTTGCTTCACTAGCTGTGGGGATGCATCATTTTCAAGCTGGACCTGAGTCATGCTTATCAGCAGTTACTGCTGGATGAGGAATCTAATGAGCTTTCGACTATCAGTACACATCAGGGGTTGTTCAAGTATACCTGTCTACTTTTCGGGTGGCGTTGGCCCCAGGAATGTTTTCAACAAGCAACTGAGGGAGTGTTACAAGGCATACCAAATGTTCTGGTGTATCTGGATGACATACTCCTGACAGGACCAGACCAGGAGTCACATTTGGACACTTTATGGACTGTGCTTCAGAGACTGCAGAAGGCAGGATTGAAGCTCTGCAGGACAAATGTTCATTCTTAGTTAAATCTGTACAGTTGTTGGGTCATGTAATTGATGCACAGGGCCTGCACCCTGTAGAGATGAGGTAAGAAGTAATTGAAGAAGCCCTTGCACCAAGGTCAGTGTCTAAACTGAAGGAATATTTGGTGCTTTTAAATTATTACCACTTATTCTGCCCAAGTTCTCAACAGTGTCAGCACCATTGCATTCTCTTTTTGCATAGCCGGTTCCATGGAATGGGGAAGGCTCAGGAAGCGCATTCTTGGCTTCAGAAAAGTTATTGCAGTCTTCCCAACTGCTGACATTTTGATCCCAAGTTACCTATGGTCCTGGCCTGTGATGCATCACAAGATTGTGTGGGGTCTGTCCTCTCACATGTATTACAGGATGGATATGAGAGGCCCATTGGGTTTGTATCATGCACAATGGCACCATAGAAAAAACTATTCTTAGTAAGACAAAGATGCATTGGCAATAATATTTGGAATAAAGAAATGTCACCAGTATTTCTGTGGATACCAGTACATAGTCATCAAGTATCATAAGCCTCTGGTGAGCCTTTCTGGTGAATGCAAATCAGTGCTCCATTGGTGTCGAGGTGGGCACTGACCTTGTCTGCTAACCAGTATGAATTCAGATATCAGCCTGGAGGGAGGCATTTCAGTGCTGATGCCTTAAACAGGCTGCCATTGCCAGATTACCCAAAACAGGTTCCGGAGCCAGGAGACGTGATCCTGTTATTAGATTTATTAGCAGGGACCCCAGTGATGGCAAATCATATTAGAGGGGAGACCCATTGAGACCCAAAATGGCATCTGTTTTGAGGTGGTTACAGAATGGTGGCCGGGTGGGTGTCAGAGGAGGGCATTAAAGCCATTTTTTCAATGGCGTTTGACTTGGGAATTCATGCCAGCTGTCTGATGTGGGGAAGCAGAGTGGTAGTACCCCATCAGTTGAGGATTAAGATTTTGGGGCAATTATAGACACACATTCTGGCATTTCTAGAATGAAGGGTGGCACGTGGTGTGATTTGAGGAACTGGTGAGCAAGTGTACAGCTTGTCAAAAGACATGCCATGCACCAACCTCGTACCGTGCACCCGTGGAGTGGCCAGATAGTTCCTGGGTGTGGGTGCATGCTGATTTTGCAGGGCTTTTTCTGGGAAAATGTTATTAGTCCTGGTGGATGGCATACTCCAGGTGGCTGGAGGTGCGGTAATGTCTTCGGTCACTACAGAGTCCATTGTGACCAAGCTTAGGCAAATATTTTCCATTTATGGGTTACCAGAAATTTGTGTTTCAGACAATGGGCCCACCTTTACGCAAGGGTGTTTCAAGAATTAATGGAATGTAAAACAGTCTGACATATTTGACTGCACCTTACCACCCAGCCTCTAATGGTTTAGCCAGAAGGGCAGTGCAAACAGTGTAAGAAGGGTTGGCGGTGGTTGGGTTCAAGATCTATGCAAACACATACAGTGAGGTTTTCTTGAGATGTTGGGTTATACCACATGCAACAATGGGTGTGTCGCCAGTGGAGCTATTGTTTACAGGGCACTTTGCTCCCATTTGGATTTGAGCCATCCAGTTTGGGGACCAAAGCGCAAAGTCAGGAAGAATGCAGGGGCCAGAGGCCATAGGACAGACCTGAGTTCCTTGCAAGTTGGAAATTCTGTTTGGGTAACAAGTTTTGGAGACAAAATCATCTGGTTCCAAGGGTGTTGTGTGCACAAACAGGTCCATTGTCTTTAAGTTGCAGCTGGCATCGAGGAAAGTGGTAAAAGACATATGGACCATATCCGTGGGGTACTGGCAAACATACCTCCTCAGTTGGAGGACTGGAAGCGAATACAGAGTGGACAGCATGGAGAATTGGGAAATCACAGCAGGGGTACCAAGCACGACAGTGGCAGTAGACTGTAATGGAGTAATGGAAGGGGTGAGACACCCAAGGATGTTTCATAGATGGCCCCTGAGCAGGACTGAGATACAGGAGTTGTGGTTGAAGGAGAGGTGTCACCTTGAAGTGATCTTTGGTACCTGTGCTTCATGAGTCAAAAGGATCATAGGGTGTTAGACAGGTTAAATCTGTAGTCAGATTTTAGAAAAGGAGGGCTGTTATAAAGTGATCTGCAGATTGTAATTGTTATTTGTTCCTAGTTAGTGTTCACTGTGTAATAATAGTGATATTTAGAGATAGTCCCTTTAGGGGAAACATGATACTGTCTTTCCTATTTCTTGTGTTCAAGCCACAGGAATTCTGCCTGCATGCAGATGTTGAGCCGAGTTTCTGTTAAGAATGAAGCCTGATAAGAAGCAACTGAGGTGTGTTGGTGTTTACTACCGTTAACCTCTGATCATGCCCTCCTGCTGGAGAAGTTCAATCCCTGCTCTGCAAGAGGGCCATAAAGCCTGTTCTGATTCCAGAAATTAATCAGGGCTACTATTCTTGGTACTTCCTTGTACCAAAATGGACAGGATATTTACCTCCTTTCTGTACCTTTGAGACCGCAACCTGTTTATAGAATACAGAAGGTTCGAGCCAGCCCAGTGGTGTTAAGGGCTGAGGCGCTGGATGTCTTACCTCGCCCTACACCGGCAACCCAGGTTAGGGAGCGGACTCTGGTAGTCAGAGTGCCAGCATGGGAGGGTGGGTGAGAGAGGTCAGAGCAGAATTGAGCAAGCCAGAAGGCAGCTCTCCTCTCCCGAGGTGGTTGCTGCCTCCCGTAATCCCACTGCCATCGGTGGTGGTCGGTGGCAGGGACAACACAAAGGAGGGTACCTTGAGATGCGGGCGTATACATGCCTCCCTCACGTGCTACTCGTCTCACTAGGGGGCCGGGTTCTGAGAGAAAGTTAAAAAATACCATAAAAAAAATCTGGGAAAAAAAAAGAATACAGAAGGTTTCACATGATCTCTTTACAGTCCCTGCTTCCCACAGCTGTTGCAAGGGATTGGCTATGTGCCCTAGATATGACAGACGCTACCTCCATATTAGTATTTGCACGTCCACAGACAGTATACCTGTGTTTTATGCTCCAGGGCTCTCACTATCAGTTTTATGCATTGCACTTTGGCTTGTGCTGTGCAGCGCATATCTTTACCAAATGCTATGCAGTGGTTGCAGCCTCCCTCAGAAGGGAGAGCCTTTATGTTTTTCCATGCTTCAATAATGGCTTGAAGGCCTCCTTGACGGAGGTGATTATTTACTCATTTTTCTGCACCAGACAGCTGTTCAGGCAGTTGAGCATTCTGGTGAATGAACCAAAGTCATTTCTCACTCTGTGCCAGCATCTCAGATACATAGACGTGGTTCTGGACAAGGCACGGGTTGGACATTTCTTCCTTCCGACCATACTATGGCATTGGTTGCCCAGGCTCAGCTGGTCTCTTCTAGTGACTGTCTCAGCTAGATGTCTTCTGTAACTAATAGACTGCATGGCTGCTGCTGTTTTCACTGTCCCGCTGGTGCATCTGCATAGAAGGATTCCACAATGGTTCCTTCATGCCCAGGGGGCTCAGCAGTCAGGTGAACTGGAATGTCTCATACAAGTGACTCCTCCATTCCCTGCTCTGGTGGTTGGACCACTCCAACCTGAAGACAGGATCCCCCTCTCTGCCCATCCCCTCTTCTCGTGATGATGATGTGTGCCTCATGTTCAGGATAGGGTACCAATCTGGGCCCCTTCCGGACTCCAGGTCAGTGGTCTTCCTTGGATATGGTTCTGCACAGCAACACTCTGGAGATGAGGGTGGAGGGTGGTTCTGCTTGACCTACAGGCCTTTGCTACCCTCCTTCAGGGTCACCAGCAGTAGATCTGTACAGACAACATTTTGATGATGTACTACATCAACCGCCAAGGTGGAGTCCACTGTATGCTCTCTGCAGAGAGATGATGAGAGTCTGGCATGTGGGCCGTGGAACACTATATGTCCTTTTCAGTCATCTTTCTGGTCGGTACCTCAGTGCCCAAGTGGATCATCTCAGCAGGTCACAGGTACTCTGCCATGACTGGGGCTTGTTGGACACCATCATGGGTGATCTCATAAAGTGGGGCCACCTAACATCATCTTTACACAGTGGAAAACTGTCACTTTTCTGATCGCTTGCCCAGGGCTTAGAGTTTTTGGTGAGACATGTTGTCCCCTCTTGGAAAGGGAAGTTCATATATGTATTTCCTCATTCCTCTGATACAGAGGATTCTGATCAGTTGCAGACCAACTCAGCCACCCTGATTCTCATGGCTCCATACTGGCTCTGACAAATCTGCTTCCCTCTGATTCATCAATTGACAGTGGAACCTCCTGTGTTGCTCCCTCTAAGGATAGGACTTCTATCACAGGAGCAGAGCTCACTGGTGCATCCGGATCTTTGATCCCTGCACCTCCATGCCTGGCTCCTGAGGACACAGAGCTCTCCTGTTTTATTGTTTCCAGCAGTTGCTGTTTTTCTGCTGGTGGCTCGTAAAGCTGTCTGTAAGGTACACCTATTCACAAAATGGAAACTTTTTTGATTTGGTGTACTGCTCATCAGTTGGCCCCTTTAACATGTCTAGTCAGTCAAATTATGGACTATCTTCTGTCCCTTACAGATGTGGGCCTTGGGTTGTCCTCGATAAAGGTTCACTTGGCTGCAGTGTCAGCTTTTCATGCCCTTACCAACCGAAAGATGGTGGCCCAGCTAGAAGTTTCTCACAGGTTCTCTAAGGCATTCTGCTTCTGTGCCCCCAGTACATGATCCAGTTCTAGTGCTGGACTTTAATCTGGTTCTGGAGACCCTTACTGTGCCTCCTTCTGAGTTTGCTGCTACTTGTGAGATGCGCTTTGTCTCTTGGAAGACATTGCTCCTCATGGCTATGATGTCTGGGTAGACATATTTCTGAATTGCAAGCTCAACTTGTGGAGCCTCCTCACCTTGTTTTCCACAAGGATTGGTTACATTGTGTACCAGTCCTCATTCAAACAACATGAAGTCTTGCTGTATTCTGACTATATGCAGTTAGCCCCAGCACTTGAACTGCTCCGAGAGTAAGGGTTAACTCTATGCAAGGGCATAGAACGTTGAGCTTGAGCTCAGTTTTCAAACCTCTGTCTGTGGTACTCTGAAGTGTAACTGTCAGATTTCTTACTCCGCCTAATCAGAAGTCGCCCGAGATCCCTCCCGCGCTTTTGTTCGGTAAAAGTTCGAATCAGTCGGTTATTTCAACTGCTACTTCTGTAAATTCGTATTCTTACCTCTGTCTCGTACCAGTAAGTGTGTAGTAGGTAGTGGTTATTTTAGTGATTTTTGTTAGAAATTGCTTTAACTTCGGTTCTTGCCGGTCAGTCAGGTTCAGAACTGAAACTTATTTTGATTTGTTGTATTGCTATATTTGTGTGTGGTTTTCCGGTGCTTATTGGTTCCTAAAAATCTGATATTTTAGGATTTTTAACCGACCCTGACACGGTTGGAACCGATAAGTTGGTAGTCGCCTGCTTAACCGCTGTATAGGGTGACTTTGATATTTAAGGCATGTCTGAGAAACCCAAAAAGAAAATCGGCCAACTGGGTTTCAACACTGTACCAAGTGTAAGGAGGCTCTTGTGAAGGCCGACCCACCTCTGCCTGTGTGTATTGTCTGGGGTTTGACCACCTCAAAGAAGACTGCCAGATCTGCAAGAACTTTCCCAAAGCCACTCTGGAAAAATGTTTGAGTAGGCTGAGGGAGAGGGAGGCCGAAGTCTGCTGACCCAGTTGGCCAGCCCGGTTTAGTGCGATTGAACCTGATGAGGTGCCCACTGACCTGGGTGATACTTCCTTGGCAAACGGAGAGCCAATTCTGTGGAATCGGTTTTGGCTAGAGAAAAAAGAAAGTCAGCAGGTTGGATCCGACTTCCCATGGTTCGACCACTGAGGAGATAAGCGAAAGTGATTTCCATAGTGCAGTCGCTTTGACAGTTCCGGCCAGACCAGTATCGGTTCACAGCCGATCGATTCGGTCGGAATAGCTGCTTCAGACATAGATCCTGGAGGCATACTATGAGGGCAATTGGGAGGAGGATGAAGAGTATGAAGAAGAGGGTGAAGGCCTAGATGAGCAGTAAAGCCTGACATCTCCCAGACAAGCCTTCTCAGGCTTCTCCTCCCAGGCTTTGAGTCCCCTTCCCATTTCTTGTTTTACAAGAAAGTGGCTGAGACTTATCAGCTTCCTTTGGAAGAGGCTAAACAGGATCAGGAAGAACCTGACTATCTGGAAATGATGGATGTACTGTACCAGACTCAAAAAGGGTGTCCATCCTTACACAAATCCTTGGGAAGCAGACACAAAACATTTTAGTTTCCTACATCCATTCCTCCTGTGGAAAAAGAATGGACAGGAGGTATGCTTTGTCAGGTCCTGGGATGGAATTCCTTACTAATCACAGCAGCCATGTTGGGGTAGTACAAGCTGCAGCCTGTGACAAGGTTAATATTCCCCTGGCATCTCACCCCCGCCCAGATAAGAATTCCAGGAAAGCGGATGCCATGGCAAAAAACAGTACTTGGCATCCTCTTTGTGACTCAGAGAATGAATTACATGGCATATACAGCCAGGTACCAGAAATCTATGTGTGATACGGTTATGGAACTGGCTAGAATGCCCCATCCCAGCTAGCCAAGGAGCTGAAACAGGTGGCTGCAAATGGTATTGAGGCATCTAAGGTGCAATTCCACACTGCTGTAGACTCAAATTATGTTCATTGCAGGGTCATGGCTACATCTATCTCCATGAGGAGATTTGCTTGGCTTAGTGTACCATCCTCTCACAGGATACCCAGGCTAAGGCCATGGATTTTGCTATAACTGGTAATTCTCTCTTTGGGGATCAGAGAATTACATGAAAAAGATGGATGAATACAGAACCACCTATAGGAGTGCTGCAGCCAAATGAAAACAGACCGCCTCCTCAGAGGCAGCAGTTTAGGGGCAGGGCAGGCCTTTTACAGGCCTTTTACCAAGCTCAGGTCTCCTCCTCCTCTTCTTTCCAGCAGAGGGTTCTTTAGGGAAGAGGTAGACGAGGGTGACTAGGACCCCATCATCCACTCAGTCTAAGCCCCTGCCAAGCAGACACCCTGAGGTGTCCGTCAGGTCACCTCCCCAATCCCAGTAGGGGCAGGCTGGCTCACTACTCCCAGGCCTGGGAGTCTATTACTTCAGACATATGGGTCCTGGAAGTAGTGAGCCAGGGCCTTGCTCTCAGTTTCAAAAGGTTCCCAAAATGGGAGCAAGGTCCTTCAGTCCTCCCTCTCCCTTGGAGACAAAGGCCTTAGAGGCAGAAGTCTCTCTCTTCTGCTTCTGCAAGCAGTAGAAGGTACCTCTTCATCTCAGATCTTACTGGTCTCAGAAAAAGACCCTCTCTCCAAATTGGTTCCAGTGTCTCAAACTCTAGTCCAGGCCTCCAGTGGAGGCTGGAGTAGGACAGTCTTCGACAGGGTGTCCCATTTATCAGTCAGGCTCCTTCTGTGATTCTCACCACAGATGCCTCCCTACTAGGTTGGGGGCTCACCTGGATCATTTTACAGCTCAGGGAACCTGGTCACACCAGGAGTCCCTTCTACACATAAATCTTCTCCAGCTTAGAGCTGTCTTTCTAGCACTTTGGACATTCTCAACTATTGTTCAAAGGAAAGTGGTGCAGATCAGGACAGACAATACCACAACCATGTGGTATATCAACAAGCAGAGAGGCACTCGGTCCTCAGCCTTGTGCACAGAGGCCATGAAAGTATGGTCTCTAGCTTATTCTCTCGGGCTTCCTGATGGCTGTGCATCTCCCAGGGAAGGACAACATCCTAGCAGATGCTCTCAGCAGGATTTCCAGGGCCATCACAAATGGACCCTGAACCCTCTAGTTCTTCAAGTCATTTTCAAGAGATGGAGCACTCCATAGATAGATCTCTTTGCTGCCCGGACAATCATCAACTTCCTCTTTACTGTTCTAGACCACCTCTATCTGGGTCCTGTCCTCAGGATGCTTTTTACTGAATTGGACAAGCAGGTTTCTGTATGCATTTCCTCCCTTTCCTCTGATATTCAGGGTCCTGATCAAGATCAGGTCTCAACCTTGCAAAGTGATTCTGGTGGCTCCAGATTGGGCCAGACAGCCTTGGTATCCTCTGCTGTTGTCTCTGTCATTAACAATGCCTTGGTGTCTTCCCAGACAGTACAATCTTCTCATTTCCTCCCAGGGAGATTCTGTATCCCAACCTTCAGACTTTCAGACTCAAAGCCTGGCTGTTGAAGAGCTAGAATATGCAAACTTGCTCCTGGTCCAATCAGTTTTGGATATTTTAAAGGTTAGCAGGAAACCTGCTACTAGAAAGACTTACAACTCAAATGGAGAATATTTGGGTTTTGGTGTTACAAAAGCATGTCAAGCCAGAGTTGGCTGATATTGCCACTGTTTGGACTATTTGGTGCATCTTAACAGTTTAGGCCTCAGGCCTACTACTCTCAAGGTACATTTGGCAGCGGTGTCTACCTTCCTTTCTGCTGGTAAGGGATTTTCCCTAGCTTCTCATCCAGTTTTAAGAAATTTTTCAAGGATTTAGTACATGTTAATCCACCGTTCAGGAGCCTACCCCTTCTTGGGATCTGAATATCTGTATAGCACAGCTTATACAGCCGCTTTTGAACCCTTATCCTCAACTGAGTTGAAATATTTGACTTGGAAAACTGTGTTCCTGATCGCCATTACTTCTGCCAGGAGAATCAGAGAATTACAGGCTTTATCAGTGGAACCTAATTTCATCTCATTTCACAGGGATAAGGTGGTCCTTTGAACCAATAGAAAGTTTCTTCCCAAGGTGGTGTCAGACTTTCATTTGAACCAGTCTGTGTCATTGCCTGTGTTTTTCACTAACCATTCCTCTTCTGGACAGTCTTGATGTAAAGAGGGCTCTTAGTTACTATATTGAGCATACTAAGGCCCAAAGGAATGACTGTTCTTAGTTGTTTCTTACTTCTGGAGAAGTGGGAAAGGCAAACCTGCTACCAAGAGAACAATTGCCAGATGAATTGTCTCCTGTATCCAATTCTGCTATTTAAAGCTTGGGAAAGAACCTCCCTCAGGCCTGAGGGCTCATTCTACGAGAGGTACAGCTGCTTCGGTTGCAGCAGCTAGAGATATACCTTTAGTGGACATCTGCAAAGCAACCGCCTGGAAATCTGTTCACACATTACCAAGCATTACTCTCTGGACATTCAGTCATGAAGTGATGCTAGGTTTGGCATGGCTGTGCTGCAGAGCCAGTTCCCAAAATAGGCTCTGTGACTCCCTCCTCCAAGGGGGTACTACTTGGTAGTCTGCATATAGTCAGAATACAGAAAGACTTCATGTTGTTTGAAGAAAAAATACTCACCATAGTAATGTTGTTTCTTCTAATGGAGTCTTGCTGTATTCCCCTCCTACTCTCCCTTCCTGGAACCTAGTGGTTTTGGGATGAGGTGGGGCCATCACAGTGCTGCACCCCAGGATGTACTCGGCATGCCTCCATCTCTTAGGGGTTTTCTTATAGTTTTATTATTAAAGTGTTTGGGTAAATTACTACTTTCTGTGTTCTTTTTGGGGGTTCTCGACTTGAGTCTTTTGACCCTAAAAAAACCTTGTTTTGCCACTTGGCACAAAATTTTAGAAACAATTTCTACCTTTGAGTTAGTTAGTTTAGTGCTCGTAAGAATCTGACGGACGGTTACACTTCAGAGTACCACAGACAGAGGTTTGAAAACGAGCTCGAGCTGAACATTCTATGCCTTTGCATAGAGTTAACGCTTTTACTGTCCGGAGCAGTTCAAGTGCTGGGGCTAACTGCATATAGTCAGAATACAGCAAGACTCCATTAGAAGAAACAACATTATTATGGTGAGTCATTTTTCTTTTTCTGCCAAAGATTGTTTCTGAATGAGCACCCAGTATTCGTCAGACTTTGCTGAGATGTGCAAATCTCTGGATCTTGCATGGACTCTTCAAGTCCTCCCACTCCACATCTGACCCCAATGCTAGAGATCACACAGGAACTCCTATATAAAGGCAGTTCGCACTGCAAAGGCCCACTACTTCAAGTCCAACCTTCAGTCAATCTAAATTCCCCATCAAAATTTTGGAAAGTGATCCACTCCTTATTCGATCCCCACCCTCCTGGTGGATGGCTCACCGTCTCCGACCCCTTGCTGTCACTTCCTTTTAACAGCTTCTTCACTACCTGTTCATTAGCCTGCTAGTCCTCTCTTGATCTCTCTCTCTCTCTCCTTCATCCCTTTCATCAGAAGGCTATAGTTTCCTTCTGTCTCCCCAAGGAAGATTTCCTTGCCCTTATGTCTCTTAACCCTTCTCAACACAGTCCTGATGGCTTGGACCCTAAACTTCTACAGTTATCCACTCCAACTATCATCCATCCACTCACTCACCTTTTGAATCTGTTGCTCTCCCTCAGTTGAGTCCCTAATACCTGGAAAGTTGGCAAGGTATTGCCTCTTCCAAGGGGTGATCCCTCCTCCCTAGGAAACTACAGGCTCATCTCACTCCTCCCTCACTTGCTAAACTTCAAGAGTCCGTAGTTTACTCCAGACTTGCTGATTTTCTCGAATCCTCATCTTTCCTGTCTCTTTTCCAATCTGGCTTTAGAAGGAAACACTCCACCATCTCCTCCCTGCAGCATTTAACTGACTCCATCCTAACTGGGATGGATCAGGGACATATCACCGCAGCTATATTCATCAATCTTGTGAAGGCATTTGACTGGGTGTCCCACCCCTCCTCCTGGACAAGCTGATCTCAGCTGGCCTCTGTGCTTCAGCTGTGGACTGGTTCCACTCATACCTTACAGGCCATCAACAGTCCATTCAGATGGATGGAGTGTTGTTCCTCCTCAGTCTTAGCAGGTGTTCCCCAGCGCTCCATCCTGGGCACTATACTATTCTTCATTTTCCTTAACAACCTCCCCTCTGCCTGTGTCTCTTTGCATATACAGATGTATGCAGATGACACAGTCATTTATGCATCTGGTCCTTCTACTTCTGAGGTAGAGATCCCATTCCAGCAACTTCCACAATGTGCTCGCTGAGTTACATACCAACAAGCTCAAAGTTAATACCAAGAAAATTGTGTCCATGACCTTTGGCACCAGCAAGAAATTAGTAAGGCTCTCACCTTCCCCAGTCTTCCCCACCCTGGATGGCAACCAATTAGAGGTTGTCCCTGCCTTCAAATACTATGGAGTAAGGCTAGATGGTAAATTAGATGACTTTGAACACATTGACACCATCCACTCCAGACTCTGCCCAAGCTTGGTGCCCTCTACCATAGCAAGGACAGCCTCCCTCCCAGATCTGTCGGGAGCTGGTAACCAAAATGATCCTCCTACTTTAGACTATGCTGACATGGTATATAGCCTGCCTCTCCTTCTTCTCTTGTGAGACTGGATGCCCTTATACATAGATACATAGATACATAGACAGTGTCGGCAGATAAGGGCCTATGGCCCACCTAGTCTGCCCATTTGAGCTTGTAAGTTCAGTTTGTTTTCCTAGAAGTCTGTTTCCCTTACCCTGCCCTCTAGATTCCTTTATGTCTATCCCATGCATTCTTAAATCCACGTGATTGTTTCAGCCCCACCATTTCCTCTGGCAGGGTGTTCCACTTGTCCACCACCCGTTCTGTGAAGAAATTCTTTCTCATGTTTCCTCTGAATCGTCCCTCCTCCAACTTCATCCCATGCCCTCTAGTCCTGAAACATCTTTTTCGCTAAAAATAGTGTTTTCCTGCACCCTGTTCCTCCCTGTAAGATACTTGTATGTCTCTATCATATCCCTCTCCCTCCTCTCCTCCAGGGAGTACATGTTCAGTTCCTTCAACCTGTCTTCATAGGACTTGTGATGCAACCCATGCACCATCTTTGTTGCCCTCCTCTGAACCTTCTCTACCTGTCTATGTCCTTACGTGGGTATGGTCTCCAGAACTGTACACTGTACTCAGGTGGGGCCTCACTGAGTGTCTTGTATGGCTGAATTATGACCTCCTTTTCCTGCTGGTGATGCCCTACCTATGCATCCCAGCATCCTATTTGCTTTACCTGATGCCTTGTCACACTGTTTCCTACCTTAAGGTCATCAGAGATGACAACCCCAAGATCCCTTTCCTGCTTGGTGCATGCTATATCCTCACCCCCAACTGATATATTGTGCCAGGGTTTTGTGCCCATATGCATTATCTTGCACTTCTTTGCATTGAATTTCAATTGCCAAACCCTTGACCATTCTTCAAGCTTCTGCAGGTCCTTCTCATTCTGTCTACACCCTCTGGTGTGTCTACTCTGTTACAGAGCTTTGTGTCATCAGCGAACAGTGAAATTCTGCCTTCTAGATCCTGTGCAATGTCACTGATGAAGATGTTGAATAGGACCGGTCCCAGCACTGATCCCTGTGGTACCCCACTGGTTACTCTTCCCTCTGTGGAGTGACAGCCATTTACCACCACCCTCTGTGTCCTGCCACCCAGCCAGTTACCTACCCACCACACTACTGTCCTGCCCACACCCATATTCCCCAGTTTGTGTGTAATAGTCTTCTATGGGCACAGTGTCAAAGGCCTTGCTGAAGTCCAGATAGGCCATGTTCACTGCCCTCCCCTGATCCACCTCCCTAGTCACCCAGTCAAAAATTCAATGAGGTTGGTCTGACATGACCTCCCCTGGTGAAACCATGCTGCCTTGGGTCCTGTAGTCCATTGACAACCAGATGTTCCACCATCTCTCCTTCAGTAGTGCTTCCATGATCTTTCCCACTACCGAGGTGAGGCTGACTGGTCTGTAGTTCCCTGCTTCCTCTTTGTTCCCACTTTTGTATAAGGGATTACATCTGCTGTCCTCCAGTCTTTGGGTACCTCCCTGTTTCCAGTGATTGGCTGAACAGGATAGCCAGAGGTTCAGCCACCACCTCTCTTAGTTCTTTAAGGACCCTGGGTGCACCCATCTGGCCCCATTGCTTTATCAGCTCTTATTACTTCCATTTCCTTCAGGACCCTTTCTCGTGTAAAGGGACTTGTGTCCATTTCTGCACCATTCTCACCCCTTGTACTCCCTTCAGACCCATTACCCCCTCTTCCTTAGTAAGACTGAGCAGAAATACCTGTTCAATATGTCAGCTTTATTGTTGTCATCCTCCGCGGCTCCCATCCTCCCCTTCAGTCTCACTATCCCTCCCTTTGTCTTTCTTTTTTTCACTTATGTACCTGTAAAAGGTTTTGTCCCCTTTACCCACTGATTTTGCAATGTGTTCTTCTGTCTGAGCTTTGGCTTCCCTTACTGACTTCCCTGCCTCCCTTTGTTTCTCCTGGTACTTCTCCCTGTCCCCTTCTGCCTGTGTCTGTTTGTATTGCCTGAATGCAATCTTTTGGCTTTCACTTTCTTTGCTACCTCTTTGGAAAACCATAATGGTCTCCTCTTCCTTTTCCTCTTGCTAACCTGCTTAATGCATAATTCTGTTGTTATTATAATCCCCATTTTAAATACTGCCCACTGTTCATCAACCCCTGATTCCTGTCCCATTCCCTTAATGCCTCTTTCAAGTATCTCCCCATTTTCCCAAAGTCTGCCCCCTAAAATCCAGGATCGTGTTTTGTGTGGTTTGGTTCTGCCCTTTCTGTGATTTCAAACCACAATGACTGGTGGTCACTGTTACCCAGGTGCTCCCCACTGTTACCCCCATCACACTGTCCCTGTTTGTGAGCACAAGGTCCAGTATTGCCTTCTGCCGAGTTGGTTCCATGACCAGTTGCTTGAGAGAAGGCACCCTGAAGGGAGTCCAGGATAAATCTGCTCCTAGTTGATGCTGCTGCTGGATGCTCCAGTCCACGTCTGGTATATTGAAGTCTCCAACCAGTACTACCTCACCCTTGTCTGCCATCCTTTGGATGGCTAGCATCAACTCCTATCTGTTTCTTCCTCCTGGGCTGGTGGTCTATAGACTACACCTGTGCGGATGGCTGGCCCCATTTTCCTTTCCAGCTTAACCCACAGTATCTCTCCCCATTTTGTTCCTCCTGGATCTGTGTGGCCTTATGTCATTTGTAATGCTTTCTGTCACTTTGCCACCTACTCTCCTCCCCACACCCACCATTGCTCCTTTACTCCTCCCTTTCCATACTCCCCCTACCCTTAAGGTGCCAGAACCACTGTGCCATCTTTACTGCCAAATACTGTTTTGACTCTCTTACCTCCTACCTGTCTTCTCTCCTCTCCTAGCTCAGTTCCCCTTTACTCTCTATGCTCCAGGGACATCCACGCCTTCTCTGTTCCTCACCCTGCTCACGTACCAGTCAAGCTGCTTTCTCCTACCTGCTTCCCTCCTTTGGAACTTGCTCCCTCTCTCCTTCATCTATCCTCCTCCTCCAAACACAAAAATGCCTACTAAGGCTCTTTCCTCTCCCTCCTTGTACCTGTCACCTCTCTTCCTGAATTCTGTGTTCTCTTTTCCCAGCAGTTTCTGCTATCTCCCCAGTCTATGCCTTCTCTTTCCCAGTGTCCCCCTGAACTCTTGGCCCACAGTCTGCTCTCTCAAGGGCCCAACTCAACCAAGCACACTTACTTTTGTATAGCCTAACCATGTATAGTGTGAACATCTTATCTCATTTGCAGTCTTTGTAGATTCACTTTTAATATTGTTCTGCACTTGTACCTTGCTGTTATTGAACTTCTGATGTTTATAATGCCTGCACGCCTTACTCCAACTCCCTCTTCCCCAGATCACACCTGGAAACGAACCTCTGCTCAGTGTGCTCTTTTCCTGTTATCAAAATTTTAAATAAATCAGACTGTTGACCTTCTGGTTTATTTTTCAGCTCCCACAGATAGTGGGGACATAGTTTGCACATACTTGACATTTGTCAAATGTTGTGTTGGTACCTTGATTGTACTAAGGATTGCAGGAAATCTCTCAGCTGTTTGTGGCTTTCACTCCCAGGGTGGTGGGCTTGCTTATTTCTAAGAAGAGCCTTTCCAAATGGTTAGCCTGCTGCATTATTTTCTGTTACCAGAAACACACGCAGATTTCCTGGTCCTGTCCATACTCACTCCACCCATGGAGTGGCTACTTCTGTGGATTATTTTCACAATGTGTCCACTACTGACATCTGTGCTGCTGTCTGTTGACATACTATTCATACATTCACTAAATGTTACAATCTGGACATTGTCTCTTGCAGATGTGCGGATTTGGCCTTACTGTCCTGCAAGGCCTCCTTACTGTCAGGGTATTTAGATCCTTCCTTACTTCCTTGGTGCTTTGGAACTGTTTCAAATCTTCTATGATGTGGCACAACAGAGGAGATATCCTTGAAGAAGCTAGGATAGTTACTTACTGTAACAGTAGCTCTTCAAGAGAATCTGCTCCATTGAGCCACAACTCTCCTCCCTCCTTCCCACTTTTTGGGTAGTGGGTGGTTATCCTGCCTGCCCTTGCATGCTGGTTCTCCTGTTATGCCCAGTTTTGGCATTATTATATTACTCAGATTTCCACATCCTCTCCTGTGTGCCTGGTTTGGTCCTGGTTGCTTTGGTCCCTGCTGGTCCTGTGATCCTCCGAGCTTGTCTTCAGCATGGAACTGAGGTGTGATGGAGCAGCCCAGCTAGCAGAAGTTTCTGGATATCCTGACACTAACAGGTTACAGTTCCGTGATGTGGTTTAACGGAGGAGATTCTCTAGAAAATCTACTGTTATGGTAAGTACTGTAACTGTTCTTTAATACATTTACATCTGCCAAGAGGGTTGCCGAGAACCAAGGACTATACAGATAAACAGCCCACTCTATCAGAAGAGTTTGCTTCTGAGTCACCAGTTCTGACTTTGAAGTTTGTTCCAAGGCAGAGACAAAAGGAGTGATTAAGTCATCACATTATTGGTTTGTTCGGACTAAATGGGAAGGATGTGTGGTATTTTACTGAAAAACTGTGAATTAAACAGCTCTAAGAATAACTCTTTGCAACATCTGCATGAATATATATTTTATGAAATCTGAGCCTATAGCACGAAATGCTATAAAAACCGTTTCAAGCTCTGATTTAGGATGAAAATGCTTGGGTTTCTGTGCTACTGTGAGTTATTTTGTTAAAAAACTTTTAATTTCATATGTGATCGTGAGCAGTTCCTTAGGCTCCCTCCCCTTGCACCCTTCCATCTACCCAATCCTTAGAGAGGGAGAGACCAACAAAGTCCTCCACTGGCTTTCTTCACCTGTCACCATCTAAAGCAAATACTGATATCTTGAATTTATATTAAAGTCTCAATAGTAGTAACTCAGCAGTATTTGCTTCTGGTGATAACCAGCAAAGGAGATGTGTAGAGGGCTATGCTGATCACCATCTGAGTAGGGACATGCAGTGGGGTGGGAGAGTACCACTGGATAGCAGGGATTATGTTTTGGGGTGTTGGTGTCAAGTGGGAAGTGGTAGAGATCATGGACAGAACAGGAGCGGGAAGTATAGCTAATTAATTTTGACTAACTGCAGTCAGGTGGGAGTGAGCAGGAAGGGATATAGTATCCAGGAGATAAATGGATTTATTTTGGGTGTCAAGTTTGGAACAGAGGAGCAGGGAGGTACTGTGGATTCAGGGAGTGGGGGATGCCTAATTTTACTTACTTCTGGGTTGCCTTGCTTGGGCTGGGGAGTAGGGAGGGGTTGTTGACCAAGTGGGTTGGGAGAAAGGATTATTTATCATTTCTGAGTGATTGGGTTTTTGGAGGGGAGAAGGAGGAATGGGGGTCCAGTGTGATGGGGGGTTATTTTGATTTTGGGATGGCTGGTAATGGGTGTGGGAGCATAGAGGGATTGAAAACACCGCAGGATAAGGGAAAGGAGCAATCACACCAGATGTAGTTCCTGATGTCTCATATTCAGTGCTATGGTCCTGCAACAGCAGCTCCCACAGCCACTCGCTCAGAGGGGGAGGAGGAGATGTTATTTCACTGAAAGGGTGGTGGAGCCATGGAATGCACTGCCCAGGGAGCTGGTAGAGGTGGAGACTGTGGACGGGTTTAAGAGGGATGGGACAGGTACAGGGGAGGGTAAATCTGACCAGGCCTAATACAGATGGAACATTTGGGACTGGGGAGAGTATAACCAAGTGGGGTGGACACCAAAATCGTCCCTCAGTGCAGGTACTGAAAATTGAGCAGACATGAGAGACCATTAGGCCTATTCTGCTGGCGTTTTAGTCTGTTAGAAGCACAGAATGCGGGTGCGCATCCATAGGAGAGGCAGTTTCCATACCGTTCCTGTTTCTGAAGTCTCATCACACATTCTTATATCTCTGGAAATTCTCCTCCTCCACAGCATGTTTCTACCAGCTGTGCATTGAGGGCAGTAAAAACGTTATTTGGACAGCCATTTAGGAGCAATAAGGGATACAGACAACAATCAACCGTATGACTGACCTTCCTGGTCCCTTTCCTACTTCCCCACAGGTGCAGGGGACAACCATAAATAGTTGCTGGCACAGTGGGCCTTCCTGACCCCCATCCCCAGCTACATGAGAACAAACCTAGCCAGCAGCACAGTGGATCTTCCTGATTCCCTCCCTGCAGGGGCAGGGGGAATAAAAACAGCCATGAACCCTCCCCATGCAGGAATAGAAAGGCAACCAGAAATAGCCACCAGCACAACTCGCCCCGGCAGGAGCAGAGAGACATTTTGATGTTTGTGTTGGCCAGAGATAGGAGTCGGGAGTTTTCAGAGACACAGTGAATAGGGGAAAGGATTTATGTTTCTGTTTGGGTTAGCTTTTGTTAGGGGAGCAGGGAGCGGTGAGGGACCCAGGACCCAGCTAGATGAGAGGAAGACTTGGATAGTGTTTGCTGGACTGAGGATACTACACCAAACTTCAAAACATGTCCCCACTAGCCTAGGGATACCTTCCCAGCGCCACACTAGTCTTTTGTTGAGATGGGGTTATCTAGGGACCAAGCTTTTCTGATGGCTGCTGCAGTATTATGGAATGCTGTCTGCATCTGCTCTGCCAGCACAGTGGAGGCTTTGTCTAAAATTAATCTGGCATACTGTCTGACCTAATTTATTTATTTACTTATTTATATTGCTGAAGATACATTATTTTAGTGTATGCATTTACAGTATGTTCATGAATATGCAGCTACTGAGGCTGTTCTGTTCTTTAGGCGAAATGTTTACTTTTTATTTATTGAATGGGTCTTTACAATTTGTGTGGCACCATGAGCCTCTGAGAAGAAGAAGAAGAAGAAGAATCAGCATTTATATAGTGATTTTCATACACAGTGTATCCCAAAGCGCTTTACAAACAATGCTAGACTGGTAGTGAAGTGACTGAATGTGTAGTGGTGGCCATATCGCACATCAGCACCCACACACAGCCTGGATGATTGCATGAACCGGTTTATGGGAAGGGAGTGTTGGGCAGGACACGGGAATGTCCCCTACTCTTTGCAAAAGTGCCCTGGGTTCTTTACTTCCACCTGGACACCCACGGACAACACCAGGATGGGTAGAAGGGACCTTAGTTTAACATCTCATCCGAAGGATGGCACGCCCCAGCAGTACAGCACCCCCCAATACTGCACTCAGATGCCAGCATTTTAGGTGCAAGTTCAATCCCAGTGTGGGATGAGAACCCACAACCTTCTGGTCCAGCGGTGGATGTGCTGCCAACTGAGCCACGCTGACAGGGGTACAGAAAAATAAAATGGCCTCAATCTTACCTTGCCCATGACAGTGCCAGGGATGGGTTCCAGGTGCTGGCAGGATTTGTTTGAGTGTGTGGTTGGGGGCGGTGTCTAAATTAAAATATATGTATGTCTCTGCATTGGTACACTTAGCATCGCATTGTCAATGAATGAGTCATTAAGAATACTGACGTAAACATTACAGAGAATACTGGATGGGAAACTATACATAATCAGCATGTTCTACCACTTAGAGGGTTCTGATTCCCTCTGACCTCGAGAGTGAAGCTCGAGAGGTCCATGGAATCAGGATCCCAAAGTGGCAGAACACACTAGTTATGCATAAAGTTGCTCATCCTGTATTTTTATAGTGCATAGTATTATGTGAAATGTGTGTGTGGCGGTTCTTTTGCTTTAAGAATGAAACTGACTTGTGCAGTCTTTTCAGAATGCTGTTGTACCACAGAAGGGTACAGTCACATTCCATGACCTTTGAACTGTGGTACATCAGCATTTTGAAAGGGATTGAATTCCATACAGAGAAATGCTCTACTATACACTTTAAATTAATTCTGTGCATGCAGTATGCTATTTCACTGTATAAGCTTTTCCCTGATCATTATTTTAAACCCAAATTAGTGAAATATCACCTCTTTGTTAAATAGGAATATCAGAAGACACACAAGAAGAAGAGGACTATCACTCTGACAGTTTTGATGGTGTAATGTTTGGTAGTTTTGGCTGTAGACTATTTTACCCCCAAAAAAAATGTACAAAATAGGACAAACATATTTTTACATTTTCATGAAGTCTGTGTCTTTGACACAAGATGATAAATCAGGCTGGCTTTTTCAGAGTAGATTTGGCGCCATGTAAAACCCTGGACCAGGCTAGTCAGTCATCTCCTCTAATGTCTGAGATACAAGTGAGCAAATAGCAGGGTATGATAAGGTACCATTGATCCCTAAATATGGGGGCATCATACACCCTTAGTACACCTTGTGCTTATGTACTGTTTGTTTGCAGAGGTAGGAACTCAGTTCCACCACCTCTTAAAGTATTTCATGACCGTTCCACCACCTCAGTCATCTTTCTCCATTGAGTACTATAGGAGAGTTAAGTGACAGTTTCACCACCTAAAATCTATATATGAGTGTTCCCCACCTAAACAGTTCCAGTTTAACCACGGTGTGTACTGTAACTAATTTCCTAGGAATTATGGAGCATACAATGACATAACTTTGTAAATGAGTTAAACATAACGGGACAGATTTTCAAGAGTAGTGCAGGGTTTATTCAGAAGCCCTGCACCATGGGACTTAGGTTTTGGTGGTGCGTCAAACCACTTTGCCGCAGCTGCACCCCGATTTTCCAATCCCAGGCGCAGTTGCGACAGCCCACAGTTTATGGCAGCTTCGCCAAATAGCTGGTGCAAGCTGCGAACAAAGGTCCCCCGGAGGAGGGCAAGCTAGACCACAAAATGGTCTAAGGTACGCATGTGGCGGAAGGATAGAAATTACCAATCACCAGATGGAGAATGCCACACGCCCTGCGACATATGTTTGGTGTACCAAGGGTTTGCGGCATTCTTGAGATTTTGAAAATCTGGCCCAACAAATATTGGATGCGCTTGCCTCTGACCCCTAGGACCTTGTTGTAAAGTAGGTGTTGCACATGAATGTGGCTTTTCTAGTCCAATGAAATGCTAAGCAATTAGATAATGCAACAACAGTAATAAAAAAATTTACATTGAAACAGAATTTCAGAAGATTGTTAGTGGGGCAAAAGATGATGGGCAGGATTCACAAAAGAGATGCACCGCGCAGCAGATGTGCCAGTGCAAGCTGGAAATGTACGTAAGCCGATTCAGAAGCGGTGAATCGCCAGCCAATCGAGATCCCTGCGCCGAATGACATATGCCACAGGCTTAATGAAATGACATGCAGCGATATACAGGGGCGATCCATGCATACACAGTGCAACCTTATCTACAGTGCAAATCCATGGCGCATCAATGGGGCAACTCAGCGCAAAGCCAAGATGCACCATAGAAAGATAAGTACAAAAGAAGGAGACCTATATCCAGCACACCAGCAGGACATGAATGGAACAGCTGCAGCAGCACACAGCCTGAGCCAGAGGGAAGAGGAAGACAGAGAGAGAGAGAGAGAGAGAGACACAGCCAGCCAGCCAGCCAGCAAGCAAGCCAGGCAGCAAACCAAGCCAGAGGGCCACACAGACAGCACAAATGAACCCAGCAGCAGTCGCCATGGCAGGTGCACAAATGAGAAGGAGGCAGGTGCTGGAGGCACATGATGAGCGGTCCAGTGCGGTGGTATCGTTGCCCGGCTTCCCGAGCAGCTCACAGAGAAGGAGACAGTAAGTGATACTGCCTCAACAGGGCCATGCTGAGGCAGCTCTGTGAGCTGTGCCATGATGAGATGCAGGCACCCACCGCATGAGGTCACGCCATCTTGGTGGAGACCAAGGTGACAACAGTCATGTGCCTGCTCGCCACAGAAACCTTCCAGAGGCTTACTGGGGACACCACTGGCATATCACAGGCCTCACGTCCCACCTCCTCACACAGTTCCTCACTGCACTGCTACTGCATGCTTCTGAATACATCCATTTCCCAGCATGAAGACAGATGCCATGCAGGGGTTCTACAGGTGGCATGCATGCCAGGTGTCATAGGGGCCATTGACTACACCCATGTGGCGATCCTTGCACCACATGGTGATGAAGCAATCACATACATCAACCAGAAGGGGTACCATTCCATGAACTGCCAGGTGGTGTGCGATGCCACAGGGTGCATCACCAATGTCTGCGCCACACACCCTGGGAGTGCACACGATGCCTACATATGGCACCAGTCAGCACTCTGCATGAGATTCGAGGATGGGTACATACCAAGAGGCCATCTGAAAGGTACATGTGACAGGTCATCAACAGCACAGAGGGGGCACCTAAGGCCTGGACACATGGGGTGGTCTGTGGGCAGTGTGAAGCAGGTGCATGGGCCCTGGGACAGCAGGGGTGTGAAAGGGTACAAAGATGGACACAGGGCGGCATGCAAGCACTGTGCACCACACCGACAGATGGGAGCATGCAGGAGCAGCCATGGTAGGGATGCAGGACTGCCAGGTATGTGGATGCATGGGTGGGAGAGCAGGACAGGCACACCACTGAGGGCAGGGATGAGGTCAGGGCACATGCCACAGTGTAACCCAATGTACTAATGGGACACACGGCTACCCCCACAGGAGACGCCGCATACCCACTGAGGCCCTGGCTCCTCACCCCTTCTGACAACCCGGAACAGTGGCAGAGGAACGCTACAATGAGGCATACATCGCAACACGCACCATCATAGAGCATGTCTCGGCATTTTGAAGATGTGATTCTGGTTCCTGTGTCGGTCAGGTGGTGCCCTACAGTACAGCCCTGAGAAGGCCTGTGGCATATTCCTGGCCTGTTGTATGCCGACACAACAGGGCCCTTGACCGTGGGATACCTGTCGAGGCCAGTGAGGGCGACTGTTCCGGGAGGAGGAGGGGTGGGGAGGGCACGGATAGGGCACCCTGAGGGCCAGGGAGGCGATGCCAGGCAGGACTGCAGAGATTCGAGGCTGGCAGAGACAGCACAGGAATACTGCTTGCATGTGGTGGAGGAACACTTGGGCCTTGCAGGTGAGTATGCAGGTATGTATGTGTGCAGGTGTGAGCACCACGGTGTATGGACTGCATGACGTGGGAACAGTGGGCACTGGACACCACACAGTGGTGCACACACAGGGCACACACATGGTGGGAAACACACAGACATCAGGCATGCATCAACCTAGCACCACTCAGGCCATGTTGCAGGACGTCATGAGTCAGTGTGCACTGCAGCCTGCACACAGGCGCTGCAGGCACCGGAACACACTCATCATTCCCATGACACATGGCACAACAGCAGTGCACACAGACACACTGGAAAACATGCACAGGTAGCACAAGGTGGTGCCAGGAGGGCTGTGGGGTAGGCGACTGCACACACACCACCATTGGCACCACCTGCAGGGCGTCCGGTACACACAGGTGTGCCATCCCGGCCACCACAGGCCTGGGGACATGGGCATCACAGGGCAGCCCCTGGCTGCCATGGACACGAGGGCAGCCTCTGCTATGGATGGTGGTGGTGGAGTGCCACCACCAGCCACAGGGGCATTCCAGTGACCCCACAGGGTGCTGCACCGAGACTGTGAATGGGTGCCCAGTGGAGTGGCCATCTGACGCTCACCGGCTGAGCCATGGATGATGGGTGGAGGACCAGTGGTGATAGAATCAGCAGCAGGGTGTTCAAGTGGCTCCACTGTCTACATAATTAACAATATGTGTTACACACCATTGAAAAAGGCCAGATTTGACAACTCTAGTTCCCCAATTGCACCAGGTGTGGTAAGGAACTGGGTAGTATTCCCCACGTGTTTTGGTACTGTCTTAAGGTTGCCCCACTGTGGAAAAATATCCGTGACAACCTAGATCCAAGCCTAGGATTGGATGAACTTTTACCCTGAAATCTGTATACTGGGCAACTATTCCAGTATCAAAATAAAAGAGAGGAAGTACCATATAGCTTTTATCTCAATAGCAGTCAAAAGACTAGTACTTGCCACTGGTTGGATCACTCAGAGATCTCCTACTATGATTGGATAGAGGAAATGTCCTCTGTTTCAAAATTGAGAGATTAATTGCTAGTTCTAGGCATGCTCTACCTGCTTTCCAAAGGAAATGGGGCAAGCTTTATGCTTTGTATCTTCATTGAACCTTAACCGTGGATCTCACTGCTGTTAAAATTTCATAGCTAGGTATGTCTCCCTCCTCACCATTTACTATCTCTAGATAGAGGCTAGACTCTACTAGAGCAAAGTAACCATTGCATCCAAGAACAGGCTGAAATCATCTCGAAGCATGTAGTTTTCCTTTTTTTTTTAGCGGTGATGCCTTCTGGGAGGGAGTGGGGTGGGGGTGGGGGATGAGCACTGCGGTTTCTATACACTGTGTATGTATCTGGCTTATTTGGGATATTCTGATGTGTTCTTGTTGAACCTGTTTCACCTTGCTGTTAAGTAAAATGAATAAAATAGAATTTCAAAAAAGTGGCTCCACTGCGGGAGTGTATGGATGTGCTCCTGGGCATCCGACTGGATGCATGATGTCCACGGCATGTTGTGGAAGCAGCCACCGCCTCCGCAGCCACTGCAATCTGCTCCAGAGCTGCGTCGTGCCCATCCACATGATGCGTGTCTCTGCCAGTATCTGTGCACACCATGCAGCTCGGACTCATCCTCCTGGACCATCACAGCCTGTGGCTCCGGAAACTGCACGGAGGGCCTCCTGCCCCTCCACAGTCGCCTGCAGAAGCCTGCTGTAGGCCCCATGTCGCTATGGGTGATGTAGTACGGTGGTGTCGCCGACAACCAGGGATGGATCAGCCTGTCCTGGTGCATCCACGGGTGGTGGATGCACCCAGGCAGGCTGCGGCGTGGGTGGAGCTTGGCGGGGCACTGCCACTGGCTGCCAGTGGGTAGTGTCCTCCAGGGCCACTGAGCGGTGCATGCACAGGCACCCTGCCCGGATAACACCGATGTTGCCAGCAGTGCACTGGGCAGTGATGCAGGGAGCAAAGCACCCACAGCTGCGGGCAGCTGTGCCGCAACTGCACCCAGAACCCAGCACATTAGGAACATCAGTAGCACCCAGGGACTGCGTGCACAGGCAACCCTGCGATGTGTGCGCCCGCTGTTGGCCATGTCTGCGGCGCTGGTGTCAGTGAAGCATGCGCGGTGCCAATGCCTTCCCCTGCACACCACTGGTGAGCCTAAGGAGGGCATCTGCAATGTCCACTGCATCATCTGGGTTGACATCAGACAACCCGGACAGGCTCCCCAACCAAGCGATGTACCCACTGGCTGTCCCACCATCGCTGACCGAGGGGCCTGCAGTGGCACCGCCTGCACCAGGGCCATGACTGGTGTTGCTTGGGACATGGATGGTGCAGGTGCGGAGTCATCCATGGTGATGTCATCAGCCCGTGTGATGGCCCGCATCATCGCCCTCGAGGGCATCACGGTTAGCCATGGCTGCACCCTGGAGGCGCAGTGGTGCTTTGAAGAGGGACGGAGACCATGGTTAATGCACAGTACATGCATGTCACAGTGGTGATGCACAACAGGACACGGCCATCCATACAGACCAGGTCTGTAGGCCTGTCCACACCAGGGCCAGGGCGCGATGGCGATATGCAGGCCATGGTGTGGTCGAGCCTGTCACTGTCCCATTGTGCACACTGCGTGAGCAGCGGCCTCACATGCCACATAGATGCACAGTGGACACATGCCCTCCGGTGCTGCAGCATAGCACCCACAGCACGATGAGGCATGACATGCCAGGCTAGGGATGACTGTCCTGGACGATGTGCCTGGGTGTACAGTGACAGTGCACGGCACGCAGGGGACAGGCATGCTGACCATGGCACATGGGTGGGCGAGCCTGTCTGGGACACACAGCTACTCACCATGCTGCGACGGGCTGCCCACATGTCTGGAATCCACCACCTGGGACACCATGTATGGCTGTTCTGGACACATTGGCGGCCAGGAGGGCCTTGTTGGAGCTGAGCTGTTCCACCGTGCTGGGTCCACCCTGTCCGCTGCAGGGATGCCTGGATGTTGTCGCCTTCTCCTGGCCCTCCTGCACCTATCATTCCAGCGCTTGCGGCACTCTTGGACCCGTGCAGTTGTATGGTACCACTGCATTCACCTGCTGGGCCACCCTCCTCCCAGCCTTCCACCAGCGCCCGTCTGGCTGCCTCCCCTGCCAGTAAGGATGTCCAGGCATAGGTGGCATGCCTCAGTGAGTGCCCTCTCCTCATCCTTGCTGTGAAGTTGGGGCACCGCCTGCTCACGGTACCTGCTTCCTCTGTCATACTGGCTACTTTGGGAAGCATCCAGGTATCAGTCATGTGTGTGAGTACATGGTGCCACTCCCATCTGCCTCTGTCCGTTGCCCCGGTCCGTGACACCAGTGGTCTGGGTGGTGGTCTGGGCGGTGGTCTGCGGGTGGTCGTCCTGGCACAGGTGGCTGTGCACCATGGTACATGGTCCACTGGGGACACTGCATATGCCATATATGACACCCGGTCCACGGTTGGGGCAGCAGTGCAGTCGCCCCAGGGGGCACACTGTGCTGTCTGCCGTGGTCATGTCCTGGTACCTCTGCAGCGTGTGTGCTGCCACGTGGTACCCCCATCCTTCCTGGGTGACACCCATGCTATGTCTGCAGGGTGGGGGCACAGGGTATGTGGCTACAGCCATGGTGCAGCTGGCAGCAGTGTGGCATGGTGACACCGCCATCATGCCAGCACAGGCACCGCTGTGTGCTTCACAATGACCTGTTGCACTTTGCTGCTTCCACCATACATTGCCAGTGCCACTCAATCACAAATACCTCTCCTGTGTATACAGTGAACAGCTGCCCTGTGTATGTTGCATGACCTCCTGTTCCACATTGCAAGGAATAGGCCCAAGGACGACCATATCATCGCTCAACAGGACTGTGTTGTACATGCTGAGATGTGGACATCCCGGTTCACAAACAGGCATTATGGACATGACAGGGAACAGTCAATCAGTGCTCTGTGCCCTTCTGTACTGCCCTGCAGCTGTATTCCACGTTATGGCCATGTGTTCCACACATTGGGAGGCATTGTTCCACATCTGGGGGACTGGAGCATTGGGTGGTGTGCATGCTCATGTTCAGTCCCCCAGTATGTTCTGTTGCCCTGTGAACATGGCTGTGTACTCACCCTCAAGGCACTGACTCCTCTCAGTCACCTGGTCTCGGTCTGCTGAATTGGGAGCATTTATGGCTCAGGGCATGCAAATGAGACCTGAGCCACTGGTAATGAGATGCAAATCAGTTTAGATGCCCATGCATGTGGGATGAGGCTGTTTTGGGCACATTCTCTGTGAATTGCAAAACTGCCCCCAGCTCATCTCACTTTAACGGAGCATCTCAGAGATGCGCCGATGGCGAACAGCGCATATCCGGTGCATACACATGTCATTGGGTGCATGTTCCTGTATCCAGGGCAGTCTACGCGGCACTTCTCGTGCATGCATGCAGTCCATGTCCGTTGGTGCATCTTCTATGATCGCCATTACACTGCTAACCTGATGCACCATTGCAGGCCTGCTGGCCATGATGCTGTGTACCCTATCGCGCAGTGTGATCCAATATCGTGGTCCATGCTGCACTATGTTTGTAGAGCCCATGGATCATGCACGCACATGGTAGGTGTTCGTGGCACATACCGTGCACAACATGCCACATGCATCACCCATGCGCAACCGGGTCATGGCCTTGCCACGCCATTGCAGACTACATTGTGCATGCACGGGCATGTTGCCTTTGACCTATCACACTTCACGCTCAGTGTCGCTGTGCTGCACGTGCCTCAGTGTTTCGCGTGGCACATAACGACTGCTCAGCTGTGCATTGCCTTGTTGCACCTTGCCACTGTTATTTGCCCTTGCAGTATGCCTGGGCAGGGAGACGAACACCTAGGGCCATGAACTGGTCCCAGATGGAGCTGCTACATCTAGTAGCTCTTGTCATGTCTGTGGAGGGGCAGCTGTTTGGCCAGGATGACCTCCATGAGCCCAGGGCCCAGGTGTGGGCCTCCATTGCCTGTAGGTTTGTGCGACTTAGGGATGCCACACATTGAGAGCAGTGCAGGCATCATTATGGCAATCTCCAGAGGTGGGACCTGGAGAGGCTGGCGCAGATGCATTGCCATGCATGCAGGGGTGCACTGCCAAGACCAGGTAGGTGTTGTTCATCTGGCTCCTTTGTAGTGCATGCTGGGTGTGTGTGCCGAGGCCCTCATGGGGCACTCTCATGAGTCTCAGGCATCCTGCACACACGGCAGTGGCTGCACCTGTCAGTGCTGCCATACCACGTGTGCCATGGGGGCGCTGAGTGTGGCTATGTCTGCATGCAGGCTGCTGGGCACTTCATGGCTGGTTACCACTGTCTGCTGCATGGACACAGGCCGGCAGCGGGGCACTGTGGCAGTGCATTCTGCACAGTGGCAGTGGTGGCTCATGGTGCTGTCTGTTGTGTTTTGCAGGACCAGATGCCAGGCAGAGGGCCACAGATGCCATTGAGGTGGAGGTGGAGGATCATGGGTGCCAGGCCTGGTGTCCTTCCAGGGGCAGGTGAGTGATGCATTCTGCTAGTGCCACATTTCAGTTGCTGTGCATTACAGCTGGGTGGGAGTGTTGTCCATGTTCATGCCCTCAGTGTGTGTTCTTTCTGTCATTGCTGTAGGTCTCCAGATCGCCATGCTGTGGCTGGGGTGGTGCCCCTGTTGATGTGGACCACGGATCCAGTGGCCATCAGGCAGCCTAGCCCACTGTCCAGGACTATACAGCACCTGTCAGCTGCTCTGCAGGGCATCCTGCTGCAGCTCTATTCCCGTGGCCATGCCAGGGTGTTGCGTGTGGGGCACGGCAGCGCTAATGGCCCCTGCCTCTTCCTGGGGCCGTCCCTTGTATGTAGTTCTTGTACACAGCCCACTGTTACTGTCCCTTCCTGCTCGCCTTCCCATCCCTGCACTTCCTTTTCCCTTTTGGTGTTGTTCTTGTTGTTAGTTGTTCTACTTTTCTGTTGTACAGTTTTTATACGATCTTACTATTTTATAAACATGTTGTTCTCGACACTTGTCTGTGGGTTTCATTGTTCCAGCTCTGTGGTTGCTCCCTCATGCCCTGCTGACTTGCTCCACTTGCTTTGAATAGCTCCCTGTGTGACTACAGGGCATCCAGCTTGCTCCTGGCGCATCTCAGGTTACACCACAACGCATTCCAGTTGCATTGTTGCGTTTCACAGTGGGCTGGGCGCCGATGCTTCCCACTGCTCATGGCTCTGTGAATTGCTCTGTCTGTGCTCAGTGCATCTGCCTTGTGCTGGTACATTTGTGATGTGCCCAGTGCAACCTCTTTGTGAATCCTGCCGATATCTTAACTGTGCTTACTGTTTACTGGTTATGTTCACATGGTTCTATTTTGACACTGTATACTGCCTAACTTGTGTCATGTTGTCCTCTGTATGAACCTGTATCTCACTGTATCTGTATCTCATTGTTCTCTCCGGGTCATACCTGAAAATAGACATATAACTTGTCTAGTGTACTTACCTGGTCAACAAAAGCTAAATAAATAAATAAATGATTGGGATGATTGCTCTTAAGAAAGAAGTAGCCCCACTGCCTAATATCCATAGCAACAAATGGCTGAGTTTCAAATTTAGATACATTTTGATTTTATAATTAGTTTATAATTATATAATTATAATTTATACTTAGGTGTTTCAGAGCCAGCAGGGCAGATCTTACAAAGATAGACTCAAAGCACTGAAAATGTACTCGCTGGAGGCCAGATGAGAGAGGGAGATATGACAGAGACCTTCAAGTTCCTGAAAGGAATAGACAAGGTAAATTGTGAGGAACTATTTAGCATAAGTAGCGGATCAAGAATGGGTGGGGGGACCACAAGTGGAAACTGATGGGTGGAGATTCAGGAGGGAAGAGAAAGTTTTATTACAGAAACAGACCTGGTATAGATGGAGGAGGATGTCACCTGAGAGCTAAATAAATGCCGATGGTTGTTTAGCAGTAGCAGGTGTACCCAAAATTCATGTTCTGTCTCTTGATCGTATGGACACTGGGGTAAGAATGGTAGTTTGCATCAATTTAGTACTGACACCTTGACAAATTTTGCGATTTTCAGCTCCACGTACTTAATGCAGATTCTGGGCCATTACTTGAGAGTAAGTGAAATATACATTCAAGTGTGGTCTCAATGAATAGGCAGGAGTTAGAGCTTTAAAATGCATACCTACACATTACCTCAAAATATTAATGTTAAAAGTTATAGGGTTAAATACCAACCACCACCCCTTAACATAGAAACATAGCAGTTGATGGCAGATAAGGACATAAGGCCCTTCCAGTCTGCCCATTTCTTTTCTGCCTTATAAATGTGCCATTGGCCTTTGCACTATCAATGGCCTATCTATTCATACTCATCTGTATTGCTCCTTATGCCTATCCCATGCCTGTTTGAAGCCCTGCACTGTATTCATATCCACCACTTCCTGAGGTAGGCGTTCCATGCATCCACCACCCTTTCTGTGAAAAGAACTTCCTCACGTTACCCTTAATTGGACTCCTCTAATCTCATGCTGTGTTCTCTTGTTCTGCTATTTTTCTTATATTGAAACATGTTAAACTCTTTCATCTTGTTAATGTCCTTAAGGTGTTTGAATGTTTGAGGCATATCACCTCTCTCCCTCCTTTGCTCTAGAGTATACATATTGAGCTCCGTTAATCTGTCCTCATATGTTTCTGATGCAGTCCCTGCACTATTTTGGTTGCCCTTCTCTGGACTGCCTCAATTTGGTTAATGTCCTTGTGAAGGTGTAGCCTCCAGTACTGCCGAGTACTCAGATGAGAGCTAACCAGTGTCTTGTAAAAGGTTATTACCTCCCTCTTCCAACTTGTGATACCCTACTAATGCATCCCAACAAACCCTTGCCTTACCTACTGCTTTAGTGGTCTGTTTGGATGACTTTAGGTCATCGGTGATGATGATGCCCAAGTCTCTTTCTTGCGAAATTTCAAAATATTCTTATATTTAATCTTGTCAAACAAGTTTATTGTGCTTTATAATATAATTTTAAGTTGTCTAAAGGGTAAGGATTCTGCTTTGAAATGCATATATAATTGTAAAGTTTTAATGTAATGTAAGAGGATAATTGATAAAGGAAGACATCATTAACAGACACAATTTAACAGGTTTATACTTTTGAGTTCTTCGTGCCATACCTCTCCCTCTCCCCTCTAGATCTCCTCCCTCCCTTCCCTGTTTTTGTCCTCCGTTGTTCCCCACTATAACCTCCTCTCCCCTTCCCTATCTCACCACTATAACCTCTTCCTCTTATCAGCCCCTTCCCCACTGTCACGCTCATTACCACCCACCCACCCTTACTTCTCCTCCTCACCTACACCTAACCTTCCTTCCTTTCTTTGCTCATGACCCCTGCCACCACTTTCCTGACCCTATCTTCCATGCCTCTCCAGCCACCCCACCCTTACCTCTCTTCCTCCTTACCTACACTTCCAACCTATCTTCTCTTGCTCATGACCCCCACATCCTTCTCACGCCTATCTTCCCTGCCTCTCCCACTGCCCCTCCCCTACCCTCTTTCCACCTTACCTGCAATCCTATCATTCTTTCCCTCCTCCTCATGACCCGCTACCTCTTTCCCACCTTATCTTCCTGCCTCTCCACCTTCCTGCCCCTGGCACCCTAGCACTTCTTCCACCCTCAGCACTTATGACAAAATCTCACTTAAGACTGCAGTCACCCTTGACACCTTTCCTTCCTACCCCTTACCTGCCAATTTTGTGCTTTGTTTCCTTACTCATCCCCTTTGTATCAACCCCTCTTTTATCCTTAATGCTTGTTACTGCCTAATTATTGCTGTTATGCACCATTTAATTTTGTTATTCCCTACTGATTGTCTGTTTACTTTGCTGTGTTACACACTTATGTTATAAGCAGAGCCACTGGAAAATTGAGGTGCAATTTTTCCGCAATTTCATAATTTTCACCCTTCTCCGCACAAAATCCAATTTCTTGCAATTTCTTACATTTATGGAATTTTGACTGAAACTGTATAAAATACTTAAATTCTCAAGGAAATCTACTTGATATGGTACACAGACTTGGATTTGACCAAAACAGTACAGTGTGAGGTGAGAAGGGGTCAAATGTGACTCTGCTTTCATGTGATTCACTTCCCTGCTTTGGTTTCAAAATCCTCTGGTCATGCATATGTAGACTTGAACACTTCAAATCTGTGTTAAAGCAGACTATCAGAGGACTTTTGCTGATACAGAGACTGAAACAATAGTCGGAGAAGAGGTGCAAAGTGCTCCATTCACCTAAATGAAGCCTTGATCACAATACTTGCTTTTGAATGGTAGGTAGATTTTCCTTGTATAAATACTTTCAATCTGAAAGGATTTTGATTCAAATGTGTCAGGAGTTTGGATGGCCCTGCTGATTATAAACTTGAATGTGCTTCTGAGGGGCTTGGTGACAGTGATTCCTTACATGTCAGTCTGCCACAACTGTATACTCATAACGCCTACAAAAAGCAAACATTTCTGAAAACATGCTGAACAGGTTAAGTATAGTTAAACAGTTACCTTCAAATAGACAAAATAATTACAACCCAAGTAAAATCACTGCAAACCGAGTAGAACAAAAGTATGATGTATTAAAAACTATTGTATGATGTAATGAAAGCTATTGGTATGATTTGATACTTTCATCATGTGATTTTAAAATTTACTTACAGTGCTGATTAAGAACAGTAATCATTTTAACAAAATAAATATTTTTCTTACTAGACCTTTATTAGGCACCCTGGTTATCTGTTTATTTTTTCTTGCACCAAAGCAAGTAGTTTAAACAGGCTTCATTATTTAACATCTAGAAACTGGCAAAATATGTTGTTTCAGGATGTATTCAGTACAGACTAACTGTAAATTATTGAATAAAATCTAGTTAGCACTGCATGACTTGATTTTAGAAGATATGCTACATAATGATTAGTTTACAGTGCATTTCAAAAACACATCTTTCTTCTTATTAAAAGCATTTACAAGTGGCAACCAATACATTTATCTAACAAATTATGTGATCAATACATGCTGCAACAAACAATCAAATATTTATTAGGGGTAGTGGGGATGCATAGTAAACCCCATAATTTTCCATAATTTTTGCAAGAAAATCCCGCATTTTTAGGTAAGATTTTCTGCAATTTTCCAGTGACCCTGGTTATAAGATTGCGGAACCTTTGTAAATGAACCTCTGGTTTAAAGGTATTTTGTAATCCTAGTACTGAATAAATAAAATAAATCTTCTGTGTTTACGTATGTGTGGCATATGTGTGTATATGTATATGTATATATACAGTATAGATAGATAGATATAATAGAGGTGGGCTCAAAACTCATTGAATAAATCCATTTATCTTCACAGCCATTGACTAAATAACATTTATCTATGTAGTAGCTGTGTCACAATCACTCCAGAACTCATTTAGAATGTTCAGCCTCAGTAGCAGTACTACCCATATTCAAATACGAATAACTTTAAAACGAAAAAAGATAGCATGGCACTGTCAGCATGAAAGTTGTTCTGCACAAAATTATCTACAAAATGAGTGCTGTTTCATGTATAGATACCGTATAGATTTTTTTATAATTAGCAAAAAGAGCAGAAAATGAATTTTTTGTTTTATTTTTTGACAAACATATGCAAAAAGATAAGCAATCAAAAGCAAATATCTCTGCACTGACAGAAAGCATCCCTATTGCATAAGTGAAATATACAATGGTGAACTGTCAGATAAATGAGTTATCTACATTTGTGCTCTTTAACTCAGACACCTCACTCGTGACATACACCACTCGTGAGGTTACCCAAGGTCAAACAGCACTTGTATAGATAAATTATTTATCTGACAGCTCTATTGTATATCCCATATTTATTTATATATATACATCTCCAAGCCGAAACATGGAGAGGAAAATCCTAGGACCCTGAGAATGTGTAGAGCATTACCCTGCCATGACAAGAAGAGACTCTGAAGTACCTTCTCTAAGTGACAAAGATCTGACTTGAGGTGGAGCTCTTGCAGCAGATAATACCATTAGGACTAAGGCCATAGGCGTTAGGACCCCTCGACAAAATTTTCTAGCTAGCAGTCTGTAGCGAGGTCTGCCCTGACGCTGGCGCATGCCTGCCATCCCTGGTGCCATCTCAGTTACTTTCCGCCATCGACCCGCATTGTTCGGCTCCTTGGACACCTTGCTACAGCAGTCGATCACAGATAAGTAAATCGCTTAGATAAACAGTTTTTTTCGGTATTTTCGACGGTTTTGATACAGTTCTCACTTTTGGTGCATGTCTTCTCCTTCACCTCCTCGGCAGAAGTCGAAGTGCCGTTGTGGCAAACAGATCCTGGCTAAGGACAGCCATGAGGCCTGCCTGATCTGTTTAGGCCCCGACCACAGGGCTGATGACTGCCAACATTGTCAGAAGTTCAACAGCAAAACTAGAATCCATGAAGCAAAGGCTTTAAGGCATACCTCCTCAAACAGAAAGTAGCCGCCATGCAGAAGTTCCCATCGGGTTCTAGTTCATCTTAGCCCACTAGGGAGTCTCCCCATAGAGAAGAGCCCGGAAAATACTCCAAGGACAAAAAGGCCCCAGTCAGAGTCCTGCCACAAGTATCCCTCCAGGCCTCCTTCTTCTTCAAAATCCAGTAAGAGGTCAGGGTCCGTTCCCTCCTACACAGGGAACTAGCACCCACAGATTGTCCTCCTCTAAACCCAAGGACCAGCCTTCGCCTTCCAGACACAGCCACGCTCAGGGCTCACCGCCCCATAAATCCTCACAGGGCCCAGTCCAGAAAGGCCAGTTGCCTGCTGTTAGGCCCAAAGAAAGCCACAAGGATCTTCCTGACAGATACAAGAAGCCAGGCGACTCCCACGGTGACAGGAGGTCATTCGACAGTGGACGCCTCCTCCACCGTCTTGACCACCGGGACTCATCTCAACAAGGACAGATGTCCCCAGCTGTAACGCCTGCAATGGACAGTAGGCATTCACTCCAGATGGGGCAGTCACCTGACAGGCATTCCACTGAGGGTGACCACCCATCCAACGTCCCCAGGATGACCCGGTCACGGATCAGGCGCACGCCACTCCGGACACCAGATCAGATGACTGCTCTCCCAGGAGCGACCCCAAGCCTGATGCAGTAGGGGCAGCCTCCCAATGGAGAGCCCAGTACCGGACGCCCCCAACACCCAGTCTGTCAGCCCGACACCGCCTCCGCCAGTCGTCCCCTGGCAGATGTTGGGGCCCTATTTAATTCATGGTGGAACACCATCAAAGGTGACCTTCTCTACTGGCCTCCAGAACAGGTTCCCACACCTCCACCTCCCCCTTCACAGGATGAAGATGCAGGAGAGAGGGATCACTAGCCCCAAGGTAAAGGAAAGCAATGTTCCTGACCCTGATTCTAGTGGCGCTTCATTTCCCACTTCTGGGGATGATGCAGGACAGTCCATTTCAGATTCCTTGGATGATGAGGATATGAGGCCACCCTCACTGGATACCAAAGATACCCCCAGGTCTCCGCGGACGACCCTACATTCCTAGATATCATGTGGCACATACAGACCTTGTACCAATGGGACACTGAAGAACTCGACCCAGAAAGGAAGCGCCTGGCGGGGTTCTTGGGGAGAGGAACATAAATCCTCATCATCCCCCCACTTGTGAAGCCCTTCAAGATGTGGCCAAACTAGTCTGGAAGAGACCCTCATCCACACCAGCGGTTCCACTAAGGCTGATTGCTTATACAAACCGCCCAAAGAAGAACCGTTTCTGATGGAACATCAAAATGCGGCCTCTACAGTCTTAACTCGGCACACAGCAGACAATCTCAACTGAAACACCTTAGTATACAGCCCCAGACCCAGAGTCAAAAATTGGACCTCGGGGATGGAAGGTCATCATCAGCCACCGGGGCCATTAGATCATTAAACTTCTTGGCCCATATGGTCACATATGAGAAACCCTATGGGAAAAGACAATGGAGCTTCTCAAGTCCCAGCCAGACTCTGACACAAAAATGAACTGCTGCCTTGTGCTCAATCCAGTCTGGATGTCGACAAGCACATCTTGAAATGCTTGTATGACTCAACTGATATGGCAGCTAGAGCAGTGGCATTGGGTGTCTGTCTCCATAGGCACACCAGGCTTTGGGCAGCGTCGTTTAGGCAAGACCTCCAGGAGCGTTATTCTGGATGCCCCTTCCAGGGTCCAGTCCTCTTCAGTCAGGAAGTGGAAGGGATCATAAAGGGACTCCAGGATTCGAGTAAAGCGATCGCGAGGGCGTATATAAATTGTACAAGTCAGAACCTCAACATGCCCGTAAGCTGCATTTTCACAAGCAAAGTCAACAGGGAGGCTGCCCTTACCTAGGCAAAGGCTTCAAACACCGTAATCAACCGCGCAAGAACTGAGAGGCCAAGGCTCCAAACAGCCAAAAGCCCCAGACATCCAACCACCACCAGACAAGGAACTGCAAGACTTCGGTGTCCTCCCCAGTCATCAGTCTTGGAGGAGAGAACAGGTAGGGAAGTTCTCCTCTACCTACAAGAATGATCCACTATAACATCCGACCAGTGGGTGCTACCGATTATCCAGAGGGATTACGCCATCGGGGTTCCTCAGCGTCCCCAGACAATCTGCCTGTGGCATCCCACTGTTCAGCAGCAATGCCCTTCTCCTGGAACAAGAATTCGTCTCTCCAGAAGAAGGCTATTCAACCAGTCCCAAAGTCCCAGCAAGGCAAAGGCTTTTACTCCCATTTTTCTTGGTACCCAAGAAAATGGGAGACCTTCTCCGATTCTAGACCTCAGCTACCTGAGCAGAGTTCGTCCTATACCAAAGATTTCAGATGCTCACCCTGGCAAGCCTGTTCCCCTCCTTCACCAAGGGGACTGGCTATGTTTCCTGGACATGCAGGATGCCTATATGAACATAAAGATCCTGCCTTCACAGGAAGTTTCTGCACTTCAGTTCGGGATGAGCATTACCAATTCAGGGTCTTGCCCTTGACCTTTCATCGGCCCCAAGGGTCTTTACCAAGTGTCTTGTGGCAATTGCAGCAATGTTGAGGAGAAGGGGTCACTTCATCTACCCCTACCTCGATGATTGGCTAATCTCCGCACCCACAGAACACCAGCTATCGAGCACTCTGAGAGAGATGGAACAGCTTTTCTGTTTTCTCGAGTCACTCTGAACTGGTCAAAATCCAGCCTGGCCCTCCAATGGCTTCAGTACATTAGAGCAGTGCTCGACATTCTACACAAGGCAGGGCTTTTTTTTCCCTCGCGGACAGAGCACTCACCTTTTGACACCAGCTCACAGTATACAGTCAGCAGATCAAGTGTCTGCCAGGGTAATCTTGTAGCTGTTGGGTCACATGGTCCCCTTCTCACATCTCAATATGAGAGTTCTTCAAAGGCACCTCAGGATCCAGTGGGATCAGGGTTTGGACGAGTTGGACCGACTTATCTGTATCTTGGAAGCTGTCCGACACTCCCTTCAATGGTGGCAAGATCCATCTCACCTAGAACAGGGTGTCCCTTTTCAGAGGCAAAGCCCAACACAGACTCTCACAACAGACACCTCAGAACAAGGCTGGGGTGCTCACTCTCATGAGCCTCAGATGAGAGGATTTTGGTCTGCCACAGAAAGATCTCTCCACATCAATATATTGGAGAAGAGGGCATTTTTATGCCGTTCAGGCCTTCAGGATCAGCTCTCCTGGGGCCCTCTGGTAATCCAGTCAGACAATACCCCAGTAGTCTTTTACCTGAACAAGCAAGGGAGTTGGGATCATACCCTCTTTGCAGAGAGGCCATGAGAATCTGGGACTGGGCTGTGGAATGGAATCTGTTCCTAGTAGCAGTCCACGTGCCAGGCATTCAGAATGTTCTCACCGACAGTCTAAGCCATTCTCGGTCACTGAACCATGAGTGAGAGTTGCTGCAGGATGTAGCAGATGACCTGTTCGTAAGATGGGGTCATCCAGCTGGACCTCTTTGCATCCTGGCACAACACCAAACTACCAAATTTGTGCTCACTAGATCCAGAGCCTGGTGTTTTCTGGTGAGCGCATTATCCCTCTCGGCAGGGGAGGTTCCTCTATGCCTTCCCTCCTTCCCTCTGGTTCACAGAGTACTGCTCAGACTGCAGTTGGAAGGGGCCAGGATGATCTTGGTAGCCCTTTCTGGCCTCATCAAATCTGGTTCCACTTCTACAGCAGTTGACACGGATCCACCCGTGCCACTGCCTCTCTCCACCTACTTGCTCTCCCAGAATCGGGGAACACTAGTCCACCCGTCCCTACAATCCCTTCACCTGTATGTTTGGCTTCTGCAGTCTTAGCAGAGGAGACTGGGAGTTTCTCGGGGGTGGCAGAGATTTTGGTGGCAGCAAGGAAACCTTTACCAGGGCCACTTATGCCATGAAGTGGAAGTGGTTCTGTCTCTGGGCAGCCCAATTCTTGGATCCTCTCCAGTGCTCAGTCAAGTTAGGTCCTAGAATACCTGCTCCACCTCCTTGATTTAGGTCTTAGTTATTCCTCTATCAAGGTGCATTCTTGCGCAGTTTCAGCATATCACAATGCTGTTGGAGAAAGGACTCGAGCGCAGCTCAACATTTGCAAGACATTCCTCTGAGGAGTCTTGCATATTAGACTCCCAGGAAGGATCCAGTCCCTCTGTGGGACCTCTTGTTTGTTTTAGAAAAGCTCACCCTGCCCCATTTTGAACCGGCCATGTCATCGAGCTCGTTTCCTTTCTTGGAAGACATTGATTTTAGTTGCCATTACTTCAGCCCGGAGGATTTCGAGCTTCAGGCCCTGACATGCAAGGAGCCTTACCTTGTTTTCATAGGGATAGGGTGCAGCTTTGCACAAATCCCAAATTCCTACCAAAAGTTGCGTCCGCTGTGACTTTGAACCAGGACATTCAACTTCTGGTCTATTACCAGAGTTCTCCAAAGGGGAAGGCCATGTTACATACTCTGGATGTTCATAGAATTTTATGTTATTACTTGGACCGACTCGTTCTATCCGGAACATGGACTAGTTGTTCATGGCATTTGAAAAACACAAGACAGGGGACCCTGTCACTAAGCAAACACTAACCAAGTGGTTAGTAAATTGCATTTCCTTCTGTTACCAGCATCACAGCAAACCCTTACCGGGCCGGTTAAGGGTCATTCCACCAGGGACTATTGCCACATCTTTTGCCTCTCTAAGAAACATGTCAGCAGTGTACCTATGTGCTGCAGCCACCTGGAGCACTGTCCATACCTTCATTCAGCATTACAGTCTGGACATAGCCTCTAGGAGGAGAGCAGGTTTCAGTTCAGCTGTTCTTCAGGGACTGCTCTCATGAGAGAGTGATCTTGTTCATCCCTCACAGTCATTCTTTCTCCCCTCTGATCTGGGCCTTTTTGGGTACTGCTTGAGACTCAGTCCTAATGGTATTACCTGCTGTAAGAGCTCCACCTCGAACTCAGATGGTACAGTTACGTAAGAACTTACCATAACAGTAGATCTTCAAGAGGAGCTCTTGCAGCAGGTAGCTTTCTACCCTCCATCCCCAGGTCAGTTAGTACCTCTAATTTTTCTCTCTATTGTGAGAGTTCCTTCTCAGTTCTCCATTATCTACCAACTGGGTCTCCGGTGGGGAACTGAGATGGTGCCAGAGGCCACCCCTTCATACCATGTCTGACGGGGTGGTCCCCACCCAGAACTGCTAGCTAGAAACATTTTCCTAGGGGTTCTAATGCCTGCGGCCTTAGTCCTAATGGTATTACCTGCGCAAGAGCTCCTCTCAATGATCTATTGTTACGTAAGTTCTTATGTAACTGTGTCTTTACTGCATACTTATAGAGAGCAAAGACATTCAAACCCAGTTGGGTGGTGAAAATCATCATGATGAGCAGTGTGCATCAATTCCAATGGCTAACTGTGACCCTGCCAAGCATGGCTGCCATAGACAATGCTATCAAAAGTTCACAAAAGCCAAGAGTATCATAAAATCTGGAGAACAGGCAGATGCTGGTGGGCGTAGCTCACATCATCATCTCAGGGGTGGTGTTCCTTGTGCCTCATCATCTAGGTGCTATTTCCTGATACATGTGAAATCTGTAACAAATATGTAATCAAAGTGAAGGAAAGGAGCAATATCCAACTGCTATTGTTACAAAAACAGCTGAAGCCAAAGGAGAAAGGGTGGCAGAGCTACGTGATGACCAAGAAATGCTCACAAAATTAGGACAGAGGACCTCTATTGCAAGGGAGTTTCACCAACATGACCAGTGTTACCTAAATTATACAATAATCACAAGGGACAGGCCCCAGATGATTAGAACAGAAGTGTTGATGAGGATGAAAGTGAGCAGTCAGATGGAACTGGGTTTGAGGCCGTTTGTCATGTAATTGAAAACAATGTGCTTCAAAGACACCAAGCCATTCCAATGAAGGCATTGAATGAAATCGTGGGTGTTGAAGTAAGAGAAGTACTTGATACTGTTATAAACTTAGAAACCAGCTGAAAAAGAAATACGGGATTAGCTTTTATTTTTAACAGTTGATTCTCAAAACCACTAGTTGTAATCAGTGCTGAATCATTAACTGGCGGTGCATCAGTCACAGAGCTTTTGAGAATGGATGACAAGTCATCAAACATGCTACTTCCTTGTTGCATGAACATATCTGAAGATTTGTAGACAGCACCTTCACTACCATGGTATATCTGAAGATTTGTAGAGACAGCACCTTCAGTACCATGGCCACCAACAGTGGATGCTCTCCTGAGTAAAGAATGACAGCCCTCAGAGATGGTGCAATCAATTTTTTCTCACATGAACTAAAATCCCCAAACATATGGAGAGTGAACAAGTCTCCCAATTGTCAAAGTCCTACTCATAAGACCTAATTCACGGTGTCACACACAGCAAGTTTCTCACTACAAAACTTGCACTTGTTGGAGTTGTGCTGCACAATATGACCGGACAGAAAGTGCCCATGAACATTCTGTTTCTTTTAGGAAATAGTTGCAGTTATGACCAAGTATGTGAAATTGAAACTGGTTTAGCCGAACTTTCACAGAATTTTCAAGAGCAAGGTCTGTTACTGCCACTTCAGCCAAAGACATAGTCTTCTGTTGTCTTTAATAGTTTCTGGATGAACAACTTTGACCAGAACATTGAAACAGTAACTGGACATGGAACAATACACAATACACATGATGTTGCATACCAAGAAGAATCTGAAGGCTCCAATCTCTGAAAAGATTCTATGGAAATTCCTCACTCAAAAGAAGGACACTTGTATCTAACAAAAAGGAATTATAACATCGACAGGTGAATTCAAAGAAGGAGCCAACCACATTTGATAATATGCCCAAGTCTGTTGTGCCAACATCAGTGGTAAATATTAGCAAGACAAAGCTACAGCTATGAAACTCAGTCGGGAAGCCACAAGGAGGATCAGCTTATCCCAAGGATTACTGGTTGGCTGATGCTAGTTTGTAACAATTATTCAAGTTCACCAAAGAAGACAGTTATCACATATCTTCCACCCATTCACAAACCCATCACTGATTATGCCACTGTAGTTGAATACCTCACACAAACACAAGAAATAGCTCAGCAAGTAAATATGTCCTATGTTCATCTGACACTTGATGTTGGAGCAGCAACAAAGGCATATCATGTTGTGTGGAATTTCCTGATCAGTTCCACAATGTCATAATTAATTTAGGAGATTTCCACCTATTCCTGGAAAACTTTGGCATTATAGGACAGTTAGTTGGTGGCGACTTTGAGAACATAGTATTGCAGGCTGGTCTTTGTACCTCTGGCAGCATAAGGGGAGTTTTGTATGGAAGCATTACAATCTTGCATGGACTGTACATGAACATTTTGCAGATGCCTTAGAGTGATTGCTTCAGTCAGAGTATTCAACAGAATTGAATGTCACCTGCAGTATTGCTTGACTGATCAGATCATCACTGCTTCAGGAAGATGAGATTGTCTCTTTCCAGGCTAAGTATGAGGCCTTCAAGCAGCCGATTAGATCGGCGTGAGGTGGGAAAACCCACAGCTCTGGATGACGTATCTGGATATAGTGGATCAGCAGCATTTGCTCCATCCAGCAGTAAAAGAAAACAACTTTGATCTTAGACTGCTGTGTTGAAAATATTCACTGCCCGTTCTTCGCTTCAACAAAAAATGTACCGTTATGGGGCTTACTATGTGACACACTTGAAACTCTTGAAGCTTCTCATCCAGGGTCCAGGATATTAATTGAAAAGCAAGGGCTTTCAGTTCAAAGGAGCCATCACAAAGCTTCAGGAATCATTTCACCAATCTGGTGAGCAGTCATACAGTCAGAGTGCCAAAATTCCAGATAGAATCAAACACTTTGCTGCAAATCAAGTGTCCTATGATAAATGGGTGTTAAATCAGCCACATCTAGCAAAATTCAGAGAGGCACTTTTGGAGATGACTGTCCTTCACATTTCAGCCAGTAATCCACAAAAACATGCAGGCTTGTGGGCCCGGTGGCACTGGAAGTTGAGGTGCTGGTCGCTACACCTCATGCCATGCCAGCGACCAGAGGTTCAGGAATGAGCCTGTGGTGCCAGGAATTCGGCGGGGGAGAGTTGAGCATTCCGAGGACTGCTCCCTGTCTCGGGGAGGGAGACTTGTCCTACTCATTGACTGCCCTCTGGTGGTGGCTGGAGGGCAGTATGGGGTTGAGAGGCAGCTCTGACATACTTCCATTGGTAGGGAGGGGGACAGGAGAAAATGGAGGAAAACAGAGAGCATGCCAGGGCTCAATGATGGTCCGCGCATCCAAGGGCTGACCCAGGATTCTGGATTGGGTCTCCGGGGGTGAAGCAGGACCACCTCCTTCCTGGCCCGCCATGGGGGGTAAACTGAGGAAACTATTGGGGTTGGTGAGTGAGGGAGCGGTGGGACCAGAGAGAGAGTCCTCCGTCCAGGAGGTGCAAAACCTCCTGCCAGGGCTCCAGGAGGAAAAGTATGCATGAAAAAAAAAGCATGCAGGCCATCCAGAAATCATCAACTCAGAACATCGCATCAAAAGAGATATTGACTCTTCTCGATCAAGATAAGAGACAGTGTGAGGGGCAATTCTTCACGGAGAGGTTGTGGCGGCCTGGAATAAACTACCAGAAGAGGTGATGGGGTCTGAAACAGTGGAGAGATTCAAGAGGGCATGGGACAAACATTTGGGGTTGAGAAGGGGAACAGGTGGGCCCATAAAAGTGGAGGTGTAGGGGAGGAAGGGCAGACTAGATGGGCCAGTGAGGTCCTTTATGCTGTCAGATTTCTGTGATTCTGTGAACCCGTTCAGTGCTACTTTAGATGCTGAAAGATTGTACAATTTGTCCTTGGGAGCACCTGTTGCACATGATATTGAAGAACCTCACCAGTATTATTGAATGAGGTACAAAATGTATGAACAGTTTGTCAAAGAAAGACTAGAAAAAGTAAAATATTTTGATCCAGTTTCAAAGCCCCAGTGAAAGCCTTCAATGATACAAATAAAAAGCACAAGTAACTACCAAAGGAAAAGTTACCTTTAAAATTCTTATTTTTATTTATTTATTGAAATGTTTCCTGGGAACACACTGAACAACAAGTTGCTTGTCTCACATTGCAACCTGGGGGAGGGGTTACATAGGGTTGTGAAGGATGATCAGTTACAATAGTATGTGGGTAGTACAAACAATACAACGTTGTAAGATTGTGCAACAGTTGGAACACAAGGTATTGTACAATAAACAGTAGTGGAACATTGGGTAAATTACAATACATGTCTAAAATCATACAAAAGAACATATAAGCGCACAAAACAGTAATAATGTGATAGAACCATTTATAGTGCATGAGTGTACCAGGAGCAGGCTCGAGGTAGTACACAAGTGTGTTGGAGTAAAAGGGCGGGGTAAGGTTGTGACACTAGTGACCCAGAAGGGCAGGTGGATTTGACCATCTTTCCTTGCTAAAGGGTAGACAAGAGCTCATTGTTATGGGGATGTAACCTGGATTGGATAGGGAAAAACTCTAATCTCTATGCTGCTGAACTCAGCAGGTTACACCTGTCACAACTGGTCACTCTCCCAACCAGACAGGCTAGTAACAGCAGTCTCAGTCTCTTCTAGACTGGGTCATCTCCAACAAGCCTGAGAGGATCAGTGCTGTTGAAGTTTTACCAGACTCAAACAGTGACCACTTCCCAGTTTACTGTGTTTGAAGGCTAGGCCCCTAAACCATGCCCCCCAGAGAAATTATTTTCAGGGATTTTTCAAAAATGGATCTAGAGCCCTAATCTTGGAGCTACAGAACACCGACTGGGCACCTCTATATAATACTTGTAATACAGGTGTGCTGCTCAATACCTCCTTACCACGCTTTTGAACCTTCAAGAACAAATATATCCCAGTAAAAGGCGCCTTATCTGGGGATCTGCACCCACTGGTTAAATTCTTCACTCCAGTCCTCTCTCAAAAGAGGGATAAAGCCTGGAACAAAGCTAAGCTAACCCAGTCCCCATCGGATTGGGTGGAGTACAGAAGACTCCAAAACCTATGTAAGGTTTTCCATCAGATCTGTTACGGGCAATTACTACCATCATGTATCCTTGTACTCTGTCAGTGACTCTTGTGGTTTTTGAGTCATGTTAACACCATTATGGGGAAAAACAAGTGCAATACCATCTCTGATATGGTTGTGGATGGTTGTAATTGCAATAACCTTCTCACTATGCGAGGCTCTTAACTCCAGATTCACTGACCTCTCCTCCTATGCTGCACCTCCTGGGCCTGTACCTTTCACTCCATGCAGGATAACCTTAAACCTTCCAACCCATCTTTCACCCTTCACCCAGTCTCTGAGAGTGAAATCTTATGCTTACTTAAGTCCATCTCTCCTGCTGAATTGGCAGGGGCAGATGAGCTCTTACAAAATTCTAAGAACCGTTGCACCGTCTATAGTCTCTCCAGTGTCTCTTCTTACAGGATATGCCTTACCTCTGGAAGATTGCTTGAGTTGTACGGTCTATAAAAGGGGACACCACTAACCTGGATAACTACCACCTATTGCCATCCTCTGCACCCTCTCTAAAATACTGGAGAAAATTGTTGCTACCCAGGTCTCCAGATTACCTCTATTCCTTCAAACTCCTCACCCCTGACCAACATGGTTTCCAGTGGAGCACAGTACATCCACTGCTCTCATACAGTTTACAAATTATGTCAAACTTGCTATGGACAATGTCTGTATCACTGGGAGCTACTTTGTTGATCTTACAAAGCATTTGATTTAGTTGACCACCCGCTGCTCCTATCAAAGTTGGCATCCCTAGGCTTCTCTGCCTCTGTCACCGCCTGGTTCCAAAATTATCTTTTCGAGCATCAACAATTTGTCCAGATCGGAGATGCTAAGTCCCCTCTTGCTCCTACTTGGATAGGAGTGCCCCAGGGTTCGAGTCTTGGTCATCTCCTGACATCCCAGTGCTCACTGGTGCTTGCTCAGGTCTGCTATATGCCAATAATCGTGTTCTTTACTCATCCTCCTCAAACCTCTCAGATATCAACCTGAATTTCAATAGTAATTTCAATACCTTTCAGAGCTGGCTACTGCAAAACAAGCTTGTCTTAAATATAAAATAAAATGGTGACTATGCTCTTTGGTTCAGGTTCAAAAATTCGGTCCTGCACCCAACCATTAAGCATCAGGCTTGATGGCTCTCACCTTAACACAGTTACCTCTTTTAAACTATTGTCCAATCTCCATCCTCCCCCACCAAGCCTTAGAAAAAGCGGTGGCCACTCAACTCACCAAATATCTAGCAAATATCTAGCAAATACAACATTCTGTGCCCAGAACAGCATGGCTTCCATGCTGGTCACAGATACAAATGCAACATTAATGGAGTTCTCAACTTCCTGCACTCCTTCCTGGACTCGGTTCCCTAGCTGGAGCACTGTTCATTGACCTCTCTAAGTCCTTTGACACTGTCTCCCACCCCTCCTACTAAATTCCCTCAACCATACAGGTTTCTCTGCTGGCCCCCTCGCCTGGGTGCGAGTTGCCTATCAGCCCACTCCCAGCATGTCAAAACAATGGGATACTCTTGAAAACCCATCCTATCTGCTCAGGGGTTCCCCAGGGCACTATCTTGGGCCACTACTCTTTAGCCTCTACCTAAACACCCTGATCAGTGCCTGTTCTGGCAATATTCTCCTGTCACGCTGACGATGCCGTTATTTATGCTGCCCACAGAAATCCCACCTCCCTCCAAGACTCCTCCAACGCTCCTTCAGTGATGCTGAGAACTGGTTTAAGGAAAGCAGACTAGTCATTAACCTCAAAAACTAAGTCAATGCTCTGTGCCCCACCAGAACAAACCCAGCAACAACCCCTCCAAATCTTCCCCAGCACTCATCAACCACTTGAACAAGTTTACTCTTACAAATACCTTGGAATCACCTTTGACTCGGCCCTCACCTTTCATGCCCACATTATAGCCCTCGCTTCCACCGCTAACGCTTGTCTTGGCATCCTCTGCCATCACAAGGACTGCCTTCCACCTGAAGCCCTCAGGCTTGCCATTGTCGTTAGTAATGTCCCCTGTCGATTACAGCCTTCCAGTCTATGGTGCTGCTGACTCCACAGCCCTCAACAAGAATAGACTCACCCTAAACAAGGCTTGCAGACTAGTGACCAGTTCCCCTAGGCTCACCCACACTTGTCAGCTCTATGACATGGCCAAACTCCTTAGCCTCGATGAATGCCTCGCTACCAAACTTGCCTACTAACTAAGAAGATTCTACTCGGGCTTCCCCACAGGGTTTCTGCCTCCATCCAACTTACACCATCCAGAGTCACTACCCGAGCCACTGACAAGGTCACCCTACTAGTACCCAGAACTAGGACCACCCGGGAACAGAGGTCATTCAGCTACAGAGCCTTGTCCTGGTTCAACTCGCTCCCTGTAGCCATTTCCAACACCACCAAAATTGCCCCCTTCAAAACTGCCCCACTGAGACCTATTGTTCAACATTCATTACTGCACCTGTTATCATAGATGCCTGCTGCTCCCAAAACACTATTGATATATCATTGGCCACAGTTTTCCTACCCCACCCCCACTCCCCATGGCCTCCTCTCCGCTACCAGTACCTGCTGGTACCAACCTGTCAAGTCTGAAATGTTTTTACTTACTCTTTGTGTTCAAGTAATTATGTTAAACTATGTTGTTCTGTATGAATGTGTCCTGTAGGTATGTTGACTCTGTATGTCCTCTCTGTGACGAGGTGCCTTTGTAAATGAGCCTCTGGCTCCAAAGGTTGTAAATCCGATTATACAATAAATAAAATAAATAAAAAATACCTAGGGAGTAACCCTTGATCCCACCTTGGATTTTGACCTGCACCTAGCTTCAGTTATTAAATCCACAAATATTCAACTTGAGCTGGTATATAAGGTGAGATATAGCCTAACATCCATGGTGAGGATGGTCATTGCACAGGGATCCTGAGACCCAAATTGGCATATGGGTTAATAGCCTTTCCGGCAACTACTGGAGTGCTCCTCCGAAAGTGGGATGTCTGCTATAACAGCATTTGCCGTTTTGCTCTGTCTTTGACTTACTCACCAATGCACACTATACTCCAGTCTGGAATGGTTTGCCCTCAGCCTTCCAACAGTTTACTTCCTACAGTTTATAAAGAATATAACCTCCTCCCAGGTACCCTGACTAATTGGCTCTGCTGCTCAAACCTGCTTGACCTCTGCCTACCCACTGGGATCAGCTCACAAATCCCTTCTTGACAACTGAGATGTAAAACCAAAATGGGGAGAATGCTTTCTCTAGCTGGGCTCCTAAACTATGGAACTCCCTTCCACTGAATCTAAGAATCTCCTTCTCCACACAGCTTCAAACAGGAACTTTGTATGGCTCTTCTAAGCTCTGAACCCTGCTCCTGTTCTCTCATTCTCCCACTCCTGCACTGGTTCCTCCTAGTTGCCTACCAGCTCCAACCTCTACTACTCTCAAACCTGTCTGGAAATCTATTTCCACTCTTCATCACTTACTCACTAGTTGTATGACTTATGACTGTTAGTTATTTGCACTTATATTTCTGTTTGCTACTACATATAGATTCCTGCAAATGTACTGTCATTGCTGAAAATTTTATATCGTGTACTATGTCTGACTTCTACTTGTTTCCATGATGTTTTCTTGTATCTACTATTGTCTACATACCCTTTGTTGTAATCTCCGGGTTGTAGCTGAAAATAGGCAACTATGCTGTCTAGTGTACCTACCCGTTAACAAAAACTAAATAAATAAATATTACCTTAAGACTTCAAAATCACATATGTGTTTCAAAGCAAAATCCTTACCCTTTTAGACAACATAAAATTATATTATAAATCACAGTAAATCCTGTCTGACAAGATTAAAAATAAGAATATTTTGAAATTTTATAAGACATTAAGGGATGGTGGTTGGTATTTAACCCTATAACTTTTAACATTAATCTTTTGAGGTAATATATGGGTTTGCATTTTAAACCTCTAACTCCCACTTATTCATTGAGACCACACTTGAATGTATATTTTACTTACCATCAGTAATGTCCCAAAATCTGCATTAAGTAAATGGAGCTGAAAATTGCAAAATTTGTCAAGGCGTCAGTACAAAATTGATGCAAACTACCATTTGCCCCAGTGTTCATGTGATCAACAAACAGATCATGAATTTTGGGTATATCTGCTACATTAAACAACCATCAGCATTTATTTAGCTCGGGTGACACCCCACCTCCATCTACACCTGGTCTAAAGGGAGGTGGAGCTGCAAGAACAATCTGTCAGCTGTGTGATAAGCACCAAAACTGTTAATGGTTTCAACCAGTGCTGGGAGCGAAGGGCTTGAGTGGTTACACAGGGTGATATGCGAGGGGCATGGAGCATGGGGGTGGATAGTTAAGCAATAAGGCATGACAAGAGTGTGTGTTGTTATTAACATCACTCCTGGGGTGGGTTGGCACCCAGGCGGCCGAGTGTTTCACCACCCCAGGAGTGACGCATTACACCCGATAACACACACCTTGGAGTGCCTTATTGCAATTATACAATGCCTCGATGTTATAAAATAAAATAAAAAATGTTTTTAGTAGATTTTTAGTGAGGCAGTATATCTTTGTTTCTGAAAAAAAGCTCATGCTCATGCTCCATAAAATCAGCACAGTGATGTTATTGTGTAATATCATCACTGTCTCAGGCACACACTGACCAATCAGAGTCCAGGAAATTTTCTTGCCATTGTATAATGTGGGTTTAGAACCCTGTATGGACTTACAGTGAAGCCAACCAGAATGAAGCCCAACTCTGCAGAATTCTGCAGTAGAGTTACTGCAGCAAACAATGCAGTTTAGATGGGATTTCCCTTTGTCATGCAAGAAACCTGTGACACTGTGCTTCATCCTAGGCGTTTCACTGTGGGTCCCAGGTTTAAGCCAGAAGAGAGGAGACTAATGACTAGATTCTGTTTAGAATTATATGCAGCCAACTATATATATTATGATCAAAGGAGAGAGGGAGTTATAACACGATACTGTGGTTGGACTAAATATCAAGAATGATTAAAGCATATCATTCTTCACTGTCCAAAGTTTGGAAAAATCAGGAAGAGTTGGTTGGGACCAATAATGACTCCACTAGAACTGCCTCCCCATGCGCTTATACAATATTTATTTAATTTCACTGATAAAACAGTTTTAAACTGTTTAATTAAAATCCCAAGGAATGAAACTTTAAGATAATGTTGGAGATGTAATGGAAATTTAACAAAATGAGAAATAGTTGGGATTTAAACAAATATATATGCAGCTCTGGATGGGGTTAAGTAGTTTTATCAAGTTAGTTAAAAGGTGCAATAGGAATACAAGGCATTGTGACAGTGGGTGTTATGAAGGTTAAGTGAGATTGCAAATTTTAAAGACATATTGTTTAGATCCTGTTTATTACTTGTAATACATGTCTATGCCAGATGTATTTTATTGATGTGATACAGATATTTTCTGTATATTGTTACACTATTTTTACATTGTAAAGACTCCACGTCAAACAGTAAAGCGATTTGATTAGCTCCCAGGTTTGTTAGGATTTATGGGCAGACTGGATGGACCAGCGGTCTTTTTCTGCCATCATTGTCTATGTTACTGTGTTTCTGTATTATTTGGTTATGTTTTGTCTGCTATTACGATTTATAATATTGTGATTTGGGTTAGTATTGTAAAACAGTATGCTCAAGATAAATTGTTGTTCAGTGGTTTTAAAATTTCAATAAACATATGTTCGCATAAAAATAAAAATAACTCTCAATGGCATGCCAGTGATGCATGACAAGTTTCTGGGCAGCGTGCACCAGTGTGGCATACACAAGGAATACACAAGGTACACTGCTAACTGTCTTGGGGCAGGAAGCAGATGATTGTGCTGAATGGTACTTGTGTGTGGGGGTACTCAGTGGTGCACCTCAGGGATTAATGCTGGGGCCCACTGTTCAACATTTTCACTAGCGACCTAGAATCTGGATCTCCAGCAAGCAGCTTAATATGACTGATGACACCAAGTTGGCCATGACCATGAAAAGTTGGGTGATTGGCAATACTACAGGGGCCTGATATTCAAAATGTTGCGGGCGTAAACGAGTTTGCCTGCACAAACCAGGCTTTGCATGAAGCACAATATTGAAAAGCCGGATAGGATGGGCAAAATCGGTTTCGCTAAGGCAAAGGACGGGGTGCAATGTAAATGAAGGAGCAGGGACATGAATATTGGTGCAGTCAATATTCAGAGTATAATACTCAGCTAGGTCATTGCGCATGGCCCCTTTCGCATGACGCTTACATACCGCGATTAGAACCCTGACTTACTCCCGCGCAACCTAGAGTTTGGCAGAAGGAGTGCAGTGCCCCAGACCCCAACACAGCAGTCTCTGGTGGTGTAGTGGTCCCCTCGCCTCGCCAATCCCTGTCCCCTACAGAAAATGAAGTATGAACTGGTAGTGTAGTGGTCCCTCCCCGGTGTCCGATTGGCCCCCATAATAAAAACTAAATTCCTGGTAGTCCAGTGGTCCTCCCCTTCCTGATCACTGTCCTCATAAAGAAAAATAAACTCCCTGGTCTAGTGGTCCTCCCCATTCCCCAATTGCCATCCTGTAAATTACTAATGAACATATCCCTGATGATCTGGTGGACCCCCACCCTGCAGGTAGTGGCCCATCACCCGCTCTCCCCAGTCCCGACACTGAGCCAGCAACTTGGCACAGCTGTCCTCTTACCACTATGGCCAGCCACCGACAGCTGTCCTGAGCTCATACTGTATGCAGTACTCATTCCAGGGATGGTGAGATGAGGTCTGTGCAAGTCGCTGTCTCAGTTTCGGGATGGGGGCCACGAGGTGGTAAAACACTATCTGCCAGTGTATGGGGTCCACTTGACCACCAGGGATATTTTCATTAGTAATTCAGAGGACGGCAATCAAAGATGGGCAGGGACCACTGGACTAACAAGGCAGAACATATTTTTCTTATGGGGATGGCGATCGAGAGGGGAACCACTGGATTATCAGTGTATTTAGTTTTCGCTATGGGGACGATGATCAGGGTGGGAGGAAGGACCACTGGACTACCAGGAAAATTAGTTTTTCCATCGGGATGGCGATTGGACATCAGGGAGGGACCACTGGCCTACCAGGGTATAACATATTTTTCTTATGAGACAGCGATCAGGGAGGGACCACTGGACTACCAGGAAATTTAGTTTTCATTACGGGGATGGCAGTCAGGAGCGGGGAAGGACCATTGGACTACCAGGAAATTTAGTTTTCATTACGGGGACAGCGATTGGGAGAGGGTGGAACCACTGGACTACCAGGAAATTAAGTTTTCATTATGGGAGCGGCAATCAGGGAGGACCACTGGACTACCAGGAGATGCACTGTGTATTAATGGGACAGTGTCTGGGAGGGCCACTAGCACCATGGATAGATCTTGGGAACGGCGTTGGGGGACAGTGCCGTGGAGTACAGCTCTCTCCCTCGTAGATGATCCCATAATGTGCATGCAAATGGTCCCTTAGTGCCTTACATGCCGATTGGGCTCATTTGCATAGGTCCCTTTGAATATGGGGATTTTGTGCAGGCACAAGCCATTCTGCCACCCTCTTGTGGGGCCATGTCTACCAGCTAGGTGGCTTAGCAACAGGTTTCACTGTTTTCACTGTTAGCATCAATGTGCTAGTCCACTGAATGTAGCAGTTTTGGCCCCTGGCAACTGCAGTGGGCAGTGCAAAGTTTTGCCTCTGCTTTGCCCAGATTTCAGTATTGGGCCCTGGAGTCTCAGATTTGATGTAGCCAAACTCAAGTTGCTGTACTTGGGGAGGAAAACAAGTGGATCTCTTGTTGCAGTGGAGAGGAACAGGACACGGGGGCATAATAGGCAAAGGGCTGAAGCATGAGAAGAAGTGAGCAGTTATTATCAAAAGAGCTGGAGAAATAATGGGTTGCATCAAAAAGGCTTGACTGACCCACAGGACTTGGGAAGTAATACTGCCACGTTACAAGGCTTTGAATACTGTGCAGTTCTGGGTTTCTCAATACAAAAAGGATAAAGAGACAGTTGAGAGGGTGCAATGCAGGGTCACCAAAATGATCATTGGTTAAAAAAAACAAAAAACTTTGAGGAGAGGCTGGTGGCCTTTATTTATTTATGAATTTCAGAGACACACCTTTGAGCAAAGCTCTTTTACAAAGGTTTCGCTTCAGGTTGATGGACAATAGAGACATTTAACAACAAAGCTCTAAATACAAGGTACTGCATCATGTTTAACAGACATTAGACTCAAGATAACATTAATTGGACAGAATAGGTAGATGACTGACAGTTGGATACGGTGTCATAGTGTGGCAGAGACAATACTAGTACCATGGTTGAGTACATCGTCAGTACAGAGAAGAAATGAGAAGTATGTAAGTACTTGGGGGAGAGGTGGGGAGGAGAATAGGTAGAGTAGTTAACAGTTGGTTAATGTGTACCAGAGACAATACTAGTACCAAGGCCGGGTATATCATCAGTATTAGAAAGATTTGAGAGGTGTGTCAGTACTGGGGGAGAGGGGAAGAGTGGGGGAGGAAACTCTTAGGAATGGCAAGTCAGTAAGGAGGGGGGAGCAGCCTACTGAGGGGCATTGTCGAGTGGGGAGAGGGTAGTGGGAGTACTGGACGGGGTGTGTGGAGGGGTGGGGAATAAGGAGGGTGGGATTGGGGAGCATGGGTGGGGCAGGGGATAAGTGGGGGAAGAGCCTGGGAGGGGAGTCACCTCCGGGAGCAGACAACCTTGGCGAAAAGGGGCTATGGGCCCAATCCAGAGATATTGCCTCGATATAGTCATGGCTGTGGTGTGATCCAAACTAGACCACCCAGCCTCATGAGGAGGAGAGCGGCATGGGGTCCAGGGGCAAGTCAGGGTGGAGTGGTGCTGAACAGTGGGCTAGCACTCCAGTGGATTCCCCTGCTCCAAACAGGGAAAGGGAGTGTGGTATATGGCAGTACTCCAAAGAATACCAGGTCCTGAACTAAGCAGATTCTGTAAACAAAAAAAAAGAAAATTGTGCAGGGGCGCCCAGCCTCAGTGCAAGCACAGAGGACTGGAGGCAACTGAAGATGAGCTAATTGTGGCCCTGAACTCAATGGGATGGACATGGAGAACTTATATAACGAGAAACATAGCATTACTGCAGCCCTGAGTCACGAAACACTACTCTACTTGGTACTGTTGACTGTCCCTGGTATAAAAAGTCCCTATCTTATGCAGACGCTTGCCTCTAGTCTGTCGGCTGCTGACATGCACAAATGGACAGGTTGGGATCAGGTGTAAAAGGTGCGTATCCTTCTGTGGATGCCCTGGAGAACCCACATGTGCATGCCCTGCATGCGGCACTCCGTGGCTTTTCCCAGCCCTTTCCGCACACAGAAGAGTCGGCCCTATGAGGGGAACACGATCTCAGTCTTTCACAACTCTACTGCCAAGACTGAAAAGACAAGAGATATTTGATCTGGTGTCCACCTGCAAGGCACGGGGACATGCCTTGAAGCATAGAGGAGGCAAATTCAGGTGTATCATTAGGCGCTTCTTCTTCCATAGGGTGTTGGCCTTATGGAACAGCCTACCAGTGGAGACAATGGACATGAGTACAGTATGTGTCTCTTAAGATATGCCTGGACAAATTTCTGCTCACCAAAGAAATTGCAGGTTACCCAGAGTAATAAGTGGGAGGAAAATCCTTATGAATTTGTGTGTCTGCAAAGCAGATGCTGTCATCCTTGCTTACAGTGCAGTGGGATAGATATGATGGACCTAGAGTCCCTTCCAATCTTAAAACACTATACTGTATTCTAACCCCAGGAATCCACTAATATTATTACTCTTGCAGTGCTCCTTTAAGTCAGCACTGCCCCGGAGCCAAATGAAATGCTATGCCAATGGTGGAATCTTTAGCTGGTGCATCCAATTTGAAACTGCCCAGTGTAACTGCCAACATTCTAACCTCAGATTTCTTCTCTCCGCTGCAAAGTTCAGACACCCTGGAAATCGTCTCTCAATCAAGACAGATTCCTGTAGTGCATGGAACAAAAAAACCTTGAGTATTTGATTTTATTCTTTCATTACTGCCTAGTGTAATTGTTTTTAGTGTTTTTACCTTATAGTTTTTAATTTTAGTTTTGTTTATCGGTTCCTTTGAACGAGGGCAACTGATCCTTTTCTCTTTTGAATCGGAACCTTTTTTAGCGTTCCGGTTACTTTTCTTTATTTTTATTAAATTTAACCACATTTGAACAGAGATTTTGGTTCCTCTGTGGTTTCTCAGTTCGGATCCAATCAGAACCGTTAGTTTTTTTTACTTATCGGTTCCTGAACTGACCGTTAATATTTTAGTAACAGACCACAAATATTTAAATGCTTTCTATTTTTGTGGTTCCCTGTTCCTGTTTTCTAAAATGTCAGATAAGCCTAAAAGAAAACAGGACCACCTGGTTTTAAAATTGCCTGAAGTGTGCAGAGGTGTTTGCCAAGGCAGACAAACATGATCTATGTTTGATCTGTCTTGGCCAACAACAGTTTTCTGAAAATTGTGAATTTTTAAAGTCTTTTCCTGACAAGACAGTGGAAAAATGTAAGGAGGGCTTAAAAGAAATTTGGAAGATGGGTCCATGGGCTCTGACCAGTCCACCACCTCTAAAACTTGGGTTATTCCTTCCAGAGCCTCCAAATTCACCCCTGATCAGGGTGAGGGCTCTGGCAAGAGATGCAGTGAACCATCTGACTCCCCAGTGCCTGCCAAAAATTAAAGAAAACAAAGCATACTGAAACCCGGCTGAAATGCCTCAAGGGGTCCCTCAGATGCCTTTACCCGCTCTTTCTCCTGCTGATCTAACTCAGGCTGTAGCCTTACTTCCAGGTGCTGCAGGGCTTAATACCCTCTAAGCAGCCTGTGGTCACTCCTGCTGAAAAAGCTACTGTTTGTGCACCTCTTTGCCCATTGCCACAGTGAAATATGAGGGGGATAATCAGGATGAGGAGGGTATGAACCTGAGCTCTCAGCAGAACAGGATTTTGGCTCTCCTCCCAGACTCACAGAGGATTTCTCATCCCATTTTCTTTTATTAAGAAAATGGTTGAAACCCTGGATCTGCAAACAGCAGAGAGATCCAGGATGAAGAAGAGGCACAGTATATGGAGCTCATGGGGCTGACACCCACCAAAAGGCTCATGCTGCCTCTGTACAGATTCATTAAGAAGGATGTTTTAGAAATCCTCAAGTCTCCTAATACTGTCACACCCACTGACAAACGTGTGACAAGAAATACCAACTTGAAAGGTCAGGGGCTGAATTCCTTTTTACTCACCCAGACCACCAGGGTATTGTTCAGCAGCTTGCCTGTGAAAAGGCTAAAACCAGTGGCAGAGATAGAGGGGCTGGGGGCAGTCGCCCTCCTGGCTGCCCCAGTGTGAGTAGTGGCACCCCGCCACCATCTTTATTCACTGTTTAGTGCCCATTGTGAGCCCATGACTGACTGAATGACCCCTCCCAGTTCCCAAAGCGCTCCCAAATCTGGCTCTGCCACTGGCTAAAACTCCTTGTCCCTCATCCCTCTAAGAAGGAGTCGAGAAAATAGCATGGCAAAAAGAGTACCGTTCAGCATCCCTGGCAGTTTGCCAAGCCAGCTATCAGGCTTATGCAGCCCTCTATCAGAAGGCTCTTTGGCAGTTAGTAGTAGATTATGCTGAGGCTAACCCCTCTTTAACAGTGTCAGAGCTGCTGGACACTGCGAGATTGGGCTTGGAGGCTTCAAGTACCAGTTTCAAATGGCAGCTGACACAAATGATACAGCTGCTAGGCGGATGGAAGGTACCATAGCACTAGTAGGTTTACCTGGCTGAGAGCCACTAATCTCACCCAGGACACCCAGAGTAAGGCTATGGATTTCCCAGTCGGGGCCACTCTCTTTTCGGTGCCCAGACTGAGGCATATATGAAGAGAATGCAGTGCGAAACTACTTTCAGGAGCAATTATACCAGACAGAGAGAGAGCCTCTCCTTCCACTTCATCCTATGCTAGGGGAGGCAGGGTAGGTCCTCCTTTAGGAGGCCTTTCTTCCAGGTGCAGGCTGTTCCCTAACAGCAGTACCAGCCACAGCAGGGTGGCTTCTACAGAGCTAGAGGCAGAAGGGGTTCCAGGAGATGATCCCAGTCTGTGCAGCCACAGCAGTAAGCATAGCAGAATCCTTGACTTTTCCCTCAGGAAGCCTCTCCATCTCCTGTAGGGGACAGACTCACTCATTATTTTCAGGACTGGTTGAAAATAACCACAGACAAGTGGGTCCTGGAGATAGTGAGTCAGGGTCTGCCTCTTTGTTTCAAGTCCCTTCCTCCTGCAAGATTAAAACAATTTGCACCAGCTCCTTTCACAGAAGGAAAACTACTGGAGCAGGAGGTGCAGTCTTTACTGCTGGCAAGAGCAGTGGAGCCTGTTTCCCTCAATCAAAGGGGCAAGGTTTTATTCAAGATACAAAAATAATGGAGAGTGGCAGCCTATACTAGACCCCAGACTGCTAAACAAGTACCTGGTAAAACCCAGGTTCAAGATGGTCACACTGGCCATGATTTTGCCAACTCTGCAAAAGGAGACTGGCTAGCCTCCTTAGACCTAAGGCGCATATTTCCATAGTCCTATAAGAGTCACACAGAAAGTATCTCAGGTTCAGACTCCCATCAGGCCACTACCAGTTCTCAACACTGCCCTGCCTTCTTACCTCCGCCAAGAGGTATTTACTAAGTGCATGGCAGTAGTAGTTGCACACCTCAGAAGGTTAGGTGTCACAGTTTTTCCCAATCTGGACCGATTGGCTAAGCGTGGGAAAATCTCACCTGCAGGTGTCAGACCACCTTCATGTAAACCAGGATCTGTTGCTCTCCTGGGATTCCTCCTCAACATCAAAAAGTCAGTCCTGACCCTGTGCAGGATCTGCAATTCATAGGTGAAAAACTAAACACTGTAATAAGAAGGGCTTTTCTCCCACAGGAGAGGGCAGAAAACATTCAGCTGTTGGCAGGCTTATTTGCCCTGGGCAAGCCAAAGCCAACAAGGCAGTTCCTACAACTGTCATGGCTTCAGCAACAAGCACAGTCATAGGTGCCAGTTTCCAGATGAGGGATGTTCAGTTCCACCTCAGAACACACTGGTGCCAAAGGTGGGACTCCCTATCAAAGCCGGTACCAGTCACTAAGGTTTTACTACAGGCACTCCAATTGTGGAGGGAGCTGGAAAATTTGAGAGAAGGGTTCCATTCCTGCAGGAGCCCCTTCACTGTTTCTCACAATGGATGCTTCCTGTTGGGATGGGGTGCTCATTTGGGGAACACACCATTCATGATACCTGGGAGAGTGCAGACTCACTCCTGCACATAAAAGTGCTGGAGTTAAGAGCTGTTTATTTGGCCCTTCAGGCTTTCTCTCATCTAATACAGGGAAAAGTGGTGTAAGTCAGAACAGACAATATCACAACAATGTATTACAACAACAAGCAAGGAGGGATAAGGTTCACTCCACTGTGTACAGTGGCAATGAAGATATGGAGCCTTGCTTACTCCCTAAATGCCTCTCTGTAGTCAATTCATCTGCCTTGGCAATACCTTGGCAGATCCCTTGAGCAGGATAAACCAGGCCCCCATCATGAATAGGCACTGAACATGCAAGTGGTGAATGCTCTATTCAGGAGGTGAGAACCCAGAAATAAGTCTTTTGCATCCCACCAAAATCACAATTACCTCTATTGTTGCAGGGCCCTGTGAGAGGGACAGTTCCCATGGATGCCCTGATTCTGGACTGGACAGGGAGGCATCTCTATGCCTCCACCCCTTTCCCTGATACTCAGGGTGTTCATCAAGCTCTGGTCCCAGCCAGCTTCAATGATTCTAGTAGACCCAGATTGGGCAAGACAGCTTTGGTACTCCCTCCTGCTCTCAGTGTCGATGATCAAGTCAATTCACCTCCCACAGAGGTACAAGCTGCTGACCTCCTTTCAGGGAGGGTGTACCCCAATTTCAGGTCTCTCAAGCTCAAGGCTTGGCTCTTGAGGACTTAGAATATGCAGATTGGCAGTTCTCTGAAGGAGTATTGGAGGTCCTTAGAGACTATAGGACTTCCACTAAGAAAACCTATGCCTCGAAATGGAAAAGATTTTCCATTTTGGTGCAGAGATACGGTATAGTCCCAGCCCAAGCTGTCATTCCAGCCCTTCTGGATTACTTGTCTCACCCTCATTCCCAAGGTTTGCAGCACTCAACTCTAAGGATGAACCTGGCTTCAGTCTCAACATACCTTTCAGCTGAAAAAGGATACCTCCCTGGCATAAAATTCTATCTTCAGAAGGTTCTTTAAAGGACTCTCTCATTTGTTTCCCCTCACAGGAACCAGTGCCAGCATGGGACCTTAAAATTTGCATTGCCCAGCTTATGCTTCCACCTTTGAACCTATGGCATCTGCAGAGCTTAAATTTATTACTTGAAGGTAGTCTTTCTGGTAACAATCACTTCTGCCAGGTGGATAAGTGAGCTCCAGGTCCTTTCTGTGGAAAAGGACTATATCTCCTTTCACGGGACAAGGTAGTTTGAGAACTACTAGGAAGTTCCTCCCCAAGGTGGTCTCTGACTTCCATTTAAACCAGTCTATAACCTCACCAGTTTTCTTTACTGAACACTCTAGCTCAGAGGAGCGTAGATTGCACAGTCTGGATGTAAAAGAGCATTGAGTTATTATATGACTCATACAAGGACCATAGGCAGAACAGGCAACAACTGTTCCTCACCTATGGGAAGGTAGGTAAAAGGACTCCTGTTTCAAAGAAAACTGTCTCTCGAGTGGATAGTTTTGTGCAATCAGTTTTGTTACTCAAAAGTAGGTAAGGTACCCTCCTCTGGTCTTAGAGCCCGCTCTACAAGGGGCACAGCTGCCACTGTTGCAGCTGCAGAGAGGTACCTTTGATGGAAATCTGTAAAGTAGCTACCTGGAGGTCAGTTCACACCTTCACTAAACATTATAGCCTGGACACCCAGTCTAGGAGTGATGCTAGATTTGGCACAGCAGTTCTGTAGAGTCTTTTCCTGGATAGATTCTTGCCCAACTCCTGAGGTACTGCTGCATAGCCTGCAAGAGTAATATAGTAGTGGATTCCTGGGGTTAGAAGGAAAAATTACTCACCTAGAGCAATCTTGTTTCTTCAAGGGGATCCACTAATATTATTACTCCGCCCCTGCCTCCCCAGCAGAATCAGTAAACAGAAAAATCCTCTCCACAGCTGATTATATATATACTTGGAGTGGTATGCCATTTACTGGCTCTTCTTAGTAATGGTTTGTACCTTGTAGGTTCTTTTTCTTAGGTAATCTGACTCTAAAGAAAAGGGATAGTTCCTATTTGGTCATTTGCTTAATGTTTACTAGTTGTCCCAGTTGGGGCCCCTTTTTCTATTGTTATTTTATTATAGATTATTATGGCCTCTTTGCAGGCTTCTAAGAAATCTGAGGTTAGAATACAGGCAGTTTGAAACTGGATGCACCAGCTAAAGATTCCATCATTAGCATAGCATTCCATTTGCTCCGGGGCAGTGCTGACTTAAAGGAGCACTGCAAGAGTAATAATATTAGTGGATCCCTTTGGAAGAAACAAGATTACTACAGGTGAGCAATTTTTTCTTACTGTGTATTAAGTGTAGTACTGTATTAATGTAAGCCCATCTGAGAACATTTTGAAAAAAACAACCTTTAGATATGAATCAGATTATATTTTGCAGATTGTCTGCATTACTCTTTCCTTTATTCTTTATTTCTAGGTTAATTAGCCAGAGAACAGGATCACTGGCCCTTAATGTTTATATGCCTCTGCTGCTCAGTCCTTTCCTAAATGACAACACAGTTTGTTGCTGTGGAAATTATTTCTGATGTCATTGAGGACTGTGAGTTCAGCAGGAGTAAGAGACAAGGATCCTTCTGGAGGAACTTTATAATATACAGGATGCACACAGTAAGCAAAGAACACTATAAAGGGATTGAAATATAGAAAAACATATTAAATATAAACTGATTTGTGCGTCAATGTTATGTTTTCAAAGTTTCCCAAAAGTGAACAAGTCATCTTAATTAAGGGAAGAACAGGACCACCGCTGTTATTTGCCCTTTTGTTTGGCAAGGGTGGACATGAGGGCTGCACTATAACCATTGTTTCCTTAGCCAGTCCACTTGTTGAGTTTGTGACCCTGTAATTCCCCAGGACAACAGCTGCAGGCTGTTTTGTGACTATAACTGAGGGAGAGAGGAAAAACAAAACACGAGAATGGCTTGTTCCAACAAGTCTGATGTTGTGATGGCAGTGTTGTTAACATATGGCAAGAATTCAGTTTGTTAATTCTGTCCCTCCGTCTCTTGAATTGTTGAGGATTTTGGGGTATGGCGTTGATCCCTGTGCCTCCACAAACACACACATAGAATGGCAACAACATCCTCTCCCCTCTTTGCAATACCAATGAAAAACAGTAGTTACAGCGCACTCAGCATAAAAGACACAGTTTTCAAATGAATCTGCAAAATGAGCTTTTATTAATCAAATAACACTTGGCACTAGTGACAGGTAATAAATACTAGGTTCTGTGTCAGACTCTCCCTCCTTCTCCAGGACTGTAGACCTTTTAAGAAACAGTCTTAGTCCCTCTCCCCTAACCTAATGGCAGCAGCATTCTGTCTCCCCATCTTCCCACATAGTTGTTTTTAAGTCAGACACCTGGCAGGGATTGCCATGTTTAAACACCTCCTCCGTAGTCTGACCACTCAGACTCCAAGGTGCCTCTATGATTTTCTTATGCCCAAAACATTTTTGTTGTCTTAAAAAAGTATGGCTCCAGGCACTGTGCCAGGTGTTAATGCCATCTTTTCACACATACACCTCTTACCCCCGCCAAGGCCTTACAATGCCATTAGTAAGACATGGATATCCTTCTGACTGCAACCCATGATTTTGGGGAGCTAATAGTCAAAAATCCTAGTTAACTTGTTCACCCCACCCAACCTGCCGTACACCTTCCCCAACTCAGTCTACTGTATCAGCTGGCTGAAGCAGATCAGGAGGCGGGGAAATAATGGTCTCCTCATAGATGCTAGGCAGACTGATTGATCAGTCTGCCTACAATGAGCATCACCCTTTTCAGACTGCTCCTCTCCATTCCTCCAGTTCATGTGGGCTATAGGCTCTGCTTCAGTCAGCTAACAGACTGGTTTTGGGAAAGTATGCTAGAGGCTAGAAAGGGGTAGGACTGAGCTAGTCAGGATTTGTGACTATTGGTCCCCTATTGCCATCAGGAGGGTGGCTCACTTATTACAGATGGGCCCTAGGGATCAAGCTTTTAGGAGGCTGGCTGGTTAATCAAGGCAATACCAGCAGCCTGACTTTTCATTAAAGAACTACAGTCAAAATTAAAAAAAAATGTATGAACAGTGTGTGTGTGGGGGTCTTAAAAGAATCAATCTCTGGAAACATAAAATATTACTTGGGATGGTGTCTGCAGAATAAAAGCAATTTGGGAAAATAGCTAGATCGATCAACAGATAGATGGACAGACAGTTTATTATTTGACATAAAGGACATAAAGTCATTACACATAAAAACTCAAAACACACATTTAAAACTTTTAAGAAGGTGAAGAGATTTAAAAATCTCATTTGTTTAGTTCTCACATAAGTAGAAGATGGTAGTTCAGCATTTGAATATAACTGTTACTAATACCAAAGATCTTGTGTAAAAGGATAGGTAACGACTACTGTAAGTGGTACAAGATATCAATAGGTAGCCATATGAAATGAGAAACCTTTGCTAATCCTGCATCGCTTCAGAATGTAAATAAAGTATATCTCAATGCCTAATGGGGTCATGGTGATTTGGGTTTGACCTGCTCCGTGTTTGAGTCCAGTAATCCCTGAATTCAGTGACCATAAAAAGACATCTGAATTCCTACAGAGAGTTCTCACCCTACTGGCCAAACAATGATTATATTAATGTTTGTTGACCCATCATGAGTCACAACAAAATGCATTTGTCCTTGACAAATATTGAGAAAGGCCAGTGCATGGTAAGGAACCTTATCAAAGTCTGTAGATAAGCAAAATGCAAGCATACAATCTTCAGAATCGAACAATTTGGGCCTAGTAACCCACGGTCCACCCTGTGAGTCAGGACCCATGATCCCTAAACGCCTGTTGACTATAGAAGGCATCAAATCGCTTGTAAAAGGTTTTTCATTGGCAAAGTGGCCCCATCTTAACACTGTAATAATGAATTGTGACTAATAAGACATTCATATTAAATATGCTCTTTAAATCTAAATTTAGATTACATCATGATTCAATGACATGCAACTAAGTGCTAAGTGAAACAGTTGCAGTTTAGAGCAAAACATATCTAGTGGATCTCCACAGAATGGGTGTTTACTCACCTGGTAAAGGTGATTGTGTTGGTTGGCATCCATGGCACTCCAGACATTACCTCATGGGTTTCAGCCCACCTGATAGGCTAGTGATGCAGACCCAGATCAAATTTCCAACATATCCAGGTCCCAGAAACCCTGCTCTCCAGTTCAAATCTTCCATAGCTGAAATAAGGTTAATTAGTACAAAGAGAAAGGACATACAATGTAGTGTGTTAGCATAGATACCAGAAGCTTGAAACAGGGTACAAAGGAGTGGGACTACGACGTGACAGAAAGAAGGCCCTGGGGCCTGATCTTTATTCCCTTATTTTAACAATCTAACTCGAACCGGGAGTTCGACAGGTCATTTGTTATGGCATCGTTCATGTTGTCTGTCCCCAAGAGAACCAGATACTAGGTACCCCTTTAGGCCCGGGCCGGTCATTCTAGCCAGCTCTGAGGAGGGCCTTGGAGTGCCATGGATGCCAACCAACACAATCACCTTTACCAGGTGAGTAAACACCCATTGTGATTGGTTGGCATCCATGGCACTCCAGACATTACCTCATGGGTAGATAAGAAGCAGTTAGTCCTCCGGGAGGAATGAGCGACTAAGAGTGACCGGCTGAGGAAGCTGCAGTTAGGACCTGGGCCTGAAGGAGGGACAAACGGCCTGGAGCTGCTCCAGCCTGTAGTGTCTGGCGAAGGTGTGTATGGAGGACCAAGTGGCCACTCTGCAAATGTCCTCTGTGGACACACTGGCTCTCTCTGCCCAGGAAGTGGCCACCGCTCTGGTGGAATGGGCCTTGATCCCCTGTGGTGGAACCAGTCGGTTGGCTGTGTATACGTTCTGGACGACTCGTCTTAGCCATCCAGCGATGGTAGACATGGAAGCGGCGTGCCCCTACCTCTGTCCTTGAGATGATGAACAGCCTCTCTGTCTGCAGAATGGGGCATGTTCTGGTCAGGTATACCGCGAGGGCCGGATCCCGTCGAGGTGGTGAGGGTCCCGCGTGACTCTGAGTAGGATCGACTGGGAACGTGGGTAACTCGATAGCTGCTCCCTGTGGAGTTGGTAGGGATTTTGGTTGGAATGCTGGGACTGTTCTCAGACTGACCCCCAGTGGTGTGAACACTGTGTAGGGTTCTGCACAAGACAGTGCGCCAAGCTCCCCAACCCTTCTGGCCGAGCAGATGGCCACCAGGAAGCATGCCTTGAGGCCGACCCAAAAGAGGTCCGTCTCTTGGAGGGCTCATAGGTCGCTGATTTGAGATTCCAGAACCATAGAGATCACGGGGTGATCACCGGCCTGGTTCTTGGACGCATGATCTCCACCGCCCTCAAAGCGTATGGAGTCGGGGTGCGTACCGGGGTACCCTCCACAAGGCCTAAGGCCGCTCCTATGGCCGACAGTTGTACCCTGAGGGAGGAGTGTGCCAGACCCTTGTCCACTCCCTGCTGGAGGAACAGTAGGATGTTGGCCAGATTGGTCTGTTGGGCACGTCCCCCATTCTCGGCACCACTGCGTGAAGATGGCCCATTGCCTCTTGTAAGTGGATGTGGTGGAGGTCTTCCTGGACAGGAGCAGGGTACTGATTACCAATTCATGGTACCCTGTTGCTTTCAGTCTCCTTCTTTCAGGAGCCAGGCCGTGAGCTTCAGGGTCCGAGGTGCTGGGTGGAGCACTGGCCCTGTGAAAGCATGTCCGGCCGGTAGGGTATCAGGAAATTGTCCATGGTCATTTCTCATGCAGCAGCGAACCAGGCTCTGCGTGGCCAATATGAGAGCCACTAGGATGACCGTGAGGCCTGTTTCCCGGATCTTGGCAAGGACTTGGGGATCAGGGGAGAGGTGGGAAGACGTAGGCTTCCTCCTCTTCCAGATCTGTGATAGGGCGTCCGTCCCTTGGGAGAGGCCATCCTTGAAGCGCAAGTAGTACTCATTGATCTGGTCGTTCTCCGAGATGCCATGAGATCCATGGACACGGGCCTCCATGCCGCCTGGATCGCCTGGAATAGCGCTGGGTGTAACCGCCATTCCCTCGGGTGCACCTGTTGTCTGCTGAGCCAATCTGCCCTGACGTTCAGTTTCCCTGCGAGGTGGACTGCACTCAGGTGGATGAGATGAGTCTGGGCCCAGTTGAGGACCGCCGTTGTCTCCCTCATCATGGCTCTGCTCCTGGTCCCGCCCTGTTTCATTATGTAGGCTACCGTCACGCGATTGTCGGAGCAGGATTAGGACCGACCGACCAGTTATTAGGTGCCTGAATGCCCTCAGTGCATGGAACACGGCCCTCATCTCCAGGACGTTGATGGAGAGCCTCCTCCGCTGGTGACCATCGGCCCCTGCGCCTGTGAGTCTCCTAGACAGGCTCCCCATCCGAAGGCTCGCATCCATCTCTATGGCGACTGGGCGGGGGTTCGAGGAACTCCCTGGATAGATTCCTTTCCACCGTCCACCAAGTTAGGAGGATCTTACTGCCTGGGGTAGAGGTACCATGCAGTGAAGGTTGTGCTCGTTCTTGTGCTCCCGGATAAGACGTGTTTTGGAGCGGGCGATATGCCACCTGGCCCAAGGCACGAGGTCTATGCAGGAGGCCATACAGCCCAGCAATTGGGCGATTTTCCCATTGTTGAGTGTTGGCCAGCCCTCATCTTGCGCCAGCTCCACAAGTTGTGGACTCGCACTGGGGCCGGTTTGCCCACCCTTGGCCGAGTTGATGATCGCCCCATAAGTTCGATCTGTTGCGTGGGGCTGAGATGGCTCTTTTCTTGATTTACCACCCAGCCGTGGTCCTCGAGAGCCTGGATGGCGATTTACGTGTCGTCCGACCCTGGACCTCGGATCGGGCATGAATGAGCCAGTCGTCTAGAGTGCGGGATGATGTCCAGTCCTTGTTCCCTGAGTCTGGCCACTAGGGTTATCGATACCTTGGTGAAGACTCTCGGGGCTGACGACAGTCCGAAGGGTAGTGCCTTGTACTGGAAGTGATGGCCCAGTGCGTGGAAATGGAGGAAGTGCCTGTGCTTCGGATGATGGGAATGTGTAGATGGGCGTCCTTTAGATCGATAGGCGTCAGGAAGCCTACCGGATACAATGGAGAGTGGAACGTATGGTCTGCATCTTGAACCGGTGTGGGACTACGTGCTGGTTTAGAAACTTTAGGTCTAGGATTGGCCTGAGCTCCCCGTCTTTTTGGTGCGAGGAAAAAAATGGAGTAGATTCCTATTCCCTGCTCCGGGACTGGTACGGGTTGGATGGCCCTGTTCTGGATCAGCTCTGATAAGATTTGTTGGACCTGGTGAGGGACGCCTTCCTCCTGGCTATGGGGATGAGACAAACCTGTGAGGAATATGGGCGTGGGTTAACTCTATGGAGTACCCTGACACTCGTCTCGAACCCATCTGTCCGACGTCAGTGGTTATCCATTGGTGGGCGAAGAGGGCCAGTCTTGCCCCACCGGTGGGTAGGGATCCTGGCCCTGTGCGGGGGTGGGAAGCAGTCACTGCTGTTTCCTCCTGAATCCTCTACCTACCTCCTGGTCTCTGGCCCCATGCTCTGAACGCTGAGGACTGATAGTTCTGAGTGTAAGGCCCACGGAAGCCGTGGATGAGCTTCTTCCTCGAAAGGAGTGAGACTGCTGAGTTGTGTCTCGCGGGATTGGTAAGGTTTGCTCCCCCAAATCCCGCCTAGAAGAGGCTAGATAAGAAGGCCTGTACCTATTCTTGAGGAGGTCCCTACCCTCCTCTTTTGTTTTTAAATAGTCTTGCAGCCCCTCCCCAAACACATGCTTTCCCTGCAGAGGCAGGTTCTGCAACAAAGATTTGGATTCATGGTCTGCGTCCCAAAGCTTCAGCCACAGAGCCCTATGGGCCTGGTTGGTGATAGCGGTGGATCTTGCTTGGAGGCGCAGAGTGTCTACTGCCATATCGGCCAGGTACCTGGCTGCATCCAGGGTGCACTCCAATAGCTCTGCCTCCCTGGACTTAGGGGTAGCCTGCTCCTGGAGTTCTTGAGCCAATGGATCTGTGCCGGGTAGTGTAAATGGCTGTGGTAGCTGCCTTAGCAGCGATGCCCCAATTTCAAATGCCTTCTTTAGCATGTCCTCACCTTTTTATCTGCAGGGTCTTTGAGAGCTATCGTGCACGCAGGGAGCACGGTCTTCTTGCTGAGTGCTGCCACCTGAGGGTCGATGGTGGGGCCCTGCACCAGCATCCGATTATCCCTTGCACCGGATACATCCTGTCCAGGTTCTTGCGGTTTGGCATCCTGCCTGGGTCCGGGATTGCCACTCTGTGTTGAAAATGTCCTCAATAGCTGGACAGACAGGAAAAGTCTCTGTGGTGGCGGCCTTAGCTGGATCATCGGGTCAGTTTCGATTCAGATCTGCCCTCTTCGTTGTCTTGATTGTCGAACCCTATTGTGGCCTTGATCACCTTCATGAGCCCGGGATGGTGTCGAAGGAACATAACTTCGAAGTCAGTGAAGGGCCGTCTGTAGCTCGATCTCCTCTGTGTCCGACTCCGCGTCATCCTCGTCCCGGCATCTCCCTCTCTCCGTCCTCATGCGTGCTGTCGATCGGGATGGTGGGAGGGGTCCTCAGGAATGGAGTTCCTCCGGCTGGCCCCAGTCTTATTGGGTTCGAGTTGGATGGTCTTGTCCTATTTTGGGTAAGGGACTCCAGCTTCTCCATGATCTTTAGCATAAAGTTCTGTTGGCTCTCCATCTGGCCACAGCGGCCTGTTGATTCTGGATCAGAAGGAACCGGATCCATCCACATAGGGTTGCTGGGTCCAGGTTACTGGGGCCAGTGGCGGGGTCCGCTCTAAGGAGGAGTCGTCGTCGTCTGAGGAGGCAGGCCACACAGCGGGGGCCGGGGTTTGGGGAGGAGGATGGCGCTGCACGCAGAGCATTTCTTTGCTTTCACCATCTGGAATAGAGAGAGGCATGTTTAGGAGACCGTACTGCTTTTCCTCCTTTTCTTTTTCTTTTATCCCCTTTTTTTTTTTTTACATGCTGAAGGAGCCCTGCATCACAGAGGCTGCAGATGGTATGCCCGAGGTTGGGGGTGCTATGTGAGGGACCCTGCAACGTCGGGTGGTGATCTGGTGTCAAGGCCGCTATGAGAGGTGGTCGAGGCACTGAGGAGGACCAGATGAAGAAGACACCTACCGGGGTGCTGTGTGAGGGACTCGGGTGGTGGAAGTGGAACCCTGGCATAAGGAAGGGGTGGAGGGCCCCCAACCCTTCTCTGCTATTGCTTCTCCAGATGCCAGGTTCCAGCCTTATCTCTCTCTTTTTTTTTTTTTTTTTTGTGTGGGGAAGTGGGGGCCTGGGAACAGCAGCTGGGTCCTAGAAAGTTCAATCGAGAAGACGCTCCCTTAGTTAGGGAGGCACTGCAGGACAACTTCTGGGAGCCAGGGCCCGGACAGATGGCCCCCGAAAGGGAAGGGTCCGAGACTGACATTAGGTCTGCCTGCCCGAGCAGGCCCCTGAGATGTGCCTGGTCATCCTAACCCGAGGGGGGCACGAGCAATCCTCGAAACAAGGAGAAACGTCCCCCGTGAGACTGTCTCTCAGAAGTAATGGTCCCCAGACTCTGGGTTCTGCCCCTGCCTCGAGTTCGAGGTCCTCTCCTCGCTCCCCCGCTCTTTCTCTCTCTCTCTCTCTCTCTCTCTCCCAGCCTTCCCGAGCAAGAACACGCCGCGATGTGCGGCGGCAACCGGGGAGGAGAGGCTTGGTTCTCCCTCGCCCCCACGACGGAGAACGGCGGCTGGCGCGCCGGGAGGCCTAGCGGAGGCCCAGGCGGGTGCGCCAGACGCGAGAGGCGAGGCTCCCAAACGAGGTTTAGGGTGCGCCTAAGCGAAGAGGACCGTGGTGCATCGGCGCCGAGCGAGAAGGACACGGCGCAATAGCGCCTGTGGAAAGCAGCCACCAGAAGGGTGGTGGAAAGCGGAGGGAAGGGATGGGAGGGAGAGGTGAGTGGCGCAGCGACGGTCTCGAGGACCGGCGGCGGCACGCTCGCTCTGCCTGCGGACTAGGGCGGAACGCCCTGGAAGGCCAGTACAGAGGAGCAAACAAGCACTGGCAACAGAAATAATCTTTATTAAGAAAAGTCCCGCTGCAGGCAGGTTAGCTACAGTCTGCCTTAACGCTGGGGCAGAGGGACAGAAAAGGCACTTTAACAGATAGCCTTCCCACCACGCTGAGCAGGACAAAAGCCAAAAACAGAAAATAATTTCACTTGCTCCAGAAAATAACTATAATAATGGCAATATGACAGCTTGGAGGTTCTAAGCCAGGAAAGATATAGTTTTTAGGTGGTTCTTACCTTGAAGAGCAGACAGGGGTTCCTGGTGTGCTACTGCCTTGTTCAGATGCGCGATTCAAACTGGAGAGCAGGGTTTCTGGGACCTGGATATGTTGGAAATTTGATCTGGGTCAGTGCATCACTAGCCTATCAGGTGGGCTGAAACCCATGAGGTAATGTCTGAGTGCCATGGATGCCAACCAATCACAATGAATAATTCACATCTGTCATCTTACCCATGTATCACCTTTAGAGGGTCTTGCACTAGTCCAAATCTGAATCTCATATTGAGCCTTTTACTCCTCCCAGTAATATAGATACCTTTACAATAGAACCTTCTCAGTTACTGGTTCTGATTATATGGTCTTACATTTCACCAATCTGTGTGTCTTGTTGCTTGCCCTAAGAGAACTAACTATATTTTTAATTCTTTTAGGGTCTGCTAAGTTCATTTGTTTAGCCACCAATGCCTTGTTTGGAATTCTGGCATTAGCCAAAAGGTTATATAAGTGTAACTGTCTCTAATGATTAAATGTAGGAAGACCAATAAGATGTGGGTTAGATCTTCTCTATATCACAATCTGCAACTACGAGTGTTGATCAGTGTCAGAATACAAGTTATATCTTCTCTTGAAAAACTTACTTTCATATAACTATAACCTAAATTATGTATATCATTCTCTGCACTAGGTAAAGTTAATATATTAAAATATATCTGTCTACAGAATTAAACTTTATTTTTGCATACCAAGTACAGGCTTTCTGAGCTTTTAAGGACACCATTTCATCATGCTGGATATCTTGTAAATGTATTCGGAGAAAATCTAATTCCTGAGGATACATAGATACATAGAACAGTGTCGGCAGATAAGGGCCTATGGCCCACCTAGTCTGTCCATTTGAGTTTGTAACTTCAGTTTATGTTTTCCTAGAACTCTGTTGCTCCTTACCTCTGACCTCCAGAATTCCTTTATGTCTATCCCATGCATTCTTAAATCCGTGATTGTTTCAGCCCCACCACTTGCTCAGTGTGTCCATTTCTGTACCATTCTCACTCCTTGTACTCCCTTCAGACCCATTACCCTCCTCTTCCTCAGTAAAGACTGAACAGAAATACCTGTTCAGAATGTCAGCTTTATTGTTTTATCCTCCACAGCCCCATCCTCCCCTTCAGTCTCACTATCCCTCCCATTGCCTTTCTTTTTTCACTTACTGTATGTATCTGTAAAGGTTTGTCCCCTCTACCCACTGATTTTGCAATGTGCTGTTCTGTCTGAGCTTTGGCTTCCCTTTCTGACCTCCCTGCCTCCCTTTGCTTTTCCTGGTACTTCTCCTCATTCCCTTCTGCCTGTGTCTTTTGTATTGCCTGAATGCAATCTTTTGGCTTTCACTTTCTTTGCTACCTCTTTGGAAAACCATAATGGCCTCCTCTTCCTTTTCCTCTTGCTAACCTGCTTAATGCATAATTCTGTTGCTCTTGTAATCTCCGTTTTAAATACTGCCCACTGTTCCTCAACCCCTGATTCCTGCCCATTCCCTTAATGCCTCTTTCAAGTATCTCCCATTTTCCCAAAGTCTGCCCCCTAAAATCCAGGATACGTATTTTGTGTGGTTTGGTTCTGCTCCTTCTGTGATTTCAAACCACAATGACTGGTGGTCACTGTTCCCCAGGTGCTCCCCACTGTTACCCCATCACACTGTCCCTGTTTGTGAGCACAAGGTCAGTATTGCCTTCTGCGAGTTGGTTCCATGACCAGTTGCTTAGGAAGGCACCCTGAAGGAGTCCAAGATAAATCTGCTCCTAGTTGATGCTGCTGCTGGGATGCTCCAGTCCACGTCTGGAATATTGAAGTCTCCAACCAGTACTACCTCACCCTTGTCTGCCATTCTTTGGATGGCTATCATCAACTCCTATCTGTTTCTTCCTCCTGTGCTGGTGGTCTATAGATCACACCTGTGCAGATGGCTGGCCCCATTTTCCTTTTCAGCTTAACCCACAGTATCTCTCCCCATTTCATTCCTTCTGGATCTCTTTGGCCCTTATGTCATTTTTCACATACAGTGCCACTCCTCTTCCCTTCCTACCTGCCCAGTCTCTTCTGAATATGTTGTAGCCAGGAATGGCCATCTCCCAGTCATGGTTATCATTACACCAGGTTTCTGTGATGGCCACAATGTCCAGGTCTGACTGCACCATGACAGCCTCCAGATCGTCCATTTTGTTGCTAAGGCTCCTGGCATTAGCACACATGGCTTTCCATGATTTGACCTCCCTAGACTGTTTAGTTGTTCTACTCCAGCCCCTTCCCTGGTTGTCCTTATCCGTTTATCCTGGATTTCCTTGCTGTCTGCCCTTCTGCTGATTTTTGCCCCTTTTCTGCCTATCCACCTCTTGGGTGCTAATCTCCATCTTTTGCACACTGCTTTGTTAAGATATCCACTCCTTTGGTTCACTGGTTCACTGCTAGTTGTGGGGTGAGCAAGTAGGTACCCTCCTTGCTGGCCTGCCACCCACCTTAGCTAGTTTAAATGCTTGTCAATGTAGCATTTAAACTTATCATTGAGTGCTTGGATTCCCCGCCAGGATGGATGCAGGCCATCAGGCTTGAACAAACCTCCATCCCTCAGGTGGGTTCCCAGTCACCAATGAATCAAACCCTTCCTCACAGCACCAGTTCTTCAACCATGAGTTAAAGTTCCTGGTGCATGCACCCTATGCTCTCCATGCCTCTCACAGGTAGTACTTCTGAGAAGGTGACAGAAGTAGCTACTTGCTTGAGACCCTTCCCAATTTCCTAAACTCTTCCTGAACTTCCTTTGGCTCCCCATTTGCCAGGTCATTAGTACCTAGGTGGATAATGACATCCAGCTCACCCTCCCGTCTTGCCTTCCCAGCGATCCCCAGGATCTTCTTTCCATCCCTCCATGCCGTAGCACCTGGTAGGCACCTCATCTCCCTGTCCTCCTCCTGTGTTCCTAGCTGGATCCCTCTTATGATTGAGTCCCCACCAGGATTCACTTCCTCCTCCTCTGGGGTCCACTGCTCTTCCTGCTGAGGTCACCTCCTTGGCTAACCTCCACATCCTTTCCTTCCACTTCTCTGGGTACCTCTATTTGGTTGCCCCATTTGCCAGTGTGGCATATGAGTTTTGAGTGGAATAGGATCGGGATGTGCCTCTGCCTGACCGTCTTAACCCGCCCTGAGCCCACTGTCATCCAAGTGCTCTTTGTTCTCTGCATCCTTTGAGGCAGCAGCATTGGACTGGGTGGTCTCTGAATAGGGTGATGGTACTCCTGACCCAGTTTACTTCTGCTCTGAGTCTGGCTACCTCATCCTGCAGTCCAGAAAGATGCATGCAGATAGGGCAGCACCTCAGTGTCCAGAAGGTCTGCCCTGAATATGGCTGCCCGCAGCTACTGCATTACACCACTCCCACATTTACTGCAATTATACTGCTATTCCACTACTTGTCTGTTACTGAAGCTCTCCTAGTTCCTTTTTATTAATTTACTGTCCTAAAATCCTGCCACTGATCCTCAGATAGTTTTCTTTTAAAAAGAAAATAAATAAATAAATAAATGAGTCAAAACACTTGTCGTACTGAGGGTGGGCTTCTTCCCTTATGCCCCTCCTACTCCACACCCCTACTATCCCCCTTACGCTTAGCTCCTGTCAATCAGATTTAACAGGACATATAATTAAGAGTTGGGGAAGGGGAGGGAGGAGGAGGGGGGCCAAATTTGCAGCAATTAAAGACAGCAAAGAAATACACCACCACTACGCTTTAAATTTTCAACAGCCCAAAAACAATTCTAAGTAAAGACAGCAAAGAAATTACAGTGTCACTAAAAGCCCACAATCTAAGTTTAATAACAAAAATAGCAATTACCAGTTACTGTAAAGCACTGAAATGAATGTGTTCCTTCCCTTATGGCTTCTTCTGAGAAAACAAAAATCACTTGCTACCTCAACTCTGACTAAGCCTCACCTCCAGTTATCATGTAGCTGAGGTCAGAGGCCAGACAATTAGCACCCTCACCTAGACTACAGGGCAAGTCAGACAAGCCAAGACTAAATTTGCAGCAATTAAAGACAGCAAAGAAATACACCACCACCACTACGTTTTAAATTTTCAAAACCCAAAACAATTCTAAGTAAAGACAGCAAAAATTACAGTGTCACTAAAAGCCCACAATCTAAGTTTAATAACAAAATAGCAATTACCAGTTACCGTAAAGCACTGAAATGAATATGTTTCCTTCCCTTCTGGCTTCTTCTGAGAAAAAAAATCACTTGCTACCTCAACTCTGACTAAGCCCCACCTCCAGTTATTACGTAGCTGAGGTTAGAGGCCAGACAATTAGCACCCCTCGCCCAGACTACAGGGCAAGTCAGACAAGCCAAGACTAAATTTGCAGCAATTAAAGACAGCAATGAAATACACCACCACTACGTTTTAAATTTTCAACAGCCCAAAACAATTCTAAGTAAAGACAGCAAAGAAATTAAAGTGTCACTAAAGCCCACAATCTAAGTTTAATAACAAAATAGCAATTACCAGTTACTGTAAAGCACGGAAATGAATATGTTTCCTTCCCTTCTGGCTTCTTCTGAGCAATAAGGGCTCCAGTGCTGGGAATTGTATAATGTATCAAATCCATTTCATTGACTGCTGATAACCATGGATACATGAATCCTCTTTCCTTATACCTAACCATCTAATTTAGGCATATCTTAGAATATCTTTCATCAGACAATCTATTCAGTTTAACACAATATGAAAGCATTCTTTGATAGACAAGTTCTTGCAGATTAGGTTGCCCCAGTTCCACTCGCACCACAGAAGAGAGTGGAGAGGTGGACTTGTAAAAGCTGGTTGTGTATTTTATGTAATACCTTGCTCAGGCATTCTGCATTATTATATCCACTGATTTCTGCCCTAAACAGTACAGGTATCTTTGCCTTAAGCTTTACATTTATGTGAACATACAGCCTAAACATTAATTCCCAGTACTTCCTATGAAACCTCATCAGGGCACCAGAACCTGTTTGAAACATAGAAACACAGAAGTTGATGGCAGATGAGGACCAAGGCTCATCCAGTCCGCCCATTTCTTTTCTACCTTATGAATGTGCCATCGGCATTTGCTCTGTCACTGGCCTATCTATTCATACTTATCTGTATTGCTCCCTTATGCCTATCCCATGCCTGTTAGAAGCCTGCACTGTACTCATATCCACCACTTCCTGAAGTAAGGCCATTCCATCCATCCACTACCCTTTCTGTGAAAAGAACTTCCTCACAGTACCCTTAATCGACCTCCTCTGATCGCATGCTGTGTCCCCTTGTCCTGCTATTTTTTATATTGAAACATGAAGAGAGAGGAGGGCATTTGTGAAGGGCCTTCAGAAAATAGTTGTGCACTGCTAGAGAGGAAGAAGGTGGAGGAGGAAATGATGAAATTAGAAGGTAATTGATAAATGCCTGGACCAAACTGAGGCGGGGGAAGTTCTGCTGGGAGAATTGCAACAGGGGTAAAAGGGAAATAATGTGCAGGAGAAAGAAGAGGAGCTGGAAATGAGAGAGGAGATGAATGGAAGCAAACAGGGAGTAAGAGGGGTGGAATCTTGGTGCTGGGGTCTCGATACTAAGAGGAATTAGGTGGGGTAGCAAGGGGAGAGGCATAGTCGCATTTGGGTGGAGGCCATGCCAGGAATGACAGTGGAAAGGGTGGGACAGTCTGTTCTGAAATATGCTAGAAGGGTAGGGTCAAGCCTCATTTAATTATACATCTTGGGACAAACGACCTGGCTGACAAGACAGTAGATATAGTCCAGAGGAGGTTTGAGGAACTAGCACAATTATGTAAGGGGCAGGAAGATCAGTAACTTTTCAGAGATACTTCCTGTGCCAAAGGCAAGCACAACAAGAAAGCTGAGAATAGAGGAATTTAACGGATGGCTAAGAACCTGGTGTTGTGCTAAAGGGTATGGGCTGTGGGGGTGGGAGGGACCTGGGAGGACAGTAGTCTCTATGCCAAGGACAGACTACACTTGGTGAGGAGGGAAGAAAGTGTTGAAACAGAGGATGGAGGTACATAGAGGAAGTTGGGAATTTAAACTAGGAGTGGGGGTGGCAGTTGGGAAGAGATATGCAGAGACCACAGGTTGGGAAACCATATGAGCTACCCCCCATAACAGTGACAAAGGACAAATGGCAAGTACTGTTGGTGATGCTAAGAAAGGAGGGCAGGATGGGGGGAGGGTGGAAGGTGGTTAACCTTAATGCTAGGAGTCTTGGGAGGAAAACTGCAGAGTTACAGGTTCTCATGGCAGAGGAGAGGTGGACATTGCAGTCATCATGGAAACATGGGCCACCCAATACAATGACTGGGACCTGTCTGTACCGGGTACAGATTATTTCTGCAAGGACAGAGTGATTGGGAAAGGAGGGTGGCACTATATGTGAAGGAAGGACTGAAGTGTGTAAGGGAGGAAGGGGAGGAGGGTAGTACGGAGTCACTTTGGATGCAAATCCAGGATTCCAAGAATAGGATTCTTAGAATGGGAGTGGTTACAGGCCACCATCTCAGATGGAGGAGTTAGACAGGGAACTAGCAGGACAGATCAGGAGGACCTGTGAGAAGGGTAGTGTGGTGATTGTGGGGACTTCAACATCCCAGGAGTGGACTGGAGCACCCCAACAAACAGGAACAGAAGGGAGCAGGTACTGCTGGATGCCTTCAGGACAGCTTCCTGCTGCAAGCGGTCAGTGAACCAACCAGGTTAGGAAACACCCTTGACCTTGTGCTGGCAAATGGGGACTTTGTGAGAGAACTTACAGTGGAGGAACTGCTGTCAGGGGTGACCACTGCTTAGTGTAGCTTACATTGGATATGGGCAAGGAAGGTGGAATCTGGCACAATAGTGCTGGACTTCAGGAAGGCCGACTTTGGGAGGATGGAAGTGGTAAAGGGTACCTGGCCAGAATTCAAACTAGTATGGACACTAACCAGGGTGGGAGCTCATAAAGCTGGGGATAGTGGAGGCAGCAAAACCTGCTGCAAAGCCCAGAGCAAGAAGGCTAGGGCTAAGAAACCGATCTGGTTGAGCAAGGAGGTCATGGAAAAGGTAAGGAAAAGAGCTGCCTTTAGGAGTACAAGGAAACAGGAAGGGGAGGACAGGGAGGTACTTGACAGAATCGAAGGAGGTGACAAGGGCAGTAAGGAGGACCAAAGCATCTATGGAACTCAGGCTGGCACAAGGCATTAAGAAGGGAGAAGGACTTCTTTAAGTACATCAGGGAGAAAAGGAGCTGTAAGGACCACAAAGTAAGGATTAGGAAGGAGGGTTGGGTGGAAGCAGGGGTGCGATAAGGTGGAAGTACTAAACAAGTACTTCTGCTCAGTATTACTAAAGAGAAGAGGGTGACACCAAGGAAGGAGAAATGGCAGAAGCGGGGGGTGGTGACAGGTGGGAAATCATGGAGAGCAGAGTTCGAGAGGGTTTGAAGGCACTGAGGTGGACAAGGTGCCAGGCCCAGATGGCATCCACAAAAGTCAGGTAATGAGCACTCCAGGACACGAGAAATATACTGCAAGTGATTTTAACCCAAATGGCAAGTTCAGACCCCTGCGCTTGGCTCTATGCCTTCAAAGGGGTACTGAAGGAGCTGGCAGAGGTCCTTGCAGGACCTTTGGCAGAACCTATTTAATGCCTCACTACATTGGGTGTGTACCTCAGGACTGGAGGATGGCTCATGTGGTGCCCTCCACAAGAGTGGCCCCAAGGATGACCGGGAAACTACAGACCAGTGAGTCTTACATCCATCGTGGGTAAGCTAATGGAGACTATCCTGAAGGAGAGACTGGTGGCCTCCTAGAGGCCAAGGACTACAGGACAGCAGACAGCATGGCTTCATACGTGGCAGATCCTGCCAAACCAACCTGGTCGAGTTCTATGACTGGGTAACTAGGCAACTGGACAGGGGCCATGCAGTGAATGTCCTGTTCTGGACTTCAGTAAGGCATTCACTCCAGTGCCACATGGGAGGCTGGGAAGGAAGTTAGTAGGCACAGGCGGGTGCAAAGCTGGTGAGATGAGTAGGAAACTGGCTGCAGGGAAGGCAACAGAGGGTGGTGGTGGTGGGAGCTCTCACACCCAAGGGCAGTGACAAGCGGTGTTCCACAGGGCTCAGTGTTGGGACCAGTGTTGTTTGGGATATTCATTGCAGACATATCATGGGACATCAAGAGCAAGATCAGTCTGTTTGCTGATGATACCAAGGTAGGCGTGGTGGTGGATGACCTAGGGGATGGCAGGGGTTGCAGGATGATCTGGCGAAGCTTGAAACCTGGTCAGACACCTGGCAACTGGGCTTTAATGCCAAAAAGTGCAAGGTGCTGCATTTTGGGATGAAGAACCAAGGAGGAGTTACCAGCTAGGGAGAGTGCAGCTAGCCCAGACAGAGGAGGAGAAGGATCTGGGTGTGCTCATTACAAGGTCAATGAACAACTAGGCACAATGTAGGAAGGCAGCTGCAAAGGCCAACAAAATGCTGGGTTGTATTGCAAGGTATATCCTCGAGGAGGGAGGAGGTGATTCTGCCACTGTATGGGTCATTAGTTAGACCACACCTGGAGTACTCGTGCAGTACTGGCATCCATATCTGAAGAGGGACATTAAGTTACTGGAGGGTGCAGCGCAGAGTGACAAAAGATGATCAAGGGGCTGGGGACTTATCATACGAGAGGATGTTGAAGGAGTTGAACATGTACTCACTGGAGGAGAGGAGAGACAGGGGTGACATGATTGAAACCTTTAAATACATGAAAGGAATAAACAAGATGGGTACAGAGGGCTGTTCAAAGTAAGGAGGAGGGCCACCAGGGGCCATGATATGAGACTGGAGCGAGGAAGGTTCAGGAGGAGATGAGGAGACACTTTTTACAGAGAGGGTGGTGGCTGGGTGGAATCGTCACCTGCTGAAGTGGTATGCAGTAGAACAGTGGACTGCTTCAAACGAGGATGGGACAGGACGAGGGGAGGGTTAATGAAGGGAAGGGTGGAAGGGAGGGCAGCTGCAGAATAAGGGTGCTAGCTGCACATTCGAGCAGAACTTGATAGACCTCTAGGCCTTTATCTGCTGGCAAATTTTGTGATGTTCTTATATGTTAGACTCTTTCACCATGTTAAATCCCTTAAGGTGTTTGAATGTTTCGTCATATCACCTCTCTCCCTCCTTTGCTCCAGGGTATACACATTGAGTTCTGTTAATCTGTCCTCATATGTTTTCTGATGCAGGCCCTGCACCATTTTGGTTGCCCTTCTCTGGACTGCCTCAATTTGGTTAATGTCCTTGTGAAGGTGTGGCTTCCAGTACTGCCGCAGTACTCCAGATGGGAGCCTAACCAGTGTCTTGTAAAGAGGGATTATTACCTCCCTCTTACGACTTGTGATACCCCTACTAATTCACCCCAACATCCCCTAGCTTTGCCTGCTGCTTTAGTGGTCTGCTTGGATGATTTCCGGTCATCTGTGATGGTGATGCCCAAGTCTCTTTCTTCCCTTGTGACTGCCAGCAACTCCCTCCCAACCTATAGGTGGCTTCGGGTTTCTCTTCCCTATATGCATGATCTTGTACTTCTTTGCATTTAATCCCAGTTGCCACTCTTCCGACTATTTTGCCAGTTTATCCAGATCTTTCTCTTTCTGCCCACCCCATCTGGATCATCTGCTCTGTTGCAGATCTTGGTGTCATCTGCAAATAGACAAACCTTACCCTCCAGTCCCTCTGCAATGTCACTGATGAAGATATTGAAGAGGACTGGCCCCAGAACTGATCCCTGAGGTACCCACTTGTGACTTGCATCTCTTCTGACTGTATACTGTTTACCACCACTTTCTGTTTTGTGCCCGTCAACCAATTTGCCACCCAGTTGACCAACTTCTGACCCACCGAGCCTACCCAGCTTATTAATCAATCTTCTACGTGGAACAATATCAAAAGCTTTGCTGAAGTCAAGGTAGGCAACATCAACTGCTCCACCTTGATCCACCACTCTGGTTACCCAGTCAAAGAAATCTATGAGATTAGTTTGACAGGACCTTCGTGTTGCAAACCCATGTTGTCTTGGATCCTGTGCTCCTATGGATTCCAGGTGTTGCACTATCATTTCCTTAAGGAGTGCCTCCATAATCTTGCCCACTACTGAGGTAAGACTGACTGGTCTGTAGTTCCCTGCCTCCTCCCTGCTACCACTCTTGTGGAGCAGGATCACATGAGCCCTTCTCCAGTCTTCTGGGACCACTGCTGTGCTCAGAGGCTCACTAAACAGTTTTGATAATGGCTCTGCTAGTTCCACCTTAGCTTCATTAATACGCTGGGATGTATGCCATCAGGTCCCATTGCCTTGTCCACCCTGAGCTTATTGAGCTCTTGTAGGAGGACCCTTTCTTTTGGCAGTATTTATAGACAAGTGAAGATTTTTTTGTTGTTGTTGTTCAGACTCTATTGAAAGAAAAGCGTAAGCCTAAGAAAACTCTATGTGGTAGCTTGGTGAAGCATCTGATTGTTTAAAAATAATGCAGCCTTATATGTTTTCTGTTTTCCTATCACACATGGGGATTTTTAAACATTTATCCCCAGGCAGTTAATTTGGCATAGAAGGGTGAAATGGTTTAATCTGCATTGAAGCCCGGTTTTGGCTGGGTCAATAAAAATAATATTGTCTGCATACCTGTATGCCAAACATGAGATGTCCTTATTTTGAGTTTTTGGACTATGATAGTCTGAGGCCATCCAGATTTATAGGTATGGGTCTTATAAATAAATTAAAGAAGGTGGGGTTCAGTACAACCCTGCTTCATGCCAAGGGCTGTACTGAATTTCTCTGAAAGATTGCCTTCTTGGTGAGTACCTTACCCTCACCCACATATCATTGTGAAACCTAATTATAATATTAAAGAATTTCTGGCGGACCAATGTTTTGCATTTCCTCCCAAAGTAACTTCCTGCTCACCTTGTCAAAAGCCTGCCTGAAATCTATAAAAGCTAGATACAGCATCTGTTTAGTAATCCCAGCATACGTAGTGTGCTAAATGACTGAGCACAAAACAGTTATCCAGGACTGATCTGCCCTCTCTAAATCCAAATTGAGCTTTTGCAATAATTGTTCTATCAGCTGTCCAGTTCTGAAGCCTGTCCGGGATTAGTGCACTAAAATTTTCTGTAGATTGTGTAAGAGACTGAGTGGGCATAACTTTAGTGGATTATTACATTCACCATTTTTATGTATTGGGACTACTATTGATCCTTTCCATAATTCAGGGATATGAAGAGCTGGCCATATACTGTTAAAAGTTTCAGCAAAACTGGTAACCACCATGTTTTCCCATTTATATATTTCTGCTAGGACAGCGTCCAGGCTGGGAACTTTACCCAATTTCTGTTTGCTCAGAACAGCCCAGATTTTTAATTCTGTAACTGGTCTAAATTCTTGCATATGCGCTACTGTGTTAACTTTCAGGGTTGTTTTTTTTTCGCAATTCATTTGCTGAAAACAATACGTAAAGCAAGAGTCAACCCAGATTTTCGAACAAATTTGTGTTGCAAAATTTTCCTGTAAATTTTCTGTACCTGTTGCTATTATTGTCTAAAATTTTCAAAATGCTTTTGTATTCTGGCCAGATGTAGATCATCCCAGAGTTTTTGTTGGTAAATCGCTTCTCTTTTTTTTTAGGAATAGTTTAGAGCTTTCACATTCCTTCCTAAGTAAGTCAGATTTTCTTTTGTTTCTTCTAGTTCTCCTTAAGACATTATTCAGAATCTTTTTGTGTGTCCTAAATGTGTTGCTTTACCAGGAGTCAGCAGCATTCTTTATTGCCATTTCTCATGGATTCCCGAAATCATTAAAATTTTTTCCGAGGTTAAATCTATTGAGTGTGGCTCAGTCTGTATAGCAAGGGTACATTTATCTAACCAATGTGTTGCATAGTTAATAATGTTCCCATATCTGTCGGATTTAGTATTTGTCTATTTAAGACTTTCCTGCATTTAATCATTATAGCACATTGGAGTCCAAGTTAGAGGGCTTCATGAGAGAGTAGTTGAAGGTTATATATATTTATTTATTTAGTTTTTGTTGACGGGTAAGTGCACTAGACAAATTCTGCCTATTTTCAGGCACAACCAGGGGAGAGGGATACAGATGAATGCCAACTGACCTTGAACCAGATTTACGCTGTTGTTGGTATTTTTAGTGACTATGGGGAGGTGATTGCTGTCAGATTTAGTTCAGACTTCCAGTGAATTAAGAATGAGCCATACTACAAAGTTACAGAAAACCCGATCAGTCCTGGATGCTCCATTAGAGGAAAAGTAAGTAAAGTCTCTTATTTGATCACTGCATACCCTCCATTAAGGAAAAGATAGGCATGATTAAATATTAGATTGATCAGTGAGTTGTCAGAAGGGGTCAATTTTTATCTTTCAAATTTCTTTGGGCAGTAATGTATTGTATGGTGTGTGTCTCTAAGGTGTTTTCTTCATTAACATTATGTAACTCGATGGTACCCACTCTGCGATTAAAATCTCCAGCTATAAATATTTGTGCTAGGGAAATTGCATATCTAAGATATCTAGTTCTTTATTTAACTCAGTTATATTTTGTACCTTTGTATGATCACTGGAACCATTATTTCCTAAGGTGCTATTTATTTTGACTGTGGTAGCTATGTTATTCATTCTTTTATTTAAACTTTTAGGGTCATTGATCGTTTGCTGTAGGTCTGTGGATATACTGTATTCAGTAAAAGAACTCTTTGTTTCTTGCAGGGTTAACATTTTGTTGCTAAATTCCTCCAGTCTCTGTCTCAAACACTGCGACACTATGCTCTGAGGGAGGGGGTCATTTAAGGGCTAAGTTAAAAACAGTATAGTAGGGCCTGACTTGATTCTTTATCATTTCTATGGCTCTCGTGCCCTCACTCAGTTCCACCTCTTGGCTAGTAAGTGTCTTTGTGGAATGTAAATCAGATAGTAAATTAAGGGATCTTTCTAAAGTGCTAGGAGACATACTGTAACTCCCTGTTCATTTCCCATCGCTGAAGCCTTACCTAAGAGAACTTAGCGGAAAGTTTCCACAGCCCATATCAAGCTTTGGTGTGGAAATAAAATGGTTTAATTCTACTTCTGTTGAATTCAGGTAACCATAATTATTTACTTCCCTTGAACTGTTCCTTTAATTAAAGTCATTGATGTCTGATGTTCTGTAATATTACAGTGTTTACAGTCTTTGACGTCGTTACCTTTTGAGCTTTTTAATTTTTATCATTTTTTCAGGGCTGTGGAAAGTTTCCTCCATGTGAAGAGTTTACTCTTTGTAACAACCATTTACAAATAAGAGGAGGGTTCTAATGCTGAGAACCACCCACTGTCAAATTCCAGGTACAATACAAAACAATAAAAAGCTTGCTGAGGTAAGTTCTGGATGCTCAGTTCAAAGTCTATTAAGATTTTTCGAACCGCTTTGTGTATAAGAAAACAGTCTTCTTGACTTTAGGAAAAAGGAAAGAGTCTCACGTGGCTTGCATAGGTTGTGCGGTTGAATCAGCGAAATCTTGGTCTCAGAGCAGTCTGAGCTCAAAGTTCTCAATCCTCTTCAAAGAAAAGTTCCAGAAGTTAGTACACAGTGTCCTGTAATCAACTTCTTTCACAGCACAAGGTAGGCCTTTCTCCACTTTATAAATGTGCGGTGTGGTGTGACACTAAATTTGAACTAAATATGAAGGAAAGGACCGTTACAATTTTATAAGAGCAAGAAGACACCCTGTGGGCTAAAACTCATTTAAACAATGATCCTTCAAACACTACTGTCCACTAATTATAATATTCTATTTAGCAAAAATAACTTAAAATGCATGAAAAGAGTCAAACATTCTGATTATATACAATGCCTTAATATACTAATTTGCCACACTTTTGAAAAAAAAGGAAGATGTCAATTGCAGAATGTGGTTGGAGGCTTGTAAGCAAAAGTACAGATCCACATAGCAGCACTGGCGGTCCCACAGTAGTTTTCTGAATTTACAGTCCACAAATATACCTCAGACAGGACCGTCCATGGGCAAGTACAAGAAGGATATACACCCTTTGAATGCTTTCAGAACCCACAAGTTCTGAGTGAAAGCTTATAAGTTATCGTTAAGACACACTGTAACTAACAACTTGCAGTTTATTTTGCTCTTTTATTTAACTTTACCTGCATTGATAGCAATATAATCTAATCAGCTAAAGGGACAGAGTTGGCTGGGTAAATTAGATTTAAATTGTTACCAGAGGCACATCAGCTTCCTCCGTAGGTAATCTCAGTCCCTTTGTGCTGTGATGAAGGGACCCAGTCAGCAAGGGAATTTCAAAGAGCCCAAGGTCTTTCATGTCAGGAAATTCTCCTGGCTATGCAGCCATAACTTGCAGAGGCACACATGGCTCAGAACAATGAGAGGTGTCCTGAGTTCACAAAATCCAAGGTTCCAGTTCAGGCCAACCTTCCAAAGAGGTGGTACCGCCAGAGAAATAAAGAAAGTGCCAAATCCATAATGTCAGAGTGACATGTTTGATGATGCAGCATGGGGTGGGGGCTAGCAGCTAAAAGCTTTATAGGTCTATGCCAGACCCTAGCAAATCCATCTGTGTTGGGGTTTCATACTTGCACCATCTAACAGTTGGAGTCTGCCATGGTTCACTAAAGTTATTCTGTGTGGTAGGAGTCTTTCTAATCGTAAAAATGTTAAGATGCTATAAGGTTTTTCTATTTGTTTCTTCTCTGTGTGCAAACCATTTCTTTTTAATTTTTGTAGTAATCCGTAATTTCCATAGCCTTGTGTATTGCCATATCCTGTGGATCCTGTAAAATTATAAAATGCCTCTGTGACTGAATCTTTTGGGGAATAGTTAACTTGTCGGTATTGCAAAAATCCGTGATCTGTCTCTGAAAGAGGAGAAGACGGGCTATAGTTACCATATGCTTGAAGTAACATGTTTCTCAGGAGTGAGTGACAGGGGAAGGCCATTTGCGCTTAGCTTAAGGAGCACTGTATTGTGTGGGCAGTGACTCTGGTGGGATTCAGACCAAGAAAGTACCCAGGTAAGAGAATCAATTCTGAATGGTGGCAGCTATTGAGGTACCCTTACAGGTGTTGAGGGTTGAAAAATTGGCAACCTGTTGCAAACTGTGTCTTGGGTGTGGGCAGGTTGTGACAAGCTGGTGCCAGTGGTGTGGATTCAAAAGGATTGTCAACAACCTACTTAGCTATCCAATCACAGAACAGGATATTACATAAGGAAGCCATGCACACTACTGCTGTTATTTTTGTTTCAAGCAAGAATAGTTAAGAGAGGTGACATAGAAAACATTATGTCAGGACCATAGAAACATAGAATTTGTCAGCAGATAAGGACCGCTTGGCCCACCTAGTCTGCCCATTTCCTACCTAATGCATAGGCTGCAGATCCTAGTTAACCAACAGCCTACTTCCTCCTCGCCCCACTAGAATTGCCTTATGTCTGTCCGTGCATTCTTGAATTCCCCACTGTTTTTGAGTATACTACCTCCTCAGAAAGGCTGTTCCATGTATCCACAACCTCTCCATGAAAACATACTTCCTCACATTACCTTTGAGCTGTCCCCTCTATCTTCAAATTTTGCCCCTTGTTCTTACACATCTCTTTTCTGAAAGATGCTACCCTCTTGGACTCTGTTGATTCCCTTGATGTACTTGACAGTTTCTATCATGTCCCCTCCCCTCCTCTCCTCGGTGTATACATATTGAGCTTCTTTAATCTCTCTTCAGTATGTCTTCTGTTGCAGACCCTGCATCATTTAGTTGCCCTCCTATGGACAGCTTCCATCCTGTCTATGTCCTTGAGGAGATGGGGTCTTCAGAACTGGATGCAGAACTCCAGATGGGGTCTCACCAACTGTCTGTACAGAAGGATAACAACTTCCTGTTTTCTACTGGTGATGCCTTTCCTATGCATCCAGTATCCTATCAACCCTCCTTACTGCCTTCTCACATTGCCTGCCCATCTTAAGGTCATCTGATATGACTACCCCCAGGTCCCTTTCCATTTCTGTTGTTATTATCTCACCCCCACCTTGTGTAGTCTTCCCTGTTTTTGTTTCCCAGGTGCATTACTTTGCACTTATTTGCATTGAATCTAAGCTGCCATATATTTGACCATTCCTCTAACCTTGCCAAGTCCTTTGCATCCTCTCCACCCCACCTTCTGTATCAAACCTGTTGCAGATCTTTGTGTCATCTGCAAAGAGACATGCTTTTCCTTCCAGTCCCTCTGCAAGGTCACTTATAAAGACATTAAAGAGGACTGGTCCCAGTACTGAATCCTGCAGTACCCACTAGTAACCCCCTTTCTTCAGAGTAAACACCATTTACTATTACCCTCTGTATCCTGTTGTCCAGCCAATTTTAACCCAGGCTACCACCTTGGGACCCACTCCAAGGCTGCTAACTTGTATATTAATCTTTTGTGTGGGACTGTGTCAAATGCCTTGCTAAAGTCTAGGTAGGCCATGTCCACTGCTCCTCCCTGGTCTACCACATTGGTCACCCAGTCAAAGAAATCTATTAGACTCATCTGACATGACCTTCCTGCTGTGAATCCATGCTGCCTTGGGTCCTGTGCCCCACTGGCCTCTAGGAACTCAACAATTATGAAAAGTGCACTTTGCTAAACTTACAAGAGTTGTGTGAAAAGATTGGGGTGGGTTATGAAGAAAGTCAATCAAGGACAGAACTCATAAAGATCCTTGAAGAAAGTTACTAGGGAAGAGGGGTAAAAGTGGTCATTGTTAGCCAGAATCATGAGACAGAGGCTAGAGAGCATGAAAGTAAGCCAGAGCCAGGAACTGTGGCAGCTGTTCAGGTACAGAGGTTGAAGCTGGAGCTTGCCTGGTTCAGGCAAAGGCTGAGCCAAAGCTACAGAAAGTGGAACTGAAAGCAGAAGAGCATGAGAAAGGGAAGAATGAGGAGGCCGAGGAATGAGAGAAAGAGCACCAGCACGAGACCCAGCTGAAAGAGCATGAACACAAGAGAGGACAGCACCACAAACTGTGAGTAGTGGCATGAGGGATTGACACAGAAAGCCAAAATTAATTCTAAAATGTTTCCCAGATATCAGTAGGGTGTTGATCTTGTATGTTTTAATATCTTTTGAGAGAACCTGTGGGCAGTTTGAATTGGCTGGGGCTCCATGGGCAACTCACTTTTTGCTACTGCTTACAGGCAAAGCATTAGAAAATTTTGCCAGAATGGACAATGAGGACTGCATGGACTATGATAAAGCAAAAATGCCTTGCTAAAGCATTTTGAATTAATTCAAGCCTATAGGCAAGTATTTAGAAGGATTAAGAAAGGCAGTAGGAGATAGATATACTGCAATGTGTGTGCAGCTTAGTAATTTGTTAGAATGCTGGGAAGAGGGTGTAATAGCTTGCTCTGCAGAGGAAATAAAAGATTTATTTCTTCTGCAACAGTTCAAAAACTGTACCTGAGGAACTGAGAATATGATTGTTGGCTAGAACTCCGAGCTCCAGGAGGGAGGCAGCCAGAGGGCTGATCAATTCATATTCAGCTGACCATCCTCTCATTTCAGAGGTAATGGGGGCAGGCACATCAGGTTGTATTAGGGAACCCCTGGGAGGGCAACCTGAAGGAAGCCAGCCTGTGCCTGACCCAAATGGGAAGCCAAGTAGTTTCAGAGGTAAAGAGTTGGGGAATGCATGTGTTATATCTGTCAGTAACTGGGGAATTGTCATATAATTGTCTGAGAAAGCTAAGAAAAAGGGCTAGTGCAATGGGGGGTAGCTTGGGAGCTCCCAGAAGACTGTGCCCTCTAACTCCACTGCACATATGCACCCAGTGGTGGTGAATGGATTGGTAACCCAGGATTAAGGGACACTGGGGCCTCCATTTCTATGGTGAAGTAGGATTTAATTCATGAAGAACAGATCCTACCTAGACAGTTTTCTTGAATTAGAGGGTGATGAGTCTGGCAGTCTCAGGGCCAATGGTCTGGCTCTTCCTAAGCTTGGAAGGTGGTCAGGGCATATGGGAGATGGGTGTACCAGATCTGCATGTAGATGTGATTATGGGAATGACTTCAATAGCAGGGCCAATACTGTTGTGTGTCACTGCAATTAGCAAGTCGAGGAAAAGGTTCCTGAGGATGCAGAGAGGAGGTGCAAGAGGTGGCAACCCCACCTCAATAGCAGGGGATGTTGTAGCTGAAGGAAGTGCTTGGAGCAACAGTCCTGAGCCACAGCTACAGAGAGAGGGCAGTCCAGCTGTGGGTGACTCTCCCATAGGAGAGTGTGTTTAGGGAATGTCAGGCGTGCAGAGCTGGGAAGAGCTCAGCAAACTGATCCATCCCTCCAGAGATGAAGGGAGTTAGCCATCAGTGTAGAAGGTGACTCCTGACTTCTGAAAAAGGGAGTTGTACTGGGAGAATGGGCTGCTGTACTGTGAGTGGTTTCTAAGGGAAGACCGGAAAAGGGGTACTCCAGCAGACAGTGGTTCTTTGGGAGTATAGGAAGCAGCTTCTGGCCTTAGCCCATGACATACCCTTTTCTGAACAACTAGGGGTCAACCATACAGAAAAGCACCAGACCAACAATTTTTACTGGCCCAGTATTTTTAAAGACATGGCAAATTACTGCTGGGCTTAGCTGCAATTCCAGTGGGTGTGAAAGGTTGGGGACAAGGCCAAGGCAAATTTGATTCCCTCCCTCTTATTGAAGAGCCATTTAGGCAAGTTGCTGTGGATATTGTGGAGCCACTCAGTACCCCAAGTTGCACTGGCAAACAATACATCTTGGTGGTTGTAGATTATACCACAAGGTACCCAGAAGCAGTGCCCTTGTCCTCCATCAAGGCTTAGAAAGTGGCAAAAGAACTACTGGGGATATTAAGCCAGATGGGTTTTCCCAAGATATTCTGTAGGATCAGAACACCAACTTCATGTCTGATATGATGACTAATCTTTGGGAGAAGTGTGGAGTGAGGCAGCTGAGGACCTTCCATACCATCCTCACACGAACTATCTGGTCGAGTGATTTGCTGACTAGTACGCAAGAGAGTAATTACCCCATCTCATATTTGCATACAGGGAAGCCCCCAGGAATCCACAGCATTCTCACCCTTTGAACTCCTATTTGGCCATAGGGTAAGGGTCCCCTTGCTTTGATAAGGGATGAAAGGGAGGGTGAGCTTGCTCTCAAGGGAATATTTTGTTGAGTATTTTCTGAATTTCAGGTCTAGGCTCAAGGAGCTCATGGCATTTGCCAGAAGCACCCAGGCTCTGCGCAATAGAGACAGAAGGCGACCATGGGGCCAGAACCCAGGAGTATGAGGTCAGGCAGAGTGTGATGGTTCTCATCCCCGTCTGGTGGAATAAATTGCAGCTGGCTTGAGAGGGTCCATACTCGGTCTGGAGTGTAAATGATGTTAAAGATCATGTGCAACGGTTTTTACATATTTTTATAAAAGCTAACAATCCAGTCCTTGTGTCATGTTTAATGTTTCCTGAAAATTTCGTGTTGTTTGATTTTGTGGTTTTCTTTAAATCAGCATTTGTTAATTTGCACTACAGTGGCTGAAAACAGAGGAGTTATTTCTGTCCTCTCAGTCAAACTTAGAGTGCGATGACATCATTTGGAGTAGCTACTGTTTCAGATTCCCAATCAGAGCAGCACTCTGTAGAGTCAATGGTTTGCTGAGCTCTCCAGGTTTCTTATGAACCCAATCTCTGGTTTGTGTTTAGATAGATCAACTTAAAACACATCATCTTCTGATAAAAAGCTAATCATTTCAGTTTCAGTGCTGAATTGAAGTAGTGGAAATCTTTCTCTGTGAGAAATCGGCTTGTCTGTATCACAGCTTTCAGTTCTTTCTAATCAAAAATCTGATTTTTTTCTAACTATATAGCAGGGGCTGTTTATGAATATAAAATAAATCTAAATTTTTTCATTCACAGAAACAGTTTGTCTTTGATGTAGCCTTCATAAATATGTTCATGTAACAACATTTTTATGTCAGATTGACAAACAGTACATGTGCTTGAAATACTGAAGCACAGTGTGACATCCACCTGTCTGACCTCACAAATTTCAGTTCTTTGGTGGTTTCTGTGTGAAAATATATCATGTACATGTACAGCTAGAAACACTATGTGGCATCCTGATGCACTGTGTCTCTGACCCACAGTTGAGGTAGCTGCAATCTACTTTCCCTATCCCTGCCCCACAAGCCCCTGCCTTCTTCTCCTAGGCGAGACTGCTGCATCCTGCTGCCCACTGTCTTCTCCCACACAGTCAGAGATTGTGCACCCTGCTGCCTTCTATCTCCTGCCTAAAGAATCAGGGCTGCTGCACCCTGCCACCCCTGCCCAGACAGTTGGGGATGACGCACCCCTGCTGCCCTCTCTCCTCACCCTCACAGTTAGGGAAGCTGCACCTGTTGACCCCTGTTCCTGTCTCCACAGTCAGGGCTGCTGTGCCGTGTTAAGCCCTAGTGTGCCAGGTCCCCTGCCTCCACAGCTGGGGCTGCTGTACCATGCTGCCTTAGCCACCAGAGGTGGGGCTTTTGCTACACCCTGCTACCCACTTGCATTGCCCCAAATGGGCATGGCTGCTGCACCATCTGTACCCCATCTCATAGTCAGGGCTGCTGTACCCTGATGTCCCTTGTGTTCTGCACCACAGTCGAGACTTCTGCATCATGCTGTCCTCTATCCCTCATCACCAGAGACAGGGCTGCTGCACCCTGCTCTTTCTACACAGTTGGGGTTGCCATGGCCTGCTGTGCTCTAGTTCCCATGCCACTGCAGTTTGGGCTGATGCACCATGTTGCCACTTGCCACAAGATACAGAGCATTTTCTGTGCCCTGTTGCAAGCCTCCACAGTTGAGGCAGTTGTACCCTGCTGTCCCCTGCCACCAGAGTCAGATCCTTTGCTATACCCTGCTGCCCACATCCCTTGTCCCAGACAGGCATGGCTGCTGCACCTATCCCACAGTTTGGGGTGTTGTATCCTGATGCCACCCCTATCTTTTGCCCGAACATTCAGGGCTGCTACACCCTGCTGGCCTCTGTCCCCATGCTCACAGTCAGGACCATGGTACCCTGTTGCCCCCTGTCCCTGTCTCCACAGTCAGGGCTGCTGTGCTGTGCTACACCCTAGAGTCTCATGCCACCTGCATCCACATTTGGGGCTGCTGGGCCCTGCTTCACATTCCATTGCCCCAAATGGGCTGAACTGCTATTTTGAAGTACTCAGTAGCCACCACTGTCAGGGCTGCTGTATCCTGATGCTCACCTGTTTCCTGCCCCACAGTCAAGGCTTCTGCACCATGCTGTCCTTTGTCCCCTGCAACCCGTTGTGTCCTGCTGCATCCACAGCCCTTGCCTCCACAGGCAGGGGACAGGGTGCAGCAAATGCCACTACTCTTGTGCTGCACCCTTCCCAAAGAGTTGGGGTTGCTGCACCCTGCCTCTCTCTCTCTCTCTCATCCTCACAGTCAGGGGCACTGCACATGTTGTCCCCTTCCTGTCTCAGCAGAGTGTAGAAAAGGATCTGACTCTGGTGGCAGGGGAACAGCAGGGTGCAACTGCCTCAACTGTGGAGGCATGCTACAGGGTGCAGCAAATGCCCTGAATCTTGTGGCAATTGGTAGCATGGTGCAGCAGCCCTAACTGCAGAGGCATGGGGCTCTAGGGCACAGCAGGTCACAGCAACCCCAACTGTGTAGAAAGGAGCAGGTGCAGCAGCCCTGTCTGTGGTGATAGGTGATAGAAAACAACATGGTGCAGAAGCCTCGACTGTGGGGAAGGACTCATGGGGCATCAGGATACAGCAGCCCTGACTCTGAGATTGGGTACATGTGGTGCAGCAGCCCTGCCCATGGAGGCAGGGAACATGGCACTTTAGGGCCTAGCGCAGCACAGTAACCTTGACTGTGGAGACAGAAACAGGAGGCAACAGGTGTAGTTTCCTAACTGTGAGGGTGGGAGAGATAGGGCAGAGGGTGAAGCAGTCCCAATTGTTTGGGCAGGGAGCAGCAGGGTGCTGTAGTCCTGATTCTTTAGGCAGGGGATGGAGGCAGCAGGGTGCACAATCCATGGCTGTGTGGGAGAAGACAGTGGGCAGCAGTGCAGCAGACTCAAATGTGGAACAGAAGTCAAGGGGCTTGTGGGGCAGGGGACTGGTGGCAGTAGACTGCAGCTGCCTCAACTGTGGGGCAGAGACATGTTGCATCAGGATGCCATCTAATGTTTCTACTTATACACATACCTGATGTATTGTCACACAGAAACCACCAAACTTAAATTTGTGAGTTCTGACAGTACATGTGCTTGAAATACTGTAGCAGAGTGTGATGAACACCTGTTTGTCAATCTGACATGAAAAAGTTCTTACATGATTGTATTTATGAAGGCTACATTAAAGACAAACTTTCTATGAATGAACAAAATTTAGATTTATTTTATATTCATTAAACTGCCCTGTGTTATATAGTTAGAAACTAAATGAGGGTTTGATTAGAAATAACTGAAAGCTGTGATACAGACACGCTGATTTCTCACAGAAAAAGATTTCCACTACTTCAATTCAGCATTGGAACTAAAATGATCAGCTTTGTAAAGAACATAATTCTATATTTTAAGCTGATCTTTCTAAACACAAACCAGAGACTGGGTTTGTAAGGAACCTGGAGAGCTCAGCAAACCATTAACTCTATAGAGTGGTGCCTGATTGGGAATCTGAAAACAGTAAGCTATCTCCAAATGATGTCATCGCACTCTAAGTTTGACTGAGAGGACAAAAATAACTCCACTGTTTTCAGCCACTGTAGCAAGTTAACAAATGCTGATTTGAAGAAAACCACAAAAGTAAACAGCACAAAATTTTCAGGAAACACTAATCATGACACAGGGACTTGAATTTCAGCTTTTAAAGCTTTTATTAAAAATATGCAAAACCATTGCACATGATCTTTAACTATAAGATGGAGCTACCCAACAGGAGGCGCAAGCAGTGGATCTGCCATGTGGACATGTTTAAGCCCTACCATGACCGAGATGAGATAGTCATGGCTATGTGCAACTACCCAGAGAAGGAGACAGAGGTGGACCCACTAGTGGATCTCTTGGGAGAGGTTGCAGGAGAATCCTCAGTGGGACCATCACCCTCTGTGAGAGCTAACACTCGCCAAGCTACCAAAATATGCAGGTTGTGAACATTACGAGAATGTTCAAGGGGAAGTCAGGTTAGGTTCACCACCCTTTGGATAAGGTAAAACCGGATACCAAACCACACCCCAAACTCCGCCTGTGGCTCCACCTTTTTATGACTGGCGAGTATATCGCTGTTCCTCCAAAGCCATTTGAAATGTCTGAATAGACATTAATAGCGATAGAAATCATTTTCATACTGTTATTTATTTGATTTAATATCTAAAGGGGATCAACAGGGTACCAAGGGGCATAAGTCACATGAAGAGAAATGGCAGAACAAGGGCACAGCATGAGACTTAAGGAGAAAAACTTAGGAAATTGAGGAAATTCTACTTCACTGAAAGAATGGTGAAGAGATGGAACAGCCTCCCCAGGAAGTGGTGGGAGTGGCCATGATTCAGAGATTCAAGAATGCGTGGGATAGGTACATGGAATTATCAAGCTAGGGTGAAGGGGGCTTGTAGCATCTAGGGTATCTTAAGCATAAGAAAGAGGGATAAGGCAGGCTGAATGGACCACAAGGCCCTGATCTGCCAACAACATCTATGTATTTATTTATTCAGTTATTTATTTTTAGGCTTTGGCAACCAGGTTAACTCCCATAGGCTACATAGCCCATTTTACAGGAGTGACTCAGGAGCACAGGAAGGTTAAGTGATTTGCTCAGGGTCACACAGTATGCACATGGAAGCTGTGGCACTTAAACTCAGGTCTGCAGAATGTGCCAAGCTCATCCACAGTTATTGCTCAACCCTCTGTTAAACACTCTTCCATTTTCCTTTCCATGACAGTCATGTATTCTGATGCTTTGAACTATTTTTGATAACTTAATTATTGGTTCTTGTGGTACCCTTAATACTGCACTGTGTTCCCTTTACCTCAGCAGCTACTGCTGTTTCTTTTCATATTTCTAAGACATTCCATAATTTCAGATACACCATTCCATGCTGTTTATTTGAATGGCCTGTGAAAGTTCAGTTAATATTGTGAAATGTTAATTTACTGCTAATGATCTTAATGGCTATACTTTACACCTCCTAGACAAACAGGTTTTACAAACAAAGGCAGGTCTGTATGACATCAGAACGGCCTTGTAACCTGGACATGCAATGTAGCCAAAACAGTAAATGATTTGATACATCAGTTTTAAAGGTATATGAGCAATGAAAATAGCCCCAAAACTGGACTACATTTAATCAAAACCAGATGACCGGATAAGGACCTAAAATCGGATTATCTGGTCAAAATCGGATAGGTGGCAACCCTAGCCAGGGTATGCCATGCTGACAGTGCACCACATAGATACAGGGTTCCAGGCCCTCTGAGGCAGTCACCCTACAGAGTCCACGAGTGTAAAATCTGCCATAGAAGGAGAGATCATGAGGATGCGGCTCTCAGGGTGATTTACTTTTATACTTTTTTATTTAACCCTATCTGCATTGATAACAGTATAATCTAATTAGCTAAGGGAACAGACATGGGCTGCGAAATGAGATTAAAATTGTTGCCAGAGGGAGACCAGCTGCCCCTGGTAGGTAATTTCAGTCCCTTTGTCCTTTAAATGATGGAACCCCTGGTCAGGTAATGAGGGAACTTCAAAGAGCCCAGGGTCTTTCATTTCAGGAAATGGTCCTGGCCATGTAGCCACCCTCTGAAGAAGCAAACATGACTCAGAACAATGAGAGGTCTCTTGAGTCCACAAATTCTGAGCTTCTGGTTTAGGCTAGCTTTCCAGAGAGGTGGTACGCTAGGACACAGAGTGTCAAATCCATGATGTCAAGTGACATATTTGATGATGTAGCATCTGGTGCTAACAGCTTTTCAGGTCTATGCCAGACCCTAGCAAGTTCATCTGTGTTGGGGCTTCATACTTACACCATCTTAGAGCTGGAGTCTGTCACAGCTCACTAACGTTATCCTGGTGGGTAGTAATAGTTTTCTACTCTTAATTTTAAGAAGCTATAGCAAGGTTTTTTCTGTTTCTTCTGCTGTGTGTAAACCATTTATTTTTAATTTCTGTAGTAACCCTGTAATCTGCATAGTTTTGCATATTGTCATATCTGTAGATTGTGTAAATATTGTTTTATTTATTTATTTATTGAAATGTTTCACCAGGAAAGGCACACTGAGCAACCAGGATGTTTGTCTCACGTTCAGACCTGGAGAGGTTTACAGAAGGAAAGCAAGCATACATACAGTAGTGTGACATGGATTAACAGTTACAATGTGCAAGAGTTGCAACACTTGTGTAAATTTTAGTTACATACATGGGTTAAATCGATAACAGGTACAAAAGAAAAAAAATGGATTAGGTTGCAACAATACAGTAGTGTACAAAACTAGACAGCCATAGTGCTCTGAGGAGACAAGTTGGAGACAGTGACAACAGTATTTAAGTGCAAATCAGACAAGTCTGGGTTGGTGATATAAGCCAGCATTCATAGCAGTTGTTATATGCCACTGGCAGGCCATTTAGGATAGGCAGAAACCCTGTGGAAGGGGCAGAAAGGTAAAGGGTCATTTACATAAGCATTTACCGTGTAGAAGTTTGACAGGGCAGTGGATAGAGAGTGATTAGAGGATGAGTGATGGTTTGGACCAGAAGGTCGTTCCAGAGTTTGGGAGGTGGTAGGAGAAGGTGGATTGGCCCGCTGAGGATGCGCTGGTGAGGAATTGACAGTAGCCTGTGGTCAGTTGACCTGAGGGCATGAGAGGGGTAGGTGGAGATGCTAGAGAGGAGGCAAGGTAGTGTGGAAGGGAACCAAGCCAGAATTTCAAGGGTAAATTTAGCACTATGGAGCAAGTGCTGGTTGATAAGGGAGGGTAAGGCCAGTGACGGTAGAGCTCCGGTGATGTGCGTGGTGGGGGTATCAAGGGAAGTAGTCAGAAAGTATTGAAGAGGGGCCCAGTCTAGATAGTGTAGACTTGGGGCGGCATCAGAATATATCACAGTAGTTGAAGGTTGGTAAGATCATTTTCTGCACAATTTCACTTTTGGCAGGTAGCGGAGGCTACCTGCGGTTTCTGTAGAGAGCACTGAGCTTGGGACGCAGTTTCTTCAGGATAGCTCGACATGGGCAGAGAAGGATAGGTGTTGGTCAAGCCAGACCCTAGGTACCTAAAAGTAATTATGTCCTCAAGGACTGTCCCATCCAGGGTGTGGAAGTTTGGGAGGGTGGTGACCCTAGATAGTCTCTGCCTGGTGCCAAAAGTCATGGAGACTTTTGGTGTTGAGGGAGAGTTGGCGAGAGCTAAACCAGAGCTGAATTTTATTGAAGTCAGCCTGAAGGCTGGTAGCAACCTCCATGGGTGACTGTCCAGAAGTAAACAGAACCATGTCATCTACGTACATGTGAATGGGGGATGATGAGCAAATTTGAGGCAGGTCATTGAGAGAAGGATGGAAAAAGGATAGGGTCAAGCACGGAACCTTGTGGGACACCAGTCTCAGTAGGGAGCGGAGGGAGGTGGAATCTGCTATTCTTACAGATTGAGTTCTGTCTAACAGGTAGGCTCTAAACCAGTTTGTGGCAGGGTCTGATAGGCCATCTGCAGAGAGGCATGATAACAACAGGGAATGAGAGACAGTGTCGAACACTTTGGCTAGATCGACAAATGTGGCTGAGGTGATAAGCCTTTGTCCATCCCAGATAGGATGGAGTTGGAAAGCCTTAACAGGAAGTGGCTGGAGGTGGTGCTTTCCAAATCCAGACTGGTAGGGTGTGAAGAAGTTGGATTCAGTGAGAAATTAGAGAGTTGGGAGAATACGAGGTGTTCCTGGAGTTTTGTAAGGGCAGGGAGGAGAGAAATGGGCGTGGTTAGTAGTGGAGGTGGGGTCACCACCTTTAGGCAGGGGTATAACAGTGGCATGCTTCCAAACCATGGGAACAGTTGCAGTGGCAAATGAGAGGTTTAGGAGGTCTGCATAGTGGTGAAGCAATGGCAAGGCCAATAGGTAGAGTAGTTTGAGGGTCCAGTCCGTTGGGGACTTGCCCTTAGAAGGTTGAGGGATCGTAGGGCATTTAGAGCCTCAGTAGGAGAGAGCTTCCAAAGTAGAAGGTGTCCTGTCCGGTGGGATTCTGGTGATTCAGTATGAGTGCCGAGAGATTCAGTGTGAGTGCCGAGAGGAGCAGCAGTGGGTAGGGAAGCCAGGATTTAGACCAAGGAAGCCCCAGATAAGAAAGTCACTTCTGAGTGGTGGCAGCTACTGAGGTATCCATACAGTTGTTGAGGGTTGAGAAACTTGGCAACCTGTTGCAGACAGATTCCTGGGTATGGACAGGTTGTGGCATGCACCAGTAATGATGAAATACTGGATCACACAGACAGTCCATCTGGGATCAGATAGATCTGTCAGCAGATAGGCAGCGTGTGATTATATTTCACCTATGTCAGGTGCTTAGATAATTTACCCTGATTGGTTTAATTTGAATTCAGACTTCCTTACTAATACAAATAATTGATTTAATTTAAATTTCAAACTTCCTTACTAATACAGATAAGAAATAAGGATAAAAAGTAAATCTCCAAGTGCAAAATGTATAATAAAAATTTAAGCTAGATATATAAGATGGCTATAAAGGACCGAGTAGTGTTTAAATGGTTTATTTTGTAAACCTTATTTTCTGTTTTTCATCAGCTGCTTTAGCCACTCCAAACATAGAAACATAGAAATTGTCAGCAGATAAAGACTGCTAGGCCCATCTAGTCTGCCCATAAGCCTATACCTACATGCGTCTTTCACCCTTCTTGGTCAGTGGTTCTATTCCTTCCCCCAAAGGGTTCCTTTATGCCTGTCCCATGCATATTTGAGCCTCCCACTGTGCTTGCTCCCACCACCTGTGGCAGACTGTTCTACATGTCCACCACCCTTTCCTTGAAGAATAAGTCCTCACATTCCCCGCACTACGCCCTCCAATCTCATATCATGCCTCTCATTCTTGTACATCCTCTATATTGAAAGATGTCACCCTCTGCACCTTGTTTATGCCCTTAAGGTACTTGAAGGTCTCTATCATGTCTCCCGCTCCCTTCTCTCCTCCAGTGAATAAATATTGAGATCCCTTAATCTCGCCCCATATGATCTGTGGTGCAAGCCATGTACCATCTTTGTTGCCCTTCTCTGGACTGCCTCCACCCTGTCTATGTCCTTTTGAAGATGTGGTCTCCAGAACTGTACACAGTATTCCAGGTGAGGCCTCACCAGTGTTTTATACAGTGGCATACCACCTCCCTCCTTGAGTGATAATTTCCCCTGACCTTTCATTTAGCAGATTAAAAGAACCCGTGAACTAGCTTTTAAATAAAAGTGCAGTAGCAATAGTCGATATATCAGAACAAGTCCAAAATAATAAAATTCAATGCAGATCAAAGTGACTTATTTTCTAGATTTGCTGTTCTTAATGTCTCCACGATCTTACGGCTCCAGCAGTTTAGGGTGGGTCGACAGCTCTAGCTGTTTCCTGGGCCCGCTCTCCAACACTCACCCACAGTCACAATGAGCTTGTGAATACACCCAGTACAGAGTGCTTCCACCAAGTTGCTTCAACAACAAAGTTTTCGAACGACAACACAGCCACACTACTTTGCCACGGCGATCACATCGCTAGCAAAGTGTCGACAGACCGCAACAGCATCAGAGTCATTTACTGTTTGTGGGGGCTTGGCCCCCACTCCCTCATGCTGGAAGAAAATAGGTTACTCACCATAGTAATGTTGTTTCTTCTAAAGGAGTCTTGCTGTATTCTGGAAAAATGCATTTAGCCCTAGCACTTAAATTGCCCTGGAGAGTAAAGGGTTAAACTCCATGCAGAGCATAGGGACGTTGAGCTCGAGCTCGATTTTCAAACCTCTGTCACTGGTACATTCTAATGTAACCATCAGATTCTTATGAGCGCTAATACTAAGCTAGCTCTAAAAATGTATTTTTTTTTAAATGAAACCCACAGGCCAACAAGTACTTGGTCAAGAAGACTCAAGTCGAGAACCCAAGAACAAGACCATGATCCAGATAGTGGTAATAACTATAGAAATAATAATTCTAAAATATTAATAGCACTCATCCTGGCCAGGATGAGATCAAAGAGGTACACCTCTGGGTGCAACACTGCACCTGCCAAATCCCCATCCCAAAGGAGGTACTGACAGGAGGCAGGAGGTAGGTCAGAACACAGCAAGACTCCATTAGAAGAAACAACATTACTATGGTGAGTAATTTATTTCTTCAAACAACATGATCTTGCTGTATTCTGACAAAATGCAGGCTACCAAGCAGTACCCCCTGGAGGAGGGATCTTGGAACCTACTTTGGAAAAAGACTCTGTAGTACTGCTGTGCCAAACCTAGCATCACTTCTGGCTTGATTATCCAGACAGTAATGCTTGGTAAATGTGTGAACAGTTTTCTAGGTGGCTGTTTTACAGATTTCCAAGAGGAAATAGCCTAGCTGCTGCCAAGGAGGCAGCTGTACCCCTCAGTTGAGTGAGCCCTCAAGCCTAGGGAGGCTCCTTGACCAATTTTGTGTAACAGAACTGAATCTGAGACAAGCCACCTGGCTATTGTTCTGCTGGTGGCAGGTTTACCCTTTCCACTTCTCCATAAGTGAGAAACAACTGAGAGCAGCCATTTCTATGGGCCTTAGTATGGTCCATATAATGACTTAATGCCCTTTTACATCCAGACTGTACAGCCTTCTCTCACCTGAAGTAGGATGATCAGTGAAAACACTGGCAGGGACATAGACTGGTTAAGATGAAAATCTGAAACTACTCTGGGAGAAATTTTCTATTTGTCCTGAGCACCACCTTATCCTTGTGAGGCGATAAAGTCAGGCTCTACAAACAGGGCTGTAACTCACTGATCTCTTGGCAGAGAATGGCTACCAGGAAGACAGTCTTCCAAGTCAAATACTTTAACTCAGCTGAAGACAAAGGTTCAAAAGGCCGTCATGAGCTGTGCAATACAAATATTCAGGTCCCAAGCTGGAGTTGGTTCCCTAAAGGGAGAGTTAAGATGTACCAATCCTTTGAAGAATTTACTAAAGACAGGGTGAGATGCAAGGGAAGATCACTTCCCTGCAGAAAGAAAAAGCAGACACAGCTGCTAAATAAACCTTAAGAGTGGCAGGTCTGAGGCCTAAGCCATTGAAATTGACCAAATAGTCCAGAGTTGTGGATAGGTCAGACGAATCTGGCTGTATGTATATTCCTCTGAGAGCACCAAATGCTGAATCTCTTCCACTTAGAATTATAAGTTTTCTGGTGGACGGCTTCCGAGACCTTCAGAACATCCTGAACCCCTTGAGAGATGCAGTCCTGCATATTCTAACTCTTCAAGAGCCAAGCCTTGAGCCTGAGAAAATTGAGGTTGGGATACAAATCCTCCCTGAGAGGGGTCAGAAGGTTGTGTCTCCTGGGAAGACAGAGGGAATTGTGACTGCCAGTGACAGTAACAGAGAGTACCAAGGTTGCCTGGCCCAGTCCGTTGCCACCAATATCACTGTGCAGGGCTGAGACCTGATTTTTATCAGTACTCTGAATATCAGAGGAAAGGGGGAAAGGCATACAGAAACCTGTTTGTCCAATCCAACAGTAGAGATTCTGAGGCACAGACCCCAGGGTGGAGCTCTGCAGCAGAACGGGAAGCTGATGATTGTCTGGGGCTGCAAAGAGATCTATCTCTGGAGTGCCCCAATGCCTGAAAATGATGTGGAGAACTTGGTGATTTCGAGACCACTCATGGTGACCCTGAGAAATCCTGCTGAGATCATCTGCCAGCAATTGGCCTTCCCTGGAAGATGCACTGCTATCAGGGAGGTCTGAGAGAGTAAGCCAGCGACCACACCTTCATGGCTTCTGTGCACAAGGCTGTGGACCAAGTGCCTCCATTCTTGTTTATGTAGTACATAGTGGTGGTGTTGTTTGTGATGACTTTGCACCACCTTCCCATGTACCAATTCTGAGAATGCTTGAAGGTCTAGAAGCACAGCCCTGAGTTCCAGTAGGTATATGTGAAGGAGGGACTCCTGCTGTGACCATGAGCCTTGAGCAGTGAGGCTCCCCAAATGAGCTCCCCAACCCAAAAGGGATGTATCTGTGATGAGAATTACTGAGGGTGCCTGGTGAAGGAAGGGGACTCCTTGCCTGAGATTGTCCTCTTCCAACCACCATTGGAGAGCCTGGACAAAAGTCTGAGTTACTGGAATTAACTTGGTAAGAGAATCCTTTTCTGAGACCAGAAGGACCTGAGGTGAAACTGAATGCCAGTTCGCTGGCGGATCACCTTAAAGGTCGGTCTTCTGACCTATAAGGCTCTACACGACCAGGGACCTGCTTACCTGCAAGATCTCCTTCATCCCTACTGTCTCTCACGCACTCTTGATCCACTGAAGAGGGATTGCTAGAATTCCCAGGGTTTGTTTAAAGACATCTAGGGCCAGGTCTTTTAGTTTTATGGCCCCAACCCTGTAAAATTCTCTACACAAATCCAGTGAGGATTGCCCGACCGTCCATAGTTTTAAAGTAGCATTGAAAACATTCCTTTTAGCCTGGCTTATAATGATTTTTAACTGCGTTGTTATATGTTTTATTTTGGTTATTATGGTTTTGATAAATTGTTTTTATTGGTTTATTTTAATGAATTTGTACAGCGCCTTGGTTTTGGAAAGGCACTTTTATAAATAAAGTTTGATTTGATTTGATTTGGAATCTAGCTCCTGGACCACTGCAGTGGAAGCTGTTATGTGGCCTAGAAGCTGGAGAAAGTGTCGGTCTGGATGAGACACTTGAGGTCTGAAAGAGGCTGCCAGATCTGTAAGGGCCCTTACCCTTAGAAGAGGAAGAAAGGCCTTTGCCTGAGTAGTATCCAGCTCCGCCTCATGAAGGTGAGAAGCTGGACTAGCTCCAGCACTGACTTGGAGAGATTGAGAAAGAATCCTAGGGAATGCAGAAGCCTCTGGGTAATGGCCAGAACTGACCTTACTTGATCTGGAGACTGGCCTACAATGAGCCAGTCATCTAGATGGGGAACACAGAGCTGTCCTTCCTTCTGAGGAAGGCTACAACTGCTGCTAGGCATTTTGTAAAAAATCTGGGGCAGATGTGAGGCTGAAGGGCATTGCTCTGAACTGATAATGACCTGAGGGCAACTGGAATCTGAGGTGCTTTCTGTGGGAGCATCTGATTGGAATGTGAAAATAGGCATCCTTGAGGTCCAGAGAGGCTAGCCAGTCTCCTCGCCTCAGAGAGGGAAGAATGATTCCAGGGTCACCATTTTGAATTTTGGTTTTGTAAGATGTTTGTTCAGCTATCTTAAGCCTAGATGGGTCGCCACTCCCTGTCTTTTTGGCTAAGGAAGTACCTTGAGTACAACCTTTTCCCCTGTGCAACAGAGGAACTTGTTGCACAGCTTTTGAAGTAATAAGGATGAAACCTCTGCCTCTAAGGCAGCTGTTTCCAGAGGTGTGGCAGGCTTGAAAGACCTTGCTCTGATTTTGGGAAATTTCTTGAAACTGAGAGCAATCCCCTGACTCACCACTTCCAGGACCCATTTGTCTGAGGTAACAGACTTCCATGCCTGGAAGAAATGAACCAGCCTGCCCCCTACTGGAATATGGGAGGCAACCCGTGTGCACATCAGGGTGTCTGCTTGGCAAGGGTTCTAGGTTGGGAAGAGGATGCAGCCCTGCTCATCCCCTTCTACCTCTCTCTCCGAACAAATCCTCTGCTGGAAGGTAGAGGAGACCTGTGCTTGGTAAAAGTGCTCTGAAAAGGCCTACCCCTACCAGCCCTAGACTGCTGCTTCTGAGGAGTAGCCTGCCTTTCCTTGGCCACTGCACTCCAATAAGTGGTCTTGTATTCATCCATTTTCTTCATATTTATCTCTGTCTGCTCCCCAAACAGAGAGTTCTGTACCACAGGAAAATCCATGGCCTTAGCCTGGGTATCCTGAGAAAGGCTAGTACATCTGAGCCAAGCAAATATCCTTAAGGAGACAGATGTAGCCATGACTCCTGATGAAGCATCATTCGAGTCCACAGCAGCATGAAACTGAACTTTGGATGCCTCAGTCCCATCTGCAGCCACCTGTTTCAGCTTCTTGGCCACCTGGGGAGGGGCATTCTTTGCTAGTTTCAGAACAGTATCCCACCTAGACATCTGGTACCTAGCCACATAAGCCATATAGGAGGCCTGCTTGAGTCCCAAGGAGGATGCTAAGTACTGTTTTTGGCTATAGCATCCAGCTTCCTGGAATCTTTATCTGGGGGTGTGAAGCTAACGGGATATTAGCCTTGTCACAGGCTGCAGCCTGCACTACCCCACATGACTGCAATGGTTATAAAGGAATTCCATCCCAGAACCTGATAACATATACCTCCTGTCCATCTTTCTATCCACAGGAGGTACAGAAGTGGGTATTTGAATAATTTTTGTGTCCGCTTCCCAAAAGATTTGTGCAAGGAATAGACAGTCTTTTGACTCTGGGACATCCATCATTTCCACAAAGTCAGGTTCCTTCCTCTTCAGAGGCTTCCACAGTGGGAAGCTGAAGAGTTTCTGCCACCTTTTGTAGAATAAAAAGTGGGAAGGGGCTCAAGACAGTCTGGGAGGATAAACTGAATTAGGCCTGTCTCGGAGATGTCAGGCTCCACTGGCTTATCTAGGCCTTTCAGAATCATCTTCTTCTCCTTCTTCTTCTCCTCCCATTCCAATTCATAAAAGGCCTCGGATCGTGAATCGGAGTGAACCTGAACTGACTCAATCGACTGTCTTGTAGAAGTCTTCGTTCGGTCGGAATAGGTCAAAGCGATTGAACTATACTGATCGCTAGCAGTCTTCACAGTGGTTGGGATCTGAGGATTTGGATCCGAACCAGCCGACTTTCTTTTCTTTATGTCAGAACTGATCCTCAAAATTGGCTTTCCGTTTGCCTACAGGGAGGTATCGCCTGGGTCAGCAGGCACCTCCTCAGGTTCGGATTGAGACCAAACCGAGCTGGCCATCTGGGTCAGTGGATTTTTTGCGCTTTTTCCTTCAGCTGGTTAAAGCACTTATCCAGCATGGCTTTAGGTAAATTTGCACAGATTTGACAGTCTGTTTTCAGGTAATCAAACCCCAGACAATAAACACAGATGAGGTGGAGATCAGCTTTAGCAAAGCTCCCCACCCGCAAGAAAGTGCTGGAAACCCAGTGGGACCGTTTTCTTCTTGGGTTTCTAGACATTATGCTTTTTCTATCAAGTTACCCTATGAAGGCGTTCAAGCAAGGTAACACCAAAACTTTTGGTCACCAACTGGATCAAGGGTTTTGGAAAAAATAGGAAATAAAACCATGTTTTTTGAGACTGAAAGATACCCACTACCAGAAAAACACTTTACAATTTACCACAGAAAAGTATTCAGTTCTACACTGGACCGACTGATGAAGAACAAAAAGAAATAAATTCTTACCACTATCTACTAAACTACACTACCTGTACCGTAGACAGAGATTTGATGACTGAAAAACAATAATGGTTGTACAAAACGACCAATTTTTATTTTTTTTATTACCGAACCAAAGTAGCGAGGAGAAATCTCCGGAGCATCTTCACAGTTAGGCGGAGTAAAGAATCTGACGGTTACAATAGAATGTACTAGGGACAGAGGTTTGAAAACCGAGCCTGAGCTCCAGTCATTTCCAAACTCCCACACTCTTACTAAAAGAAATCACTCCCACAAATAGAACCTGAGCAAACAACAGGAAGGCATCAACAATCCTGACCCCAGCAAACCCGAGTCCGACTGTTGCCCTCAGCCAGGACTACACCCACCACTGACTTCCTTTCTACTTTAAGGTCTTCTCTATCAGTGAAATGCAGAAACCCTCGCTGGCCTCTCCCCCAACACTGGCACTGGCCATGACATTATGAGTCCAAACTCACCTGCCTGGGAGCCCTTACCTTGCTCTGCCCATCTCCACGTGTTAATACATCTCTCATTACTGGATCATCCCTGACATATGGAAAATGGCTAGGATCATCCCCATATTCAAATGAGGGTGACCCAAAATACTTGATAACTACTGCCCTATTGCTATCCTTTCTGCTATTAGCAAACTGCTTGAAAAGGTGGTCGCTACTCAACTCAAGAGACTACATCCAAAGCTATGACCTACTTACCCTGGCACAACATGGCTTCTGTAAGGGCATAGAACCTCTACTGCCCTGGCCAAGGTCACCTCTAAGATTAGGACAGCTACTGACCAGGGCAAGTTGACTGGGCTGTCTTTGTTACTCTCTCGAAAGTCTTTGATCTGGTTGACCACTTTCTCATGTGTTCCACACTCCAGTTCCTTGGCCTCCCGGGCCTGGTTCTGACTACCTGCTTGGAAGGTAGCAGCTAGTTAAATTTAACAAAGCCTCTCAGAGCCCATGCCTGTTACATCTGGGGTCCCCCAATATCTGTCCTAGGCCCATTCTATTTTGCCTCTTCATCAATAAAGTTTCCTGGTCCCAGTGCATGGTTGTTCCACCCTATATACGGATGACCTTGTGATCCTGACCAGCTCAGAGGACATCAGTGTCATCAGCTCCTGCTCAATGCCAACTTTAACCTTGTATAATCCTGGTAAAGGCCCATAAGCTTGCTATCAATCTTAAGAAAAAACAGGTAATGCTCTTTGGATCCTTGGCCAAAATCAAAGCATGCTCTGCACCACTGAGAGTCACTGGAGCCAATGGATCCTTTGTGCGGGTTGCTGGACTCCCTTAAATACTTGGGGTTAAACTTGATCCTCAGCTCGACTTTTCACTACACATGCAATGTGTGCAAGGCTGCTAATAGCAAGCTGGGCTTAGCCTACAGAGCCAAAAGCAGCCTCACTCCTGCTGTGTGCCATGCCCTGGCTAAGGGGTCCTACAACCCATGCTCTGCTATGGGCTGGTCTCCTTGCACAAACCCCAAAAATCTGTTTAGCAAAACGGGATGTTGCTTATAATAATATATGCTGCTTTGCTCTCTCTGCCTCGTTTCATCCACCACTGTGAGCTCTACAGCAAACTTAAGTGGCTCTCCCTGACAACCATCATACCTTTGTAATGGGCAACTTCAGTGACAATGTAGTCAGAACTGCCACTCCCATACTAACCCAGCTATTCAAGCGTGCTAATCCCTCCTATCAACTATGGTCTAATGACTCACAAGTTTTCCAAGTTCCCAAAACCCTGACCTCAGTAGAGATTGGGCATTCGCCATCTGTGCTCCCAGACTATGGAACTCCCTCTCTGCCTAAGTCCGTATCTCCCTCCCATACTTGCTTCAGAAACTTCCTCTGACTCAAATTTGCCTCGGCCTGTCATTGTACCTAAGGTATTTATCCCCTTTCCCACACTGTGCTGCACTTTAAGTCGGTGTAGTTAAGTTATTAGTTAATTAATTACTATTGTCTAAAGCTGTCAAATGTTATCTTGTTATTGTATGCTCACTTTCCTGACTGTCAACTCATACCTTGTCATGTTATGTTGTTTTACATGCTTCCTTTTAAGTCATGCTGCGCCTGACTATTACCTGTCCCTGTAATCACATTAATACCTGCTTTTGACTGTAAGCTCTTTGAAAACTCCCAGGTCACACCTGAAAATAGGCATTTGACTGTCTAATTGTGCCTACCTGATTAACAAAAGCTAAATAAATTAATAAACACCTGTGAGGCCAGCAGTGAAATAAATAAAACTGGTAAATGTGACTGTGTGAGTTTGTGTTGGGGAGGGTACACAGGAGTCCAATCCCATGCAAAATCCAACAGTCCAAATTTGGGTAGAAGTCCTATAGCGGTGTTATGAGCAGGGGAGATGCCCTCCCTTTACCCATGAGCATTCGAAGTGCTATTTTTACATACCAGGTCAGGAGGGAAGTAATCATAATCTCCTTCCTAAGATTTTTGTACAGCCCGGTGTCCAAGTGAAATGGAAGCACCTTGCAGTATGGCACCTAAAAGTGCCTAACAACCCCCCAACTAAACATTTAACACCTTCCCCATTAGTTACTCACTCACCTGTACTCTATAGAAAAAAAATGTCCAGAATATGGAATATTGTCTGCTGTTAGATCTGCTTATTCTGTACTCTGCAAGATCACATAACTGTCGATAACTCTGGCCACTGAGTTATTTTTTCAGTAGGATAGTATTTGATTGAGCCATCATCTTGAAAGTACCATCAACAACCTGAGCTCTGCTTTGTGGTGTGTGATACTGAGATGTTGTAAGCTGCTACAAGCTTGGTCGGTTGGACAAGTAGCCATCTTTATAGTGTTGAGATCTTTGAAAATAAGTCAACTAACTTGGAATAATTGTGTTTTACTATTTGTGGAGAAGGAGCAGTCTGCCAGCCAATGAAGGAGGATCAGGCAACATCCATGGACTTGACTCTCAGCTCTGTGAGCCCAGTGGTCCCTGGGACTCGGCAACAGGCTGTGTGGTGACCAAGATCTGCTTCCTGGCCCCCAGGCACCAGCAACTGCTGGAGTAAAATGTGGCACTAGAGACAGTGATGTTGATGGACTTGGTGCTGCCATTGCATCTCAATCATGGACATGAACAGAGCAGCAGCAAAGGGCTCTGAGAGCAGCAGAGAGGAAAGTGAAGTTGGACCAGGCTGCCATGGTGCAGAAGTTGTGCAGGCAGCAAGGTCAGGTCATCCCTCCTATGGTAAGCATGTGGGATGCGAGGGGCACTGGCAAGAGGGGTGTAGGCTGTGGGCTGGATGATTTATTATGTGGCATTTGGGATGTAACAGCATGATTTATTTATTTTGTTTTGGCCGGTAGATGCACTAGACAAATTAATGCCTATTTTCAGGCATGACCTGGGAAAATTTACAATCATACTAATACAATGAGTGCTGATAAGATTAAAATGCCAACAGATACATATAGTGCAGCATAACAAACAACATGATTAGATATACAGATCAGTGTGCAAACCAGCAATACAGAGTATCAGAATAACAGTTAACAGACACTTGGCAGCTGCCACACTGACTGGCTCTGCAAGCTCGGTCCTTCCATAGTGTCATGCCAAAGCGTTTTGCAGTTGTTGTCTATTCCATTATTGGTTTCTGAATGCTGGCTGCCTGTGAGTTGCAGTAGGTGAGTCTGGGCAGGAACTGTACTTCTGACAAGCAGCATGTGGCTTTGTTGATTTATGTGATTGACAGGGGCAGTAAGTACAGGAAGAGACTGGAGATCTGCAGCTGGGAAGTGTCAGTAGTAAACACTGCAGGGACACATTACAAGGCATGAAGCTTGTTCTAATTGTACCACGTGCTGTGTTCTCTCCTCAGGCAAATAAGTAACCAGTTGAATACCTAGTGTGTGTGTGTATGTTGTGTGTGTGTGTGTGTATATGTGTGTGTGTGTGTGTGTGTGTGTGTGTGTGTGTGTTGTGTGTGTGTTAGGACTGTGATTCTACATTTGTTTGCCACTCTGGCTAGTTGGGTCAGGATGTGGGTGCTGAAAGTGCTCTGGTCTCCTCCTTCTTGCGGTTGCTCTTCTCTCAAAAATTGGAAGGACCAGGACAGGGTCATTGCTGTTGCTAGATCAGTCCCTACTACTGCTGTCCGAGGATAAAGAGATTAGAGCATCACTTGAGACAGGAGGAGTGGCTGTAACACATGGATGACTGTCCGAATATCAATAAAAGTCTGTGGTGATAGAGCTGAGGAATGGGAATTTACACTTCAAACTTCATTGGACTCATTCATTATGTTTGCTTGCATGCATGTGCAAGAAACATGGTGCTATCATCCGAGTTTTGAGGTGTGGCACCGTCTTCTAATTCAGTCAGTGTGTTTGCAGATGCGGACACAGTTCTCCAATGAGCGCTGCAGCTGTCTATGACAGCAGTTGAAAATGTAAGTGCCGTACAGTTGAAAGGGAGAGCTCCACTTCAGTGAGCAGTGCTCCCCCCTCAACATGCACACACAAATATTGCGCGTGCTCATCGCTTCCCCCCCACGCACTGTATGGCTGATGGGGGAGCCCAATCCCATTCACGCCCCAAAAGTTTTCAGGTGCCATGCTGGGATCCCACCTCAGCGTGGCAAAAATTGTTATGGTTGATGGGGGTGTCCAATCTTCCGCCGGCTCCAGGCCCTCCCCCACAAACAGCCTTCCAGCTGCCATGCTGGGAGCCCACCCCAGCGTGGCAAACATCCCGCGTCATCTTCATAAAAAAAAAACCCTGTAAACAAAAAAAAAACACGAACTGAGGAAATGCCGGTAAGCTGTATAATGCAATAAATAGGGCTTTTTCAACTTTAATGCATATCTCAGGCATTTTTGGAATTTTGTCACCACATTTTCAACAGGGTTTTTTGGGACCCTCCTCATGAATTCTTGAACTGTCATTGTGTTAATCGGGCCGAAGGGTGATTTCTCAGTCACTGCGTAAAAATCACCTTTAGGGACTGATTACAAAACTACAGATGCCAGTGTTCATGAGGTGGAGCTCTCAAAAAGCATATGTTGCAAACTTGGTGAAAAAATTCCTAGAAATGACTGTTTTATGTAGCGTCGTTGCACGTTCCTCGCATGCTCATAAGTTCGTGAATTTTTAATATTTGCACTCTGGATTTTCAGCATTGCCATTTTACCACACCTCCTTATGAGCAGTACAGCTGTCATTTTCACATCTCACCCAAAATGTGTTTCCATGCATATAGCTCACAATGGTAGTCGGTGTGTGAAATCAATGTATGGGACACATGAAGAAAATCATAGAGACACTGTTCATGAGCAGAGGTCTTAAAATGGCTATGTTGAAAATTTGGTGAAAAATTCCTAAAAATGACTTTTACGAGCGTTGCTGCACAGTTCCTCACGACGCCATAAGTTCACAAATTTTTAATATTTGCACTCCAGATTTTCAACATTGCTATTTTACCACACCTTATCACAGTACAGCTGTCATTTTCACGTCCCCAAATGCGTTCCGCATGTAGCGCATAATGGCACAGTTGGTGTACGAATCAATGTTTGGGACAGATTAAGAAAATCACAGTGACACTGTTCATGAGCAGAGGTCTTAAAATGGCTATTTTGAAAATTTGGTGAAAAATTTCCAAAAATTACTGTTTTAGGGTGCACGTATGCAGTTCCTACGCACGCCTCAAGTTTGTGAATTTTCAATATTTTCACTCCATATTTTCGACATTGCCATTTTACCACACCTCCTTATGAGCAGTACAGCTGTCATTTTTCTATCTCGCCTAAAATGTGTTTCCAGACATGTAGCAAGCATAATGGTGCAGCTGGTGTGTGAAAGCAATGTTTGGAACAGATTAAGAAAATCACAGTGACACTGTTCATGAACAGAGGTCTTAAATGGCTATGTTGAAAATTTGTGACAAAAGTCCATAAAGTGACTGTGTTACAAGTGAGCATTAAGCAGTTTCCATGCACCCTTGTTTCATAAATTTGTAATATTTTCAGTCCAGATTTTCACCAGTGGCATTTTTCCACACTTCCTTATGAACAGTATAGCTGTCATTTTTCAACTTGGCCGAAATGTGTTTTCACACTTTCAGTGCAGAAATGCGTGGTCGCTGTGGAAATCATTGTTCGAACAGATAAAGAAAATCACAGTGACACTGTTACGTGATCGGAGGTCCCAAAATGCCTGTGTTGACAATCTGCTGTAAAATCCCCAAACTAATTATATTCTGGTGTGCGTGCACAGTTTCTACGCACGCTCATGACTTCACCAGTTTTTAATATTTTCATTGCAGATTTTCAACATTGCCAATTTTTGCACCTCCCCATGAGCAGTACAGCTGTCATTTTCACATCCTGTTCTGAAATATATTTTTGCACCTGTAGTGCTAAATGCACTGTCGCTGTGCAAAGCAGCTTTTGCTAACAAACTGATATTGCCACTGTTCAGGAGGTGGGGGGTCACAAAAACCATGTTGAAAATTTGGAGCTAAAATACCAATGAAATGTGTGAGGCATTAGGGTTTCTGACCATAACACCCCACTCTGTAGAGAATGACAGGCATTGGGGTGTGACTTGGGATTCTCGCCTGTAATGCTCATACCATTCCACACCCTGCAGCTAGTGAGAGGCAGTGAGGTGTGCCTTGGACTCTTCAGCCCCAAAGTTCACCCCATTCTCTATACCGCACCCATCTCACCTTATTTTCTGATGGAATGGGATGCGTAAGGGCCAAAGACCCCAAGGCACACCGACACTTGTCGGTGTCTGCAGGTAGGGTGTGGTGAAATGGCATGGCCATTATGCCTGATGACCCAAAGGCACACCCCAATACCTGTCACTCTCTGCAGGGTGGTGGTGGGGTTGGCTTCAGTTCAATACTTCACTGCCATTCCTATTATGCAGCTCTGTAACTCCTGCACTACTAATACTAATGCCAGCAAGCAAACATTCGGTATTGACAAATGTTTGTTCACACAGCAACTGTCTCCTTTGCTAGGCATGCACTGTTTTAGTGAATGATTGTGGTTTCTGCATTATTAAGATATAGGTACAAAATGTATGTAAGTTTTACTCACTGTGATTGCCTTATGGGTTTTTGTATGTCATACCTTTCAACTGTTTCACGTTATTTATTCATTTATTGAAAACTGGTAACTGGGAAAGGCACACCGAGCCAAAGCTCATTTCCTGTTAGGTGGGAGTCAAGAATTGTCCCACGTTACCACTCAAACATCCTGTCCTACAAGCATGAACAGCTGTCCCACTACACTGACATACTGTAAAACTAGTTATTGTAAAATTAATTTAAGCACAAACACAAAACAGCAATAATTGCTAAAATTGAATTTAGCACTGGCATTCATGCCGTATTTACTATAATGGAAAAGTCTAATAGCACTAATTAGTGCAAATTTATTTTCATGCTAATTAGTACCTCTGTGAAAATATCATAGAAGCATAGAAAACTGCTGGCAGATAAAGACTGCTAGGTCCATCTAGTCTGCCCATTTTTCTTACCTGAGTCTGCTGACAGTAATCCTGGGGTCACTAGTCAGCCCCATTTCCATATCTAGTGTTCCTTTATGCCTATCCCATGCATGTTTGAACCTCCACTGTGCTTGCCGCCACCACATCCTGTGGCATGCAGTTCCAAGTACCCACCACCCTTTTGGTGAAGGAAAACTTCCTCATGTTCCCCTCAATTTTCCCCTTCCAATCTCATGTTCTGACCTCTTGTTCTTGCCCCTCTCTTATACTGAAACATGTCTTCCACCTGCACCTTATTTATGCCTTTAAGATACTTGAAGGCCTCAATCATGTCACACGTTCCCTCCTCCTCAGCATATACACGTTAAGGTCTTTAATCTCTCCTCATATGTTTCTGGTGCAAGCCCTGTACCATCTTAGTTGCCCTTCTTTGGACTGCTTCCACCCTGTCAATGTCCTTGCAAGACGTGGCTTCTAGAATTGCACACTGTACTCTGCATGAGGCCTCATCAGTGTTTTGCACAGCAGCATCACCACCTCCTTCTCCTGCTTGTGATGCTCCTTCCTATGCACCCCAACGTGCCATTGGCTTCCCTACAGCCTTTGTACTGAAGCAAGAATTTAAAGTAAATATTTCTCGTAATCTATTCAAACAAAAACTACAGTATTTAAAGTAAACATTCCTGGTACTCCATTCAAACAAAAAACTATCCTGTTGGATCTATGTTGCTTAATGAACATGAAAGCCCACATTCTCACTATTCTGAGGATGTATCTAAGCTTTGATGTGTTCTGCATTTTGCCTCATTTTCTCACATTTTGAGGCAGTGTATTGCTTTTGGGGCAGAAGGGCTGAGGTGTGAAAAGTGGTTCTTTGCTGCCTGGACTGGCTGCTTGCTGTTCTGAGTAACAAAACAAATGGGTGTGAAATTCATCGAACAGGTTTAAGCAACAAGAACACTCTGAAAGAAACCCTCATAAAATGCAGTATGCTGAACTCCATCAGTGTAGGATTGATAGTCTGGCCAGTGATCATCTCCCCTTGCCCCATGACTCCCATATCGTTGGGGTCCGAGGCGGAATTAGGGTGCAAGGAGGTTATGGCAATATTTTACTCCCGTCCCACACTGAACGAGGTATATGGTATTTGTTGACTCACCCCAGTCTGACTACCTAGTATGGACCATGGGGATCCGTAGAGTTGGAGTTGGGGTATCTTATTGGCCATCCAGTCCCCAACCCGGCTTTATGTCCCCTGCTGCCCCCCATTCTAATGATTTCCACACCTTATCATAATCTCAAACCTGGCCACATCACCATGGCAGCACATACGTGTCCCTTGATTTTCTTCCTGCACACAACATGCAGTAATATCTGAATCCTGACTTAACATGAGGAGCTCCAGCTTATTTATTTTATTTATTTATTGGAAACAATCGGAATTACAAACCTTTGAGTCACAGACTCTTTTGCAAAGGCTCCACGTCGGTTACAAAGGGTGGAGGGTAGACAGATACAGTAGAGAACATACTTGAAACAGACAGAATATACATAACAAAATCAAAGGAGCAGTCCAGGCAAAACTTAATGACTGGTAAGGAAGTTAGGCTCAATCTTGGGTTACCCAGGCGGGGATTTTGGTGAGACACGGGGCCCTTGAGACCCTGAGTCAAGAGTAGGGGGGAGAGAGGGCGGTCATCTGGGTGAGCAGAGTTAGCCGCAGTCACATATGGCTCTTTCAAGGAGGTGAGCTTTGAGGCCTGTTTTAAATTGAGAGATGCTGTGGGTCTGTAGAAAGTGAGTGTGGTAACATTGAGCCAGAGAGGGGCTCGCATCGGAATGATCTTGCCCTAGAGGTTCTACATTGAGGTACAAGGAAAGGGAGCTTATGGAGAGTCTTGTATTGCATCTGTGAGGTGCAGAACTGATTAAGGGGAAAAGTCCGCAAGGGGCTAGTGAAGGTGTATTTTTTTTTAAGGATGCAGGTGTGGAACTGTAATCGATGTTGAAAGTTTAACCAACCAGATAACGAGCAGAGATCACAGGTGTGGTTAGCCTATCACAACCAGTGACTAGGCGGCAGGCTTTGTTCAGGAACAATGTTTATCCTATTCTAGGAGGTGGGTTCAGCTAGAGCACAGAGTATGGTGATCCCGTAGTCTACCAGGGAGAGGATGGAGGAGGTGATCAAGTGAGCTGCATAGCCTTGGGGTAAGCAGTGCTTGAGCCGGGTACAGATGCCTACCCTAGAGCTGATAGAGGAGGGAGAATTTGGGCATGCCTCTGGTAGGAGAGGAGGTGTCTAAAGTGACACCTAGGTATTTGAAATTGAAACTTGTTCCAGAGGGCACCTAGCGCTTCTTGATGAGGAGAGCAGACTGACTATAAGGACTTTGCAGGTGGGTAAAATCATGGACTTAGTTTTATTATAGTTGATAATTAGGCGGTGTTCAGAGAACCAGGTCTCTAGTTCCGGAATTGCCTTTGAAGGGTCTGCTGGAGGGCGGTAGGGTGGGCGTGTTTCCAGAACAGAACCGCATCATCGGCATAGAGGAGCAACTGACTGCAGGCCTTAGGGAGGGAGTTTAGGAAGAGGGTGAACAGCAGTGGGCCAAGGATAGACCCCTGAGGGACCCCAGAGGAAACTGTTTTAGGGTGAGAGGGTGGAGCATATCCTGACTTGTTGCGAACGGCCTGAGAGGTAATCCTTGAACCAGGTCAATGTCTCGGGGACCACATTTAGTTTAGGGAGGACCTGAAGCAGAAGCTCGTGACTGACCGTGTCGAAGGCCTTGGTTAGGTCCACGTGCATATGGCCCCAACAACAGAGCCATGGTGAGGGCTTCGTGTAGGAGCAGGTGAGCTCTGTGAGAGCGGTGATGGTACTATGACCTGAGCGAAACCATGCTGCTCCTGGCTGAGGAGCATATGCTTAGTTAGGTGTTCGGTTAACTGGTCAGAGACTATTCTTTCTAGGGCTTTGGAGAGAGGTGGAAGTATAGAGATGGGTCTGTAGTTGCTGGTGTTAGTGGGGTCACCGCCCTTCAGGATGGGAGTGATTATGGCTCTCTTCCAGGTAGAGGGAACTGGCCAAGGCAGAGCGAGAGGTTAAGAATTTTAGTGAGGTGCTGTAGCGTGGCATCAAGGGAGAGCCTCAGGAGTTTAAGATCAAGGAGTCATTGCTGTAGCGGGAATTAGAGATAGCCTGGTAATATAGCATTTTGCCTCGTGGTAGGTGATGACTCGAAGCCGGAAGGGGGTATTGTAGAACTCTGAGTTGGGGGGAGTGAGGAGGGAGGATGTGGGAGAGATCAGAGAAGGCCGAGTTAAGGGCTTCAGCGATAGTGGGATGATCATGGAGTGACCTTACCATTAATAGTGAGTTGCATGGGGGTGGGGAGCGAGATTTGCCACTGAGCTCCTTTTATGTTGTCCCAAAATTTTTTCCCATCACCCCAGGTAGAGGTTAGGTGTGTTGGTAGTAGAGGGCTTTCTGCCGCTCAAAGCCCATGTACATTTATTATGCAGCCCCTGTAGAGTTGTCCATCCAGGGTGCTTTGGGAGTCTATGGCTTTGTGCCAGAGGTTATCTCTTTGCTGAAGCAGGCTTAGTAGTGGGGTGTGATCCAAGGGTGGATCTGGATTTCACAACAAGCTTAGAAAGGGGCGATAAGTCACAGGCTTTGTTGAAGGTGGTTATGAAGTGAGCCAGGGCGAAGTCAACTGACTGGGCAGTGTAAATGGGTAGCCAGTTGCTGTTGGTTAGGTGGGCTTTAAGGTTCTTTAAACCGCCTTTTGAGTCTACGTTGCCAGGAGATTTTAGGGAGTGCTGGGGCACTTGTACCACCACCAGCAGGCTACTGGTGAGTGGTCGCTGATAGCATCAGGGAGTACTGTAGCATCGGAGAGGTTTCCGCCGGTTGGTGAAGATGAGGTCCAGGAGGGTGGAGGTCCCGGATCTGAGGTCCCTTCTGGTGGGGAGGTGACTAGTTGGGTGAGATCAGAGGCCGGGCTGCATCTTTGTAGCTGGATGAGGCCAGGGATAACCAGTTTACATTGAAATCCCCATAACGATGACTTCCTAGTGTTGGTAGATGGGAGATGACTTGGAGAATAGAGTCAAATCTGAGTTTTTGATTTCTCGGGGATGTAGGCCGAGATGATGTGGAGTGTTTTGTTACCCAGGCTGAGTTTTATTGTGAGAACCTGGGCACCGTATTGGGATGCTGGTGTATGGACTTCAGTGGCATTGAGAGAGGATTTGACATACATTGCACAGCCCCGCCTCTCCTGCTGGGCCTATCTGCCCAGAAGAGAGCATAATTAGGGAGGAGACCGCTTCACTGGGTATCTTGTCAGTGAGCCAGGTCTCAGAGAGAGTGCGAGTATGTCAGGAGCATGCTGGCGATCCAGCCTTGGAGTGGTGTGTGTTTTGGGCAGGCTGCATATATTTAGGGTAGCAAGCCGCAGCCCCCCGGTTTTAGGGGGGCAATCTTCATGGGAGGACCTGGGTTGGGGTGGATGTTACCTGATACAAGGAGGAGAAGGTGTGCTGTAGGAGGGCCAGCATGCAGAGTTTTGATGAGAGACACTGTAACTGGTAGGGTGAGAGACGTTTGCATTGGTGGTGGGGATGGGGAGGCTGGGAGTAATACAGGAAAGTAGCTTAAGGGGAGAGAGGGGCAGTAGAGGATAGGGAGGGTGGTGGGGACCGGGGTCTGGGGGACACTAGAGGTGCAGCGATGCCTGGTGTGAGTGTGGGTTAAGTTTAGCAAGTGAAAAGTAATGGCTACGGTTCAGTTTGTCTGGTATAGAGGCTGATGGTGGTACAGAATCTGTGTGTACCTTTGAATGCCGAAGGAATGGTGCAAAAGTTATAATGGAAGGGGTTGGGTGCCTCTAGGGGGTAGTGGGGCGAGCTGTGGGGTCCAGGCAAGTAAGAGGATAGCAAGTAGTAGAGTGTTCATAGCAACTACAGGGAGAGGGATAGGTGCTGCAGCCTGCCACTAGTGTACAGTTTGTATAACCTGCTGCTGGTAAAGTTGGCTGATAGGTTATTTCAGCCGGTCACCTGACCTCATTTCCTATAAATTGGAGAGCCGAGCAAGGGTGGTGGTGGGGCGGTGGGAGCCGAACGCATAGGCTTGGGGGTTAAAGCTGCCCTGGTACAGAAAGGCAAAGGCGCTATGTCCCAGCCCTGCAAAACGCTGTCCTGATCAAAGTTCCAAACGTCCTGCAGTTTTGTTTTTTATTTTACCTAAGTTAGCCGCCTCTGCCGTTGGGCTTAGCCACAGGAGGGGAATTCAAAGGAAAATTCTGAACGGACACGCTGGTAGGAGAAAAGAGGCGCCAACAAGAATTCAAGCAAAGTCGTTTCTTCCAAGCGGTGGCAGTTACCTTGGTTGGGGTTCGGGCTGGCTCGCTCCTTCGATGTGGGGAGGGCTCCGATGCGCCTCGCGACCTCCGCCCTCGGGCTGTGTGCAAGCCTGAAAGGACAACGGGAGACAAGATTAAGTAGGTCTGGAGGTGGGAGGAGGGCAGATCAAATCAGGGATGGAGGACAGCTGGGGGAGGAGGAGGAGAAAGGAGAGCTGGGAATCCCAGTGCTGGTATATCAAGCCAGGAGATGCTGGGAGCGAGGCAATGGCTGTTTGCTGACTTCTACTAGACGCATAAAATTAAACAAGGCAATGGGAATAAAGTGAACTCAGCATGCATGGATTACAGCAAACACATTTTCCCTAAAAATAACTGTTCTAAATAAAGCTGCCCTGGTACAGAAAGGCAAAGGCGCATGGTCCCAGCCCTGCAGAAACGTGTCCTGATCAAAGTTCCAAACGTCCTGCAGTTTTGTTTTTATTTTTTCCTAAGTTAGCCGCCCTGCCGTTGGGCTTAGCCACAGGAGGGAATTCAAGGAAAATTCTGAGCGGACATGCTGTTAGGAGAAAAGGGCGCCAACAAGAATTCAAAGCGAAGTCGTTTTTCCAGCGGTGGCAGTTACCTTGGTTGGGGGTTTGGGCTGGCTCGCTCCTTCTCGGTGTGGGCTCCGATGCGCCCTCGCGACCTCCGCCCTCGGGCTGTGTGCAAGCCTGAAAGGACAACAGGAGACAAGATTAAGTAGGTCTGGGAGGTGGGAGGAGGGGGCAGATCAAATCAGGGATGGAGGACAGCTGGGGGAGGGCGAGAGGAGGAGAAAGGAGACGCTGGGAATCCCAGTGCTGGTATATCAAGCCAGGAGATGCTGTGAGCGAGGCAATGGCTGTTTGCTGACTTCTGCTAGACGCATAAAATTAAACAAGGCAATGGGAAATAAAGTGAACTCAGCATGCATGGATTACAGCAAACACATTTTCCTAAAATAACTGTTCTAAATAAAGCTGCCCTGGTACAGAAAGGCAAAGGCGCTATGGTCCCAGCCCTGCAAACGCTGTCCTGATCAAAGTTCCAAACGTCCTGCAGTTTTTTTTGTTTTTTTCATAAGTTAGCCGCCCTGCCGTTGGGCTTAGCCACAGGAGGGAATTCAAAGGAAAATTCTGAACGGACACGCTGGTAGGAGAAAAGGGCGCAACAAGAATTCAAGCAAAGTCGTTTCTTCAAGCGGTGGCAGTTACCTTGGTTGGGGTTCGGGGCTGGCTCGCTCCTTCGATGTGGGGAGGCTCCGATCGCCCTCCCTGACCTCCGCTCCTCGGGGCTGTGTGCAAGCCTGAAAGGACAACGGGAGACAAGATTAAGTAGGTCCGGGAGGTGGGAGGAGGGGCAGATCAAATCAGGGATGGAGGACAGCTGGGGGGCGAGGAGGAGAAAGGAGACGCTGGGAATCCCAGTGCTGGTATATCAAGCCAGGAGATGCTGGGAGCGAGGCAATGGCTGTTTGCTGACTTCTACTAGACGATAAAATTAAACAAGGCAATGGGGAATAAAGTGAACTCAGCATGCATGGATTACAGCAAACACATTTTCCCTAAAAATAACTGTTCTAAATAAAGCTGCCCTGGTACAGAAAGGCAAAGGCGCTATGGTCCCAGCCCTGCAGAAACTGTCCTGATCAAAGTTCCAAACGTCCTGCAGTTTTGTTTTTATTTTTCCTAAGTTAGCCGCCCTGCCGTCTGGGCTTAGCCACAGGAGGAATTCAAAGGAAAATTCTGAACGGACATGCTGTAGGAGAAAAGGGCCAACAAGAATTCAAGTTAAGTCGTTTCTTCCAAGCGGTGGCAGTTACCTTGGTTGGGGGTTTGGGGCTGGCTCGCTCCTTCGATGTGGGGTGGGTCTGGCGCCCTCGCGACCTCCGGCCTCGGGGCTGTGTGCAAGCCTGAAAGGACAACAGGAGACAAGATTAAGTAGGTCTGGGAGGTGGGAGGAGGGGCAGATCAAATCAGGGATGGAGGACAGCTGGGGGAGGGCGAGAGGAGGAGAAAGGGAGACGCTGGGAATCCCAGTGCTGGTATATCAAGCCAGGAGATGCTGGGAGGCGAGGCAATGGCTGTTTGCTGACTTCTGCTAGACGATAAAATTAAACAAGGCAATGGGAAATAAAGTGAACTCAGCATGCATGGATTACAGCAAACACATTTTCCCTAAAATAACTGTTCTAAATAAAGCTGCCCTGGTACAGAAAGGCAAGGCGCTGGGTCCCAGCCCTGCAGAAACGCTGTCCTGATCAAAGTTCCAAACGTCCTGCAGTTTTTTTTGTTTTTTTTTCATAAGTTAGCCGCCCTGCCGTTGGGCTTAGCCACAGGAGGAATTCAAAGGAAAATTCTGAACGGACACGCTGGTAGGAGAAAAGGGCGCAACAAGAATTCAAGCAAGTCGTTTCTTCAGCGGTGGCAGTTACCTTGGTTGGGGTTCGGGGCTGGCTCGCTCCCTTGATGTGGGGAGGCTCCGTGCGCCCTCGCGACCTCACTCCTCGGGGCTGTGTGCAAGCCTGAAAGGACAACAGGAGACAAGATTAAGTAGGTCTGGGGAGGTGGGAGGAGGGGGCAGATCAAATCAGGGATGGAGGACAGCTGGGGGAGGCAGAGGAGGAGAAAGGAGACGCTGGGAATCCCAGTGCTGGTATATCAAGCCAGGAGATGCTGGGAGGCGAGGCAATGGCTGTTTGCTGACTTCTACTAGATGCATAAAATTAAACAAGGCAATGGGGAATAAAGTGAACTCAGCATGCATGGATTACAGCAAACACATTTTCCCTAAAAATAACTGTTCTAAATAAAGCTGCCCTGGTACAGAAAGGCAAAGGCGCTGAGTCCCAGCCCTGCAGAAACGCTGTCCTGATCAAAGTTCCAAACGTCCTGCAGTTTTTTGTTTTTTCCTAAGTTAGCAGCCCTGCCGTTGGGCTTAGCCACAGGAGGGAATTCAAAGGAAAATTCTGAATGGACACGCTGGTAGGAGAAAAGTGGCCAACAAGAATTCAAAGTCGTTTCTTCAAGCGGTGGCAGTTACCTTGGTTGGGGTTCGGAGGCTGGCTCGCTCCTCCGATGTGGGGAGGGCTCCGATGCGCCCTCGCGACCTCCGCTCCTCGGGGCTGTGTGCAAGCCTGTGGTTGGTTTAGGCTGACTCGCTCTCCCGATGTGGGGAGGGCTCGATGCGCCCTCGCGACCTCCGCTCCTCAGGGCTGTGTGAGCCTTGGTTGGGGGTTGAGGGCTGGCTCGCTCCTTCAATGTGGGAGGGCTCCAGTGCGCCCTCGCGACCTCCGCTCCTCGGGCTGTGTGCAAAGCCTTGGTTGGGGTTCAGGCTGGCTTGCTCCTTGATGTGGGGAGGCTTCGATGCCTCGCGACCTCCGCTCCTGGGGCTGTGTGCAAGCTTGTACAGAGTATGGAAACAGTACTACAGTGCAGGGAGGTGCTGAAGGTAAGAAATGCTGTCCTTCAAATGAGACAATAAATCAAGTTTTTCTAGCATCTGGTGGCTGTTCATGTGGAAGTTAAAGAGTCCCTGGAATGCTTTTGAAGAGGAAGGGGTTATCCTGGTTAGTGTTTCCATGCATAATAGTTTCTGATGCAATTGACTGTGTGGGTGTTGCTGAATGCATAGCTGCTGCTATTTTGTCTGATGCAGTTACTATTTTGTCAGTATCTAACTCATATCTGTGTAAAAGCACTTTGGGATACAATATGTATAAAAGATACTCTGAAACCAAATTATATTCTACTGTGAACTAACATTTGCAGCATATTAACAGCATCTGTTCATTTTGTGACAATTTTAGAACCCTATGATGTCACTTAGTGAGAGTTGTACCTAACCACATTTTAGTTAGGTGCAGCTTCACACCAATGTTTATAGAAGGTTTTGAAAACATTGTCAAAGTTGTATCAGTAAAGGGCAGACTTAATCATCAAAATCTCTGGATTACTGCTCGCTATGGATAGGCTCATTACCTAATTGGAAAGTGCTGTTTGTGGCTGCTTGTTCAAGTTTCAAACTATAATGGACATTGTTCACACATGTTCTCTATAAGCCAAATAAAATGTAATGTAACAATTTTATAAATGTGTTATTCATTCCATAGAAAAACTTGCTTATTTTAAATTTTATCGGGCAAACCAGAGGTACAAAGCTCAAGTACCGAGGAAGGATGCAAGAGGGGATGTCTCTGTCAGAAGAGCGAAGGCTGGGGAGTGACAGCTGCAACAAAATATCAGAAAAAAGAAAAAGATTTGTGTAATTTTCAGTCTCACTGGATTATGCAACAGCCAAAGTTTTACATTCTGTAATGTACAGTACTTCTACCCCGTTTTACCAGTCTTTTTAGCAGAGACTGTAAGGAATATACTGTATGTGGTCTAGCATGTGTCATTTGTGGAGCCTTTGCAAATGAGTCTGTGACTCAAAGATTGTAATTCGAATATATGCAATAAATAAATAAATAAATAAAATTTGTTTTGTCACAAATATGAATGAGTTTGTACCCCCAGTAACCTATCGAGTTAAGAAACATGGAAACATAGAATTTGTCTTCAGCAAAGGACCACTTGGCCCACCCAGCCTGCCCAGATGTTCTGTCTAATCTGTATTCACAGACTCTAAGTGGTCTCCTGCGGCTCTTCACTCTTTGCCTGTTGTCTTTTTTTTCCCATGGCTTCATCCTACACATGCTTGAAGCCCCCACTGTTTCTGCCTCCACCACTTCCACTGGCAGTCTGTTCCTGGTGTCTACCACCCATTCAGTGAAGAAGTATTTCCTCAAATCTCTCTTAAACTCCCCCAGCTTGCACCTACTCATTTGAAAGAGTCTCTGTTCCTGCACCCTGGTCACCCCTGTGAGGTACCTGTAAGTCTCTTATGTTGCCTCATTCTTCCAGAGTGTACATGTGAGATCCCGCAGTCTCTCCTTGTAGGGCTTCTTGTGCAACCCCTGCACCATTTTAGTTGCCCTCTTCTGAACTGCCTCCACCCTGTCCAAGTATTTTTAAGTGCAGCCTCAAAATTGTATACAGTACTCCATGTGGGGTCTCATCAGCGAGCCGACACAGTGGCAACACCACTTCTGTCCTCCTGCTTGAGATAACCCTCCCAGTGCACCTCAGCATCCTAGTTGCCCTACCCACTGCTGTCACTCTGCCCTGCCACTTTAAGGTCAAATATGATAACCCCAAGGTTCCTTTTCCATTTACTAGCTGTCAGTATCAATACCCCTCCCATGCTTATACTCAGCTTCCGGGTTCCTGATGCTGTAGGTGTATGGTTTTGCACTTTTGGCATTGAACCCAGCTGCCATGCTCTTGACCACTCAGGGAGTTTGTCCAAGATCCCTACACATTCTTTTCTCCCTCCTCAGTGTTCACCCTATTGCAGATTTTGGTATCATCTGCAAAAGGCATACCTTCCCTTCCGGTTCTTCTGCAATGTCCCTTATGAAAAAGTTGACAAGGACTGGGCCTAGTACAGAGTCCTGCTGGTCACTCTTTCATCATTAGAGTGAGTGCCATTAACCTCCACCCTCTGTCTCCTACCTGTTAAGCAGCTTCTAAGCCAGTTCACTGCTTTGGATCCCACCCTTAGGCTGCTTGGTTTATTTATCAGCCTCCGTCGGCACAGTGTCAAATGCCTTGCTAAAGTCCAGATAGACCACATCCACTGCTCTCCCTAATCTATTTCTCTGATCACCCAGTCAAATCTATCAGTTTCATTTGGCATGACCCTCAACTCCCATGGATCTATGCTGCCTGTGGTCATACAGCCTATTGGATTCAAGATACTCTACCAATCTTTCACTCAATAGGGTTTTCATTAATTTCCCAATCACTGAAATAAAACTGACCGGCTATAGTTGCTAGCTCCTACTGTTATGTAGAGGGACCACGTCAGCTTTTCTCCAGTCCTCCAGAACCATGCCTGTTTCCAGTGAGCTATTGAACAAGGTTGTCATTGGTGCAGCTAGCACCTCCCCAAGTTTTTCTAGCACCCTTGGGTGTATCCCATCTGCTACCATAGTTTTGTCCACCTCAGAGCTGTGGTCCCTTCAAGATCCTTTCTTCTGTAAATAGCCTTGTGTCGACCCCAGCCCTGTTCCTGCTACTATCTAGTGGTGTGACTACCCCTTTCTCCACTGTGAAGACTGAATAGAAGTACCTTTTCAGGATGGCAGCTTTTTCTTGTTTCTCTTCTTCGTCATGTAAATGAACATCTGCACCATTTTACTTTGTTGTGATTGTAATGTAATATAACGATTATGGGCCTGATTTTCAAAGGTTGACACAGAGATTGCATCAAGCCCTAAGTCAGCCCCAATGTTTGGCACAACTCGTAAACTCCTTTGGCTAGCGGCGCCCAATGTTAGCACATTGGAGCATAATCCTTAACTGCTTTCCACAATTTATAGCAGCTGGCACAAGCCCTGTAAAAGGGTCCCCCAAATAGCACAAAGCTAGACAGGGGACCTGATCTAACTTGCATTTGGTGCACTGGATAGAAAACTGAGATCTGTGCCATGGAATGCTGTAAGCCCCTGCACTGTATGTTCCATACACCAGGGATAGCGGCATTCGCAAGTCATTTGAAAATCTGTCTATGTATATATATATTTTGTCGTGCTGCCCTGTGTTCCCTTATATTCCCCTTCCCCGTGTCACAACTGGAAACAAGCCTTCTGAAATCTGTTTGGCATTTGATAAATTATGTATTAATTAATTAAATAAATAAATAAAACTGAGTGTATCGTTATCATTGTGTTGGCAAATATTGCTTTATTTTATACACCAACTAAAACTCTATTATATTTATAATTGAAGAATGCTGTCATGTATTTTTTGACTAAAGTTTATTTTGGCATGTTTAATCAGATGCACATTAATACTGTGGATCTATTTTAGTTTCCTTTTTGCTTCCCTGTTTCAGAACAACAAAATCATATGCCATTCTGCCCTGCTGGGGAATCATTAGGCCTTATTTCAAAACTGGTTATTTATCAGCTCTCCTCCAGCTCTCTGTGATTTTTTTTGTAATGGGGTAAGGCCCACTAAGCACTAGTGCCTGTTTCCAGGGGCGACCCAGGAGCACTAGGAGGTAAGTGACTTGCTCAGAGTCGCACAGTATGCAAGTGGCAGTTGTGGAATCAGACCCAGGTCTGCTGGCTTATATGAAGCTCATTCACAGCTCTTTACTCTAACCTCTAGGCTATACTGCCAGCTCATACATGTTCTGTGTTCCATGATTTTTCCTTAATCACAAAAGTTTTCACCCTTGAGATAATAAATGCAACTCATAGTGTCCATTTTATTGTCAAAACTTCCTTCTGCAGTTTCAGAATGCATGTCAGCTTTGTCACGTAATACAGTTTCTTCAATGTGACCACGATCCCTCCTGTTTAGAAGGAATTTTTGACCACGTTCTAGTGACATTTTTGCTGCAATAACAGAATAGAAAATTATTTCTTTTATTTTTGTCAGTTTAGCTTTGTTGACAGTCACCTGGCAAAAGATTATCTTGCACATTGTTTATTGTATCTCTTTTTAAATAAGTGAATTTTATTAAAATGTTTGATGGTACAATTAAATTTGTATTTCTATTTCTAAAATCACCCATGTCCTTCTCTTATCCAGCACTTCATAATTTCTCAGCTTGCATAGCCAAATTAGGTGTGTGGTTCATTTTCTGCACACTAGACTTTCTTGAGCATTTCTCGAATATATTTTATCATAGTACATGAACAAAAACAGAGGAGCGCACTGAGCTGGGATGCTTAGGATACAGCAATGAATAGCAAAATATATAACAGTTATACTTAAAAGCAAGTGTTTACTTATAACAAATAGACAACTGCTTATTTTATTTATTATATTTGGGTGTGTTAGTAATTACTTTATACTTTTATAATAAAATATTTGTTCTGGCAGTGAAACTAGTGGATTTTACTTTTTATGTTCACACTGCTGGTAAAAATAGTTCAGTGGAATCTTGGTATTGTGATATGAGAAACTGCCAGCTACTTAGGAGCCCAATGTATTTTAATGAGAAACTAAATGTATTTTTCTATCTTTTCAAAAGAAACAGATACTTCTTTCAGCAACAAACTGACTTTTATATGTTTGCACTACTGTGGTCCATCCGTATGATTTTACCATTTTTAAAACAGTAATTGGCTTCTTTTGTTCTCCCCAGTAAAGTCTAGTTTTGAAGAAAATGTCACATGCTATATTATAACAAAAGATCACAGGTTATGAAAATCACATATTTCTATTAAATATATAATATTTTGTGGTAGAAGGTGTTATTTCTCTATTAAAACCTGAAAAACAGGTATGCATTTTCCCATTGAAATACACTGCCAGCCTTGCCAGTAAAGAGTTTCTGACATCACACACAAGAATTCCATTGCATTTTTTGCTAGTAGTTAGCAAAATGCAAATAAAATGATAAAAAGGTAATTAAAGAAACAAATAAAAGCAAACAACATGATTGCAGAGGTATCTAAAGGCCCCAAACCTTCATTCTTTAAGATATTCAACCTTACTAAGCACCTGCTCTTTAATACTTGTCTCTGATTTTTCTTCCAGGTACAAGAATGGGATAACTTAAGTTTCTCTCCTGCAGAAATAAAACTGTTTTCTAATTATTATATATTTTTAAACTATTTAATGTTGTATGTATATTTATGTGCCTTCACTGCTCTGTCTTTAATTGTAATTCTTCAGTTCAAGTTTATTGCAGGAATAATTTCATTGAGCAAGCTTATTCACAAGGAGGTCCTGAGAAACATATATAAGGAAATATATACAGAGAGACAATATAAGAATACAAACAGTCCTGGTACAAATTAATAACACTGGACTCAAAATATACTAATATATATATATATATATATATATATATATATACAGTATATATATGACAGGAACAGAATTTTTTCAGAGCACACCTACGGAAAGTAGCAGGCATGCCAAATATACAGGTCTATACAAAATATACTACATATTCATGATAGGGACAGAATTTGCAATGCAAACCTTATGGTAATAAACAGGCCAAGGAAAGTTGAGCAGACTAGCAATGTACACTGAGCTCTATCAAACATGATGGGTAGATGTGGCGCTAGACAGATGGGAGAGGGGAGAAAGGAGAGGGTGAGAAGAAAAGGAGAGTGCAAGGGGAAGAGCTGGAAGGACCAAGGGGAGGTGATGCGAAAGCCAAGGCTAGGACCTGGGACAGTTGCATAGGACTTTCATTTTGCTTTCAGTTAAGGCTTTGAAGAAGTTAATAGACACAGGCTGGTTAGTTTAAGGACTGTCTGTAGGCTGTTCCAGGCTGCAGGAAGGAATAGAGATAGCACGCTTCCAAAGGAGGTACGAGTTCTAGGAACAACTAAGTAGATAAAGTCAGACTTCCTGAGGGCATACGGACAATGGGTCAATGGGAGATCTGGGTAAAGAAGATATATAGCCTGGGAGTTTGTTCAGCAGGATTTTAAGCATCCAGATTCTGGAGTGTACCAAGCATTTAGTGGAGAGAGAGATGTCAACCAACAGCTGCATATAAATCACATTGATGAGTTCGGAAGGAGCATTGGTGATGAACCATAGGGCATGATGATAAAGGACATCCAGTTTGTTCAGATTGGTAACCAGGTGGAGTTATAGATTAAGTCACCATAATCGAGTAGGGTAGGAAAGTGGCCAGAACGAGCCTTAGCCTAGTATCAGGCAGGAAGAGGGACCTGTTATAGAAAAGAAGCCTAACCTGGTTTTGAGTCTGCTGGCAAGAATGTCAATGTGAATGTTAAAGGAGAGCTTGCTGTCAACCTTATGCTTAAATATTTAAATTTAGAGACCACCTCAGAGGTTCCCAGGGTTGCAACAATGGGTGCATTAAGCGGGATGGAGTGGAGGTGGGAAGTCATTGAAGGTGAAAACATGGCCTTGGTTTTTTGGCATTGAGGAGGAGCTGAGTTGATGAGGTTCATTTTGAGCTTGGAAAAGTCTGCTTGAGCATCTTGGACTTCTGATAGTGTTGGCTTGGATGTGTACAGTACTGTATTGTCTGCTAAGAAGTGCAGCTTGGATTTGTTGATGTTAAAGTCGAGATTGTTGATATAAATGGAAAAAGAACGGGGCCTAGAAGGAATCCTTGTAGGATGCCCCTGGTGATGGGGACGGAGCTGAGAATGACCATCAGTCTTAATTTTCTGGAATCTACCTGAAAGGTAGCTGGTGAACTATTCACTATTTAAGCAATACGGCATGACAAGGTGTGTGTTATCGTGTAATCGCGTCACTCCTGGGGTGGGTTGATAATCAGAGGCGAGCTGAGTGCTTCCACCACCCCAGAGTGACATTATTACACAACAACACACACCTTGGAATGCCTTTTATTGCAATTATACAATGGCTCGATGTTATAGAAAACAAAAATAAAATAAAAATGTTTTAGCAGATTTTAGTGAGGCAGTGTATCTTCGTTTCTGAAAAAAAGTGGCTCCTAACAATTATCCGAAAATCAATACAGTGATGTTATTATGTAATAACATCACTGTCTCAAGGCACACATTGACCAATCAGAGTCCAGGAAATGTTCTTGCCATTGTATAATTGTATTTATGCAATAGGTGTGACCCAAACACCCCATGTGTTAAATCCATTTATTTCCACATATGTGTGATACATTTTAGAACCCCAAATTTATCACACATATGTGTTATAAAATGCAACCTGTCAGTCAACCCCACCCAACTGGTACTTTAGCTTTTACACACACACAGCAGTACTAACCATATTCAAATGTGAATAACTTAAAACAAAAAATGCTAGCATGGTACTGTATGCCTGAAGTTTGTCCAGAACAATAATTTCTACAAAATGAGTTGTGTTTCATTTATAGATACCTTTCAGTTTGTTTTTTTAATTAGCAAAAACAGCAGAAAATCCTATTTTATGCACTTTTTGACAAAAGATGCAAATAACTATAACATGAAAAATGACAGCATGGTAATTTAAGCACAAAAGTTGTTCAACACAAAATATGTACAAAATGAGAGATGTTTCATTTATAGATACCATTTAGATTTTTATAGTCAGCAAAAATGGCAGAAAATTCTATTTTTATTCACTTTTTGATGAAGAAAATGCCCCCCACACACACACACAAAAAAAGCAAAACAAAGACTTGTGCATTAACCTTTTCTTTATGTACTGGCCATAATGTAAAGTTGGTGCATGCATAGCAACTACTTTGCAACCACCATGCTAAGTGGAGCTATACTGGGAAAACCACAAATGTCCATATAAATTTACATTAAAAATTAAATAAACAATTTGAAACAAAACTCCCTGCACTGTCCTAAAGGATCCCTATTGAATAAATGGAATACGTAACAGGGACCTGTGGAATGCATGATTTAAGGAGGATCACGGGAGGAAGGAGGGAGAGGGGCAGCTGCAGTATAGGGGCAGCTAGCTGCATAATCGTGCAGACTCAATAGACCATAATGCCTTTATCTGCAACAATTTCGTATGTTCATATTTTCACTTAAGCTGTTTGACCTTGGGCACATAACTTGTAACTTACGCCACTTGTGAGGTTACCCAAGGTCAAACAGCTCTTTGAAATTAAATCATATATTCCGTAGGTCCCTGTTATGTATTCCTTATGTATCGCTTTATGATAATGACGTGATTTGATGACATTGTGGCGTTTTGGTATGGTCAGCCACTAAAAGACCCTTACCTGCTCTCTGATCTGCCAGACCCATCTGTTGCTGCTCATGAGGACCCTTGCTGGCCATGTGAATAACTGATGGATGCATAAAAATAAAGAATAATTGTTTATTGTATACAGCAGATGTTCTCTTCATGAGGTCTAACCCCAGACTGAATAATTTCTCTGAATGACAGGCATTACGTGACACTGCCAGACAGTGCAACAATTTAGTACATGCAGGTTCTAAGTGCTCTTAAAGGGTGGCAGCTAACAGTAAGCCCCATGCTTAATGTGTGTGCTTCACATCACTACTGGAACAGTGAATGTGAGCACCACTCAAACAACAATAACACTATAAATGGTTTCTACGAAATGTTTAAAACAAAAAAAATGTCATGCATTTCAAGGCATTACATGTAAACAAAACAGTACTCCACTGCAGAAAGGAGGAAGAAAGAATCTGGACTACACTGGGGCCTAGTCAGAGTAGCACCAGAGAGAGGACACCATAGTACTTGAAGCTTGGTCATGCCACAAGTGCTAAAGTGTGGAGGAAAGGAAAGGAAGGGTTGCAGCAGAAGGATAGCTAGAATGCAGGATCACACTTTAATAACAGTTGCATAACAATAATAACTGGTGGACTGTTCACTGGAAGAGATATTCCTAGGAGGGGACCATTAATGGTTAGAATCAACACTGAGTCCGGTTTACAAAGTTCAAGACCTCCGTTGACTTTTCCGGTCAATGGAATGGAGGCATGAGTTGATTGCATCAGGTCCTGACAGGATGGGGTCAGGTCATTAAAAGTGATCCAGGATTTCTGCCCACTGTTAAATCCGCACCACTTGACTCCGTATGTCCAGGATCCATAAGTGTTCTTCTTCCTTAAGATCTTCTTGATATGGCACACTGGTGTGTGTAGAAGAGAGTCCTTAGAAGAAGAAGAAGTGGAAGTCCCAGGCAAATCAGGCAAAACGGATCCATCTGGAGTGTCAGGGTGGGAAGATCTGTAGAAACTGGTTGCAGGTTGTCTGAAGGATCTCAGCTTCAGAGGGACAGCAGGCTCAGTGCAACTTCATCGTTAGGTGAGCTTGGGTCCTCTGGAAGGTTGTTACTCAGGTACCCATGTTTCAGTCGGTTGATGTGGACTTTGTTGTGTACCAACTTTCCATCTGACTTCACGACATAGATGAGCGTGCACAGGAGGAAGCTTTTCTACAATGTGAAGGGACCAGTCCAGGGTGAAGCAGTTTCTTGGTGGTGCTCAGAACACGGACAGGTCAGTACAAGTTATACACAATGTCCCCCAACAGAGAATGAAGGTTGATGCAACTTGGCTGCAGACATTTCTGCATTGCAGATTTTCTGGCCCAACGTGGTGATTACAACACATCTAGCAAGTTCAAGCTGTTCCAGCATAGGAATAATGAAGGAAGAAGCTGACTTAGAAACCTCTAGTAGTGAGAGATCCCTGTCCAGTGGAGTTCTTGGGTGGTGTCCATGGACTAAGAAGAATGGTGTATACTCTGTACTGTTGGCACAAGGGCTGGTATTGTAGGCAGATTGCACAAAGGGAACAAAATGGTCCCATGTGTCTTCAGTTTCGTCCAGGTACTTGGAGAGTGTGCTGAGAATGGTAGACATCATTCTTTCACTCTGTCTGTTGCATTGTGGATGGTAACGTGTTGTGTGAGTTTTTTTTTGTCAAGAAGTCTGCACATTTCTTGGACAATGGTTGAAAGGTAGTTAGTGCTTCTGTCTGACTGCAGGTATGATGGGGTACCGTGACAACAAATTGCTGTTGAGGAAGGCACTTGTCACTGTGGTAGCTTTAATGTCTTTTAGGGAATTAGTTCCAAATACTTCATTAGGTAGTCCACAAAACAAGAATGTATTTGTTGCCAGAGTCGGAGCATGTAGGTGAAGGCCCAAGAATGTCTGTGCTGACTCTTTGGAATGGTTCAGTGTCTACAGGCATTGGAATGAGGTGTGCCTTTGTCAGTTTGGCAGGAGACTATCTTTGGGAGTAGGGCTGGCAGAATTTTACAATTCGGACAAGGTCCTTGTTCATGTGAAGCCAGAAGAAGTGAAGCCATGTCTTTTGAGAGTTCTGTGGATTCCCATATGACTTCCGAAAGTGGAGAGGCATGAGTGGAGAGAAGAACTTGATTGATTAGAGAGCTGGCACAACTAGCGGTACCTGAGTTCTGTCCATGCGATGACCCTTGCCTTCCTTGGTCCAAATGTGAAAAGCACTCCGTCATTGAGGAAGTACTCACGCAAAGAAAAGTATATCCTGGTGATGCAATAAGGTTCCAGACTCTAAGTATGTAATTATGTCTGTGAATTGAGGATCAGTTCTTTGTTGCGTTTTAACAGTTGCCAAGGACAGATCGAAGTAGAGGAGATGAGAAGCTCTTCAGCTGCTTACAGTAATTGAGGATTTGTGTGTCTTTCTGTAGAAGCAGTTGGTAGCAGCAAAGCAACTTGAGGTGCTATGAGAATGTCCACAGGAAGCACATCCATGATGTGGAAGGAAGAGCTTGTAAGCAGGATTATTTGCCTGTTGGGGTAATGTGGAGGATATCATCTCCGGCATACACCATCGGCATTTAAGTGAACTCGACCTGGTTAGTACTGAATTTCAGAGTTGTAGGATTGCACATGGCAGTCCATCAGGCAAACTTGCCTACTGGCTACTTCATTTTGAATAACCATCTGAGGGTAGAGTGATCAATGATAGCTGTAAAGGAGGTGTAGTGAAGGTAACAATCAGATTTTTACGGCAGATACCATGGCTAGACATTCTTTTCCATGTTGCCTTAGTTGTGCTTAGCTGAAGAAAGACACTAACCAGCATAGGAAACAACTCATTCTGTTCCATCTTGAATTTGGCAGAGCACAGCACCCACTGTAAAAGAACTAGCATCTGAGTAGAACTTGAAGGGTTGGTCGAACCTTGGGTAAGCCAATACTGAAGAAGAGATTAGGTTGTCTTTCAAAGTTCAAAGGCCTCTTTGCATTCAGAAGTCACGTATAGTCACATATCCCTTTTTGGTGAGGGTGTACAATGGAGCTGCAATCTTGGCATAGTTGCAAATGAACTTTCAGTAGTATCCAGACAAACCCAGGAAAGCATGAAAGTCTTTGAGATTGTGAGGCTGTGGATAGTCTTTGACTGCTCAGAGCTTGTGTGGGTCTGGAGAGATGCCTTGAGAAACAACAACATGTCTCAGGTAATGAATTTGATGCTGTGCAAAACAACAGTTCTCTGGGCAAAGTTTGAGGTTGGCTTGTCTGAAATGTTTGAACACTTCTTTGAGATGTTGAGGTGTTCTGGAAAAGTTCTGCTGAAGACAATAACATCGTCCAGGTAGACTAGGCAAGATTTCAAGACAACCCATATAGTATATCTTCCATAACACATTGCAATGAGGCAGACATTTGAATGAAAAAGTCCCAAGTGGCAGCACCATGCTCTGTATGGACGACTGGATCAATGGAAACTTGGTAGAACCCACTTTGAAGGTCTAGAGTGGTGAAGTAAGCAGGACTGGCCACAAAGACTCTCTAAAGCATCTTTGGTTGTAGAGTAAGGATGAGCATCCTGCACCATATAAGCATTGAGTTTTCTGTAGTCTACCAAAGCGATACCCTTTGTCCTTCTTCACCACCAGCAGGCAAGGTGCACCCCAGGGACTTGTAGACTCTTCAACAATGTCTTGTTCAGCATGTCTTTGATTATGTCCTCTAAGACTTGTTTCTGTTTGTGTCCACTTTGTAGGCTCACGACCAATTGTTTTCTGGTTGGGTTGCACTTCAATGGTGTGTTGTAGGATATCACAACATCCAAGCTTGTTATCTGGACCCACAAAGACATCTGGGTAATTCTCCAGGAATTTCAAAAGTTGCTGTTTCTCTGTTGGAGATACTGGAAGTTTTGAAGAGGATAATCGCTGACTGAGGGTAACTCTGTTGAAGCTGGAGTGGTTGTGATAGTACTGACAGGACTAGAGTTGGTGGAACCAGGCTGAGGTCTTGCGTGAGATGGAGCTGCTCCCTGAAGACAAGCAGACAAACTTTCTGATGTTGGCACCCTTAGGATGACCACTGGCTCATCTGTGAAGTTGCTGCATTTTGGAAGACTGCACCGCCAATAAGGTATTTCCTGGAAGGAGACCCGATGAATGCAGTGCGGGTGATCTTGTGACAATGCCAACAACCCGTTGTGGAAGTGGTCCACCTTGAATCTTGGTAATCAAAACCATCTCTAATTGAGGAGGCACAGTGACTGAGTCTGTAGCTGCAAGTTGCCTCTGAGGAGCTACTAACAGTTTATTTGATGCAAAGTCTAGGATGACTTTGTGAGCTTTGAGGAAGTCAGGCCAAGAATCACTGCTGGTTGCAGGTCACACACTAGGTAAAACTTGATAGTAGCTTGTGTGACACTTGGACTGCTGGTTCTGATCACTGTATGATTTTGTAAAATAAAAATGTAGTGTGATTGTCTGTCATGAGAAATCCTGTGATGGTAGGATCACCCCAAGGTTTGGCTACAGATGTTAACCTGAAAGCCAGGAGATAATTAAAGACTAGATAGAAGAGACATAAATTAAGGATCTCCTGATTAGCTGGCTTAATTGTAGCTGCCAGTTGGCAGGCTAGAGATCATTAAAGTTTATGACATTTGAGAAGAAACCAGGTTATGTCACTTTGGTGCTAAGTCATAAATGTTCTTTGATGTCTGTAAGGGCAGGAAGACACACTAGACCAAAGGGCATATAGAAACATGTTTTGCCGATGTCACCTTATTTAATGTACCTCCTGCTTGATAAGACATCCTGGTTGTATAATTTTAATAAACAGAGGAGGAGCAAGGTGACATCATGGAGAAGGCAGGTTCAAGACAGTTTTTAAATTATGCTGTGACTGACCTTTAGAGACATACATGTTTGGACTCTGAAGAAGAAACATCTACTCTCTAGCACTGTTAGAAGGTATACATTAGATAGATAAGTCTAATTGTCTGGTGATAGGAAATTGCACTTTTAAACCTTATTCTTTTAAGTGATTGTATGCATTGTGATATATTGTTCTGTATTTACATTTTACACTTTTATCTATTTTAAAGAGACCGCTTGGTGTGCCTGAAATTCTTTCTTTGACATGTGAAGCATATATAGTTAAAGTTGACACTGTGCAATAGCTAATGATATACCAAACTGGGAAAATGTAAGAGTTTATCTGAGGTCTTTCATAGAGTTTTTAAGGTTCATTTTGTATACCTGGTTAGGTGCCCATAGGCGAAAGATATTTGCATTTCCCTGAAGAGCAGAATTATCTGAACCTGTACATTTGGGTATGCTAGCAAGAAGTTTACAGTTTGAATCTCCAGAACTTGAGATCAAAGGTTGACTTGAACCCACGAAACAGACAGACTGTTCACAAGACTGCACTCGGAGGTTGGCACTGTGGGACCAGAGGGCCTGACCTGCTGAGTAGGTTTTGCGATAGTTTGCTGTGAGTCAAAGTGGAGCTTCAGATGGACCACGCCTCTGATAGGTACTGTAGCTGTATTTGCTGTGATAATGTACTTTAGGTCGACTGAAGAGACATTAGAGATGTACCGAATAGTTTGGTTTTCAGAATACTGTTGTTGAGAACTGAGATTTCTGCTCCAGTGTCGACAAGGCATGTGCAGACCAATCTCTGATGGTTACAGGCACATAGTTTGCAAGGAGAGGTGATCTGATGACAGGTACCTTTGCCCCTGGGCGAGTGTGCCAGAGTTAGCAGTTGGAGGTGCGGTTTGTTTGAATTGTAAGAGTCAGAGGGTAGTCAGTTCTGTGCTCCTCTGATCCTGGGAAGTTGCAGTCATCTTGCTGATTGTGTGGTGGTGGGTGCCTTTGTTTCTCTTGATTTCTGTTGTGGTTCTTCAGCTTTTGGCAGACAGCAGCAGTGTGTCCTCTGAATCCACATCACTGGCAGGTCTGAGGCTCTCATGAAGGCGGCAGTGGATCAGGTCACTGATGAAATGGTTGAAGAGCATTGACAGAGGTAGCAGAAGAAGCAGTTGAGCTGCGGTGCAGACTATTGACAGTTGTGGTGAGCATCTCTATCATTGATTCCTGCTGCTGTACAGACAACATGTTGCAAATAAGCGCTAATCTCTGACGACTGTGGCGCTTGTACACTGGTGGCTGGGACATTAATATGAGGTCCTGTACAGTCGTACAGCGGGTTGTGTTCATCCAGGTTGTTGGCTTTTTGGTCTCCCAGGCTGTATGACACAGGTATGGAATTGGGTAGGCAATCCCTGGACAAAGGCTGTGATTTGCTCTTTCTCAGGTTCCTGTAGATGCTTACAGCGTGACTGAATGTCCACTATGAAAGCTTCTAGAGATTCAGAGGGTTGCAGGTGCGTTTCCACAGCTGCTGTTCCAATAACCAGGGCAGATGTGCTTGGAAAATGGTCTTTGAAAGGTGGTATACAGGGTGGCAGTATCTCCTTTAACTTGTTCTGAAGTGCGTTGAACACGAAATGGTTGTCCCTCTCAGAAACAAGTACAGGCATTGGAAATATGCAAATTATCAGTCCAACCATGTAAGAAATCCAGGCTTGGAATTGTGAGGCAAGGCTGAGAAGGGTACTGGTTGTAGACTGGTATGGACTGTTGACTGTGGTGAAATAGCTTTAATGTAGGCCAGGTCATCTTGAATGGTTTGCATAGCTGGTGCTCCTTGAGCTGAGATGAACAACTGGATGTCGTGCAGGATGGTTTCTATTTTGTAGCCCCACACCCTTGAGGTGAGTGAAGATAGCTCTCTGGATGCTCTGGCACCCATATCAGTGTCTTCGTCAGACATTGTGGTTGGAGAGCGCGTCGTTTCACTGAACAAAGGTTGTAAGGATGAGAAGGTGTTGCCATCATGCAGGAGGCGAGACATCATGGAGATGCTGAAGTGCCAAGCATAAAATACTTTTGTAGACAAAAGTACAATTATTTGTAGCAAAGTTCATCAAATGACATCTTAATAAACAATTCCCACTCAATTCTGTGTTGTCTGTTATTTAAGTAAAGGTTTTGTTGCAAAATCAGCTCGTGTTGCAGTATCCATTCATTTCAGTAGGTTTGCCATTGATTTCAATGGGAGAGGTCATTTATGAACTTACAAGATGGCCACTGAACTTTGACATACAGTTCCTGCATTTCTGACTGTAGCAAGGTGTCCACCAGCAGGAGGGTTAAAGGGTCACTTCCTTTCTTGCACTGTAAACAAGATGCCTGCTTCAAGCCATTAGGTTGCTGTGATGATGAGAGAGATATGCAGAGACCACAGGTTGGGAAATCATATGAGCTTACCCCCAAAACAGTGACAAAGGACAAATGGCAAGTACTATTGGTGATGCTAGGAAAGGAGGCAGGATGGGAGGGGGAAGGGTGGAAGGTGGTTATCCTTAATGCTAGGAGCCTTGGGAGGAAAACTGCAGAGTTACAGGTTCTCATGGCAGAGGAGAGGTGGACATTGCAGCCATCACAGAAACCTGGGCCACCCAATATAATGGCTGGGAACTGTCTGTACCAGGGTACAGGTTATTTCGTAGGGACAGGGTGACTGGTAAAGGAGGGTGGCACTGTATGTGAAGGAAGGACTGAAGTGTGTAAGGGAGGAAGGGGAGGAGGGTAGTACAGAGTCACTTTGGCTGCAAATCCAGGATTCCAAGAATAGGATTCTTAGAATGGGAGTGGTGTACAGGCCACCATCTCAGATGGAGGTTAGACAGGGAACTAGCTGGACAGATCAGAAGGACCTGTGAGAAAGGTAGTGTGGTGATTGTGGGGACTTCAACATGCCAGGAGTGGACTGGAGCACCCCAACAACCAGGAACAGAAGGAGCAGGTACTGCTGGATGCCTTCCAGGACAGCTTCCTGCTGCAAATGGTCACTGAACCAACCAGGTTAGGGAATACCCTTGACCTTGTGCTGGCAAATGGGGACTTTGTGAGAGAACTTACAGTGGAGGAACTGTTGTCAGGAGTGACCACCTCAGTATGGCTCACATTGGATATGGGCAAGGAAGGAGGAATCTGTCACAAGAGTGCTGGACTTCAGGAGGGCCGACTTTGGGAGGATGGGGAAGTGGTAAAAGGGTACCTGGCCAGAATTCAATCTAGTATGGATACTAACCAGAGATGGGAGCTCATAAAGCTGGGGATAGTGGAGGCAACCAAAACCTGCTGCAAAGCCCAGAGCAAGAAGGCTAGGGCTAAGAAACCGAGCTGGTTGAGCAAGGAGGTCATGGAAAAGGTAAGGAGGAAAAGAGCTGCCTTTAGGAAGTACAAGAAAACAGGGAGGGGAAGACAGAGAGGTACTTGACAGAATCGAAGGAGGTGACAAGGGCAGTAAGGGAGCCAAAGCATCTACGGAACTCAGGCTGGCACAAGGCATTAGAAGGGGAGAAGGACTCTTTAAGTACATCAGGAGAAAAGGAGCTATAAGGACCACATAGTAAGGATTAGGAAGGAGGGGGTTGGTGAAGCAGGTACCATACATGGAAGCACTAAATGAGTACTTCTGCTCAGTATTTACTAAAGAGAAGAGGGGTGACACCAAGGTGGGAGAAATGGCAGACACAGGGAAGTGGTGACAGATGGGAAATCATGGAGGCAGAGTTTGAGAGGGTTTGAAGGCACTGAGGGTGGACAAGGTGCCAGGCCCAGATGGCATCCACCCAGGATACTGAAGGAGCTGGCAGAGGTCCTTGCAGGAGCTTTGGCAGACCTATTTAATGCCTCACTACATTTGGGGTGTATACCTCAGGACTGGAGGATGGCTCATGTGGTGCACTCCACAAGAGTTGCCCCAAGGATGAACAGGAGACTACAGACCAGTGAGCCTCACATCCATCGTGGGTAAGCTAATGGAGACTGTCCTGAAGGAGAGGCTGGTGGCCTCCTAGAGGCCAAGGACTAGGACAGCAGACAGCATGGCTACAGGACAGCAGTTGCCTGGTGGGTTCTGTGACTGGGTAACTAGGCAGCTGGACAGGGGCCATGCAGTGGATGTCCTGTATCTGGACTTCAGTAGGCATTCAACTCGGTGCCACATGGGAGGCTGGAAGGAAGTTAGTAGGCACAGGGGCAGGTGCAAAGCTGGTGAGATGGGTAGGAAACTGGCTGCAGGAAGGCAACAGAGGGTGGTGGTGGGTGGGGGCTCTCACACCCAAGGGCAGTGACGACGGTGTCCCACAGGGCTCGGTGTTGGGACCAGTGTTGTTTGGGATATTCATTGCAGACATATCATGGGACATCAAGAGCAAGATCAGTCTGTTTGCTGATGATACCAAGGTTGGCGCGGTGTTGGATGACCTGGGGGATGGGAGGGTTGCAGGATGATCTGGCAAGCTTGAAACCTGGTCAGACACCTGGCAACTGGGCTTTAATGCCAAAAGTGCAGGTGCTGCATTTTGGGATGAAGAACCCAAGGAGGACTTACCAGCTAGGGGAGTGCAGCTAGCCCAGACAGAGGAGGAGAAGGATCTGGGTGTGCTCATTACAGAGTCAATGAACAACTCGGCACAGTGTGGGAAGGCAGCTGCAAGGCCAACAAAATGCTGGGTTGTATTGCAAGGGTATATCCTCGAGGAGGGAGGAGGTGATTCTGCCACTGTATAGGTCATTGGTTAGACCACACCTGGAGTACTGTGTGCAGTACTGGCGTCCGTATCTGAAGAGGACATTAAGTTACTGGAGGGTGCAGCGCAGGGCAACAAAGATGATCAGGGGCTGGGGGACTTATCTGAGAGGAGGTTGAAGGAGTTGAACATGTACTCACTGGAGGAGAGGAGAGACAGGGTTGACATGATTGAAACCTTATATACATGAAAGGAATAAACAAGACAGGTACAGAGGGCTATTCAAAGTAAGGAGAGGAGGGCCACCAGGGGCCATGATATGAGACTGGAGCGAGGAAGATTCAGGAGGAGATGAGGAGACACTTTTTACAGAGGGTGGTGGCTGGGTGGAATGCATTACCTGCAGAAGTGGTATGCAGTAGAACAGTGTACTGCTTCAAATGAGGATGGGACAGGACAAGGGAGGGTTAATGAAGGGAAGGGTGGAAGGGAGGGGCAGCTGCAGAGATAGAGGTGCTAGCTGCACATTCGAGCATGAACTTGATAGACCTCTAGGCCTTTATCTGCTGGCAAATTTGTTATGTTAAGTAATGGGAAAATGGCGATTGCCGCTTGCTCTCTTCTTCCCCAACAGAAATGGCGGATTTATCTGTGGTGAGTGAAAATTGCTGAGAAATGTCTGTTTAACTCGATTGCTGTCAGTTTTGTTTGTTTAGCTTGTGCTGTTTTCTTTTCCTTTTTTTCTTTTGGTCTCCCAGGCTGTCCTCCATTTTATTAGCTTTGTCTTGCCCCTTTATTTATTTTATTTAGTTTTGTTGACCAGGTAAATGCACTAAACAAATGCTGCCTATTTTCAGGCACGATCCAGGGAGGGATACAGATGAATGCCAACTGACCTTGAACCAGATTAAACTGTTGGTGGTATTTTTAGTGATTGGGGAAATTTGGCCAGGGCACCAGGAAATTCCCCTACTCTTGTCAGTAGTAGGAGCTGCTGAACATCTGGAATGCTCCAAGATGGCCGATCAAGCAGAGGAGATGGAGGTAGCAGGAAAGACCTCCTCTCATACTTCAGAAATGACAGAAGACAAAATGATGGATTTAGTGGGAAATACAGAAACTGATCAACTGCTACCAAATTCTGACCCTGAAGACATGGAACTGGGTGAGCATGTCCCTTTAAATGTACGAACCGATGACTTGTCACCAAACAGCACATCTAAGTTTCCTACTATGCAAGTGAGTCAGATATTACTTGTTTAAAGTTGCAAAACTACAGCGAAACTAGAACTTGAAGGGAGAACTTTCTTTTACAGAAAATGAAGTTAAAAAACAGCTCTATGACTTACAAACTGACAGACTATCATGGCCTGTCAGAGAGGAACAACTGAGCGCTGCTGACGTGGCACTGACACTGAACTGGGCAGCTGAGGTAGAAAACATGGAACTGAAAGAAAAAGAGATGCTCAGGCTGCTGCTTCAAACAGTCACTCTTCAGGTCAAAGTCGGAATGACTCGAACCAATCCAAAAGGATTGGGCCTAGGACTTAGTGAACAGAAGCAGCATCTGGATGGTCAATAGATTTGACACTAAAAGCAGCAGGCTGGGAGCAGGACCCTATTTCAGGCTCTTGGAAATCCAGATTGTCCCAATACAAATACCAAGCACAACAGATACTCAAACAGGTACTGTGCCTAATAATAACCATAGAGACCTTGATACTGAAGTTCCTCCTGAGCTAGCTCTATCTCAAAACCCCCAACTTACTATTCTTTCTGAAAGGCCTGTCATAATTCTTTAATTGGTGGATGCCCCACTCCTGATCCTGTAACCCCTCAACTACCCTTAAATCTAATAAACAAAACTAATCCTAGACCCTATGCTTCCCTTTTAAACTGCCAGCCAAAAGGCATAATGCTGTCCAGTTATCCTACACAGGAGGAATGCCAGAACCACCGGATAACAATATTTTAGTGGCAAGGTCACTACTTAAAGACTCAATGACATTTTTGCTCATGAAAATATCTGCGCGATACACGTATTGAGTGAAACGACCTTGATGTCAGCTTTAAAACACTGCAGGCACTAGACAGATTTTGGATTAAATATAACTCTTTGAAGAAAACTCCTTTATGGTCTCCTTTTATAGCGATTTTCCTGACAAAGCCAGCATAAACAGTTATAACTGTCTTATTCAGGAATGAAGGGTAGTACACATGATTTGGAATACTGGCTAAAACAAAGATGCATCATTATTGAAGAGCCTGAGGCTATCATGGACTCTGAGAACATATGGACTAGGGGATGGAGGAGAAGGTTATGTTAAAACAACTGATACGGTATTAGTCATTTCCCAAACTGTTTTCTTCTAGGTCAGAATAGAGGGTGCTTCTCTACCATTGACAGCCAAAAACTTACTACAACTGTGGATCACTTCTCATCTTAGCGGTATTCATGACAAAATTAGATGTACTGTTTGTGGGGAACTGGGACATACTGGAACCCAATGCATTAATGAATGTTAGGTGTAATCTATGTGAGGAAACTAGTCACGCTTTCAAAACTGCCAATGGGCAGCTCACAACACTTTAGACCAAGCAGATGGAGAGAAACAGAGACTGCTCATTACACTTACACAAAAAAATGGACAAACCAAAGCAGCAGGAAACCCAGACCTAGTGCTTCCACCTCCCCATGTCCTGCTCTCTAGTGACTCTCATAGTAATGTGATTGTATCAGAGCCTTTACCCTCCCTGAGGAAACCTTAACTATATTGGATCAACAGCCCCCAATGAGGAACATGGGTGAGCCCTCAGTAGAACCCTGTCAGGGACAGTTACCCCCTTAGAAAATGCTAACCTGCCTCCACCTCCACGCCTGGACCAGAATCTGAACAACCTTTCATTAAGCAAAAAACAAAAGGAGGCACACACACTACTCATGAAAAGAATACCATCATATTAGCAAACAATTATGATATTTTGCAATATCCCTCTGGCCATTCAGCTGAAGAGTCTGATACCTCTTCTGTTATTTCTTCCTTACCTGAATGTACCACAGATACAGAGTTGCAAACAAGGCCTACTGGCCCACAAAAACGGAAAGCAAAATGAAAACAAAACATAAAGAACATAATACAAGAAGGAAGTACAAATGAAGCCTTATAAAACCAAATGTCTGACCCTTTTTCTTCTATACTGTTAACATTAACAGTATAAAACAAAGTGTGAAACAGAATGCGTTTTTTTCTTTCTGGCAAGTTTATAATTGGACATCATTTTTTACAAGATGTTAGGATACATTCCATAAAAGAAATGCAGGTAGCTTCCAGAGCCTGGGCCTTTGGGCCTCTTTTTGGTCCATAGGACAAGAACCCTGTTCTGGGGTGGGAATGCTATTTAAAATTCCTGGAGTTTCAGTCCTAAAATTGATTGATTTAGTACTTGGCAGGGTCTTAATTCTAGATGTCTATATTTCCCAGGTAGCCTATAGACTGATTAACCTACAGTATATGCCCTCAATCCATGTCTGCCAGGATTGATATTTTTAAACAGATACAGCCATTTCTGTATACAGCACATCAAGTGATATTTGCAGGAGATTTTAATTGTACTTTATCTTTGCAAGATAAAAGTTCTATTGCTAAAACAACTAAGATTTATTGTGATTCAAACTTTACAGCATATAGTTACTAAAGCCAGACACAGGGATGTATATTTTTTCCATAATAAAAAGCATAAACCCACATTTATAAAGGACATCTAGCCACCAGGATATATTTTATTTTTATCTCTGTAAGTTTAAGCACTGTATCAGCTACTGTGCACGGTTGAATTACAGATCATGGATTATTATATATTCAAATAGGAAAGGAATCCCTTTCTAAGTGGACCTAGAAAATGGACATTTAATGTGTCCTTTCTGACTGATAATTTTATCTCTCTAGCACTACAAGACTTAATATAAGCAAGGAATCTGTATATTTTTATTTGATGACCCCATTATGTGGTGGAAGACACCAAGGAGGAATTACAAAAATTACTGATACATTTAAGTAAATTTCAGAGTAATAACGATACCTAGCATTTCTTAAAACAGGAAACTGTTTCAACAATTGTCACTATCTTGCGAAACTGGATAAAAACTATCAATGCAAATCAGTAATGTTACAAAAAATTAATGACATTTCATACTCTTAAATCTAAATCTTTAATTTATCAACATAAGTTTGGGACACATGGGTCAAAAGAAATAGCATGCCCTTTGATAATTATTACACACAGATAATGAAAAAAGATATGACTAGTCTAAGGGATACAAATGATTAGATTTTACCACCAAAATGATATCATGAGTATTGTTACAGAATACACAAACATGTATATTCTTCTTTACAATCAAAGATAGCCATCTAGAGTACTTTTTAAGCACATCCCAGTCACCTACAGTAAGTGAAAATATTTTAACACTAGTATCACAACCAATTCAAAAGGGAAATGCAGGAAGCAATCACTTCTCTGGCAAATGGAAACCTCCTGCCCTGATGGGCTTCAAATGATATTTGTAAAATACTAAGTACAGATTTATTTCTAGAATTAACTATGACATATAACAGTATGTTAATAAATAATATACCATTAAATATGAACAAAGGCATATTAATTTATTTATACAAAAGTTGCTAAGACTCAATTACAGAATTGGAGACCAATCAGTCTCTAAATACTGCTTTCAAGATATTAACCAAAATCTTAGGTAAATGATTATTACTGATAGCAAAGGAAGTGATTTCTTCAGCACAGGCCTGTTCGATTCTGGGTAGGAGTATATCAGATGATTTAATCTTATTAAGGAGTTGAGAGAAAGAGGAAAAATGGGGCATTAGATAGCTTTCTGGTATCACTTGACCAGAAAGCTTTTGATTTAGTAAGCCATGACTTCCTATAGGAAACTCTGTCCTATTATAAAGTACCAAATAATTTTATAAAGTGGGTTAAAAGCATTTATCATACAGCAACAATTATACCACTTATACATGGATGGCAAGGACCATTGATCGACTTCAAAGAGGAGTAAGACAGGGTTGCCCCTCAGTCCCATTTTATATATTTTCTTTATCGACCCTTTATTATAGAACATTAATATGCTACAAATTCTGCACTTACAAACGTTAGAACAGTTCTCCTTCATAAGGTATGAGCCTATGCAGATGACATGAATATAATAGTGGAGGTAAAACTCTCTAGAGAAGTAATCAGTTTATGTGAAAGCTCTGGGAAACTATCCGGGTAAGACTGAATCTTCAAAAATGCATAGGACAAAGGCTGGATTATACATTGAACTACAGATCAAATATAAATGGAATCAGTATAGAATCTAATCCAATCTTGGTTTTAGGGTTCAATCTGGTCCTAGTGTGATGAATGAATTGAATTGGGATACCAAAATTAGTATAGGAAAACAAATGGTGACACAATGGAATAAATGGAAGTTAGGTAAAAGAAAAGGTTCTATTTGATAAAAACACATTTAATACCAATATTTCTATATATTAGTTACACCTTCCCTCCTACAAAAATATGAAATTACACTACTAAGTCTTTTCTATTAAACTTTCTGGGGAGCCATTTAAACCCTATAAAATAAATGTTTTGTATCTACCTATCAAACAGGGAGGAGTAAATATGATAAATCAATATTTTTAATAGCATATTTATTACAAACAAAAAGCATAGTACCTTTAGTTATTAATAAAATCTAGGGTGAGAGTCCTGCTTTATGCAGCCTGTCATACTTGGCTGAGACAATGGGAAGTAAATAAACTCACTGTAATAAGAAATCAGCTATGACACCTAATTATTTAAGGAAACATTTTTACATTTAAAGCAATGAAATTTACTTAATACCATATGTCCAGTTGATACAGTCTTTTATAAATGTCACATAACATTTGCAATCTTTAAAAAGCTTGTAAGTAACAATAGAATTATATGGGACCTACATTGGTTATCTTGCCATGAGAGAATAAATGTCAGATCTAACCAAAAACATAACCAGTAACAAGAAAGGCTCTGTAGCAGAGACAATGTATTCTAGAAGAAGAAACTATGAGTCACTTGTTTTTCAGTGTTCCTTTATTTCTGGATTTTGGAGTTATGTAGCACAGTAATGGCATTATCCTGTTTTTCGTACAGTGTCATATGAAAACCTTATCTATGGGGCTTTTAATAGAAGTTGGAGGAAATGGAATATAAGCACACTGAGGGTTATTATAACCATTTTAAATGGCATATCTAGATGAACAGATTTTTTTTTTACTTTGCAGCAAAAAGAAGGAATTATATAGAATTATTAAATAAAGTGGAGCAGGATCTAGAAATATTGTTTAAAGAGAAAAAATTATTTGACAGAAGATTTGTTAGAACTTTGGAAAGGTGTGCCCTGGATAACAGACAATGATATACATATAACCTGAGACTGCCTTAAGGAAATGTATGATTGTTCTTTATGTTTGGGTAAAATTTGCTGATTTTCCTATTTTTTTGCGATATTGTGAAATTGTTCTCATGAATTTTGTTCCAATAAAATTTCCCTTACTCTTTTCGAGAAGTGCCATGGGATCTTTAGTGTCCACCTGAACAAGCAGATGAGACCTCAGTTCAACATCTCATCTGAAGAGCGGCACCTCAAGTGCAGCACCCCTCATGCTGCACTACAGTGTCAGTATTGGATTTAACCCAATGCCTAGTGTGGGATAGAACCCACAGCCTTCTGATCTCGGCCTCAAGGTGAATGTGCTACCTGCTGAGCCACTGATTTATACTGAGCCTTGCTTGAAAATCTGTGCTGTGCTTCATTGTTTATTTTCCTTTTTTTCCACTTGCATGTTATGTATTTGTTTAATATGGTGACTCCTTTGCTGAAGTGTGAGCAGGCAGGAAAGGATTGCTCCATTGTGCTGCTCTAGTGAATGAATTACTGCCTGGTGCAGTAAGCAGAGCTGCTCATTATGAAGAGGAAGACAGGGCCAGATGGGAGCATGTTGTGGAGAAGCTGTGGTGTTTTGGACTGGACCAGCTCACTGCAAGAGGCTGCAGTTGTTTAGAGGAGCAGAGATCCCTAACAGTTCTGAAGGAAAGCACAGCAATTTGGTGAGCCACATTCTGAGTGGCTGGAGATAATGGAATCATAATCTAGCCTAGGAGTGTTGAAGAGATTTAACAGTGGCTGTAAGGTAGGCTGGAGGGCAGGACAGAGAAGCTTGTTGCTGTGCCATGTTTAGTGTGTTGAGTGGCCAGGCAGGGTTGGTGGCAGCAGCACTGGTGAGAGAAGCCATGGAGTTAAGCAGCATGCAAGTTGCAGTCCTCGTGTTCCTGCTTGCTTCTCCTTTTCATAGCGCTCGGTTTTTTTTTTCAGTAGTGGCATTCGGGGGCGGGCAGCCCGTGTAGTGCAGGAGGCCACAAGGCAAGTGGGCCCTCAAAGAACCCAGGAGCCTGACTGAATGGAGCTGAGTGCTCCATGCAGTTCACTGATGTATTTATTTTGTTCTCTGTCGGAGCTGTGAGCAGCACCAGGAGAGGCTTTTGGTTTGACATCTGCAGCTGGGAGGTATGGGGAGTGTACCTGGCAAACGGACAGCTTGAGAAATCTCTGCCACGAGATGGAGCAGGGAGGGTTGCAGTTCGGCACTCACGTGGAGTAGAGGGCTTGAAAAATAACTTGCAACAGTTAATTTATTAAGCTGGCTGGTAATGTTCATTAATTTGTCCGTTTGACATCTCAGTACAGTAAGGCAGGATACAGTCATTTTCTGAGGCAGGACTGGTGCAAGTATCATTCAAGCTGTTCAGACATACTGGGACAAGTGACTCGGGTACCAACAATGCAGACAAGCGAGATGGGGTCTGGGCAGAGGAAGGGCCGCTAACTCCATGTCAGGTTTGGCCCACCCTCTGCAGTGATGTCACACACCACTGCTGCCACTTTCACTGCTCAACCAGCCTGCCACCAGCAGGAAAGTAACAAAGGGCACGCAGGTTGGGGGACAGAGAGCAGACACTTGGGAGAGGCTAGCAGGAGGTCTGGAAATAGGGCGGGGACAGGAGGAGAAGGGATAATTAAAACTATGCCACAAGTTCAGCCATGACCTGCACACACACAAGGGTGGGAGCAAGTAGGAGAGGGCATGCAATGTCATCATGGTAACCTGGGGTGGGGATGATAAATAGCCACACAGTCACACAAAGGATGGGAGCGGCAGGAGGAAGGGCAAGCATTAGGCAACCTGGCTGGGATGGGACAAAGCCATAAAGACACACAGCTACAAGAGAAGAGGATAGGTGCTGGATGGGTGGCGACATGATGGTCTCTCTCTCCTCCTTGGCTGGTGGCAGATCAGGGCCACCAGCCCTAAGCCAGCAGTAGTCTGTCAGACTCAGTACTATATGAAAGGAGGTTACTTAATTTACAAAATGAAAATTGAAAGAAAAAAATGTTTTGCAGACAGGCTGGGTGGATCATGGAAAGGAACAAGACATTTTTACAGAGCGTATGATGATGGGGAGATGCAAGTGTGTGAGACTAGGGGAGGTTATATAGATGTTAGTTTGACTAACTGGTATGTGCAGTGGGCGTGGGAGGGACCTGAGACCAGCAGAACCACAGGCACGGATGACTGAGTAACAAGTGGGATGTGTATATAATGCAGTCATGCAATGACTGTCTAGACTGCTGAAATGTGCTTCCTGTGACTAGTTTATGGCACAGTTAGAGGGGAGACCAGCAGCTGAGTGGACATCTTTGTCTTGCAGCAACTTGTTCAACAAAGTCTAGCATTTTTAATAATTAAATGTCCTGCTTGTGCCTGTGTGCAGAGGTATAGGGACTGGGAGAAGGCACACACACACACACAGTGCCTATGAAGATAATTATTCAATTTAAAAAGTAAGAAAAACAAGGCAGGACAAGAGAGAGACAGGCAGTGACAAAAAGAGGTGGGGGCTGGAGAGGCTCTCATTTTCATCTCTCTTGGTCTGCAAATTTTAAATAGTTTACAGCAGAAAAATGTTGCATAAGGAAGGACTCAAAGAAAAATCCTTTATTCATTTAAAAAAAATCTGTCACTCCTTCATGGCTAACTGACCATCTGTCCTGAATACTGACTCTGATTTTGCTGCCTTTGACTGCATTGTAACCCCTGTATGACAGTATGCCACCTGGCACTCAGTGTGTGGCATCTGAAATCCAGAAATATTTTGTGTGACAGGAGGAAAAAAATCCTTTATTCATTTAAAAATCTGCGACTCCAGCCTTGTACGTACAATCTGTCCTGATTTCTTACTCAGGGCTGTGCTGCCTTTAACTGCACTGTACCCAGTGTGTGACTGCCTGGTACTCAGTGTGTGGTAACTTAAATAAACCCAGAAACCTTTTGGGTGATGGTAGGAGAGACAAATCATTTATTCATTTAGAAATATCTGTGACTCCTCGTGGCATATTTGCAAGCTGTGCTGTGTTCCTTGGACTGCACTGTTCCCAGAGTGTGCTTGTAGCATCTCAAATCCCAGAAATATTTTGGGTGACAGGAGGAGAGACAAATCATTTTTCATTTAGAAATATCTGTGACTTCTGTGTGATTGTACTTGCCATCTGTCCTGTGCCTTGAACTGCACTGGGCCCAGTGTGTACCAGCGTGGCGTCTCAAATAAATACCAGAAATATTTTGGATAATGGGAGGAGCAACACATTATTTATTCATTTAAAAATATCTGTGACTCCTACATGGCATGCTGGCTGTCTCTGACTGTGAGCGTGTACCCACCCGCAGTCAGTGTGTGGTATCTTTAAATCCCTGGCATAGTTTGGATGAGACAGGTTAGAGATATAAAAGACAATCAATAGTGAAAAAAGCATTTTACTGAGAATTCCAGTTCCTGACATCAGTGCCTTGCCTTGTGTCTGTAAGCATTGAACCTGAGATCCATCCAACCTGATATTTGCTTCAGTTAATTTCTAAAATATCCCCGTCCATAAAAGCAAAACAAACAGTGTAATTTAAGCCATGCCATTGTGTGAGGCAGTAGTTGTTACCACGGTCACTGGTGCTTTATGGCTGACAACACAGGTGAAGGATCTGGCTCCGCCTCTGTGGGTGGTTCAGGTGATGATGGCAGAAGAATACTACAAATGTTTCAGGTGATAATACAAGCACCAAAGAGCCATAGTAATCCATTGGAAAAGGACCATTTAAGAAAATGTGCAGCTGCTGGTGTCACTAGTAGAGCACTGTAATGTCTTCTGTTAGCACCCTTTGCAAACTGTGTGAGAGGCCTTTGGCACCATGCAATTCTGCTTGAAGTTGGACCAGCATAACATTCTGTGGTGATTTGCATATACAGCCCATGATGCTTTGCATTGTGGGGCACGTGTGATTTTGTATGCACTGTAATGTATGCTGTTCATGCTATTAAAACCACTGTGACTAGCAATAAGAGTAGTGCAGAGACAGTGACTCTGGCTCAGTCAGTAGCTCTTTGAGTTCAACACTTTAGTGACTGGTGAAGTAACAGCGCCTCACCATAGCCAAATGAGACAGCTGACAAAGTACCAGTTAGGGCAGTTGCAAGTAAATGCATGAATGCTTGCAATGGGAAGGACAAAGCCACCACTTCTACAGCAGATCTAAGTGAAAACCCCTCAGTGTCTACTCTAATAGCACCAAAGGTACAAAAAGTATGGATGGTCTGAGTTCATTTCGCACAGGTGAAAAAACATGGTACAGTTTTCAGTTATCTTCTTAGCACTCAAACCAAGTCTGTAATTTCTGCAATGTGGAACTATTTTTCAGTCAATAAAACTGATCCCTACAGAGCAATGTTTACTATCTGTAAACAAAGTGCAAGCAAAAGCAAAGTTGCTTCATGTCTTGCCACTACAGCTGTCAAGCCATCTGAAGACACATTCAGTATTGCTTGATCAGCCAAAAATATGTCCTTCACCTCCACACGCTAATGAGAAGGGTTAGGTTCCAGTTCCAACTATTTGTGCAGCAACAGGTTGTGCATTGGAGAAAGAGCAATACAGTCAAATCTGCTTAATAGCATAGGCTTGGGTCTGGAGCCGATTATGCGATTAGGGCTATTCTATTATGCGAGCCTGCTGTTTTTGTTTTCCCCTGTCACGAACTTAACATATCTCACACAGTACTGTATAGGGTGTGTGCATGAGACAGGAGTAACTCATAAGGGATATAGTGCAAGTTTTTGTTGTGTCAGGATGTGCTTATGTACTGAGTGCTTGAGTACTGTATTTTGATTAAAAGAGTGTTTGTATTATTACTTTATTGTTGCCTTATATTGTTAAAATCTTCCATTCGTGCACACCCCTTTAGTGCTTATTTCTCATTGAGCATTGTGAAGCAATCTGTCAGCTTCAATTAACACTGCTATTCTTTAGTTGCTTTAAGGCACACATTTCCAGGTCATAAAATGCCCTGTAATCTTTTCACCACTAGCATTCAGCTCTGTGTAGCAGCGGATCATTTTAAACTTTGGGCCACTTCCTTGAATGTTGGTGCGGCACTGTGGTTCCCTCGTCAGCGTCATCCTCTTCATCCTCCCGTCTTGCTGCACATCACCCTCTTCATCACTGATAGCTGTGGCAGCTAGTTTATTGTCTGTAATCATTCCTGTGCACTAGAAGTCATCGTCTGAAGCCACAAATTGCTTGAAAACAGACTGCTTAATGTTATCAGGTGCAACACTGTCTTCCTCTCTTTCCCCACATCTTCCTCGATCTCATACAGTCCCTGAAAAAGCCAGCCTTTCTGTAGCAGTTTTCAATTTTCTGTTGTCTGACATCAGGCCAAGCTTGGCTCAGGAGACGTATGACATCTAGAACTGTGAATTTATGAGCCAGGTCTGTGGCAGACATTGCTGTACCTTCATCAAAGGCGGGTAATCTCAGAAAGCATCCACTCTCAATACAGGCATTTTAAATTGTGGATGATTCCCTGATCCATAAACTGGATCAGGGACATGGTATTAATGGGGAGAAAGATGATTTTAACATGGGACAGCTCTATCTGGGGGTGCGCAGTACAGTTGTCCACTAACAACAGTGTGTGTGTCCATTTCGCACACCTTTTATTGAAATCCTTCACCCACTCTGAATAGCAGGGATGTCATCTAAGCATTACTGTTGGACGGTACATAACTGATAGTCTCTGGACATTTACACCCTTGAAACAACGAGGGTTTCTGCTCTTGATCATAATCATCAGCTAGCATTATGTTACCCGTCCATGTAAGCACATGTCAGCACAGTGATCCTATCCTTGGCTTTCTTACTGCCAGAAATGCAATCTGAATTAAAAATTAGAGACCCGTCTGGTGTAGCTCTGTAAAAATGCGGTCTCATCGGCACTGTAGACTACAGTGGGGTAGTCTGCTAAAGGGAGGGCAAAACTGTCAAGATCCAGTACTCAGCTGAAGTGGTGTTGGCATCTTTTTTTCACCGTGAGCTTTTTGAAGATTATGTTAGCGCACTTTAAACCAGCATAACCACCCATTGCTTGGCTCACAATTTGGTTTCTCATCACGCATGCCAGTTTCCTAGCTTTCTCCTGCAGGAGTGGTCCTGAAACTGGCATGTCCAAGCCATGGGCATGCTCTCAACCAGCAGAGCAAATCCTCCTCTACTACACTATCCCTCCTCTGCCTTTGTGCTCCGATCCACATTGCCATTTGTTTGAAAGTCATGCAGGATCTTGTCCCTGTTTTTAACAATCCTACATATCTGTCTTTGGGACACAGAAAGCTTGGAGCCACTTCAGATTGAGAGGCACCTGGACTATCAAGAGCTCTAGTGCTTTTACCTTTTCTCCGAGAGTAAGCTCCTTTCTTTTCTTTGGGGCGACATCCATTGTTTCACGGTGGCACACCAGCACTAGCACAACAACAAAGAGCTGCAATCTGAGTGCACAAAGGGGTCAGGGCTCATTTATGGGAAAGAGGTGTTAATGAGCTAATTGGATGCAGGTACACCACATTGGGAGGTGCTAATGACTAATTGCCATTCAGTGCTGAAGTCTTAATGGCAGCAGCAAATAAAGCAAAGTCTGTTTTCGAGCAATTTGTGGCTTTCTAAAAGCAGCTACAGACAGGAACAGGCTAGAACAATCGGAAAGAGTGGCCAGAAAGTATGCTATTATATGGGCACTAGCAATGCTTTTAACCAATCATTTTATTATGGCTCACATAGAAAATTATTTGGGAATAGGGTTTCTAGTCATTTAAGCGAGATTTTCTATTAAGTGGTATTCAATTAAGTGGACTTGACTGTATGTGCTCCTGGACGGCTCAGGTTCCAGTTGCCTTGGTGGTGCAGCTGGTTAGCGCATCTGGAATGGTATTACGGGTGGTCTGTGTTCAAGTTCCAGCTGAGGCACTTACTTCTGTCTCTCCTCTGTTTGTATGTGTTCCATAAATATAGACACTGCGCCCACTGTGATTGAAAATGAAGTAATTATTAGTGCAGCACCAGGTTGTGCATTGAATCATAGAATAATAGAAGCTTGACAGCAGAAAAGGACCATACCAGCCCATCTAGTCTGCCCTTTTTCCCACACCTCCTCCTCCTCCTCCTCCCCCTCCCTGCCAGCCCCCGCCCTCCTGCCATACTCAGCCCCATGTGCTTGTCCCATGCCTCTTGAATTCTTCCACCAATTTAGCCCCACCACTCCATCTGGTAGTCTGTTCCAGGGCCCCACCACCCACTTTGTGAAGAAATGCCCTCTCACATTGCCCCTGTATCTTTTCCTTGCAGTCTGAGGCTGTGCCTCTAGTTTTGACCTCCTCCTTCCTCTTAAGTAAACACTCTTCTCCCACTGTATTGAGCCTTTACATATTTAAAAGTTTCAGTCATCTCTCCCTTTTCTCCTTGTCTCCAGCATGTACAGATCCGGCTCTTACACACTCTACTCCTTTGACTTTCCTACATACCCTGTACCATCTTTGGTTGCCCACCTCTGAATCCTCTCCAGTGCATCTATATCCTATGGAGATGAGGCCTCAGAACTGAACTCCATACTACAGGTGCAGCATCACTATGGTTTTGTAAAGGGGCATTATTACCTCCTCTTCTGCCAGTAATACCCCTGCTTATGCATGCCAACATTCCATTGACCTTTCCCGACGCCAGCCACATTGATTCCAACCTTAAGGTTTGAGGAGACTATGTTCCCAGATCCCTCTTATCTTCTGTTCTGTTACTTTAATTTCCTCCACTCCTCAGGTGTACCCTGCTCTTCTGTTCCTACTCCCCAAGTGCATCACAGCAAGCTTCTTGGCATTAAATTTTAGCTACATCCCAGACCATTTTTCAAGTGTCCTTAGGTCCTCCCTCATGTCCTCCACCCCGGGTGTCCACCCTATTGCATATTTTCGTACAATCAGCAAATAGACACACCCTCCCCTCAACCCCTCAGCAATATCACTGATGTAGATGTTGACAAGAAGTGGAACCAAACTGACCACTGTGGCACTCCACTCTTCACCCTCGCCATCCCGGAGTCCACCCGTTGAGCACCTCCCTCTGAGTTCTTTCTGACAGCCAGGCCTCCACCCAGCTTGTTATTTTCCCACCCAACCCCAGGCTTTCCATCTTGCTCACCAGCCTCCTATGGGGGATTATGTCAAAGGCCTTACTGAAGTCCAGATGGGCCACGGCCACAACCCGTGGTCAATCACCTGAGTCACCCAATCAAAGAACTAAATTAGATTTGTCTGGCAAGACTTCCGCTTCATGAAGCCATGCTGCCTGCTGTCCTGCAAGCCACTCTCTCCAGGTAATCCACCGCCTCTCCTTGGTTAATGCCTCCCCACCACTGACATGAGGCTGGCAGGTCGGTAGTTCCCTTCACCTCCTTACTGCCTCCCTTGTGTAAAGGCACTACATCTACCCTCTTTCTGTCCTCCACCACTCTCCCTTTATCCAGGGACAAGTTGAAGAGCCTTGTCAATTGTGCGGCCAACTCCTCCTTTACTTCCTGATCACCCTGGGGTGTAACCCATAAGCTCCCATTGCCTTGTCCACCCCTCAATCTATCTAGCTCTGCCCTAACCCTATACACAGTGAATGGTCTCAGATTCACCCATTTGCCCTCTGTTCCCTTGACTTTAGCTCAGGTCCCCATCTCCTCCTCCGTGAATACTGAGCTAAAGTACTTATTAATAACTCTGCTTTTACAGCCCCTTTGCAATTTTATTTCTCCTGCCCCCTCAGCCAAGTAATCCCCTGCCTTGCCCTTTTCCCTCTGGGACACATTACCCTTTCTCCAATGGGTAATGTGTGCTCTGGGACGGCACAGGTTCTAGGTGCCTTGGTGGCACAGCTGGTTAGCGTGACTGAACGGTATTCCAGGCAGCCTGGGTTCAAGTCTCAGCTGAGGCATTTACTCTTTTCTCTCCTCTGTTTGCAAGTGTTCCATACAGTAAATATGCAAACCTCACCCATGTGATTGAAAATGAAGTAATTATTTGTGCAGCACCAGGTTGTGCATTGGATAAAGTGTATTGTGTGCTCTGGGATGGCTCAGGTTCCTGTTGCCTTGATGGCACAACTAGTTAGTGTGGCTGGAACGGTATTTTAGGTGGCCTGGTACAAGTCCCAGCTGAGGCACTTACTTCTTTCTCCTCTCTGTTTGTATGTCTTCCATAAATATGCACAGTGCATCCATGTGATTGAAAATGAAGTAATTATTTGTGCAGCACCAGGTTGTGCATTGGAGAAAGAGTAACGTGTGCTCCAGGGCAGCTCAGGTTCCAGTTGCCTTGGTGGCACAGCTAGTTAGCATGACTGGAACAGGATTGCGTGCAGACAGCTGAGGCTACTAACCATAACTTCCTTTAACTACAGTCATGACTCAAATCGTGTTCCCTGTTTCATTCTCAATCCGTAAGAACAAGCCACCTCCAGGATTCTCTGGTGTCTACCTTCACCATTGGCGGTAACTTTAAATACGTAGTTGCTTCTTCAGCAGGTCAAAGAAATGTAAAAGTAAGCTCAAGTCACTTTCACCTTCACGCCAAGGAGAGTAATACTTTACTATTACTTTTTCGGGAATGTGCACCTAACCCTGGCCTAGGGCTAACACCAGCATTAAAGTGTGAAAGGCAAGTGGCCTTACAATTGCAGCTATGAATATTTGTAGCCTGCTCCTGAGATGGCACTGCTTCAGGGCTGGGCTGACCTGTATACCCTGACATCATTTGCCTAACCAAGACCTAGCTAACCCCAAGGACAAGGATAGTGTAATTGCTCTGCCGGGCTATCAGTCCTTCAGAATCTATAGGAATAGCAAGGAGGGGCAGATGCCTTATATATCAGGGATACCTTGCAAGGGTGGTACTCCCATTAACTGCCATGACTGAGGACCATGAGCTACTAATGGTAAAGCTCCATTTGGTCCCTGGAACAAAACTCTAGTCATCACGTGTATCTATCTTTCACCCAGAAAGCCTGCTGAGAGACTCCAGAAAGTCCTGGGATCCATAGATGGCATCTAAAAAGAGTGCCATGAACGCATTCTTACAGGGGACTTAATATAAATTGTCTCAGTCCCAGCTCGCTAAACTGAGAGACATAGTGGGTTGCTCCTAATCTCATACATTAATAGTTGAGCCCACAAGGTTAAATTACAAATCTGGAAAACACACTCACCTTGACTGGCTCTCACAAACTCACTGGATAGGCTCACTGACATCTCGGTGCTCTCAGACACCCTGAGTGATCACTCCCCAATTATCCACAGATGGATCAATAAATACAAAAAAATCTAAATTTGTGGAAAGCAGAGTGCTGCATAAAAGCAGCTTGCTCCTTAAAAGAAGCCTTATCCCAGATAGACTGGTCACCCTTAGACTTTCTGCAAGACCTGGACAAGCATTACAGTACCTCATTGACAAGTTTAATCAGGTGTGCGACAATGCCCCACTCAAAAAAGGAAGGTCCAAGGTTATAACAATGGGTGGATTACCAGTGAGCTATTGGAACTAATGAGAGAACAGGATAACCTATGGAGTGGGGCCAAGGTCACAGGGAAGATCAATGACATTCAGAACTACAGGGCTGCTAGGAGCAGATGCACCCACCTAATACAGAGTGCAAGGTGGACTATAAGAATCAATTCAAATGCAACTGGGGATGGGAGACATTTCTGGGACAACATTAAGGAGCTCTAGGAAGGAAACCAAGCAACAACCTTACTACTCAATATAAATGGCTCTAATTCTATGGACCCACTCACCATAGCAGAGGAGTTTAATTCTCGTTCATGGACCTAAACTCTGGCCTCCCTGATGAATACTTGAAGCCTGTGGATGTGGATTTTTAAAACATACCCATGAGTGCACAGCACTCACAGTTCTATTTCAGGCAGGTTACAGTCAAGGAAGCCATGGGCTATGTCAAAAGGTCTTAGGAAAGACTAGGATTGGCAGTGACAGTATCAACATGAAACTAGTAGCTCAGACAGTGGATGTGCTTATTGTTCCCATCACTAAAATCTTCAATAAGTCCCTAACCCTGGCTAAGTTCCTTCCCTGGAAACAAACACTGGTCACCCCAGTTCACAAGAGCAGGGACAGGACATGCACAGCTAATTATAGGCCCATCTCTATCCTCTCCCTACTATCCAAAGCACTAGAGAGGATCGTGGCAGACCAAATCACGGAATGTATTCAGAAATACCATTATGCGGTGTCCCCAGCAGCATGGTTTCATAAAAACACAGCACCATCACAGCCCTGATTGATTTCATGGATTACACTCACAAGGCTATGGATGAGGGCAAACTTGTTGGATCCATATTTATTGACCTGGCGAAGGCATTCGGCATGGTCTGTCACCCCTCCTTCTCAAGGAACTACAGGCCCTTGGGCTGGCCTCCAACGCCATCCAGTGGTTTCAAGATTACCTATCCAGAAGGTCTCAAAGGGTCAGAATTGGACCAACAGTTTCCACCTCCTGGGACATATTGTTGGAATTTCCAAAAGATCCATACTGGGTCCATTGCTGTTCAGCCTCTTTTTGAACACACTCCGGAGGCATGCACCAGCAAAATTATCCTCTACACAAATGATGTGGTGGTACTCAGCAGCAGTGCCCACACTGAGACCCTGCAGGCTGAGCTGCAGTCCACCTTCCAACAACTGGAAATCTTGTTCTGCTCTCGTAGGCTGTTACTCAAATACAAAAACAAAAACAAATCCATGCTCCTCTCTAGCCCTCAGCTAAAGAGGAAGTACCCATACTAACAGTTATCGACAATAGGTCAGCCCCTCTACAACAGGCTCATTCCTTTAAATACCTAGGAGTAATAATAGATGATACTCTCATATGGCCAGCATATTGACCAGGTGGTGAAGGCAATAAATACTAAACTCGGAGTACTTTATTGGCACAGGAAAAACCTCACTACCAATGCTCTCAGGCTCCCATAACAGCTCCATTCTCTCCGTGGTTGACTACGGCCTGGTGGCATATGAAGCAGCAACTGATACCACCTCAAGATGGTAGGCACAGCTCTAAACAAGGCCTGCAGATTGTTACTAGATGCTGACCGCTCATGCACACCTATGTACTCTATGAGCAAGCAAACATATTAAGCCTCAAGAATAGAATCTCATACCTGACGTGCCTCCTAAGTAGGAAAGCCATGCTAGGCCTAACTCCTCCTGTATCACTGACCTGATTACTTTAACTAACTCCATGTACAGGACCAGGAATAAAGAACTACACCTGTTCTGTGTCCCATTCTGAAGGACAGCTCTTGGACAAAATCCTTCTCCTACTGTGCCCCACTGTGGCTTAATGAGGTCCTGCTAACACTCTAAATGCTGCTAACCCTAGAACCTTCAAAGCTGAACTTAAGCAGTTTCTACTGCAAAATAATGTCTATGAGTGCTAAACTGTTCAGAGTGGGTCTCCAGAGCCTGCACCAATCCTGCCTACCAGCAACTACTCATGGACTCACTCACATGGTCCACCCTTCCCTCCCTAGCCTTGCTCCCCAGACTCTGGCACCTCATGCTCTGTACCTCTTATTCCACTAGTAGTTGCGCTCTCTTGTTTGTCTCATGCCTCATCGCCCTCTCTTTCCTCTCTCTCCCCTCCACCTCCCTTTTCTCCATCAGTCTCCAGTCTCATACCACCACCTCTCCACTGCTTGGTCTCCCCTCCTTCCCCTCTCCTCTCTCACTCACCACCTTCTCCCACCTTACCACATACTCTCACATGCACCATCCCCAGCTCCTCAGCTCCAAAGCTGTAATGCAGTGTGACAATGCTCCTTCTGGGCTGCTCTATTCCCATGTTCCATTCACTAGCCACTCTCTCCCTATCCTACATTTTCCTCTCTCTCATATACTTCCTTATGCCATACAGCACTTAGCATTAAACTCTTAGTGAAACTCATAAGAAACTCTTAGCTGTTTTCTATGTTTTGTTACTTCCTGTACTGATAATTCAACTATGTATGTATTTATACTGTGAATTCAGTTATGTACTGATATTTCAACTATGTCTGTATTTGTACTGTGAATTCTATTGTGTCTGTATTTGTACTGTTTAACGGACATGGACCCTTTGTAAAATAGTTCTTACTCAAAGATTGTTTTCAAAATTTCCAATAAATAAATTCTGGGTGGCCTGGTTTCAAGTCCCAACTGAGGCATTTACTTCTTTCTCTTCTCTGTTTGTCTGTCTTCCATAAATATGCACACGAGCCCATGTGACTGAAAATGAAGTAATTATTTGTGCAGCACCATGTTGTGTATTGGAGAAAGAGTAATGTGTTCTCTGGGATGGCTCAGGTTCCAGTTGCCTTGGTGGTGCAGCTGGTTAGCGTGACTGAATGGTATTCTGGGTGGCCTGGGACAAGTAAACTTGATGCAGACACAACCACTACCAGCCCTAGGACCACCATTACCACCAACACCATTAGCACCAGTTGCATCCAGTGATGGCACTGAATGTATAAGTCCACCACCCCAACATCTATTTGGTAAATGAAGCACAGCATCTAATAGACCAGCAAGGACATGTTGTAAGGAGGTAACATCGTCTCAGGCATTTGAGAGAAAGAATATTTTAACAAAAATCATTCAAAGAATCTTTATCTTAGTCATGAAACTGGGAAAATGTTAGCTGGAGCCCTTCTCCCATACTCTTTAGTAGATCATGAGGACTTTAGGAGATCATGAAACTTGCAGAGCCTCATTTTAATGCTCCTCATAGAAGACACTTTGCTTGTGCTGAAATACCAATCATTTAACTAACATTAAAACAAACAATGATAGTGTAGAGGGTGAGGTTATTCATGTCACAACAGATACATGAACCAGCAGTCAGAATGTAGATTATATGTCCCTTACACCCCTTGGATCAGTTTTCATTGCTGCTTCAAAAATAAACACACCCAAAAGCTGATGTTGCTGCACATGAAGAAGTTTGGGCAAATTCATGCAGCTTTAAATGTCTTGTAAGAAGTAAATGAGCTCCTTAATAATTGGATTTATTCTCACAGTCAAAATGTGGCTTTATAGTAACTCACAATGGAGCCAACATCTTGAAAGCAATGCTGAGGATGGAGGATTCATGCATGCTTCTTGCTTTGTACATTGCTTGCATTTAATTGTTAAGGGTTCCTGAACAATGAAACACATATAGGATAGTGTGTGGAGCCCATCGCAACTATGCTATTCTGTTACTGAGTGCCATGACCAAGTGGACCTCGAGAGCGAAGCTGAGAGGTCCCTGTCATCATAGAAACCATGAGGTAACTGAATAGCTCAATTATGTATGTGGGCTCCTATACACTTTTCTTTATAGTGTATGCAGCTCCAAAATAAGAGCCTGCTTACTTGTCAGCCCTTTTATCATCCTTGGTCACGCAAACTGGCTTTTGTCTTCCATCAGAATGCCATCCAGCTCGACGCCGACAAGTTAATCACCCCTGTCCTATGAACAGTGCTGGTGGAAGTGGTTGCATTGTGACATCTCACTAATGCAGAAGGAAAAGTCATTCTGCATTAATGAAGACATCACTGCTACAGCAGAACAACTTTTATGTGTATGGATTTCCATACACAACCGCATTCCACCATACACTATAGTTGATAGTATGATTACTGTTTACAAAAAATTATGACTCACTTTTCTCATTCAACCAAGGCTATGCAGATATTTTTCTGAACTGCAAAAGAAATGCACTGTACACACCAAAATCTGATTCAAAATGTTTCCAGTTGGTGGAATTCAACTCTTTATATGGTGCAGCTCCTCTTGGAACAAAAGCAAGCTGTACATGAAGATTGTTCCATTTTCATTACTGGTGATAGATATGCTTTCTGTGCTGCACTGGAAGTTAATGGAGACAGTGTGCTGCATCCTAGCTCCTTCGAGACAGCTACAAGGGACATATCTGCAAATGTTCGATTCTGAGTCAGGTTATTGAAGGACGGCCTGCTGCTCCTCCATTCCAACTAAGATACACAGCAATGTCAGGGTTTTAGAAAGTAATTGCCAAATCCTCTAAGAACTTAGCTCCCATTTTGTCACTTGGGCCCAGCCTTCGACTGATCACTGTATGCAAGCCGTGCAACTATCAAACCAGCTCACCTACCACCCCACAAATTGCAACATGTCCCTTTCAGCTCCTCCCACTCAACTACAAAGAAGTTGAAGACTCACTCATCAACCTAGATTCCAAGAAAAGTGCAGGGACGATGGCCTTGAACCTTTTTTCTTAAAATTAGGCTACTCACATCTCACTGCCCCCATTCTTCATATAATCAATCTCTGTATCACCACTGCCATAGTTCCTTCTTGCTGGAAATCCACCCACATCCTTCCCTTATTTAAAACAGGGATCCATGCAACCTAAACAACAATAGGCCATCTCAATCATGCCCATTCTCTCTAAAGTCTTTGAGAAACTGATTTATACTCAATTAGAACACCATATCGAAACTTTTCACTTCTTAACCCAGTACAATCTGGCTTTTGCACTAACCATAGCACTATCTCTGCAGTAGCTAAAGTCACCAATGACTGGGTATCTGCTATGGACTCCAAGAAGATCACTGGTGCAGTCTTCCTTGACCTTAGAAAGCATTTGATACCATTGACCATAATCTGCTAGTTGTTAGCCTCATTAAATTAGATGCCACTCCTCCACTCGCAGTGGTTCACCAGTTACCCAACAGGAAGGACACAGAAAATCAATGCAGATGGCATATTCTGATCCTCCTTGCCGATTGTCAGGAGTCTCTCAAGGCTCCATCCTTGGCCCTATCCTTTTCTCCCTGTACATCAATGATCTTGACTCAGATATAACCAACTCCAAACTGCATTTCTTTGCAGGCGACACAGTACTGTATGCCTCTGGCACATCAGTGTCTGAATTAAGGATATGCTCAAGCTGACTTTTGCCTAACTTGTGAACATATCTTATTAATGCTAAACTCTTCTCAATGCCAAGAAACCAAAGCTATGATTTTCACTCTTAATACCACCCCTACCACCACCTTCGACATACCTAAAGACTTTGTTGTCACCTCCTTAGGTGAACCATTGAAGTCACCTCTAAATTTAAGTATCTTGGCATTTGGCTAGATAATAAGCTCTCCTTTAATGACCATCTTGACGACCTTTCCAGGAGATTAAAAACAGGTTAGGTTTCTTTTTCCGAAACAAGTCCTCTTTCCGATAAAGACTAGAACCAGGCTGGTTCAAGCCACATTCCTACCTCTACTTGACTCTGGGGACCTAATTTACACTTCATCTGCAACCACAAACCTAAATAAATTGGATGTCCTCTATCATCATGCTCTGTGGTTCATTACAAACTCTCTGTACCGAACCCACCATTGTGACCTGTACGCAGCCATTGGTTGGACGTCACTTACCACTAGATGTGTGCTCCATGGTGGTACTTGGACTCACAAAATACTCCTGAATAAGCTACCAAGCTATATTACATCTCTTATCCACATCTCCCACAGTGTATACTCACTTCAGAAATCTAATTTTATCTTCCTTGATGTGCCTAGGACTACCTACCTTTGGCAAACGGGCCATATCATATGCTTTCCAACCATTTGGAACCAGCTTCAAACTACACTGAAACTATCTAGCACTGTCTCTATTAACTTTATAAAAAGCTAGCTGCATCTAAATTTAGAGATAGTTGTAACTGTTTTAAGTCTCTTCTCCACCTATATGTTTCTCCATGCCCTCCAAACATACTGATATTAGCCCTAGTCATGTTGGAATCCTTCTAGAACTTGACCAGACTACTACTCCAAAATGTCTACTGTGACCAATCCTAATGATCTTTTCAGCTGATCTTAAGACTCTCTTCTACCCTTATCTTCATCACTTATCTCACCTGCTCCCATTTCCTCTATTTTTCTCCTAAAACTCTTCTCTACCCTTATGCTCTCCATCTATATCTTACCCTCTCACTCCCTCCAGCCCTTTTCCTACTCTCCTGTATGCTTTTTCCTCAAACTCTTGCTCCTATGTAATTACTCTCTCCTAATGGATGTACACTTTCGACTACTAATGTTTCTCACAAGGTTTATGCAGTTTATATCTACTTTATTATGTCTTAATTTGAGCACTATGTTCCACATGAACTTAAACTTCATTTTATTTTAATTACTGTGATGCTTTTTCTATGTTATGTATTCCTTGTCTGTATGCATGCTCCAGGACCTCCTTGTGAATGAGTTTGCTCAACTGAGTTTCCTGCAATAAACTTGAACTTGAACTTATCCTACTTATGATGCTGATTACACATCATCTGAGTGTTCTGACTCACAGATGGAGATAGATTTGAAGAAGAGACAAGATGTCAGCAGTGTCATAGAAATCTTGTAAAGAGAATTTATATTCATTTTATTTATCTGAAAATTGATAACCTGGAGAAGCACACTGGGCCAAGGCTCATGTCCAGGTGCGACCTGGGAAGGGAACAGTGGAAGTACAGCAGCTTCCACAGTATGTAGTATTTATTTATTTGAATTTTGGTAACTGGGTGAACCTACTGAGACAGTACAGTCCCTTTTTAGGGGTACCCTGGGAAATGCAGTACAATGACATGGTAGGTACAATGGTTACATTTATATCATTTACAATTACATCATTTACAGTTACACTTACAAATTACAGATACATATACTGTACAGAGGAAGTTCAGATGATGTGAATACCTATACATGAAGTTCGAATGCAGAATCATGAGTCATCGAAGCAGGAACAAAGTGAAGAGACAGAGAGCTGGAGTAATAGGGAGGATTGGAATTGAGGGAGAGAAGAGCAGGACAAAGCAGAATGTGGTAGGGAGTTCCAGCAAGACACTGCGAGAAGGCAAATGATATTAGCAAAACATTTGAACAACATTTTGGTAAAAAAAAAAAAGTACAAATTAGAATAAATACAAAAAAAGCATGTAGAGAATAAAGTGTTGTACAGCTCAATAAGAATGCCTAGCAAATGGATATTCAGAAGTAGCAGTAATTCAATTCAATTCTGTATTTTACCAGGAATAACACCATTGAGCAGCTCATTTACAAGGTGGTCCTGGATGGACACAACAGGGAAGGGCATTTCAGTACATACATTGATTAAGTGCAATAGCAGGAACAATATTAACAGGGAAGATTTGGATACATGACAAAGAATAACAGTACAGAAAGGTATATGCAAAAAAGGAAAAAAAAACAATAAGTTGCGCAACAAAAGCAATCATTAATACTTGTAGAACCAGAGCAATGCTTGACAACAGACAGTTGACCTGAAGGGGTTATGCCCAGTCTCTTAATGGAGGGGAAAACTTGTGGTGTGCAAGTGAAACTATGACAGAAGTAGGGACCAAGCCAGCTGCTTACAAGGATGGTTAAGGCTCGACTGTGGAGGTGTCAGGAGGAAGGGTAATAGGAACAGGTGGGGAGAGGTTGAAGTTGACAGCTTGAAATTCCAGCTGGCATCTGAGGGAGTCAGGGATGTGGAGGGTGGAGTGAGGAGGGAGTTGGTTCTAGTGTAAGGAAAGTGATAGGAGAAGGCAGATTGCCCAGCAGAAGAGTGGGGTGAGAAGTAGCAAAAGTGTAATAATCCTGGAATGGAGAACACAAGATGCATGGGGAGCTGGGGAAGGAGAAGTAAGAGAAGGATCTGAACCAGTATTTGATATGAACGCTGTACAGTGAGCTTGGTGATGAAAGGGCAGTCGGAGGATGGATAGAGATGAATACGGTGGGACAATGGTGGGGAGGGAGTTTAGCAAAAGAGCAGAAGGAGTTGCAGAGGGTGTCCAGTCTGGTTAGGGAGGTGGAAGGGGTGGTGCAAGACAACATCCACATAGTCAAAGACAGGAAGCATTATTTTGGTAACAGGCTTCCTAGACATGTGGAGATAAGCAGTTGGTCAATTATTGCCTACACTTATCTCAAACTATTGCTAATTCCTGTATCTCTACTGTACAACCCTGCACTTGTGTATACTATACTGCAAGACAAATGTTTTATTGTAAGCTCTAGATGTTGTACTACTGTCTGTAACCAAGAATTGTTGCAATCTGTCTGTAACAATGAAATTGTTGTATATATTTTTCTGGATAACTTATGTACACCTCTGTACCCGGTCACACCTGGAAATGAGCCTCAGCTCAGTATGCCTTTCCTGGTCACCAAATTTTAAATAAAATAAATAAATAAAAGCAGTCTCTGTTGCAATACAGGGCACTAAGCTTGGGACAGAGTTTTGAATGGATGGCATCAGTGTCAGCTGAGAAGTCAAGCTACTGCTAGCCACACTCCAGGGTACTTGAAAGACTGAACTGCTTCAAGAGGCATGCCATTCAGTGTGGAGAAAGTATGTGTGTGGGGGGCGAGTAATTCTGGCCAGTTTCTGACTGGTACTAAAGGTCATGAACACCATTTGTTTAGTGCTGACTCTGAGTTGGTTGGATTGGAACTGGTGTAGAATGTTGTTGAAGTCCTGTGGGAAGGTCTTCCATAACTGCAATGGAAGGATTGGAGGTGAAGATGGCTGTCATCTGTATACATGTGGATATGTGATTTGGCACAGGCAGAGGGAGGTTGTTCAGGAAGATGGAGAAATGGATGTGTCCCAGCATGGAACCTGTGGGACCCCAGCCCAGCTTAGGAAGACGAAGACAGGGTACTCAACCTGTACCAATCATTGTTGGCCTGTTAAGTAGGAATGGAACCAAGCAACAGCAGGAGCTGAGAGGCCAGCATAACTCCGCTTGTCCAGGAGGAGTCAATGGGACACTGAATCGAAGGCTTTGGCCTGATCAATGAATATAGAAACTGTAATGTGCCGTGAAATAAAATCAGTTACATGCAGCAGGAGAAGACAGTGGAATGGTGCTTCTGGAAACCAGACTGGAAGGCTGAGAGGAATTTGGAGGATGAAAGGAAGTTGAGGAGTCTACAGTGGACCAATTTCTCCTACAGCTTAGGAAGGAGGGAGAAAGGAGGAGATGAGACAGAAGTTGCCAGGAGAGGAGGGCCAACCCTTTGTGAAGTGGAATAACTTTGGCCAACTTCCAGGATTGAGAACCCTCCTCCTGGAAACTTCATCTCATCTCCAGCACAGAGAGAAGAGAAATTAGGTAGGTGAGTGGGGGGAGCCTTAAAGCCAGGAGCAGAGAGGTGTCAGAGTTTGGGGTCCAGACTAGCAGGGTTGGACTCTGACAGGCTGAAGGCAGAATGGACTAGCAGGGTTTCCTGGATGGTGATGGGGGAGTAGTGGAACCCTGGTGAGGGATGGGGAGGAAGCAAGAGGGAAGGACAGCAGCAGGTGGAAGAATAAGGGAGGGCTCAGGTGTGAGAACTTATTGAAGGGAGCAGCAACAGGGAAGGGTCAGACACAGTTGAATCACTCACCATAAGGATTGGGGGCGCTGTGAGCAGGAGGGTTGAAAAGGGTGGATAACCTTCCAGAAATTAGCTGGGGAGTTAAGGTTTTGTGGAGGTTCATCTTGGAATAGTGCAATTTCACAGCTGGGACAACCTTCTGCAGTTGTTCTTCATAGCCCTGTAAGAGATGAGGTCAGGGAGGAGTGAGATAATTTGTAGAGGGCCCATGAGGTCTCAGGAGCTGCACAGATTGCTGATTTTGGAGGTAATCCAGTGCTGGTGGTAAGTCTCACTTGAATTTCCTGAGGGGGCATGAATGTCCCAGACAGAGGAGAATTTCAAGTGGAATAGTGCAAAGGCCATGTCAATATCCGAGGCAGAGAGGATGGCTACTCAGTATGTTGCAGGAGGTTGCTCAGTAGAGTACTGATGTTTAGCACTGGAGGGACCTGGACCAGACGATTTTTGGCAAGGAGGGTGGATACCGTATTTTTCTGACTCAGAACATCATGCAGTGGTCACTAAATAAATCCAGCAAAATACCTGCTGCAACAGTGTGGTGGGGGGGAGGTTAGAACTCAGTCCAAAAAGGGTATGATTGGCAGAGTGGGGTCCAGAGATTGAGCCAGGTGGGTTCTGTCATAACCTTGGACAAATTAAGGACTCAGTCCTGTAATTGGTAGATTGGCAGATGGGAGAGCCAATTTGTTGAAATCCCTAGGAGGATGAGTTCTCCTGTGGAGAAATGAAGGCGATGGGCGAAAGAGTCAACCAGGGATGAATGTGAGATCTTAGGAGATGAATAGACAACCCCAATGAAGGTACAGAGAAGGTGAATGACAGCCTGACTAGGAGAGTTTGTGGGATGAGTATGACCTCCTTATGAACATAGTACATGAGAGGCTGTGGTGGATGAAGATGGCAACCTCCTCCATTTTTCCTGTCCTGCCTGAAAAGATGGTATACAGGAAGGGACATGCTAGAGTCAGGAGTTCTAGAGGAGAGCCAGGACTCAGAGATACAGAGGACATCAGGAGAGTGTAATTGAACCTCCAGACGAAGAGGAGGTCAAGTTTAGGTAGAAGGCTTCTAACATTTAGATGGAAGACACTGAGATCCTTGCAGTAGAGGATGGAGAGAGGAAGGGGAGCAACCAGGGTTGGGCTGCATGTTGCCAGACAGGAGGAGGAGCAGGAGAATGAGGAGAAGGATGGTGTGGGGCTTCTATCCTTGGAGCAGGTTGGAGAGCAGGGCAGAAGAAGGACGGTGATGGGAGAGGAGAGAATGGTGGAGAAACTTCAGGTTGAGGGAAGCAGATATTAGGAGACCAGGGTGGACAGAGAGGAGGAGGAGAGGAGGGAGAAGGGTAGGAGAGAGGAGGATGGATGGCCACCTGGGGACCAGTGATCACTGTATGGTGTGGTTCAGTATCTGAATGATGGCAAGCGAGCCACACAAAGGCGATGGTCCTGGATTTCATGAGTACTGATCTTCTGAAGGTGGAGAAATGCCTCAGGGATGCCCTCAGAGGGGAAGACTTGAGTGGCATGCAGAACACTGGATAAACTAAAAGTGGGAATAGTGAGGGACAACAAACCTCTGCATCATGCAAGTAGCAAACGCAAGAGGAGAATGAGACTGGTGTGGTTCTTAAAACAGGTGGTGAGGAAAGAAAGGGCAAAAAAAGCATTCAGGAGGTGTAACAAGACACAGGGTGGAGGATAGGGAGGTGAATCAGGAAAAGCAGAGGGAGGCAGGGAAAGCAGTCAAGAGTGCAAAAGCGCAAACAGAGGAGAAAATGGGTAAGGCAGTAAAGAAAAGGGATAATACTTTTTAGGTATGTGTGAAAGGAGAAAGACCAGGGAGGGATTGTAAGACTAAGGAGGAAATGGGGGAGTGTGGAAAGGGACAAGGAAAAGGCAGACATCCTGAACAAATATATTTATTTATTTATTTAAATTTTGTTGACTTAGTGAGTGATCTTGACAGTGTGCCTTCAGTCACTCATGAGCCGGTGCAACAGCACATACAATGGGAGTAGCATAATATACAACAATCCAGGTTCAACAAAACGATACAACAGGCAAACTTCAATAGCAAAAACAAAGACACTTGTCTTGAGAATATGAACAAAAAAAAGAATGATTTATGGTGCAAGGGAGTACAACAATGTACTAGAAAACAAGTAGATAAGTAAATGCATGGTATGTATGAGTAAAATAACAATAGAAGAAGAAAAAGAAAAAGAGAACATAGAAGAAAGGTACAAGTCAAGTATGTTAGCAAACGACTGGCCAAGGATCATAAAGAGACGAGTGATAACAGCATTGTAACAAAAGACGATTATTAAATATGTAACCACCCAGTACCCTGGGGTAACTAGAATCCTATCAGTATTACTGTTAGGAAGGTAGCAGGCAGCTAGTAGGGAGCTCATTAGGGGCTTCTTACATAATGACATTGTTTACTAAACTAGCCTGAGTGAAGAATGATTAGGTGTTTGGAACTCTCGCAAGCAGCATAAGCACATTGTGTGGACAGCTGCTCTAGGTAGGTTAGAATGTTCAGTCTGTTTGTTAGAACTTGAGTGAGGAGGTGAGAGTGGCAGAAGGACTGCCGGTTGGGCTCTGAGGTGAGAGCCAAGCATTTCTCACCCTAGTGGAGTATCATTTCCAGCTTCCAGTGAAGTGGTGGAGACCAGTGTTACAGCAGGATTTCCTGATTTCTACTCCCAGTGAAGTGGAAGGAACTGCTTGTTCACAGTGGACTCAAGGGCAAATCCTCTGAAGGTTCTGTGTGTGTTTCAGCTGCCTGGAAAGGACTTTGAGAGACTGATCTGTGACCCAGGAGAATGCCATTTCCTTTTGTTGTTCCATGCCAGTGGACGGGACAACCAGTCGTGAGTACTGTTGTAGGAGACAAGATCTCCACATACTTTGGGGACCCATAGTCTGGGGGTGTGTGTGCCATAGATAAGGCTGGATCACACCTGTTAGTGCCCCTAATCCACCCAAGTGAGTGAATGTTCTGTTAAACTCTTCACCCAAGAGAGGGCAGTTTGTTCTTTGGTCACACCGTATGTGACAAAGTTAAAGTGTGGGACCGCTAGCATTTCAGTGGGAAATGGGGGTTTCAGTGGTGTAACCTTGAAGAATGGTAGAGACTGTCAGTTGGGGCCAAGGGTGTGAGAATGCCATCTAAGTGCTTTAAAGGCTGGGCTTCCAGGTTTGTAAAGGCACCAGTTATACCTGAGCAAGGGCCAAGCTGCAGGTTTAGGTGTGTGGCTGAGTTTCACTAATTGCACCATGTTAAGAGGAGTTCTGAGTGTGTGGCTTAGATTTACTAAATGATACTCATGGGAGTAAAATGTTCAGGTGCATGGCCAGGTGTACACTAAATGCACCATTGGGAAATTGGGAAGAAGATGTTCTTTTTACGTGTTCATGAACTGTACTGCATGCAAGGAGAGTTCATGAAATGTACCTGTCCTGCCTAGACTGACCCTTGGGGGTCCACTTCTGCTTTAAATTTCCATCTGTTGAATAAAGCCATACTGCACTACCTCAGTTACTGTTCTGGATATTCCTATTATTGCTTCTGGTTGTGTTGGATTTACTAGGGCCCCTCAGCAGGTTAGATCTAGCATATGCCTAGCAGCCTCCACCCAGGACCAGGGTTGTAATGTTTACACAAGGATCATGTTGTTTTGTTTCTATACCCCACCCCTCTTCTCTAGAAAATGAGCCAGTTATGCATCCCAATGCCAAGGGTGGTATCAAACCTTTTATAAAGTAAACTGGTATGCCAGCATGGTACCAGTGTTCCAGATTTTAATTGGGGGTGCTAACTAGTTCAAAAGTGCCTGGGGTTACAGATGCAGAATCTGGTGGGTGCTAACAAAGCCAAGTATGGGGAATCAGAAGATTTAGAAAAATGTAACCCACAGGACTTCAGTCAGAGATGTTTTCTTTACTTTCTTTGTAACACCAGTTGAACCATAGTGTGAATTTGTATACAGGCGATGCTTCCACCCTTTTATTTGCCCTGTTACAATTAAATAAATCATATCCCTGAATATTCCTGCCCCATTTTTCATTATTAGATCACCAGGTCTCTGTAATGGCTATTATTTCTGGTTTATCACTTGACACAAGTGCTAAAAGTTCATCAAGCTTGTTTAGATTTCTAGCATTCAAAGGAGACAGTTGATAATGTTAGACCTTGAGGTTTTATTGGGTTTATTTTGATTAAGTTGAGTAATACTGTGAGTTTCCCTCACATTTATTAGTTTAAACACATAGGACAGGATTCACAGAGCAGATGCACTGGGTGCAAATGGATATGCGAGCCAAGACAGTGCGATTCACAGAAGCATGTGCCACAAGATGCCTTGTGCATCCCCACTGTGAATTGCACAGATGCGGAATGGCACAACCTTGAGATGCCCCAGCTCAACAGGGATGCACCATAAGCACCCAGGGCAGCATAATCATGAATACGGAGCAAGTCAGCAGGGGACGAAGGGAGCAACGGGAGAACCTGCAGTGGCACAAAGGATGCAGGGAAATACACCTGCAGGCCAGCAGAGTACTAAGGCACCCGACAGTGGCCACAGCAGAAGAGGTGAACAGACACAGCACACAGGAAACACCCAGAAGCACCTGACATACCCCACACAGGAGCCCAGTTGGCACACAAGATAAGCACAGGGGTGCCTGTCAAGGTGTGCCACAACTGCTGGGGACACCATGCAGCATGGAGGTGTCCCACGACATGGCCACCTGCCCAGGAACTCAGTGGTGTGGAGAAAGGGATGCCGCACAGGAGCACACCAGTGGACAGACACCATGGCGGACAGGCTGAGTGCCTTGCACCACACAGGTGTACGAAACCCACAACTAGTGGTGGGCAAAGTGGCTAATTGGCTCTGTGAAGTGATTCGCAGAGTGAGCGGAGTCGTAGAGTGCTCTGCAATCTGAGCAGAGTACTTTGCATCATAATGGGTAACTTGAAGTCCATTGAAACCAATGACTTTGGATTGCTCCGCCTTCCCAAACCACTACTCCACCAATTCTTAAGGTGAAGTACATTGAAAACAATGTACGTCGCCTCACTTCACCTTATTTTTAAGCTCCAAAGGCAAATTTTGCAGTGATTCATGGGATTTCAGGTCACATGGGCTCTAGATTGTTCTCGCAGCCTCAGTTTGGGGTAGTGTGTGGAAGCTGTAGAGACAGTTTGCTCTGAGAGCTCTCTGTGATTCAAACCTTCTAAAAAGCTATTGGTGGTCCTATAGCTCAGTGGTTAGTGCATTAGCCTTGTAAACCAGGGGTCATGAGTTCAAGTCTCTCAAAGGCCTGTGTGTACTTCTCCAGTTGTGAGGGCATGGGATGAAGTTGGAGGAGGGACGATTCAGAGGTAATGTGAGGAAGAATTTCTTCACAGAACGGGTGGTGGACAAGTGGAACACCCTGCCAGAGGACGTGGTGAGGCTGAAACAATCACGGATTTAAGAATGCATGGGATAGACATAAAGAATTCTGGAGGTCAGGGTAAGGGGCAACAAACTTCTAGAAAAACATAAACTGAACTTACAAGCTCAAATGGGCAGACTGGGTGGGCCATAGGCCCTTATCTCCGACACTGTCTATGTATCTATTAAAAAGCCTTTTTGAGTAATTTTTTGCTGAAACTTTAGTTCATTGATTGTAGGAAACCCTCCTGTGCTCATATCATCGAGCATTTATTGTTTGTGTATAGATTTTGAATGTTAATGCACAACATTCAGTCTGTGTACTGAGAGACAGTGGAAGTGTGCTTTGGGGAGGCGTATCTGTGGTGCAGGTAGATTAACTTGGAGAAAAGAAGCAGTTATTTCTGTTTTGGTGATATTTTCTTGTATAACTGTGTTAATGTACACAGTAATAGTTTCAATAATTCTTGCCATTTTTTGCTGATTGTTGTGGTGCAGCAGTGCATAATTTTAGTTTGTTTAAAATACGTGGTTATATTACTGAAGTTTTCAATTGCTACGCATTACTTAGTGTGTGTGTGAGTATGTTTGTGGCATCATCAAATCAGACACCTTTTATTGTGCCACATAGTAATTTCAGCAATGTGACCCTGCTATCCCTGCAGCTGCATGATATTTATTACTTCTTTGTGGTGACCTTTACTAGTACTAGTACTGGTGACTGTTATTGCCCCACGGCGGCCTGCCCCAACCGACAAAGGTATTCTTTTCCAGATTTGAATTTCTGACGGTGAGCACTGGTTAGGTGTTGTGCCTTTGTATCTGCATCTCTTCAGTGGGCAGCACAATCTTAACCTGTCTGTGCATTTGCATGTCTTTAGGGCCCAATCTCTATCTGTAACTTAAGTCACAGTTGTTTCTTTGCTTCCTTCAGAGACTGGACTGGTGTGGTGCATAATTCTGCATGAACATTGTACTCATTAATATGCATTTTTAAGTCAGGACCATCATCATGAGTCATTTGTGATACAAATCATGTTCTTCATCATCACGGACGGTCACAAATGCAGTCACAAATCACGATTCACGATCACGTGACGTCACAAATCACAACATTTTTTTACTAGTTATTTGGATGTATTGTAATCCTGTTTTGTAATATCTCTCCAGGCTTCACCACCCAACCATTGTACTCATTAATAAGAGTTTTTAAGTTGGGGAGTTTTGTGCTACAGCTCATCGGGAAGTACAGCCGTGAGCATTTATCCTTCCAGTACAGTTACATTTTGGTTTTCTCACACTTAATCTCACTCTTCATTATCACAGTCACAAATGCAGTCACAAATCACAATTCACGATCATGTCACGAATCACAACATTAATTTTTACTAGTTACTTGGATGTATTGTAAGCCTGTTTTGTAATATCTCTCAGGCTTTACCACCCACCATTGTACTCATTAATAAGAGTTTTTAAAATTGGGGAGTTTTGTGCTACAGCTCATTGGGAAGTACAGCTGTAGGCATTTGCATTCCCAGTACAGTTCCACATTGGTTATCTCACACTGAATCATGTTCTTCATCATCACGGTCACAAATGCAGTCACAAATCATGATTCACAATCACATCACTAATCACAACATTAATTTTTGACTAGTTACTTGGATGTATTGTAAGCCTGTTTTGTAATATCTCTTCAGGCTTCACCACTCCACCACTGTACTCATTAATAAGAGTTTTTAAGTTGGGGAGTTTATGCTACAGCTCATCTGGGAAGTACAGCCATAGGCATTCACGTTCCCAATACAGTTCCATATTGGTTTCTCACACCGTCGCTACCGAATCACGTTCTTCATCATCACGGTCACTAATGCAGTCACAAATCACGATTCACGATCACGTCACGAGTCACAACATTCATTTTTTTACTGGTTACTTAGATGTATGGTAAGCCTGTTTTGTAGTATCTCTCCAGGCTTCACCACCCCACCACTCTACTCATTAATAAGAGTTTTTAAATTGGGAGTTTTATGACACAGGCTCAACTCATCAGGGAGGTACAGCCATAGGGATTCGCGTTTCTTCCTGTACAGCATGCCAGTTACAGTACTTGTAAGTAGTGGTGGGCAAAGTGGCCCCCAATTTGCTCCGTGGTAATGGGATGGAATACTCCACAATGTGCAAAAACAAAAGAGAGAGCACACACACCTCATAAATATCAAGGGCACAGGTCTATTAGAAATAAGTTTATTAGCAAAAATGCCACACAATACCTGATGCATTTGGATGCTAGTACATCCTTTCTCAAAGGTAAACCACCATTACTAAAGTGCCTCTTAAATACTCCATCAAGTGGGATTGAAAAGATGCCAAAATGTTATTTCTTTTAAAATGCAACACAGAATTTAAGGACAAATTTATTTTATAACGACTATAATTTACTATATATATATATTTTTTTTAAACAGGTAACAACACAACTTAATGAAACACAGCATCCTATATCTAACAAGTAAACCCTTAAATATAAAGTGCAGCATCAAACATAATGTTTACCACTTGAAATTCCAAATGATTATTTCCTTCTTCAAAATGGTTTCAACTCAAAACCAGCACTAAGCCCCTTATTTTTGTTGCATTTTAATTTATTATCAAAATGCTTCACATGTTAATAAGAGGTCATTAAAATCTCCACCTCTTGGTTTGCGCTGCACTTTATCTATACCAATGAAACAAAATGTATGTTGCTTCTTGTTCTGGGCAGCGGACCATGTGCTGCTGTAGCATATGTTACATCTGCTTTCTCAATTGCTTTTAAATGTTCCTTGACCCGTATTTTGAAACTTCATTTTGTTTTCCTCACATAAAATGCTTCACAGCTACAAATAGCCATATATACAATTCATTCGATATGGTTATCAATTGCCTAATTTCAAAAGTTCATCCGATGCTGTACTATTAAAATCTTTACATTGTTTTACCACTAGACAAATTTGACATTGTTTACATGGTAACAACCTACCACAGTCCTGTGTAGCCAGGTTTCTTTTGTTTTGATATATCTACAAAGTGACTGTAAACTAGTTTGTCCCCAATGTATTAGCCCTCTTATCACGTTAAATCGGTGGCATGGCTGTAATCTCTTGTAAGCCAACATCACTTGATAACACATTCTAGTGTTTGTTAATAATCCTGTCTACTTGTATGCCCTTAGCTTGTGTAGAGTAAGTAGTCAGAAAAGTAAATCTTTTTGTTGTATTTTTGAGATTCTATGTGTGTACCCATTAACAATTCCTCTCTATCGTTCCCTTCAGCATATTCCTCCCTGTGCAGGTTTCCTATAGCCTCTACTCACTAGCCGTCTTGTCAATTCTTCAGCCCTTTTCAAAATTATTCATATCACTGCAGTTCCTGTGTGTTCTTAGAACTGACCTTTCGATATATTATTTGCTGTGTGTCTCGGGTGGCAACTCTTTGCTTGCAATAAAGTGTTGCCATCCTCGATTTCCTACACATTTCTGTTCTAATCTCGCATTGTTTTCTTCTGGATCTTTAAATCCAAAAACAAATACCGTCTTGTGAGGCTTGATATGTAAATTTTAAATTATTGTTAGTACTCTCAAAAACTAACACAATTGCTGAGTTCCACTAAAGTCCCTCCCAAACAAAAATAAAATCATCAATGTTATGTTTCCATATAGTGATTTTGTCTAAAAATAAATTTATAGCGGATTCAACATATGTATTTTCCCATGCGCCCATATAAAGATTTACAATCGTCGGGGCACATGTAGCCCCCATAGCAGTACCCTTTATCTGTAAAAAAAAAATTAAACAAAAACATTATCTTTCAGGATAAATTCTAACAATTTCAAAACAAATGTAGTGCTGGATATCTCCTTTCTTCTCTTTTATTCAAAAGACTGCTGCCGCATCAAGAGCGACCTCATGGGATATGTTCTATACAACACCTCAACATCCATAGTCACCAAATAATCACTGTCCTTTAAGTGCAAATCCTGCAAAAGTTTTAAAACATCCATTCGTCCTTCAAGTATGAAGGTAATGTAGTCACGAAAAAGCCCTAATGAAAATTTACACATTGGGAGGCTTTCTGTCAGTGAGCCTATCCCACTCATGACTGGTCTACCCAGGGTTTTATTAATGACTTATGTACCTTTGGTAAGAGATAGAAGGTCGCTCTCATAGGTGATTCTGTAATCAAAAACTCCATTTCTTTTTGACTGATATCACCTTGCCTAACAGCTTTTCTGATTGTTTTGTTAATGCTGCTTTTAAATTCAGGCGCTAGATCATAACCTGTTTTCTATAAAATTACAGTCACTCAGTTGTCTCTCTGCTTTCGCATATAGTCCTCTTTATTCATTATTACCACACAGCCTCCTTTGTCTGCTCTTTTGATTTCAATTAAGGTATTATTTTGTACTGTAAGGATGACTGCTCTTTCATTTTTACTCAGATTATTAAAATGACACTCTGGAGGGTTTGCAAAGGTCTCTCTAAGTCATTTTCAGCAAGTTGTTTAAAACTTTCACAGCTGGGCTAGGTGGTGGATTAAATGTAGAAATAGGTCTGAATTTGTTATGTTCACTTAATTCAAAATTTTCTGTAAGTGTCTTTTATTTCCAAAGAACGATTTAAGATTTAAGTTTCTGCACGCTATATTCAAATCAACCATTACATGAAATTTACTGGCCGATGTAGTAGGTGCCAATCCAACCCTTTGCTTAGGACTTTCATTTCTGAGTCAGTCTATAATTAGAAAGATTTATTACCTGTTTTTCTGGTTCATTCACCACCGTCTGCCCTGTTGTATCTGCTCGAGTTTGATATCTTCACTGTGTACTCCTGTTCCTCTTTCCCTCTGTGTTCTCCATGTCCTCCTCACTGCTTGCCAAAACTTTCTTCTCTTCCAGCTTGAAATCTCAGACTCCTCCGTAGTATGTAGGAGGGTGCTGATTCTGTAACTCCATTGAAAATGGTGCTTGTTGTTATCTTCTTCAACCTCAGATTCTTTCGCACTACTAAAAGTTGAATGATACATGCCTGTTTTATTCTTTAAAATCCTCGGGGGTTATTTTCCAATTAAATACTATATACGTGAGCATAGTCATTTTATACTGAGTAAATTTAATCTGCTTAGCTGCTTTCAGTTCAGTATCTAATCTATTTATGGAGTTTTTAATTTCTTATTCAAACCTTCAAAATCCACACTTTCTTTATATTGTAAAACTTCTTTTCTTTCTTTTATTTCATCTTTTAGTTTATCTTCACATTCTTTACTGTACTTAATAATTAATGCAACTAGTTTAAAACCTGCTTCTATTAAAATATTCTACAAACCTTCATGAATTCTTCACTTTCTTGTCCAGAGGCAGGATTTTTAATCAGCCTCAGGCCTCTCGGAATTTGTTTTACTGCTGTATATGCTTCCATATTGACCATTTTCCAAAAAGTTCTCCTCCATTTGTGCGTGACTTTTTCCAATTCACGAAAGGCTAGCAACAGAGAGTGTTCACCTGGAATATGATTGGCATTACTGCTATTTTCTGTTAAAATGAATTGTTTGTCACTGCTGTTTCCATTAAATCCTTCATATATCCCAGAGGTCCTGGGTCTCTGTGAAAATCAGATTAGGAGTACTTTCAAGTGACATACTGATATTTTAAAATAACAAACAGACCAATTAGTGCTCCTAGGGTGAGGTTTTATGCTTGGAGGTAATTACAGTCCTCCTACTGCAACCTGTGCCTCTAAACTCCCAAAAATAGTTACAAAATCACTAACACTGTGGAGCTGGCACTAGGATGTGGTGCTACCATACTCAAATTACTAACTGCAAAAACAAAAGTGTAGAGCACACACACCTCATAAATACAAGGGCACAGGTCTATTACAAATACATTTTATTAGCAAAATGACACACAATACCTGCGCATTTCAGATGCTAGTGCATCTTTTCTCAAAGGTAAAACACCATTACTAAAGTGCCTCTTAAATACTCCATCAAGTGGGATTCAAAAGTTGTCATTAATTGATACTCCACTCCGATTGGTTTACACAACACATATCCAACCCACCCTAATAAGTACAATGAAAGAACACATCTAAAACCCATTTATATTCTCAAAAACAGTCTATAGCACATTATTAACATCAAAGAAACATACATATGTATAAATATATTTATATTGTACAACACCAGAACAAAAAAGAAGAAAAAAGGTTTACAAACTATGGGGAGGGGGAGAGGGAGAGGAGGAAAAACGGAGAGGAGGAAAAGGGAAAGGGATGGTATAAAAGGAGGACAACATGTTATTTCTTTTAAAATACAACACAGAATTTACAACTATAATTTACTATATATATATATATATATATATATATATATATATATATATATGTATTTAAACAGGTACCAACACAACTTAATAAAACACAGCATCCTGCATCTAACAAGTAAACCCCTTAAATATAAAGTGCAGCATCAAACATAATGTTTACCACTTGAAACTGAAATGTATTGCAAGTGATGGAAAAGATTAAGTTACTCTTTAGAGAACAAAGAGTAAGGTTTAAGTCCCACTCCAGAGTGTATCACTGTGTCCACTCAATAGTCAGAAGAATTTGGTACTATTAAAATATCATTCTCTTTAATTTGAATATTTTGCATACTAATGACTGGATTGAAAATATTTGGACAGAAACCCTGGGTAACAGCTTGAAAACTATGACTATTCATGATAAAATAATTAGAACACAACACTGGAAACAAGATTCAGGGGTACTAGCTGGTTGAAAAGCAGTATCACAGATTTTTTCCCTTGTGGCAACTATGTTCACTGCAACAGTGGGGTTAAAAGGAAATCCATAAGAAGTACATGGGGCAATAAAGAATATAATATCAAGTTTTATCACTTGCAATACAGATTTTGTAGTGTGCTGCATTTACTGTTCTTGTGACTTATACTATATTGGAGAAACTACAAGACCCTTGAAATTACGTATTCTGGAACATAAAAGTAACATTAGAAGAGGGATTTGAGATCCTGTAGCCAGACATTTTTAGAAAGACAACACCAAATATCATCTCTAAAGTTTTTTGGCATAAAAAATCTCATGAGCTTTCCAGAAGGGGAATAGAGAGACTGCCTTGTTAAGACGTGAGGCATGGTGGATTTTACATTTAAAACACATTTAAGCAGATATGGCTTAAATTAATATTTGAATTGGTCAGGTTTAGATTAAACAATAAAATTTAGTTTACTTCACCAGCTGGTCTATGCTGTAGATGATAAATGCATCATTAGAGATATATAAGATGGTACACTTTCTCATTATTTGTTTTCCCTACTGAATCAGTAAAATTTTAGCTTTTTGAACCCTTCCCTTCCCTCCACTCCCTTCTTCTTTTTTCTCCTGACATCTGTGAATGCAAATAGTTGAATATTCATTAGAGTTTTTATACTGCTACTGTCTTTATAGCATTTGGGCTATGCGCTTGATGTCACAGTTTATGGAATTCATACTATACTGTATAATAATGTTAATCTTGATCCTTAAAGGTTTTTAAAAGCAGGGGACTTCCTGATTGCTTATGGGGAGGTTTATTTTGACTGGGCTGCATGAGGTGTGGTTACCTGTGGTAATGTAAACACATTTGCATGTGCTCACCTACGGCTCAGCCCCTTTTCTTTATCACATGGCAAGGTTAACAGCCAGAGGGCTTTGGCATGTCTGCTAATGGTGGCGGTTAAATAAAACGCTCATGAGGCTGAACTCCGAGTTCGAAACTTTAACACAGCTCTGCTGAATTGGGGAAAAGGATGAATTTGAAGCTTTCTCAGTGGTATGAATGATTTTAGTTTCCCTTATCTAGAAATACTAAATTAATATAAGCCTTTATGTCTGTTTGAGGTTTAGTAACTGAAGTGACTTTCTGTTATGCCCACAGGGATACAGAGAGAAAAAGCAACAGGCAGGCTGAGAGTAAAATACTTTGATGGAGCTTTGAAAAAGTAATTATAATCATGCATTCATGTGTGGTTCCTGACAAAATTTACCCAGTACTATATCTTGAATTAAATTGATTTTCTTTTATAGAACATAATGATCACCGTTTGGAAGTATTGAAAAGATCATACCCTCACCCCCATGACAGGCGCTGCTGCGTTTTTCGATTTTATAATTGGGCTGATTTATGTATTCAGGTTAGTTCCACCTGTTCTAATGTTACATAAAAGTTTTGGTATGGAGTAGTACACATAGAATAATTTTGTAATGGATTATGGAGCCATAATAAGTATTATGTTATAACGTGTATATATATTTTTATTTTCAGAGAGCTCCAGTGTCTGATGAAGGAACATTTGTTCTGAAACATTAACTATGTTATGGAACATTTATATTTAAGAGATCCTATGAAATAAAAATATTCCACAAAGAAATATTCATTATTGGACTTTAAGTTGAGAAGGTGGCTGTTCTTTTGACTACTACTGATCCATTTTCACCTTATCCCTTACAAACACGTTTGACTCCTTGAGAAAGTATTTTGAATTATCAAAAGGAACCCTGGGAGACTATCTGGTTGACTTAGTAACAGTAATGGCACACAACAAACTATTTACAATAACAGCCAGTAGGAACAGGGAAGGTAAGGGTGGGGGACTGAACAAGTACAAAACAGTTGTGCAGGAGGGTGAAGGTGTGTGCAGTGGCAGAACAGGGTACAGCATCAAACACAGTGGAAGGGAAGGCATGTGAGGCAAAACAAGAAGGGGCCAAACAGAAATGTCCAGGTCCCTAATGTACGGATGGGCCACAGCATGGTGCCACGCCTCGACCCCTGGAACACAGCAACCTGACCAGCCTGGTCACTGCCTGCAGCAGCTGTCCCTGATGCCTGTAGAGTGGCTGCAGTGTCCTCCATACAGACCTATGGATGTGAGTCCTGCCAGCTGCAGAAATCCCTGATGCCTCCAATGACTGGGAACATGTGGCTGTACACCCTTGGACCTACAGTGGGGGACACAGACAACAGATACTAAGTGCCAAGTTCCACACTGGTCCCCACCCCATAAGTGTGCTGGAGGCAGCCACCACACAAATGGCCAGAGTCTGCCAGGCACACTGTACTCCTGCAACAGGTAGGCATACAGTGCCACATTGTGACTTTGCAATGTAACTCTGGAAGCATGTGGCCCACATGTGCATGCAGGGTGTGTGCAGAGGGCATGTGGCTATGCCCCACACAGCATACTCACATGCCAGCAGGCTGCACAAACATGGAGGCCCTGTCCAGACACCACTGGATCACCACAGGGTGCCCATGATGTGCATGATATGCACTCATGGTAGATGTACACGGTGCCAGGTGCACTGTGGCCCAAGCACATGCCACGATGCCCACACCCCACGTGTGTGGGCAACCAACAACATGATGACATGCATAATGGACCTGTAATGGCCAGCCAAGGGCACTGCCTGCCACCCGATACACACAGCAGTGGCATAACACAGACACTCACCTGCACCAGCATGTCCCATCCACGGGCACCGACAACAGCCCTAATAGCCTGGTCTCACCACAACTGCAGCCCACCACCTGCCTGCCAGCCCTGCAGGAAAACAAAAGCAGAGAATCCTGTGAGGAGACAGGAAGTGTGACATGCCCACCACTCCCAGCCACAGCACCGTGCCAGCATGTAATGAAGGCAACACCACACAGTGCCCCAGTGACAGTGCCCTGGCTGTGTGCAGCCACACACAGCTCCTGCCAGTGCCCACCATGTGTGAAGATATGCGCATGCAGTGCCAATGGCCATGGCAAACCACGCACAACACAGTGGCCCTGCTTCACCCAAGTTCCATTCGCACATGCCCACCTCCTGTGGCACGTGGGCACTGCCCATGCATGTATGTCCCATGTTGCTCACGTGTGTGTGTGTGTATTGTGTGACTGCGTGTATGTGACCACATGTGTGTAGTGGTGTGCAGTGAGGCGCCCCCACATCCCCATGCTGCCCCTGTGCATGCGTAGTAGTGTGAATTACCTGGGCTTGGCACCACATCCCTGCATGTTGGTCCTGTAGGCTCCACAGCCTGTCTGGGTCCCTACATTGCAGATCACTAACAGTGCCTACATTGCTTCCCAGTGTGACAACCCTGTCCTGTTCACCAGCTGCAGCAAGCCTGGCCACACTGTGGGCGATGGGTCTGTCAGGTCATCTGACCGAAATAGCTGCCCGTAAACCACAGCACCAGTGCCACAAAGTTGAGGGTTCCATCTCACCCCAGTTCATGGCCCTTGAGCCACTCCTTTGAGCACTTGGCATGATCACCCACAGTGTCAGCAGGGCAGGTGTTCACAGACAATGGTGCTGTTCTGTAATGGCACAGTCCCACCACATGTCGCGAATAGCCATTGTGCAACACCCCATGCATGGCATGGCAATGCACAATAGCTGCCAATAGCATGTCATCACTCCATACACACAGTGCTCTGCCAGGGCAGGAATGCAGGGTCAAATGGGTCATGGCTGGGTCATGCATCATTACTCACGCCAGATCAGCCATCTTGTGACTGGCAAGCAGTAACACGCACAGTGCAGTATCACCGTGCACTTGCGGTGTTGCGCTGTACTCCACAGGTGTGCATTAACACCCCATTGTGCGATTAACGCACACAACGTGACAAGCGGCACCATGGTCATCATGCATGTGGACATGGATGCGCGGCTAGATGTGATCATGTGATCAGTGATGCGGGACTGTTGGTGCTATGCGGTCAAGCCACTAACCTGGCATCACGCATGCATGACACTGCACCGTGACAGTTTCAGTATATTCAGGAACTGCCCTATGTCCACATGCGCTGGATATGCATCGTATGGAGATGGGCTCAATGCAGCATATTCGCCATGCTGGTTGGGATGAGTTGGAACAATTATGCAATTCACAGACATTGCTCCTAAATCAGCTCATTGCTGAATTTAGGGCATCTCACCTGTTAGCATCTCACTACAGATGCTCCCAACCTCATTGCATGCCCTGAGCCATAAATGCTCTGGAATGAGCCCCACAGAGCTCAGGTGACTGAGAGAAATTGCATCCTTGAAGGTAGGTTTGTTTACATTCTTCCAAGGGCAGTGTGGCAGCACAAGAGGACAGTGTGAGGCCTAGGACATACAGCCATGGACCAGGCCTGTTCCTGGTCAACAGACATATCTAGGTGAGTGCCCCACAGTGTCCTAGGTCTATATTAGGTCCGGCTTGGGGAGGATGTTGCTGGTGGGTGGTGCAGCATGGCATCACAGAATGCTGATGTGTGTTGCAGTCCTTTTCACCATCTGGTGGTACATGTCAAGTAACACGGTCACATGTGCAGGACATTGCAGCGACATGTACAGCTGCTACAGGGCTGGAACTGCCAATGCCCAGCTGTCACTGACAGTCCCAGATTCTGTTCCAGGAATGCACGGCAGGCAGGTGTGTGGTCTGCAGGCAGGGTGCTATGATCCTGCAGCAGCCAGATGCCATGCCTACACATATCGGAGCTACCTGTGCTGTGCTGATGGCTGCATATTCTCCCCACAGAAGCCAACATGTCTAGAAAGGACACAGCTGCTGGAACAGATGTCCAAATTTCACTGGTGATGAGCATAGGGCGCTAATTGAGGCATACCTGCTGCTCAAGGACATTCTGTCTGGCAGGGTGGCAGCCATCAGCTGCAGGATGAGGGCTGGCAGGCTGTGACATGGCATGTCAATACCGTCGGGAAAATTTAACAGGATGCCACAGGAGTGCAGAAAGCACCTGAATGACAAGAAGAGGAGAGCCAAGGAGAAGGTGGCACACATAGAGGCCTCCTGAGTGGGACAGGGGTGGGCCACACACAGGTGTGCACCTCACACCCACGGAGGAGCTGCTGGTGGACAACATGGGCGGGCAGCTGTGCAGGGTTTTCCTGGAGGGGCTTCCAGACGGGTAGCAGTCCATCACAGCACTGTGAGTATACATGCCCAGGACACGTGCCTGTCTTCGTGTGTGCTATATGTACCCTGACAGCCCGCTGTGTGTGAACATCTGACCATATGCCTGTGTGCACCAACCATGGTTGTGCATGCCCTACTGGTGGACTGTATTGTGCAGTTGTATGATAGGCTGGGCATGTGGTGGTGGTGGGGGCCACCCGTGGTGTTGTGTTCTGCTGCACACCAGTGCTGCCATCCCAGTGTGTGTGGTGGCCAGGGTGTTGTCACAATCCCACACATCAACAAGGGGCATGTACAGGCACTGGGCCTGTCCAGCTATAGCCAGTGAATGGCTGCATTGGCGGAATGGGTGTTGTCCTTCCTCAGCAGGGCATGTCAGGTGCAACACTGGCACATGTGTATCTCCAACTGTACATGCCTGTCTGAACACTACTGTCACCCATGTTTGTAACCAGGTATCCCTTCTTTCTGCTGCAGCTCCATCACACATCATGAGTGCTGCCGTGTCTGATGCACTGCAGAGTGCCATTGCGAGGATGATGCGGTCCATCTCACCAGGGAGCAGCCAGGTAGGGGGATGGTGCTGTCCTGGCCCATCACACACCACAGCTGCCCTGGATGTATCACCTGTGGTGGCAGGGCCTTCCAACACCTTGGCAAGTGGTGCCATGGCTGGCGAGCATGATGCCACTTGGTTGGAGGGTTCCTGGGTTTGGCTGATGATGACCCAGGGACGCGGTGGACCTCGCGAAGCCTAGCTGGTGTTGGCATCTGGTCACAGGGGGCATACAGCGATGTTGATGATCCTGACCCCACAGAACTTTGGGGGTCACGGCCAACAGTGGGGTGCACATGCACAGGTGCATGCACAGGTGGCACCAGCAGGTGGTGGCAGTACTGCAGCCCCTGGCACACCAGGGGCCCACACAGCTGCCCACAGTGGTGGTTGCTGTGGGTTCTGTGCCTGGTGCTACTGTGGTGGTGGTGGGGACTACCAGCATGGGTCAGCAAGTGCTGTGGTTCCACCTCAGGTGGCAGTGGCCCATGATGCAGCCGTATCTGGACACACAGCAGCTGCTGGTCCAATCCCCACCCATATGCTGGCCTGCTGGATGTGTCCACCTACAGTGGATCGCAGCTGCAGGTCGGCACATCACCAACCCATTGGTGCCGACCCGTGAGCCTTCACCTGCCAATGAGTTTGAGGGCTATGCACACCTCCTGCAGGCCACCATGGAGGCAGGCATCCCTACGGTGGAGATCAGGGGCCTTAGGATGCTGCTGGCCATTGAACATGAGTCGTCGGCGCATGGCATGCCCAGATGTTGGCAGAGGCATGCCTGATTGCAGGTGGGCATGACTGCAGCTCTGGAGCGATTCTGCATGCTGCTGAGGTGGCATGTGCAACCAGTGTACCACCTGGCCACTGGGCCTCCAGCTGAACCCCCAGGAGTGCCCCATGCATGCCCAGGCATCAAGTCAGGTGGACCCATTGCTGCTGACACTGTCACCACACCTCTCCATCCCCATCATCCCCATATCTATGGATCATGGGGCCAACACACCATTGAGCACCCATTCACGGTCTTGCTGCAGTACCCTCCAGGGTGTTGGCTACCCCCGTGGCAGTGGTGCTACATCAGCAACCAATGGTTGTGGGCGTGGCTTCCCACATGTTCTGTGCTGGCTGTGGTGCTTCCCACTGATGCCTGGGTAACAGCTCACATGGCCCCGTCACCTGCACCCTTGCGGCCTACTCACTTGGCTACCTGTGCCTGAGGTGGCGTGGTGGCATGCATCTGCCGCAGTCGTTGCCTGTGTGGGTCACCTGTGCAGTGCTACATGCATGTCCGGGTGCATCATTGTTGTGCTGTGTGGCATGGGTGTGATGAGTGCGGTCCTGTGTCTGCTGTGCACATGTGCGGCAGCATGACACTGATTCATGCCATCCCTGGCACATACACTGTAGCCCCTGGACATGTTGATCCTGCTGTGCATGCATATGTGTGTGTGTGTGTGCATGTAGCATTGTTGCCCTCACAGGTGTGCTACACTGCAGCACTGTTGCGGTTTAGTGCCCTGTGGTGAATCTGGGTGATTGTGTGTGTGTGTGTGTGTGTGTGTGTGTGTGGTGGTGTGCCAGCCATGTATTACCCACCTGTGCTACTCACCTGTGGTCCCTGAAGTGCTCCTCCACGATGTTATCCCTGTGCCACTGGGCCTGGCGACCAGCCGTGAGTCTCAGATAGCAGTGGTGCTCCATTACGATGCCCTGGACCACTGCATCCTCGTCCCCTCCTCAGCCTCCTCCCGGAACTGTTGCCCTCCTCAGCTTGGACAGCTGTTCCACGGTCAATGGCCATGTTGTGCAGTGTATAAAGGCCAGGAATATGCCACAGCTTCTCTGGATTATACTGTGGGGCACCACCAGACCCATCCAGACACTGAAGCGCATCTTGAGCATACCAAAGACACGCTCAATGATGGTGCAGATAGCGATGTGCCTCATTGTACTGCTCTTCGCCCCGTTCTAGGTTGGCGGAAGGTGTCAATAGCCAGGGTTGGAGGGTACACAGCATCACCTGTGGTGGGCAAGGGATGGCCATTACTCCACTGCATACCTGTGCATTATGCCCTCCCCTGCACCATGGCGCACTGCTGTGACTGCCAACTGTACACCCTGGTCCGTGTGTTGACGTTCCTGGCCACCCACATTGCCCTCCCAACTGCTACAGCCCAGCTATGCTGCACATGGCTGCCCATACCTGCCTGTGCATGCAGCCATGGTTGCCACACATGTTCCGTCCCCATTGGCTATCCATGGCTACCGGTGGGCGACCATGTATAGCTGCATGTGGTGTGTTCTGCCCTGCCACTATGCCAGCTGTTGCACTGCACCCCACCCTCCATGCTTTGCTGTTCGCTGCACTGTCCCCTGTGTGTGCAGTTCCAGCACTGGTCCTCCTCCATTGTCCCGCCTGTGCACATCCCCTGTGCATTTTGTATCATGCCACATGCACACTGCTCCTCTTCCTTCCTGTGCTGCACCATGGTGGCCTGTTCATGGGTAGTTCTGCTTGCCCCACCCATCTACAAGTTGGCTGTTGGGTATGTTCCCCATCTCAAACCAGCGGCAAAGGATGGACTGGTGCCATATGAAGGCATCATGTGTACTCCCAGGGTGTGTTGCACAGGCATTTCTTATGCACACGTGGCATTGCATACCAGTTGAGTGAGTGGTAGCCCTTGCGGTTGACATATGTCATTGCATCCTCGCCAGGTGGTGTGTGGATTGCCACATGGGTGCAGTCAATGGCCCCTATGATGCCTGGCATGTGTGCCACCCTGTGGAGCTTCTGCATGGCTTCTGTCCACTCTGCCTGTGTGCTTGGGAAATGAATGAATTTTGAAGCATGTGGGAGCAGTGCAGTGGGAACTGTGAGGAGACAGGACATGGATGGCTGGGATATGCCAGTGGTGTCTCCAGCTGGCCTCTGGAAGGTTTCTGTGGTGAGCAGGCACATTACTGTTGTCACCTTGGTCTCCACTGATATGGCATGATCTCTTCCAGTGGGTGCCTGCATTTCATCATGGCACACCTCACAGAGCTGCCTCCAGAATAGCCCTGTTCAGGCAGTATTGACCCAGTGTCCGTCAGCTGTTCAGATGTCAGTCTGGCATGATACCACTGTGGGGTTGGCTGCTTATGATGTCTTCTGCCACCACAGTGCTAGTTCACCCATCTGCTCATCCCCATTAACATGCCCACCATCAGGAATGGTGCTCCATCCATTCTTCACTACTGCTGCTGCTATACTGCTTGCTGCTGCTATCCTATAGTCAGCCTGCTGGGGCTTGTTATAAGCCTACTTCTTTTATATTTATGTCCTCATGGCACATTTGTTACTTATGCTGTGGATGCGCCTTTTTTGCACATCGTTTGCTCTGTGAATGGCTCTGTGCTGTATATGCAGTTACATGCCAATTCATGTTGCACTGCATATCATTACTTTCAGTCCTCCGGTGCATCCTGTTTGGTGCAGTGCATCCAGATTGCACCAGGGCATCTATGCTGTCTGTGAATAGCTACATGGCACATTTCTGGGTTGCACCGCTCATCTCATTTGTGCCCAACACATCTGCTTTGTGAATCCTGCCCATAGAATCAAGTGCTGATTCAGTCAAGACCAGACAAGAGGTCAGTCTAGAAATGCTCTAAACATCCTCTTCTGCCACACATGGCCTAGCCCAGTGTTCCTTTGCCTACAAAGCACCAGGTTGGCTCAATGATCACCCCTTGATATAGTTACTGAACCTAAGCTCGGACCCTTTAAGCATAAACTCCTCCAACACCTGACTGCACTAAGTATTTGTGACTGCCAGCCTTGATTTACTTTACCTCCCTTTCTCATCCCCATCTACTCCCACCCCCTTTCCAGCCCTATGTTTCCTTATTTCCTCCCTCTCTGTCCACATCACTTAACAACTACTCCCCTTCCCAACTCTTACCTTCCCTACCACCTACCCCCTCTACCTCCCATCCACCCCTCAATCTCCTTTGCTACCTCCTGACAAAGTCAGCTGTTGGCTGCTCACTACTAAATGCCTCATCACCTTCTAACCCTGGATCCACCTGTCAATCCTAGCTGTCGTAACAAAAATGTTATTCTGTATATAAATGTACTTTAATATTATAATATTCTTTGTCTCTGTTTATAAATGGCCTATTTGTACCTGTATATTGTACCTGTCATGACGTGGAACCTTTGTAATTGAAACACCAGTTAGATATGATTCAGAGCCAGCAGGGCAGAGCTTACAAGAATCAGCTCAAGGCACTGATCATGTACCCACTGGAGGCCAGACAAAAGATTGGAGATATGATAGAGACCTTCGAGTTCCTGTAAAGAATAAACAAGGTAAACTGCAGGAACTATTTAGCATAAAGCAGCGGATCAAGAACAAGGAGTGGAAACTGATGGGGGTGGTATTCAAGAGGGAAGTGAGAACGTTTTATTTTACAGAAAGGTGGTGGAGATATGGAACAATCTGCCAGCTGATGTGGGCGCCAAAACTATCAATGGTTTCAGACATGGTTGGGACAAGGTGATGGGCTTAGTGGTTGCTCAGGGCGATAACGGTGGGCAGGGAGCATGGGGGTGGATAGTGTGAGGTTAGAACCCTGTATGGACAAGAGGTCCTGGGTTTGTTAAGGTTTATGGGCAGATTGGATGGACCAGTGGTCCTTTTCTACTGTCATTGTCTGTGTTTCCATGTAACAGAGAAGCTTAACACAAGTTAATATTACAGTGAATTACCTTTAAATTGAAAGCGAATAAGAGACAAAATGCAGAATGTGGATGCATACAGAAAGGATTTTCTAGAAATCAGAAAAACAGTGGTTAAGTGGACTAAAGGCAGCAAACTACATGAAAGGGACTGAGCAGCAGGCTAGCAATGAGCACACACAGACAGTAGAAGGTTGTAGTGCAAAATTAGGCAACAATGAAACAGACTGCAATAAATGCAAGCAGTAAGCAAGCTAATAAAATAAGCAGTCACAAATATGGAGGGCACAAACCTGTATGTAGGATATAGCCAGAAAGGGTAAAGCTGAGGTGCAAACAGTGTGATATGTAAAAGTAAAGCAACAGTCACCATAGATGGAGGATTGTTGGGAAGAAACTAATGCCCTTAGAACACCAGGGAGTGAAGGAAGCATAGGGATAGGAGTCAGTGGAGCAGAATGGCTGGCTGACTGAAGACCTCAGGCTAACTCAGGCTGACTCCTTGATGTCCTTTGTGCTTGGTCCTTTGCATGGAGAGCCGCAGCAGGGGCGTTAATGGAGCTCAGTTGAAGAAGAGCAACGGTCCTGCCACTGGGTCTCCTGATTAGAGGAGATGCTGCAGAGATTAGAAGGCAGCGGGGAGGGGCCTCAAGGTGCTGGTCAATGCAATGACAGAGGGAGGGGACAAGAGAAGGCAGACAGTCCCTTACTCACTTCTGCAGCTGCGATGAAGACATCCATGTCTGTAGAAAGTTATCAGGTTCAGGTGCACTTTGAAATTCGTTCTGTGTGTAGTGGTCCTCCCTGACTCTCCGATTTGAGTGGTGATGCTACAGACATTAGAAAGCAGCCAGGGGCTCTGATGTGCCGCTGGCACTCTGACGGCAGGAGGGGGGCAAGAGATGGCAGACAGTCCCCCACTCACTCCTGTAGCTGCAGTGAAGAAGTCTGTGGATGTAGTGAAGCTGCCAGTCTCAGATGCCCTTTGAAAATCTCACTGTGAGTGCTGGTCCTGCTACTGACTTTTCCAATTGGAGGAGATGCTGCAGGATCAGAAAGCAATAGTGGGGCTCTGAGGTGCAGCTGGTGCTCCAGCAGGGAGGAGACAAGAAATGGCAGACAGTGTCTCATTAGTGCTATGGTTGTGATGAAGAAGTCTGTGACTTTGGTGAAGTTACCAGTCTCTGGTGTGCTTTGAAAGTCACATTGTGTGTGTTAGTCCCACCCGTCTCTCCAGATTGGAATGTCTCAGCACTTCCAAAAGATGAAAAATTAGTACCAAATCAAAACACTGCATACTTGAAACTTTCATAGATCCCAGGTTTGAGGTTTTGTATCTTCCAGAAAGAGATAATATAGTGCACTACAAATTTCTGTTGTTAGTAAGCTGCAGCAGTTACAGGAGTCAAACACAGACACACACACACACAGTAGCTTCTCATCTCCACAACATGCAGGTCCATGTTCACAAACAGATACAGGACAGCAAAAGTCTCCAAACATGAGCAGTAGTTCTTCCACAACTCCCAGTTCCACTCCTAGTAGGAAGCTAAATCTGTGGCAAAACCTTTCATGAATCATTGCCATACCAGTTTACACTGATTCTTCTAGGCATTCTCTGTCAATCATGGCAGACCATTTCCTGCAAGAACCCTTAGTCCTACTGATACATGTCCTTTTGAATACTGGAATCGAAAAAATTAATATGGCTGGAGCTGTATAATGAAACCTTCAAATATCATGGTAAGAGTTACCTGCAAGAACTGTTTATTCCTAGGGATACATGTCCTTTTGAATACTGAGGATTGAAAAAATTAATATGATCAGAGCTGTATAATGAAGACTTTAAAGGTGACTTGCAAAGCCATGCAGCCCACTCCGTCCCCATACCTTCCAATACTGCTGCGGGAGTCCGGGCTGCTATCATCGTATTTTTTAATGCCAAGATTAAATTTCAGTAAAGTGCTGAAACTTACGGAAGCACGGAGCAGGTCCTGATCGAGTGGGTGCAAGTGCTCATGCGTATTACACCCATTTAGTGATCAGTGTCAAACACCACTGCTCTTACTGTAGCAGCAGTGCGGTAGTTTATCATGCTTATTTTATTGCTTCCACAGGGTCTTGATGCTCCAAATACTTACAGCAACACCTGGACAGTGAGGAATCTTACAGCAGTCATACATTACACATTCCAAAACAAATGAAACAGGTACATGGGGAACAGCATGTCCTGATGCAATAAATCATACCAACATGACAGGGGTCCTAGGTAAAGAAAATAAAAGATAGACTCATGGCTGTTCCACAGAAGATCATAGCAGTTAGCACAGTGTACATCAGTGGGTTAATATGATGCATTATCTAGATGAGTTAGCTAGGCTTGGAGGAGGGGTTGGCATTGGGGATATGATGTTGGGGATTTGTAGTAGGACTTTATCAGACCTTGCCTTGTGCTGTGTATTTGTGTAGTTCTGCTACTATGGACCATTATTGATCACATCCACAAAACACTTTCCTCAGTTCTGTCCAGTGCCAAACTGCTTTGTAGATAGAGCCCAAAGTCAGAAATATTTTTTACAGGTAAAGTTAAAGAGCTGGTGACTCATTCAGGAGAACTTTGAAAAACTAATATTTAGACACAGTCCAGCTTTTATGTCCCATTAGTGCTGTATTCCTCCTCCTCATTATTTATTACTGAGGTCATTTGTATGAAAACAGGATCTTTGCTCCTGAAGAGTTTTGTCTATTCCTGCTGCTGTCTCCCTCCCTGAAGTCATAGAGCACTGCTTGTGACATCACAGTTACTCCCATGGCAACAGATTGTGATGTCACACCAAGGGATTATGACTTGAAATAGGGAGTAAAGGAACACTAAGAGATAAAGATCATACATTTATGCAAATTTACTAGTAATAAATAATGAGGAGAAATATATAAAATATAAATGGAATGCAGGCAGAATTGTACATAATTATTATGCTCTTTAAAGTTTTCTTTGAGGCGTCAGTAGCTCTTTAATGATCAGATTCTCAGTTCAGAAAGTCTCCCCTTCCTGATATATACAATAGCTTACTTGCCCTGAAATGTACTGTGCCAAGAAGTTTCATTTATTTCTGGCTCTATCTAGAGAAAAAACGTTTGTAATTTTGTTTGAAGCAGTTGACAGCCAAAACAGACCTAGTTCTGAGTATACAGACACGCTTCCACACAAGTATGTTGCGTGACCTCACTAACTGGACAGCGTGGGACGCACTCCATAGACGTTAATGGGGACCATTTTAAAAGCATTCTGCACTACCAGCTTTACAGTTTTGTGCATAGAGAACCACTAGTTGCAACTGAGCATAAATGAAGGGAAACGCAGACAGTGCCCTTAAAATATCACATGCCATCTGCTGCAGCTATATTAAATGTTACGTGAGTCATTACATAGTGGAAACCACTTTTGTTTATATAAAACCACATTTTACTTATATAGAAAATGATGCATTGTCTTAGAAAGTTGTACATATTATTGCAGTTTGCCAGCAAGAATGATTGGTGTTTTTTTACTTTAAATGTCTAATGACTGACTGTGCCTAAACATAAGATGCACCAATTCCATGTGCTGTGGCTATAGTACATTGACTTTGTTGTTTATAGAAAGTCTGAAACATAGCAACTTTCAGGTTACTTATTGAAAAGCAACACTAGTGGAGTTCTGGTGATGTCACAGGTCTAATGGCCTTGATCATTGAGCTCCGAGGCCTGGGCAAAAAATCAATAAAATAAGATCTTGAACATACTGTAGACCAGAGATTTCAAGTGATTAAGAGTCTTAAGTCACGGCGAACAAACTGAGGCAAGAAGCACCAAACTCAGGCAGCAAAGTTACAGAACCTGATAGAAAATGATGGTAACATGGACCCAACACGCCACGCCCTGTTGTACCCTCCTGCCCGAGAATGGAGATCCAAGGTAAATTAGAAGATCAAGAAAAAGGGTGTGGTAGAAAAACTTCTGCATCCATGGTGTGCCGGAAGATATGGAGAAATCGCATAATTTGATGGAGAACTTTATAACATACATCTTCAGGGACATTATAATAATACCAACCTCCATGGCGCTACCTATAGAAGGCCCATCGATCTTTAGTACAGAAACTGAAGGATCAGCAGGTTTGCCTAAGGTCCATTATTATTCTCATGTTGGAGTATCTCAAGTGACAATTAATTCTCCAGACTGTCTGGCACATGAAAGACCTTAATATCGATGGTCAACAGAGTTTTTCGACCAAGGATTTCTTGGTATCCTCAATGAAAGCGCAAAAGTGAGGAACATTATTAAGCAAGCAAAGCAAAAAATATTCAAATTCAGATGTATTACCCAGCAAAATTGCGCATTTGTGTGAATTCAGCAGGCAGATCTCTGAATCCTGTGAGAGGCAGCTCCCACTCCATAAAAATAGGCCTCTCATGTCCGGAGCTGGGGATGGAAGCACTGGAACACCATTTGAGCTTGTCAGCATGGTGCAAAGCAGGACAACCTGCCGAGCAAATCTATCATTGGAAACATGGCCTACTCATCTCCTGGATGACCTGAAGAAATTTTTGGAGCAAGAGCTATGTGACATGAATAACTCATTGACCCGTGATGAGGTCTTGGCAGCGGGTAACTCGCATTGAGGACTTCAAGTGCAGGTATTGTCCTTTCACCTACCAAGCTACTGATGTTTTCCCGACTTGGGGTATCGTTAGAATCATTTCTAAAATCAGCACCCAGACTGATATAGTGCATAGCTAGCAGCCCATAAAATATAATAGAGTGACATAAACTTTAAATCTAGTGCTTAACATAGGTTACTTTACATAGCGGAGATCTGTCGGACCAATTACGGTCAATTGGTCATTGCTCTGGGGTGCCTATTATGTTGGGGCACAACTGAAACATTTAAAAGTAGGACTGAATCATGGACTTCCTCTTTATTTGAACTTGATATATGAATGCACAGATAATGGGACATGTATAATAGACAATAGCCTGACCACCAGTATCTGAGTAAAGATGGTTTCTTTGCATTGCTTTTGTCCTCTTTTCTCCTCTCCCCTTGGGTGGGAGGAACAAGCAGTTAATGACATTTAAAATAGACGCTGGCAATGACAAATCTCTGGCAGTGGGGGAGAGAGGTGGAATAGCGCTTATGAATGGTGGCAATCTAGCATATGCCCAGGTGGTGTCCCTACTTGCAATCGTTTCTTTTTGGGACTTCTCCCCACCAAGAGACCTGAACTTGCCTGGGGCTCAGGGGTCATATACAGAAATGGCCAAGCCTGGATTTGCCTGGGGCTCCCAGGTGCATGATGGAGCCTCCTTTCGCTCACCACTGCCCTGCATGGCAGTGAGGCCTTTACTTTAAGCCACAGCTTGACCATGAGACCCAGTGATTACTACTGATTCAGTCACCTAACTGGTCAGGCTCACAAAGATTGTGAGCATAGTGGCGGATGTTACCTGCACTGGAACATCATGGTGGACTTTCTCTTTAAACACCTTGAAGCACACAGACAATAGTGTACATAAATGGGTTGAATTTGCAGTTAGGCACTGCACCAGTTGTGCATCGCAGACTAGTATTAGTTTATAACTAAATGTTCTTTGATATAAAGTTGCACCTGTTGTGCTTAATGACTTTTGATGTTTACACATAACTTAAGTTGGCAATGTTCAAACTGGGATATATTTGTGTGTAGTGCATTTGGGAAAGTATGGTGATCTGAAGGGTACTGGACTATTTGACAGTCTTGGGGATATAGGAAATAACTCTTTAAATTCGGCCCAATCATGGGAACCCCTAAAAATAGCCACCCTGAATGTCCAGGGTCTAAATTCACCCATTAAGAGGACAAAATGTTACCATATCTAAATCACCTACAGACAGATGTTGGGTTTATACAAGAAACAAGACTATCAGAAGCAGAACATGCTAAATTGCATAGATTATGGGTGGGAGAATAATATTGGCCTCACACCCTTCAGCAAAGCATAGAGGGTGGCAATACTTATAAAGAGAAATTTACCCTCAAGATCACATCTTTTGAAGGTGCAGAACAGGGTAGACTAGTTATAGTTACAGGGATACTATATTCATGGCAGATACATTTTATCAACATATACACCCCTGAACCAGGATTCCCCATCATTTTCATAGTCTTCTAAAAATAGCAGCATTGGGTGAAATGCAGCTTATCCTAGAGGAGACTTCAACTGTGTTATCGACCCCTCAGGGACCACTCCTCCCAATCTATGACAACGAATAAACAGACAGGGAGGATGGATCGAGCAGGCCTGGTGGAGATGGCACTTAGGGATATTTGGAGAATTCCACAAAGGAATAAGATTACACCTTTACTCCAATCCATAAATCCTACTTGAGAATCGATTATTTTTATGCAGTAATAGCCACCTTTCTAACTTCACCAAATGTGTAATTCACCCCAAGTTTATGTCCGATCACTCAGCGGTTAGCCTCAAGTTTCATTTGGGGGTTGGACAAAAGTAACATTCTGGAGGATTAATACCTCCCTACTAAACAAGGAGGACTTTCATCACGACATACAAAGCTGGATTACGGACTGCCACCAAAATAACTTAAATAAGGGTACTAAACTTAGATGGGTTTGGGATGCTCTAAAAGCAAATCTGCGAGGAGTAATCATTGCTCACTCTTCCTGTTTAAAAAACAAAGTGTGGAACAAAAATCAAAGTTGGAACATGAGTTTACTCACTCTAGAACAACAACATAAAGTCGGGCTCCCAGGGACCCTGCAGAAGGTACAAGAGCTTACTAAAAAATTACAGACATTATGGGATAACAAAACAGAGGACAACTCCATTACACTAACCAGAGATATTATGAATTTGGTAACGTGCTAGCCATCTACTGGTATTTAGACTCCAGAAGCGGCAGGTGGAGAAGTTGGTGAGATCCTCAAGGTACCAGAGGCATGGAGCAAAAGACAATCTATTCCCAGTGGAAATAGCAGAGCTTTCCACACCTATTACAGTGTTTTGTCTGCTCAACAGACTTAGAAACCCCAAACATAGAAGAAATAGTGGAATTTTTGCAGGGATGACCCTTCCCAAGTTAACAGATACACAAAGTGCAGCACTGGGCGCACCTATAACCCCATTAGAGGTCTCCCAAACCATCTTGAGTATGGCAACTGGGAAATTCCCAGAACCATACAGTTTTAATGTGGAGTTCTTCAGACCATTTAGGGATCAGCTCGCCCTTTGCTAGTCCAGGTTTTCAGCTCCTGTCGGGAAGAGGGTGATTTACCAGACTTTCAGCAAACCGCATTCATAACAGTTATCCCAAAACCCGACACACCACAGGATAGCTATGGGTCATACGCCCTATATCTCTACTGAATGTAAATTCAAAGATACTAACCAAAATTTTAGTGAATAGAGTCAACAAGTTTATATTAGACCTAATTTAAGACAGTATTCAACGCCACCTAAACACAGTACATTATGGTACCAGCAGAAGAAAGAAACCCAGACTGCCACAACAATCGATGCAGAAAAGGCATTTGACCACCTGGAATGGGAATTCCTGTTTCTGACCTTACAGAAATATGGATTCAGGCACCACTTCCTTACTTGGTTGAGATATCTCTACCGAGCCCCAATGGCTAGAGTGAAGGTTAATGGAACAGCATTAGTACCCCTCTCAGTTAGGCGTGGAACAAGATAAGGATGCCCTCTGTCCCCAATTCTTTTTGTTTTAGGCATTGAACCCTTGGCAGCTTATCAGATCACATCCAGAACTGATGGGAATCTGGGTGGGGTGAAGAAAATCACATCTTGTTATATGTGGATGACACTATTTTATACCTAAGGGACCCCCACTCACATTCTCCTGTCTGTACCAGATTTTACAAAGATATACCCATATCTTGGGTTTTAAAACAAACGAAGGAAAACAGAGGTGGTCTTGATTAGTGGCACTAAGACACCAGAATTGACAAATTTAATACTGTTTAAATAAGCAACCACATCTATTCGTTATTTGAAGGTTTATGTCCCAATACAACTGAGTAAGTTATATCCACTAAATTATGAGGCCCTGTTGAAAAATGTACAAATGGACTTAAAAGTTGGAGATTCTCCCCTTTCCCTTATGGGTAGAATTGATACAGTGAGAATGAAAATTTTACCCCGTTTTTAGTTTTATTCACGAACATAGAATGTGCCAGCAGAAACAGACCACCGGTCTGTTTAAGCCTGCTCGAGGATGCAGCCAACACCCCTAGTTTGCAGCTGCCCCAACCACCCTCACTTTTGTCATCCCACTGCCAACCCCACCCACTCTCCCTGTTCCCTGTCCCATGCCCTTTGAAGCTGTTCACAGATTTACATGATACCACCCATTCTGGTAGGGTGTTCCATTTGCTACCACCCTCTCTGTGAAATTGAGTCTCCTCATCTCCTCCCAAATATTTCCCCCTTGATTCTTAGTCCATGCCCCTGGTGACCCTCCCCTCCTTAACCCAAAGACCCCATCTGCCCCATCCTTATTGATTCCCTCAGATACTTGAATGTCTCTATCATGTCCCCCTGTCCCTTCTATCCTCCAGGGTGTACATATTGAGGTCTCCCAGCCTGCTGTCATAGTCTCTCCTCCATTCCACATATCATCTTTGTTGCCCTCCTCTGCATGCCCTCCAGCAGCCTGATAACACGCTTTAGGTATGGCCTCCAAAACTGCATACAATACTCCAAGTGTGGCCTTACCAGCGATCTGTGAAGGCAGATCACCTCACTTACCGCCTGGATGAAAACCCCTCGCTATGCACCCCAGCATTTTGTTCGCTTTTGCAGCCGGCTCTCCTGCACTGGGCAGTGTTGTTCATGGTCCCCGTTATCATTACCCCAAGGTCCTTCTCCTCCTCTGTGATCCCCAGCTTAACCCCCAGTCAGTATTCTCTCCTTGGGTTCTTCACACCAAAATGCATAACCTTACACTTCTTTGCACTGAACCCCAGCTGCCACATTTCTGACCCACCTCTAGCTTGCTTAGGTCCCCCTGCAGCTGCTTCCACCCTCCTCTCCATCCACCACTGCTCTAATTTTGGTGTCATCAGCAAATAGACTTACCTTGCTCACAACTCAATGTCCAGTGTCTGATATGAAGAGACCAAACAATACTGGCCCCAACACAGAGCCTGTGGCACCACACTCATCATCGGCCTTGGGTTGAGAGCTCCTCTGTCACTAGTACCTGTTGCAGCCTCCACTCCAGCCAGCTTGTAATCCAGTTTATCATTTTCCCCTACTCCTACACCAGTTGCTTCCCTCCAAGCCACCCATGAGGCAATTGAATTAAGCCTTGCTGAAGTCCAAGTAAAGAACATCTACCGCATGACCCATATCCAGTTCACCTGTCACCCAGTCATAATATTGTATTAGGTTGGTCTGATAAGACTTCCCTGAAACAAACCCATGCTGCCTCATATCCTAGAGGCCATTGTCCTCCAGGTACGACACCAGTCTTTCCTTTAGTATCGTTTCCATGAGTTTGCACACTATGGAGGTGAGACTTACGGACAACAATTACCCGTTCATCCCTTGGCCGCTCTTGTGTAATGGCACTACATGTGCCATCTTCCAGTCAGTGGCACACATCTCGACTCCAGCCAGTGGCTCCGCCAACACCTCTGCCATCTCCCTTAGCACCTCAGTGGATACCATCCAGCCCTGGTGCCTTGTCTACCTTCAGTGCCTTCCTTTCAGGTCTTTCCTCTCAAAATACCCAGGTCTGACTGGGCACAGTTAAATAAGGCACTGCATCAGTTTATATGTTGGGGTAGCAAGCTAGAATACGGTGGGTGGACCTACAGAGGCCCAAGGAGAATGGGGTGTAACCTGCCCAACCTGAGATATACAGTATTTTCAAATGGCGCAGATCACCCTTGGATCTCACTACTGAAGCAAGACTTAGAGAATATCTGGGTATCACAAGAACTGAAAGAAGGACAGGGCCCCCATCCAAGGAAGGTTTCAAGGTAGCACAGATATCCTACCATGAATGTATCCAACCCATGGACTAAACAACTCTATAGGACTTGGACTCAAGTTAAAAATGAATTAAAGATTGAAGGTTCCTTACTACCAAAACTCAAATTATTGTACTAAGTTCCAACCTTCTAAGTTAGACATTAGTTTTCACAGGTGGAGACTACTTGGTTTAAAATACTTCTCCCAATTTATTGGCCAGGGAGCTATTAAATCCTTAGCCCAAATGGCAACTAAATTCATTTTCTGATGGACAGATTTCTTTCACTACCTTCAGGTAACTTTGTTTGCTAGGACAGGGCTCATACTTTCAAGAGGTACAACGAGCCATCATCATTATCCCAGATAATATATCGAACAGCAGAAGGCCTAATCCCAAATAAATTTATTTCTTAGCTTACCCAGGTTTATATACAGAACACACAAAGGTCCCCGGCCTATCTGGAGGCATGGAAGAAAAATTGGGTATTCATCTTGAGCCCAAGGAATGGAACTCAGTTTGATCTGGTGTCTTTTGCACATCAGCATCGAACAGCTGGAAGGAATTCTGATGGAAAGTATTGTTCCACTACTTTTTACCCCCACTACACAAAACACTACTCCATACAAGGTTCAGATAAATGTTGGTGTGGATGGTGGGGGATAGGTACTCACTATCATATTTTTGGGACTGTCCTACCATCCGCCCATTTTGGTCAGACTTGGGTCCCAGGTTTAAAAAACTAGCCAATATGACAGCAGATCCTGATTTTACACACCTTATATTGGGAATGCCTCCTAGAAAGAAAAGTAACAATAGATGGAGATTCTTCTTAGGTATTCTCCTTGCAGCCACAGGAAAGGCTATAACAAAGAAATGGCTATTAGTAGAACCACCAACATTGGCAGAATGGATTGTTCAGGTAAAACAAATATATCGGATGGAGAAAATAACATCTGATCCTAAAATACAGTCTGAAAAATTAGAGGCACCTGGCTTCCTTTCATGGAACTAGTCGAGGGATTAGAAGGAACATCTTTTGACCCAAAGCCCAGGGCTATTGAGCCAGTACTAACTGTTAGTCTACATGGATTAAATAAAATCAAACCCACACTAATTTAAGTAGTAAATATAGTTGCCAATGTTTTGTGAAGCTCATTAACAATTTTTATTTTAAATGCCATCAAGTTTCTAATTATTTTCTTTTTCCTTGACTGGTTTTATAGTAATTTAGTTTTCAAGAAGGACAAGATCCTTTATTGCCAAGAGTACATCTGTGAAGAGTACATATTAATTGTAATAGCATGACTTGTTCAAGATATAAGTTGAATGTACTTGTCATTGCTGAAAATTAACAGCAAAAAGTTTTTTTTAAAGCAACAGTAGCAAGTAGCTGAGGTTAACTACTGAGGTTAGCTAGTCAATTAATGTTTTTTCATACTTCATTGAAGAATGATGAGGAGATAAGTGAGTGAATAAATGTACTAGTTATTCATTTTTTTTTTTGCACTCAGGAAATCTAATGCAGCCGCAGCAGGAAACTTTTAATGTATGGGTGGTGGAACCCTGTTTGCACTGCACCTGGCTGGCTTTAGCAAACAGAAGAAACCACATATAAACCTAGCTGTAGTCATATCAAAGTCACACTTGATCATCTCTCTCCTTGCCTTATACTGGACAGATTTTATTTCTGTTTGTCCACAATTTCATGACATATGTTTCACTGTTATCTTCACTATTGGCTACACAATTAAACAAGAGTTGGCTAAGCGCCAACAATGGCTGCTTTTACATAGAAACATAGAAACATAGAATTTGACAGCAGATAAGGACCGCTTGGCCCACCCAGTCTGCCCATTTCCCTACCTGATGGATAGCTGCAGGTCCTAGTTAACCAGCAGCCTACTTCTTCCTACCCCCACCCTAGAATTGCCTTATGACTGTCCCATGCATGCTTGAATTCCACCACTGTTTTGACTCCACAACCTCCTCTGGAAGGCCGTTCCATACATCCACAACCCTCTCTGTGAAAAAATACTTCCTTAAATTACCTCTGAGCCGCCCCCTTCTATCTTCAAATTGTGCCCCTTGTTCTTGCACACCCTTTTTTGAAAGATGCTACCCTCTTGACGTTGTTGATTCCTTGAGGTGCTTGAAAGTTTCTATCATGTCTCCCTCTCCTCCTTTCCTCGAGGCTATACATATTAAGCTCCTTAAGTCTCTCTTCATATGTCTTCCGGTGCAGACCCTGCACCATTTTAGTGCCCTCCTCTGGACAGCTTCCATCCTGTCTATGTCTTTCTTGGAGATTGGGTCTCCAGAACTGCGCATGATACTCAGGTGGGGTCTCACTAGCTGTCTGTACAGAGAATAATAACTTCCTGTTTTCTACTGGTGATGCCTTTTCCTATGCATCCAAGTATCCCCCAGCCCTCCTTGCTGCCCTCACATTGCTTTCCACCTTTAGGTCATCTGATATGACTACCCCAGGTCCCTTTCCATTTTGTTGTTGTTAGTATCTCACCCCATTGTGTACTCTTCCCTGGGTTTTGTTTCCCAGGTGCATTACCTTGCACTTCTTAGCATTGAATCTAAGCTGCCATACATTTGACCATTCCTCTAACCTTGCCAAGTCCCTTCTCATCCTTTTCCACTTCACCTTGTGCATCAACTCTGTTGCAGATCTTTGTGTCATCTGCAAAGAGACATGCTTTCCTTCCAGTCCCTCTGCAATGTACGCATAAAGACATTGAGAGGACTGAATCTAATCTGAACCCTGCAGTACCCACTACTAACCCCACTTTTTCAGAGTGGACTCCATTTACTATTACTCTCTGTGTCCTATTCTCCAGCCAATTCTTTACCAAGGCTGTCATCTTGGGACCCACTCCCAGGCTGGCTAACTTGTATATTAATCTTTGTGTGGGACTGTGTCAAATGCCTTGCTAAAGTCTAGGTAGACCATGTCCACAGCCCTCCCTGATCAACTACTTTGGTCACCCAGTCAAAGAAATCTATCAGATTTGTCTGGCATGACCTTCCGTTGTGAATCCATGCTGCCTTGGGTCCTGTGCCCCTCTGGCCTCTAGATACTCAACAATTCTTTCCTTCAAGTGATTCCATAATTTTCCCTACCACTGAGGTTAAACTAACAGGTCTGTAGTTTCCTGCTTCTGCCTTGCTCCCACTTTTGTGAAGGGGAATTACATCTGCCCTCCTCCAGTCCTCGGTACCACCCCATCCTCCCATGATTTGTTAAAGAAGGTAGTCAGTGGTGTCACTAGTTCTACCCTTAGTTCTTTTAGAATTCTGGGGTGAATCCATCAGCCCCATTGCTTTGTCCACCTTCAGTTTTAAGAGTTCTTTCAGAACCCTTCTTCTGTAAATGGGCTGGTATCAACTTCTGTATCCAGAGTGTTTCTACTGTTTGTTTAGGTACTTCCCCTCTTCCTTTGTAAATACTGAGCAAAAGCATTTGTTTAGTATCTCTGCCTTTTCACAGTCACCTCTGCCCACCCTCCCTCCCTTTACTAAGCCTCACTATCCCTCCTTAGTCTTACTGGCCTCCCTGATGTACCTATAAAAGGTTTTATCCCCTTCTTAACTGAGTTGGCTATCTTTTCCTCGGTTTGGGCCTTTGCTGTTCTGACTGCCTCCCAGCTTCCTTTGCTTTAACTGATACAGTTCTCTGTCCTGCTCCTTCTGTGATTCCTTGTACTTCCTGAATGCTTTCTTTTCTCTTGAACCTTCACTGCCACTTCCTTTGAGAACCATAGTGGTTTCTTACCTCGTTCGTTTTGTTTATTTGCTTTACAAAGGCTTGTTACCTCTGTGATGGCAGTTTTATTATTCCCCATTGTTCTTCCACCCTCCTTCCTGCCCATTTGCTAGTGCATTCCTTAGGCACTCACCCATTTTGACAAAGTCAGCCCTCCTAAAATCAGTACCTTTGTCTTTGTATGGCTTGTCTATTGCTGTGTTTGTTGTGAACCATACTGTTCGATGGTAGCTAGTTCCCAGATGGCTACCCATTTCTACATCTGTGATCCTCTCCTCATCTCCATTTGAAGAACCAGGTCAAGATTGTTCCCTCTCAGTGGGCTCCAATACTAGTTGTCTAAGGCATGCCCCTGTAGGGCATCTAGAATAACCCCACTCTTAGGAGTGGCTGCTGCTGCAACTGCACTCCAGTTAACATCTGACATATTCAGATCACCCATCAGCAATATCTCCCTTTTTCTGCCATACTATGTATACTTTCTATCATTTCCTTGTCCATTTCCTCCCCTGAGAAGGTGGTCTGTATACAACCCCTGTGCGGATTGTGGTGCCATTGCCGGTCTCCAAATTTACCCACAGTGCTTCTTCTCCTCCCTGTTTACCCTTTTGTTCTGTTGCTTTGATTCCTTCCCTTATGTAAGAGCTACTCCTCCCTCTTTTCCTGTCCCTCCTGTAGATAGTGTATCCTGGTATGTTTACATCCCAGTCATGGTTTTGTGTTACCATGTTTCTGTGACTGCCACGATATCCAGATGTTCCTCCTCCATCAAGGCCACTAATTCAGGAAGCTTGTTACTCAGACTACGGGCATTGGTACTCATTGCTCTCCATTTTTGATGGCTTTACTTTCTGTTGCAGCATCCCCACTGACCTTTCTACCTCGGTCTTTTCCCTATTTAGTACCCTGTTTTGTAGGGAGGCTGGGATTTTCTGCTGCTTGAAACAGAGAAACATCAGCATTAAAATGTAACATACATATTGATTTTTTCCCCAGTGTATGAATTAGTGCTCATGAATGGTGCCAGATTGACAGCATTGGGACCTGAAGTCCACTGCCTATGCACGGTGACCGGTGCGGCACGGGTGATCACAGTGCATGCCACTCCACACTGCCGTGCCAGTGCGCCTCAGTGCTGCCATGGAGGGACTACCATGTAGGTGAGAGGGTAGTTCAGACTCCATGGCCATTCATCCCTTGGCCTTGTATGTGAGACTGCCAACAAGGGTGCCAATTAGTGCCAACTGTGCAGGTGGTTTTGTGATGTGGACACCTGCCCATTGGGATCTGGACTGAGACCATCACAACTCATTTCATGTAGACCACTGAACAGCCCTCAGGGGTGCTGACTTTTAGCCACTACTGACCTGTGCTGGATTTGAACTAGTGGCCTAAAGATGAAAAGCTCCTTAACCAACTACAAATCCACTGGGCCATCCAGTACCCATATATTGAAGTGTCTCTGTTCATTACTTTGAGAAAATACTGCGTGCCATATCACAGTATCCACTGACTTGCATGTATGGACTTTTTTTTACTTACAATGACTGGAGACAGTTAAGTTTAGTAGACGTTAGGGGCAGTGTTGGAATTATATGTTAGGACTTTACATTATTACTTACCTGAGTGCTGCCATCTGAATCGCCTCGCTGCTCCATCTGCACTGCCCTCTTGTTTTACATGTTGTGGCTGTGCATCAGTGGCCATCCCATATTTTGGGGCATTTCCAGTGAAGGGCTCTGTGAATGGGAGTGCCACCAGTGCAGCCAGGTGAAGCAGCATTTTTACATGCTTGCAAAATGCCTGCACCCGCTGTGGGCCACAGTGCAGCACAACAGAGCAGCTTGCAATGCTCCTGCAGCTCTTACACTGCAGATCTGCATCAGTGCAACTCATCTGCACTGCTGGCAATGGCGCAAATCTGGTACCGTAATCACCCTTTTATGAGCTTTGGGAGCTAGGGGGCCCATAATGGATCTATCTTTTAAACAAAGCCCCCCATCTTATTATAAGTTGATGGCAGTGACGTGTGAGTTACCAGGGCTCACTTCAGAGTTGGGGGCTGAGCACTGGCAAGCACCCTGCAATTCAACACATGGATAGACTCTATGTAAATTATTAGAATTTGGAATGTAGGTTCCAACTCTGCCTCTGCCTCATTAACTTAATGGCAAATTTGAAGCTTAGAAACATGAGCTGAGACTCCTTTAAGCTGAAACTGAAGAGACTGCAAAATTGAAGAATGCCATTGGGAGAAGTAAGTTCAGTAGCAAGTTTAATTACTGTTAAAATCTGTAAGGCAGCTAATTTAGTAGCTAGTCAAGTGATGCAGCTTTACAAACACAATGAATTAAACTAACCTAGCAGAGCACTGCTATGTTTATTGTACTTGTCTCTTCTCTGTAATCCCTCATTGCACCTGGAAAGAGCTCAGGATGTCTCTCATTGGCCTGCAATTGTAAAATAAATGTGACAGAACCAGAAAGATTGACTTCTGTAAGGGAAAACCCCTGTGTCTCCTGTTTCCTTTTGACATCAGCAGTCAAGCTTTGCTCTACAAAAAAGCAGCTAGGTCACTGCAGAGTGTGAAAAGCTTCAGGGAGTGAACAGTGCACCTGGATGGTACAGCTGTGTTGCATAGATACACTGGAAACAGTAGTTGTACAATACATGTGGTGCCATGGAATTCCTTGCTGTGGCTGAGTTTTCATTCTAATACAGTTTTTCCACAGTTCTTGGCTGCCACACCTTGTTTATCATGAAGCCCCTCCTGTATATACAGCGTGTGATGTCATCGATTACATAACATCATATTTTAATCAATGGCAGGACAGCATTCTGCCACAGAAATGAATAACTCCTGCTGCACAATGAACAAATGCTGCCGCAGAAGCCTAGGAATGCTGATGCAGAAATAGGGTCTGAAGGGCTGCAGAGTACTTGGGGCCTGGTTATAGGTTTCTGAAGAATGCCCCATTGCAATACACTGAACAAGCCTAAAATGACAAAAACATGATAATATTTAAGCATGACAGAAGGCTTGCAGCACTGTGTTTGAGGGGAGTACAAATACGAACCCAATTCAGTTAGTGAAAGGAGAGCTCTTTAAATTTGTTCTGAAGCACTGATTAGGGTGCTGAGAAAGACTCTGAGCAGCTGGGTAATAGGGCCTAAATACAAGAGTAAAGGGAGCCAAAGCCTGAACTCCCACAAGTTGGGCTGGATTAAGGGTGGGGACAAATGAGACAATGTCCCACGGCCTTCAGTCTGAGGCGGCCCTTGGCTCGCTGTCAGTTCCACAAAAGTTGAACTGGCCTGGCCAGAATCTGGGCATAGGCAGGCATACACTGTGCACTTTGCGAGTACACTAACATTCAGAAATAGGTGGGGCAACAAACAAAGGGAAGAAGCCAACAGTATAATAAATGCTTACCTTAAATTATTGTAGCACTGATTCTTATGTCAGACTGGTCCACAGTAATTGACTGATTAGTGGGGGGCTAATGCTGGGTGCAGTGCCATCAGACCACATGCTGTTTTCTTTTATTTTGGTAAGGGTGCAATTAAGAACAGTGGCACACGGAGGATGTAGTTTTAGCAGCAGTCAGAGGGCAGAACACGCTGCTGAAGCATCAAGCAGAAGTTGAGCAAGCAGACATTCTAGTGGAGTGAGCGAGTGAGGGATGACTCCGTCCGAATATTAGGTAAATAAATATTGAAGTGAATGGAATTCTGACTGGCTGTACACACAAGTCTACACATGCTGTGAGCTAAAAGAAAGGTAGGCTGCCTGGTGGGGAGCAGCACAAGGTGTGAACCCACAAGATAAACCCCATAGAGCGTGGGACTTTGGACAAACTCTGGCAGGAATAATGATTTATTTTAAAATTTGAGTGCATTGCAGCTAAGACTGGAAGCAGGCAGCTGACGGTTATCTAAGGTGGTAGTGAAGGGATTAGCATGTGAAAAAGTGTGGGAACATGTTGATTTTACAGATATATGGCAACCAGATATACAATAAATCTAGACATTTAAAACCGCTCTTTTTTTTTCATGGGACGGGCAGGCACCAGAATCTAGCCTGACATAATTCTAAGAGTGCGTGCCACTCTGCCTAATCCCGTCAGACACTAGGATTTTCTCTACCCCTTTACAATGTGACTTACAATGTGATGTACTGTGGCCAAGAAATTAGGGAGCTGACCCAGTATTATAGAGCAGTAGTGCCTATAGTTAAGGTTGAGTAGGGTGTTCAGTGCTTAACTCCTAAATTTGCACCTTAATAGCTTTGGCACCACTGGATGAAATCAGCTGAAATGTTGCATGTGTTGGCTAGAAGTCAAGTTGTAAACCTGTGAAAAGTTTTGTGATGGCAGCTTGTGTGGTTTCTGAGATTCACATATTTCATTTTCTGTAGATGTTTAATTGTTCCTATACTAAACATGGAATTTGTTTTCTCTTACCCTACAGCCACGCTGATTGGAATTTTTTCCCACTTCTCCAAACTTTCAGGGTACAGGTATAGTGTCATAAGGTAGTGCCTTTAAAAGGTTTGGTGAAAAATAGTCAATGGTTCCAGAGTTATAAGGCTGTAAAGATCTGTGGTTTTATTTTTGTTCTGAGCATGCACAGTAGGGTTCTTGGTATAACATTCTGACACAACACCAAAAGTTCTGTGTCACAGGACCCTTTTTGTTTCTCACCACTTGCTTCTCACATCACAAAGCATTTTTGTGCCATGAGACCCTCATCTTATTTCTTTTCTCCTCGAACTAATAAGCATGGACATTACATAAAATGCCATCATTTAAAACACAAACACTAGCACCTAGCTAACCAGGACCTGTTTAACTAGATTCTGATGTTTGTTTCTTCAATTAATGACGAGAAATATCTTGTTTGGGCACCTCAGAATCCTGGGTGCCTAGTTTTGTGAGAGGAGCTGTTGACCCGTGTTCTCTGTATGAGAATATTGGGACTTTCCTGAGTTCTGCAGCTGCTGCTGCAACTTGTACTGTGGGCTGCTTGAAGAGTAGTGAGCCACTCTTTTCCTGGTGTCTAGTGGCACCCCTCACCCTCCCATTGCCATTCCTTTACATATCTAACATTTCTCTGGTGTCTAGTTGCACCCTCACCCTCTGATCTCCATCCCATTATGTATGTTATGTTTCTCTGGTGTCTAGTTGCCCCACCCTCCGATCACTGACCCCATATTTAAATAATGTTTCCCAGGTGTCTAGTGTGCCCTACATCCTCCGATCGCTGTCCCTTTTTATATAATGTTTCCTTGGTTTCTAGTGGTGCCCCTCCACCCTCCGATCACCGTCCCTTATTTTAATAATGTTTCCCTGGTGTCTAGTGACACTCTCCACCCTCCAATCACTAGCCCCTTTATGTATAGGGGTGCCCCCACCCTCCCATTGCTGCCCCTTATGTATTCTAATGTTTCTTTAGTGTCTAGTGGTGCCCCCCCCACCCTCCGATCACTGTCCTCTCATGTATATGTGTCTAGTGGCACTCCTCACTCTCAATTGCTGTCCGTGCATTAATGTCATTGTGAAAAAAGAAAAAGGTCCCTTGATGTTTTTTTTTTTATTACACATGTAAAAGAAAATGGTCCCTTGCCAATCTGCCTACGGGTCATAATGTCGTACACTTAATAGCTGCATTTGTTATTATAAGCTAAGTCGAAATAGCGCTTGTATATGACAGCTTAATGGTACAATACCGCTAGAGTACTGCTGTACATGGTATTGCATCACATTGACTCCCAGGCAGAGGATGAGACCTCTGCTGGGAGTGGGTTACACCGAGAGCTACTGTGGCTCACTGGACTGAGCCACAGCAGCAGAGAATCCAGGCACTGTGTCTGGGACTGGGTTTGATTCCCAGTCCCAGACATTTTGTTTTCCACGGATTGTGCATTCCCCAAGTTGGCCCTCTCCCAGAGTTGAGAATCTTTAGTGGGGGTTCGGGGTGCAGCCCCCTGTAATGGGGGTGTGGGGGTGAGACCCCCAAAAGAACTTGTGCTGCATGGCAATATCGCACTGTATTGGTGGTGCAATTTGCCATACGGCATAATGTAATATGACATTATGACCCATGCCGCCAATCTGACCCCTCCACCCCAACCTCCCACTGAGCATCCACCACCCCACCTCCACACCTCCCACACCCTCACTCACCTGAACAGATCCCAGGATGAAGATTCACTCTCTGACTGAAGACACGTCTTGTTCCTGGAACTGCGACTACAATATGAGAAACTAAGGTAAGTAGGGTTCAGTGTATTTCAATGGGTTTTTAACTCTAATGCTTAACTTTGTCATTTTGTATATTTTGACCTCAAAATATCAATATGGCCTTTGGGATGCCAATTCATGACCAATGGCGGTGGAATTATGCAAATCAGGCCCATAAGGTGAGTTCATGGTCACTGGTGAAATCACCTTCGGGCAGGAGTTGAATATTTTCACCACACTTGTTCATGAGGTTGGGTCATGAGAAGGGTATATTGAAAACTTGGGGTCAAAATATGTAAAATGCAAAGTTATATGTAACTTGAAATTTTTCTACACTCCTCGTAACTTTGGTAATTTAAAATATTTTGACCCCAAAATTTTAACATAGCCATTTGTTCACACCACCTTACAAATGAGACCACTGTCTTTTTCAAACCCTAAGCAAAATGTGTTTTTGCACCTGTGGTGCAAAATGATGTTTCGTGATGTTACAGCGAAGGATTTAAGAATTTTCACCTACCAGATTCATGAAGGTGGGGTAATAAGAAGCCTATGCTGGAAATCTGGTATACAAATATGGCAAAATGTCCAGGTTATGAGTGAAAGTTGCAGTACTTCAACATTAACTCATAAGTTCACTAATTTTAAATATTTTGACTCTGAACTTTCAACATAGCCATTTTCCACACCACAGTAAACGTGACACTTGTCATTTGTTTAAATCCTGGACAAGATGTATTTTGGACTTCTAATGTGAAATAACAGTTAGTCCAATATACTACAAATGGTATGTCATGTTTATAAGGTGAATCATAAAACAAGTATCTTGAAAATTCTGGTCAAAATTAACAAAACAAAACAAAAAAAATGTGTGTGTAGTGCCAGTCTTGACTGCAGTGGGTATGTTTTGTGATCCTGCACCAGTGAGCTGAGTTCGTTGGTGAGATCAGTGACCCATCTGGATGGGGTGTGTGTGTGGGGGATGACACTGTTATGTGACACACCTCCAGCCAGGGTATGAAAGGTGCAGGGTTGTCTGCAGCACCAAGCTACCATATAGTGAAGACAACTGTCCTCTTGGCATAGGGCCCTGCACCTCTTCTCCCTTGGGTGACAGAAGGCCCTGCACATTGGCTGACAGATGCACTCTTTGCTCTGTGCATCTGTAGCTGCGACCACGTAGAAGTGCAGGAACCACAGCCCAGCAGGCAGCCCCATGAATTCTTCTCATCCATCATGGCATAGAAGTACAAGGCCCACAAGAGCCCTGCACTTCTGTAGGTGGACAGGGCTTCCTTGGTGCAGGCATATGCATCTGTTTATGCAGGTCCCAATGAGGATACTATTTACTATTTGAAAGAAAGGAAATTCTTTGTAAAAACTTCATTAATGCTGCAGTTAGAGTAACTTCATGCCACAAAAGTAGGAAATGTGGCATTAGGGTTTTCAACCTAACTCACCCCCAAGCAGCAAAAGGAAAAATCATTAGGGTTTTGGGTCTCCGGCGTCTTGGCAAATCAGTGGAAGGATCTTCCTTGGGTTGTCAGCCCCAATGCCCACCCGTTCCCTGAGCAAACAACATCAGACATGATCTCTAAGCTACAACAAATTGTGTTGGCAACATGTGGTGAGACACAATTATTTACCTTTGAAGAGTACATCACTATGAGGCACTGGCTTGAAGCTGTACCTTGTGCTCTGAACTGCAGGTTATGGGCTGGGGGAGAGGTGAGCATTAGGGTTGACAACCCCAAGGAAGACCCACCAGTGATTAGCCAAAAGTCCGGAGACCCAAAACCCTAATGTTTTTTCCTTCTGCTGGCTTGAGGTGGGGTGGGAGTTAGGGTTTGAAACTCAACTCCACCCTTCCCTACTTTTGTGGCCAAGTTTCCTAACTGCTGCATTAACAAAGTTTTTTGCAAAGAATATTAATCAATATGTACTTTATGGTCAATAAAAGTACTGTACATTTCATTTCCTCTGTAGCACGGGTCTCATATTCAACAGAATAGACATAAATTGACTTAATACTGATGTAATGCTGTGAGCATTTCAGATAAGAATGCTGGATATCTTGAACAAGCCAATGACATAGAATGAATTACTCATTTAACAAAACGAGGTGAGCTGCTTTGTGTATCAAACAATCACTCAATCAATCAAAATCTTTATTTATCCGGCGGGCACCATTGAGCAAGGCTCATTTGCAAGGTGGACCTGGTCATGAAGACATCAGTGTACAGTACAGTAACGTGGTATACATAATGCAATATTATACAAAGAGGGAAAATATATACAGTGTATACAGTACAGTAGCAAGGTGGAACAAACTGCAATATTATACAAGGGAGAAAAATCAGCATATGTACAACCAAGCATAAGTGTATGGGGCTTAACAACAGAAAGCTTATTGATGGGTGCAGCCGGCATGTTCACATAACGGGGAGAAAAGGCCGTATGTGGGGTGGCAGATTAGAGATACAGAAGAGGAAGGAGAAGTTTCTGTCGACTAGGGGGAAGGTGGACTTAAACCACAGATAATGACAATAGCTGTGGTATACTAGTTTATTAAATTACTGACGGAGGGGGTAGTTAACAGGCAAACATCTTGGGAAGGGTGGAATTTGGCCAAAACTGGAACATACTAACATACTAAAATGCCAGCAGAATAGGCCTAACGGTCTGTCATGTCTGCTCGTTTGGTCAGCCCCCACCCTGGGTGCTGACCTTGCTGTCCCCTCGCCTTCTCTGGCTTCTCCCTTCCCAGTTCGGATATTCTTGCTGCATTGGATTTGCTTCCTGAACCCTTCCCTGTACCTGTCCACCCCTCTTGAACCCCTCCACTGTCTCTGCCTCCACCAGCCCCTAGGTAGTGCATTCCATGGCTCCACCACCCTCTCAGTGAAGTAGCACCTCCTCCTTTCTCCCTGAATCTTCCCCTCCAGCTTCCATCCATGCCCTCTAGTGGCCCTTCCTCCTTCCTTCGAAGCACCCTGACTGTTCCTCCCCTATTTACCCTCTTCATGTACCTGAAGACCTCTATCATGTCCCCGGTCCCTTCTCTCTTCCAATGTGCATATTTAGCTCTTCGAGCCTCTCCTCATAGGTCCTGTCCCCCAAGCCCCAAATCATTTTGGTTGCCCTCCTCTGGACCCTCTCCAGGAGGTTAATGTCCCTCTTTAAGTGTGGCCTCCAAACTGCACGCAGTACTCCAGGTGCGCCTCACCAAGCAGTTATACAGAGGGAGTATCACTTCCTCCTTCTGGAGGTGATCCCCTAGCGATGCATCCCAGCATCCTGTTGGCCTTGGCTGCTGCCCTCCTACAAGTCTCAGAGTTGTTCATCTTGACATCCACCACCACCCCAGGTCCCTCTCAGCCATTGAGACTTGTAGTATTTCCCTCCCAGGGTGTACACTTGGCCTGGGTTTCTGCCCCAGGTGGAGTACCTTGCATTTCCTGCATTGAACCTCAGCTTCCACTTTCTAGACCATCTTTCCAGAGCCTCCAGGTCCCCTGCAGGGCCACCCTCCCTCCTCCCCATCCACCACCGCCCCCAGTTTCGAGTCATCTGCAAATAGACTCATCTCACTCCTGATTCCTGTCCTTATGTCAGATACGTGGCGTTGAACAGAAGGGCCCAAGGACTGATCCTGTGGGACCCACTAATGACCCTCCTTGGGGATGAGACTATCCCACCAACTACGACCCTCTGGGTCCGGTCCTGGAGCCAATTGCCTATCCATCTGATCATCTGGTTTCCCACCCCAGACAGGGATGAGTGAGAGAAGCCGGTATTTTATTGGCAGAAAGTGAGAGGCTGGGGCAGAGGCATGGCGTGAGGCAGGATGGATAGGGGAGCTGTAGAATTAGTGAGCTAGTGGTGTGGAAAAGACTTTGCAAGATTCTTTCATGTGGCGGTCATAGAAGCGACTTGAAAATATTTAGACTAACAGGACAGCTCAGCTTCAAGTTTTTTGTAAGCTGTTCCACAAGGCAGGCAAGGGAGAAACTCAAGTGCAGCTCTGCTGAAATGAGTTTTGACCATCGGAACTTGGAGGGTGATTAGGAATAGCTCCTGAGAGCATAGGTGCCTATCACACTCGGGAATTCAGTCAGAGACGATGAGGGAGTTTGTTGGTCACCGCCTGAAGGCCCATAGCGGGTGTTTCTATTTCTTCTATAATGAAGGGAAGTCCAGCCGATCGCTGAGTACAGGGAGCAATGGTGTGGAAAGAGGAAGGCCGGTTATGAACCTGATTGCTCTGTGGTCCAACTTAGCCAGGGCAGAGGCACTGCAGTGGCTGTAGAGAAGGTCCACTAATCTATTAAGGATAGAAAGGTGGCTTGGACAAATTGAATCTTGGCCTCCTTAGTGAGCAGGTGGTTAATTCTGTAGAATAGTCCTAATCTTTGTCTTAGTTTCTTCTGTAATTCTTGCAGATGTTCAGCTGAAGGAGAGTTTGTGATCGAGCCATACTCCTACATATTTGAATATTGACAAATACTCTAGTTTTTCTCTGAGTACTGTGGTAATTTGTGGGATAGCCCCCACCCAAGCAGGATTTGCCTATCGAGGAAGGGAAAAGAGCATAGCTTTTGTCTTTTTGTATTGAGCAAAAGCTTTTGCTTATGAGTTGGTATTGTAGAAGGTTAAATTCAGCTTGGAGGTCTTCACAGGCTGCTTCGGTGGGACAACTCAAGTAAAGTACTAGTACGTCCATGAATAAATGGATGTTGGCTTTTTAATGGTGTCATTGATGTTGTTAATGTAGACCGCAAATAGGAGGGACCAAAGATAGAACCTTGGGGCACACCTTTCAGCATAGGTTTAAGTGGTGAAAGATCTCCTTCAGCTTTAATCTTCTGTTTCCGTTCTCCGAGGTAATCAGCAAACCAGCACATAGAATTATGGTCCAGACCTAAGTTGCTTAGAGAGGAAAGAAGTAGGCTATGGTTGACTGTGTCGAAGGCCTTACTTAGATCCAAGAAACAGCACAGACATGCTTCTTATTGTCAAGGTCAAGGAGCCAATCATTGGTCACCTTTGCTAAGGCTGTTATAGTGCTGTGCTTTGTTCTGAATCCAGACCAACAGGGTTTAACAGGCTTCTGGATTCTAGGTATGCCCTTAGCTGGTCACTCACTATTTTTCTAATAATTTAGACAGAATGGGGAGGAGGGAGATCGGTCAGTAATTATTTAGATCGTAGGGGTCACCTGATTTTAGTAGAGGGAAGACATGGGCTATTTTCCATTGGGAGGGAGGCTCCTGGGAGAGTGACATGTTGAAGAGGTGAGTGATTGGCACAGCCAGCACATGGTATGCACATTTCAGATAGTAAGGCTCTATGGAGTCGGTGCCTGCTCCCTTCCGGTATCCAACTGCAGCAGTAGGTCTTCCACCTCTTTTAGAGAGGAAGGCAGGAGAGAGATGGCCTCCTCGGTAGAAGGGGACTCATGAGTTGATAGGCCCTGTTATGTGCGGATGTCCTTGGCTGGGAAAGTATCAAATGCTAGCCCGGCTATTGCAAAATGATTATTGAGGGCTTCCAATATCTCTGAGCGGTCAGAGATGATGCTGCAACTGGACTTAATTTTTTTTTACTTTCTTTTTATTGATAGATTTTTTCGTTGTACAACATGTAACAACAACACAGTAAAACTTATTGCTGTGATTAGGTCTGTTACATTTAGGAAGTCTTCTATGTTACTATTTATGTTTCTTATCTCTATAGCTTGTTCTACAGTACAGTAAAAAAGTGTTTGTTTAGTTTTTATCCTTACTATATTGAGCTTATGTTAGAATTTGGGCCATATTGTGGTTCCCTTTAATTCTTTGGTTCTGTATAAAATCATTCCTTTTACCATTATATACATAATCCACCTTCGCCATATCAGCTCAAATGTTGGTACTGACTGAGATACCTTGGCGTTAATTTTCCATCTCATAGATCGAGTTCACTGTGTCTTGCCAGAGCTCTATTGTAGGAATTTTGGTGGAAGTCAGTTTTTAGTTATTGCTTTTCTGGCTGCTAACATGGCAATATATATTAGTTTTTTGGTATGAGGATCCCTAAAACCATTTGGGAGATCTAGGAATAATAAGGTAGATGGTTCTAAATTAAATGTTGGGTCTAGTAAGGCTTTTAATTCCATTGCCAGTTGATTCCAATAAGTTCGCAGTATTGGGCAATGCCAAAATATATGTGCATGGGATGCTCCAGTTTTTCCGCTCTGCCTCCAGCAACTGTCCCCATATGGGTCTGAGGCCTGGTCTGCTGCACTGGGGTGCAGAGGTATCGTATCAGGCCTTTCCATGAAAATTCTTTCCATATGTAGGAAGTCATAGGCTTGAAGGTGTGCATCAGAAATGTATCCCATTGGTGGGGGAATTTCAATCCCAAGGTCTATTTCCATCTTTTTCTAATGTAGTCCATTGATGTGCTTTGTCAGGTCCTAGGTCACATAAATCTTTGAAATAAGAAATTCCACTGACCTTAAGGTGAGGGTTTGTATTATTAAATGTATTAGGAGAGGGCGTCACCCTTTAGGGGCTGCACTTTGATGTTGCATGATATAAGACCTAAGTTGTAAGTATCTAACTGTGAATTCCACCACTATATCCTTTTGTTGGCAGTGCAATGGCAGAAAGAAGTTCTCTCTTTCCCATTGCCAATAGGTGTGGTCTAGAATTGCTGGCTAAAATGTTTTACTACCTGCAAAGGGGTAATTAAATATCTATAAGGTAGGATCAGTGGATGTTTTAGTGCTTTATACCAGTTATGGATTGTCTGTTTTGTGAATGGATTATCACTCTGGTGTTTGACATAGTTCTGGGACATATAGGAGTCTTTGGGCGAGTGGGATTAGTTCTTCTTCCACTATTTCAATTTTTTTCAGAGAGCCTCGTAAGTCGGCACATAGCCAGTAGAATGCAGTTCGAATCTGCGCAGCCTGGTGGTATAGTTGCAGGTTGGGGATGGCTAGGCCCTTTATTTTTTGGTAGTTGAAGTGTGGCATACCTAACTCTTGGTTTCAGTTTTCCCATAGGAATTGTGAAATCATTTTATCCCACACTCTAAATTGTTGTGCGGTTGGGAAATGGGTAGTGTTTTGGCTATGTATAGTAGTCTGGGTAGAATATTCATTCTAATTGTATCGATTTTGTGTATAAAAGATAAGTTTATAGTCTGCCATCTTTTAGATCCTCCTGGATAGCTTTTATGATAGGGTCATAGTTTAGCATATTGAGGAGTCGTGATTCTTGGCTATGTGTATGCCTAAGTATTTGATGGAAGTTTTGTCCCAGCTGAGGTTAAATAGTTGTCTAGTATGGTTTGAGGGTATAATTAAGAGAGAGGTTTCTGTTTTGGTGTCATTAATTTTATATCTAGCTAGTTCTCCAATTGGGAGAGTAGTTCCATAGGTGAGGTAGGGATTCTTCTGGTGAGGTTAAATATATTAGCAAATCACTCGGCATACAGGACAATTTCTGTCGGTGACCTGCTAATTCTGGGCCTGTAATATTCTCATTTTGTCTGATGGCTTGTGCTAGGGGCTCCAAATGGAGTGCAAATAATAATGGGGACAGGGGGCAACCTTGTCTCGTGCCTCTGGTTAGAGAGAAGAGGGCTAGAAATGTGTCCATTAATTTTGACGATGCTTGTGGCATGTTATACAGTGCTTTCAGTATGTCTATGAAGGCCTGTGGGAATTGAAATTTAAGTAAGGTGTTAAAGAGGAATTTCCATGCTACTCGGTTGAAGGCCTTCTCCATGTCCAAACTCAAGAGTAGGAAAGGGGTCCTTGAGCAGGATATATTATAAATGATATGCAGGGTCCTTTTAATGTTATCTTGGGTCTGCGTGTGTGTTCGAAACCTGTCTGTTCCAATTGTATTATAGAGGGAGTATAGTGTTAAGGTGATGTTCGTATATTGAGGTAAATGACTTATAGTCTATGTTTAAGACTGATATTGGTCTATATGAAGCACACAGGGTTTTATCTTTGTTGGGTTTTAAAATTGCCATTATGGTAGCATAGCTCCATGTTGGTGGGGTGCCTCCCCTGCCACCCAAGCACACATTTTCGTGATGGGAGCTGTTAATTCTTCCTTAAAGACTTTGTAGAACTCGCTTGTATCCATCTGGTCCTGGGCTTTTGTTATTTTTAAGGTTCTTAATGTTGCCTAAGATTTCTTCCGTTAAAATCGGTTTGGTTAGTTGTGTGACCTGGGTGTCAGAGACAGAGTGGGCAGTTTGAGGTTCTCTAAAAATGCTTTTATCTTTTGAAGGCTTGTTTTGTTCCTCAGTATATAATTGCTTGTAGTATGTTTGGAAGGCCTTAAGTATTTCGGTTGTGTTTTGTGTCTGATTTGGTGGTTAGGATCCTTAATTTGAGTACCGTGAGATTCCAATACCCTCGTCTGAGCCGGTAGGCCAATAGTTTTGTAGCCTTAGCCCTCCTTCGTAATATCTTTGTTTAAGATAGCGAAGAGCTATTTCTGTTTTAATGTTCAGAATTTCTTGGATTTTGTTCTGTAATTTTTTAATATCAGTTAATTGTGTTAGTCTCCTTGCATGTGTAAAGTCTGTTTTGCTTGAGTTCCTGTTGGAGCTGAGCCATGCATTCTTCTCTTTGTCTCTTTAACTTTGATCACACGCTAATTAGCTCCCTCGAAGGACTACTTTTAAAGTGTCCCATATTGTACTTGGGGAGATGTGGGGGATGAGTTTTCATTAAGAATTTGCTTTATTTTCTCCTTTATCAATTTTTGTTTCTTGTGTGTTTAGGAGGGAATTGTTAAATCTCCATAGGTTCCGTGTTTTGTAGTGGCCCATTTGTAGTTCAAGTAAACATAGAAACATAGAATTTGACAGCAGATAAGGACCTCTTGGCCCACCTAGTCTGCCCATTTTCCTACCTAACAGATAAGCTGCAGATCCTAGTTAACCAACAGTTTACTTCCTCCTACCCCCACTAGGACTGCCTTATGCCTGTCCCATGCATTCTTGAATTCCCCACTGTTCTTGACTCCACGACCTCCTCAGGGAGGCTATTCCATGCATCCACAACCCTCTGTGAAAAATACTTCCTCACATTACCTCTGAGCTGTCCCCCTCTATCTTCAAATTGTGCCCCTTGTTCTTGCACATCTCTTTTCTGGAAGATGCTACCCTCTTGGACTTTGTTGATTCCCTTGAGGTACTTGAAAGTAGCAATGGTGCATGGTCTGAAAGACATATAGGAAGCAGTTCACAGCTATGGAGTTGTGGGAGATGCTCTTGTGAGATATGGAACATATCATTCTGGTATATATTTTGTGGGGTGGGAATAGTGGGTGAACTGTTTAGCTTGGTTTAAATATCTCCATGCGTCTTGCCAGCCATATGTTCTTAGGAGGAATCTAGCTCTTTTAATAGCTCCTGTTTGCCTAGGTGGGTTAATGTTGGATGTGTATAATTTATCATATACAATGCTATGGTCTGCCCCCACCAGTAGTATTCCTTTCTGATACTGGAGGATTTTGCCCAGTAGATTATTTACCCCTTGTGTGTCAGTTCCTGGGAGATGCATAGGCTAACCAGAGTTAGATCCTTCCCATTAGTTGCCCTACTGCAATTGCTGAGCGGCCCTGGGGGTCACTGTAGGAGGCAGTAATCTGAAAAGGAGTTCCCCTAGGGACCAGAATAGTGGTTCCCTTGCTTCCCTTTGGAAAGCTGGCTGATATTACTGCTGAGTACCCAAACTTAGTGAGTTTGTCATGTTCTTCTTTGTGAGATGTGTCTCCTGTGGGAGGACAAAGCTAGGGTTGGATTTTTAACATTAGAAAGTACTTTGTGTCTCTTAACAAGGTTATTTAGCCCATTGACATTATGTGGTAGATTGATATAGAATTTAGGCAAGCAGTAGTGAAGTTATGTCATAGTTTGGTTGACCTGTCCATTTCTGGGTGATCCCCAGTTGGCCAGCTGGGACCATGATAAACTCAGAGGGGGTCCCAGGTATCAAACCTATCTGGGGCCACCTCTCAGATTGCCATCTCACTATAGGTGTATTTGTACATTAATGTTTACTTCCAGTCTGTTAATGGCCACCTTTCTTTCTTTAATTTCTGTTTGACAGCCATAGTAAAACAACAAGAATAAACAACATAACAGTATAACATTAAGCAAACTTTGAATACTAAACATATAGAAAACAGAATGAAATATCCCTTTAACTCCCATCTTGGGGTTGGGTGGTCATCTGGGGTCATGTGTTCCATCCCTAGTGATAAGTTACTTCCAAGTTGTTTTTCTGGGAGAATGAGGATTACAAGTAGATGTTAGCTGCTGGAGCTGAGTCTGTCTACTTGTGCTGTAGGGAGGTATGCTTCCAAGGCAGGGATGTCTTACTATTGACATCCTTCTATGTGAAGATAGAGCCATCCTCATGGCTCTTCCCCTCAAGAGGAGGACAGGTGGGTCCTGTGGGGATCCAGGCTTCTAAGGGTGGTCTTCTGCCACCTGTGGGGTGGGATAGTGGTGGGTAGTGGGTAAGAATAGGATCGCCAGAACCTGCGAGGGCTGTGCAGATGCTGAGAACACTGCTCAAAGTGTTTGCATAGATTTAATACCTCTGCAATTCCATCTTTGTGTATCTTCATTTTTCCCTGATGGGAGGGCATTCTTGTCCTTGTCTGGAATACCCTGAGCTGGGGTCCATTAATTAGCATCAGTCTAATTCTAGAGCTATGGGGGATTCTTCTGTCTTCTCGGTGCTTTTCCATCCTCCCTATTCGAGAGCCATCTTCTTTCTTCTCTGTTATGTTTATCTTTAAAAGTGCTCTGCTGCATATCTGGGGAGGGAGGAGGAGCATCGCCCCGCCGGCACTGATTAAGGTCATGAGCACACCTCCCAACCTTTTGTCACTGAAACGAGGGACATGGACATTTTGGACTCTCAAATGAGAGACAGTGATGGACACAGATCTCAGAACGAGGGACACATCCTCAGGTATGGAGGTACAAGCTCAGAACACTGTGAAAACCATAATGTTTACTTGTATAAAGTTTATTTTTGAGTACTTTAAAATATTAAGAATTTATTCTTTAAAGTCTGAATTTGCAACACATTCTCTGTGTGGGCAGCACCTTTTCCATGAGGACAGATGAAGGACAGCGCAATTTTAAGGGTAAATTAGGGATGTCCCTTATAATAAGGGACAGTTGAGAGGCATGGTCATGAGGCTATTGCTCTGGGGGACATGGTGATTGGAGGTGAGGCCCATGAGTTGTCTTCATTTTCATCCCATTACAAAATTATTTTCATCTCCAGTTCGATGGGTTTCCTTTATGAAGTAAGGATGACCATTTACTGGGGTGTCTGCTGCATTGTACCAATCACTCTTATACTGCTGTTCTCCTCATTGATTGGGGTCAGGTCTACCTACAATCCATGAGGGCCTCAGGGGCTTTGTTTGGGATTGGTGATCCAGAATATTGCTGTCCACTATTCCCATCACAGATCTTCATATGTCTTGTAGAGTATAGGGTTTTAGGGTAGGGAAGATCATTTCATCAGCAGTCTGTCCAGGCTATTAAATTCCACTGGGGTCCTAATACATCGGGGTCTCCTTTGTTAATTTCCCTAAGGCCTCCATTTCCCTCCCAGTTGTCAATGGTGTACTTACCCTTTGATGTAATCAGACTCTGTGATTCCTCCCGAGGTAAGTCCTGTGCTATTACGATGATGCAACATCAAGGCATTTCTATCAGGTCCCTCAGTCTCTTGGAAGACCCAGCAGTCCGTGATCCTCCCTTCCTCCCTGTTATAGATATTGACAACAAAATATAATTAAAGAGCTGATGCATCAGAACCCCTGTTTAGACAGCAATCCAGCATTTCGTGATCCCTTCCTGACTTTAACATAATTTACTGGGTTACCTACTGAAACAGGTGGTCCTCTTATATATTTATTACTCCTTGTAGGATCTCTCCATTTTCTGACTGTGTCTGTCATCATCTGCCACATGCAGGACTGGATGTGACACAACTGGGGGGTGGGGTGGGGCAGGAGAAGGAGAAGGAACACACCATTGTGCAAGTTACTGTGCTGGGATCTACTATATTCCCCTGTATTCCCTCTATCACCCAACCTCTGTGTCCATGTATAAGAGTATTGACCCACACTTATGTCATTTTTTTTTAGCGTGTAAAACAGTATTAGGAGGGAGTATATTCATTTGTTTGTTTGTCAAAGAGCAGTCATAGTAATGATTTTGTAAGTTGTGCAGTGAATCTTCTCAGTGAGTTCTGTTGGTGGCAGTACATTACAAAACTGACATGCATTACTTTTGAAAGCCCAATAATGATGTGCCGAGGCAAGCAATCAGTTTTGAATACTGTTAGTAATCTGTCGGTCCCATTAAACGTGTCAAGTTTAAGATGTGTTATTTAGTGTTATTTCTTTTAAGCGATCTGTCAACCGTCTGTGCCTGAGAGTGCTGTCAGATGACATCCAAAGAGGAGAGGTGAGAGCAGGGTGCGTGCCCTCTTGACAAGTAATGGGATATGTGATTATTTTAGGGAGAGATGCACTAGAGAGCAGACACAAGACAGTTAAACATACATCCACACTAAAACCTATTATCAGTCGGTTCTGGTCACCCTCCTACCACCTTTATGTCCCTGCTATTTCCTGAAAACATGTAAGAGTCAATTTACACCCAAGCGTTAAGGTGAAAGTCAAACTTGATGTTTACCTCCACTTTCATATCCTCGCTGTTTAAAACCACTGGGGAGAAGACAGCTATCGGCGGAGAACAGATCCCCACCCAGTACCTCATCATGGCCGTTAGGTAGGTAGGGGCCCATTAACAACTCTACAGCTGCTGATTTATTACACACACATACATGCATGCACACATACATTCTTACTGTGCAGCGAAATGTTTAGCTCCTATATGGGGCTGTATGCTGCACACACCCCCAGTCACATTATTTATGCCACTCATTTCACAAGCATACAGTCCCATTGTTTTTTCTCCCTGCAGCCCCATCTGGATAGAGCTGCCGAGAGGAGGTGACCAGCAAGGAAGTTGAGAGAGAAAAGTACTTATTTGAGTCAGTCAGAAGTGGCCCTCTCAGTTGCTATTTTACTGTAAAGTGAGAGATCTTCCACCGCTCTCACATTTGTATTTCCTCATGCTGATGTTGGCGCTAGTCCTGCTCTTCTCCCCACTACTACCATCTGCAGAAAATTAAAACTGTGCTGTGCATGGCTAGAGAACCGATTGTATATCTAATCAGCTGTGCCATTCCCTCCACCACAGCCCCCCCTCATGTCTCCGCCACTCCTCAATGAAGTTGCACATGGGGCCTAGAAAAGTTTCTCTTTAGAGAGAAACACAAACGTCCCTGTTTTTAAATATCATCAGGTGATTATCCGCATTATTGCACTCTAGTGTAAGGCTGGATGGAGGATCATTACACTAACTCTTTATTTGCCTTTGACTTTGCGTGGGACTTGTCATGGCTTTAATCTGCACATTGATGAGCGCTGTACACGTATCATTGACAGTCCTTGGCTATATCATATTTTTCTCCCTACTTGTGTGGTTGGTGTGCTGTGATCTCAATGTTTCCTGCTGGTCTCTTTACCTCATGGCTGGGCTGGTTGTAATGCCATACCATGCCTTTCCCCATCTCGCTTCCCAGCTATGTTCCGTGCTCCCTCCCTCCCGCACAGGCGGTTCATTTATCCTGATTCTCCTTCTAGCAACTGTACTTTTATATCTAAATGTGCACCTCAAAGCTGATCCTAAGTTGCAGTGCCATAACCCAATTTATATGTATTTATGTGGGACAGGTGAGAGGAGGCAACCGCTCTTTAAGAAATCCCTCATCTCCTTCAGTGTAATTAATTCCACTACATAGCAGGTCTCGCTTTTGTCAGTGGACCTATATGTCTGTTTTGGGAGTGTTACCATGCAGTCGAGTTCAGCCGCTTTCCGCCATTGCTTTATCCCCTGCCCTAGGATTACTTATTTTACTTTGTTACTTTAATTTTTACGTTTTATTTCCCCTCTGATTTCTTCAACTTCCTCCTGTTGATCACTCATCTTCCAAACAGAAAGGGAATCTACCTGATTGGATGTCTCCCTTGGTTCACTGTTTTTCTCTGGAAGGTAAGTTCACTTCACGGCTTCCCAGCTAGGCCACTGTAGGTCCCTCCAGAAAGTACACTCTGCACCCATTAAGTTGTGTATTTCTGAGGATTAATTGCCATAGAACACTTTGATTAATAACATTTTTTTAGGCAGCTTATGTTTGTTCTTAACCAATAGTACCCGTGTAATTGTTCTTGGATACTGCTGTGACAGAGATTGTTTCTCTCGGGACTGATGGTTCATTGTTTCTGGTGGTGTGGTTCGGTATGTGAAGATTCTCTTAAGTACAGCTCCTTGTGTATTTCTCAGGTTGATCCTGTGATGATTTCCTTTGGGGCAGTTTTTTATTGTGGCAAGGTCTCTGGGTGGAAAAACATGTCTGGCAACGTGGGGAGAGGACTCGTTAGTGTGCAATGTTAATCCAGGCCGAGTACAGGTGCGCAGGTATATCCACCATTATCCCTTACTAGCTCCTGACTTTAGGATCTGTTGCCTACATGTTTCAGGTCTTTTGAAAACTTTGCAATAAGGCTTGAATGTCCTTTAGGGTTGAAGTAGCACGTTGTCTCCTGTCTTTAGTGTTTTCTGTGGACTGCTCTCTTTGTGCATTGTAGTTTGATCTAGCTCGTGGATGTGGTGGCAGTGCTGAGTTTAAACCTCTTTGTTTCAGAGCAGCGGTTGCTGCATTGGGGTTATCATATGTTTCTACTCCTTCAGGGAAGAACACTTCGCAGCTTTGCATGGAATGGTGTATGGGATCTAAAATTATTTTCTCTTAGAAGTGTGATTAGTGGACCCAGTTTTCGGCGCTGCTTCATGAAAGCAGTAGAGTAATCGTTGGGTGAATCGTACTCCCTCATAGAAGACCTCCTTTTGTTTCCACAGGCCTGTAGAATTTGCTGTTTTACTGCATAGGACATAAATTGTAAAAGCGATTGATTGGGGCCTTTGCTGGTTATGTGTTGAGCCGGCCCGGTGCTTTGTGGGCTCGCTCTATGTTAAGCAGGAAATCAGGTGGCAAATCTAGTTTTTGTTTAAAGAATGTCTCTAAGAACTGGACGATGTTGTTCCTCTTTGCATGCTCCCTAAATCCATGTAACTTGATATTTTTCTCCTCAATCTCCCTTCTAGATCCTCACATTTGGCTGTTAGCATCTGCATTCGTGTGAAGGCTTCAACTATCAATCTGTCACCATGATCGGCCCTCACATCTAGCTCTGTAATTGCTGTTCGGTGTTCGACAGTAGTTTTTGCAATTCTTTGATGTCGGCTCATAGGCTCACAAGTTGTTTTTGTATCTTCCCTGAATGCACGAATTCTTCCAGCAATATGTCAATTTTTGTGTTTTCTATGTAGGAGTTCCAGACGGGTCCGTCCTGTTGCTGTCATGCTGGCCTGTGAAGGCGTCTCACTGGCTGAGTCTGGGTAATCAGATCCCTCAGCATCTAACTGCTCCTCTGAATGTTTCTCCAGTTTCTCCTCCCCATCTGTTTGGGTGTGGCCTTACTGCAGGTACTACAATTTATTTTGTCAAAGTTTAGTTTTGTAAGGTTATTTTTAGGAATTGCTTTAGGAGCCAAACCTTACACAGCCATCCCAGGTGCTGACGCCACCAGAAGTCCAGACTTAAGTTTTAATGGAAGGGAATTACTAGGTGCATGGCCAGACATGTCCTTTACTTTTCCAGAGTTTTCAAGGATTTCTTGGAGGCAGATGCTAGTTCAGAGCGATGAAGGCAGCCTTGGCTGCTCTGACCAACTTGTGCACTTGTTGCATGCTCTTATAAATTGACACCAGTCAGAGTCGTTTCTTGCTTCTGCAAGTTTTTTTCCATAGTGTATCCCATAGGAGCCAGGTTTGTAAAATATTTGGTGGGTTCTGGGGTCAGGGTCAAGCCCCACCCTGACCCAGGGGTCAGAGGGCAATGCTCCCCACCAGCAAGAGTCTATGGGAACAGAGCCTCCTGTGCGTGTAACATGGGGGTCTGGGGATTAAGTCCCTGGCCTCAAGTATGAGAAAAATTGGAAATACTCCTTAAAAGCCCAATCAACAATGGACGTCAGGCGTGAGAGACAATAGAAACACATCAGAACAGACAGTTACTGTAACAGTCAAATGAAAACACAATACAGGGCCAAAACATCCTCTCCCACTCAAAGAGCCAGTGGAGACAAAACAGGCAGACCGGCAACTACATATTTTTAATTAGTCAGCAGTAACTTTTAAATAAGGTCTGGTGGAACTGTGCACATGTGCTGCACTGGCCTGCAAATCACAGTGAACTCTACTGCACTGGGCCACAGCCCCAAATAAATACTACTATATTCAGAAGCATGTAAGATGACCTATAACTGGCAAATGTGTGCATTATTGGACCACCCCTGAGGACTCCGCTATTAGCATAGCACTGAAGTTATGCTACTTTGGCCCCTTACAACATTGCACGCTCTGTGTCACAGCAGGCTGTTGGTTATCTTTTGAGTTTGAGTTGCTAGGGGCTTCGCCTCTGCACTTCAGGGTGTTGGGGGCAGAGCCTCCAGCACAAATAAACTGATAAAACCTCAGTTACAGTACACTGCCTACATCAGACTATCATTTTTTTGTTTATTTGAGTAGGGACTTTCTCCACACCCCTGTGTTAAAAAACAAGAGGTTGGGGTGAGGCAGAGCCCTCCCAACTCACACAAAAATAGACGAAACCTAAATCAACAGCTTCTTTCAGCATGCCTCTTAACACCTCAGAATTAAAATGTGCAGTGGCCGTAATGGTCAGTAATCCAGGCGGGACCACAGAGTAGTTTCATTTGGCAATTCACCAATACAAAGGGTAAACTAGCAAGATCCTCATAATTAATGGCGCTAACTGCCGCACTGCTGTTCACTACAGTGATTGGCAACATGTCTGTTCAAGGAGAAATGTGGTTTGCCAAGACCCGCCAGTGTGTGAGAGCTTGCAAGTCAACATTCCCCAAGTCATACAGTTGATAGCACTGGTTCCGACTGACATACAGGAGGTGGGGACAGTTGGTACTGGAGGCCCACCTGGAAACATACCTCTCAACCTTTGTCACTGGAATAAGGGACACGGACACTCAGAATGAGGGACAATGAGGGATACTGACCACCAGAATGAGGGTCACATCCGCAAAATAGAGATAGAAGCTCAGAACACTGTGGAAACTACTGTTTTCACATGTAACAAATTTATTTTAATTAGCATCTTAAGAATAATGAATGTGTGCTGTAAATGAGAACTAAAGTGAATCTGCAGGTGATGTTTCACAGTAGAAGCAGATTTTATATACTGGTTCAAATTCTGTTACTTTGTTCCACCTCTACAGGATGTTTAGTTATGCTGGCCAGTGTGTGTCTCTGATTTACACACAGCTGAACAGGACCATTTTAGAAATGTATGATGTGCATTGTATCTCTTGTTCTGCTCTTCCATTGCTCACACAATGTACTTAAAGCAGCAGTGCAATGAAAATGGGTTATAATCTGACCCCACCTTTTTTTCTTCTTAACTGATGCCAGATGTGTTCCGGTTTATTTTGGTGGTAAAATTTCAGTTTTCATTATCATTTAAAAATTTTATGAAAGTTTTACAATAATTATTTTTCAAGAAAAAAGATAGCCGCCTCATTTTATATAGCAATAATATTGAGGACCCAAGTCCAGACAAAATGCAAATGTACAGTATACAGCACAGGAAGCATCCAGAAAACCCAAATCAACAGTTCTGCCAATATTTTTATAACCATAGCAGAAAATTAGCTTTTGGAATAACTTTTTCATTGCATTGCTGCTTTAAGTTCTAGTATAGCACTCTGTGGCTGGAAGGTACATAAACTAACTACATCATACAGTTCCAAATGGCCACTTACTATCAGAGTGTATAAATCAGAAATGCCCACTATGGTTACTGATAAGCTTGCAAAGATAAAACAATAACAAAATTGGAATTAGTTCTTACAACAAATTCTGCTGGGAAAATTACCTGCAGATCCAGTGGAGTTCTCCTTTAATGCCCAATTTACAGCACATTCTCTGTGATTCTATGTGATGGCAACACATTTTCTATGACGGATGGATGAAGGACAGGCAATTTTGAGGGTAAAGGAGGAACATCCCATGAATCAAGGACAGTTAGGTATGCCTTGAATTTCATAGTGTCGAATAAGACTCAGGCTGTGGGCCCAGGGGCCAGGGGCCTAACTGATCCAGGAGCCTACCTGGAAAATCAGTAGAGCCCCTGGGGAGTGTAGCACACTCACATCAGCATTTGCTGGTGCCACTGTATTATCATTTCTTTCAGAAACTCCTTTACAGTAGACAACAGATGATAAGCACATCTTTTCATAATTTTAAGGTGTCAGGTACCCAACTGAGGGACTTATAGTTTTGGAATTACATTACAGAGAACATATTAAGACTCAGCACCTACAGCTCTGACATGAGCTCACAACATCGTGCCATTGACTTATAATGGAAGAAGTAGGGTGTGGGAAGCCAAGTTTAAAAGTAAGACCCTCGGCCCCCCTCCCTCAAAGCTCATGAAGTACAATACCAACACTGGGAGGAGAGCTCCAGTTATGCCCACCAGAATCCTCACATATCCCTCCTAGCTGAATATCAGAATGCAATGCTGGACCCATTCAGTCCAGTGTCTGTTCTTTAATTTTGGTGATTCTGCAGAACTGCAATGATGCCAGACAAATCTGGGAGACTCCCAATGAGGAGACTGGATCAGACCTCTGAACCTACCTGTGCCACAAATCACAGATATATCATGATTACACACCTCTTACCATACATTTGGAGTGATATCGCTGGATGCCCATTCAGGTAGCATTCATTTCTATAAAACAGTTCGAGACAGTACAGAGCACTGCTGTTTGCTGGCCCACAATTCACTTGTTGACTCCTCTGACCACTACCACTACCTCCAGCAGTCAGTACCAGTGGATATCTGTTCTTTCTGCATATATCTTTGAAGAGAAAGTGGAGAGTGACAGCATGATTAACTAAGATGTTGGCCTATCACCACCTCTAATTATGTCCCTATGGAATTGTCTCTCAGGATCTCAAAAGCATATAGAAAGACACATGGGTGCTTCAATCTGGCTCTTCTTGATTCGCAACATTTTATGGAGCAATATGTATCCAACAGAAGGATAAAGAGGATGTTGGATGTGTGTCCACATGATATGGACACATCCCCTTTATTCTACCCTCAATAGTCTGCTGGATGCATTCCTCTATTGTAAAAGTTGGTGTCATTAAGAAGAGCCAGATTAAAGCACCCATGTGTCTTTCTACATGCTTTTGACATCCTAAAGAGCAATTCCAGAGGGCACATCATTTTAAGGTTACAAGGTGAAGCTTAAAGCTGGTCTAATGTGGCAGTGTCCTTCCCAGCCAGCCTCAGGCCTGGGAACTTTGAACAAACTTTGTCTCTCAGTCAGGTCAGCTCTCTTTCCTCCCCGGCCACTAGGGCTCTCGGCACGGCTTCCCTTCCTGCTGCATCCCATAAGTGATAAATGACAATGAGGAGCAAGTAGGTGTATAACTGGGAGAGGGACTGAGTGGGTAGATGGATGAGTAAGCACGTATGGTGGAACTGAGAGTGAGCAAAAACTAAGTGGAGCATGTAAGTGATTTTGAAAGCACCGGTACATGGGTCAGTGTGTGAGTGGATGATTCGGGGACAGAGGGATAGGTGAGTGAAAACACTGGCTGAGTAAGTAGTACCACTGGGTGGGCAAGTGAGAGCACAGGCTGTGACTGAATGGTAAACAATAGCATTGGGTGGGTGTGTTGATGAATGGGGAGCTCTGAATGTAGGTGGACAAGTGGGTGAGAGAGTAAGAAGATAAGTGGTGTGTGTGAGCATCACTGAGTGAAAGCACAGTGTTGGTACATAGTAGGTGGCTGGGAGCACTGGGAGAATGTCTAGTACATGGGTGTGTGTCGCCACAGGGTAGATATGCATTAACTGGGTGAAAGCAGTGGGTGGATTTGTAGTAGGTGGGTGACTGAGAGCACTTCATGAGTGTGAGCACTATGGGTGAGAGCATCAGGTTGGTAGCCCTAAATGGGTGTAATGTATGTGCAGTAGGTAAGTGCATAGTAAGTAGGTGAGTAAGGGCATTGGGAGGGTGTGACACAGGTAGGCAAGTGCACTGCATGCATGTGTACTAGGTGGGTGGGAAAATGAGAGCTCTGGATTGGTGTGGAGTAGGTTGGTGTGTAAGGCACTGAGTGGGTGTGTAAGGTGGGTGTCTAGTAGATGAGTGAGGGCATTAGGGTGTGTAGTTGATAACCAAGTAAGGGCACTGGGTGGATGGGTAGTAGACCATGGGCAGACTGGATGGGCCTTGTGGTCCTTATTTGCCATCAACGCCTATGTTTCTGTGTTTATCCCTTCCACTGCACCTTACTTGACTAGTGTTGGGAGTTCAGTCGATGCTGCTGGCTCTCTTGCTTGGGGATACATTACACTGCCACCCGGTGATGCTGCATACAGTGCTGCACTCTCTCTCCTCTGAGCCTATCTCCTCTCGCTCCTGTCTCTCCCCAGTCCTGACTCCCGGCTGCTCTTGCTTTCTTAGCTGACAGCAGCTGCTGGCTGCCCAAACAATGGCAGACAAACCGCCTGCCACCCATGGCCCACCGACGATTCCACCAGTCTGTGGCATGCACACTTTTGGTTCCATGTCTCCCTCATTGGTCGCCACCCTCGCTCTGCCTACCCATCTGTGTCTTTGTCTCCTAATGGTCCGGGTCCAGTCTCTCCTCTTCTTCTGCAAGTTCTGACTTCTTCCTCTTGAGTCTTCTGTGACTGGATCTATTCATGAATATTCTTTTGAGTCGCCCCATATCTCAAGTCAGTCACCTTATATGTGATGCATCGCCTTAATTTAAGCCCGCCTGTTGCTGGCCTGCCACCCAATCAGAATGCCCTCACTGGCGCTCATCTTAAAGGCGCATACACTTGAAGGATTTGGTACAAAATTTTAAAATGTGCCACCGACCACCAATGATTTTCACGGAGGGTCAGGATCACATAGCGGGGGACTTACATGGGGAATGGTTCTCGCATTTCCAGGTCCAGGCGCAATCACAGAACAAAAAAAAAAAAAAAAAGAAAAAAACTGGTAAAATTATTGGTGGGCTGAGCCCACATCACAAAATATTGTTGGGACACATGCCCCACGGGCCCATACAACACAGCGCATATGGTGTATCCCTTTCTAACAGGGAAGCTTTGAGCTCAGGCAAACCAACAGCAAGTGCTGTTCCTAACACATACCTTAACCATGGGTGCATGCTTATTTAAAGCCACACTTAAAATATAGTAAAAATAGTATATGCCCTCATTAACTGTTTGTATGCTTTGTTCTTGTTTAAAAATTGATGGGAGCACAGCACAAACAGGGCACATGCTATCCCAAGGAATAAAGCCACTGTGGCAAAATAGATGATTAGCAAAATTAAAGCAACACAGGATACCCCAACAGAGGCCCCAAATCACATATACACATAAGGCCAAATGTCTTTTAAGAAGACAAAACTTAAAAAATGGATTCTTCTGAGGTAAGTAAAATAAAACCAATATATTGCTTGCTGAAGGTTTTCCTAGCAGAAATTTCATAACTTTAAAAGAATTATTTAAACAGCTGGCCAACTTAGTGATGGCATATGAAATTCTTAAGCACTTCATCTAATTACCAAATTTTTCTTCACCTTGATCAAATTTTATTGGAATATCTAATGGAGAGTGGAATACTGTCAGGCCTGGAAAACATAAAATAACACATTTTAAGAGAACAGAAATACATGCTTAGCCTGTCACTAGAATGCATACTATTGCACAACAAATTTAAAGCACCTTCACGGTGGCCTGTGCTATGTATCCCCATTAAGAAAACAATGACTTAGAGTTTCAGACATATTCTACATTTCTTAATGACCAATTAAATGTTTTGACATTGTGCAGCTCAAAGTCTCTGTCACACAACTTGCATGAAACCACTGTGCTATGAGCTTTGGAATAGTCATTTGAGACTAACGCATGCCAATGCTGTTTCAGGCAGTTGACAAGTCTGTAGCAGAGTGGGTGCATTTAAATGCAGACAGAAATATACACTCTCAACTGGATAATAAACCCATTCTGTTTATCTTCTGTTTTCAAAGTTGGCTTTAAAAGTACTGTTAAGGCCGGTGGTGCTGAGGGTTGAGCGCTGGATGCCTTACCTCACGCCACACCAGTGACCTGAGTTTGGGAACAACCTCAGGTTGTCAGAGAGCCAGCATGGGGTGAAAGGGAGGAGCAGGATTGAACAGCTGAAAGGTAGTTCTCCTCTCCTGAGGTGGTCGCTCACCCTTCCGCCTCCCACTGGGTGGAGGTCCAGTGGGTAGAGTAGATGGGAGGGGGTGTAGTGTAGCAGGAGGGCACCCAGGGTGTGGTGTGTACATGCCTCCATACACGTGCATGCTTGGGGCTTGGGAAAAGGGGAAAATGGCAAAAAGCTGATAAAATGTATAGAGAAAAAATAAATGTACTGTTAAATAGTGTCCTCTTGTTGACTTTAATTTTGAAACTGTAACTACTTGTTGCAAGTTTGCTTACGTTAGCATTATTTTGCACATTAAGCATTACGGCACAACTGAAAATGAGTAATTGCGTTTGGGGGGTACTGCTCTGGCATTCTGTCAACCTGGGTTTACACCCTGAGCTTGGGACAACAGGAGCAGAGGCTGAAAGGAGGGCTGAACACTCTCCTGGGGGTGGGGCTGGGATGTGGCAACACTCTTCTAGCGGTTCCTGGTAATGCCGTAATGATACTATTGGGGACATGGGTGACCACGCATTGCCAGGCAACCTTATAAGGCCAACAAACAGAAAGGTAGCGCCACAGAATGGCTCACTGGTATTCAGAGTTTATTGAATATCCACATAAAGTCCTTCAATAAGGCCAGCTGTCAGTGTGCCTATCATGTGGGGTTGAGGTAGGGGAGAAAGGCAAAGGAAAACAGGTATATCATGATTTTGGGATGACAGTCTCCATGTGCTTGCTCCAACTCACTACCAGGCCTGCATCTACAGTGAATACACTACCCAGCCCCCAATAAGTACAAATCACAACTCCTCCCTCTTATGAGTAAGGGGGAGCGAAGGGATAGTAGTAGTGAATAATAAGTTAATTTGTATGAGAATAAATGCAAGGATATCTCTGACTTTTGTCTTTTTGGGCCAATATCTTCACCAAAATATATATTTTGCATCAGATGTGGCAAATGATAATATAGTCCCCAAATTCCCTTGTTTGTACAGTATTGCAGTATATACAGTAGGAATTTGAAGGAGGGACAGGTGGTGGGCAGAAATTGGCTTGAAACTGACAGGCAAGTTATTCAGGCCCTCAGGACAGCATGAGAGAAGCATCATTGCCCTATTACGTATCTAGTGTTTGTTGGCAGGTATACTAAACAAAAGCCTTATCTAAGCCCCTCCCTTACATTTATGGTCTTCAAGAGATTTAAAATATGTACTCTGGAACCTTTTGATAAAAACATTTATATATAAAGCAAAGCAATTGTAATGATATGTGATCAGTCAGTCTTATCTAATCACACTCATTATATAGTGAACAGTAATGTAGATTTCAGGGCATCAGGCATGAATTAAGCAAATCTGTTATACACAACACTGAGTTTGGCTAGATGAGATCTGAAGGTCCCATCATATATGAAATTCGTAGTCTACCAAAGATATGATCTTGGTATTCATTGATGTGAAGCTGGGTTTTATGGGGATACAGTCCCAAAATCCATGTAGAGAACCAAGCTTCAAGCCCAATTGATTGGTCAGGTCATGGATGTGAGACTTTCATTAAAGCTGGTGCTGAGACAGAGTCCCAGGTATTTGTAAGTTGGGGCAGACTGAAGGGGAGCAGAGTCAGGGTGGTAATATATATATATATATATATATATCTATCTTACTGCCTGACTGGATGTTGTCTTCCACTTATTAAGTTGCTTTGTCTTCGACAGTGCTCCCTACTCCCACCTCTGTTCCCTTTAATCCTTGCTGTCACTCCCTCTCTTGAGAGCAGACACATCCTCACGGTGTCTCCCTAAATCTCAAAATTTGGTCCTTGGGGTGCAAACAACCAGCACATGATCATATTAGGACCTGGTGTGTTTCTGTGTGTGATCGCACACTGTGGACTGCAGGATTAGAACCTGGATCTCAAGATTTGCAGCCTATGCTAATCTAGCCACAGTCATACTGCCTGCCTCCATAGTTGTGTTTATGGACTCAAACTGGTGAGTTGGTTGAAATCTATGAATAATTTTCAGTACAGGAGAGTCTCAAGGAGGTGGTTACTGGTTTCGTGAGTCTGGGACAAAGCTGATATTGTTCCCCAGCTGCCAAGGGAGACTTTTTTGGGAAAAGAATATGGGACACCACCATGAAACCAACAAGTACCCACACTTCAGTTTATTTATTTATTTATTTTATTTATTTATTAAAAAGTTTCACTAGAAAAGTACACTGAGCAATCAGGTTGCTCACCTCATGGTACATCCTGGGGGAGGGGTACATGTGGAGAAAGGATACATACACAATTGTCATAACAGGTACAAAATACATATACGAATACTGGATACATATATTGATAAAATAGGTTACAGAGCCAATACAACAGTTAAACACACATACATAATACAGTTAAAATTAGGGTACAGTAAGTCGATACAACAGATTTGTTGCAGATAAAGTCAAAGAGAGCAAGGGACTGTACAATCGGTCTGTCATAAGAGCTAATACATAAGGAGCTGTTAAATGCTTTGGAGTTGTTGACTGGGTGGTGGCAGGACAGAGAGTAGGGATGGAGGGGTTACATACAGGTGCAGTTAGTGGAGTAGAAGTTAAGTAGGGCAGATGAAATGGATGCGGGGATGAGGAATGGTGAATTTGGGGGAAGCGATTCCAGATTTTAGGGAGGTGGTGCGAGAACCCTGATTGACCTATGGTTATTGATCGGTGAGGGATCGATAGGGTGTGAGCATCAGTGGATCTGAGCGAGTGGTGGATATTGTTGGTAGTGTTAAGTAGGAAGAAAGGTAAGAAGGGAGAGAGGAACCAGAATTTAGAGATGAATTTAGCGCAGTGAGAGAGATGTTGGTTTCTCAGAGAAGGAGGGCAAGCAAGCGATAGAGGTCATAGTGATGAGTGAGAGGGTGGGCATCTAGAGTAAAGCAACAGAAAGAGTTGAAGAGGGTATCCAGTTTAGCTAGGGAGGACTTGGGGGCAGCACTGTAGACTACATCACAGTAGTCAAAAATAGATAGGCTCATCTTCTGGATCAGTTCATGCCTATCCG